>CM061559.1:56063536-57391036 GCA_030864225.1 Capsicum baccatum var. pendulum
TGAACTATTCAGATTCAGACCTCCATTAAGTGAAAAAGTTAATATTACTTCTCACACTAAAGAGGTCTATCGCTATGCCATTCCAAAAGTTCAAGAAAAATGTTAGTCTTCACTCACATTATGACAATGAAATGATAATCTCAATCTTTAAAAGAAGCGTTGTCATATCAACTTGGGCATTTAATTAACATATCAAACATTCACCTTTTACTTTGCTTGTCAATACTAATTAAACCTTTTTTATCAAATCTTCCAATCTATCGAGACATTTTACTTCAGTTTAGAGTTTAAAAGACAACTTTTTCATTCAAAATTTTGAAAGGGCAAAGGCAGGTAAGGCATCCCGCCTTATGTTTAAGGTAAGGTAGGAGCACTGTCACGCCTTGTAAGGGGGCAACAGTGACCTGCCTTACATCTTCCATAACTGACAAAGCAGACAGTTTAGAATATCTAACGGGGAATAAATATAAAAAGATAGAGAATGTATTTCATTTTTGTTGTGAACATACATGACATCTTGTATTTTGTGAATATATATACACTACTGTTCTTTGTTGTGAATACATATGACATCATGAATCACATACACAATAAATCTCGTTATTTAGTTTTCGTGTCGATTTGATCCTTGTTTCTAGATTAGGATCGTATCATCTTATTTGCTAAGTAAAAATTCTTAAAAATAAGAAAAACTTTTAAATCTTACAAAATTAAATTAAATTAAATTAAATGTATGTATAATACAGTATAATGGTATTTGAACATTGTATCATCAGGTAAATATTGAAATACGAAAAATTATAATAAATGAAAATATGTAACTTTTTTTGAAAAAATAATAATACATAAATTAAAATAGAAAAAATATATACTTAAATGATATCTAGTGAAATACATGAGAATGACTCTGCAGGGATTTTCAAGATCTAGATAGTTATCATGCAACTATTATGTATATTCAAGATAAAAATAAGGTACTTTGTCTATTTTGTTATATTTATTCGCCTTAGATATTTTAAAATTTATCAGCTTTATCAATGCGCATATTTTTGAAGTAAAAATATTTCATTCGGAAGCAAGATTTGATGAATCGATTCAATCTTCTATTGACAAAAAATATCATAAGAAAGTAAAACCAAGTGTTTGATGAATTTATATGCATTAGTTGATATGTCAAGGTTTCTCTTCAAAATTGAGATTGAAATTTGGTGTTCATAACAAGAATAAAGATTTTGCATACAAAAGTGTATTCAAATGTGAAAGAATTAATATTATGTAATGATCCAAAGATGGTATGATAATTTCTCCAATTCAATAAGATACTGTGGATGTTTTGCTAACTAAACAATTAAAGATATCATTAAAGGCTTGGATATCGATTATTTGAAATATTAGTTGATATATCAAATTAATGACATCTTATAAAAGGATGTAAAATGGGGGCTTTGGGTTGTAGGTGACAAAAGACTTTTAAAATGAGGTGTGAGTGACACAAGTCTTAATTATTGAGTGGAGTTGACAATTACTTTATTATTGATTAAGAAAGTTGGAAAAGTTTGAAAATAACCCACAAGTTCTTAAATTTACACTTTGATCCTAATGTTTACCTAAAATAACAGAAAACGGAGGAAAAAAAAGGCGTCTTTCTCTCTCCTCATCCATTGTGTTTTTCTCTCTCTTAGCGATTTTTGTTGTTAATTGTTTCTTCTGCTTTATTCATCATCTTCTGCTTCATTATCATCATCTTCTACTTCATTATCATCTTCATCTTCTTCTTGTCAACCATTTGTTGTTGTTGTTGTTGGTGGTGGTTGTACAACGCTACTGCCCTGACCAATTTCTTAGGTCACATTTTATTTCCTATATCACTTTCCACTTTGGCATTACTTCATAGGTAACTTTGGTAAGTAAAATTATGATTTTAATTTGTATTTGTCATCTAGGTACACTATTGTTTTTCCAACAATGGATAGAACCCTGATCATGAATCTAACATAAGTGCCCACAATTTAAACAAATCAATCATCTGGTGCATCAGATGAGTAATCTGTTGCATTAGAAGATTTATCTGTTGCATCAGACTGTTTATCCGTTACACCAGACTTATTATCTGTTGCATCAGACTGCTTATCTATTGTACCAGACTAATTATTTGTTGCAACAGATGATTAATCTGTTTGGAACAACACAAATCAACCCCTGCCACAAACCCGACAAATAACCAATATGTTTCAACTCTTGCTATTGCTACTGATTCAAAATTATTCCTTACGTCCAATTACCCATCCCAAATTTTCTAATTTGATTTCTCGTTTTACTTGTCTTTTTCATTAATCAAGAAAAGATTAAAAAAAATTATGTTTTACCCTTTGCATTAATCACTTTTTCTTCAAATTAAAATGGAAACATCATTTATTAAATTTTGATTGAATAACAAACAATGGTTATTTCAAAAATGTCTACTGTCCCACCAACTGATCAGTGGGTTATGATAAACTAGACATGTTATTAATTATTTTCCTTAACCAATGTGACATCTCAATTTGAGATGGGTAATTTGAGACAGAGGGAGTATGAATTAAAGCATCAAAGTCAAGTAACAAACTAGTCATCTATTGAAACAGACTATTTATCTGTTGCATCAGATTGATTATCAGTTGTATCAGTCTTCTTATCTGTTGCAACATATGAGTAATCTATTTTGAACAATACATCAGTCCCTACCACAAACTCAACCGATAAATCTTGCTATTGCTACTGTAGATCTAAATTATTCCTTTTTACATCGAATCGTCAACATGTTTGTTGATAAAATAATAAACAAAATGAAAATTAAATATGGATTAACACGACAAAGATCAAACAGATTTTTTTATTAAATAAAAATAAATAAAAATACATATAATAGACTAAAAGAAAAATAATAATCTAATTATTTTTATTATTATTATTATCATCGTTGCCAGCCGGCCAATCTTTAACCGAAAGTAGCAAAACCCTCCTCAGCCTGCATATCTCACAAAGCATTCTTGCTCTAATTCCTCCCAGTTCCCATTGCAAGTCACAAACTTGATTCCAAAGTTCATTCACGGCGTCTTCCAAAAAAGCAACTTTCCACACTGGGTCAGCCATAATCTAGAACACACGTGAATTGATAAAAAACTTTAAATCAAAAGTAAAGATCCTAAGAATAACCGAATGTAATACAACGTAAAGTACAAATTGGCAAGAAAAAAACTTACCTTAGTCAGGGAAGAGAAACTGGTGGAAGTGCAGGTGTAATATGAAAGATGAGATGCAATAAATAAATAGAGTGTAGTTAAATGAACGATTAAGTAAGGAGGGGCCTATTTATAGAGGATTGAATTTGAATGAGAGGCAAGAAGGCGCGACTGTTCACCTCCATTCATTAGTTATATTTTTGATTAAATTAAGAAAATAAATATTGTGATAAGTCATGACTTTTTAGATTATTATTATTAATTAGTTCTTTCTAAGAACCATTTTATTGAGTTGTGACAACAAATTCTATATTTGTTGCATCAGATAACTCATCTGTGACAACAGATATATCATCCGTTGCAACAAATATAAAACCTGTTGCATCAGGTAACTTATCTTTTGCAATATATAATCTAACTATTCACCTCCATTTATTAATTATATTTTTTATTACTGTGAAAAGTAATGACTTAATTAAATTAAGAAATATTGTGATAAGTCATGATTATTCAGATTATTATTATTAATTAGTTCTTTCCAAGAATCATTTTTATTGAGTTATGACAATAGATTCTATATCAGTTGCATCAGATAACTCAACAACAACAACAACAACAAACCCAGTGTATTCCCACCTGGTGGGGTCTGGGGGGGGGGGGTAAGATGTACGCAGTCCATACCTCTACCTCTAAAGAGGTAGAAAGGCTGTTTCCGATAGACCCCCGGCTCAAGACACACGATACCACACAATACAAAGTAAAGCACCGAACAAGGTTACAAGATTACATAACATAGCATGCATAACATAAATACAACATAAATACGACAGTCATAAGTAAAAGGAAAGGAAAACAAAAAACAGAAAATAGAAAGAAAACAGAGGAGAGCACCCAGATTCGTACTAAAACAAGGAACAAGGAACACGGAAGCATACCAGGCTACTACCCCCAGCAAGTAATTCCCTACCCTAGCGACCCAAAACTGGCCCTAGTCCTCTACCCTAATTCGCGTCCTCCAGACCTTCCTATCTAGGGTCATGTCCTCGGTAATCTGCAACTGTTCCATGTCCCGCCTAATCATCTCACCCCAGTATTTCTTCATCCTACCCCTACCCCACATAAAACCGTCCAACGCTAGCCTCTCGCACCTACGAACCGGTGCATCCATGCCCCTCCTCTTCACGTGTCCGAACCATCTCAATCGGACTTCCCGCATCTTGCACTCCACTGGAGTCACACCAACCTTCTCTCTGATAGTCTCATTTCGAACTCTATCCCCTCTAGTCAGCCCACACATCCAACGCAGCATCCGCATCTCTGCCACCTTCATTTTTTGAATGTGGGAATTCTTTACTGGCCAACATTCCGCTCCATACAACATGGCCGGACGGACTACCACCCTGTAGAATTTGCCTTTAAGCTTGGGCGGCACCTTCCTATCACATAACAGCCCCGACGCGAGCTTCCACTTCATCCATCCTTCCCCAATTTGGTGCGAGACATCCTCGTCAATCTCACTGTTACCCTAGATCACGGACCCGAGATACTTGAAACTATCCCTGTTACATACCACCTGTGATTCCAGCTTCACTACCACCTCATCCTCTAGCCTTACGTCATTAAACTTGCATTCCAAATACTCTGTCTTGCTTCTGCTCAACCTGAACCCTTTTGACTCAAGGGTTTGTCTCCACATCTCTAATTTATCATTTACAGCCCCTCGAGTCTCATCAATCATAACTATATCGTCCGCAAAAAGCATACACCACTGCACCTCCCCTTGAATACGTCGCATCAACACATCCATCACCAACCCAAACAAAAAGGGACTAAGAGTAGATCCCTGGTGCAATCCTGTCAAGACGGTGAAATGCTCTGAGTCTCCTCCCGCCGTCCTCACCTGAGTTTTTGCTCCCTCATACATGTCCTTAATTGCTCTGATGTATGCCTGCGGAACTCCCCTCACTCCCAAGCACCTCCAAAGCACCTCCCTGGGGACTTTGTCGTATGCCTTCTCCAGGTCGATAAACACCATGTGCAGGTCCTTCTTTCTTTCCCTATACTGTTCCACCAGCCTCCATACCAGGTGAATTGCCTCCGTCGTCGAGCGGCCAGGCATAAACCCAAACTGGTTTTTCGAAATAGACAGTATCTGTCTCAGCCTCGCTTCGACCACTCTCTCCCAAATCTTCATAGAGTGACTCAATAACTTAATCCCCCTATAGTTATCGCAACTCTGGACGTCCCCCTTATTCTTATAGAGGGGTATCATGGTACTCCGCCTCCAAGCCTCGGGTATCCTTGCTGTCTTGAAGATTTCGTTGAACAATCCAGTCAACCACCTTACACCAACCTCTCTAACAAACTTCCAAAACTCCACCGGTATCTCATCTGGCCCCGTCGCCCTACCCCTTCGCATCCTGCGAACAGCCTCTCTAACCTCTTCTACCCTAAAGCGTCTACAATAACTAAAATCCCGACACTACTCTGAGTACTCCAGCTCCCCTAATTCAATAGCTCTATCCCCTTCGTCATTCAAGAGCCTATGAAAGTACGATTGTCATCTCTCCTTAATGTCGTTGTCCTCCACCAACACTCTACCATCCTCCCCCTTAATGCACCTCACCTGGTCCAGGTCACGCCCCTTCCTCTCCCTAGCCTTAGCGAGTCTAAACATCTTTTTCTCCCCTCCTTTCCCCTGTAACCCCACATACAGGCTCTCAAAAGCAGCCGTCTTAGCTGCTGTGACAGCTGACTTAGCCTCCTTCCTAGCTAGCTTGTACTCCTTCCTGTTTACCCGCTTCTATTCTTCGTCCTTACTCTCAACCAACTTAGCATACGCCCCTTTCTTGGTCCCCACTGCCGGAGCTGGGGCCGGCTAGTGGATGCATCGGAGAGGGGGGGCTGCCGGAGCTAAGGCCTGCTGGTCGGCGATGGCGACGATAGAGAACCTGTTGCATCAATAATATATCTGTTGCAACATATAATCTACTTTTTTTAAAAAAAACTATCATCATATCATTAATCCAAATTTGCTGACTTTTTTATTTTATAAATTAAAAAAATACCTTTTCAATTTCTTTCATAAAATAATAGTCATTTTTATTTTCTGGCAATAGATTGTATATCTGTTGAATCTGATAAACCATCAGTTACAACAAATATACCATCTATAGCAACAAGTAGATGATCTATTTTAATGTAGCTTTTTTGATTTCTTCTAACAGCTGATACATCAGTCGTAAAAGATGGAAAATTTGATGCATCAGCAACACTGTTGAATGTATGTGATGTGTTTTTATTTTAGACTAAAAGTCACGACTCTTCACCTTTTTATCATATAAGTTAATTAATTCATTATTGTGACTTTTTTTATTATATAATAAATAATTTTAAAAAATAAATTAAAAAACAAAAATGGTGAAAAGTCTCGATCAGTTATTAAAATTAAATAACCGTTCTTTTACAGTTATAAATTGTGTTTATCATTTATTTCCTTATAATTTATTTATGAATCAATTTTCATATTAAATAATCGGAAGACATGTATGTCTTTTCACCCTCTCAATAACAACAATAATTCTTTTTTATTAATAACTGCCTATGCAATATATGATTGATCCGTCGCATCAGATTAACTTCTGTTGACACAAATTTCTCAATACCTACCACCAACCGTCGATATGTTGAGAATAAGGAATAAACAGAATGATAATTAAATACTAAATAAGAATTAAAAATTCAAAGTCGACTACCAAATGAAACATAGATTTGTGTATCCCTTGGGTAGATCCGATATACAAAAGGAGGAAAATACATACGCTAAAATAAAAAACATTATCAAATTATTATTACTACTATTATTATTATTATTATTATCAATCGAACATTTTTCATCTGGCAGCAGTAAGGCCCTCCACAGCCTTGCTCCGAAGTCAGCCAAATCTATCTAGAGTTTATCAAACTGCCTTTGAAGTTCCCACAAGGACTCGATATGAATATTCTTGTACAAATATAGATCATCCATAATTGTAAGAAGGGACCTATTTATAAATTATTGTATCTCGAAAAGAAAAGAAAAGAAAAGAAAATTACTTTAAAATAAATCTAACAGATGGGTAATCTATTGCAAAATATATTCCTTTTGTTAGATAACTTACAACATATTAATAATCTATTGCAATAGATGTATATATCTGTTTGACTTCTCCAACAGATACATCATATGTTGTAACAGGTTGATCATCTGTCGTAACATATATCTCCAATTATTTGACAATATAAATAGATGTGGCATCTGCATTGATAAACACTTGATAAAAGTGAGTTGTTCAACTGTTGGGACCACATCTTGACTGTGGATCAACATATTTGGACCTAAAACAAACACAGGGACCCTCTATGTAGCCTTTAAGGCTTCTAAAAAAAGTGTTCTGAAAGCCTTCTTCAATGACACAACTTTGAAGGTAGTGTTCCTGATTGAGCTCATAAGAGATCAGGAACTCTATTCCTGGTCCCTCAGCTTATCAGTTTGGACCTACCAAACTTAACTGTAAAATTGTAGATATCTTATTTAAATAATCTATGACCAATTGGTAAAAACATCATTCACAAAATCAACGTACCCTATATGTATTCCACGATAACATTATCAGTAATACATACCTCCCACATATGAAGTAGTTCCATCTGTATGCAGCTTATTCCTTCGAACCCATTTTTACTATAGCCTCTTGTGATGGTCGGGAAAAATTTGATCAATTTTCTATTCCTTATATCTACAAAAAAGAGGAAAAAAATTAATGTCACAGAAAAAAATTATCTATCTATTGCAACAGATGTAGAGTCTGTTGTAATAGATTTGGAGTCTGTTATAACAGATGTAGAGTCTATTGCAACAGATGCAGAGTCTGTTGGAATACATCAAGCAAGTCTTGCTGGTAGTTTGATTTGTTCCAATAGTTTCTCCATCTGTTGCAACATCAAAAACACCATAAACAATAGATAAAAAACATCAACAATAAAGAAACAACAATATTTGTTCCAACAACATGTTCAACAACAAAGAAGCAACATCCTTTGTTCCAACACTATCAACACAACCATACCATAAGTTCCAACAACGCCAACTCTACCAACAACATCAATAACAATATCAACAATAAATAAACAAAAAAAATACATACAAAAAAATGATACTGCCAACAAGGCTTTTAAACTTCTCCCAACAGATGACTTTTTTTTGCATATTGTAATAAAAATTCTCGGTTCATTTATTCAACACTTAAAAGTTCTTTCAAATTTTTTAAATAAATATGTTATGGGTAAATAGTAATTAAATAAAAAAATAGATGTACATAACTTGCAAAGAAAAAGACGAGAATGAAAGAGAAATAATGAACCATACCTTAATGTCAAAAAGAGGATCAAAACAATAATTTCAGTCGAGGAAAGATATGGATCGATTTAGATCCGAAAGGATCTTTATGAAAATAGAAGAGAAAAGAGAGAAAAAAAGGTTGTGATAACCCTAAAGAGGAGAGAAAGAAAAAGATGAGAGTTGAATAAAATAAATTATGGACTACAGCTAAAGGAGGAGAGATGAAATAATTTCTATAGATGTATTGTGTACATAGATGTGGGGGGTTTCAATAATTATTAATTAATATTCATTAATTTCATTAATAATTTGAGGAGAACAAGGAAGACTAGTGACATTGAAAAGACAAGATAAGACTGCTCAATGAACTCACTTTTGAGTTATCCAAGAAATATGTTTTACCGCCTTTAGTAGTAAGTACTACTTTATCTACTAGGACAGAAACTTGCTTTAAAATTAAAAGATTTTTTTTCAAACAGATATTCCATCTGTTGCAATAGATATAAATATCTGTTTAGAAATCTGAACAACTCAGTCATCTATTATAATAGATATAAATATCTATTTAAAATCCCAACTACTCAGTCATCTATGACAACAGATGAAAATGTCCATTTGATAATTAATCACATAAGATATGTCATCTATTACAATAGATACAAAAAGCTGTTTGAAAATTTCCAACAACTCAGTCATCTTTTACAATAAATACAAATGGCTATTTGATAATTAAATTAGATATGAATATCTGTTTGAAAATTTCCAACAACTCAGTCGTTTGTTGTAACAGATTTTATTGCAATTGATTTAGGTAGAACTAGGGATTAATGAATAAGCTCACGGGGTCAAATACAAATCCAATTGAGTCTTTGTAATTGCATGTTATGGTATTGCATTCATCCCGACCTAAGTCATCGATCGATCACTCTAAGTTGAAATAAGTTCTCATCAACTCAATGTTAAGATGGTGATAGTACCTAAATTGATTTAGGTGGAACTAGGGATAAATGAATAAGATCACAGGTTCAACTATAAATCCAACTGAGTCTTTGCAATTGAATGGTGTTGGTATTGAGTTTATCCTGATCCTAGTCATCGATCGACCACTCTAAGTTATAATGAATTCTCATCAACTCAATTTTAAGATGGTGATAGTACCTAAATTGATTTAGGTATAAATAGGGATAAATGAATGAGCTCACAGGGTCAACTACAATTCCAATTGAGTCTTTGTAATTGCATGGTGTCGGGATTGGGTTCATCCCAACCCGAGTTGTCGATTGATCACTCTGAGTTGAAATGAGTTCTTATCAACTCAATATTAAGATAGTGATAGTACCTAAATTGATTTAGGTAGAACTAGGGATGAATAAATGAGCTCACAGGGTCAACTATAAATTCAACTAAATCTTTGCAATTTCATGGTGTTGGTATTGCGTTCATCCCGACCCGAGTCGATCGATCAATCACTCTGAGTTTAAATGAGTTAATCATCAACTCAATATTAAAACGGTGATAGTACCTAAATTAATTTAGGTGGAAGTAGGGATGAACGAATAATCTCACATGCTTAACTACAAATACAATTGCGTCTTTGCAATTCCATGGTGTTGGTATTGCGTTCATCCCGACTTGAGTCATCGATCAATCACTCTGAGTTGAAATAAGTTATCATCAACTTAATCTTTTAAAAAATATATATTTTAATTTTTTAAAACTAATTTAGATCAATTTGGACCAAATTAACAATTTCAAAACTTGTCATTCTTTTCCAAAATTACAAATCAACCCATACAAATCATCCATTTGACCAAAAAACTTTTCATTTCAAATCTAAAGTTCTCTCTCTTCTATATATCTCTCTGAATAATACAAACATCAACTACTCAACATATTGCTCAACCCTTCAAAATAAGTCAATTTTCTTCCTATTTACGACCACATATAGTTGTTATTTTTGACTTCATTCCCGCTTGTATCCATTGTTTTCTCTATCTTTGCAGGTAACAGAGTTTGAAAAGAGTTCTACATTTATTCTTGATTCTAAAAATAGGACTTTTTAGTTAATGATAAAAAAGAAGACTTTTAGTTGTATTATCTTCGAGAATGGGTTAATAATTTTAAGTTTTGATTCTAAAAAAGTAGGAAGAACCCGAGAAAGCCCTAGTTTTATCTCAATGTTTTGTTGACTTTCATAGTATTATTGGATGGTGTTTGTGGTGTTGTCGATGGATGTTGTTGGTGGTGTTGGTATTTATGTTTTTTGGTGGTCGTGTCGGTGGTCTTAGTGTGGTCTTGGTGGCATTGGTGGTGGTCTTGGTGGCATTGGTGGTGGCATTGGTTGTGGTGGTGGTGGTCCATCTATTGCAATGAGTGAAAGATCTGCTGGGAGATATTAAATAGGTCTTCAAATAGATTCCCCATTTGTTCCAACTGATGGATTATCCATTGGAGTACTTTTTTTCAATGTGGCATAGAATAATTTATTGAAATTTATCCATCTATTGCAACAGGTGAGAAATCTGTTGGGAGATCAAATAGATTCTCCATCTGTTCCAACTGATGGATTTTCTGTTTGAACATTTTCTTTTGTAATGTGGGGTAGACTAATTTATTGAAATTTGTCTTAACTTTTTTAAAAAAATTATGCAAACATCAAATCTAATGTATTTTTTTTGTTTTTCTATTGATTGTAGTTAAAAGATGTCTCCCTAAAGAAAAGAAACTGAAAGTTGTAATACCCCGTATATTTCTAAGATAGAAATAAACCATTGTTCCTACGCATGAAACCTCCTATCCTGTGATTCATATTTGAGTACATGAATTAGGATGAGTATCCTAGTGATAAGAGAGATTATGATGTGTTAAGCATGTTCATAAGAGTCACTTATAGTAAGCCAAGCTAAGAACTTTTGAATCCACCAAATTTTCATGTGTGATTTCACATACGTCATCTTTGAATGAGAATAACTTGGTTTATAGGTGATATTTTAGCAGATTTAAACCCTCTAAATTGTAGATAATTGAATAATCTTTCCGTCGATACCAGATTTTCCTAAAAAGGACACCCGGTGAAGAAGTTATGGCGATTTAAAGTTTCAGCAGTGTCATTTCAGTTAGTGGCGCGTTGCGCCATTAGCCAAAATGACGTTTGTCAATTTCCAATGTCTCTACACAATTCCACTATTTCACAGTGAGTTTCCAGGTCATAAACAAGTGGCAACACGATGTCTCTGCATCGCGCCAGGGGCCCAAATCAGGAATATTTTTGCAAAAATTAAAAGACGCATCTAGAGGGGTATTTGGGTCATCTTCCCACCACTATATAAGCTCCTAAACATGGAATTAATCCATTATTTTACCAAAATATTCTCTTTTTCATCAAAATCTTCTCAAGAACATATTAGGGTTTTAATTGTGGGATTCAAGTTCAAGCAAATTCTATCATCAAATTCCAAGAAACTTTCCGTCAATCTTCACTAAATTAAGAACTAAGGTATGCGTGTGTTTATTCATGAACTCCTTTCGTCCATGAAGTCCAATAACCCTATTTTAAACTATATGCCATGCTTTTTATGTTTTGATTTGATTGTCGATCTTGTTTATGTGTTGTATGATGTCAAGATAGAACCTTTATGGGTTTGTATGAAACTAGTATGACATGTTAGTTGAAATATATGAACTTTGGGTGATATGGGTTGTTGAATTCATGAATAAACCTATTCCCAAAGTGGTGCATGTAAGTTGTTTGATAAAAGGCCTAGGATGATAGAATTCATGTCCCATGATTCAATAGTTCTTAAATGACAAGTCCATGTTCTATGCTCTATGATTTCACATGAATTTCACGTTATTGTTATATGTTGTTGTTGTGATATGGAATGAGCATGATATTGAAGCTATGCAAGTATATAAACGTTGTATACATTCCATTCCATGTATAAGAAGTTGACCATCATGTATAGTATGAAATCCCTTACTTATGATATTGTGAATTTTGGATTCTACTCTTATGATCAAGTCAATCGTATGTGTCAGTTTTCTTCCATCGAGTCCTGGGGGTATTTGTACCCAAAAAATACAGCTGTGGGCCTAGATCTATGTCATGATTTCATGATACTCTCAGTCAAGCCATGTTTCATAGATCTCAGTCAGTCATGTGACTCAGGAAAGTTTAGTAACTCAGTTAATCTCACCTAATCTCAGTAATCTCAGTACTTAATGATATCGGAAACTTCAGAAATTCTAGTGTTCTCCATAACTTTAGTAATCTCCATAATTTAGTACTCTCAGAAATTTCAAGAACTCAATACTTAGTAATATTAGTGCTCTCATAAACTTAGTTTAGCTCTGTTAAACAATCCCACTAACATCAGTTCAGTTAATCAGTTCAGTTCAGCAAATTAGTTCAGTGTTTTTCAGTTGGGAGTAGGATTCAACACCGAGTGAACCCAAGGATGGGGACTCACCTGTCACAGTCAGAGGGTGTGATTCCTAGAAACAATCCTTGCATTTCAGAACTACGTAGCCGCGTAGGTTGAGATGTCCCTACCTATAGGGCTAATGCTTCTCCTTTGAGTTTACCTAATAGCAGGGCAGATGGAATGAGCACCAAAACAGAATAGGGTTTACTCACATGTTGTCTCTACCTGTGGCACGATATTGATGCCCTTGTAGCTGGGGTTATAGGTTGGACCCCTACCAATTCAGTTCTGGGGCATGTTGGTTAGATAATTACCTCCCATAGTCTCAGTTTTAATATCAGTCTCAATTTCAGTAATAGACTCAGATAGTTCTTCAGAATATTAGAACTTAGACTGTCAGATACAGTCGCTCAGCATCAGTTACATCGATTACACTGATCATCACAGTTATATTAGTTATATCAGTCATCATGGCTATGTTATATCAGTATTCAGTTTTAAAACTATTAGACATAGTCAATCAGACCAGTTCTTCATAATTTGAACAGTTAGAAATAGTTATTCATCTATTTCGTACCTCAGTATCAGTAAAGTTATGTCATTAGTAATCAGACTCAGTAGTCAGTATCACCACGAGTTCAGTTATAGTTTCTTATACATGTATGTATTCTCACATTTATATTAGTCAGCATTGTTCATGCATATAACCCTTTGCATTTAGCCTACCTCACTCGTATAGTTAGTACATTCAGTTGTACTAACACATTTGCGCTATGGTACTTTCTTTTATGTTACACCATAGGTTTAGAGGCATGACCTCTAGATCAGTAGTAGATTCCAGCAACAACAGTCAGAGTTAGAAGTTAGTCCTCATCTTTCGAGGTTACGATGATTTCATTACCATTTCAGTTTTAAGTTTATTTTAGTAGTTGGAGTAAGTTGGGGACATATACCATCAAATTCTTGAGTATGTCAGACAGTTATTTCTGATTTGTTTTGGTATGGTTATACCATTTTCAAACATTGTTCTTATCAGATGTTTATTCAGTTGAACCTATGGTCATTCAGTACATGTTTCCATATTTTTATGTTATATTATGCAGTATACAGGTACAGATATCAGTCATGGGTTAGCTTGTGGTCCTTAAGGTTCATAAGCACCGTATATCATTCCGGTTTAGAAAATCAGGGTGTTACAAAAGTGGATCAACTTCTGACCACCCAACAAAAAAGTTTAGAGCACAGATAGATTCAGAAGAACTTCCAGAACAATCTCAGTCAGGGAAAAATGAAGCTGAGAAAAGTGATAACTTCTTCTCACCAATGGGGCATGAAATAATATCAAAATCCCAGCATGATTTTGTCAAAACTATTAGTATTGACCAATTTTGAGTTGCGATACCAATAAATAGCCCTAACACAGTATTTCATGATGTTGTACTTAAATATCAGTTAGGAAAACCTTTTAACAAACTTAGGAGTATTGTGAAGAAGGAAAACACTTTGCATACTTTCTTGAGCTATCTGAGGCTCGCCCTCTCCATTTCCCAATTATCATAGTATATAGCCTTCTCAAGTGCAGGATCAAGTATGCGGGGAATGATGAGGGTTCGAAGGAGGGAGGGAAAAATATGGATGAAGTCTGGATCAACAACTATGGCATGCTAGTTTGGATTGAAAGAGTTTCCCATAGTAATGGGCATGAGATACGATTATCTAGAAGAACCTCTCATTAAGGAAATACCCCACAAAGGGTCAAACAAACACAAGGTAAAAAAAGGGTTGTTGGGAATTATTGGACCCCTCTACAGAGTGGAGGATTTGATGGCAGATCTCAAGAATAAAAACATACCAACGCACTACAGGGAGAAATTGTACATAGTTTGGTTTGTCCATTCCATTTTATTGGTAAGAGACGTCAGGAAAGTCATAGAAGATGATTTGTTGGCGCTTGCTGATAATTTTGGTAAATTCAAAGATTATCCCTGGGGATATGACAATTACTACTTTATTGTCGAATACTTACTGAAAAAGCTAAAGCCAAAGATGACCACATCATACGGCTTTCCTTAGGTTTTCATGGTAAAATTAATCACTATTTTTACTCATTTATTAATTTATATTGAATATAGTTAGTATGATTTTTTTCTTGCTTCCTGTTTATATTTTTTAGCCTTGGGCATGCGAAGCCATTCCTCCCCTACAAAAGCAATTCAAGGATTATCTGAATAAGGCTTATCATCCAAAGATCCTTAGGTGGTTGGCTGCAACAAAGAGCAACAAAAAATATATTAAGAAGACTGATCTTTTTAACCCTCCAGATGATGCAGTACGTCTTCATGAAACTAAAATAATTTGCATCAAAGAAGATATTGAAACAGATGTTCCATCTATTGTGACAGATGGGTCATCTATTGCAATAGATTACCTATCAACTGTAACTAGTGCAACAGATGGGTAATCTGTTATGATAGATAATCCATATTTTACAACAGATTAACCATCCGTTGTTCTGGTTCTCTGAACCCTACTCAACAGATACCTATCTATGCAAATTATGCAATAGATGGATAATCTGATGCAATATATTATCAATTTGTTTTGACATACAGATCAGCTGTTACGGCAACTAGATCATATGTTGAATAAGTTGCCTGTGTTAACATCCATGTAACCCAACTGACTATAAATTATTATTAGATGATTTAAATTTCTCCTATTTTTTATAGGTTGTGTATCCTTGGATAGTGCCTACCATTGATGAGTTGGGGATGACTTATTTTGTTACTCTGGGTCTTGTTGATACAAAAAAAAGACCAAATAGTAGAGTTAATAAAGAAGGAATTAGCTAGAGCAACATCCATAAGTAAATCAGTTGGCAAGGTCAGCCTAATATTGAAGCTCTTCACGACCAACCTCAAACTGCAACAGATCCAGGTGTTTCTTCTAGGGGTGTTGCCGGTGGAGTTGTTTGTGAAGGTGACAGCCATCCTGCTGCTGCCAGTTGTGATTATGAGCATGTTGCTGCTCAACAAAAAATAAATACTTTTGAAAACACCCCTTGCATAGATCCTTCTTATCACCCCTACACCGGTCCCTCCCAACCTTACAGTGGTCCCTCTCACTGCTCCTCACCCTTATGTTCTCAGTGCAAATACAAAGTGTGCAAGGACAGAGAGGATAAACTCTTTGAAAATCTAGAGGCTATTACTGAAGCTGCCGAGAAGTTGAAATCCAGGAGAGGTGTCATACCATCTAATGAGGTGGGGAGCCATGCACTCCGACAGTGGCGGTTAGGAGGAAGAGAAGAGAAATTAGACAAATTCTCTCCATTCTGAAATCAGCAAAAATTGCAACTCCTTCTGTTCCAAGAGTTATTGAAGTTCAGGGACCACTGAAGAAGGTGAACATATTCGCGGTGCTTGGTAAGAAGAAGAATAAGGAACTAGAAGAATTCATGAAGACGAAGGTTTAAAAAGAATACACCACTCATTCATTTGACACCAAAGACTTCACGAATATGACAAATATGCACGTGTGGCATGAGGAGAATTTAAGTTTAATTTTGCTAACCTAGCTTTCCAATCTACTCCATGAAAAAAAATCTACGCAGCTGATGTGTAATCTGTTACAACAACTTGATATTCCGTTGCAACATAATACATATCTGTTGTATAAGTTGCATTGGTTGGGTAATTTATGAACTGATTAAGAGAACCCTCTGCATCAAATTCTTTCTGTTGTATTTTTATTCCTTACAATTACTAACCTATTTAAAAATTATCTTCTTATACCACAGTATGTTGATGAAATTCTCTGCCTTATGAGGGCCAGAGAATTAGTGTACCCAGATGCTTATGATGCTACTGATAGGATAATGGACCTCAACTTCTACAATAATTTCAAGAATAGGTATGCTAATCTCCGTGAGCTAGCTGATTATGGTGGCCCGAGATTTGATGAGTTAGTTTTTACATTCCAATGGAATGAAGAAGCGATTAAATATGTTAGAGAGAAGAGGCCATATTTACTCAGCAAGAGCTGGACCAAGGCAAAGAGAAACCTTGCAGTTATAAACGTGCAATTCAAACATTTTATTGCTGTTGAGATACTACTATATGAGGGAAAAATTAAGGTTTATGATTGCAACTTACCTGTCTTCAGCGAGAAGACATTTTTAACCCACATGCATCCACTTTTGAAGTTGTTGCCCAAGTTGTTGATGCAGAGTAAGATGATGGATCATTTACCGACTGAAGTCTTGATGAAGGAAGCATGGGGTTTTGAAGGTCAAAATAAGAACATCCATATCTTAAAATATACAACCGGTGCAACATGCAGGCCGTACTCGCTTGCATACATCAAGTGTTTGATAACCGACACACAAATGACCAGTGTGTGTGACATTGTCGTGGGAAATATGTAACGGGTCTTGGCATATAGGGTACTAACTAAATGGTTGGAGCCTGTGTATGAAGAATAATATGTACAAAGATAGAGATGAACACAATAACAAATTTTTATTTCCAACCAATTCACTTTACATATAGTGACAATAATATTTATGTCTGTCCAAGTTGAATTTTTATAATGCAAAAAATTTTATGTCTGTTGTAATAGATATAGTACCTATTATCACAGATTTATTATATGTTGGAATAGGTTGGTTATCTGTTGCATTATACAGATATTCCTAGTCCGTCTGTTGCAACAGATATATGATCTATTGCAACAGATAGATTATATGTTGCAATTGATTTGTAATTTGTTGGAGCAAATCAAAAAGTAGGAAGACCTGTTATATAATTTCCAGCATATGACCTATGTGTTACATCTCATGTTGCAACATATGTCTAAATTTTTTTGATAAGATATGTCGTCTGTTGCAGCAGGTGTATTATCTGTTGCGATATTTGAATTTAGCACTCTATTTCAATTAACATGTTCAAAACTAAGGATTAAATTATATTCATAAATAGCATAAAATAAATTAAAGCCTTCGGAAATTACATTAAATAACTCAACAAATAAATGAAATGTAAAAAAAATCATTATGGGTACAAACAATCTACTCTACAAATAAATTAACAACCTAAACCAAGGAGATAGGTTATTACATTGAAATACTCAAGATATAAAAATCTAATCAATATGGAAAAGTTGTTCTTCATCCGATGCTACAGAATTCTGCTTTGTTCATCGTGGATCTTTAATGTCTCTTGCATATGGCTTCTGACCTTTCGGTTCTCTGTATTTTTATAAAAGAGCAGCATATCTTTTGCGGAGTAATCTGGCATCAAGTCCGTCATTTAGTACTTGTAATCCATCACTCAAATACTCGGCGTAGGTGGCAACAAAAGGACCACAATCCCTGCGTTATAAAAAAAATAAAGAATACATATCTTGCAGTTCATGCAAGCGTTATGAAATTTGTGAAATAAAACTAAATCATGACATTTAAACTTACAGGCTACCAATGGTTTATTGAGAAGTTCCTTCAACATATTGTACAACAAATAGATTAGCCATTTTATCCCGGTATGCTTCAATTGTCGACCAATCAGTACAAACCTTTTGGTACAAAAAAACACTCGTATCAAGGTAAGTAGGCAATATTTTGGCCATCTTTTGTATCTTAAATGATAGACCAAAATGTCTCCTTTATAACATCGAGTCATAAACTCGGATGTGCCTCTTTTTTAGAACGACGATAGCCAACACCCAATGGAATTCGTCATCACAATTGATTGGGATGTACAGTTTATCAACCAAATACCAAGGTAAGCCAACTGGAATGCTAAAACCTTTGATGATGTTGATTAAACATTCCTTATTTCAGGAAACTTTTGGCTGTTGTTGACAATACCTATCATAGGCAGTATTGATGTAAAATTTGTACAAATAATTGTCTGTCGGGTATCTGTATTGTTCTTGTGTTTGCAACTTGGCCTTCTTCCAGAGGAAGTTAAAAATGACATCGATGTGCTGTACATATTATCAAATACTTTGGATTACGTGATAAAAAAAATTAATATGTAGATGTAATTTAATAAAGTATTAATTAATAGTAATTGCATGGCATTTAAACCTCATCATTCCAGAAAGTTTGGGGCTATGACATCAAATAGAACTAATTCTTTGTTCCGAGATATGCAACAATAAAGTCGAACATATCATAACGAAGACTCGATTCATTCACTTTGTAGCATTCGTCATTTTATTTTCTACATGATGATTTATATGTGTTAATGTCACATTCTTACAACAAGAATAGTATAAACTAACATCTTTTAAAATTTATTCATGTACCTGCCGGCATGATGCTTTAACAACCCATCGACAATCCATTCTGAATAGTCATTGATCAATTATGTTAGTTTTATTGGAGCCTCGTCCGAGATGTTGAACCCTTCAAATGGGTAATTCTTCCGTTCTCCCGAACTGACAGGATCTACTTTTTCTTCTTTTTGAAAGCAATTGATGGATTATCAACTGTGATATTATGCTCTTCAGCAGTGGCTTCTACTGTGACATCCACCTGAAAAGCTAGAATTGTCAACGCTAATTATAGATATATAACAGATTATCCATCTATTACAACAAATGAGCCTTTTGTTGCAATAGATGGATCATCTATAGGGACAAATTTGAACAGGTAAATTAGAGCAGTACGATAATTTCAAAAACATGAACCATTTGTTGCAACATAAGACTCATCTATTACAACAAATAATGAATCTGATGCAAGATGTAAGATAATAGTTGCAACAGATGTATATATCTGTTTGATAATTTTCAGCAGATGTATTATTTGTTAGAACAGGTGATGTACATTCACCTTTTTCAGTTCTTGCTGCTCTTCTATGTCCCTTGCACACTGAACATCGGCGCAATACAATGACAGAGGCATTGTAATTTTTCTTTTTTCAATGCTTAATGATGCCTTAGAAGTATCTTTCCTTCTCTTCTTAGACGCCTTGATCTTTAGTGGAGTGTATGGATATAAAATCCTCTTTGATGGAATGACACCCCTATTAGATGTCATTTCCTTTACAGAAGCAGTTAGTGTATTAATAGCATTAATCAATCCATCGTGTTTCACCTTGCAGTCTTGTCATTTGCATGCAGAACATTCTCTAGATGTGGTAAAATCTGGAGAAAAATCTATACATCCAGAATGATCATAATCATAATGACTTGTTGTTTCAGAAACAGTAAGAGGGCCATCATTATCCCCAACAGTAGCACCACTGCCACTACGACTACCATCGTCAACAACAACAAGCCCACCCTCTAAAATTATTTTTCTTATGATGGTTGTTGCTCTAAACAATTTCATTTTTATTCCATCAATGACCTTAGGGTGCGGTAAAGTTTGTAAAGATCATAAAGTAAGAAAAATAGAATTTTCAACCCTCAGTTGGTCGGAATAAGCCATAGATGGACAATCTAAAATAAATCAGTACATATATTAGAATGGTGATGAAATCATTTAAAATAATCTTTAACTAAAACAAAAACTTGATTAGAATTGGGCGTACTGCTTCCTTGGAGGGGTTGAAAAGATCAAAAAATTTTGCATTTGTATCGGTTTTGGCCGACAACCATCTCAGGATTCTTGGATAGGAAACTTCTTCCTGGTAGTTCACTTGTTGCCTCAAATAAGGAATGACTTCAAATTCCCAAGACTATAACATAATGCTAATAAATCAAAAGCATTATTGAATAAAAAAATACTGAATCATATCATGATAAAAGAAATACTTACGGTGAAGGCCCATGGAAAGCCATATAAGTTGATTCTCTTTGGCATTAACGGAGTCAACAAATATTGGACAGTCATTTTGAAACTTTCATAATCGCAAGGGTAGTTGTTAAATGCCTCAAGATCCCTAGAAAGCTTTGTTAAACCAATGCTTCTGTTGTTGTTAATGTCTCTTGACCAAAGAATATTATGTACAAACCAAACCAAGAACAATGATTTCTTGTGCTTCTTTGAGAGTCCTTTACCTTTCAAATATTCTATCAAATTTTAATTTTGAAGCTTGGACAAATAATTGACACTAGGTCATCAGGATCACTCGACTTATCTTTCCCTTTTTTGATTGTGCGGGGTGCTTTTTTTGGGTCAGAGTAGGTATAACTTGAGAAGGAGGAGGATAATATTTTAGTCCGGTAACTATGGAAAAATCCTTCCAACCAAAACAAACAGGCATGCCACAATAATTTATCCATACCTCATCCACCTTATCCTTGTTTTAATACATAAACCTACGCTTGAGAAGATCATATACCATTTTCATTTAGAAACGAGCATTGTTGTCCTCCGAGAAATCAAGATATTGCCCAAAGTAGCTTTCCCTGAAATAAGCATCAAATTTTTGTTATCAAAGTATTTTTCTGATGGCGTCAAAAGATTTTCCCATGGTTGGCTTAACCACAAAATCACCCGTTAAATCTGTGGCACCATCGCACTGTATTCTCACAGGATAACGATCAATGCTAAAGGTTTTGCCCAACTCTTCGACGGAAAGACTATTAGCATTTGGATTATTTCTTTTGAGACATTCCTCATCCCCGTGTTTATTATCTTCTGCTCCTGATTGAGATAACGCTTGTAAAGAAAGCTTATATAGTGGTGGATATAGCCGAGCTGCTGCACTTGTTCCTTTACTTGGACTTGATTCTGTTTTTTTTCTTTTGGGATCCATATTATCTTAAATTAACAGGAATATAAAATAAATTATAATTGATTAATGCATCATTAAAAAGGGATAACGGGATAACAGTAAATCTTACAGGCACAATGGTAAAATAACAGTTCTAATAAACCACACATCTATTGCACTAGGTATGTTATCTGTTGCAATATATAACCGATCTGTTGCAAAAGATGAGTAAACCATTAGAAATAATAAAAATAGATCTCTAGTCTGTTGTACCAGGTATGTTGTCTATTGAAACATATAACCGACCTACTGCAACGAATGTGTAAAATATTGGAAGCAATAAAAATATATCTCTAATCTGTTGCACCAGGTAGTTTATTTGTTGCAACATATAACAAACCTGTTGAAATGGATGAGTAATCCATTGGAAACAATAAAAACAGATCACATATCTGTTGCACCAGAAAGTTTATCTATTGCAACATATAACTGACCTGTTGAAATGGATGAGTAATCCATTCGAAATAGTAAAAATAGATCACATATCTGTTGCACTAGATAGTTTATCTGTTGCAATATATAACCGAATTGTTGCAACGGATGAGTAATCCGTTGGAGATAATAAAATAAATCACTGAACTGTTGCACCGGGTATGTTATCTGTTGCACCATATAATCGAACTGTTGCAATAGATGAGTAAACTGTTAGAGACAATAAAACAGATCACTAAACTATTGAAACATATCACTCATCTGTTGTAAAATGAGTTATTTATTGGATCAATATTATTTAGATTTCTTCCAAATAGAAGGGTCGTCTGTCGCAATAGATGAATGATCTGTTAGATTGTTCATCTGTTGCATTAGATTTTCATAGTTGAATCTGTTGCATCAGATATTTTCTTCTACTGCATTAGATGTTTTCATCTATTGCATCATATGTTTCATCTATTGCAACACCATTTTTACCAAGACAAATAACAAATCAACCCTGCAACACCAACACATCACACACACACACATATTAAGAACATCAACTGTGAACAAAAATCACCAATAAATCTGAATCAGCATTACGGCAATAAAAAGAAGAAATGTCAGAAATTAGGGTTTTATTCAATCCACATTTTAATACTAGAAGAGTAGTTGTCTCAAGTTCCTCTGTTTCTTTATAATTTTTTACTTGTGAAAAAGAAAATGGGATGATGAAGAACTCAAAGTTGTTGTCGCCGGAGAAGTCTTTAGGTCGATTGACGGTTGAAAGTTGAAAGAGAACTCCACCAACTATTTTTTTCCGGAGGTTGAAGTCGCCGGGGATTGAAGGGAGAATTTTGCAGAACTGTTGGTTGGGAGAGAGTTGAGAGAAACTATCTCGATAGAGAGGGGAGAGATTGGTTGTTTTGGATTGAAGAGGGGTGTGGGTTGATTTGTATTTTTGAAAAAATTAAAAAGTTTTGAAAATATTAATTAAGTCCACAATTAACTTAATCAAGTTTCCTAATGATGTTTGACCCTTTAAGTTGGTCAATTTCACCAATCCTTTATTCAGGACTTAAAAGACACCTTTCCTTCAATTTTCTCATGTAAATGACCCTAGTTTTGAAATATCTTAACAAAGAGTAGATTTTTGATAGAGATATGAATTATTAGGTATTGTTTATGTGAGTGATACATCTAAATAATCATTAAAATAATCAATTTATTCTAGAGCCACTGTGCACTATGCTAGAGTCAAGAGCAAAAGGTAAATATAAGTTATCGATTAAAAATAACTCAGTAACTTGATGGATAATTCATAATGTAAAAACTATAAATTTTCAATAAGATTGACCAACAAATGAAATATAATATGTAAAATTTACCTATATCACAACATGTTTACCCCTATTTATCTAACCTTCCATCTTTTTATTAAATTTCAGAAAATCTCACCTTTTTGCCTCTGCAGATACATATAACTAATATGAGATGCATCACAAAGATACGTTTAAACATTTAACTATCTTACATAATTTAAGAGCTGTAAGGGCTAAGTTGCATTAATTTAGCAATTAACCTAATTAATAATGGTAAAAAATTAATAAAATTTCACGAGAAAAAGGTAATTTGTTTGTTATTCCACCTTTTAAAATAAATTATCTTCCATAACTAGTTTCCAGATATAAACGATTCATACGACTTTATAATTATTTTTTCTTGATTTTGTTTGAAGTACTTGCAATGAATATTTCAGTATTATTACATCATTTTGACATTTGAATTAACGATATGAAATATGAGGATTATAAGGGTGCTTGAATCGTTGTTAATGAATATGTAACGTTTGATAAATTGATTTTGGTCATTGCTGTAGAACTAAAAATTGACAAAAGTAGGAAAAAAATTGAGGCTTATTACATAGTAGATGATAATGCGGCACCGTTGTTGATTCACAATGAGACGGGGGTAAAGCTTCATATTGAAATTAAGAAACTATTAAAGCATAGAAATGATCCATCTACAATGAAGAAATTGGGGGAAAAGCATGCAAAAAAGTCTAACAGAACAGAAGTGCATGTTTCTAAAAAAGAGGTTCTAACAGTTCTGGAGGTCAAGTTCCTGCTAAAAGAAAAGAATTGTTGAAGTTACTTCTAGAAATGTGATTCTAGAGGTATTTGCATGTTCAAATCCGAGAAATTTTAGGTTGAGATACATATTTAGACACTAAAGATACTTTTTCAATTTCTTGTATCTCTTGTTATCTGATTATGTTTTTATATGTACTTATTGTATTTTAAGTTTTAGTAAAATAAGCATACCAAAGATACATGTTAGTAAGTTTAAAGATACATATTGTGTATGAGAAGTATGTTATATGTATCTTGCATTATGTTTTCCTCCCTTGTGTAAGTTGTATTACTTTAGGACTTGTAAAGTGTTAATTTAGGGCCACTCCTAAGTGAATGAAGTATTTCAGTTGTTGAAGATGTCATCACATTTTATGTTGAATGAGTTTTGCATTCATTTTAGTGAAGATCATTAATCAACTTCAATTTCCTAATGAACTAGCAAACTCAGGATAAACTATCTGCAACATTTCTATTTTTGTGCTCTTTGGTGTTTCCCAACAAAGATAGAACCAACAACTTTGTCAGGTATGGAGTTTTAGCTTGTTCATTTCTTAATTGTTGGATAAGATTGGAAATGATTCTGTTTTAATACAAAGTAAAGCTTCCAAAGTTATGTGACCCTATTACAGGGAATTGACAAGGTGAAATCTAGCATGATTTTAAATTTGTAAGCTTTCAAAAAAACATGTCACAAAGAAAACAATAGGTATCATGGATTTAAATTTGTTGGTTACTTCCCACTAGTCTGGATACAGTAAAATCTTGCAATAATAAGCCAGAAATAGCCACGATTATTATGATAATCGATACGAGATATTCTTCTATGTTTGATCAATTCAAGTAAAGTGATTGAGGTCAGTGCTTCATAAGTTCTTTAGTTTCTTCGCACAATAGAACAACATAGGTAGCATTTTTTTCAACTTCTGCTTAGAAAGTTGAATTGCTTAAGCATTTGAATTCAGCTAAAAAAATAAAAAAACAAACCACATCCTGAATCAATTCCCTGTGATTGGATTATTTATCAATAATAACATTAACATACCTTATGTAGTTCCACGAGTGAGCTCCGAACACGAGTGAAAATTATAATTTCACAAGTGGGATTTAGAGAGGATGGATGTTTTTTCAAATCCACTAATCTGTATTCATTTATGTTCATCATGTTAAAAGTAAGAAATATGAAACGTCGGGAATCAGGATAAAGATAAACACAACAAAATTAGTACAAGAAAACCAAATTTATCATGATCTAAAATAAAAGTACAAGCAATATTCAGATAGAAAACCATGACAAGATCTCATAAGCATTAACCAAAGACCACCCCCTTAGAACAACAAATGCAAATAACTTATATATTACTATGCTTCAATAAGCCCAAACCCTAAATATCCTAAACAACTTAGAAACCATGAATCTTGATTTGATTCTTCTTGACGACACCAACAGTCACAAGGAAATGAGAAACATTCTTCCTTTGATCACCTTGAAGTTGTATCACTATGCCATGATCCTTATCCTGCACAACATTTTCATTGTAACAGAACTCTTTCTTTAGATCCTTCAGGATTTTTTTGTAACTGAATTCTTTTCTCAGTCCTTGAACGACCGTCAAGTTTTTCTTTCCATTTCTTTTTGTATACATATATGAACATGCTTCTTTGCTTCAGGTGCACCTGAGTCCTTAGCCTCAGCAAATGGATCGAAATTAGATGAGATTTGGACTTCAATATCAACCATATAAATAGCTGAAAGATAATTTCTCACGCTTCAAAACTAAAGCTGGTAGATTGATCACAAGAAAGCTGTAAAAAAAAACACATCTTTAATATGGACATGATCAAGATATCAAAAATCCAACTATATATGTATTAATAAGCAATATGAGATGATCAATATATCAAAGATACAACTACATCACTAATTACAAAAGAGCTATAAAGAAAACACAACTTTACTATGGAATATTCAGCTACACAATGTGATGATCAACTAAAGCAAACATCTATATCTAGCAAAACAATAAAAATAACATACCCAGTGTATTCCTACAAAGTGGGGTCTAGGCTCAGAACATATAACAATATAACAAATAAAAAATACAAAGCACACCACAAGATGGGATAACATACTTGCTATATACTAAAGAAAATAAGACATCCACAAGGTGCTACTTTAAACTATCTATCCAAAATCAGAGACATCACCGAAACAAGAGATAAATAATGTGAGATACGTACAAAATATTCCTGTACATAATATGTATCTTTGGTAAGTTTATTTCACTAAAACTTAAAATACAATAGATACATATAAAAACATAAATATAAAACAAGAGATATGAGAAATTGAAAAAAGTATCTTTAGTGTTTATATATGTTTCCCGACTTAGAATTTCCTAGATCTGAACATGCAAATACCTCTGGAAGCACATCTCTGGTAGTAACTTCAACAAATCTTCTTCTTTTAGCAGGAACTTGACCTCCATAACTGTTAGATCCTTTTTTCTTAGAAATATGCACTTCTTTTTTGTTAGACTTTTTTGCATGTTTTTTTCACAATTTCTTCATCATAGATGGATTGTTTCTGTGCTTGGATCTATTTTCATTAAAATCATCATAATATTTATCAAAAATACCAGGAACAAAGTTTACAACTTCTTCATATTGTTTGTTATTTTCTAATTAAGATATTCCAATACTAAAAGATGGTCCCAAATCTCTATTAATTATGTTAATTCAGACTAAAAAACTAATAATCAAAGACTTAATTAAACAATGTTACCAAAAATAACACTTTGTAAAAAAGGTATGAAAGTATTATTTTTTGATAAAAATTGTAAGAGATGATAAAAAGATAGTGAATATAATTTTAGGGGGAAATATTACCTTGATTCAAAAGTTTGAATTCGAGCAAAAGAAGAGATGAAAACTGCAACACAAATTCAGGTGTTTAATGAGGAGGAAACTGGTACTATAACTTGACAAGTAGTAGCTACTAAATGGGTTTTGTTAATATGTATCTCAACTTTTAACTACACAATATAAAAGTAGTAAGAGTTGGGATATCTGTAATTTTATTAAAGTGAAATATTTTTTAGTAGTTTGGTAACTTAATTGTTCCTTTACGAAATTTTTCCATATAATAACCAAAAAAGAATTCAGAACCCAATTTGGAGAATGCATATACACAAATAATAAGGTAGTGAGATAAGAGAGAGTAAGTAGATGGAAGTGTACCTGTAGAGCCTCAAAAGTAAGAAATTGTTTTTCAAGGAGGGTTATATAGTTCTACGTGGAAAAGATATTTCTCGTGCATTTAATTAAGTTGCACAAAAATTATATAATTCTACGTGATAAATATCTTGTGTATTTACTCGAACTATGTGAACACTATGGTTACATTACAGAGAAATTACATTTGAATATAATAGGATGAGTGTTACAGCCAACCCAGAATATATACATCATGAGTAGGGCTGGGCATATTTTGGTTCAAATCAAAAACTAAATTGAAATTTACTTTTGATTTCAATTTTTTGATATCTTGGATCGGTTTTGAATTTAAATTGTAGAAATTCATCTAAACAATTCGGGTTTATTACTTTTCCAAAAAATATTTGGTTACACCAAAATTATATAAATAATATATATTTATATATTATTATATATAAAAAAATATATATGTATACTTTATTATATATATTCTGCATTAAGATAATATATGATAATTAACACAAACCTCCGATGTCTTACGGGTTATCTCCCTAACCCTGACTTATTTTAACATTGATTGATGATCGTTGACTTATTTTGTAGACTATTTATGCAAACTTATGCATAATGAAGTTATGTATTATGTTAAACTTATGGTTATTTCATTTCATTTCGTCGATGTTGAATTATTTATATTTGGGAATGAGAAATTAATTTTTTAAAAAATTATTTATAAAAACAAATCCCTAATTTTAAATTCTCATTCATGCCAAACCAAGGCCCACCACTTTAATCTTTAAAATCGCAATAAAATCCAAAACAACCCAACTGAATTTATAGAAATCAAACCTGTAATACCCCATATTTCCTTAGCTTAAGATTAACTTTCAATCCATCAGTTATCCAATATAAATTTTTGAAATACTCAGTATTTTTATGTTTAAAGCTTGCCATTGCGTAGGAAATTAAATTAGCTTTTCAACGTTATAAAATTTGCTTATATTCGATAATCAGGTAAGAATTATGGCTATTTTACGTTTCAGTCGTTAAACACCGTCATTCTGGCCAGTAGCGTATCGCAGAGTATGTCAAAATGACAATTGTCAGTTTCCAGTAAGGTATTATGATACCGGCGAGTCGTGCCATAACTTATTTTCACATTAGTTAATTTCCAGTGTACCAACACGATCCCACCGCATCGCAGTGAACTTTCAGGTCACATCCAAGGTGGCAACGCAATACCACTACATCGCGCCACCAACCACATTTCCAGTTGGTAAATTACTAGTGGCCCGATCCAATCATGGCGCGTTGTACCAAGGGCCCAAATCAAAAAATTTTGGTAAAAAATAAATTTTTTTGTCCAGGGTTAAATTAGTCTTTTTTCATAATTTTATTCCGCCCAGGTGTGAGATTAAAGCCCTAAAACATTTTAAACCATTTTTTTATTAACTTTTCCCCAAATCAACAAGCTCTCCTTCTCAATTAACAAAACCCTATCTTCAAGAATCAAGGTCAAAACTCAAGAATTTCTTCAAGCACCTTTAAGAATTAACTTTCCAAGGTATGTTAGGTGTTCATCTATGAGTTCCTTTCACCTATACAGTTCACAAATCCATTTTCTAGCTACAAGATTGCCGAATTATGAACTTCTATGCTTGAATTAAATTGAATTCATGTTCATGTTATTATTGGGTTGAATTGCATGATCTTCATGATAAACACTTTAATTTACAAGTGATGTAGCCATTATAACTATATGTGTTGATTATTGTATGATCTAAGCATGCTCCCCATATGTTTGATAGAATGCCTATGTGAATGATATAGTTCCATTATAACATGATAACATGTATTCTCCATTCATGTATGAGTAAATACATTACAAGGGTTTACTAAAATGTCCCAATGAGTGAATTGTGATCAAGTAGACATTATTGTTCAGTCTGTTATTGTTCATGCATATGAACCCTTGCATCTAGCCTTACCTCATCTAAAATACCAGTATTTTTTATGTACTTGCGCATACTCTCTCTTTGCGCAATGATGTCTTATATCATCGGTTCGGATGCTCAGGTTCTCGACCGCACATAGCCAGATCCAGATTCAGCCAGCGAATCAAATTTAGGACTGAGTCCTCATCTATCGAGGATATTTTTTTATTCCATTATTTAGAGTAGACTCAGTATTTTAGTAAATAGAGTTAGTTGGGGGATTGTACCATCCACTTCACCTTTAGACAGTTCAGTTAGAGGCTTTTTAAACTAGTTTTCAGACAGTATTTGGTTTTATAGATTGTTCTTTAAGTTGATAAACTTTATCAGTATTTACAGATTTTGAATCTTAGAAAATTTTAAACTATTTTCTACATTTATTATAGTATGTTTATTCATTGCTCACAATAGATATCAGTCATGGGTTAGTTTGTGGTCCTTTGGGATCGTAAGCACCGAGTAGCATTCGGGGTACAGAATCAGGGCATTACAAACTTGGTATCAAAGACTATAGTTCAACAGTGTCTTAGGAAGTGTGAAAGTCACATCTAGTAGAGTCTTTTGCATGGGTGTGTAATGAAAACCAGTCAGCTTCTCTGCCCGTTCATGCAGATCCCCTGCATAAGCATGTCTCTCATACTGAATTTAAAGTTGTTTTCACTACCTTAGCTGATTTAGTAGTTGCTCAGAACAATTTGTAGACTGTTGTCCTATCTGGGCTTTTGAATTGCACTCAACACAGTGAGGGAGAAGAGCGTAGAAAGAATAAGAGGGCTAGAACACATAATTCTAAGACAAGATTAGAGGGTAGTAATCGCTCCCAGTTCCGTCAGAAATTCTCAACCCCAATTCCACTATCAGTCAGGGTGTCAGTACCAAAGTTTAAAATGACTATTAGGAGAGGGCTCCAGGCTTCGAAACCCAGGATAGTAGGAGTATTGGTCGTACCCATCCGCTTTGCAGAGAATATGGTAAGAACTATAAAGCAGTGTGTAGAACTGGCAGTGATGTATGTTTTTGATGTGGTAAGCCAGACCACAGGTTGTAAAAGTGTAGAGTATTGGCTCATAGGGGAAGGGATTTATGCCAATAGGGTCAGTCCTACCATCCTTCAACTCAATTTAGTCGCCCAAATTAGTAGGGTGCCACTTCCAATGCCACTAGTGGGAAATGCCCAAATAGACTCTATGCACGTCATCTAGGTAAGATTGGGAAAGTATTCTTGATGTGGTCACTGGTATGTTATAGATCTTTTATTTGTATGTTTTTGACCTATTAGATCTAGGAGCTATTCTGTCTTTTGTAACTCCTTACATAGCAGTCGACTTTAAAGTCAAACCAAAAGTCTTAACAGAACTATTCTCAATCACTGCCATATTAGGTTAGTCTATTATAGCCTTTTGGTTATATAGAAACTATCCGGTTATGATATCTCAGAAAGTCACTTCAGCAGACTTAGTAAAATTATAGATGATAGATTTCGATGTCATTCTTGGCATGGATTGGCTCCATTCATGATATGCCTCAGTCGATTGTAATAATAGAATTGTTCATTTAAAGTTTCCAAATGAACCAGACCTTGAATGGAGGGGTAGTACTACAGCGCTTAAGGGTTAGTTAATTTCATACCTTAGAGCGAGAAAAATGATATACAAGGGATGTGTCTATCATCTTCTGTGAGTCAAGAAATCTAGTTCAGGAATTGCCAGTCTTGGTTCAGTCCTAGTAGTGAATAAATTCTCAGATGTGTTTCCCAAAAGTCTTCCCAAAGTTTCTCCCGTCAGGGAAATCGACTTTGAAACAGATGTTTTTATAGATACTCATCCCCTTTTTACTCCGCCATATAGAATGGATCTAGCTGCACTTAGGGAGTTAAAAGAATAGTTCAAAGATCTCCTAGATAAGGGATTCATCAGACCCAGTATTTCCCCGTGGGGTGCACCAGTCTTATTCATGCATAAGAAAGACGGTTCCCTCAGAATGTGTATAGATTATTGTTAATTGAACAAAGTCACAGTCAACAATAAGTACCCACTTCCTAGAATCGATGACTTGTTTGACCAACTTTAGGGTGCTAGTTACTTTTCTAAGATAGACCTCAGGTCACGCTATCATCAGCTCAGAGTCAGGGAATGCGACATTCCAAAAATAGCCTTCAGAACCTGGTATTGTCACTTCGAGTTTCTAGTCATGTACTTTGGTCTTACTAATGCTCCAACAGCTTTCATGGACTTAATGAACCGCGTGATCAAGAATTACTTGAACATGTTCATTATAGTTTTCATAGATGACATTTTTGTTTATTCCTATAGCGAGAATAATCACACAGATAATCTCAAAACCATGCTTTAAACTCTCAAAATCCATCAGTTCTCATGATATCTATTAATGTCTTACGTGTTAGCTCTATTAACGTAGCTCATATTCATGCACGTTAGTAAGAAAATCAAGTACGCTTATAGTTCCTAGTATAAGGAGTTCTAGTTTACTTAGTGTTACAAATCGTGTTCCATGAACACAGAAACTCTAGACTCAAGTAATACAACTCATGAATAATGTACTCATGTCATACTTTACAGTATGCTCAGTTCCCATGACTTACACTACACTCCTAATGATCGTCTAAATTTAGATTATGTCATGTATATCCTTAGTTTAAATTTATTGATAAATCCATGATATTGATATTCTATTCCTCAGGCCTCAGTTAAGTGTCGAGTTCAGTATAGTATTTATAGATGCTTCAGATCTTCATAATTTAACCATTCAGTGATCTCTCCTTATGAAATAATGTAGTAATAACCGATTACTTAGATGGAAGGGAGTAATGTTTTATTTTAAGGAAAGATGTTTGCATACTTGTTTTACACGAGGATATAGTTATGAAGATAGGATTGAAGGTCAGGTTAGTGTGCAAGTAAATAACTAGCAAGGAGTTGTATTTAGTTGCTGAAGGGGGAAATAAGAATTTAGATAAGAAGTTGGGAAAATGCAGAGTGTGAGTGTCTGATTATATTATTGATTCATGTCATTCTCCACCACATAGTTATCAGAACTCAATTAAAGTCTTAGTTCAGCATACAGTTCAAAAACTTAGTTCAGTCCCAGGTTTGCCTAACCATAGTATACAGTTACCAAATATTCAGTTACCAGTATTCTAGAATCATGTTATATGCTTGGTCCAACATTTTTGGATAATAAAGTTTACACACATTCGTAATCAGTATCCCATGTTGCTCAGTCAATCCTTACCTCATATGCATAATACTATACCCTACAGTTTCTGTCCAGACTAAGTACAGTTCACTATTACATGACCAGTATTCAGCTATCATTCATTCAGTTAATCAGATAAGTTATTATATTTATGAATTCGTGCTCAGTGCCTATGTGAATATTTTTAGTAGTCTCAGGTGAAGCATCGTACTAAGGTGGGGAGTATAGTTGAAAGAGTATTAGAGAAATGTGTCTAGGCTTGGAAATTCGTAGATGCAGTGCATAAGGCTTGGTCACTTTATCTTAGATGATGTTTGATAGCTTTTCCTCATATTACAGAATTTTAGCCAGGATGTGATTTCTTAATCAGATGTCTTATTCAGTCCATGTCAAGATTCCTTGCTCCCTAAAGTCACTAGAACTCTGTACGAAGGGTGTCAAAGAAATGCTCCAGTCGAGTATAAGTTTCAGCATGAGTTAGTCCGTAAAGCCATTCATTTAGTTTAGCAGTCAGACGAACAAGTTCATATGGTTAGGTTTCCCATGTTTCCATCTAGTCATACTAGCCGAAGTCTCATGAATATAACTCTTCCAAGATGGAGCAATCGGGTAGTTGTGAGTTCATCTCAGTTCATATGTCATGCCTCAATTTTAGATCTTAAGTATTCAATCATGATTCAGTACATAGGTAACCCATGTATCATCTTATCTTCTACTTAATATCTCAGTCAAGTCAGCATTCTTCGAGGGACATAATATCTCAAGGGCGAGATGCACTATGGCTCCTAAGCTTTTATGTCCTAAACCTCCCAGTTTTTCTTCACGTAACAAATCCAGTTTGGGGTAGAGGGTACTCATAAGTTGAACCTCTTGTTCTAATTTTTACCGTATGACCATTTCCATGTCATGATATGTATTCAAGGAAATCAATCCAGTTCATGATATTTGGTTCATGTATCATATTTTAGACTCAATTATGTTCTCATATTCCTGTTCCTGTATTTTTAGTAAAAGATCTTAGGGTCATCAGTATTCTTAGCTTGAGGTAACAACCTCCCTTAGATTAACTCAGTTTCATGCTTAGATATAGTTATAAAATTGGTATCCATTACCGTTGCATATTCATTCATGCATTCATGAATTAGTTTAGTCAAGTACTCATGCATCAGGTATGTATGTTCAGTATGAAAACCCATCGTATCAGTAGATTTAGTCATGTATTCCATGCATTAGATATGCATGTTCAGTGTAAGAGCTCAGTTTGTCTATAGTTTAGTCATTTAGTCATGAATCAGATATGCATGTTCAATGTGTAAACTCAGTCTATTAGTGTCTCAGCTTAATTAGACTTATTCAAGAATGAATGTTCCCAAGGGGATGCTATTGTAATACCCATATTTCCTTAGCTTAAGATTAACTTTAAGTCCATGAGTTATCCAATATAAAATTTTTGAAATAATGAGTATTTTTCAGTTTAGATTTTACCATTGCGTAGGAAATTGAATTAGCTTTCCAACGATATAAAATTTGCCTAAATCCGATAATCGGGCAAGAAGTTATGGCTATTTTAATTTTTTGTCGTTAAACACCGTCAGTCAAGCCAGTAGTGCATCGCGGAGTATGTCAAAATGGAAATTTTCAGTTTCCCGTGAGGTACCGCAATACCGGCTCATTGCACCATAGCTTATTTTCACATTTGTCAATTGTCAGTGTACCAAAGCGATTCCACCGTGTTGCGGTAAACTTTCAAGTTGCATCCAAGGTGGCAACGCGATACCACTGCATTGCACCACCAGCCACATTCCCAGTTGACAATTTCCAGTGGCCCGACGTGATCATGGCACGTTGCGCTAAGGGCCCAAATAAAAATTTTTTGGCAAAAAATAAATGTTTCGTCCAGGGTTAAATTAGTCTTTTTCATGATTTTATTCTATCTTGGTGTGAGATTAAAGCCTAAAAAATATTTTAAACCATTTGTTTATTAACTTTTCACCAAATCAACAAACTCTCCTTCTCAATTAACAAAACCTTAGCTTCAAGAATCAAGGTCAAAACTCTAGAATTTCTTCAAGCACCTTCAAGAATTAACTTCCCAAGGTATGTTAGGTGTTCATCTATGGGTTCCTGTCACCCATAGAGTCCACGAATCCATTTTCAAACTACAAGATTGCTGAATTGTGAACTTCCATACTTGAATTAAATTGAATTCATGTTCATGTTATTGTTGGATTTTAGTTCATAATTGAATTACAAGCTTTTATGAAATTAATCATTTTATGTATTGAATTACATGATCTTCATGATAAACCCTTCAATTTGCAAGTGATTTATGTAGCCATTATAACTATATGTGTTGATTATTGTATCATCTAAGCATGTGTTTGATAAAATGCCTATGTGAATGATATAGTGCCATTATAACATGATAGCATGTATTCTCCATTCATGTATGAGTAAATGCATTACAAGTCCTTCCTAAAATGTCCCAATAAGTGTATTATGATCAAGTAGCCATTATTATGTCTTCAAGATTATGCTATGCTTTACTTTTCATGCTATCGATTCCTAGGGGTATTTAATACCCGATAATTTAGTTGTTTACCTAGAGCCAGTATCAGTTACAAAATAGTATTGGATATTTCACGATTAGTAGTACTCTCAGTCAGTTACCGAACTCAGTCAGTTACAGAACTTAGGAAAACTTAGTAAACTCAATCTTAGTCCAGTCCAGTTCAGGATGGGGGCTCACCTGTAGTAGAGAGTGTGATCCGTAGAAGCAATTCTTGCATTCCAAAACTACGTAGCCAGTGTAGTTTGAGACATCAACCTGCCAGTTGAGGGTTGATGAGGTGTTTTACTTTCCAGTAGAGGGTACCACTGTTCTCGTTTAGGAGCACCTTCCAGTAGAAGGTGACTATTTAGTGTCTTTACTCGTGTCAAAGTACTGACACCCTTCCAACTAGGGTTACAGGTTAGACCCCAAATCTTTTTAGAAAAGGGCCAAGAGGAGGAAAGATAACTTTTCTTCTTGTTGCGGGCGAAAGTTAAATTTTTCTACTAGTTGCGGAGAAAGGGGAAAAAAATTTACCTAATATTTTTCATGAATAAAATGATACTACTTTCATGAAAATTTATTTTCTTTAAATCTTTTAAATACTGGAATCTAATGAAATGAGCAAAAAAATATCATGAAAATGTAAATTTTGTATTTTTGCGAATGAAAAATCATAGTCTGCATTCTAAAAAATGCACATCTTTTGAGAATAAGTTTGTCACCACGGTTGCAGGCTATTATTCGTAGTGTGACCTAACAAGTCGTAGCTTACTCATGTCACAATTGTTATCATCTAGCATATCTTAAGAACTTTTACACTCCTTCTCAGAATGGCTCACTCTACAACTCATAGCATAACACGACGAGTTGTAGGCAAGGGTCATAGTCACTGGTACTTCCCTTCTTCAAATTTAAGAATATCCTAAGTGATAATGACTGGGACTACGAGTCATACCATGACCCAACGACTCGTACTCTAGTCTCTTTTATATACTTGTGCTTCTTCTTTTATTTTCTTTACTCATTTTTGAATCCTATTTTCCTGGAAAAACTATAATAAACACATCATACACATTAACAAGGCTTTGACTTAGCATATTTTCACATTTTAAGCGTCAAAAGTGTTATGAAACCATGATACATCACCAATCATATAAATAATGGAATAAGAAGTATACTCGAATAAGATCATGCCATGAGCATTTTGAGATTATGTTTAGTCCCCTGTAAATACTAGCTAAGGCCATACCTCAGGGCTAACTCTTCATCCATTTACCTATCACGCCCCGAGACTTGAATAGGGTGGACAAGAACCATATACGCATGTACTATACAACTGACATATGTTTTAAGGGGAAGAGTTACTATTACTGAACAATTATGAGGGCCTATGTAAATATACAATTCTAATCCATTAAACAAAACTGATATAGACAAGTAAAACTATAATCACATGTCACAACTTAATAATGTCTGCAAATCCTTTAATAAAATTTGTGTTTGTATAATGAGAAATGGTCAGGACATGGAAACTAACATACCCGAACTATATTTACAAACATGACTAAAGAGTACTAGACATCTATTAGCTTCAGATGAGAAAGAAACGCACTAATTGCTTTGCAGAATACGGGACGAGTGCCTAGTATGGAAGTCTTCTTATCAGCATACCTGATCGTATATTTATAAATCTACAATGCCCAAAACTAAGAGACGTTAGTACATATAAAATATATACTAACATGTAAAACAGATAGAATAACAAGTAACAAATATAGATGCTCATATGAATTAGATATTAAGATAAAAGACTTATGATCTTCCGAATAACTAATATACAATATGAAATGATGACCAATACACTGGTCTAATTGGTGTATCATGGTTTAAGTATTAAGGATGAGCAATTATGGATTAAAATTATCAGAAACCATAGTATGAATCATGTAAACAACCTTGTTAGTTTATACATGTATCCTAAAATTTATTCTTTATTATAAGACACCTAGAGGTTTCCTTAAGTGATGTCATATGCCAATATCAAATACAATCACAAGATGACCTACCAAAGGCGATCTGTATTAAATGAATGGCAATGTTGTACCATATCTATATATGCTTTTGTTACTGAATTACAATGTACTACAGGGTACTCCCCTCTTTAGGGACTCACTATAGGGGTCTGCCCGCAGGCCATATGTGTTATATATTGGCTCGAGTCAGGAGAACCAGTATATCATATTTTAGCAACATCAAATGCAAATAATGTCACAAGGGCGGGTACCCCACAGTATTTGAGCCCATTATAATGGTCTAGTCTCAATTCTTTGCATAGAATTACATCACGCATGTGTGTCAAGTCAAACCTATGAATACCCTCCTAACAACAACAACAACAACAAACCTAGTGTATTCCTACAAAGTGGGGTCTGGGGAGGGTAGAATGTACGCAGTCCATACCACTACCTCCAAAGAAGTAGAGAAGTTATTTCCAATAGACCCCCGGCTCAAGATAGAGAATAGTAAGCAAGAGCATAATGCACCATTAATCATGGTAGGTGGAATAACATAAAAGGAATAAGACATACTAAAAATAAAAAATAAATCAGAGCAATATGAAAAAATATAAATAAACGTATTATGAAATAAGAGATAAGAAATTTGGCATCTGGAAAGTACGAACCCCACCTATGGACACAGTCCTAGAATTAATAACCTAGCCATACATGAGCTCTTCTACTACTAGCTACAACCCACGCACGCGACCTAGCCTTCTACCCTTATCCGCGACCTCCACACCTTCCTATTTATGGTCAAGTCCTCAGTAAGCTGTAGCTGCACCATATCATGTCTAATCACTTATCTCCAGTACTTCTTTGGCCTACCTCTCCTCCTCCAAAAGACATCCAATACTAGCCCCTGACACCTACGAACTAGGGCATCCATACCCCTACTTATCATATGCCCAAACTATCTCAGCCTTTCTTTTCGTATCTTATTCTCTACCGAAGCCACTTCTACCTTCTCCTGAACTATCTCACTCTGAAATCTATCCCCTCTAGTAAGTCCACACATCCAACACAACATTCTTATTTCCACCACCTTCAATTTTTGAATGTGAGAGTTCTTGACTGGCCAACACTTTGTTCCATATAACATAGCTGGACGGACTGCCACTTTGTAGAATTTGCCTTTAAGCTTAAATGAAGCCTTCCTATCATATAACATACCCGAGGCAAGCCTCCACTTCATCCAACCTGCACTAATATGGTTAGAGATATCCTCATCAATCTCGCTATTCCCTTGAATCATAGACCCAAGATACTTAAAACTATTTCTCTTACAAACATCCTGGGAATCCAGCCTCACCACCACATCGTCCTTCTGCCTCAAGATGCTAAACTTATATTCCATATACTCTGTCTTGTACCTACTCAACCTGGACCCCTTGGACTCTAGGGTTTGCCTCCAAACCTCTAATTTTTCATTCATACCCCCTCGTGTCTCGTCAATTAACACTATATCGTCTGCAAATAATATACACCATGGTACCTCTCCTCGAATACGTCGTGTTAACATATCCATCACCAACGCAAATAGGAACGGGCTAAGAGTTGAACCTTGATGCAACCCTGTCTCGACTGAAAAATGTTTTGAGTCCCCTCCCGCCGTTCTCACCCGAGTCTTTCCTCCATTGTACATGTCCTTAATAGCTCTGATGTAAACCACCGGACCTCTCTTGCCTCTAAGAATCTCCAAAGAACCTTTCTAGGGACTTTGTCATAACCCTTCTCCAAGTCGATGAACAACATGTGCAAATCCCTCTTTCTTTCCATATACTGTTCCACCAATCTCCTTACCAGGTGTATTGCCTCTGTCGTTGAGCGAACGGGCATAAAACCAAACTGATTCTCTGAAATAGACATGATATTTCTTAATCTCCGCTCCACCACTCTCTCCTAAATCTTCATAATATGACTCTGTAGCTTGATACCCCTATAGTTGGTGCAACTCTGAATGTCCCCCTTTGTTTTGTATAAAGAAATCATCGTACTCTACAAACAGGCTTCAGTTATCCTCGCCGTCTTGAAAATGCCATTAAACAAATCAATTAACCACCTTAATCCTTCCGTACCTTCCTATGAACACCCACCCATCAGTAACATTTATCAAGTAGTACATTATAGGCCTATGCAAGTGTGTCACTATAAATACTATTTATCCATTCAAATGGTGTTTTTCATAAATAATTAATTTCCTTAGTAGTATCAAACAATTTAAACACTAGTTCTTTATATCACCATATGTCAGTATTGCTATGTGATCTGATATACAATTATGATTATATTATGGCCATTTATTATAGATATATAGATTATGATAGATATACAATATGAATTCTAAGAATTTTAAATGAATACGAATACAATTATGTACCAATTTATAGATACTTGACTCGACAAGAATAGTATGAATAGTGTGACTCCAATAAAAAGATGCATAAATAATGAAGACAAGTAATTCAAAATGGAAAAGACACATGGATATTATGGCACCATTAGGCATACAGTCATGTGCTAGACGTATATAAGGTGAAGGATTTATTCCCATATGTCAAGAAGACTATATCGACTTCGCTAGGAGAAACAAATGACTATGGATTGTGCCTTATTGGAGAAGGAGAGTTTAGATTGACATAGCTTGGATACCTTACCATCTAATGGTAGTATTATGGGCTTCAAACGAGTCAACACTCCTAGGTGTAATTTTCACTCAATCAATCAACATCTTCAGCCACTCAAATAGTGAGCAACCACTTTAACATAACCAACAACATATAAAATTCATAAATATATTCATCAATACTCGGTATACTCATCTAACAACTTATTTTAATGTTCTTTCCTTAATTGAAATTCATAGAAAATATTCAGAGAGAATTCTTATTTTCAACTTACAAAGTCCGATATTAAATCTCCCCCTGCCTATAGAAATACCCCCAAAAAACCCTCTTGGTCAAAAACCCTAATTAATAAGACCTATTTCAAGAATTAATAAAAAAATTAGATTAAATTGTGAGTACCACCTGATACTACCTCTGAAACGTGTATTTCATAACTCTATTCGAGTTGGGAGTAGAGAAATTATCTGTTTGAAATCAAATTTCAGCTTGAGTTCTTGAGGATTCTTTCAAATTTTAAAATGAAAATTATCTAGTAATTTAGGAGCGTGGTGTGCCACTCCTTCATAAGAATCTTTGCACCTATGGCTCCAATTTTCTTCTTATCGATATCACAAAAGAAATGGCAAAAGAGAGCGCAAAATAAAGAGCAAGCACATAGTGCTTGTGGTTGCTGCCGCCTCTGGAAAAATTTTCCAAGAAAAAGTGAATCCCTTTTTTTAGACTTCTATAGAAAAAAATTAAAAGAGTGATCACACTACTCTAACACTTGTTTTGGAAGGTAGTTTGTCATGTTTCATAATGTACGGTATTGTATGCTATGGTATGGTACTGTGCAATATAGTATAATATAATGCTTGGATGAACTGTGTCGTTCACTGTTGTTATGCTATGGTGTTGGTGTTGTTTCATAACAGCTTTATTATTTGGTTTGATAGTTTGGTACTGTATCGTAATTGATAAGTATACCAAAATACTCTTAATTATTATAAATGTTAAATTTATTAATAAAATAATTTTTTTTTGCTAATCTGTCACAAATTATGTTATGCAAATATATTAAGTTATTAAATTCATATAAATTTTAACAAAATTAATACAAGAGTAAATCAAAATAAATTTAATCTGATTCATTTTTTATAGAAACAAATTTTCTTTTCTTTTAGTGTTTTGAAACGTGACCACCAACGACAAGTATAAAGTTTGAATGTACATTTTGTGTATGCTATGAGTGTGTTCGATATGGAATATAAAAAAAATCTAGGAAAACAAATGGTTTCTTACTTATTTTCTTGTGTTCGTTAGGCAAATAGAAAAATATTTTATAAAAATATTTGTATATATCTAATCAAAACAATAAGAACTAATAAGCTAAGGAGGTGGAATAAGAAAAATTATAAAATTTTGTTAAAAAAAAAATTTGGGAGTGAAGTAGTGGAGTGGGGGATCGAGAATAGGGGTAGGAGTGGGGTAAGAAAAATTTGTAAATTTTATATTCTTGTGGGTGGGTGCATTTGTGGAGGGGTGGGGGGAGGGGAGGGAGAGCTGGTAAGAGTGGTGGTATGGTAAATTTTTTTAAAACTTTTTAAAAAGTAAAAAAAATTGATTCAGGAGAGGGCCTGGTGGGTGGTGGTGGTAGAAAACAGTTTTGAATTTTTTTTCTTTTAAAATGGGATGGAGGTTTGGTAAGGGGTGGGGTTAGAGTCAGGATATGGGGTGGGATAAGAAAAAACTTTAAAATTTTTTTAAAACGAAATTTAAATAATAATTTTTTTTAAATAGGGTGGGGTGGCGTGGGGTGGGGTTGGGGTTAAAGGGTGGGCGGGGAGGAGTAGGAGGTGAAGTTAAATAATATAAGGTAAAGAAAAAAATAAGACTATAAAATATTAAATAAGGGCATAATTTAAAAAAAAAAAGCAAACCATGCCACCAAATTGGAGGTTACATAAAGTGAGAGTTTTCACAATTATCAAACCATGAAATTAAACCATACCATACCATACCATACAATTTGAGAAAAAAATCAAAACAAACATGTTTTCCTTAATAACCATATCATACCATACCATAAACAATCACCATCCAAATAGTGTGTAAATAATAATAACTTAACTCTAAGGAGTCACTTAATTATTTTAAAACTTTTAATCCTCCATAGCTGCAGCTATGAGCACTATTATTTTACTACAGTTAGCGCTACCATTATATGATATATACATATACTCGATAATTTCCCTTGTTATGAGCACAACACAATTCTTTACTAATTAAGAGTTGTGTTCAGTTAAAGTACTAAAAAAAACTTGAATTTTTTTGAGGTGTTACATTTCCAAGTGACAGGCAACTCTGAAAACTCTTGTACGGATAACATCTCTTTCCTTTGTAGGAAACACAAAAATACTCAATCTGTAGGATAAAAAAACAACGAAATATATTTCGCCCTTCTTGTGACTCTTGACTCCTAACTTATGAAATAAGTCTTATTCATCAGTTGATCAATTAACAGTCTTATCGAGTGCGCCAATCGGGTTATGCAATGATTTGAGATGAATGCAATTTTTCTCTCTTCTTGGCGGAGGTTATTGATATGACCCGACCTCCGTAGGCCATGCCGTAATGGGCATCTCAAGTCCAATTGGGACCGGAGACAACCCCAGTTACCCAACGCAACCACCAATGGCTTACATTGAGTCGGTTGAAGTCCACACATATAACAAGATACCACATTTATCCATGTGGTGACTCTGGGATAAGTCTATAACCGAGACCAACTCAACCAAGTCTATCTACCTAATGACCAACCAAACCAATACAGAAACCATAAACCAAGATCAAGTATAATAATAATCCAAAGTATGTATATATATATATATATATATATATATATATATGACATAACCAATACATACGATACCCAACTTTACAGTTGTCCATAAAAAGCCTCTAGAGCAACCAAAGAGTACCTAATCGGGACATGCCCCTGACCATAGCAAAAAAATCAAGGTCCATGAAAAACTAGAAATATGTAAAGTAAACCATGACATGAAATAGATTCCTTCCGAACTATGGAAGCTTACCACTTTAATCCAACATCAACTATACCCGAATGCGATCACTAAGCAAGAAGAGTAGAATGATCGGTTCCTACATAGTGTAGGTATATAGCCGCCAAAAGATGGATTAGTGGGTGAATACTAGTATGCACTTAGGATAGGGATAAAATAATGCCAACCAGTGAAAACCAAGTAAAACCATCCATAATGCATACAACCATAAATATACATAAGTGGCTGAAAAAGGAATCGGGTTTAGCATTCATTTAAAACCATTACCTGACCGGTGTAGCTTTACCATCCTAAACCACCCACGAGCTATATGAGTGCAGCTCCCCCTACTGAAAAGGCCCCAGTGCGTGTAGTCGCACGATCAGAGAAGTATCCCATTGGGATGACTGGTACATCCCCTACATAAAGTGTGACACACACACACGGTCACAAAGACCATCCTCAAATCGGTAAATATGAGTTTCTAGTTTAGGTCCCACCGATACCTCCACCTTCCACGGCTTACCCGACACCTCCAACTTTAATGACAAATTAAAACTATTTTCCAAATAACCAAACCATTATCTAATTATTAACTAAGGCCATTGATATTGGTGTCGTCATACCAACCTTTACTTGCAAGTATCATCCATAGCAAACCATTTATAGGTTTAAAGGGACTTTCAACTGCCTTTCCTATTACCATATTAAACCTCTTGGGGGACTTCCATGTTCCCCATAAGCATAACCATTTATCCTTTTTTCTTCCAAACCATTTAAACCAATTCCATTAATGCACACACTTGGGGGATTCCGAAGTACCCCGCAAGGTTTTGAATAGGTCAACCATGACCACCAAACCTTAGCTTTTTAAACTATTCTAAACCATTTTAGACCATGCCAAACATTTAAAGAATTTATATCATTTAAACTATTTAAACCATGCAAAACCATTCAAAAACAATTAGAGTTCCATTACCAAACCAAACCATGCAAGCCAATGAAAGTTCAACAATAAAGTAAAAACATTCTTTGAGGAATTTTATCAAACATGTTGAGGGCATATCTATACCAAGACCAAAACTAATGCATAAACCACCATAACTAGGGTTACTCAAGACCCATTAGTTAAACCATAACCAACAAACAGCCACCTATGTAAATCATTACCAAAAACATGTAAAAATGTGATTTAAACCAATACCAAACCATATGCATCAAGACCCTCAACAATATTTCAAAATCCACTATTCATGATTCATAAACCAATATTTCAAAACACAATACACATGCCTTTAGGTTGAAATAACAATGAGGGAAAGAGTAAATGCCTTATACAAGAAGATTCACAAAAGAAATCTCGACCTTGGAGCCCTTTGAAGAACATATAGAGAAATCCCAGCTTCTTCAAGAGTGAGTTTGAGAGAGTATTTGAAGTATTTGAAACCCTTAACAAGTGTTATGGAAAGACATATAGGGTTATTTAATGAGAAGACATAAGGGTTTAAGAGTAGGAAATGTCCAAACTAACCTTGACATGAAATTTTTAAAAAATCACGTCCAGGGATACGACTCCCCCTTACCACCCGTACCCTAGGGTATGAGTGGTACCCCAACTCGTACCCAAACCTTGCCATGGCCTTACATACTGGTTTCTATATGAATTTACCTCTCTAAATCATACCTAAGGGTATGAGTGACACCCACAATCATACCCACTAATCATACCTTGGGCTGACTCCACAACACCAAGATAATCATGCGCCATATGACTTGCCCTACACCACTTGTATGCTTCTATACGACTCCTACCCTAGTGAGTTGTATCTTGGATAGTATCCAAGCCAACTATGCTTTCTAAGGTAGCATTGAACCATTAAGTCACCCAGCAAGTCGTATTCAAGGGTATGATTGGTACCCTTGAGTCGTACTAAGACACAAAGTTCAAAACCTTTGAAAATTTTGCGAGGGTCCAAGACTTGGGTATTTCATTCTCTCCCACTAGGATCATTTGTCCTCAAATGATGAGTGAGGGTAAGAATGAGCATGAGATAACACCTTAACACACATCAAACTTTTCTCCAACCAAAATAGAGGACAAGAACACAAACCCAAGATGAGAAGATCATCACATATCCAAAGCATGATTTGCACCAGAACACTTTTATTTTGACCTCTAACTAAGTTATAAAACAAAAACAATGACACAAGAGGAACCATTCCCACCTTTAACCAAGTTAGGAAACAAAGATGTGTTGAAGAATACACACCTTACGCATGAGTTTTTAGATCAAAGAACCAACGCAGATCCTTGGACTCCATGTCTACCTCTGTATCCCAAATGACTTTCTCGGATCTTTAGTTCCACCATGAAATCTTTATTGAAGCCATAACTTTCACTGTAATCGGAAAACTTACCGATCCAAGATCCTCATCGGGATCCCCTTAAGGAATGAGGAATCCGAGATAACAATACCACCCAATGGAACCAACCAACCAAGGACCATCCATACCTCATCTCCACACCATACATAGATTATTAGATAAATGGACTCATGCTAAAGAGCAAGTCCAATTCGATTGAGAATTTACGGGGACACTTCACTATGAGAGCTTAAGTCTAACTATACACCACCAATTCTATGTTTAAGCCTATTAAAAGCAAAGAGGAGTTAACTTAAGCCAACGAGATTTACTTCTTACCTCTATCCTAAAATACTACTCCACTTCCATCACTATTATAACATGGAAACCATGAGTAAAGGACATGGACAAGTCATATCCAACCATTATAACCAAGACCCCAACCTATAATTGAACATCCAAGACCATGCATACACTATGCTATGAAAATAATTCATCAAACCATGCCTCAACAAACCTCTCAAGTACCCAACACAATTTAATGGTATATCTTCCAACCACAAGATTCAAGCCTACCTCTTATACCTGCGTTGTTATCTATCCATCAAAAGATATAGCACTATTTAATATTTCACAAAGGTTTTCACCACCTATTCCTTTCCTAACCAATTCTCATGACAACAACCTTACCTTACTTTAAAACCTTAACTCTAGTAGCCACCCTAGACTCTCCCCCACATAGGGACTTTTACTTTTTCCATTTTACAACATCACCATGCTTCCCAAACCACTCATTAAGGAATCTGAAGTACAAAAATTATCCATGCCATCTAAGGCAAGACAGAGACCCTCAAAACAAGAAACAAAACCATAAGCGTGGAGTAATTTATAATAATCACCTAGACCATAATGGAAAATCATCCTGAACTAACCATACCATGAAAGGAGTCCTTAGACTGGTCACCAAAAGAATTACAACCACACATACCATGAGTAACTTAACATAAAGTCAAATCTCAAATTCAGAAAACAAGTCGAATGCAAAATGTAAACCTTAGGAATAGGCTCTAATAGAATGCATACAACATTAGTAAAACACTCTCTTAACCCTGATAGATGAGAAGAGTATCACTATAATATGTAACCTGACCTTCCATTTAAGTATAACACTAAAATAAAATTTTGAATAACCATCAACCTTTACCCCATTACTCTTACAAGCACAACACTTTGCTCTAATGGGCTTCACCGAAGATGTATACCAAGGATGCTTGGTTATCCTAAACCGAAGACCTTATTGAACTTAATGATACCTAAATCCTAGTATAGCACGCAAAAATCATGAGACCACATTGACTTAGGGTTTCCAGTTGAACCAAACCATTCAAAATCAAAACATGGAAATCAAGGCCTTTTCAAAATCATTTCAATCCAACAAAAACTAATTTATGTTCCTTTAATTATTTATGTAATGCAAAGATTTAAGAACAGTCAAACCATGTAACAAAATTATCTCCATTGTCAATTTCACAAATGATTTGAGGACATATAATTTTCAAGTCCAAAACCAAGTAATTGGAGAATCCATAAAACCCTGAAATTAATTTGCCATTCCCGTGCATCCCATAATGTTCATAAACATTAATAAAGCATAAATAATGCTTTAAAATCCATGGAAAATCAATTAGATGAGTAATCATGTCAAAAATCTTAATTATGCCAAAATACATTTTCAAAACCACGAATTTAGAAATCAATACCATGCCAACAATAAAGTACAAGTATAGGGACCAAGGTACATGGAAGCTATCCAATGACTAGACCCCAATCCATATCCATTCATTCAACCTAAATCCCTAACCTATGTCAGAACCTTTTCACTATTGTATTCCTTAAGTCATCAACCTCATCCAACTTATAAATTTACGCCTACAATTCCCGCATTGCTATCCCCAAGCTAACATACCCTTTTTACCAAGATCAAGCATCAAGATTCAAGCCTAGGATCTACTAACCACCATGTAATAGTACCAAAGTACCCCATATAAAAAAGAATATACATATAAGGTCCTCTCCCACTTAAAGGACACCTTAAATTCCTTATCCACCAACCGATAATATATTCTTTACTGGGGAATTCATTCCACTTACATATAAAATCATAAAAGCACTCTATGGAGAGACACTAAAATGGATGGAACCTTTATCTACAAGATCCCTTAATTGATTCTTTAGCCCTTTGAACTATACCAAAACCCTTTTATAAGAAAGAAATAGAAATTTGGACAAGTGTCTAATATAAGACAATACCAAACCAACTTCCCCATTAGAAAGACACCATGAGGGTCGTCAGGAAAACCTCAGGAAATTTATTAACCACCAAAACCAAACCAAAGAAGGACCTTCAGAGCTAGGATCTCTAATTCAGACCAAATAATAGAGACACCCCTTTGGAGACCAATCTTTGAGCTCTAAGATATGATATAACCTTTCCTTTAATAGATAAGGAATGAATGCACCCTCTTATTCTATAATCAACTCACCAGAGAGCCTAATATGTCCAATAATCTAATAATGAGAAGAATGAGTACAACTAATATATCCCTCTAATGACACCAAAATCCACCACATCTAAGTCAAACAAATCCATCAAGCCTCTTTTATTATCAAAAGATGTCACACACCCCTATAGACTTTTTGGCAATCGTATAGTCACTTACCGGGGTAGAAATAGAAGAAAAAAAGAGTCTAAAGTAACATTGAGACCAAGACCAAATTGTACAACCAGCCATAAGGCCACAGAAGAGAGAGGTCCCAAAACCAAGTAAACCATACACACCATAAGAAAAAGAGTTTTCAACATACTAATATCGGCACCAATAGATGCCTAAGAATTTTGAGGAATAGTAAGAATAGAATATTGAGATAATACCGACCAGTACCATTTTTTGTAAGACCCAACAATATTCTAAGAATAACTCTGCCCTTGGAGCTGGATACGAGGTCCTATACTTAGAAATTTCAATGAAGTGTTTATATTTAGAATTTATTTTTTTAGCCTCATAAGTTGGCGGTACTATTTCCTGACCTTGAAGTCCTTAAAGTGTCATTTATTTAGGTTGATTCATGATCAAGTATGTCAGTAGGTGTTCTCAGGCAAGTTTTGGATTATTCAAACATCATTTGAATCACGTTTAGAAGTCCAAACTAATGGATCAATGCGATCTCAATGTACCATATTTCCTATTACGTTGATAAATGATTTTTCCAGCTTTTAGTACCAATTTCCAATGAGCCAATGCGGACTCAATGTGGCACTTCAGCCATCGCATCGACCCTATCAACGTGGTACATCGGGCTGCGTGTAACTAGACCCCATTTTCAGTAATTAACACTCTGCATCCTTGAGGGTATTCAATAGAGTCCTAAGGAGTCTAAAAGCCACATCTAGTAGAGTCTTGTGCATGATTGTATAGCGCTCCACCCTTATGGACAGAAGGCTATGAGATGCTTTTAGGAAAAATTTCCCTTCTTTCAGTGTTTAAGTCATGCGAGTGAGTATAAGCTCAAGTTAAATTCTCAGTCTAATCTTTTTCTTTCTTTCGATTATAGAACATTCCTTCCAAGAAGAACAGAAAATCAACCAACCCCTTATCCCTTTTAGGCAGATCCTCTGGATGAGCATGTCTCTCATGTATAATTCAGGACTGCATTTACTACTTTAGCTAAATTAGTAGTAGCCCAGAGTAAACGCCAGCTGCTGTTCTGGCCAACCCACTGGTCAATACTGCTATAGATAGGATTTTGGACTTCACCCAAATATGTACCTTAGAAGAGGATCTAAAGTAGTTCCTCGATCAGGTTCAACAAGTCACAGATATCATAGAAGTAGCTTCCAGTTAGAGTGCTGAGTTAGCTACCTATAAGATACAAGATGTAGCTCAAATATGGTTTAAGCCGTGAAAGGTAAATAGGGGCACAGACACAGAGACCGTAGAATGGAAGATTTTGCTACTGCTTTTCTAAATAGATTCTTTGTAATGACTCGAGACTAACCCCTAGTCATCACACGATGCTTATGAACCCGAAGGACCATAAGATAACCTATGAATGATATCTTCTGTGACCACTAAATAATAATACTGTAATTAATATGAAAGATAGGCTGAAATGCCATAAGGTTCAAAACAGTTAAAATAATGATAAAATATAACATCTGTAAAACTAAATACTATTTGAAAAGCCTCTAACCGAATCTGTCTGAAAGTGGAGTTGATGGAAAAATTCCCTAACTAACTCTATCTACTGAACTACTACATCTACTAAAATAAAAGTACATCCTCGATAGATGAGGACTCACTACTAGATCTGCTGCTGCTGGCTAAATCAAGCTAAATCCTGTTAGAAACCTGAACATCTGAACCTATGATATAAAATATCATAGTATAGGAAAGTATGCGTCAGTATGTGGGAATCTACTAGTATTCTAGATGAGGTAAGGCTGAATGTAAGAGTTCATATGCATGAACAATAACTTACTAAATGATATAGAGTAACTGAACATGAGAGCATGAGAATAACTAGTACTACTAAAATCACTTAGTACGCAATATTGTGGACATACATAGATATATACTGTATCTGGACTTTTTGGATGCTAGGTACTACGTTTGAATAACTGAGTAACTGATATCTAAAGTTAATAACAACTGAATTACTGATACTGATTGACTGTGTCAGATAGTTCTAATTCTGTAAAGCTAAATTGAGTTCTGAGTTGAAGACTAAAACTGAAACTGTGAGAGGTAATCATCTAATCGATATGTCCCAAATAGGATAAGATAACTGAGTTGGGGTCCAATCTGTAACCCCAATTATAAGGGGGTCGGTACCATTCCACGCGTAAAGATAACTACTTTGGAGTCAGTCCTAACTAGCGGGTGAGCCCTGAGATTAGTCCTAAACTAGCGGGTGATCCCTGAGTATGTCAGTCCTATCTAACAGGATGACATCTCATAACCTATGCTGGATATGTAGTTCTGGAACTTAGGGATTTCTTCTAGGAACTAGTCTTAGATAATGGGTGAGACCCCATCCTCAGGCTCGCTTGGTACTGAATCCTACTCTAACTCAAAGACATTGATCTGATCATACTGAACTAGACTAGACTAATACAAAGTTTACCGAGTTTTCCTAATTGCTATAACTGACTTAGTTTTGTAACTGATTGAGAGTACTACTGATCGTGACATAATTGATACTATCCTATTACTGACACTGGATCTAGGTAAACAACTAAATTATCGGGTATTAAATACCTCCAGGACTCAATAGCATGAAAAGTAAAGTAAAACATCATCTTGAATAACATAACAATATTCACTTGGTTATAATTCATTCATAGAGATATTTCATCAAACACTTTTAATGCATTAACTTGTACATGGATGGAGAATACATGTTATCATGCTATAACTGCATTATTTCATTCTCATAGACAATTTATCCAACACGAAAGAAGCATAATTAGTTTATTAAATCATAAAAACTTAGGGTTAACATGGTTACAACAATCAACTTGCAAATTGAAGGGTTTATCATGAATATCAAGTAATTCAACACATACTAGATTCAATTTTTGGAACTTGTAATCTAAATCATGGATTAAAACTAAAACAACATCATGAACATGAATTCAATCTAATTCAAACATGGAAATCATAAATCATAAATTTTGTATTTTGAAAAAGGATTCTTGGGCTCCATGGAAGGTAAGGATCCATGGATGAACATCTAACATACCTTAATTTGAGAGTTTCTTAGAGTTCTTAGAGAAATTCTTGGGATTGACCTTGATTCTTGAGAGCTAGGGTTTGTTTTCTTGATGGAGATTTATCTTTTAATTTTGGGGAAAAGTGAATAATGAAGGGTTTAAATGTTTTTAGGGATTAAATCCAATATTTGGATGAATTTAAATCATGGGAAAAGACTGTTTTAATCCTGGGCGCAACTTTAAGTTTTCGTGCAATTTTTTCAATTTGGACCCTGTCGCGATGTGCCACTATCGCACCAAGGCACTGGAAAATGACAACTGGGAAACTGCATAGTGGTTCGATGCGGTAGAATTGTGTTGCCACCTTGGTTGTCACCTGGAAGTTCACCGCAATGCAGTGGGATCTGTAATACCCCATACTTTTTCCTAGCTAATTTCATCTCAAGAATGTCTAGTATTACATTCTAAATTGAAATATGATTATTCCATGAGGAATTTTCAAGATTTTTCCTTTTTGTCATATGAAAAATTCAACAAGCTTTCCATCGATATAAGATTTGCCCAAATCTGATAACCGGGTAAGAATTATGACTATTATAAGTTCTCATCATAAAACAGTGCCACATTGGTCAGTCGTGCACTACACCACAAGATAAAATAGCAATTGTCGTTTTCCAGTGTCTCAGCGCGATTTCCTTCATGTTGCACCAAAGTTCCAAGTCACAAAAGAAGGGGTAATGCGATGGCTCCGCGTCGCTCCATCCCTCAATTTTCCAATTGTTAAATTCCTGTGACATAGTGCGATAGTGCTGCATCGCACTAGGGGTTCAGTTCGGAAAAATTTTACTAAAATTAAACGATGCATTCAGGGTTAAAAGGGTCATTTTTCCACCTCTATTTAAGGCCTTTAACACGTGATTTAGCTACTTTTCACTCAAAATACACTCTCTTCTCTCAAGCCTCTCAAGAACATGCTATGGTTTTCATTGAAGATCCAATTTCAAGAAAGTTTCAACATCAATCTTCATGAAATCACAAACTAAGGTATGCGTTCTATTCATTCATAGATTTCTTTCATCCATGAAGCTCAAGCACCTTGTTTTATCTATAAATCATGGTATTTATGTTGTGGGTTATTTGTAATCATATTGTTGACATTGGTTGATTTCAAATTTGGAATCTTTGTGTGTTTATCATGATATTATGTTACCATGGAAGATAAAATCTATGAATTTAGTTGCTTATGATGCGTAATTTGATGAATTCACTTATGACCTAAGTTGTGCATGCAAGGTGGTTGATAAAATACTTCAAAAAGTAGAAATCATGCTTTATAGCTCAAGACATAAGATAAATGTGACATGCTTGTCATCCTCCTATGTTTAAATGGTTTCCATGCAAACATTATGAAGTGTGTATGTTGTCGGAATGACGATGATATTAGAATATGAGATTATGATATGATTATCAGCATTCTTGTCCATGTTAGATAGTATGATAACCCTGTACTATGTGAAATCCACAACTTATTAAATAATGTATTGTTTATGTGGGTCTTCTACTTGATAAAGTAATGCTTCGTCAGTTTCCTTCTATCAAGTCTTGGGGGTACTTGTACCAGAAACATTAGTTGTGTACCTAGAGCCATGTTATGTTTTAACGACACTCTCAGTCAAGCTATGATCCTTAGACTTTAGAAAGTCTTATGACTCAGGATATTTCCATGATCTCATAAACTCATTCAGTTGTTAAGTATCAGTAGTATTCCGTCAGTCAATAGAATTCAGTAACTTAGTCCATGTTCAGTTCAGTAAATCATGTTCAGTGTCTATTCAGATGAGAGTAGAAATTAGCACTAAGTGAACCCAAGGATGGAAAATCACCTGTTATATATGAGGGTGTGATTCTTAGAAGCAATCCCTACATTCTAGAACTATGTAGCCAACATAGGTTGAGAGATCATAGCCTTCTATATGAGGGTAGATGAGGTGGCTTATCCTGCTATATAAGGGTTCCCACCGTTCTCACTAGAGTTATCTGTTATATTAGGGTCACTCACATGTTGTCCTTACCAGTGATGCGGTATTGACACCCTTGTAATTAGGGCATAAATTGGAATTGGACCCCAATTCAGCTATAATGCATCATTTGGGGCATGCTGATTAGATGTCTACCTCCCACTGTCTTAGTATCAAACTCAATAAAAGAACTCTAATAGTTCTTCAGAATTCAGGACTGTCAGATATAGTCAACTCAAATATAGTACGAAACTCAAATAGCTCCATCAGATTCAGGACTGTCAGATGTAGTCACTCATGTTATCAGTCATCAAAATTTTGTCATTAGTTATGTTTATCATTAACATACTTATATTATAACGATTTCAGATATAGTTACCATGTATGCATGTATGTATTCTCATGTTCATATTAGTCAGTTACCCAGTATTGTTCATGCATATGAGCCCTATGCATTCAGCCTACCTCACATGCATACCAATATATTCAAAGTACTGATGCATTTGTGCTAAGGTGTCTTATACTATAGGATCAGAGACACGAGCTCCAGATCATCAATACATTCCTGTCTTAGCTATCAGAGTTAGAAATGAGTCCTCATCTTTCAAGGACATGATCATCATTTTATTATCTCAGTAATTATTTTATTAGTTAGAGTTAGTTGTGGACATGTCCTATCAACTCCTTACTCAAACAGATCAGTCAGCTAGAGGATTTCCAAACTATTATGTTCAGATAGTTATTTCAGTTATTTTGGGTATTTCATACCTAATTCAGATGTTGTGTTTTCAGTTAATTAAACCTTATGGACTTTTAGTTAATATTTCCGCATTATTCAATATATTATGAAGTATACAAGTACAGATATTAAACATGGGTTAGCTTGTGGTCCTTCGGGGTCATGAGAACCATGTAGCATTCCAGGTACCATATTCAAGGCATTACAAACTTGGTATCAGAGCCTAAGGTTCAATTGAGTCCTAGTAATTTTGAAAGCCACATCTAGTAGAGTCTTGTGCATGGGTGTGTTGCGCGCCACATTTATGCGAAAGAGGCTATAATACGTTTTAAGAACGATTTCACTTCTTTCATTATTCAAGTCAGGCTGGTGAGCATAATCTTAAGTTAATCTTTCAGTCTAATTAGTTTCTTCCTTTCTTCTACAAAATATGCCTCCTAAATGAAGAAACTGAAACCAGTCAGCCCCTCAGTCCAAAGATCCTTTGGGTGATCATGTTTCTCATGCGGAGTTCAAGGCCGCTTTCACTACTCTCGCTCAGTTAGTTGCTGCTTAAAATTAATGGCCAGCAGTCATTTCGGCCAACCCAGTGGCCAATTCATCCACATCTAGTATTCAGGACTTCACCCGAATGAATTCTCTGCCCCTTCTTGGGTCTAAGACAGACGAGGACCCTTGGGAATTCCTAGATTAGGTGCAAAAGGTTGCAGACATAATGTGGGTTACTCCTAGTAAGAGTGTTAACCTAGCTACATATCAGTTTTAGGATGTTTCTCACCCTTGGTTCAAGCAGTGGAAGTCAGAGAGGGCAGATGATGCAGGGCCAGTTGATTGGGAGAAGTTTGCTTCTGCCTTTATTGATAGATTCTTTCCCCTAAAGCTTAGAAAATCAAAGGTTCTATAATTCATCAATCTCAGGAAGGGCAATATGATAGTGAAAGAGTATTCTCTTAAGTTTACTCAATCAACCAGATATGCCCCTCATGTAGTTGCAGATAGCAGGGCAAAGATGTGTAAGCTTATTTCAGTGGTGAATGATAGCATGGTTAATGAGTGTAGATCTTCCATGATGAATCGTGACATAACTTTATCTAGGCTCATGACTCATGCTTAGTATATAGAGGAGCAGAAGATTAAGATAAGTGAGAAGCAGAATAAGAAGGCGAAGGCTGGAAGTTTCAACTTTGCTCAGCCAAAGTCAGAAGGAGGAAACCGTTCTTAGTTTTGTCTTAAGTCATCAGTTCCAACTCCTTATTTAGCTAGTGCCCCAGTTCCTATGTTTAGAGAGGGTAACAAAGATAGTGTGACAGGCTCTAAGTCCTAGGGCAGTGTTAGCAGTGCCCGTACCTATCCTCTTTTCCAGACTTGTGGCAAACACCATCAGGGTATTTGCAGAGCTGGCAGTGGTATTTGTTTCAGATGTGGAAAGCCAAGCCACAAAGTTAGAGACTGTCCTTAGCTAGGTCTTCAATTAACAAACACACATACTTCATGGAAATTCTTCAAGACACCATCTTGAAACATAAATAACAACTATCAATATGATCATGATCAAATCACAACAAGAAAATCATAATATGTTATTTAAAACATGATTCTTGGACTCCAAGGATAAAAGGGATTCGTCAATGAATACTACATATATATTAGTTCGTGATTTTGTGAAGATTGATGGAGAGATTCTTGAAATTTGATGATGAATTCCCTTGGAATTGAACCTTCTATGAAAACCATAGGGCTTGTCCTTGAGAGTAATTGAGTATAAGTTGTTGAATTATGGCCATATCTAGTGTATAAGGCTTATATAGGGTGGGGAAATTAACCCTTTTAACCCTAGGACACGTTATAAATTTATGAGAAAATTTTCCAATTTTTATCCTTGGTACGACGCGCCATTATTGCGCCAAGTCACTACAAAGTGATAAATGGGAAATTGCATGGGGCCGCGACATGGAGCTATTGTGTGGCCACCTTGTCTACAACCTAGAAGTTTGGCGCGATGTGTCACTATTGTGGAGCAACACTGGAAATTGAAAAATTCCATTTGAGATATCTCCGCGATGTGCTGGAGGCTCAGGTGATATATTGTCTCACTAAAAAGTCTCTAACTATTCACCCGGGTGCCGAATTTGGGCAAATTTTATATCGATGGAAAGCTTATTAAATTTTTCACATGACAAAAAGTGAAAATATTGAAGATTCCTCATGAAATAATCATCATTAAATTTAGAAGCTAATACTAGGAATTCTTAGGACGAAATTATCCAGGAAGAAAATTCGAGGTATTACATTAGTCACTTTTGACTCCCTTTAAACTTCGATGATTTTTAAGTTGACCTTTCAGGCTCTGAGATGATGATTTTTGAGTTTAATTATATTTAGGGGTGTAAGTAATGTGTCTCTAGTAAGTTTTGGGCTTTTTGAACAAGGTTTGGATCGTATTTGAATTGGGAAAACAACAACTCACCGCAATTTGTCCGCGTCACAGTTAGTATCCCAGTGAGGGGGTCACCGCATCATGGTAAGGCCTCAATCAACATTCCAGTTCTAATTTTTAAAATATAAGGGTAGTTTAGTCTTTTTTAGTATTTTTGCAAGCCCCTAAATCATGATAAACAAAAGATTTAATCTATTCTAAGCATATTATATTAATTTTTCACCAAATTTCTTTAAAAGAAATCCCTAGAGCTTCAATTAGAAACTTCAATAAAACCTACATTCACCATACCTTTATTAAGATAATTCAAGATTCGAGTTTTCCAATTCAAGATCTTCAGAAAACAATCTGCAAGAACACCAATAGGAATTCAAAGACAAGTGTCTTCATCAATTTAATCACTTAAGGCATGTGGGGTTATGAACAAGGATAATTATTTCATCCCTGTGCCAAAAAATTTAGTTTATAAACTTGAATTTTACATGATTTGAGTATAGGGTTTATGCTCAATTTTCATTATTTGATGTTTATGATGTTACAAGTCATTTGTATGTTGAATTGCATCTATATTTTATGTATCTATATGTTTGGCTTGGTTTTACATATATTGAGAATTAAATTTCTTTGTCTTAACTGGAATTGTAAAAGAAATCTCAAGATTTTAATTATCAAGCATGAACCTTGTGATGATTTTACATGAGTTAAAGCATGGGTTGTTAAGACCTAGTTTAAATATTGATATTTTAATGAGATTATGCTTTTAAGAACCCTATGATTAGTTTACATTCAGATTTGCATAATATTTGATCTTTTGATTCTCATCTAAGATATGGAATCCACTTTACAGTTTTGATTACGATTTTGATTTTAGTTTAAAGTAAGTACATGCATAACTAGTTTTCATTGTAAACCGTTATGAAAGTTTTAAAGTGGGTTTTCCTACAAAATGGGCACACAGATTAAAGGGAGTAGTATTTAGCACGGAGTTAGATATGTGTCCTAGTTCAGATGCCTCAGAAATACAAGACAAAATAGGTAAAGATTCATATTATTACATTTTTATATGGATAGAAATACAGATTATGATTAGTTAGCTCAGGTTGTATTCCTTGGCAAGAGTATGACACCTCTCCCCAATGTGAGGTTTTCCCCTTAGAAGAACTAGGTATTGGACTCTATGATAGCTCACATGGTTTATATCGGTTAGAAGAACCTCCCTAAAAGTAAAGACTTACAGAAAAGATTTAGAATTTAAGTGTAAAGGCTTACAGTTTCATTCAAATATTATTTTACATCAGATATTAGTTATGAAATTTTAGCTTTCATTTTACAGATATAAAAGTGAGTCATTTCCATACATAGACTGTATGATTTAAAGATAGAATATAAGTACTACTTTTAGAAATAAATGTGATGGCTCACGATATTTATACAATATGCTTTATTATTTATGAAATTCATTTATATTTATAAATATTGAGATATTGTTTCACTTATTAATTCACCCCCACATGCTCAGTACATTCCAAAAGTACTAATCCATATATATGTCTATGTTCTACATTATTTAATAATGTAGGTTTAAGTGCTCATTTTCAGCAACATGAGTGATTTCGAGCATCTCCATCTATATCTTAAAAGTTGGTGAGTCCTCATAGTTTGGGGATCTAGTTATTTAGTTTTTCAGCTTATTAAAGTAGTTTATTCAGTATTTTGTAGTCATTTCAAGTCATCTGGGGATTTGTCACAGTGACTCTATAGTTAGTAGTGTTAGAGGTTTGTCCGACTATCAGATATGTGCATTTTACAGTGTTGGCTGTTTAGATTTCCTAGTTAAGTATTTCAGACACTGTGTTCATTTAAACTCAGTCCAAATTAGTTCAGATTTAGTATTTCAATAATGATTGCTTGCTTAAACCTCTTTAATATGAGTTTCCGAATTAGTAGAAATCCTACAGGGTTACCTTGAGACTACTTGTAGTCTTGAGCACCATGTGACATCTCGGGATCCATTTTTGGGGCATTATAGTTTCCATGTGAATCAAGTTATTTTATATTTTGAGTACCAAGTTTCCATTTCATATTTCATTGACTTCATGTTAAATCCCAAGTTATGAATTAACCCTTGTAAATATGTTATTTTCTCATGATTAATACATTCCTATGTTCAAGTTCATGTTTCTAACTTATTTGGTGAAATGTTTATGTTTTGGATCTTTGAACCATGATTCCATACCATAATTTTAAAGCATTGTTATCCTATTTTGTAATTATTCAGTGCTAATAAGTTATGAACACTCGATACCTACGTGTTTACTTAGGTTTTAGATCTTCCAAGTAATAATTCAATTAATCCATAAATCTTGTTAGTTACTCGGTTGTTATGATCATGTTGAGCAATATCAATTGTTATGTTCAGTAGAACTTCAGTTAGTACCAGTGTCAATTCAGTTGAGAGTAGGATTTAGCACCGAGCAAACTCATGGATGGGGTCTCACCTGCCAGTAGAGGGAGTGACCTTTAGTAGCAGTCCCTGAGTTCTAGAACTATGTAGCAATCATAGGTTTGAGATAACTTCTTGCCAGTTGAGGGTTGACACATACATCATAAGAGAACCTGCCAATAGAGGGTGACTCATTAGTCCTTCAAGACATCAATTTAGTGGATCCAAATAGCCAGTGTTGGTAATCGTACAAAGGTTCAACACCCTTCCAACTAGGGTTATAGTTTAGACCCTAATTAGCTCAGATTGGGGTATGTCGGTTATATGATAGATCCCACAGTCTCATCCAGTATTCAGTATGTCTCATCTAAGTTTTGGTTGATCAAAGTCAACAAATTTTTAGTTATTCAGCTATTCAGAATTCATCCTTTCAAATTACAGATTATCTCAAAAATATGTTTATGCTTGGTATTACATTCTAAGATATTACATGTTCATGCATTCATGCTTAGTTATCTTATGCATTTCATTCAGTACTTATCTCACATACAAGTATATTCAAATTACTTAGCATACTATTCATTGCTTTATATTATCTTATAAAAGAGGTTCGATGCTCAGCTTCTCGATCATTCTTAAACAGCTCAACGTTACCTAGCAACAGTAGTGGTGAGTCCTCATTTATCGAGGAAATGATATGTTTTCATAGATATTTTAGTATTTCTTTATGTTTAGTCAGTCAGAGTTTGTTGGGGGTTTATCCCAGTAGCCCTTCATAGTGTTTAGAGGATTTCAAATTGACACTCTATCAGATAGTTAGACATTTATTCAGTTTTTTGTATTATTTTTCTAGTAGACATTTTAGTATTCAGTATTATTATCTGATATTTCAGATATTCACTACTATGTATTTCAGGATTTAGATTTACTGTATCTTCTCAGCTTATCTTTTGCACATGTGTTGTATTACTATTTACTCAGCACTCACAATAGGTACCAACTCATAGGTTAGATTGTGGTCACTTGTGTCTGTAAGCACCGTTGTCTCAAATTTTGGGTAGCCTCAAGTCCTGACAAAACCTCGTATTATAGCCTAAGGTTTTAAAGTGTCCTAGGATATCTAAAAGCCTCGTTGAGTAGAGTCTTGTGCATGGGTGTGAAGTGCGCCATACTTATGGGCAAAAAACTATGTGATGTTTTATAAAAGTTTCCCTTCTTTTAGTGTTTATGTCATGTTAAATAGCATGACCTCTATTGAATTCCTTTTTCTAACTCATACTTCATTCCATTTACAGACAATGCCTCCTAGAAGAAATAATGGATGTAGAAATGGGGATCAGCCCGCACCACTATATGCTCAGGAAGATCCTTAAATGATCATATTTCTCACGCCAAATTTAGGGATGCTTTCATAACCTTAGCCCATTATGTATCCTTATAAAACAATCAGCAAGCTGTTGTCCTACACCAATATAGTTGTAGTTAGGATTTGTGATTTCAACCAAATAAATCCCCCTCTATTTTTTGGATCTAAGTCTGAAGATAATTCAGAGAAAATTCTTGACATGGTACAAAAAAATGACCGATATCATAGGTGTCATATGAAGTGAGAGTGTAGAGTTAGCTATATATCAGTTACAGGGAGTAGCTCACACCTAAGTTAAGTAGTAAAAGAAGTACTGTGGTGTTTATGCAGGGCTGTAGAGTGAAAAGAGTTTGCCTTAGCCTTCTTAAATAGGTTATTTCAGTTAGAGTTGAGGTAATCTAAGGTTCATATAGCATCTCGAGGTCCGATCCCGAGTCATCACACGATGGTTATGAACCCGAAGGACAATAAGCTAACCCTTTATTGATATATGCACCTCTACACTGCATAATATCTGAAATAAATTCATAAACTATCCATAAGCTTCAACACATCTATGAATATTCATAATATAGAAAAATTAAATACTAATACATCTGTCTGAAAAGCCTCTAAATTGTCTGATTTGCAGAGTTAAAGGGACAGGTCCCCAACTAACTTTCTCTACTGAAAATAAACAAAGTCTGAAGCAATAATAGTAAACTGAGATTTGTCCTCGAAATAAGAGGACTCACTGCTACTGCTGCTGACTGGGACTAAACTGCTGAGGATACTCTAGATAATGGGCCTCTGAACCTATGGTGTTAAATAAAACACCATAGCATAAATCCATTAGTACAGGAATGTACCGAGTATGTAGACGAGGTAGGCTAGTACAAGGGCTTTTGTATGCACAATATCTAAGCTGAATAATCATGAAGATGTCACATAAGAACATATACATAAATGTATAGACCATGAGCACAATCACTGCAACTCTAGATACTGACACTTGGATACCACTTTACTGCAGACTGAACTCACTAATGACACTGAGATACTGAATCACTGACTCATCTAATACTGATAACTGAGAGTCTGGATGTACTTACATAAAGGAATGAATTCTGAGCTTACTACTTTTGACTGACAGAATTAGAGATCAACTTTTCTAAAAGATTATTCCAGAAGTGATTATCAATGATAAGAAGTATGATCATGTCTGAATCTAACCATAAGAATACTCAACAAAATCTGAGATAGAGATCAAGCCTATCTGATGGGAGGTCTCTAGATTTGATAATAAGAATACTCAACATGGTCTGAGAATGAGATCAAGCCTCTTTGATGGGACATCTCTTGATATGAAAATAAGAATCTGTATTTGAGACCAAACCTATTGATGAGATGGTCCATGAATCAATGAAACTATCTGAGTTTCTCACTGAGATAGATGACTGTACCACACATCCTGATTTCTAAGGATTGATACTGAAACTACAACTGTGGGAAGTAGTTAATTAATCAACATTCCCCAACCTACCACAGGTGGGTTCCAACCTATAACCCTAGCTGTAAGATTGTCAATACCGTACCATGGGTAAAGACCTCTTCGGTAAAGCCTCTCTGATGGAATGATGCTCGCAGGAAGTCGACCAGAGGAAACATAATACTGAAACCTCTATGACGGTTATAGCCTCTATTGACAGGGACTCCTGTATCCTACGCTGTCTATATAGTTATGGAGTTTAGGGATTGCTCCTAGCGACTCAGCTTCTCTGACGGGAGAGCCGCTATCCCTTTTCTTGCTCGGTGCTAGCTTCTACTCCCAACTGAAAGACTCTAAATTGAATTCTCAATTGAACACAACTAAACAGAATATGATACTGATCATGTTTCTCAAAAGATCTGACTGAGTTACGCTGAGATTACTTAGTTCCATATCTGACGAAAAAGGTATGGAATCAGGGTATCTGACTGACGATACAACACATGAATAGATTACTCGAATTGCTTTTTAGATTAGAATTGAATCACTTGAATACTATTAGATCTGAGTTGATTACAAGGCTGAGGCTAGATTACTAGCGATACAGAGATTACAAAGATAACTGAGATTATTGATCTTTCTTAAGTTCTGCACTTGCCCGAGGATACAGAGTTCTATAGTTCACTGAGTTCTGAGAATCATGGGTCTGGGATCTAGACAACAACTCTATTTTTAGGTATAAATATACCCAGGACTCGATAGCATAAAAGTAAAGCATAATCACTGATTCATCATCACGATCGTTCATATATCATCACAATCATTCATGCATCATCACAATCATAAAGACATCGTCTCGAGCATTTAAAAATCACAAATATCTATTCATTATCATAATCACCAAAGGGTCACTTCAAATATTTATGGATCATCAACATTGGTTTACCATCATATAATAGCCTAGGGAAGACATGCTATTAGATTACACCCCATTTATCAAGGTCTTACATCAAGTACTTAATACCCATATCACTCTTGACATGTATTTGGATGTCACATGGCTTGGGAAAACTTCATACTATCATGTCATAACTTACATGCTAACCACTTGGAATGTATTAAAAACTTAGCATGTATCAAGAGCATATAATTGGTGAATTTACTACAATCACATCTCCACTTATTCATTAAAGTCCTTAACAAACACTAGACATGCATGGGTTCAAACTTATTTAGGGATTTCCTACTACCATGGAATAATTCATTTACTTGGGCATTTTATCAAACACTAGGCATGTATAAGCTAACTCACAATTTGGGGTTTTATCATCAACATGCTACAATGGCCCTTATGCTTCACCTAAGATCTTTATCAAACCTAAGGGGAACATGCTTCTATTGTTTAACCATTTCTATGCCCATTTGACATGAACACATCACATACAAAGCAACATAAGAAAGATTCATCACGAATATCACATGGATTCCACCTACTAGGGTCAAGGCTCATGAATCTTGTAAACAAACATGAATCAAAACTCAACAACACACGTATGATTAATTTCAACTCATACAAATCATGGAATCTCATAAACATAAAATCATTATATTTTAAAAAGGTTTCTTGAGCTTATTGGATGAAAGGGACCTAAGAATCAACATCTACATACCTTAATCTTTGAAATAGGATGAATTCTAATGCTTGAGACTCTATACACACTTACAATAAATAATTCTCGAAGCCCACACTATGAGGAACTTAATTCTTGAATAAATCTTGAAGAATCTATGGATGAATTTTTGGAAGATTAGGGTCCTTGAATGAATCCCTAGTTATATCTTCTTAAGAGATTTAAGAGAGAAGATGGAGAAATTAGGGTTTAGAGGTGGATGCTCATTTTTATAGAGACCTCCAAAAGGTGATAAATGACCAAAATACCCTTGTAAAAATATCCTTAAATTACTGAAAAAATAGCTGACGACATCTATGACAAGCCATCATGTTGGTGATAGGCCGTCATGAATTATCATCACAAAAGGGTGAAATTTTGAGTTTCTAATTAAGGTTCATGACATTGGTGATAGGCCTTCATGGGCGTGACGACTTGTCACAAAATTTCATCACTAGGGTCAGAAAAATTCCTAGGTCTGACGACATTGGTGATAGGTCATCACGGCCGTGACGTCTTATCACAATTGTCGTCACTAGTTTCCCAGCCAAACATGATGGAGTAGAATGGGCATAACTCTTTGCTCCAATACTGGTTTTTGAAGAAATTGGTATCATTGGAAATACAATTTAAATGTATTTCATTTGATATATAGTAGGTCCTCTAATTTGATATATATAAGGAGTTATGGTCGATTGAAGTTGACCCAAATTTTGACGGTCACTAAAACTTGAATGATAAGAAAGATTTCAAGTCGTCCTTGAGTTAGGGGACCTCTATTATCTTAATTCATGCTCAAATAGATTCCCACACAATTCAAAGTATTTCATACTTGGGAAGATATTTTTGAAAAATTTAGACTCGAATTTTTTGCTTTACCAAATACACTCTAAGGCTTAGACAGGAAGAGAATTTTGTGGGGCATTACATTATCTCACCCTTGGGAACATTCGTTTTCGAATTTTGCTTGATACACTAAAAATATGGATCAATAGAACCTTCTTAACAAACGGAAATATTTCAAGACATGTTTATGCAACTGGAATAACTGATATACTGAGTTATCATACTGGGCATGATTCATATCTACTGCATGTAATACTCGACTGATGATACACATAGCTGAATTCTCATAACACACATGCATATCTGATGCTTGGACTCATAACTGGTCTGATCGCAAGAATGCATGACTGATAACACACTGACAAGCTAAACTCATTTCTACTAAATGCACATATCTAATGCATGAATGTCCAGCTAAATTGACTTTCAAAAGTATGACTTGACAATGCAATGAAGACTTATGCTAACTTCATAAAGAAAATCTGAACATCCATTATTATGAATCAAAGGGTATGAAACATCATAATACTATGGGGTATCTCCCCTTCGGGACTCTATGTCCTTCTAAACACTCATGCATGACTCATACTAAAATATAAGCTCAAAATGGGAGCAAAGGATCTATTAATGCATTTCGTAAAGATAAAGGGATCATAACTTACCCGGGTCTATTTTAGGGAATCCTTCCCAATCAAGGCAAGCCTGAAATGTACAGAGTCTATCCCTCTAAGTCAACACTCTACATTCTCACATTATATGGATTGGATCACCATAACCAAAACACACATCACTACTAGTTCTACACACACCTTGGTGACACCTGCCACACTCTCCACAATGCGGATGGGTACAAACACCACTTGTGCTACTCTGGGCTTTGGAGCTTTGCACTCCATCAAATCCGACACCCCGAACACAGGTGCGGGTACACTAGCTGAAGATAGAGCTAGAACTAAAAATCTCCAACCATACTAAGAACTACTACCATCTCAAGACCCTGACTGCGAGAAACCACGACTACCTATCTTAGCTCTCTTACTCTCTCTTTTCTTCATCTTATATGGCTCAATCTATTGTGCATGAATCATCAGTCTATTAAAGTCCATATCTCTATGAAGCATAGTAGTCCTACACTCTTTCAACACTAACCTGGATACACCAGTCACAAAATTACTCATACTCGCTCTAGTGTCAACTATCAATTCAGGAGCATACTTAGCTAATTGATCAAACTTAAGACAATACTCTTTCACGATCATGGAACCTTGCCTTAGGTTTATGAAATCTTCTACCTTAGCCTCTGTCATCTCTAGCAGAAAAAAACTATTTAGAAATTTACTCTGAAACTCCAGCTAAGTTATAGGAGCTGCATTCTCCCCTCTACTCTTTTCCCATATCACTACCCAATCATGAGCAATATATCTCAACCTATAAGATGATACATCAACCCTCTCCTTATTAGAAACATGCGTAATCTGGGTGATCTTCTTCACCTCCTCTAGATAAAGCTATAGGTCCTTACCTACTACTGACCCAAAGAATTTGGGTGGGTTTATTCTTACCAAATTTCTGATTTTGGCTGCGGTTGAGTCCCCATCTTGCTGAGGTGGGGTTGCAGCCTGATGATTTCCCTAAACACTAGTCACAGCTTGGGCTAGCACCTGAAAATCTTCCCAAATCTCTACGTGTGACACAGTATCATTCTCAAAATCTACTAGCTGTGGGGGCTGGTCATCAATCCCATGGACAAAATCTCTGTGAGGAGGCATACTCTATAATTGGAAGAAACAAGTGGATTAGACTGAGAACCAACTTAATCTCATTCTCACTCGCATGAAATGATCACTGAAAGGAGGGAAACTACTCCAAAGAACATCCTGTAGCCTCTTGTACATAAATATGGCATGCTACACACCCATGCACAAGACTCTAATAGATGCGGATTTTCAAACTCTCTAGGACACTCTTGAACCTTATGCTCTGATACTAAAATTATAGCGCCCCGAGATCTCATCTCAAGATATCACACGATGCTTATGAACCCAAAGGACCACAAGCTAACCTTTTACTATTATCTGTACCTGTACACTGTATAATATATAAAATAAATGCAAAAACTAGCCATAAGATTTAACACATCAATAAATGCTCATAATACAATAAAATTGAATACTAATGCATCCATCTGAAAAGCCTCTAAACAGTCTGAACTGCAAAGTTGAAAGGACAGGTCCCCAACTAACTCCTTCTATTGAAAATAAAAATAATCTCAAGAAATAATAGTAAACTGAGATTCGTCATAGAAAAAAAGGGACTTACTCCTACTGCTGCTGACTGGGACTGAACTACTGAGGATACTCTGAATCCTGTTCCTCTGAACCTATGGTGTCAAATAAAACACCATAGCATAAATGCATTAGTATAGGAATACACCAAGTATGTAGACGAGGTAGGCTAATGCAAGGTGTCATGCATGCACAATATCTAAGCTGAATAATCATGAAGATGCCATATGAGAACACATACATAAATGCATAGACCATGAACACAATCACCGCAACTCTAGATACTGAAACTCGGATACCACTTTACTGTAGACTGAACTCACTACTGACACTGAGATACTGAATTACTGACTCATCTGATACTGATAACTGAGAGTCTGGATGTACTTACATCAAGGACTGAATTTTGAGCTTACTACTTTCAACTGATAAAATTGAATATCAACTTTTTTTAAAATATAATTTCGGAAGTGATTATCAATGATAAGAAGTATGATCATGTTTGAATTTGCCAATAAGAATACTCAACAGAATTTGAGATGGAGATCAAGCCTATCTGATGGAAGATCTCTAGATATGATAATAAGAATACTCAACATGGTCTGAGACTGAGATCAAGCCTCTCTAACGGGAGATCTCTAGATATAATAATAAGAATCTATTTTTGAGACCAGGCCTATCTAACGGGATGGTCCATGAATTAATGGAACTATCTAAGTTCCTTACTGAGATGGACGGCTGTACCACACAGTCCTGATTTCTCAAAATTGATACTAAAACTGCAACTGTGGAAAGTAGTTACTTAACTGACATGCCCCAACCTACCACAGGTGGGGTCCAACCTGTAACCCCAGTTGGAAGGGTGTCAATACCATGCCACGGGTAAAGACCTCTCTGGTCAAGCCTCTTTGATGGGTTGACCCTAGCAGGAAGTCATCCTGAGGAAATATAATAGGCAAACCTCTCTAACAATGATACCTTTTACTGATATGGACTCCTACATCCTGTGCTGCTACGCAGATCTGGAGTTCAGGTATTGCTCCTAGCGACTCGGCCTCACTGATGAGAGAGCCGTCATACTTCCCTCGCTCGGTGATAACTTCTACTCCCAACTAAAAGACTCTTAACTGAATTCTCAACTGAACACAACTGAACTAAATCTGATACTGGTCATGTTTCTTAAAATATCTGACTGAGTTACGCTGATATTACTTAGTTTCGTATCTGATCGAAAAGGTATCGAATCATGGTATCTGACTGAGGATACAAAACTTGAATAGATTACTTCAATCACTTTTGAGATAAGAAATGAATAACTTTAATAATATTAGATCTGAGATGATACAGGGCTGAGGCTAGATTACTAGTGATAAAGAGATTACAGAGATAACTGAAATTATTGATCTTTCTTAAGTTTTGCACTTGTCTGAGGATACAGAGTTCTATAGTTCACTGAGTTCTGAGAATCATTTATCGACTGGAATTATTGAGAAACTGATATGGGATCTAGACAATAACTCTATTGTCGGGTATAAATACCCCAGAACTTGATAGCATAAAAGTAAAGAATAATCATTTATTCATCATCACGATCGTTCATATATCATCACAATTATTCATGCATCATCACAATCACTAGGACATCGCCTCGAGCATTAAAGAATCATAAACATTTATTCATCATCATAATTACCAAAGAGTAATTTCAAATATTTATGGATCCTCAACATTGGTTCACCATCATATACTAGCCTAGGGAAGACATCTTATTAGATAACACCTTATTCATCAAGGTCTTACATCAAGTAATTCATACCTATATCAGTCTTGACATGTAATTGGATGTCACATGGCTTGGTGAAACTTCATACTATAATGTCATAACTTACTTGCTAACCACTTGACATGTATTAAAAACTTAGCACATATCGAGAGCACATAATTAGAGAATTTACTACTATCAGATCTCTACTTATTCAGTAAGGTCCTTCAACAAACACTAGACATGCACGATTTTACACTTATTTGGGGATTTCCTACTACCATGGAGTAATTCATTTACTTAGGCATTTTATCAAACACTAGGCATGCATAAACTAACTCACAATTTGGGTTGTCATCTTCAACATACTATAATGGCCCATATGCTTCACCTAAGCTCTTTATCAAACCTAGGGTGAAAATCCTTCGCTTGTTCAACTATTTCTACACCCATTTGGCATGAACACATCACATAGAAAGCAATATAAGGAAGATTCATCACAAATATCACATGGATTACACCTACTAGGGTTAAGGCTCATGAATCTTTTAAACAAACATGAATGAAAAATCAATAACACATATAACATCAATTTCAACTCATACAAATCATGGAATCTCACAAACATAAAATCTTCATATTTTAAAAAGTGTTCTTGAGCTTCTTGGATTAAAGAGACCCAAGAATCAACATCTACATGCCTTAATCTTTGAAATTAGAAGAATTCTAATGCTTGAGAATCTATCCGCACTTGTAATAAATAATTCTTGAATCTCACACTATGAGGAACTTAATTCTTGAAGAACTATTGAAGAATTTATGGATGAATTTTCAGAAGATTATGGTTCTTGAATGAAACCCTAGTTATATCTTCTTAATCGAATTAAGAGAGAAGATAAAGAAATTGAGGTTTAAAGGTGGATGCTCGCATTTATAGAGACCTCCAAAAGGTGGAAAATAATCAAAATACCCTTGTAAAAATGTTCTTAAATTGCTGAAAAAAATAGCTGATGACATCCATGACAAGTCATCATGTTGGTGATAGGCTGTCACGAATTGTCATCATAAAAAGGTGAAATTTTGAGTTTCTGGTTGAGGTTGATGACACTGTTGATAGGCTATCACGGGCATGATGGATTGTCAAAAAATGACGTTACTAGGGTCAGAAATTGGCCCAGGTCTGATGACATTGGTGATAGGCCATTGTGGGTGTGATGGCTTGTTACAACTGTCGTCACCAGTTTCCCAGCCAGACATGCTGGAGTAATATGGGCATAACTATTTTCTCCACTATCAATTTTTGATGAAATTTGTATCATTAGAAAGATAATTCAAAGATTTTTTATTTGATATGTTGTAGTTCCTTTAATTTGAAATATACAAGGATTTATGGTCGATTGAATTTGACCCAAATTTTGACGATCACTAAAACTTGAACGATAGGAACGATTTCAACTCATCCTTGATCAAGGGGACCTCAATGATCTTAATTCATACTCAAATAGATTTCCACATGATTCAAAGTATTTTGTACGTGGGAAGATATTTCTGAAACATTTAGACTCAAAATCTTTACTTTATCAAATACGCTCTAAGGCTCAGACTGGAAGTGAATTTTGTGGGGCATTATAGTTTAGGAGTTTATCAATTCGAAGTAGGGTAATATGAGTATGAAGGATTACTTTCTTAAGTTCACTCAGTTGGTGAAGTATGCTCTTACTATGGTCTAGAATAAGTAAGTTTGTATCTGGTGTAGTTGATATTTTGGTAAAGAGTGCAGGATTGCTATGTTGATTAAGAAGATGGACCTATCTAGACTCATGGTTCATGCTTTGCAGATTGAGAAGGAGAAGGCGAGAGAGAATAAGAGGGACAGAATAGGTAGTTTCAACTTTTCTCTTCCAAGTCTAGAAGGTGGTAATTGTTCTTAGTCGCATTCAGAAATTTTTAGACCCATCTCTATCTTAAGCTAGTAATCCAGACAGTAGGGATAGTTCACCAGGATCTAAGTCCCAGGGCAGTGTTAACAGTGTTTGTACGAATCTGATTTTCCAGAAATATGGAAGGAATCACCACGGTAAGTGTAGAGTTGGTAGTAATATTTGTTTTAGATGTGGTAAGCTAGGCCATAGGGTCAAAGATTTCATAAGAGTTAGTTAGTAGGGAAAGTCTAATCGTTCTTTAGCTCTAGTCGGTCGCCTGACTCAGTAGGGTTCCACTTCTAGTACAACCAATAGACAACACCTGAATAGTTGTATGCTCTCCAAACTTGACAGGATCAGGATAGTTCTACTGATGTGGTTACGAGTATGTTGCAGGTCTTTCATCTTTATGTTTATGTTTTAGTAGACCAAAGCTTTACTTTTTTTATGACTCCTTATATAGCCCTCAACTTTGGTGTCAATATCAAAATACTACCAGAGCCTTTCTTAGTGTCTACCTTAGTAGGTAAAACTATTATAGCCATACGGGTATACAGAAATTGCCCAGTCATAGTATTTAAGAAAATCAATTTAGCTGATCTTGTAGAGTTAGATATGATTGATTTTGATGTTATTCTCGGCATGAATTGGCTCCACTCATGTTATGCCTCAGTTGAATATATAAATAGAGTGATTCAGTTCTAGTTTCCTAATTAATCACTCATCGAATGGAGGGGTAGTACTTCAGTACCTAAAGGTTAGTTTGTTTTCTATCTTAGAGCAATAAAGATGATATCCAAAGGGTGTATTTACCATTTTTTTTCTGAATTAAGGACTCAAATTTTAAGGGTCCAGGTCTTGAGTCTATTCCAGTAGTAAATTAATTTCTGATATGTTCCCTGCAGATCTTCCTAAAGTTCCTCCCAATAGGAAAATCTACTTTGGAACAGATCACCTTTCAGAAACCTAACCTATCTCTATTTCACCCAACAAAATGGATCTATATGATCTTAAATAATCGAAGGAACAGTTAAAATATCTCTTAGATAGGGGTTTCATCAGGCTTAGTGCTTCTCTATGGGATTCTTCCATGTTATTCATGCACAAGAAGGACAGTTCTCTCAGAATGTGCATCGACTACTGTTAGTTGAACAAAGTCACCATTAAGAATAAGTATCCACTCCCCAACATTGATGAATTTTTTGCCCAACTTTAGGGTGCAATATATTCCTCTAATACAGACCTTAGATCCTTCTATCATCATCTTAGAGTCAGAGAATATGACATTTCATAGATAGCTTTTAAAATACGGTATGGTCATTTTGAATTTTTAGTTTTGTCTTTTGGGCTAACAAATTCCCCTACATCTTTCCTGGAATTGATGAACAAGGTGTTTAAGATATACTTGGAAATGTTTGTCATAGTCTTTATTGATGATATCCATGTCTATTCTCGCAATAAGAATGATTATGTAGACCATTTGAGAGTTGTGTTGTAGACTCTTAGAGCCCATCAGTTGTTCGTTAAATTTATTAAGTGTAAATTTTGGCTTATATCAATATCTTTCCTTGGCCATATAGTTTTTGGTGATGGTATTCGAGTCGACCCTTAAAAGATCGAAGCTGTGAGAAACTGACCTAGACCCATCTCTTCATAAGATATTAGGAGTTTCTTGGGTTTAAGTGGCTATTACAGGCATTTTGTTGAAGGTTTTTCTTCTATTGGTGTCCCTCATGTATTGATTGACATAGAAAAAGGTTAAAGTTTAGTGGTCAGGTTCGTACAGGTAGAGTTTTCAGGAGTAGAAGATGCAACTCACTTCTGCCCCAGTCTTGAATTTTCTAGATGGTTCAGATGGATTTATAGTTTATTATGACACTTCTAGATTTTGTCTTGGTTGTGTTTAGATACAGAGAGGCAAGATCATAGCCTACTTCTCTAGATATCTTAAATCCCATGAAAAGAATTATCCGACCCATGATCTTGAGTTGGCAACTGTTTTGTTCGCCTTAAAGATTTGGAGGCATTAACTTTATAGGATTCACGTTGATTTGTTCACGGATCACAAGAATTTACACTATGTGTTCATGTAGAAAGACTAAAACCTTCATCAGAAAGGGTGGCTTGAATTATTGAAAGACTATGACATAAGTGTCTTGTATCATCCAGGGAAGGCCAATGTAGTGGCGGATGCCCTTATTAGATTGTCTATGGGTAGTGCTGCCCATTTTGACGATGATAAGAAGGAGTTAGGCTATAAGATTCATCAGCTTTCTAAGTTAGGTGTTTGGTTGGTTGATTCAGCAAAAGGTAGCATATAGGTTTGATAACGCTTAACTTATGCATTTATTTAGTACAAGGCGGTCATCGTTCATATATTTACCCAACTTTAAAGTCGGGGTCGAATCCACAGGGAACAATGTGAGTGGCGATTAAACTAGTTTTAAACTAAAGATACAATTTAAATTCAAACAAATGCTTTAGTGTTTGTAATCAAGAGTTTATGGAAAATCTGAATTATGTTCACTATGGATTTTCGGTACTTGGCATATGCTAAAAGTGGTTCAACATTCTCATGGCGAGTAGGATAACAAGTTATCGTTATTGATGTTATACTTAAATGTCTCTCAAACTACTTAAGCGTTTAATTCCCTAATCCTCTTAGACTCAGGGAATTTCTATTTACTACCCAGATTTTACCATAAGTTAACCAACCTTGTTACAACGATGATTATTAAATGAAGTGTTTTCGAGTCCCTATTGATAATTCACTTCCTACTATATTTGATTTCTTTCTCAAGAAAATCAAAGCAGGTGTGTCTACTGTTTGGAAACAACATACGTTATTTAAAACTTCAGAATTATCAAGAAATCCTACCACCTTTTGAATCTTAAATACTTAGCACCTCATCAAGACCTAACCCTAGATCCCATAACTCGGGTTAATGGAGTTTAGCCACTCATGCTGTAATGAATGAAAAACATAATTAAATTCATGATTTGAAATATAAACTTACAAAGATGAATAATAACTAGTAAATCGCACATTAGATCAAAAATAAAGAATCCCAAAATACTGATAATAATCTCTCAAAATAGTTGTATTGTTAAAGTCAAGAAGTAAAGAGAGAAGATATCAAAATATGTTGTTCAAAACTCAAGGTGTCGACCTTGTGTGGAATAATAATAATAATGTCTAGAAAACCCTAAAACAATGCTTTAAATAGTTTACCCTAAATAAGGAAATAAATTAATAAAAATTAGAAATCCTTCGGATTAGCCGATGACATTTGTGATAGCTTATTAGGAAGTTGACGACTTATCACAAATATTGTCAGCTTCTTCTTCAGTTTTGGATCTTCCTGCTTAAGGCTGACGATACGGGACGGCCTATCACAAAATGTCACCAAAGCTTTTCTTCAGTTCTCCTTTGCTACCTTAGGCAGACGACATTCTTGATAACTTATCAGACACTTGACGACTTATCACAAAATATCATCACAACTTTCACTTTAGGCCAATTCTCTGTCTACTGATGATGACCAACCTAATAGCTTATCACAAGCTGACGAATTATAACAAATGTTGTCAGCCACACTTGTCTTCAGATTTCTTCAAATTTCAACTTCTTTGCTTCATTTCATGTTGGTTCTTTGTCATATCAACTTAAAACTGCAAAATAAAACATAAAGCAATCAAAAATGACAAAAGTTTCTTAAGACTTCACAATTATTCTTAGTTAAAAGCCTCAAATGTGTTAGCATTAGCCCGTACATCAACACCCTTAACTTAAAACAATTGTTTGTCCTCAAGCAAGTTAGCACAACTAAGAGAATACAAAGTACATTTGGCAGTCAATCATCCATATCATCTCAAAGCACTTTCACCATCTCCAAAGTCAGTCAATTTAAGTACAATGAAGAACACCACTGCAACACATAGGAAACAATATATGGCATAAATTAAGTTATAATAACCATGCATAGACCAGCATTACACTACCTGAACAAGTTAGTAACTAGCAATGTAACCAATATGCCCTAACAGAAAACAAATCCCCTTTATCTCATATCAGGAATTATATATGTAGCCATGGGTACAATCAAAACACTCAATCGTTGAACGAAGTTCCAATCAGTGTATGCCAAGTACCATAGGCTTGCCCTTATTTTCATTACCCAAATCTTCAGATAGGTCAGCTAGGATCTCTATAGAACTTCTCTTAGGCTTGTAATATAGGCTAGGGTCTGGTATGATACTCGATGGTATTTAAAGTGACTAAGCCTCCTTGACATTACTATAGCTTTTTGGGGCTTCACTCATTAGCCTTTTCCTGATCACAATTATTTAGGATGGGTGCAGTATTTTCTCAATTACTTTGTTTTTTACAACTCTTCTTTTTCTTGCTCTTTTCTACCGTACTCAACTTTTTATTCTTTTATTTTAATCTACCTTTCTTCCTACTCATTTTACATCACTCACCCCTATGATAGACACCCTCAACTTAGGCCATTTGCCTAAGTCAAGGTGCACAGTGTCTAAGGACGACAGGGCCAAAACAGTTTCATTATGGTATAAACTAGAAAAGTGATAGGTGGCATAAGAAAATATAGGCTAATCAGGCTCAAATCAAGGATCAAGGGATATTCTAAATATAGGGAAGGTTATTTAAGCTAAAAGTGAGCTAATGTCAAAACGGACTATGATCCTTTCCTAACCCTAATCCTTTAACCAAGGTAAGACTCGCCGGTCAAGTTCTAGATTTCAACATACAACGGGAACTGAGTAAGATCTCACACGCACTTGGTACACAAATATATCACAAGCTAATACTCATATTCTTACCGGCGTAATACTCGATTCTCCATAAATAAGTAATATAAATATTCATATCCATACCAGTGTGCGATTCTCCATAAATAAATATTATCAATATTCATATTCGTACTGGCGCGGTACTCGATCCTTCATAAATAAGTAATATCAATATTCATATCCATATCGATGATATACCCGATCTTCCATAAGTAAATATTATCAATATTCATATTCGTAATGGCGCGATACAAGATCCTCCATAAATAAGTAATATCAATATTCATATTTGTACCGATGTAGTACTCGATCCTCCATAAATAAAGATTATCAATATTCATATTTGTACAAGTCTTTCCTTCCTCTATTTCTCTTCATATATCATCATTATTTTATTGATTTATTTACAGATCCATTATATTATGTAACATGTTTGTGTAGTGGTTTGTTTCTTTTGACCGGATTATTTTACTTATTAGTAATTTTTTTAGGTATTGACTTTTCATGTTTGGTATTTTAATTAATTGATACTTTTATTGCTTATTTATTGTTTGTTAATTTATTTATAATGTTCTTAGATTGCAAAATTGTGCCACTGTGTTTTTTATACTAATATTTTGATAATTGACCAACTTTTATATCATTTTAACTTATTTTCTAACTTTTGTTTGATTCTAATGATAATTTTCCATAAATAAGTAATATCAATGTTCGTATCCGTATTTGCGTGGTACCCGATCCTCCATAATCAGATTATATATATATATATATATATATATATATATATATATATATATATATATTTTTAATTTCACAGCATCTTTCGGGATGCAATACAACGTATTAAATTTACAAATGCACTTAAGATCATAAAGAAATTCAACCAAGTTCTTTTATTTATAAATATTTTGACCCTCTCACGGGCATTATTTCAATAATTCATCATGATCATCAACAAGTCATTAATGGCGTTAATTCAAGGAGTTATCATTATCAAATAAACCTCTCATATGCATAATTAAATAAATCATCATTATCATCAATTAAGCCTCTCATAGATATCCAATATATAAAGTGTTTTTATCAATATAAAAATAAAAATATCATAAAATAAATCACAATTTAACAATTAAGCATGCAAGTCACTATTGGAGCACTACTTACTCATTAATTATTAAAATAACACTACCTCTTTCCATATAATACAATCATCACACTAAATCAAGTCATCTATCTTTTAGATATTACTATGCTCATCAATACTTGATCCTAGCATGATTCTCCTCATCATATTATTGTCAAATACATAAAACTTAATATCATTATAATTTAACTAGGTTTATCACTATAACAACTAAGAACTATCATGTCCACATACTTCATCTATAATAATCTCCTTGGGGGCACATAGCATATAATATCATAAATATAACATAATTAATCAATAATATAGTTTTGGAGATTAAAGTTAAGTTCTCGTGTTATTATCCACCTCAACTCTATGCCCACAGACCTAGACATGCTTTTTACCATTAATTTTAAATTATTAAAGTATAAAATAATATAATATTCTACTCATTAAATGTCATGACCCGAGGATGCCCCCTAGTCATGACAATAGTGTTTATGGTCACAAGTGACCACAAACTAACCCATGAGCTGATAACTGCTGTGAGCATTGAGTATAATAGCAACAAAACACATATGCGGAAGATATATTGAGAAACATATGCCAATTTGAATACTGAAAGTATAACTGTCAAATTTAAAACAACTAATAGTACTGATGGGTCTGGTAACTGAATAACCATCTAACTGACTGTCTGATTATCTAAAAAGCGTCTAACTGACTGACTGTGGAGTTGATGGAATAAACCCCAACAAACTCCAACTGATTAAAATAGAGGAATATTAAAATAACTGAACGAAAACTAAACTTGTCCTCGAAAGATAAGGACTCACCACTGCTGCTACTCCTATAATGCTAAACTATCTAAGCACGGTCAGGAAACTGTATGTTCGAACCTATGATATAAGACATCATAGCTTGAAGAAAGTATGTGATTAGTAGTTTGAATATACTAATATATGAGATGAGATTAAGCTAAAATACACGGGTTAACTGTGCATAAAGTAATAACTGACTAAATAATATGAGATAAATGAGTAAACATGCATGAAAACTCAAATACTGAGAATGCAATACCAAGAATATATACATTTTTGAAATAATTTGTAAATTGAAATGTTGAAATCTGATAACTGAATAGCTAAGAATCTGTATTCTTTGGCCAAGAAAACCAGAACTAAAATTATACTAAATATTGTATTGAGACTGTGGGAGCTAGCTATAACTTACATGCCTCAAATCTATTGATGGGGTCCAACCTGTAACCCCAGTTGGAAGGGTGTCAGTACCGTGACACGGGTGCCAACGCGGGCTGTGTGGATCCACTAATCTGATGTCCCAAAGGAATTGGGTGTCATGCCTAACTGACAACGAACCCCTCAACTTCTATGGTGGCGTCGTGGGTCTAGAACTTAGGGGCTTCTACTAACGTCTCATGCCTAACTGATGGGGGATACAAGTTTCTCATGCCTAACTGAATGGGGAGACACCATCCCTACGTTTACTCGGTATTTAGTATACTCTCAACTGAAAGACATTGATTACTGGACTAAACTAAGCTTACCTGAACAAATAACTGATCATAATAATTGACTAAATGATAATGCTCATGATATATTTGAAATCATTTTAAAGCTACTGAAATTATGTAAACAACTACGTATCTGGTGTTTATAACCCTCTAGCACTGAATGGAAATAACAATAAGGACATATGAAGCTTTAATAAAACCATGATAAAGGATCATTGCTGAAAATCCAACATTTATATAATTCATCAAACATATGGAATCATGAATTTAAGAATGGAAATGGGTAAAACGTGTGATTAAAAACACAGTTACAATACTAAAATCATGAATTAGGGATTTAACATGAGGGTTTCAATGCTCAAATATATAAGAGATTATCCATCAAAAAATACTTGTAGCATAACTTGTAATCAAAATCAATAACAACTTCATGAAGACAATTCATCATAAACATGTAAAAACTCATAATTAGATATCAAAAGGGGATTCTTGGACTCCATGGGTGAAAAGGACCCGTGGATGAACATCATACATAATTTAAATACTTAAGCTTGGAAGAGAAACCCAATCTTGATGCTTTACTTGAAAGTTCTTGGATTTAGGAATTTGATTTCTTGGTTTTCTGGAAGAGAAATGAATGAAATTGATGAACTTATGGGATGATTAGCGTTTTTTTTTTAGAGGAAATTAGAGAATGTGGGCAAATAATGCCCTAGCTGGTGTTTTAATTTGTGTTTTTAAGAATTGGATTGAAGGGAAAAGACTCAATTACCCCTCAGAGAATTAAATTAGCAGCTGGAACATGAATTAAAGGGACACTGCAATGTGATGAAGGGCTCATGTCATACCCACTACGACACGCCATTATCGCGGTGATGTTCTAGAATTAAAATCCAAATATGACCCAATCCTCATTTCAAAAATACAAAACTTCCCTGAGATATGCTTCTTACACCCCTGAACATGAATTTATTTAAAAACTAACATTTCGGGGTCCGGAAGACCAATTTAAAAATCCTCAAAGTTAAGAGGATAAAATAAGACTAGGTCCCCAATACGTAGTGAAATTTTTACGCTTTAAGCCTCTTATTAATACAAATAGGAGTTGACTAAACTAAGTATAATACGGGGTAATACAATATATCCTCCTTGGGAACATTCATACCCAAATGAGACTGATTAAGCTGAGAATATTGGGGAAACTAAGATCAAATACTTGACATGCATAACTAAAAACATGATTACATTACTGCACCCAAAATATGATACATGACTAAAATGAATTCATGAATGCATGTAATGACATGAGAATGATTATATGAGGGTACTTGGTATGCATATCTGCTTCTTCTTCCTAAGTGGGTCTCTCAACGGACTGATTTCACCAAAGAACTTCAACCAAGGAAACTTCTTTGTTCCTTAGTCTACGAATCTAACGATCAAGGATCTCGAAAGGGATTTCTTCGTAAGAAAGGCTATCCTGAACATATGTGCTTTCTAAAGGGACTACAATAGCTGGATCACCAATACACTTCTTTAACAGGGAAACATGAAACACTGGATGCACTTATTCAAAATTTATAGGCAACTCAAGCTCATAAGCTACCTTTCCAAAACAACTTAAAATTTTATAAGTGCCAACATACCATGGATTAAGCTTCCCTTTCTTGCCAAATCTCTTTACTTCCTTAATGGGAGACATTTTCAAATACACAAAATCCCCAACTTCAAACTTAAGATCCCTTCTTTTCATATTTGCATAGGATTTCTGATGACTTTAGGCTATCTTAAGCTTCTGCCGAATCAACTGTACCTTCTATATTGCATCAAACACTGAATCTGGTCCTATCAAATTAGCCTCACCTACCTTAAACCAACCAATAGGAGATATACATATTCTCCAATAGAGAGCCACAAATGTAGCCATTTGAATACTGGAGTGATAATTATTATTGTAGGCAATCTCGATCAAAGGTAAGTGATTATCCCAACTAGACTTGAAATTAAGAACATACGCCCTCAACATATTTTCTAAGGTCTGAATGGCCCTCTCTTACTAATCGTCTATTTGAGGATGGAAAGCTATACTAAGATGAACTTGGGTACTAAGACACTTTTTAAAAGCTCTCCAAAAGTGAGAGGGAAATTGAGTACCTCTATCTGAAATGATAGGCAATGGGTGTAATACTATGAGAATCCCAACCAATATTAAGACCATAATTCAAGCTCATGAGAAATAAATTTTGGAATTTTTATGAGTTATTTTGACGTATATTAAGTCCTCAAATAACTCCTAGCTATTAGAAGAATCAAAATATCCCTTACCGATTGAGTTCTTGAGAAGAATGTTATTATAGTCAACTTCAGACAAGCTTATATTAAAATTTACTAAGAACATTTTAGATCATGACCTACCAATATATCGACAATTTAATTATCTTTCCAACTATATTAATTTTGCCTAAATCTGATACCCGGGTGAGAAGTTATGGCACTTTTATTGAGAGACAGTAGCTCACCGCGATCATGACACGTCACGGTGATCCCTAAAATCACACTCGTCCATTTTTTTGTGTTACAATGTGATAGCACAACATCACATTGGCGTAAAATTTCGCACTCATCTATTTTTCCTGTGGTGTATCATGATAGTACCACGCCCTACGGAGTGCAATTTACCACTAGTCTATTTTCTAGTAGCGTAACGAAATAGCACTGCATCGTGCCAGGGTGAAAAATTGGGATTTATATTTTTATTTTTAATTTTCCAAGGGTACTTTATTCTTTTCCCAAGCCTCCAAGTTGTGAAAAAATAAGAGATTTAACCTATTCTAAGCCTAGCACGCTCATTATTCAAATTTATATCCAAGAAAACCCTAAAGTTTCACCTTTCAAGATCAATTCCCATAAAAATCCACCCAGGAATTTTAAGGATTCTTCAATTGATTTATGTTAAATGTTCATCCATGGGTCCCTTTCACCCATGGAGTTCAAGGACCCAATTTCAAAATTCAAAGTTGTGATTTTTACAAGTTGTTGTGATTTTTAACCATGAATCTTGATTTTTCACCATGTTTACATGTAACTTTTGTTTTTATAAATCACCACATGTTTTAATGGTGTTGTTGGTTGAATTGAATCTTAATTGGTGAATTTATTAGTGAAATCATGTTATTACTACAAGTTTTAAAACTATTTACATGCTTAGCTTAAACCATGAACTACAAGTGTTTGATGAAATGCCTATAAGAATGAATTTTGAACAAATGCTTACAGATCATGTTCTCAAAGTTTTAGTACAATCTTTCTATTATTTTTGTCAAGTCCTGGGGGTTTGAATACCCAAAATTTAGCAGCTTACCTAGTTTTCAGTATTTATAGAATGGCTACAGAATAGTTACGAGCCCTATCTTCTTAGTTAGTATTTTTAAATAGTTATGCATAGTTAGTACAATCATCCAAATCTTTCAGTTAGGAGTAGGATTTAGCACCGATAGAATAGAGGTATGATGATTTCCCCATTAGTTAGGAAGAGTTGTTAGTAGTTGTCCTTGCATTCAAGAACTATATAGCCAGCGTAGGATATGAGAAGTCACACATCGGTTTAGGCTTGACTTTTCCCAGGTCTCACCCATTATTTTAGGCATAACATCCCAGTTTTTTAGTATCTTAGTAGATCCATGCAGCCATGTGTTAGTACCTGTGGCACGGTACTGACGCCCTTTCTAACTAGGGTCACAGGTTGGACCCCAATTAGCTCCTTTGGGCATGTCGGTTAGATGATAGCTCTCACAGTATCAGTCCAATATTTATCTCAGTAAGCAGTTTTAGTTTTGCTGACCATAACATATGGATATCAATTATCCATTTATAAGTATAAAGTATTTCAATTTATAGGTTATATTTAGAGCAAGTGTTATGCTTGGTCATGTATTCTCAGTCTTTATAGATTTTATGCATTTTACTTTGTATATTATGCTATTCATTCAATTAGTTATTTCTCATGCACCTTAAATAATGAATATTATCCTAACTTGATTTAACATACCAGTATATTCAAAGTACTAATCGCATACCCGTTTCTTATGCTATGGTGTTTAATATCATAGGTTCAGACGCTCAGTTCCCTGATCGTACATAGACATACCAGATTATCAGTTGTAGCAGTGGTGAGTCATCATACTTTAAGGGCATGGTTTATTTATCTCAGTTTACCCTATCAGTCAGTATTTTCTATTTAATCAAAGTTAGTTAGGGGCTTTTCCAATTAACCTTATAGTCAGTCATTTAGAGGCTTTCAAACACTCTTCGTCAGGTATTCAGTTATTAGATGCTATTAACTATCTTATAGTATTATTTCCAGATAGATGTTTTGAGTATTTCAATTCAGAATCATTTTTCATATTTAAACCTTATAGCATTTTTAGTCAAGTTCTACATATATTCCCTGTTTCTTTATTCAATGCTTACAACAGGTACAACATGGGTTAGCTTATGGTCCTTCGGGGATGTAGGGATCACATGGCTCCAAGATGTAATCTTTGGGCATTACAAACTTGGTATCAGAGCCTAAGGTTGTAAAGTGTCCTAGAAAGTCTAAAAGCCATTTAAAGTAGAGTCTTAAGCATGGGTGTGAAGCGCGCCACACTTATAGGCAAGAGGATACAAGATGTTTTAGGAAATATTTCTCTTCTTTTAGTATTCATGTCATGCGAAATAGCATGATCTCAATTTAAATGCTTCTTTCAAATTTATTCTTTATTCTGTTACAAAACATGCCTCCCAGAAAGAATAATGAAAGAAGGAATGAGAATCAGCTCGGACCTCCACTCATTCAGGAAGATCCGCTGAACGAACATATCTCCCATGCTGAATTCAGAGCTACTTTCACTACCTTAGATTATTCATTAGTTTCTCAAAACAATCTGTAGGTTGTTTTCCTATCTAGAATTTTGATTCATTCTCAACTGAGTAAGAAGGGTAGCATAGGAAGAAAGAAACAAAGAATAAGAGGGCTATACCAAGTAGTTTTAAGACAAGATCAATAGGTAATAACCACTCCCAATTTAGTAAAAAATTCTCAGCCCCAACTCCGCCTTCAGCCAGTGCACCAGTGCCTAAGTTTAAGAATGACAATCAAGATAGAGCACCAGGATCTAAGTCATAGGGTAGTGAGAAGGGTATTCATACTAATTTTCTTTGCAGATAATGTGGTAGGAATCATAATTTTATGTTTGTAGCAAGCGGTGATCATGTGTTTAAGATGTGGCGAGTGTAATACCCCATATATTTCTAAGCTAGAAAATGAAACATTATTCCTACGCATAAAACCTTCTACCCTATGATTCATATATGAGTACATGAATTAGGATGAGTATCCTAGTGATAATATAGCTTATGATGTGTTAAGAATATTCATAAGAGTCACTTAGAGTAAGACAAGCTAAGAACTTTTGAATCCACCAAGTTTTCCTGTGTGATTTCACATAGGTAATATTTGAACGATAATAAATTTGTTTATAGGTGGTATTTTTGCAGATTTATACCCTCCAAATTGTTGAAAATTGAATAATATTTTTGTCGATACCAAATTCGCCTAAAACGGACACCCGGTGAAGAAGTTATGGTAATTTAAAGTTTCAGTGGCGTCATCTTAGTCAGTGGCGCATCGTTCCATAAGACAAAATGATGTTTGTCAATTTTTAGTGTCTCTCCGAGATTCCACCATGTTGTGGTGATGTTTAGGTAGCAAACAAGTGGCAATACGATATCTCTGCGTCACGCCACGGGCCCAAATCGAGAAATTTTCACTTAAATTAAATGACGTATCTAGAGGGGTATTTGGGTCATCTTTCCACCCCTATATATATTCCATAAACATGGAATTTATCCCTAATATAACCATATTATACTCTCTTTTCTTAAAACAATTCTCTCAAGAACTCTATAGGGTTTTCATTGGAACTTCAAGATTCAAAGGATTTTACCATTAATCTTTAAGAATTTTCCATGTAAGGTATGTGTAATGTTCATCCATGGATCCCTTTCATCCATGGAGCTCAAGAATCATGTTTTAAAATCATGAATTGTGATTATGATGTTGTGGTATAATTATGTTAATGTTGATGTTTGTTATTTAGTATCTTGATGTATTTTTATGAAGTATGTGAGAATGTTAGTTGGAATCCATGAATTTGGGTGGCGTAAGATTATTAAATTGATAAGTATACCTATGTACAAAGTTGTGTATGTAAGGTGTTTGATAAAATGCCTAGAATGATAGAAATAATGTATTATAGCTTAGGGAATAACTATATGATAAATTCATGCTAGTCTATTATGTTCAAAGGGCTTACATACTATCGTTATGAAAAGTATATGTTGTTGGAATGCCCATGATATTAGTATATAAGGTTGATGACTTGATTTCAAGCATTCCAATTCATGTTAGACATTATGATGACTATGTACTTCATGAGATCCCTTATTCATGTATTATGGATTATTATTGACGGTCATGTATTCAACAAAGTCATGTTGTGTCAGTTTCTTTCCATCAAGTCCTGGGGGTACTTGTACCTGAAGAATATAGATGTGTGCCTAGAGACATGTCATGTTATGATGATACTATCTGTCAAGCCATGATCTATAGAATTCAGTCAGTCATGTGACTCAGGAAAACTCAAAAATTTCAGCAGTCTCAGTAGTTCAGTAACCTCAGTACTTAGTAATCTAAAAAATGCCAGTAATAATAGTATTCCTAGCAATCTCAGGAATTCTAGTACCCTCAGTCAAAGGAACTCAGTAAATATAGATTAGCTCCGCTAAATAATACCACTAGAGTCAGTTCAGTTAACTCAGTCCAGTTCAGTTTAACTAATCAGTTCATTTTAGTTAATCAGTTCAGCTCAGTTAATCAGTTTAGTCTTTTCAAATGGGAGTAGAAATTAACATCGAGTGAACCCAAGGATGGGAACTAACCTGTCTGATTAGGGTGCGATTCTTAGAAGTAATCCTTGCGTTCTAGAACTATGTAGCCAGTATAGGTTGAAACATCGTAGCCTATTATATGAGGGTAGATAAGGTGGCTTAACCTATTATATTAGGTTTCCCAATGTTCTCGCTAGAGTTACCTGTTATATGAGGGTTACTCACATGTTGTCCTTAATAGTAGCACGTTATTGACACCCTTCCAATCAGGGCATAGATTGGACCCCAGCTCAGCTATTATAGAATATTTGGGGCATGTCAGTTAGATGAATACTTCACACAGTCTCAGTTATAGTCTCAGTATCAGTAAAATAACTTAGATAGTTCTTCAGATCTCAGGACTGTCAGATATAGTCAATTCAGATAGAGTATAGAACTCAGCTAGTTCTATCAGATCCAGGACTGTCAGATACAATTACTCATGTTATCAGTCATATCAGTTATCAAAACTTATGTTATCAATATTCAACTTTAGGACTGTCAAATATAGTCAACCAGACCAGTTCTTCATAATCAGAACTGTCAAACATACTTATACATGTATCAGTAACATAGTATTAGTTCCTCAGTATTCAGTAATACAGTACCAGTGTTTCTCACTCATTAGTAACTTAGATATTAATATCAGTAAACTTAGTAGTTAGAATGCAGCATTCAGTCCAATCATAATCTGAGTTACAGTTGCGTACTCATGCATGCACACTGACGTTCATGTTAGTCAGTCAGTTATTATTATTCATGCATATGAACCCTATGCATTTAGCCTACCTCACTTGAATACTAGTAATTCAAAGTACTAATATATTTGCTATGGTGTCTTATACCATAGGTTTAGAAGTACGATCTCTAGAGTATCATTAGCATCTCAGTTTAGCAATCGGAGTTAGCAGTGAGTCCTCATCCTTCGAGGACATAATGATCATATTACTATTTCAGTTTTTAGTTTATTTTAGTAGTCGAAGTTAGTTGGGGACATATCCCATCAACTCCTTATTCAGATAGTTTATAAAATTTTAGACTATAGTATGTTCAAGCAGTTATCTCAATTGTTTTGGTATTGTTATACCATTTTCAAACATTGCTCTTATCAGATAATTATTTAGTTTGAACCTTAAGGCCTATTGATTCTTGTTTCTATATTTTTTAGTATTTTATACTGTATACAGGTACAAATATCAGTCATGGGTTAGCTTGTGGTCCTTCGGGGTCATGAGCACCATGTAGCATTCTAGTTTAGAAACTCAGGGTGTTACAGCGAGTCAGGCCAAAAAGTTAGAGAATGTACTAAGGCTGATCTGCAAAGCCAGCATCGCCATCCTCCAGTTTATCCAGTCACCCTACTCAGCAAGGCACCACTTCTAGTGCAACCCATGGTTAGCGTCAGAACAGACTTTATACACTCCATTCCCAACATGATTAGGAAAATTCTCCTATTATAGTTACCTGTATTTTACAAGTCTTTCTTCTTCATGTTTATTCCTTGTTAGATATAAAGGCTTCACTTTTTTTGTAACCTCCTATATAGCTGTCAATTTTGGAGTCAGTTATAAAACTTTAGTATATCTTTTCTCAGCATCTACCCCAGTGGGTAAGTCTTTTAGAAATAGAATCATTCAATTTCAGTTTCCTAATAAACTAGTCATTAGAGGGAAGGGAGTACCTAAGTTCTTAGAGGTAAAATATGTTTCTGATCCTCTATTGAAATCCTATGACAACATATGATATAGAATTAGAAGCATAAACCCAAGAGTTTAGAAATAATAATAGAGTTGGGATAGTATTATCCGGATTAAGCAGGTATGTATTCCATAGGGTTAGTTGTATGAAAGGTGAATATATAGGCTTGAAACAATTTATGCAAGAAATTAGGTTTGTTGATTCAAAACATATATTGTTGATGTGATATTTGTAGGATATAGTGAAAGGAGTATGGTTATTAAAGATTTAGGAATATCCATGTTATCTGTTAGGATCTAAGTTTGAATCTTTGAAGGTTAAGCTAATAGAAAGAGGAGTTGAAAAGTTTAAGTTAGTTACTTTTAAGTTGTTACATGATAATTGTTGGGGATATAGAAAGCTAAGAGTTGTATCTGAAAATAAAGTACTAGCAGTAAGTGTTACATTATCGAGCATAGTCATTTAGGGTAAGTTTACCTATTATGCATATTATTATACCTTATATTCTAGAGTAAGGTGGTGGTAATTCAGTTTAAAGATGTTAATGAAGTGGTTCCAAGACTTAGAATAATGACTTAAAGATAACAGAGAGATGATGGAATAAGTGACCAAGTTAGGCTCTCAGATTCTAGTAGTGATGCCAGGGTGTTATAGAACAACACTAAGGAAGAAGATACCCAACCCATACTCATTTCAGTATTTTACTTCAGTTATCATGATATCTACTCGTTCCTTACATGTCAGCTCTATGATCATAGCTCATATTCGTGAACATTATCGAAAATTATGTACTCTCTCAGTCCCTAGTATGAGGAGTTCAGTTAACTGATATGCTAGATTTTTGTAGCACATTTAAGACCTTTTAACTTGAAATAATTGTAAGTTCTTAAGTATTTATTGGTGTTTTTGATGTTATTTCTTAAGATTTTGTAGGAAAGTCAAGATGGATGGAAATAAATAACAATGGAGCAAAAGAGCTGAAATCTGAGCAAAAACAGCTGAAAATATGGCTGATAACAACCGTGATAAGTCGTTAGCCTTTTCATAGGCTATCAACATTGGAGTCAACCTTAACTAGGGAGTTGTAGTCTGAGAAGCAGTTCTAACGACTTTGTTAATGTGGCATTAAAATTGTGATAAGGCATGAATAAGGGCGTCAACCTTAACCATAGCATTAGCAAAAAGAGAAAACATTTGAAAACAACAGTGAAATGCCGTCAGATCCGTGTTGCAACATCAGCAACATCGTCATCTTTATAAAGAAATTGAAGACAACTGGAGCTAATCTGACACCATCCATGATAAGGCGTCAGACCCTTGATGTGGCGTCATCTAGGGCATCACCTAATCTGATAATTTGTTTACTTTATTAATTTATTTCCAAAATTAGGTTGAAGTATTTAAGGCATAGTTTAGGGTTTTCCAATTAATTTTGAATTTTTCTTAAGTTACAGCTATAAATAGTAGCTTTAAGTTTTCATCCATAACTTTGGAAGTAGCTTTTGACATCTTATAACTTAAAAAGGGATTTCACTTGTTTTTGACTCTCTTAACTTAGAATTCAATTTTCCATCCTTTGATTAAGTTGTGGGAAATTCTTATTGTACTTGAAAGAGAAACAACTTTGAATTTCATCTTTTGTAAGTTCACCTGCTTTAAGTTATGAATTCAATCTTTGTTATCTATTTCTATCTTATAAGCAACTAAAAACCACAACTAGGGTTATGGGATCTATGATTATTATTTCATTGATTTAATAGTTGGATTAGGGTTTGAGTGATTGTGGGATCGTCTTGAAATTCTATTGTTTTAACTTGAATCTATTGGTTGCAAATATTAGGTTATGCCTTAGGTTTTATTTGCTTCTAACAGAAAAATAGAGTAGAGGACATGAATTATCAACAGGGACTCAAAAGCTAACAACCTTCTGTTTAATGATTAATGTCGTAATTGGATTAATCTACCTTAGATAACATCCTATTAAAAATATATAAGTTATCTAAGTTCGCGAGAATTAGATAATAAATTTTCTGGTGAGGTCGAGAGATAAGTCAGATAGTATCATCGACAGGGAGAATCTGTTGTTCCCACCTCTCACGATAATCCTGGACAGTTATTATTCAATGGAGATTAATAGTCATAGCGATCACACGCCTAGTTTTTCTATATCATTGATTCAAAATATTGAAATCTTAGTTTTGAGTTCTGAAATAAGTTGAAACTTTAGAATTTGTTTGATTGATAAAACCCCCAGTTTGTCTTTTCTTATTCTTTATTTGAATTTAAATCGTAGCTATAGTTTCGAACTAGTTTAATCGCCACTCACATTATTCCCTGTAGATTCGAACCCGACTCCAAAGTTGGATAAACATATTGACTACGACCGCCTTACACTAATTTGAGGTGTAAGTTTAGCGCTATCAAAAATGGACCATTGCTGGGGAATAATTTGGCGTATTGAGTTGGTTTGGAAGTTTACCTTACATGCTTGAATTTGAACTATTAAATATTTTTTTATCATTTCCTTTGTTTCGTGTGTTAGGTAGATTTTCTTTATTTTTGCTTATTTCTTACTATGGCATCATGGAATGAATATCAGTTTGACGATTGGAAATCTTATCTGGATAATCCATGTCCATATTGTGATGGACCCCACTTTTGGCATGACTGTAGATATGCTCCGTAGAGAGAGATGTGCGCACCATCTCTATCTTACTGGGAGTATAATTATTCTTTATGTTCTGGTAAAGATGGACATTGGAGTGATTGCTCAAATTCCCCCTCCCCCTATTGCGATAACCCAAGTTCTAGTTCTTCTTATGAGTATGACAGGTCTTATGGTCAAGGAAAGGAAGAATACAACACTGGAAAAAGTGACATTAAAGCTATGCTTCAACAAATATTGGATCGTATAAACACAATGAATGATACCATATGTGACATACGTCAAGATATTAGGGCATTTAACGAGGGAAGAGAAAGGATAGAAGAGATATATATCGAGGTCAATTATCCAAAATACTTTCTACATTATGTTTAGATGATATCTTTTCTGTGGAATCATTTAAAATAATGGAAGAGTGTGACAATGAAGAGCAAGATTCCTATACTAATGATGACCTTGATGTTGATCAACCCTTAGAGATTTCCCAACTAACCCATCCAACCATGAAGGATGATGCCAAGATTGAGGAAATGGTGCTATAGGCAAAAGAAAAAGCTAAGACAATCTCTTATGAAGACTCTGGACCGATTCAAAGTAAAAATGTTGAGAAGATGAATAAAAGTGAATGTGTAGAGGATAGTGTAAATTTTGAAGTAGGATTTATTGGTCCACACTCAAAGCATTTTTCCAAATTATGTTTAGATGATATCTTGTCTGTAGAATCATCTAAAATAGTAGAAGACTGTGAAGATGAGGAACAAGAATCCTATATTCTTTATTTTACACTTGATAATCAATACAAAAACACACCTCACTTTAAAGCTAAGTTGTTTACCATGCATCATCCATTAATCAGCTTCTTAATCTTTGTACCACCTCCCTATGAGATAGGGAAGAAGATGGACTCCAAATTGGGGGTGAAGTTCATATCCTCAAGATGAAGGAAAAAGTTGAGTTGGGTCATACCGCGACACTAAATTAGGCGCTTCTTAGGAGGCAACCCAAGGTATTTTGTTGTTTGTATTTGTATTGTGTGATTGACATCAAATCTTTACACCCATGGTGCCACAGGTATGTTTCTAACTCTCTTGTTTTGGATTGACGTATTGGGAACACTGCATGATATTAAGTTGAGGATGGGGCTACTTGTGGGTATGATGTCCTCTTGGGGTTTTTGTCGCTGTACCTCATTTCTCTGGAGTCTTGTTCCTAGTAGAGTTAGGTGTATTGTGTTTGTTTTGTGATGTTTTGTGGTTAACTGGAGAAAAATAAGTATTTAGAGCAGTTGACATATTTTTTTTTTACTTTTAAGACAAATAAACACCTCTCTGTTGGTTTGTTTCATGACTGTGTGACATGCATTTATATGTGGCCACTGTGACTCTTTTTATGGTATTAGTATTAGGGACATGATAATCACTACTAACAATTGCATGAACCGAATGGATAATAGCTTGTGATGTACCATTGTGCCATATGTGTGTGAGGTCTTACTCAATTCCCTGTGTGTGTTGAATCTAGAACTTGCCCAGTTAGTCTTACCTTGGTTGAATGATAGAGGTTAGGAAAGGATCAGAGGCCATTTTAATTTTTAAGTTACTTTTTTTCCTAAATGACCTTTCCTATATGTGTGATATCTCTTGATCCCTATTTTGAGTCTGAATTGACCATTTCTTTCTATGACATCTATCACCTTCCCATTTAGATCATAATGAACTTGTTTTGGCCCTGGTCCTCCTCAGACACTGTGCACCTTGACTTAGGTAAATAACCTAAGTTAAGGATGGCTATCATAGGGGTACGTGATGTAAACTAGGTATAAAGTAAGGTAGAATAAAAGGAAAAGAATAAGTGAAAAAGAATAAAAAGCTGGGTGGTGTGGAAAAATAATAAGAAAAGAAAAAGAATGAAAACAAAAAGCCATATCCATCCTTAATAATGTGTGATCAAGAAAAGCAGAAAAATAAGAAAAAGGTTAATAAGTGAACCCCAAAAGTTAAGGTAGTACCAAGGAGGCTTAGTCACTCTAAATGCCATTGAACATTATTACAGACCTTAGACTATATTACAAGCCGAATAAAAGACCTATAGTGATCCTAACTTACCTGTCTGGACACCTTGGTAATAAAAATAAAGGTAAACATATGGTATTTGAGATGCGTTGATTGGAATTTCTTTCTGAGAGTAAGGGTCTCTTAACCGTCCCTGCATTGACACACTTGAGTTCATATATGAGTGAGTAGGGAATTCTTTGTTGTAAGGGAACATCAATTGTATTGCTAGCTATTTACTTTTTTGGGTAGTGTAACTTGTACATATGCATGGTTATTATTGCTGAATTGATGCCATATCTTGATTCCTTTAGGTTACATTGTTAATCTTCATTGATATGCAAAATTAGATTTATAAATAATTGAACGTGGAGAGGAAATGAGTTTTGAGCTAAACTTGATAATCAACTATGATAGGTATCTTATGTGTCTCTTGGTTAAGCATCGTAGTGTGGTGTTATGTAGTTTCTTGAGGACAAGCAATTATTTTAAGTAGAGGATGTTGATATGCTAGATTTTTGTATCACATTTAAGACTTTTAACTTGAAATAACTGTAAGTTCTTAAGTAATTATTGGTGTTTTTGATGTTATTTCTTAAGATTTTGTAGGAAAGTCAAGATGCATGGAAATAAATAACAATGTAGCAAAAGAGCTGAAATCTGACCAAAAAGAGTTGAAAATTTGGATGATGACAACTGTGATATGTTGCCAGCCTTACGATAGGCTATCAGCATTGGAGTCAGCCTTAACCAGAGAGTTGCAGTCTGAGAAGCAGTTCTGATGACATTGGTGACATGGCATCAAAGTTCTGATAAGGCGTCAATAAGGGCATCAGCCTTAAGAACAGAATTAACAAAAGAAGAAGACATCTGATGACGACTGTGAAATGCCGTTAGATCTGTGATGCGGCATCAACAACATTGTCATCTTTAGACGAAACGTGAAGACAACTGGAGCTAATCTAACGCCATTCGTGATAAGGTGTCAGATCCTTGACGTGGCATCAGCCAGGGCATCATCTAATCAGATAATTTATTTACTTTGTTATTTTATTTCCACAATTAGGTTGAAGTATTTAAGGCATAGTTTAGGGTTTTCCAATTAATTTTAAATTTATCTTAAGTTACGGCTATAAATAGCGGCCTTTAAGGTTTCATTCATAACTTTGGAAGTAGATTTTGACATCTTGTAACTTTAAAAAGGGGAGTTCACTTGTTTTCAACTCTCTTAACTTAGAATTCAATTTTTCATCCTTTGATTTAGTTGTGGGAAATTCTTATTGTACTTGAAGGAGAAAAAACTTTGAATTTCACATTTTGTATGTTACTTGCTTTAAGTTATCAATTCATTCTTCGTTATCTCTTTCTATCTTATGAGCAACTAAAACCCACAACTAGGGTTGTGGGATCTATGATTATTATTTCATTGATTTAATAGTTGTATTAGGGTTTGAGTGACTGTAAGAAAGTCTTAAAATTCTATTGTTTTAACTTGAATCTGTTGGTTGCAAACTTTAGGTTATACCTTAGGTTTTATTTTCTTCTAATGGGGAAATAGACTAGAGGTCATGAATTATCAACAGGGACTCGAAAGGTACAAACCTTATATTTAATGATTAATGTTGTAATTGGATTAGTCTACCTGAGATAACATCCTATTGGAAATAGATAAGTTATCTAAGTTCGAGAGAATTAGATAATAAATTGTCCGGTGAGGTCAAGATATAAGTCAGATAGTATCATTGGCAGGGATAATCTGTTGTTCCCACCTATCACAAGAATCATGAACAGTTATTATTCAAAAGAGATTAATAGTCACAGTGATCACAAGCCTAGTTTTTCTATATCATTGATTCAAAACATTGAAATCTAAGTTTTGAGTTCTAAATAAGTTGAGACGTTAGAATTTGTTGGATTGATAAAAACCCCCAGTCTGTCTTTTCTTATTATTTATTTGATTTTAACTTGTAGCTATAGTTTCGAACTTGTTTAATCTCCACTCACATTATTCCCTGTGGATTCAACCCCAACTCCAAAGTTGGGTAAATATATTGACGACAATCGTCTTACACTAATTTGAGGTGTAAGTTAATCATTATCATTCAACCAGTAGTACAAATCATGTTCCATGAATTCAAAAACTCCAAACTCGAGTCATGCAGTTCATGAATCAGGTATTTATGTCTTATAGTATGCTCAGTTCCCATAATGCATGCTACACTCTAGATGATTTGTGAAATTCAGATTTGTGTTATGTATTTCCTCAGTTCAGACTTTTTTGGTGAATTCATATCATTGATACTTTATTCCTCAAGCCTCAGTTAAGTGTCAAAGTTATTCTTTCATGCTTCAGGTCTTCGTGTCCTAAATTTTTAGTGACCTCTTTTTCTGTAGTGATTGTAGTGATGAGCAATGTCTTTGACAAGAGAGTATATATTTCTTGTTGACTAAAATTTTTGTAAGATTATTTAAGATAAGGCTATAAGCATAAAGTAAGAGTAAGACAAAGTCTTTGATAGATGTCGTGGTTAGTTGAAATTATATGTGTGTTTTCTTGGGGTAGTGCATTGAAGTTTTAATGATAGAGATTTAGAGAATATGAGAAAAATGTTATTATGGTTGTTTTCCTAGAAGTTCCTGTGTGGTTATGAGGCTAGGCTTGAATGTCATGATGGTGTATAAGTGGATGAATGTTTTGTGTGTTACTGTATTCCTAGTAAGAGGTTGATTATAGCTATTGAAGTGGTAATAAAAATTGTTCATAAGATGTGTTGTGAAAAATGTTGAGGGGTATTTAATCCATAATTCAGACTAGTATTACAGTGTTATATATGCACTTTGTAGATTCAAGTAGGCTTGAACATAGTGATAGAATTCAGTTCAGCTCAGACTTCAGTAGGTAGAATTATCAGTGCCCATGTGAATATTTTCTAAATTCTTAAGTAAAGTGCAGTTTTGAAGTGAAATGCATAGTTAAGTATAAGCTTTCAGTATGACTCAGTCCGTATAGCCAATAATTCAGTTTAGCAGCCAGACAAACGAGTTCCAATTATTCTCCATTTTTTGACCTAGTCTTGCTATCTGAAATTTCAGGAATAATTACCATTCCAAGATAGTTTGTTAGCATCCATGTAAATTATAAATCCAATTCAGTTCATGCATCCTTATTTAGATTCATATATTAAATCATGATTCAGTTCATAAGTATCCCGTGTATCATCTTAGTCTTTTCTCAATATTTCAGCCATTTCAGTGTCTTTTGGGGGATATAATATCCTTACCGGGAGATGAAATATAATACCATAAACTTTCATGTCCTAAATTTTTCATCTTCTCTTCATGTAACAAGATCCAACTTGAAGTAATGGGTACTCATAAGTTGACTCTCTCGTTCCTATCCCATCCTTATAACCATTCTCATGTCATTACATGTATTCAAAAAATCAGTTCAGTTCATGATATTCGGTCATGTTCCATATTTAAAAATCAGTCATGTAATCATGTTTCCAGCATGTGACCTCAATTCCACAGTTTTCTCAACTTAACCAGTCTCATTCGAGGTGAATGTTCGAAAGGGGGAGATATTGTAATACCCCAAGAACCCCAAACAATATTAGAACCATTCTTCAATATCATGAGAAATAAATTATAGTGATTTTTAAGTTTTATGAGTGAGTTTGACATATAATAAGGCCTCAAATAACTCCTAGCTATTAGACAAATCAAAATATCCCTTACCGATTGAGTACTTGAGAAGGATGTTGCTATAGTCTACTTCAAATGAGCATATCTTTCATTTTACTAAGAATTTTTGAGATCATCACCCACCAACGGATGATAATTGAATTAGATTTTAACAATACCAATTTTTCCTAAATCCGATATCCGGGTGAGAAGTTATGAAAGTTTTAGTGAGAGACAGTAGATCACCGCGATCATGTGGCATTGCGGTGATCCCTAAAATCACACTCGTCCATTTCTAAGTGGCACAATGCGATAGCACTGCATCACTCCAGAGTGCAATTTTGTACTCGTCCATTTTTCCATTGACGCAATGTTTAGTACTGCGTCACGACGGAGTAATATTTCACACTCGTTATTTTTCCAGTGGTGCAATGAGATAGCACTGTGTCACGCCGGGGTAAAAAATTAGGATTTCCAATTTGTTTTAAATTCCCAAGGGTAGTTTAGTATTTTACAAAGCCCCAATACATAGAAAATAATATATTAACTTATTCTAGGCCTAGTACGCTCATTATTCACCAAAATTTCTCTCCCAGAAAACCCTAAAGCTTCACCTTCCAAGATCAATTCCCGCAAAAATCTACCAAGAACATTAAAAGATTCTTTAATTAAGGTATGTTAAATGTTCATCCATGGTCCCCTTCACCTGTTGAGTCCAAGAACCCAATTTCAAAATTCAAAGTTGTGATTTTTACAAGTTATTGTGATTTTTAACCATGAATTCCCAAGAATCTTCATTTTACACCATGTTTACATATAATAGTTGTTGTTATTAATCTCCACATGTTTGAATGTTGTTGTTCATTAAATTAAATTTTAATTGGTGAATTTAGTGGTATCATGTTATTACTACAAGTTTTAAAACTATTCCCATGCTTAGCTTAAACCATGAACTACAAGTGTTTGATGAAATGCCTACAAGAATGAGTTTTGTATAAATGCTTACATATCATAATCTCAAAGTTTTAGTACAATCTTGCAATTATTGTTATCGAGTCCTGGGGGTTTGAATACCCGAAATATAGCTGCTTACCTAGTTTCCAGTATTTATAGAATGGCTATAAAATAGTTATAAGCCCTATATTTTAAGTTAGTATTTTTAAAAAAATAAGCACAGTCATTCCAATATTCCAGATATTTCAGTTGGGAGTATGATTTAGCACCGAGCGAATGCAGGGATGATGGCTTCCCTTTCAGTTAGGCAGTGTCATTAGTACCAGTCCTTGTATTCCAGAACTATGCAGCCACCGTAGGATATGAGTAGTCACCTGTTAGTTTAGGCTTGACTCCACCAAGGTATCACCTGTCAGTTTAGGCTTGACATCCTAGTTGTTTAGTAGCTTAGTGGATTCATGTAGCCATGTGTTAGTACCTGTGACACGGTACTGCCACCCTTTCTAACGGGCGTCACAGATTTGACCCCAATTAGCCCATTGAGGCATGTCAGCTAGATGATAGCTCCCAAAGTCTTAGTCCAGTATTGAGCTCAGTAATCAGTTTCAATTTTACTGACCATAGCATACGATATTAGTTATCCATTTATCAGTATTCAAAATTTCAATTTTTAGGTTATATTCAGAAAATGTGTTATACTAGGTCATGCATTCTCAGTCTTTACAGATTTCACGCATTCTACTCTATACTTTATGTTATTTATTTGGTCAGTTATTACTCATGCATATGAAAGCATGCATATTAGCCTAACCTCTTTTAACATACCAGTATATTCAAAGTACTGATGACATATCCATTTGTTGTGCTATGTTGTTTTATATCATAGGTTCGGATGCTCAATTCCCTGATAACGTATAGACATACCAAATTATCAACTGCAGCAGTAGTTAGTCCTCATACTCCGAGGACATGGTTTATTTATCTCACTTTATCCTACCAACTCAATATTTTCTATTTAGTAGGAGTTAATTAGGGGCTTATTGCATCAACTCCAAAGTCAGTCAGTTAGAGGCTTTTAGATACTCTTAGTTAGATATTCAGTTATTAGATGCTATTGACAGTCTTACAATATTGTTTTCAGATAGATGTTTTCAGTATTTAGATTCAAAATCATTTTTTGTATTTAAACCTTATGGCATTTTCAGTCAAGTTTCGCACATGTTTATTGTTATTTTATTCAGTGCTTACAAAAGGCACCAGTGTGGGTTAGCTTGGGTTCCTTTGGGGCTGTAGGCACCGTGTAACATCCGTGGTTTACTCTCGGGGTGCTACAATGGGACTCCATGAAACATAACCAACTCTCTAATATAGATCTTGGAGTAATCCTCGACTGAATAAGAAGCATGAATTGGTAAGAAATGTGTTGATTTGGTCATTCGGCTATAATAACCCATATCAAATCATGTTGACGACACATACGAGGTAAACCCATCACCAAATCCATGTTTACCTCTTTCCATTTCCAAGTAGGAATGTTGAACTCTTGCATTGTACCATGATAACACACAAACTACAGCTCTCGTAAGAGTGTAAGCGATCGTTGTCCAATATAGAACCCAACTGGGTTGGGTGTCGAATCCCACAGAGAATACTTGGTCACTAAGTAAGCGAAGATTATTAGACTTTTGGTGAAAGTTTCGAAAAAAGGGGGGATTGTAAATAATGTAAACAAAATATTAACGTAAGAACAGAAAATAGAAGAGTAAAACGGATTGCTTGGTTGGTTTTGATCAATGAGAATTGAGAGTTAGGGTTATGTCCACCTTCTGAGTTGTACGTATCTATTGACTATGAGTTGTGCGGAATTCAGACATGCATGTTCTTATAGAGAATTGTATTCTATGGTAAACCCAAGCGTCTTTCGACCTAACAAGGACTATTTCACTTTAACTCTTTCGAGCTTAAAGAGTATCTAATGGTACAAATTATCCAAGAGGTTAATCCAGTTACGACACTAATTTTTTAACAGGGGTTGGTGCCCTATTACCTTGACATTATCTATTTTCCAGACATATAACTTTTCTTTCGAATAAGTTAATGCTATACTGGCGTATCCTATATGTTTGAAACCACAAGAATTTAGATTAAGATGAAGAGAATAATGATATAAGCGGCATACATATCAAGAATTCACAAACTCATAGCAATAGATAGTATCTCATAAGGCTTCCATAACTCCAACAGAGAAGTTTAGCTACTCATGAGTGCAATGTAAATCACAATAGACATTATTGTCATACCAAAATAAAAGTCTAACGTGAAGTATGCTTTGGTAGTGCTTGTGGCGTGACTTCCTTTCAAAGTAGTGTTTCTCTTATCGTGAAAATTAAAAGTCTAATAGATGAGGAGAAAGTAATAATAATTAATTGGAAGTGTTGAATGAATAAAGTAATTGTTTGATGGAAGATGTAATGAATGGGGATTGATAGGAATGATGAGAATTATTAAAAACTGCAGCAAATTAGGGTATTTATAATACCCATATCCTATTCCTACTAGGCTACTGTGTACTTATCCTAATCCTAATAAATTACTGCATCATCATCCTAATCCTCATAGGTTACTGCTGATCCCCAAAGTATTTGAAAATGTTGTTTTTGCCCGGGACAGGTTTCCCATGCGTCACTTTTGGTCCTAGGCGTCCAAGCTTTGCTTTCCTTCTTTCGTGAAGCTTCCTTTCGCGTCAAGTTATTCATAAAATGGTGAAATCTTCATCATTTATACCTGAAAATTTGCTAATCACGTTTGTTAGCTCACTTACAGGAAAAAGGACTAAAATTGCATGAATTATATATTTTGTCCTTAAAACTTAGCTAAAATATGGGTCAATTATAGCACTATAGGCGTGTAAATACGCCTATTATAAACACCCCACACTTAAGTCTTTGTTCGTCCTCAAACAAAATATTATGTCCTTCTAAACATGTACTTCGATTTTCATAGTAACAACACAAAATTTTCATCAAGACAGGCACAACAATCATTAACAAAGAGTAGTTTTCTGATCATTTGTAGAAACAATTCAACCTCTAATTTAGACTCGTGATGATGTTTTATTCGTATTCATAAGTTAAGGCACAGAGAATCATACACAACTACCCCAAATTCATCAACCATGTCTGTCTCACAATATATCACCCATAATCACTCACAAGTATGTTATTTTTTTTCGAAACATGGGTATAAGATTATTCTTCCTCTCACTCTCACAAAGAATTCATATGTTGCAGCTGATGACCATAGGCTTGCCCTTAGTGTCATGCTCCACTAATATCAAAATGCTAAGCTTAGGATCAAATAGGTCTTTTACAGGTTGTAATGTAGGATAAGGGACGGGTAGGACTATTTTGGCCAGAAATAGTGACTATGTTCCGAAGCGCTTTAATACATCACATTATGTCATTAGTACTTTCTTTTAAACAACCTTGCTACCTTTCTTTAGTCTATCACCCCTTTTTACCTCTTTTGTTTTTCAATTTTGAACAGAATTAACTTTTTATTTTTCTATTTCTTTTTCTTTTCTTCTCTCTCTTTTTTTATAACATACCTCTATGATAACCATTCTTTTTCATAACGAATTCAAGTACCAATTCACTTTAAAGCACTATTCTCACCCAATTTCCTCTTATTTTGTCACATGACTTTAAAATTTAAAGCACTTGGGAATTTGGATCAAATTATGGTCTTAAAAAAATGGATTAGGCTTACATATGAGCCTATCAAAGAAAATAGGCTAATATCTCAAAGGGGGTTATTTAGGATGATGTACATGGGTAGGTAAAATAAAAGAAGGTAAACAAGTATAGGCTGCCAAAGAAATGCCTAAATTATCTCCTAGACTCACACTCTTTATTTCGCTTTACATACATACCAGGCAAGTTCTAGCATCAGCCACAAACACAGAATATACTATTATTTCACACACACAAGTCACATGGTCGACTTTATTGGGAGTAGTATAGACTCTTGACCCAACAGAGGAAGGAATTGAACCACACAATTATCATATAGTGAGTCACAATTAGAGCCTAAACGTCTCAATAGTAATGATTTTATCACAGACTCTTGTCATAATACCATGCTGCCTATCAGAACAATTTCATGCAAAGTTAAAAACAAAAGAATTTAAAAAATTTAACTACTAAAAAAAAATTTAACTACTAATAAAACAAACAAACATAAACAAATGCAAATGCAGATAAAGAAGGATAGTATGCAAATACCACCACCCCACACTTAGATGGGACACACTGTCCTCAGTAGAAAATAAATAAGAATAACCTGGTTAGTCGGACTCCTCCACTATGTCTGGGGTCATACCCCTTCATTGGAATCATCATTGTAGTCGTCGTCATCAGAATTCTCCTCTACGTCGAAGTCTGGCAGTCTACGATCATCATCGGTTGGTACATCGTCATCAAGAGGTTCCTCAAAGTACACACCTACTCCACATAGTTGCCTTGCATGCTCATTCATTGGGTAGTCATAATCCAACTGTTGGAGCTCTGCAGCAGTTGAAACATGACCTCCGCTTATCATTGTAAACCGAGTCATGCCATAGAGATGGCAAAAGAAAATCTCATCCCGAGCATGCCTTTCTACAGTGGTAAGGTTGACGCCATGCATGGTTTCATCATCTTTAACCATTGTGAGGTCAACCTTCTTTGGGTTATGTGGTAGACTATGATCAGTCGGTTCCTCTTCGATGTCCTCCCTCCTCAATATTGCAGTCAACAGGTTTCCAAAGCTGAAGTGGGACCTCTTGTGTAGCCTAGCCTTACGCATTTTAGATCAAATAATTGCCCCAATGTTGATAGGAACATTCTTCATCAATGCGTACACCAAGAAAACTCTATCTCGTGTTATCTTTGTGTACTGTGTCCCTGGAATCAAGCAAGAGTTGACTATTCGCATCCATATCCTAGCTTCCCTATTCAAGGAAGCATATGGGAAGGTATTATGTCGACCGGTGTCCTTTTGTCTGCTCCATCATGCCATAGATCTTGTTCCGCATAATGTGTGTCTAATTGCCCTGTATGGAGGTCTATTATACAGCTCCTTGAGTGGTGATGGATCAACAGATGGCATCCCTAGAAAAGAGTTGAAGAACTCCGCATTTAGTTGTAGAACACTTCCTATAGTTTTCGGTGACCAGTTGGCATAGAGTTCTCGTGTTAAATCGAGATTGCACTCTCCCATATCTCGGAAGATAAAATCAAGATGTAACGCCATTATCTTGGCCAACATACGGGTTTCTTTCTTTGCTATGCTTTCCTTGTGTATCAACTCCACATGAACATATTTCTTCTCTTTATTGTTCCTATACCACTCCTTTCCTTCCTATTCGAGGACCCATTTAATTCCAAACATGTGTCGAGGCATTTGCAGCGCGGAGGATTCTCCTTGCTCTTTTCATCCTCTTTTCTGGCCTTTTTGTGAAGTGGTTGCTTTTTCCTTTCCTTGCCTTTCCTTTGGTGCCATTGTACCTGAGATTGAAATAATAGTCATGTTAGCTTCATCTCGGTAGATACAATCAACAAACAAGCAGCAGTATCACCACCCCACACTTAGTTTGTTGGCAGAAACTAGTGAAATGAACGATATCGATTACTCAGACTTCATCGATATACGTTCAGGTGTTATGTTCCAACAATATAATCAGTGAAGTCATTCTTTTCTTGTCATATTAACTATCCTTTTCGATTTCATGAAATCTTGGCAATACTTGCATGTTTGGATGGATGTATCTTTTGAGCAATGACTACTGCATAAGGATTTAATAAAGTCATAACAAATAATCACAACCTAGTATGTTTGTAGTCAACCATGATTCTCATCTCGATGAACAAGTCATTCCGACATGTAAGTATTCTAGTTATAAGATTATATAATTTTCTTGACCATGTCAAATCCATAAAAGTATGACAGTGCACCGAAATCAAATTCAAGTTGGGAACAAGTCAAGATCATCCTTACGTATTCTTTCACTCACTTAGTTGTATCACAACAACTCAACCATATTCAAATCACCAATATTACTTCAAGATTTCACAATTCATTATAGACGTAGTAGTGTAGTACTTATGGAATATAAAAGAAGAACAAAGAAGTAATTACTTGGTTGATGGCCTTTGGAAGATGTTCTTGCAAAGTAAAAAGAGAAAAAGGAAAATTTTGGAGAGAATTTGGAGAGGTAGGCGGCGCTTTAGGGTGGAATTGCAATGCATTTTTGTTCTAAGACTAAGTTATTATTTATAGGGAAAGATTGGGTCGGGTTTTGACCTATTTAGAATCGGATTTGGGAACAAAAAGTGACCATAGGCGGCTCCTATTGCCTTGCCTATGCTTGGCATAGGCGGCGCCTTTTGCAAAGCCTTGTTGAGCATAGGCGGCGCCTATGCCATGGCCTATGAGATTCATAGACAAAAGGCTTTTGCATAGGCGGTGCCTATGCTATGACATTGTTGAGCATAGGCGGCGCCTATTCTATGGCACTCTAGAATCCGAGAGCTTAGGCCATAGCATAGGCCTTGCCTTGTTCGTGGCCTAGATTTACATAGGCAATGCCTTGTTATTTGCCTATATTTTCATAAGCAATGCCTAACCCATATCCTTTTGCTTCTTCATTCCTAAATTACCACCTTCAACATGAAATTCTTCCAAATTAAAATTTGAAACCAATCTCCTCCTTTACACCTCTTGCACCTACATTCACTCAAAACAACAAAAACGATTAGAACGATGGGTTGCCTCCCATCTAGCACCTTAGTTTTGGTCGTAGCTCGACTCTTCTTCTTGTATTTTTATTTAGTAAAACAAATGCAAGGTAAACAAAAAAAACACGATGGGTTGCCTCCCATCTAACGCTTGATTTATTATCGCGGCACGACATAGTTACCTCGAGTACTTAGACTTCGTTGAGATATATGGTGGCCATGTAGTTTATCAAGTAAAGAGGACCTATATATGGTTTTACTCATTGGCCATTCACCTTAAAGACAACACCATTATTGTCTTTTAGCTCAACTACTCCAGACGAGTAGGCTTGACTAATCTTGTATGGACCAGACCATTTGGACCTTAACTTACCTGGGAATAGCTTTAGTCTGGTATTGAAAAGAAGTACCATATCATCCTTTTGAAAGTTTCGTTGAACAATCAGCTGATCATGATACTTTTTCATCCTCTCTTTGTAGAGGTCTGATCTTTCATATACATGTAGGTGGAATTCATCCATCTCATTCAGTTCTCCAATCTCAGATTCATAGCATCATCCCAATTTAAATTTAGTTGCTTCAGTGCCCATAATGCCTTATACTTGAGCTCAATAGGTAAGTGACAAGCCTTCCCGTAAACTAGTTGGTACGGGGACATGCCAATTGGCGTTTTGAATGCAGTCCTATAAGCCCATAGTGCATCATCAAGCTTCCGAGACCAATCTTTCCTATTAGCATTCACCGTCTTAGAAAGGATTTGCTTGATCTCTCAATTGGAAACCTCTACCTGTCCACTAGTTTGAGGGTGATAAGGCGTGGCTACCTTATGTTGCTTGACAACATATTTTGACAACACGGATTTGAATAGCTTGTTGCAAAAGTGAGATACTTCATCGCTTATGATAGTACGTGATACCCCAAAATGAGAGAAGATGTTCGTCTTTAAGAATGCAACAACATGTTTTCCTTCATTATCAGCCAATGCTACTGCTTCAACCTATTTTGAAACATAATCTACCGCAACTAGGATATATTTCATTCCAAACAAATTCATGAATGGGCCCATAAAATCGATACCCCATACATCAAAGAGCTCTATTTCAAGGATTTTTGGCATGGGCATATCATGGGGTTTCGAAATCGCACCTTGTCTCTGACATTGGTCGCATCTTCTCACAAAGTCGTCGGCATCTTTAAATATCGATGTCCAATAATAGCCACTTTGCAATACCTTCCTTGCTGTCCGATTACCTACGTGATGTTCCCCAACTTGGGAAGTGTGACATGCCTCCAATATATGCGGCACCTCAACATGGGATACGCATCGCCTGATAACACCATCCTCGCATCGTCTAAACAAATATGGCTCATCCCAGAAGTAGTGTGTCATGTTATGCATGAACTTCCTCTTTTGATGAGATGAAAGATTCGTAGGTATCACATCACTTACCACGAAGTTTGAAAAGTCTGCATACCATGGTAACTCCTCCATGATCGTGGATAAGATATCTTCATCAGGGAATGCATCATCAATCTCTAGATCAGGTTGTGCTATATGCTCGTTCTCGAGTCTATATAGGTGATCAGCCACTTGGTTTTCGCAACCTCTTCTATATTTTACCTCGAAATCGAATTCTTGCAGCAGTAATACCCATTGAATTAGCCTTGGTTTTGCATCTTTCTTTGTCATCAAATATCTCAGAGCCGCATGGTCCGTATGAACTGCCACTTTTGTTCCCAACAAATAAGCACGAAACTTTTCAAAAGCATACACAACCGCTAGAATCTATTGATCTGTGATAGTATAGTTCTTCTGGGCTTCGTTCACGACCTTACTCGCAGAGTAGATTGGATGGAATAACTTTTCTCTTCTCTGGGCAAGTACAGCACCCAAAGCTACCCCACTAGCATCACACATGACTTTGAATGGTAAAGACCAATCAGGTGCTACAATGATAGGACCTTCAATTAGCTTCTCTTTGAGGCATTCGAATGCCTTCACACAATCTTCATTGAAGTCAAACTTTGCATCTTTCTCCAAAAGTTTGCATAATGGACTAGCAATTTTGGAGAAGTCTTTGATAAACCTTCGGTAGAAACCTGCATGCCCGAGGAAACTATGAACTCCTTTGATCGAGATTGGGGGTGGTAGTTTTTTGATGACTTCGATTTTAGTTCGATCCACCTCAATTCCTCTTTTGGAGATTTTATACCCAGGCACTATCCCTTCTTTCACCATGAAATGGCACTTCTCCCAATTCAGCACTAGGTTGAATTCAACACACCTCTGTAACGCCATACTTAGATTTACCAAGCACGAATCAAATGACTCACCCACCACTGAAAAGTCGTCCATGAATACCTCCAAAGTATCTTCCACCATATCGGAAAAGATGGACATCATACAATGCTGAAAAGTGGCAGGTGCGTTACATAGTCCAAATGGCATACGTTTAAAGGCAAACGTACCATATGGGCATGTAAACGTTGTCTTCTCTTGGTATTCTGGAGCAATAAAAATCTGATTATAAGCAGAATAACCATCTAAGAAACAAAACCATCCTTTTCCTGCTAATCAATCAAGCATTTAGTCTATAAATGGCATTGGGAAGTGATCTTTAAGTGTCCACGAATTCAGCTTACGGTAATCCATGCATACTCTCCATCCTGTGATGGGTCTAAGTGGAATAAGCTCATTCTTTTCATTGTCCACTACCGTCATGCCTCCTTTCTTGGAAACACATTGTACTGGGCTTACCCATTTACTATTGGAGATTAGATACACAACCCCTGCATCTAACCACTTAATAATTTCTTTCTTCACCACTTCTTGCATAGGTGGATTGAGATGCCTTTGATGTTCAATAATGGGTGTGAAATTTTCTTCAAGCTGAATCTTGTGTGTATAAATCCCAGGCGGAATACCAATAATGTCAGCGATGGTCCAACATAGGGCTCTTATGTACTTTCGAAGCACATCCGTGAGAGCTGCAACTTGCTGTTCACCCAAATCTGCTGCCACGATAACTGGAAGTGTGTTACCGCTTCCTAAGAATGCGTATTTTAAATGGCTAGGCAGCTCCTTCAATTCTAACGTGGGTGGTTCTTCAATAGATCGTTTAGCTGGTGGTGTTGGTCGATTTTTGAGATCAAGGTCTAGCTTCTTGGGAGCATGAGGATATGACCCTAATCCTGTTAGAGCAGAAATAGTTTCTTCATAAGTTTCAGAATCCTTACTCTCAACATTCATAAGCACAACCGCCAATAGGTCATCAACAAGTTGATCTTCTACAGGTAGATCTTTCTCATCATCAAATAAACATCAGCAACCGAGAACACGTTCAGATCTTTGGGTTGCTTCATTGATTTACACACATCAAAGTGGACTACTTCATCATTTATTCGGAATAGAAGCTCATTAGCTCTATAATCAATAAGCGCACTTTCTGTTGCAAGGAAAGGGCGCCCCAAGATTATGGGAACTTTAGAGTCTACCTCACAATCCAAAATAACGAAGTCCGCTGGAAAGATGAATGAAGAAACCTTCTCCAATACATCACATAAAATACCAACAGGTCGTTTTACCGACCTATCAACCATCACAAGTCTCATACTGGTTGGAGTAGGATCACCCAACCCCAACTTTTTGTAAATAGATAATGGTATCAAGTTGACGCTGGATCCTAAATCGCATAATGCCTTGGCAAAATTCAAAGATCCGACAGTGCACGGAATAGTGAAGGCACCGGGGTCGGACTTCTTCTGAACTAGTGATCTGGTAGCGATTGCACTACAATGATGAACAGCATCTGTCAACTCACCACTTGCTGCCCGCTTCTTTGTTAGAATATCCTTCATAAATTTTGCGTAGCCTGGCATCTGTTCTAGTGCCTCAACCAAGGGAACATTAATGGTCAACTGTTTTAACATTGACATAAATTTATTGAACTTGGTCTCATCAGCTCTCTTCTTTAATCTTTAAGGAAAAGGAGGTGGTGGAAGGGGAATTGTTTTCTCCACAACTTTCTTTTCATCATGCTTTGGTTTGGAGATGACATCATGAGCGTCTATATTGGCTTCGATGGCGTCATCTTCTCCTTCGATATCATCGGCCACTTGCTTGTTTTGGGATGAATTTTCCAGCACCTTACCACTCCTAGTAGTAACAGTCATGAATGTTCCATCGTTTCTTAGGTTTTACACTATGTCACTCGGTAAGGTTCCAGCTTTTCTTTTATTTAATGTGGCTGAAATTTGACTCAATTGTTGTTCCAGCTGTCTTATTGAAGTGGAATGTGAATCAACCAATTCCTTCATTAAGGCCAAGTTATTTATTACCTCCGTTACTCCCGTGTTAGTTGCTTCCACTCCTTTCAGTAGCTTAGCCATTATATCTTCCATTGACATATTTCCTGAACCAGATCAGAGGCCTCACGTCGTCCATGAGGAATATATACGCCACTCCTGTCAGTCTAGTTCTTCCAACTACCTTGATCATGGTCCTTGTTTCCAGAATTATCATAATAGTTACGACCTTGGTTTCCTTGGGCATTGCCTCGAAAACCCCCCTGATTGTTTATATAGTTGGCTTCTTCCTCAGAATCGGATTCCTTTCTTTCTTTTGATGCCACTGCTTTAACTTTTTTGGTCTTCCTTAATAATAGATCTTTGTAAGAAGATCCACCTGTGTTTTCAGGTGTGCCATATCTTGATCACGTTCTTCTTCTCTTCTCCTTTGTTCTGCGGTTATGCCTATAGACAAAGTGGGGCTTTCTACCTCAGAATATCTGGTGTTCCACGCCTTACTTTGTTGTGTCATCCGGTCTAGCATATCACTTGCCTGAACAAAGGTGAGGTCCATAAACGATCCTCCAGCAGCATTATCCACCACTGGTTTAGTTACCGAATTCAAGGATTTGTATAGTATCTCCATTAAGTGGACATTGGTCATATGATGGTTTGGGCATCTCATAAGCTTCTTCTTGAATCTCTCCCATGTTTTGTGGAGGGCTTCAGTTGGAAGCTGACGAAAGTTGCTTATTTCATCTCTCAATTTTTCTTTTTTGGATGGCGGAAAGAATCTTTCTAGGAAAGTGTCTTTCGATTAACTCCAATTTGTAATAGAATTAGGAGTCATCCAATTCAACCATAGAGTTTCCTCCCCAGATAGAGACAATGGAAATAAGCGCAGCCGAATTATATTCTGTCCAACGCCAGGATTGTCAAACGACTTGCAAGTAGAGATAAAGTTGATAAGATGCATATTCGGATCATCACCTGCGAGTCCACCGAATAATCCCTTGAGTTGCAATAACTGAATCATGGTGCTAGTGTTGTTGAACTTGGCTCCGAGCACCAAGGGTGAAGAAATAATGGCTCCTGTGGCACCAGCTCTATCAGATCATCATCATCATTATCAAATGGTATGGCTCGGCGTTCAGGCCGAAATCTGCCTTGACGATCTCTTCTGTTAGCAGGTGTCACCATCTCAGCATCATGCCTAGGGTTTAAGAACTCGTCATCACCTAGATCCTCATCGTCAGGATTTGTTACTCACCCAAGATAATCAATATTCTGTTGATGTACTTGAGCGGCGGCCAAAGCAGCTAGTCTATCCTGCTCCTGTTGAGCAGCCCTTCTATCGATTTCCTGTTGAGCCTCCATTCTGCCAATACGATGTGGTTCAGGATTGAAAGGTAATAACGGTTGACCAGAACTTCGAGTATGGGGCATGCACTGAATAAAAACCTACAGAAAAAAAAACTAAAAGTAAAGTACGAGAATCTTTGACCAAAGGGTCTAGTAACTATCAAAAACTTAGTAGACAACCGTATTCCTTGACAACGGCGCCAATATTTGATAACGCTCAAACTACAACTCTCGTAAGAGTGTAAGCGGTTGTTGTTAAATATAGAATCCAACTGGGTTGGGTGTCGAATCCCACAGAGAATACTTGGTCACTAAGTAAGCGAAGATTTTTAAAATTTTGGTGAAAGTTTTGAAAAAAGGGGGGGATTGTAAATAATGTAAACAAAATATTAACGTAAGAACGGAAAATAGAAGAGTAAAACGGATTGTTTGGCTGGTTTTGGTCATTGTGAATTGAGAGTTAGGGTTATGTCCACCTTCTGAGTTGTACGTATCTATTGACTATGAGTTGTGTGGAATTTAGACATGCATGTGCTTATAGAGAATTGTATTCTATGTAAATCCAAGCGTCTCTCGACCTAATAAGGACTATTTTACTTTAACTCTTTCGAGCTTAGAGAGTATCTAATGGTACAAATTCTCCAAGAGGTTAATCCGGTTACGGCACTAACTTTTTAATAGGGGTTGGTTCCCTATTACCTTGACATTATCTCTTTTCCAGACATATAACTTTTCTTTTGAACAAGTTAATGCTATACTAGCTTATTCTATATGTTTGCAACCACAAGAATTTAGATTAAGATGAAGAGAATAATGATATAAGCGGCATACGTGTCAAGAATTCAAAAACTCATAGCAATAGATAGTATTTCATAAGGCTTTCATAACCCCAACAGAGAAGTTTAGCTACTCATGAGTGCAATGGAAATCACAATAGACATTATTATCATACCAAAATAAAAGTATAACGTGAAGTATGCTTTGGTAGTGCTTGTGGCGTGACTTCCTTTCAAAGTAGTGTTTCTCTTGTCGTGAAAATTAAAAGTTGAATAGATGAAGAGAAAGTAATAAGAATTAAGTGAAAGTGTTGAATAAATAAAGTAATTGTTTGATGGAAGATGTAATGAATGGGGATTGATGGGAATGATGAGAATTATTAAAAACTACAGCAAAATAGGGTATTTATAATACCCATATCCTATTCCTACTAGGCTACTATTTACTTATCCTAATCCTAATAAATTACTGCATCATTATACTAATCCTCATAGGTTACTGCTGATCCCCAAAGTCTTGGAAAATGCTGCTTTTACCCGGGACAGGTTTCACATGCGTCACTTTTGGTCCTAGGCTTCCAAGCTTTGCTTTTCTTCTTTCGTGAAGCTTCCTTTGGCGTTAAGTTATCCATAAAATGGTGAAATGTTCATCATTTATACCTGAAAACTTGCTAATCACGTTTGTTAGCTCACTTACAGGAAAAATGACTAAAAGTGCATGAATTATATATTTTGTCCTTAAAACTTAGCTAAAATATGGGTCAATTATAGCACTATAGGCGTGTAAATACGCCTATTATCATACCATTAGGCCTGTGGTGTTCAACTTTAACCTGCTGATAGTTAGAACATTTAGCTACAAACTTTGAAATATCCCTCTTCATACCACTCCACCAGTAGATTTCCTATAAATCATGGTACATCTTAGTGGCTCCTAGGTGAATAGAATAACATACACCATACGTTTCTGCAAGGATTTATTGTCTCAAACCATCTGCACACGCCACACATAGTCTACCCTGACGTCACAACGTACCATATCCCCCTTGGGAGAAAACCTCTACCTTCTGATCTCTAACTGATTTTTCTACTTCACAAAATTCGAATCCCTAACTTGTTTCTCCTTCACTTCGGCAACCAAAGAAGATTCCGAACCATTCTGAACCCATACACTACCCTCAGCTGAATCAACTAACCTAACACCTAATTTAGCCAGATAATGAACCTCCTGAGCTAACCTTTAATTATCACTCTCAACAAGAGCAACACTACCCATAAACAATCTATTAAGGGTGTAGCCACTACATTGGCCTTGCCCGGATGATACAACACACTTATATCATAATCTTTTAACAACTCTAACCACTTTCTATGATGAAGATCCAAATCTTTCTACGAGGACACATACTCTAAACTTTTGTGATCCGTGAACAAATTAACATGAACTCCTTAAATATAATGCATCCAAATTTTTAAGGAAAAAACAACAGTTTCTAACTTAAGATCATGGGTAGGATAATTCTTATCATGGGGTTTAAGCTATCTAGAGGTATAAACTATGACCTTATCTCTCTTAATCAACCCAAAATGAAGGATAATTTAGGATGCATCATATTAAACAACAAATCCCTCTAAATTGTCTGGTAGAGTAAAAACTAGGGCTGAAGTGAGTAGACTTTTGAACTCCTAAAAACTCTTTACGCAAGAATCTGACCACTGAAACTTGACTTTTTTCTGATTTAATCGAGACATGGGGGATGCAATAGATGAAAACCCTTCAACAAACCATATTTAATAGCCAGCCTACCCCAATAAGCTTCTGATATTTGATGGAGAGATAGGTCTGTGCCAGTTTCTCATTTCTTCAATCTTTTGAGGGTCAACTCTAATTCTATCACTAGAAACAATATGACCAAGAAAAGCTACTGATCTTAGCCAAAACTCGCACATACTGAATTTGGTGAATAACTGATGGACTTTGAGAAATCTGCAATATAATTTTGAGATGGTCTGCATGATCATTTTCACTACGAGAATAGATAAGAATATTATCAATAAAGACTAGGACGAACATGTCCAAGTACTACTTAAACACACTGTTTAATAAGTCCATTAAAGATGTTGGGGTATTCATTAGTCCAAAAGACATAACTAGAAATTCAAACCATACCGAGTTCTGAAAGTTGTTTTTGTAATGTTATATTCTCCAACTTTAAGCTAATGAAAGCCGGATCTGAGGTCTATCTTAGAAAAATAGTTGGAACCCTGAAGTTGGTCAAACAAGTCATCAATCCTGGGGAGTGGATACTTATTCTTGATTGTGATTTATTCAAGTGATGGTAATCGATGCATATTCTGAGAGAACTATCTTTCTTATGCATGAAAAGGACTTAAGCGCCACATGGGGAAACACTGGCATGATGATTCCCTTATGTAAGAGATCTTTTAATTATTCTTTTAACTCTTTGATCTCAGCTGGAGCCATTCTATAGGGCAGAATAGAGATAAGATAGATATCTAGAAGGAGATCTATTTCTAAGTCAATTTCCCCGTCAGGCAAAAATCTTAGAAGATCTTCAAGGAACACATTTATAAATTCCATTACTACTAAAATTGACTCGAGACTGAAAGTCTCAGAATTAGAGTCTTTGACTCAAACATGATGGTACATGTACCTCTTAGATATCATTTTACTTTCCTTAAGACATGACATAATTTGCCCCCTCTAAGAACTAAAATACAATCCCTCCATTCAATAACTGGTTCAATAGGAAACTAAAATTGGATGACTTTATTTCTATAATCAATTGAGACATTACATGAATTGAGCCACTCCATATCGATAATAACATCAAATTAATCATATCTAACTCCACAAGGTCAACTGAGGTGACTTTATGGAATATTGTGATCAGACTGTTCCTGTATACCTTCCTAACTATAATAAAGATACCTACCAGAGCAGACACTGATAGGGGTTCTGCTAATGATTTAGGACTGATACAAAAATTGACAGCGATATAGGGGTTAAAAGAAAGAGAAGCTTCGAGATCTAACAAAGCATAAACATAAAGATGGAAGACCTATAATACACCCTTAACCACATTAAGAGAAATTTCTTGATAATGATAGGAATGGAGTGCATACAATCTATTCTGGCGCTGACCACTGATTACACTGGATGAGGCACCCTGCTTAGTCAGACGATCAGATGGAACTGGAGATGATTGAACTGACCCTGCTGACCACTCTTTGGGCAATATCTGGCTCTGTGTCCTGACTTTGTACATCTAAAAAACACATCACTGTTGTCTTTACTGATGTCGGGCGTATTTATACCCCTAATAACCATAATTTACCCATATTTTAGCTAAGTTTTGAGGATAAAATATATAATTCCTGTACTTTTGGTCCATTTTCCTTTAAGTGAGCTAACCTATGTGATTATCATATCTTTCAGGTATTAATGTTGAAGATTTCAGCACTTTGTGGACCTTTGGGCAGCAAAGGAAAACTTCACATAAGAGGGAAGGCAGCTTTTGGAAGCTTGTGGACTGAATGTAACGCAGAGAGAATTTGTCCCGGGCAAAATCAGTATTTCTAAATACCTAGGGATGCAGCAGTAATTTAGTAGACAAGGACATTATAAAAACCCTATTGCTGAATTTTTCAGCATGTTGTTACCATTATTCAGATTACAGATTCTGAAATTGTGGAACAGACAAAAACGGCTCAGAGAGCAACGGACAAAGGAAAAAACGTCAGCCTCTAAGTGACGCTAAAACCATCCCCATCGCCAAGCTTGTTCTAGGTTGTGGTATGATGATTATGTCTATTGTGATATCCATTGTAATGATGAGTAGCTAAACTTCTCTGTTAGGGTTATAGAAACCTTGTAAGATACTATCTATTGCTATGAGTTTGTGAATTCTTGATGTGTATGCTACTTATATCATTACTCTCTTTGTTTTAATTGAATTCTTATGGTTGCAAACATGGAGAACACGCCATTATACAATTAACTTGTTCTAGAGAAAATTTACCTGTTTGGAAAAGAGAGTGTGACAAGAAAATAGGGTTTCCAACCACTGTTTACACGTTAATGCCTTAACCGGATTAACTTTCTTGGATAGTTTGTACCATTAGTTATAAACTTTAGGCTCGAGAGAGCTAAAGTGAAATAAATTCTTGATGGTTGAGAAACACTTGGATTTACAATTAGAATACGAATCTCTAAAAGTGCATGCATGTCTAAATTCCGCGTTACTCATAGTTAATAGATAAGTAGAAACTACAAGGTGGACATAACCCTAACTTATTATTCTCTGTGATTAAATCTTACTAAATACATTATCTTATTCGTTTTTTTGATACTATTAGTTCACGCATAAATCGAACCCCTCTTTTTCGTAGAATTTTTTACCAACCGTCTACTAATAATTGCAACACTTTGTGAGCAAGTATTCCCTATGGGATTCGACACCCAACCCAGTTGGGTTTTATATTTGACAGCGATAGCTTACACTTTCTAAGGAGAGCTGTAATTTGGGCTTTATCAAATTTTGGTGTCGTTGCCGGGGAATACGGTTGTCAACTAAATTTGTGATAGTTAACAGACCCTTTGGTTAAAGATTCTATACTTTTACTTTTTGTTTGTTGTTTTTGTTTTGTTCAGGATAGGTTGAGTGCATGCCAAATACACGAATATCTGGTCAGCCATTATTACCTATAAACCCTGAACCACAACTCATTGGCAGAATGTATGCACAATGAGACATTGAAAGAAGGGTCGCTCAATAGGAGTAGGCTATACTAGCTGCATTGGAAGCTGCTCAAGTGCATCTACAGAATATCGATAACATAGGTCGGGCAACAAATCCTGATGATGAGGACCCGTGTGATGATGAGTAACTAAATCCAAGGAGTACAGATGAGGTGGAAACACCTGTACACAGGAGAGATCGTCAAGCTAGAATGAGACCTGAACGCCAAGCTGTGCAGGCTTCTTTTGATGATGATGATGATGATGACGATTTGGATGGGGCTGGTACTACAGGGGCTGTTATTTCTCCACCCTTGGCTCCTGGATCCAAGTTCAATATCACTAGCACCGTGATTCAGCTATTGAAACTCAAAGGGTTATTTGGTGGTCTTGCAGGAGACGATCTGAATATGCATCTAATTAATTTTATCTCAACATGCAAGGCGTTTAACAATCTAGCGGTTGGACAGAATGCGATGCGATTGCGTTTATTTCCATTGTCTCTATCTGGAGAGGCAACTCTATGGTTGAATGGCCTAACTCCTGACTTTATTACTAATTAGAGGTAACTGAAAGACGCTTTCCTAGAAAGATTCTATCCGTCATCCAAAAGAGCACAATTAAGAGATGAGATAAGCACTTTTCGACAGCTTCCAACTAAAGCTCTCCACAAAAATGGGAGAGGTTCAAGAAGAAGCTTATGCGGTGCCTAAATCATCAGATGACCAATATCCACTTGATGGAAATATTTATAGGGCTTTGAACTCTATGACTAAGCCAGTGGTTGATAATGTTTCAGGCGGGTCATTTATGGACCTTACTTTTATTGAGGCAAGTGATATGCTAGATTGAATGACAAGGCAGAGTAGAGCTTGGCATACTAGGGATTCTGAGGTAGCAAGCTCTACTTTATCTATTGGTATGATAGGAGAGCAGAGTCAAAGACAAGAGGAATGTGACCAGGATATGGCTCATATGAAAACACTGATGGACCTTCTTACCAACCATTTATTATGAGGAAAGATAGAAAAGGTCAAGGCCATTGTATCACAGGGAAGAGATGAACCTGATTCTGAAGAGGAGGCAAACTACTTGAATAATTAGGGGGTTTTCGAGGAAATGACTAAGGAAACCAAGGTCATAACAATTATGAAAAATCCATATACAAGGATCGCGAGCTAGGGTGCTGGAAGAATAAGACTGACAGGAGTGGTTTGTATGTTCCTCCTAGAAATCGTAAGGCTGTGGCATCTGGCTCTGGGAAAATGTCTATGGAAGATATGATGGCTAAGCTGTTGAAAGGAGTGGAAGCAACCAACATGGGCGTAACTGAGGTAAAGAATGATTTGTCCTCAATATCAATTGGTGAACTCGCATTCTAATGTAATAAAACAGCTGGAACAACAACTGAATCAACTTTCAGCGGCATTCAATCAAAGAAAAGCTGGAACTTTACCTAGTGACACTGTGCAAAATCCAAAGAATGATGGATCATGTATGGCTATTACTACCCGGAGTGGTAAAGTAATGGAAAATCCATCCAAAGGAAAGCAGGTAGTTGATAATATAGGAGAGAATATTATTGAAGCAGATTGTGATCATTTTGTAGAAGCTAAAAATCAGAATGAGAACGTTCACAACTCTACACCTAGACGTCACCAGCTGAAAAAGATTGATAATCAAAATCAAAATAAAAAGGAAAAGGTGGATAAAACTCTTCCTCTTCCACCACCACCTTTTCCTTAGAGACTGAGGTTCAGTAAATTCATGACCATGTTGAAGCAGCTGACTATTAATGTTCCTTTGGTGGAGGCACTGGAACAGATGCTTGGGTACGCGAAATTCATGAAGGACCTTTTGACAAATAAGGGGGAAGTAAGCTATGAGCTGGCAGATAATATTCATTATCGCAGTACGATTGCCACAAGATCTTTAGTACAGAAGAAGGCAGATCCTAGTGCTTTCACTATCCTTGCACGGTTGGATCTTTGGATTTTGCTAAGGCATTGTGCAATTTGGGAGCTAGCATCAATTTGATGCCGCTATCTATTTACAGAAAGTTGGGGTTGGGCGATCCTACACCAACCAATATGCAGCTCGTGATGGCAGATATGCTGGTAAAACGACCTATTGGAATCTTATATGATATACTGGTGAAGGTTTCTACATTTATTTTTCCTACAGACTTTGTTATTTTGGATTACAAGGTGGATTCTGAAGTTCCCATAATCTTGGTATGCCCTTTCCTTGCAACTAGAAGTGTGCTTATTGATTTACGAGCTAATGAGCTTTTATTTCAGATGAATGATGAAGTGGTACGTTTTGATGTAATCAAATCAATGAAGCAGCCCAAAGATATGAATGTGTTTTCTATAGCTGATGTTTATCATGAGGATGAGAAGGAATTATCTGTAGAGAAGCCGCTTATTGTAGAGCCATTGGCTGCTATGCTTATGAATTTTGAGCGTGAGAATGTTGAAGAATATGAAGAAACTATTTGTTCTCTAACAGGAATAGGGTCCTATTCTCATGCTACTAAGAAGCTTGACCTTGATCTTAAGAATCGACCTTCACCAACAGCGAAGACTTCCATTTAAGAGCCACCAGTGCTAGAATTGAAAGAGCTCCCCAGTCATCTAAAGTATGCGTTCTTGGGAAGTGTAAATACACTTTCGGTGATTGTTGCGGCTGATTTAGGTGAACAACAAGTAGAGGCTCTCATCTCTGTTCTGAAGAGGTACAAGAGAGCTATTGGTTGGACTATTGATGATAAAATTGGTATTTCTCCTAGAACATGTATGCACAAGATTCAGCTCGAAGAAGATTGTGTGCCCATAATTAAGCATCAGCGTCGTCTAAATCCATTCAGAAAATGATGCACCATATATCTAGATGAAGTCTAAGTAATCGAGTTAATTATGTCATGCCGCGACAATAAATCAAGCGCTACATGGGAGGCAACCCATCATTTTTAATCATTTTGTTTTACTAGGAGTTTGTTTTTGTTAAATAAAAATCCAAAAAGAAAAGTCGAGCCATGACTAAAACTAAGGCTCTTGGTGGGAGGCAACCCATCCTTCTAATCATTTTTGTTGTTTCTGATTAAGTGTAGGTGCAAGACGTACAAAGGAGGGGTTTAGTCCTAAATTTTAATTTGAAAGTGAGCCATGTTAAAGGTGGTAATTTAGGAATGAAGGAGCAAAGGCTATCGGTTAGGCATTGCCTATGCTAATCTAGGTAATGGACAAGGCAATGCCTATGCTAATCTAGGCAATGGACAAGTCAAGGCCTATACCATTGCCTATGCTCACTGCCTCACATAGGCAACGAAAAGGCATTGCCTATGCAAATCTAGGCAACGGACAAGGCATTGCCTATGCAAATCTAGGCAATGCCATAGGTGCCACCTATGCCAATCTAGGAAATACCATAGGCGCCGCTTATGCCATTGCCTATGCTAACTGTTTCAACTAGGCATTGACAACGGCGCTGCCTATGCTCAACTAGGCATTAACAAAAGCGCCGCCTATGCTCAACTAAGCATTGACAAAGGCGTCGCCTATGCTCAACTAGGCAAAGCATTAGGCGCCTCCTACTTATCATTTTTTGCCTCCTAACCCGATTGTACATGGATCAAACCCGACCCATGGCTTAGGCTTTAAATAGATCCCCAATCTTAGAACATAAGTCCATTGTTTGATCAAGAAAGGCACCACCCAAGCTCCCCAATTCTTTCAAAAATTTTCTTTTTACTCATCTAATCTCGCAAGCTCATCTTCTGAATCCATCATCACATAAGTTATTCTTTTATATTCCGTAGTTGTTGAAATTCTATATTTATAATGATTTATTAGATTTTGAAGTGGTGTTGGTGATTACAATGTGGTTGGTTTGTTATGCTAAATCTAGTTGAGTGAAAGAATACGTGTGGGTGTTCTTGACTTTGTTCCGACTTATACATGATTGTTATACACTATCATAATTTTATGGAGTCCAAATTGGAAAGTTAATGCGTAATCTTGAAAGTTGAAAGCTTGAATGTTTGAATGACTCATTTATCGAGATACCGATCATGATTGACCCCAAGTATAAGATGTTGTGATAATTTCTATACAATAACCTGATACGATCTCTATGTGGTAGTCTTATTCAATAAGGGCATTAATACAAACATGAAAGTATAGTCAAGATTACATGAAAGTAGGACTGTACTAAATATTTTGTTGGAACATATCTCCTAAATGTATGTCGATGAAGTCTGAGTAATCAACATCACTCACTTAATTAGTCTGTGCCAACAAATTAAGTGTGGGGTGGTGCCACTACTGTCTTTTTATTGATCGAATCTTTCGAGATGAAGCTAACATGACTCTATTTTAATCTCAGGTAGAATGGCTCCAAAAGGACGATAAGGAAAAGAAAAAAGGTTCACCTCACAGAAAGGTCAGAAATGGTCAAGAAAAGAGCAAGCTACATCCTCCTCCCTACAAATACCTCAACACACTTTTGGAATTAAGTGGGTCCTAGAGGAGGAAGGAAAGGAGTGGTACAAGAACAACAAAGTAAAGAAATATGTTCACGTGGATTTGATGCAAAAGGAGAGTCTAGCAAAGAGAGAACCCTGCATTTTGGCTAAAATCATGGCACTAAACCTTGATTTCATTTCTGAGATATGGGGGAATGCAATATTGATCTAACACGCGAGTTTTATGCCAAATGGTCCCCAAAGGCTACCGGAAGTAAAGTAAAATTCGGGGCCAAGTCTTTCAACTGAATGTGGAGTTCTTCAACTCTTTTCTGGGCCTTCTATCTGTGGATCCAGCACCACTCAAGGAGCTTTATCACAGACCTCCCTATAGGGCAATCAGACACACACTGCGCGGAACAAGGTCCATGTCCCGGTGGATTCATCACAAGGATAACGCTAGGTACAATACCTTCCTGTATGCTTCCTTGAACAGAGGAGCTCGTATATGGTTGAGGATAGTCAAATATTGCTTGATTCCTGGGACACAGTACACAAAAATTACACGTGATCGAGTATGCTTGGTGTACGCTCTGATGACGAATATTCCCATCAACATTGGTGTGGTTGTACGATCATCAATGCGTAAGGCTAGGCTGCACAAAAGGTCCCATTTCAGCTTTGGCAATTTGTTGACTGCTATCTTAAGGAAGGAGCACATTGAAGAGGAGCCTGCAGATCATAAGCTTCCACACAACCCGAAGAAGGTTGATCTCACGAAAGTTAAAGAGCCTGAAACAAGTCATAGCATCAACCTTACCACTGCAGAAAGACATGATCGAGATAAAAGTTTCTTTCGTCATCTATATGGCATGACTAGGTTTACATGATGAGTGCGGGTCGTATTCTGACTAATGCAGAGCTTCAACAGTTGGATTATAACTACCCGATGAATGAGCATGCACGGGCCATGTGTGGTGAGGGTATATTTTGAGGAATCTCTCGATGATGATGTGCCAACTGATGATGATCGTCGACTGTCAAATTTATATGTGGAGGACAACTTTGAGGATAACAATTCTGATGATGATTCCAACGCAGGGGGTATGACCCCAGACATAGAAGAGGAGTCTGACTAATCAGGTTTTCCTTATTTATTTTCCACTGAAGGCAGTGTGTCCCGTCTAAGTGTGGGGTGCTGGTATTTGTATGTTGTATTGTACTTCTTTGCCTACATTTATTCTTGTTCTTGTTTGTTTGAAGTAATTAGTTAGTTAAATTTTAGATTTTTTTTTTTAGATTTTGCATGAAACTCTTCTGATAGACGGCATGATATTATGACAAGAGTTTGTGGTAAATCATTACTATTAAGACATTTAGGCTCTAAGTGTGACTCACTGTGTGATAATTGTGTGGTTTAATTCAATCAGCTGTTGGGTCAAGAATCTATAATGCTCCCAATTAAGTTGACCATGAACCTTGTGTATGTGAGGTTATAGTATATTCTGTGTTGTGACTGATGCTAGAACTTGCCTGGTGTGTGTGTAAAGTGAAATAAAGAGCTTGAGTTTAGGATATAATTTAGGCATTTCTTTGGTAGCCCTGAATTTGTTTACCTTCTTTTTACCTACCTTTGTACATTGTCCTAATTAGCCCCTTTGAGCCTTTAGCTGTCTTTTTTGGCAGCCTCATATGTAGCCTAATCCATTTTTTTCAAGACTATAATTTGATCCAAATTCCTAAGCGCTATAAATTGTATAACCAAGTGAGTAAAGAGTGTGGAAAAATATGAGAAAAATGGTAAAAGTAATGCCACACAGTGTATTGGTACTTGACAATAAGGTGAAAAAGAGTGGCTATCATAGGGATGCTTATAAAAAAAATAATAATAAAAAAAATAATAGAAAAAATAAGAGTTGTATATTCTCATCTTTGTGTTTTTGAGTGAATAACTAATTGGATGAAAAGGGGTTTGTAGATGAAAAGAAGGAAGAGAAGTTGTTAAAAGCTAGTGTAAATGGCAAAATGTAGTGTATTAAAGCGCTTACGGAACATAGTCACTATTTCTGGCCAAAATAATCCTACCTGACCCTTAGCCTACATTACAACCCTGTAAAAGACCTATTTGATCCTAAGATTAGCATTCTGATATTAGTGGAGCATTACACTAAGGGCAAGCCTATGGTCATCAGTTGCATTAAAAGAATTCTTTGTGAGAGTGAGAGCAAGGAGAGTCTTGTACCCATGTTTTGAAAAAATGCAAATCTGTGAGTGATTATGGGTGATATCTTGTGTGAGACACACATGGTTGATGATTTTTGGGTAGTGTTATATGATTCTTTGTGGCTTAACTTGTGGATACGACTTAACCATCATCACGAGTCTATGTTGGAGGTTGAATTGTTACTAGTAGTGATCAAGAAATCTACTCTTTGTTAATAATTGTCAAGCATGTCTTGTTGAACATTTTGTGTAGCTATTGTAAAATTCTGGTTAGGTGATTTCATGGACGTAATATTTTGTTCGAGGATGAACAAATCTTTAAGTGTGGGGTGGTGATGTTGGGTGTATTTATACCCTTAAGAATGATTCTTACCACATTTATAGCAAACAAGATTAGTACGACTATTGTTTATATTGCCCTGGGACTTTGAGTCTAGCGCCATATCCTGAATGTCATTCCAGAACTTTGTTGTTGCCGCACTAGCTGAAGATAGAGCTGGGGATAAAAACTCTAAAAAACAAAGAATTGTTACCAACCTTTATCCTCGGCTGAGAAAACTTAAAGCTACTTGTTCTAGCCTTCTTACTCTCTTTCTCTCTCTCTCTCTTTAAGCTTCTATTCCTCACTCTACTGAACATTAACTATAAGTCTAGATAGGTCCATATCCTTAATCAACATAGTTGTCCTACACATCTTAACCACACTACCAGCTACACTAGAAACAAACTTACTCATTCAAGACCTATTATCAGCCACCCTCGAAGAAGCATACCTCATCAACTGAGTAAACTTAAGCGATTACTACTTCACACTCATATTACCTTGCTTCAAATTAATGAACTTATGCACCTTAGCTACCTTCAAATCTATCAGAAAAAACCTGTCTAGGAAGGTCGTGGCAAAGTCCTCCCACTCAACAGGCCCTGCCTCAATGCCCCTATTACCCTTTCACTTCTTGTACCATGTATGAGCTACATCCTGTAACTGGTAAGCATCCAACTCTACAGTCTCACTTCAAGTGACACCCATGATATCAATCAGCTTCTAAATTATTTCAAAAAACTCCTTTGGATTCTCCTCAAACTTGGATCTCAAAAACAAAGAGGGATTCATATGGGTGAAATCCCGAATCCTAGCTGCAGCTATATTTGCCACTGAATTAGCTGGAGCAACAACCTTTTTATTGTTCTAAGTATCTACTAAATGAGATAAGGTAGTGAAGATTGCTCTGAACTCGGTGTGAGAGACATTCTCATTTAGGGGAACTTTCTGAATAAGCAGAGGTGCAGGTTGGTTCTCATTTCATCTTTTGTTATTTCTTTTAGGTAGAATTATCTATAAATGGAAGGAAGAATGAGTCCTAGAGAGAGTTTTAAATATATATCATGCTCATTCGCATGACATGAATACTAAAATAAGGAAAACTTTTCCTAAAATATTTTATAGCCTCTTGTCCATAAGTGTGGCGAGCTTCACACCCATGTACAAGACTCTACTCAATGCAGCTTTTCGGGCTCCCTAGGATACTGTAAAACCTTAGACTTGGATACCAAATTTTTTCACAACCTAAGGCTAGCCCCTAGTCATAACAACGGTGCTTATGATCACAAGTTACCACAAGAAAACCCATAAGCTGGTATCCGCTGTGAACACTGAGTATAATAGCAACTAAACGCATATACGGAAGATATACTAAGAAACATAGTCATGCCAATCTAAATACCAAAATTATAATTATAAAATTTAAAACAACTGATAATACTAAAAGGTCTGGTAACTGAATAACCATCAAACTAACTTCCTGATTGTCTGAAAAGCCTCTAACTGACTAACTATGAAGTTGATCAGACAAACCCCCAAGTAACTCCAAATAAATTAAATAAAGAAATATTGAAATAACTGAATGAATAATAAACTTGTACCCGAAAGATAAGGACTCACTACTGCTACTGTTGTTGTAATGCTAAACTATCTAAGCATGGTCAGGAAACTGTACGTCTAGACTTATGATATAAGATATAATAGCGCAAAGAAAATATGTGGGTCAGTACTTTGAATGTATTAGTATATAAGATTAGGTTAGGCTGAAATACATGGGTTAACTATGTATAAAGTAATGACTAACCGAATAATATAAGATAACTGAGTAAGCATGCATGAATACTGAAATACTGAGAATGTAAGACAAAGAATATATATTTTTGAAATAATTTGTTAACTGGAATGCAGAAATATGACAACTGAATAGCTAAGAGTCTATATGCTTTGCTTAAGTAAACCTAAACTAAAACCATAGTAAATATTGTATTGAGACTCTGGGAGTTAGCTATAACCGACATGCCCAAAATCTATTGTTGGGGTCCAACCTGTAACCCCATTTGGAAGGGTATCAGTATCGTGTCATGGGTACCAACGCTGGTTGTGTGGATCCACTAATTTGATGTCCAAAAGGACTTTAATGTCATACCTAACTGATAGGGGACCCCTCAAAGTCTATGGTCGAACCATAGGCCTGGAACTTAGGGACTGCTGCTAACGTTTCTTGCCTAATTAACGGGGGAGACAAGTGAATCATGCCTAACTGATGGGGGAGACGCCATCCCTATATTCACTCAGTGCTAAGTTTTACTTCCAATTTAAAAGCACTAATTACTAGACTGAACTAAGATAACTGAAACAAAGAACTAATCATAATAACTGACTGAATGATAATTCTCATGGTATAACTGAAATCATTCTGAAGATACTAAAATTATGTAAACAGCTAAGTATTGGGTGTTCATAACCCTCCATCACTTAAATGAAAATAACAATAAGGACATATGAATCTTAAAAAAAAAAACATAATAAAGGATCATTACTCAAAACCCAATAGCTAGACATTTCATCAAACACATGGGAGCCATAAATTTAAGCATGGGAATGGGCAAAGCATGTTATTGAAAACATAGCTACAATATTAAAACCATGAATTAGGGATTTAACATGTGGATTTTAATGCTCAAATCATATAAGGGCTCTTTCCACCGATACATAACTTGTAATTAAAATAAAAAACTACTTCATGGAGACAATTCATCGTAAACATGTAATAACTCATAATTTGCTATAAACAGGGGATTCATGGACTCCATGGGTGAAAAAAGGCTCATGGATGAACATCACACATACGTTAAATCGTTAACCTTGAAAGAGAAATACAATCTTGATCTTTTTCTTAAAAGTTTTTGGATTTGGGAACTAGATTTCTTGGTTTTCTTGAAGAGAAAGGAATGAAATTTATAAACTTTGGGGATGATTAGGGTTTGTTTTTTAGAGGAAATTAGAGATTATGGGCAAATAATGCCCTAATCGATGTTTTAATTCGGGTTTCTACAAATTGGATTGAGCTAAAAAGTCTCAATTACCCCACAAAGAATTAAATTTGCAACTAAAATGTGGATAAAAGGGCTATCACGATATGATGAAGGGCTCATCACTATACCCACCGCGATGCGCCACTATTGCAGTTAGGTTCTGGAATTGAAATCTAAACACCAATCAATCCTCGTCCGAAAAATCCAAAACTTTCCTAGGATATGTTACTTACACCTTTGAACATGAATTAACTCAAAAACCACCATATTAGGGTCTGAAAGACTAATTTAAAAATCTTCGAATTTAAGAGCCCAAAATAATACTAAGCCCAATACTTAGTGAAATTTTCAGGCATTAAGCCTTTTTTGCATCAACTAGGAGCTGAACTAAACTAAGTATATTATGGGGTATTACATTAAACCTAGCCTACCCAGACGCCAAGCTTTTGGGAGAACCAAGTTGTAACAAGGATGTTTTTTTCTTTCCTTCATTCCTTGAAATAATCAATCATCTAAAAAAAATTATAAGAGTAATTAAATAATTACTCTTCGAACAAATATCTTGGGGATTCAAACTCACTAATTCTACCTTTAATTCAAGGTCTATATCATTCTCTAAGTTTAATTAACCATTAATTATCTCTTCAAGATTAACCCATATTCATTAATGGATTTTTTATGCTAAAGGTCTCATCTTGATGAAATTCAAGGTTTTTAACCATCAAAATTCATAATCTAGTTTACAAAATTCAAGTTAGGAAATCTTTAACTTATAGTTTAGAATCATATCTAGTTCATATTAAAAACATCCATAAGTATTTCCAAAAAACATTCCACTATTAAAGGTCTTTCTTAGGATTCAAAGATGTTAAAGGATTAAAATAGGCAGAGAATAATGGAAAAACTTACCTCAACGAAGGAATTTAACCTTAAGTTTTGTGAAATCACCTCTCTAAGGTTGAAAAATAAAATTTGAGGTTTATATACCTAAAATACGGCTGAAGCTAATGTAAATATTGTTAGAATTTTTGCTATAGCGAAATCCTATTTCATCCTAGAGAATGCTTAGTAAAACAGTTATAACTTTTTACTCGGAATTAGGATTGACAGACAACTTGTTGTGTTGCAAAGAAAAAGAATTAATCCTATTCACTGCTAATCATGTAGTTTTCTTCCAATGATAAGGGTTTCCGGTACTGGAAGTGGTCTTCCACTTGAGTTCCCTTATCAGTTGGAGTTCTAACAGTAGGAGAACCAAGGTAAGCCCTTGCAGCCATTGAGATATATCTAGTGGAAATTCCAGCTTTTGGCTATCTAGTTCAAGTCTTTTGTTCTGTCAGCAAGTTGGTGCTTGTAGCCTATGGGTTAGACATCCCTAAAGCGGGTAGGAGTTTACTCACATGCATTTGGAAAGTTTCAAAGAAGAGCAGGAGTCTTTATTTCAAATGGCTTTTCGTTCCCAATAATATCTATAGAAAGACTACCATGATTTCTAGATGAACTAATGGAGAGTCGAGGCATGAAAAAACTGTTCTTTTCTTCTAATTTTCTGAAAATAAATAAAGATATTATCAAAATATTTATTTGAATCCGAGCCAACATGAATTTTTAGCTAAAATAGTTTATAGGGAGATAGATAAAGATACAAAACTATATTATCTATATTTTAATTTCAAATTATGTACCTTAGACAAGAAGAAATTCATTTTGTTTTTCTAATTTCATGAAAGGAAGAACTCACTACTCATAGATCTTTGATTTGGTAGGTATTAGACCTCCTAACTCCTTATATTCTAGGAGATATGGTCATTTGAAGTTGACCCTAACAGAACCCACATTGAAACTCTATGGAAAAGAAAGTTTTAATGTTAATTTTGTGTTAGGGATATTGTACGATCTTAATTCATACCTAATGAACTTCTAAACTAAATTATTAATATTAATACTCATGAATAATTAAATTCATTGGGGTTGAGTCTGTCTAAACACATCAAAAGATTTAAATCTTAGCTAAAAAACTTGAAATGAAATAATAAATAAAATGATGGTTGTTTTGGGCTCAATTTATTATTGAGGAATGGAAAATAAGATTTTTTATCAATTTATTATAGATAATTTAATAACGATGAAATTGGATACATTGCGTTATCAGAAACATATGATTAATCATAATCTTTACAGCACAATCAAATAACAAAATTGTATGCAAAATACATACATCAAGAATCAAAAATAAATATAAACAAAACCTAGGCAATGTATTGCAAAAAATGTGAAAAGAAATATATATAGGTTGTATCATAAAATCCATTGCAAATTATAATACAACTTGAAAGTCAATTGATAATATAAAGAACCACGTCCATATTAAAATAGAAAATAAAAAAATAAATTAAGTAAAAGATCTTACTTTTCTTTTTTAACAAAAAAAAAAAACTAACTAACTAATGCTAGAATACGAAAGAAATAATTAAGTTAGTAAAATAACCCACCCCAAAAAATTTTAAATAAGAAAGGAAATAATAAAATAAGTGAAAGACCCCTCATACCCAAAAAAAAAAAAACTAACTAATGCCCACTTATATACAACATATCCTTGTCAAAATAGGAAAAGAAAATTAATTTATCTAAATTGAGGAATATCACACGAATTTTATACCTAAATTAATTCTATTCCTAATAAATCTTACATTTAAAAGGACTCATAAATTAAATTAATTAATCTAATAAAATTAAATAATAATTTGAGAAAAATTAGGGAATTTGTCTATTGTGAAAATTTATAATAAAGGTTAAAAGTTCAAATCACTTTTGTAAGAGTCTTCACACTATTATTATATTATAGATATAGATATAAATAAAAGTTGAGTCATAAATTTATATTTCATAACCAAGACCCTACCATTTATATTTATCAATCATCGATTCATATATAAATAAAATTATAGTTTATATTGTTCTTTAAACCATTTATATCTCATATAACCATTACTCTGTCAACATAAAATTTATTATTGCTTCAAACAACTCCTACTTTACCATTTATTTTTTACCAAATTTATTGTTTTTTTATCAAATTTAAAGTAACAATGTTGGTTCATACAACTCTTTCTTTACAATTTATTCTTCACCAAATTTATTATTTTTCACCAAATTCAAAGTAGCAATGTTAGTTCGTCTTCTCGGTCATTTGATTAAGAGATTCAAGCTCAACATAAGGAGATTGTTTCATGGGCAATTGAGTTAAAAGTGACAAAAGAGTTTGAAAATGAGGTGTAGATGACTCAAGTTTTAATAATTGAGTGTAAGTGACAATTACTTTATTATGGATTAAGAAAGTAGAAAAATATTGAGAATAGGACACAAGTTTTCTAATTGCACTTTTATCCAATGTAAAACCTAATATGATCATAAACGGAGGAAAAAATTATGTGTTTCTCTCTCTTCTCATTTATTGTTGTTTTTTCTCTTTTCGCAATTTTTATTGTTCTTGCTGCTACTTTATTCATCATCTTCTATTTCATTATCATTATCTTCTTCTTAATTATCATTATCATCTTCTTGTTGTTGACCATTATTATTGTTTTTACTGCTACTACTACTAGTTGGCCAATTTTTAAGGTCAAATTTGATTTCGTATATCACTTTGTAATTATTTCATAGGTGATTTTATTAAGTAAAATTATGATTTTTAGTTGAATTTTTCATCTGGGTACACTACTACTGCTATTTTATCAATAAATGGATAAAACCCAAATATAAATCTAACATATGAGTCATCTGTTGCAACAAAAAATTCATATGTTGGATTCATGTTTATAATTCTGTAGTGATGTAATATGAAATGAACAAATGGGTCATCTATTACATCAGATAATTTATCTTTTGCAATAGAAGAGTCATCTGTTGAAATAGATTTTCACCTGTTGCAACAGAACCTAAAGTTAATTCCAATAGATGAGTTATCTATTGCAACAGGTGAGCTATCTGTTGTAATAAATGACTCACCTATTGGTATTCATGTTACAGAACTATAAAATATAAAGTTAATTCTAACAGATGAGTCATTTGTTGCAATAGGGGAGTCATTTATTGTAACAAGTTAGTGATCGGTTGCAGTAGGTCACTCATTTATTAGAATCGTCTTCAAAGGTATAATAGTACAGTAAATATATGCCAATATGTAAGTCATCTATTGTAACAGATAGATAATCTGTTGTAACAGATAAGTTGCTTGTTCTAGCAGATGACTCAATAATTGGAATTAGCTTCAAGTTCTATAGTACTGTAACATGAATCCTAATAGATGAGTCATCAGTTCCAACATATTACTCACGTGTTGCAACATATTGTTCACCTGTTGTAAAGATTACTCCTCTATTATGTTATTGTACTATACAATTACTATTAGTTTTATGATCATGTCATTATTAAATTTTTAACAGATGTCTTTATTTAGGTAACACTAATGGACAGATCATTAATAATAGGGGTGGATTGTCATGGTGAATGGATCGAGAAGAGCAATCGGTATGTTTGGCATTGAAAGAAGGATGAAATGCTAGAGATGATAGATATGATAGTTCAAAGTAATGTTTCATAAGATGATTTTGTAATCTTAATTATCATATATTATGGAATTAATTGTCAACTGAAATAACTCGTCATTATCTTCATGCACAACTCCTTAGAAAATTCGAGGGTACTACCTTTCAACATAACCAATCAGGAACAATTATGTGTTTATTTATGTAATTCAGCTAGTCCAGTGGTAAGGGTGTACGTGGTTAAAAATCATAGAGAGAATGAGAACCATAATGTAGAAGAAGAACAACAACAAGACATGTTTGATGATCTGGACATAAATATTCCAAATGATGATTAAACACCTACACCCGTTGTTGCGAGCAATACGGTGGATTGTTCTTCTCAATCAACACAGTTGTTTAATCGTCAAGATGATGAGACTAGTTTTTACAGGGGAATGTCATTCATGAATAAGATAGAACTATCTACTTCTTTGTTTATTGCATGCTTGAAAAAAGATTTAAGACTAAAGAAAGGTGATTAATTTGAGCAAAGTAATTTTTTTAGATGTTCTAGTCAGAACTTAAAAAATAAGTGGTAGATGAGGGTTGGCTGTAATAACTGAATAATAATACTATAATTATGCAGAAATTAGGAGAAAACTTGCCATAAGGTTCAAATCTAAAATAAATACTGAAACTGAATATCTGTCTGAAAATACTCTAGTCTGAAAATTATCTACTATATGAACAAAGAGCTGATAGAACAAGTCCCTAACTAACTCCGACTACAGAAATAAACTGAGTACTAAAATTCTATAATAATAAATATCTCTTCAAACAATGAGGACTCACAACTAGTCTGCTAATGATGGATCGGGCTGCTAAGTATGATTAAGAGCCCGTGCATCTGAACCTATGATATATGACATCATAGCGCAAAAGAAAGGAATGCGTCAGTACTTTAAATATACTGGTATGCTAAGTGAGGTAGGCTGAGATGCATGGATATAATGAACAATACTAACTGAATAACATAAGTATAACCAAATTAGAGTACATGCATGAAATACGTAAATTGTAACTAATGTCATGATGAAACTTGATACTGAGTTTTGAATCACTGATTTACTGATATCTGAGTTTACTGATATTGTATTACTATTAACTGAGAGACTGTATCTAAAAGTCCTGATTCTGTGGAACTATTTTGAGTTCCATACTGAATTGAGTTCTATACTGAGTTGGGTGACTGTATATGATAGTCCTAAACCTGTTGAACTGAACTGAATCTAAAATTGAAACTGTGGAAGGTAATCATCTAACTGACATACTTCTTCTCTTAATAGATTGGGGTCTAACCTATAACCTTAGTTGGAAAGGTGTCAGTACCGTCCCATGGATAAATATAAACTATGAGTTAACCCTATATGGCAGGAAGCTCTTTCATCAACCCTCGCTGGCAGGAAAACTTATGAGATATATCAACCCTAGTCTGGCTGGAAGATAAATCAATACACTTAAAGTTTAGAAATAGTTTCTTGGACTTCATGGGTGGAAGGAACCCTTGGATGACCACTTCAATACCTTAACAATCAAATTCTAAAAGATTGATAGTAAGTTCTAGAGCATTGAATTGAATTTGAAATCTCCTAGTGTTTGTTATTAAGAGCAACTTGTGAAGAATGAATAGTTTTTTCTCTTAGAAGGGTTTAATTTCATTTTTTAGGGATGATAGACGTAGGAAAAAGACCCAATTACCCCCTGAGGATGTGGATTTTTTAATGACTGAAAAGTCACCAAGTGATGTACAGACCGACCACCGCGTTATTGGCATCGACATGATAGCCAATGCGCCGTATCGAGTCCATGTCAATTCACTAGAATTTGCACTAGGAGCTGGAGAAAAATATTCATCTACATGATGGGAGATGCAGTGCATCGAGATCGCATCGATCCACTAGTTTTAGCTTTCAAATATGATCCAAACAAAGTCTAAAAAATCTGAAACTTGTCCGAAAACACCCACCGATATTCCTTGATCATAATTCAACTTAAAAATAATTACTTTAAGGTTATAAAGATCACAAAATAGAGTTTCTAACTTACAAAGGCTAAAATAACACTAAGTATGAATACTTGGCTAAAATTCTCTAAATCTGGACCCCTTAATAAGCTTAAAGGATTGAGTTAAGCTAAGGATTTTGTGGGGTCTTACAATATCTACCCCTTGGGAACATTCGTCTATGAATAGGACTAATGAGGCTGGGAATACTGACAGACTGAACTTGTTTATTGGACACGCATGACCACAACATGATTTCACGACTGACACTACTGGTATGCTGAAATTTTATACTGAACATGTATATATGATGCATGAGTACTTGGCTGAACATGATTTGTGAATACATGACTTGAATTACGGATAAGCTGAGTTTCTCATGTTGAACATGCATATCTGATGCATGAATACATAAATGAAAAATCCAATGGTAACTGATACCGAATCTATCAAAAGAAAATCTGAGCATAGAACTAAGTAAGTTCAAAAAAAAACTATTACCTTAGGCTAAATCTGAATTTGCAGAGAAGAAGGGAGGATACTTGGTCCATATGACTGCTTTTGCTTTCCAAGTAGCTCCATCAACGGACTTATTCCTCCAAAGAACTTTGACTAGAAGGACCTCTTTGTTCCTTAGTCTACGAATATGATTAGTCAAGGATTTTGGCTGGGACCTCTTTGCAAGAGATACTATTCTGATTATCTATGCCCTCTATTGGGACTACAACTGTTGGGTCACCTATGCACTTCTTTAGCAAGGAGTCATAAAATTTTTGATGGACTGAATCTAGATCTGAAGGCAACTCAAGCTTGTAATTTACCTTTCCAAAATGGATTAGAATTCGGTAAGGACCGACATATCGAGAACTGAGATTTTCCCTTCTTTTATTTTCACAAACATAAAATAATTGATCTCAACTTGAGATCAGTTACTGAACATACATAAATGTGAACATGAGAACATAACTGATCCTAAAATGTGAAACATGAAATGAATATCGTTAACTGAACTGAGCCCCTTTAATACATGGCTTACGGATGAAATTAGAACTTGAGGCTCCACTCATGAGTACCTATTATTCCAATTTGGATTTATTACATGAAGAGAAACTGGGAGGTTTAGGACATGAAAGCTTGGGGGTTATGGTTCATCTCCCCCTTGGGACATTATTTCCCTTGAAGAATGTTGACTTGACTGAGTTATTGAGGAAAAGATGGGACGATACAGACGACACTCCGAATTGAGTCATGACTAAATATCTGGGATCTAAAACTGTGACATGATACATGAACTGAGCTAAACATGCAACTACCTAGTTTCTCTATCTTGGAATAGTTACATTCATGAGGTTGTGGATAGTGCAACTAGATGGAAAGATGGGAAACCAAACCATACAAACTTTTCTACCTGGCTGCTAAACTGAATTATTGGCTTACAGAATAACTCATGCTAAAAACTAAGCAACTAGAGCATTTACTTGACACTCTTTCTTTAGAAATATAGTGACTTTAGGGAGTAACGAATCTTTGCATGGGCTGAATAAAACATATGAATAAGAAATCACATCCTAGCTAAAATTTTGTAATATGAGGTGAGTCCTATGAATCATCATCTAATATAGAGTTACCAAGCCTTATGCACTGCAACTACAAATTTTTACGCTTAGAAATATTCCTCGAATACTCTCTCAATTGTACTCTCCACCCTATTATGATACTTCACCTGAGACTACTATAAATATTCACATAGGCATTGAGAACGAATGCATAAACATACTAATTTGTCTAATTAACTGAATAGATGATAGTTGAATACTAGTCATGTAAGATTGAAATGTACTTAGTCTAGACTAAAACTATAGAGAATTTTACGCATGAGGTAAGGGCTGAATGAGCAACATGAGGTACTGATCATAAATATGTGAAGACTGTATTATTTAAAAATACAACACCAAGCGTATAACATAACTCTAAACTAGTTTGTAAACTGAGGTACTAAAATACTGATAATTGAATAACTGATAATTGTATGCTATGGTCAAGCAAATCTAAAACCTAACTGAGTTACTAATCAGATTACAAGACTCGTACTGGGACTGAAACTCTTACTGGAACTGAATATTGGGTTCTGATAACTATACAATAGAGACTGATATAAATCAAGGGTCTAAATAGATACTCACACTCTGTATTTTCTCAACTTCTCATCTCATGAAAAATCCTGGTTCCCCCTACCTTTCCTTTAGAAAATAAATACAACTTTTTGCTAGCTATTTACCTACACACTAGCCTGACATTCAAGCCTATCTTCATGACTACAGCCTCGTGTATCACAAGTATGCAAAAATCCTTCCTTAATATGAAACATTGATTCTCTCCCTTATAAGCAATTGCTTATCACTATATCATTTCATAAGAAGAGTTCACTGAAGGGTTAAAACATAAGGACCTGAAACATGAATGAACATTATACAAAAGTTCACATATAACTAAGGCCTAAGGAAGAGAATGTCAACATCAGAGATTCACCATGAGACCTAAGCTGAGGATATGCGTAATATAATGTGAATTTAGCTGATCATTAGGGATATAGCATAATTCAGGGGAACTGAACATACTATAAAGGATGACATGAGTAAATGAGTCATGAGTTGCATGACCTAAGTCTGGATTTTCTATATTCATGGAACATAATTCATAACACTACGTGAACTTGAACTCCTTATCCTAGGAACTGTAAGCGTGCACGATTGCTAGCGTTCATGAGTATGAGCTATAATCATAGAGCTGGCATGTAAGATATGAAAAGATATCATGATAACTGATGGGTTTTGAGAGTCTAGATATTAATTCTGAGATGATCTGTGGAATCATTCTCGCTATAAGAATAGGCAAGAATGTCACAGTTGAAGGCTATGATGAACATGTCCAAGTACTGCTTAAATACACGGTTCATCAAGTTTATGAAAGCTACTGGGAATTGGTAAGACCAAATGACATGACTAAAAATTCAAAGTGACCTTACCGAGTTCTAAAAACTGTCTTCAAAATATTATTATCTCTGAATCTGAGCTGATGATAGCCAGATTTAAGGTCTATATTAGAAAATAACTGACAACCTAAAGTTGGTCAAACAATTCATTAATTATGGAAAGTGGATACTTGTTCTTGACTGTGACTTTATTTAGCTGATGGTAGTCAATACACATCCTGAGAGAACCGTCTTTCTTATGTACGAATAGAACTGGTGTACCCCACGGGAATATACTAGGTCTGATGAATCCCTTATCTAGGAGATCTTTCAACTGTTCTTTTAATTCTCTGAGTTCTGCAGGTGCCATTCTATATGGAAAAGTAGATACAGGTTGTGTTTCTGGAAGAAGATCTATTCAAAGTCAATTTCCCTTTCGGGAGGAACTTCGGGAAGATCTTTAGGAAACACATCTGGGAATTCACATGCTACTAACACTGATTCAAGATTAGGGTTTTCTGATCTAGAGTCATAGACTCAGACTAAATGGTAGACACATCCTTAGATATCATCTTTCTTTCCCTTGGGTAGGAAATAAGTTGTCCCCTAAGTGCAGAAATACTACCCCTAAACTCTAGACGGGTTCATTTAGAAAATAAAACTGGACAATTCTATTTTTATAGTCGACTGAGGTGTAGTAGGAATGAAGCCAATCCATACCGAGAATGACATCAAAATTGGTCATCTCTATTTCGACTAAGTCTGCTGAAGTGAATTTCTGAGATACCATAACCGGACAGTTTCTGTATACCCATCAAGCTATGATAGATTTACCAACTAGGGTAGAGACTGAGAAAGGCTCTGCTAGGATCTTAGTACTGACTCTAAAATCAACATATATATAATGAGTTACAAAGTACAAAGAATTTCCTTGATCTAGCAAACCATAAACATGTAAATGGTAAACTTGTAACGCACCAGTGAGCATATCAGGAGAACTTTCCTGATCCTGTCGGGACTAAAGTACATAAATCCTATTTGGGAATTACCCACTGGTGGCATTGGAAGAGGCACTCTACTAATTCAAGAAACTAGACTGAGCTGGGGACAATTATGCCAACTCTGCGAACCCACCAGAGGACAATATCTAACTTTATTTCCTGGCTTGCCACATCTGAAACACACATCACTACTAGCTTTGCAAATACTCTAGTGGTTTTTTCCGCACTTTTAGCAAAGAGGATTTATTCAGCTACTTTATGACCTATACATTCTGGCCCTCTTATTTTTTCTCCTATCTTTCCTATACCTCTTCTCTTCACTCTACGAAGAATGATCCATAATCCTTGATAGGATAATAGCAATCTTTCTGACCAGCTACTGAATAAGCTAAGGCGGTGAAAGCATCTCTAAATTCAGAGTGGGATACATGCTCATTCAGGGGATCTACCTGAATGGGCGGAGAGGCTAGCTGATTTTCATTACTTCTCTCTTTAGCTTCTCCAGAAGGCATGTTGTGGAAGCATAAGGAAGATATGAATTAAACTGAGAGTTTAACTTGTGCTCATGCTCACCTGCACGATATAAATACTAAAGGAAGGGAAACTTTTCCTAAAATGCCTCATAGCTTTTTGTCCATAAATATGGCACGTTATACACCCATACACAAGACTTTTATAGACGCGACTTTCAAACTTCCTAGGACTCTTTTAAATCTTAGTCTCTGATACTAAGTTTGTAGTGCCCTAAGTTTGTACCTCAAATGCTATAAGGTGCTTATAGTCCCGAAGGACCACAAGCTAACCCGTGACTGGTACCTGATGTAATAATTGAATAATAATACTGTAATTATGCCAAAATTAGGTAGAAAATTTCCATAAGATTAAAATTTAAAATAAATACTGAAACTGAACATCTGTCTGAAAATACTCTAGTCTGAAAAACCTTTACTATCTGAACAAGGAGTTGATGGGAAAAGTCCCTAACTAACTTCGACTACTGAAATAAACTAAGTACTAAAATACTATAATAATAAATTTATCCTCTAACAATGAGGACTCACCACTAGTCTGCTGCTGATGGATCAAGCTGCTAAGTATGATTAAGATCCTATGCATCTAAACCTATGATATAAGACATCATAGCGCTAAAGAAAGGTATGCGTCCGTAGTTTAAAGTACTAGTATGCTAAGTAAGGTAGGGTGAGATGCATGGGTTCATCTGAATGAACAATACTGAATGAATAAGAGCACATGCATGAAATACATAAATTGTAACTGAGGTCATAATGACATTGGATACTTTATTTTGGATCACTAATTTACTAATATCTTAGCTTATTGATACTGTATTACTATTAATTGAGTTATTGTATCTGAAAGTCTTGACTTTGTGGAACTATTCTAAGTTTTATACTGAACTGAGTTCTATACTAAGCTTGGTTACTGTGTCTGAGAGTCCTGAATCTATAGAACTAAACTAAGTTCTATACTGATATTAAATCTAAAACTAAAACTATGGGAGGTAATCATCTAGCCGACATGCCCCTTCTCTGAATAGATTAGGGTCTAATCTATAACCTCAATAGAAAGGGTGTCAGTACCGGGACACGGGTAAAGATAAACTGTGAGTTAACCCTCTCTGTAGTAGGAGAACTCATATGATATATATCAACCCTAGTATGGCAGAAAGATACCTCAACCTACATTGGATGTTTAGTTTTGTAATACAGGGAATTCTTCTAAGGGTCAAACCCTGTGCTGGCAGGAATGCCCCATCCCTGGATTCACTCGGTGCTAAATCCTACTCTCAACTGAGTATACACTGAACTGATTTCTAGTCTATACTAGGATTGACTAGGCTGTTACTAATTGTACTATCTAACTAGAATGAATTGAGTCCACTAAGTTCTGTTAATTGATAGAGTACTACTGAATTCTATTAACTGTCTGAATATTATGGAGTTCTGTTAACTAACTGAGTTTACTGAGGTCTGAACTAAATATTGTACTGGAACTATGACTAAGTTTTTATTACTACTATTTGTGACACTACTAAGGTTGTTCTGTAACTACTGTAGCTCTAGATAAACAGCTATGTTTTTAGGTATTGAATACCCCCAAGACTCGATAGCATAAAAACTAAATCATAGCATAGACTTGAAAAGCATAACGATGTGCACTTGTTCATAACTCATTTATAAAGACATTTTATCAAAAACTTGCATGATATAACTTGCACATAAGCTAGCATGACATGATTTTCCCCTTTTTAGTTCACATGAGCAATTTATCAAGCACTTGGAGAACGCAATCTATGCACATGATTCTAAACAATATGTAGGCATCATAACTTCAATTCCAATTCCATATATTTAAGGTTTTAACATGAATTCACATGATACTACAAATATATTAATTAACTCCACATGAAACTTGTAGTGAACCATGGATTTAGAACCCCAATTAATCATTATCATCATGAATATAATCAAACCACACATACAATTTATGAAATCAATACACTTAAAGTTTAGAAATAGTTTCTTGGAATTCAAGGGTGGAAGGAACCCTTGGATGAACACTTCACATACCTTAACAATCAAATTCTAAAAGATTGATAGTAAGTTCTTGAGCCTTAAATTGAATTTGAAATCTCCTAGGGTTTGTTCTTGAATGAAACTTATCAAGAACGAATTGTTTTTTCTCTTAGAAGGGTTTAATTCCATATTTTGGGGCTGATAGACGTGAGAAAAAGACCTAATTACCTCTGAGGATGCAAATTTTAATTGACTGAAAACTGACCTAGCGACGCGCAGACCGATGTGTCGCGTTATTAGAATCGGTGTGATGGTCAACGCACCGTGTCAAGTCCGCATCGGTTCACTAGAATTTGCACTAGTATCTGGAATAAAATATTCATCAACGTGATGAGCGATGTAGCACATTGAGATCACGTCTATCCACTGGTTTGAGCTTTCAAATGTGATTCAAACGAAGTCCAAAAAATTTAAAACTTGTTCGGGAACACCCACTGACATTCCTAATCATGATTCAACCTAAAAATCATTACATTAAGGTCATAAAGGTCGCAAAATAAAGTCGCTAACTTATGGAGGCTAAAATAACACTACGTATGAATACTTAGCTAAAATTTTCTAAATCTAGGACCCTTTAACAAGCTTAAAGGACTGAGTTAAGCTAAGGATTTTGTGAGATATTACACTTATGAAAGTATCACACATGTGGCTCAGAGAATATTACAAGCCATAATTATCATTCCACAATGAAGATCCTCGGTAAATATTTCAAAAATAGATTGTCCAATGGGAAAGGCCCTTCTACAAGTGATATGGCCACTAAACTCCTTATACAATTGGGTGTTACAGTCATCTATTGGATGATATATAGGGAAATGGGGATTTCCAATTACTTGTTTAGGGGGACACACAAGCAAGGTTATGCAGTAATCGATGCCTACCATTACATGCTTGAGTCTACAAATCCTGAAAGTAAGACAATGTTGCATATTTATGAAAATGGAAAGTTCAAGTACTTTTTTGTATCCTATGGTTCTTATATTCTTGGTTTTCAATAGTTGATAAAATTCATATCTATCAATGGAACTTTCTTGAGGATAAAATATAGAGGAGTTCTGCTATCAGCGGTGGCACGGGATGCGAAGAGTCACATCTTTCCTGTCACTTTTGTGTAATGGACAAGGAATATGATGCCTCACATGGATTTTTTTTAAACAAATGCATCGCTATGACGAAGATGCAGAAGATTTGTGTAATATTTTGGATAGGAATACAAGTATCGTAATGATGGGTTCAATTTTCTACACTTCAACTCACTTTGGTTGTTGCATGAGGCATTTTTGAGAAAATATTCAAAACAACTTTCACAATGAAAGGGTCATGTCTCTTTTTTATAGAGCAGCTAAAGCATATGTTATAGCTGAGTTTTTTGACCATTTCGATCAAATAAGGGATATGTCACCCAAGGCAGCATAATATCTCAAATGTGTCAATTTCAAGAGATAGAGCCGAGAATTTTGTCCAGTAAATAGGTGCATTGTTATAAATTTAATTTATTATTTGAGTTATAAGTTTGAAATACTGAATAATATTGTACTAAGTGATTTTTTATATAGGTATAATATTATGACATCAAACATAGTTGAATAAGTGATTTTATTGTTTGGCATTGAAAGAGAATTTCTCATTGTGGCGCTATTTGATAAAATAAATAGGAAGTATGCCAAATTATTTTTTAAAAGGCATATGAAGTTCGTGAACACAAGAAATAGACTTGTTCTAGTAAAGAAAAAAATATATAAACTAACATCAGTTTGGGGAATAGGTTATTTCCTCATCAAATAACAGATTACAAGTTTAGTATTGACGATCATGATGATATTGCCACGGTCGATCTTCAAACAAGATCTTGTACATGTAGAGTTTTTGACTTGGAAAAAAACCCTGCCAACATGCTATGGCAGCGGTTCGTGCCGAATAAGGTACACAATATGGAACTCAAATTTATGAGTACCCATCTCCATATTATTTGGTAAGAACATATATATAATAGGATATAGTGAGAACATTAATCTTATACCTCATAAAGAATCTAGGGTTGTTCATGTAGAGATTTTAGAAAGATCAATACCTCCTCCATATATTGACCAAAGCACTATCAAATTGGAAAGAAGGAGATATAAGAGGAGGCACGGAGTTGGATAATCATTTCCATAAACAAAAAAAAGTACTCCATATGTAAGAACGTTGGCCACAAGAGAACTACATGCCTAGATCGTAATGCACTATGATCATAGTAATAGTAAAAATTGTGTTGTTGTTTGTTATGAACTTTGATAATTTTAACACATTGTTAGGATTGTAAATGTAAATATTTATATATAAAAAAATATATTTTATTAATTTATGCATCAATAAAAGAATGTAATGGGAACTAAATACAACAGACTACAAAAATATTTTTAGCAGATTACCCATCTGTAACAATAGATGAACATTTTCTAAAAAAATACAATACAATTCATTATTCTGGAACATGTTAAAAAAAATAAAAAGCCAAAATGAAAATTAAATAAGAGATAAAGTAAAAGTATGACCAAACATAGATTTTTTCATTCGTTGCATACAAAAATACAAAACAAAATAAAACAAAACATACATTACATTAGGTTTGGGTTGATCAATATAAATAAAATAAAATACATATGCTAAAAGTAAAACATAACTTAATTATTATTATCATTAATATTATTATCATTATTATTAGTATTTATTAATATTATTTGCAATCAGCTAATCGTCAACTGACAGCAGCAGGTCCCTCCTCAGGCTTTGAAAGTCATGAAGAATCCTAGCTCTCGTGGTGCCCAACTCCCACTAGAGTTCATTAACCTACTTTTGAAGTTCCTATATGATGTCACACAGAATCACCATATCCCAAACTGGACAGCCATAGCGTGAACACGCATACATTAACAAAAAACGTAAAACATAAAAAAGAAGAAAAGAGTCCAAATATAATATAATGTATACTACCAAATAGTAGTTTTACATAAAAATATACCTCAACAGATGAAAAATGAATCTTCTATTTAAAGAAAAGTGGTTGAAGATATAATGGTGCTTTTATGAAAAATAAGATGCAAGAAATAAATAAAGTGGAGTAGACTTGACGAGTAAGGAGTGACCTATTTATAGAGGATTAAATTTGAATGTGTAAACAAAAAGTAATGACTATTCACCTTTTTTTATTAATTAAATTCCTTAATTAAATTAAAATGATGACTTTTAGATTATTTAAATCAAAGTAGTGAAAAGTTAGGAACACCTTTTTAATATTCATATTAGTTCTTAAAATTAAATAACCATTTTTCTTAATTAAATAATCAAAGACTTTTCCCCTTTTCAATCACCGTTTTTATTGAGTTGTGCCAATAGATGGTCTATCTATTGTAAGAGATAACCCATCTATCTAATAGAAGAAATCAAGGCAGTCTTGCTACAAGTTAGATTTCTTCCAATAGGTGATCTATCTGTTTCAACAGATGAACCATCTGCTGGAAGAGATGTTTTGATTTTTTTCAATAGTTGATTCATCAATTACAACATATACGAAATCTGATTCTTCATCTATTTTGAATGGGTAAAATAAAAAGTCATGATTGTTCACTTTTTCTAATAATTATATCCCTTAATTAATTTAAACTGGTGACTTTTTGATTATTTAAATTAAAAAATTAGAGTTAAATACAAATAGGTGAAAAGTCATGAATTTTCACTTTTTTAATATTAACATTAGTTATTAAAATTAAATAACCATTTTTTACAGTTTTAAATTGTATTTATCATTTATTTCCTTGTTATTTATTTATGAATCATTTTTCTTATTGAATAATCAAAAATTCGTGACTTTTCACTTTTTCAATAAACGTTTTTTACTAATAATCATTTTTAGTCACTTCTTCCAATATATGGATCATTTATAGAAATAAATTGGTCATATGTTAGAAGAACACAAATCAGTGAAAGGAACTGTATTGTGTTTTTCCAGCAGATCTGTTGCAACTAATGTGTCATCTATTGGAAGAACACATTCCGATAGTAAGGGTTTTGAGTTTTTCAAACATATTACCTATCTGTTGTAACAAATCGGTCTTCTATTGGTTGAACACAATCCAGATTGATGAATTGTATTGTGTTCTTCTAGCAAATATCCATCTATTGCAAGAGATGGGTAATCTACTGAAAATATTTTTTGTAGTCTGCTGTATTTGGTTCCTGTTACCTCTTTTTATTGATGCACAAGTTAATAAAAACATATTTATATATTAAATAATGACGTTTACATCCCTAACAATGAGTTAAAATTATCAAAATACATAACAAACAACAATACAAGTTTACTATTACAATGATCATGGTGCATTACGATCAAACCATATAGTGGCAAGCGTTCTTACATACGAAGTACTTTTTATTTTCTTGATGGGCATATAGCAGCAAGGGTTTCTCTCGATCAGGTTTTTAGTTTTTGAGATTGTTGTCACACTTCCCTGAAGATTAAGAAGAGAGGTTTTGAAGATGGTTACCTTTTGAGCCTATATAGTTTTGAACACTATATCATGATGGGAACAGAATATAAAATACTATTTGACATTAATGGGGTAGGAAGAATAAGATGCGTGTAGATGGAAGGATCCACTTTCATGTGTGGGAGTTATTTATTACTGATCAGATTATCATGGCAAGACACATAAAGTACAATGACTTAGTGAATGCAGTTTTATTATTGATTTGGCATTGATCCTTCAAATAAGATCCTATATTTTACAGTTAAGTTTGATAGGTGTGTATTGCTAAGGCTGAGGAACCATGAAGATGGTGTGGATATATTTTTACAATTTAATGATGATTTTGTTCATATTTATGCATCATGTTTTGAGAAAGGATTGATGTTTGATGGTAGTGTAAAGATTCAATCATGATTGGATTGGTTTTAATGGTGCAATGGAGTTTTAAAAGGCCTTTAAAGCCTCCTAGCATAGAAAACATAAATAGAAAACCAATATAAATTCTATTGGTCCAAATTCTTATGGATGGATTGTTCGAGTTGATGATTATACAATAGAACGTGTTGTGGGAGAATATCTGTGAGGTAAAATGGAGTTGTTGCAGACTATCATCTTAGATCTTATTAAAGAGAAAACATAGGGTAACAAGAAAGGAACTTCTAGTGAATCTGGCCAATGAAATTGACTTGAAAGATAAAAAATCTAAATGAGCTACAAATATGAAAGTGTATCCAAAAATAAATATCCATTAGTCGTTGTTAAAAAGAAAAATGGTAAAGTAGACTGGAGCTGTACACTTTGCTAGGTAACGGCGACTAGTTAGAATGGTCTGAATGATCACCTCCAAAGAAAGGAATAGAACTCTAATAAAGAATATTTGCGAGCATTGAGAGTTGAAAAGATGTACATTCAAGAATGAAACTAGCACCAATAATTGTTAAAGTTAAAATAAAGGATCAAGCCAAGCAACAATATCTAAAGTTTATCTTAAATCTCATGCCTTTTGTTTGTGGTTTGATTAGATCAATAGTAGTGGAAATAAAAGTATCCAAAGTTGGGCAAAAACCCTACGCCTTTTTTTTCCACTGCCATTGATGTGAACAAAGCCACAAACTGATGGCCTATGATGCAAGTTTCACTTTAGAAATTTCCACCTTAGCTTGATCACTTATTTTTACTTCAGCAGCTCTTGGTGCAAGTTACATTCTTGACTAGGGTAGTAACTATATTGATTTCCATTCTTGTTTGTAGTAGTGAGAGGCTTCAGAGGCTTTTCAAAAGTCTATTGAACCCTTAAAATTAGTCTAATCACTATTGAATCTTTACACTGCCACCAAAACTTGATCCTTTCTCCAGAAATGACACATAAACATTAGCAACACCATCATTAAATCGTAAAAGGATGTCAACACCATATACTTGGTCCCTCATCCTTGTAAGTTTAGACCTATCACACTTTGTTGTAATATGTAATATCTTGTTTCAATGATCAATGCCTGGTCTGTAAAAAACAACATTCACAAAATTAGTGTAATCTATATGTGTTTTCACGATAACATGATCAGTAATACATACCTCCCACATATAAAGTGGTTTCATCTGTAAGCAGCTTATTCCTCGAACCCATCTTTACTCTATCCTTTTATGTTGGCTCGACAAAAGTTGATTCACTTTCACTTTCTTTTATTTTGGGATACATCTTTTATCTACGAAAAAAAAAAGAAAAAAATATTACAATTAATGTCTATATAACTTAAAACAAGGGTAACACAAAATTCAATAAATACAATACATTACAACAAGAATTCCAACAAATGATCCATCTATTGAAACAGATGACCAACATGTTACAATTGATGGGTCATCTATTTGAAGGGTTGTTTTGATTTATTCCAACAATTGATTCATCAGTTGCAACAAAGGGGGAATTTGTTTGAAGGCCTATTTTAATATCTCCCACCTATTGAAACACCAACACCAGCAGTACCAACACCACCAACATCAACACAAATATCAACAACAATATCTAACAAAGAAACATACAAACAACATTGATACTGCCAACAAGGCTTTTTAAGTTCTCCAAACAGATGAGCAATCTATTGTAATAGATGGGCCATCTGTTGGAAGAACTCAATCCAGATTTTGATTACTTCAAATAGATGATAAATTTGTTGCAAAAAGTGAAGCATATATTGGAATAACTCAAGGGTCATGAATTTTTTTGATAATTTAATAAAATTAATGGTTCGTTTATTCAAGACTTAAAAGACACCTTTTCTTCAATTTTCTCAATAAATAAGATATGCGTAATAGGTAAATAAATAAAAATAATAGATGTAAATAACTAATTTAAAGAATCCATGTCAAAATATGATATACAAAATTTCAATTTTCATCAAATAAAACATGAAAATTTGATAAAACGGGTAAAGAAGAAGATAAAAAGGTAAGTATAATAGCTGAGAGCGCAAATGTAATAGTGAACCATACCTGACATGTCAAAAGCAAAGGGATCAAAACACCAATTTTAGGGGAGAAATATATATACTTGTTGAGATTAGAAAGGATGCTCCGATAAAAGAGGAGAGAAAAGAGAGAAAAAAAAAGAGACGGTTGGGATTATCCTAAAGAGGAGAGAAAGAAAAAAAAGAGATGAATTATTTATGATTAAAGGAGAGGAAATTCTAGATATGAGTTTAAATATTTATTAATTTATGGTGGTGAATGCTTTGATGGGAAAGAGGAGATGGTGACGGTGACATTGAAAAGACAAGATAAGACAACTCAATGAGCAAATTTTTAAATTATCCAAAAAACTTTTAACCTCTTTAGTAATTTTTTTTAAATTTTGGATAGTAAAATGCTTTAAAATAAAAAATATCTTCTATTAGATAAGTCATTTGTTGCAATAGATGTCCATATTTGATTGAAAATTTCCAACAAATAAATCATATATTGCAACAGATGTCAATATCTATTTGATAATTTCCAACAAATCAGTCATTTATCACAACAGATGGAAACATCTATTTGATAAATTCCAATAGAATAGGAATCTCTTGCAATGGATATAAATATCTATTAAATAATTTCTAATTGATAAGTAATCCCTTGAAATAGGTTGAACATCTATTTTAATAGATTTCTATAATTATTTGATAATTTTCAAAAGATCTGTCATCTATTGCAACAGGTTGGTCCTCTATTTATTAATGTCAAACCATTATTTGAAATATATAAATTGATTTATATAGAATTAAGGATGATTTGATATGTTCAACTATAATTTTAGTTGATCTCATTGCAATTACATGATTAATTATTGTGTTCGTCCTAACTAGAGTTATTAACTGATCAATTTGAGTTGAAATAATCCATATCAAGCCATTAGTTGTAATAACTATATTAATTTATCTATAATTAAGGATGAGTTGATAAGTTCAACTATAACTTACATTGATCTCATTGTAATTACATTATTAACTATTATATTCATCCTAACTAGAGTCATTAATTGATCAATTTGAGTTAAAATGATTCATATCAAGCCATTATTTATAATAACTATGTTGATTTATCTATAATTAAGAATGATTTGATAAGTTTAACTATAATTTCAATTGATCTTATTGCAATTACATGATCAACTATCATGTTTATCCTAACCAGAGTCATTACTTGATTAATTTAAGTTGAAATGATTCATATCAAGCCATTATATGTAATAAATATATTTATTATGCTATAATTAAGGATGATTTGATAAGTTTAACTAAAATTTAAATTGATCTCATTGCAATTATATGATTAACTATTGTGTTCGACCTAACCTAAAATACTCTGGACTTTGGCCCTTGAAAATTTCTTGAGATTTGAGCTCACTACCATGGTTAAGACTTGACCCTATGAGTCTTAGGGTATATTTATGGGTCATGTGACCTATTCATAAGGTTTCCAGTGGATGTTGTTGAGTTTCTATCATGGTTAAGACTTAGGAACACTAGTAAAAACTTGTAATGAATCATTAGGATGAGCTGTAACCAAATCATATAAGTTAGTGTCTTGATTTTGCTTTAAGTATGAGTGGATCACTACGAGATATAAGGACTCTTTATGAGTTGTAATAATCAAACCATAGGATGTTTAGTGTTCACCATATTTGGTTATACTCTAGTTACGAGTAGGACCCTACGAGTCGTAGGGTTATGTTACGAGTTAGTTGGTTGAGTCATAAGGATAAAAATGTTGGGGGTCCTGGAGATTGTCCTGTTATGACTCGTGGTCATAATTCATAAGGTGATTTTAAAAGTAGATGGATGACTCGTAACCAAAGACAATACTTTTCCAAATTTTAAGTTGGGGCACTTTAGGCATTTCTCACTTAAAACCCTTTAGATCCCACATCCATAAAATACTTTTGGGGAATTCATTCAACACCTTAATGGATTAAACACTCTCTTTACTTTCTAGAAATCCACTCAAGAAAGCCAAGCTAGGGTTTCACTAATTTGGCCATCTAAGGGTTCAAGAGGTTTATTTCTCTCCATAAATTCTTGTGATTCCGGCATGTGACTCATAACTCATTGTTAATTTTATAAAAGCATATGATTTTAAGTGTTTTTCATGAGTCATTGGCATGGGTTTTGATATAACAGTTGAGGTATTAGGATGTTTATTGTTGAATAATTTTTCCCATGATTTAATTATAATTTTCTATGCTTTGATTATGGTTTTTGCACATGTGGGTGCATAGGAATGGTGATTTAACTAAGGGGTCATGGCTTACTCCCAAATTGATGATTTTTGCCTTGATTTTCGCTTGATAATCATATGCCCTCAATCTATTTGTGAAACTGTTAATGAGGATGACTATGTCACAAGTTTGAATTGTATGATTGAACTAATGCATTGGCATAAAATAGTTAATGAATGATCAATGGATTTATGAAGGCCTCGATGGCTATAGATTGATTTAAATTATAACCTTGGGGTTTGATTGGTTAAATGGGTCTGAGTCCCAAATGTTACATTAACTTGATGTCTTTGTTTGGACAATGGGTTGAGTCCCAAATGATGAAATTATTATGGCATGTTATACGCTTGTAAGTTGGGTTGGTTTGATGATACTAATGAGGTATGTATATGTATAATGGGTTTAATAAATTTTATTCTTGTTAATTATTTTAAATTGGTGTTAAAACCAGGATGTATAGCTAGGTTGTAAAATTAGAGGCCCCAAATGAATAACACTAGAAACCACGCTAGCTTGTGCGGGTGTCTAAATGATCGCGAGGTTTGAGTCCCCTATATTGAATATATGAATAGGAGTTTTGAGTCCTTCTTTATGTATACATTGGTGGTTAAGTCACCTTGATTATGCTAGGAGGTTCAAGTCCCCCATAGAGGCATATATGGATATGGATATTATTTGGTACGTACAGCTACGTGCATTGGGACCCTTCCATCTAGCGGAGATGGACCCATATAACCTGTGGGTTCCTTGTTTTATGATGGTTATGCTACAAAACTCAGGTTAATATTTTCCAAGCTCATGCTAAGACTTGCTCCCTACTCCAGCATATGGCATTATGTATGTATATATATCTGATATGATATTATTCACTAAATGTTGTATTGGTTTTGAATTGTTATCATGACATTATTTTATTCCTATATCCCTGAGTTACATGCTAGAACTTTAACCACTATCTATCTTCGTAAATTGTATCCCATGCGATACAGAAACCAACTATACTTTTGTGTCTTCTGCTCAATGACTTAGATTTAAGATCAGCTAGCGAGTTAGATTAAAGTGGTAAGCTTCCATCCTTCTGAAGACCCCATTTCATACTGTGGTTTTCTTTTAATGAGTTCAATATTTGTTTTGATATTGATTTTGGCTATTGTCGGGGGCATATCCTAATATTTTATTAAGTTTCTTTTTTGTACAGGATTTATCAAATTACTGTGGACAAAGGTGGTTTGATTGATTGGTTGGTTAGATACAGTTGTCCGATTATCTGTGATTGGTATAGACATGCCATACATTACTATAAATTTCATTTCACGATATCTTGTTATATGTTTGGAATTTATTCAACATTTGGGGATGTGTGTTGGTTTGATTAGGACAGGAGATGATCTCTAGTCCATGTGGGACATATGATACCCATCTTAGATAGGCCCTGGTTCAAGTCATGACAAAGATGGTATTAGAGACTAGATTAATGGTCAATTAAGTATCCATAAAGTTATGTAAAGTAGAGTCTCCTTTATGGGTGTGTAGCACACCGCACTTATAAAGAAGAGGCTATGAGACATTTAGGAATGTTTTCCTTTCTTGATGTCTTAATTTTTGGCTATAGAGTATAAGGTCTTGGATCCTTCTGATTTTTGTTTGTTCATCTTTCAGATCATTTCTCCAATAAGATCTGATGTCTATGTAACTTCTTTTGTCTCTTCTGAGGATAATTTTGATGGATCTCGTCCAACTTATGAGGTACATACCCAATCAAACATCACTACATCTAATTCTTCTTATGAAGTCCCACCTATACTCACTAATTCTACTATTGAGAGAAACACTCATACTCAGTTGCCATAAAGAGAGGTTACTAATGTTGTGTTCTATCTCTACATTAATCTATTTACCCAGTTGGTGTTATCTCAGTCACAATAGTTAGGTTCTACTAGTGTTGCTATGGGTTGTCTGAGGCCACTAGAGTTGGCTAATTTATAAGGTTACATCCTTCGATATTTACTGATACTAAGGTTGAGGAGGATCCTCAAAGTTTCATTGATGAGATGGAGAAGATATTTTAGGTTATGCATACTTCAGAGATTGAAGGTGTAGAGGTTGTTGCTTACCAATTAAAAGATATGGAATATCAGTGGTATCAGATTAGGAGCAGCTTAAGGGAGATCATGTTGAGTCTTCTTTGTGGGATGATTTCTCTAGTGCCTTTCTGAACCTCTTCTTTCCTCAAGCATTGAGGGAGAAGAAGGTGAAGAGATTGTCAACCTAAAGTAAGAAAGAATGACAATTAAGAAGTATGTCTTAAAATTTCATTAGTTGTCTCGATATGCTCCTGAGTTGGTATCTAGTCTTAGGGACAGAATGATAAAGTTTTATTTTTTAGCTATCCCAAGACTTGATTTTAGAGAGTAAGGTTGCCATTTTAAACAAGGATATGGATAATTCTAGGCTTGTGGTTTATACGCAGAAAGTAAGAAAAGAAAAAAAAAACAAGCTGAGTAAGAGGCAGAGTAAGAATTTCCAATATTCAAAATAGGGTGGGGTCTATCAGCAGAGTGGAAAGTGGTCTATGATAAAGAGAAATGGGAGTCCTAACTCCTATTCGACAGCTAATGCTCCCTACCTAAAGTCTTCTGGTGACCAACCTTTTTAAGGTGATGATAATTTTAGGATACAGGGTGCCTAATTTTAGGCAAGTGGATCCCAATCAGCACCATCCTACCCTTTTTATGGATTCTGTGGTCATCACCATCGTGGTTAGCGTGAGAAAGGAAGGAATCAATTTTCTACTTATGGCCAAATTGATCATATGCAGGGAGATTACACTTCTAGGGTTAAATCTGGGGAAAATAAGATTCATGTTGCTACTGCATCAGCTCCTACACCAAAGGGTGATACTTCTACTTCCAAATCCAGCACTTGTCAAAACACCCTTTATGTAATCACTAGTCGTTAGGAGTCTAAGGTATCTTCGGATTTCACTACTAGTATATTAAAGCTCTTTTCTTATGATGTGTACTATTTACTTAATTCAGGGTCCATTCTCTCTTATGTGACCTCATTTTTGGCTGTGTATTTTGGTTTTTATCCTAAGTATATATCAGACCCCTTTTTTATTTCTACCCCGGTAGGTGACTCTGTGGTCGCTAGAAGAGTCTATAGGGGTTGTGTGGTGTCTGTTGGTAAAAGGAAAACTTTGGTTGATTTTATAGAGTTACAAATGGTTGACTTTGATATTATTTTAGGGATGGACTGGATGCACTCATGCTATGCTTCCTTAGACTGCCATACCCATAAGGTCCTATTTAAATTCCCTAATGATCCAATTATTGGATGGAGGGAAGTTCCCTAGAGCCAAAGGAGATGTTTATATCATATCTTAGGGCTCGAAAACTGATTTCAAAGGGCTGTTTGTATTACTTGTTCTGGGTTAAATATTCTAACTTAGAAGGACCTTCCTTACATTCTGTGCCAGTGGTAAATGAGTTTCTTAAAGTATTCCTTGATAATCTTCCTAGTGTCCCAGAGAGATTGATTTTGGTATTGACCTTGTTCTAAAAAATCATCCTATCTCTATTTCCCCATATAGAATGTCTCTAGCTAAGTTAAACAAACTTAAGAAGAAGTTGAAGGATCTCTTTGACAAGGGTTTCATACATCATAGTGTATCCCTGTGTGGTGTACCTATCTTGTTCATGCGTAAGGACGATGGTTCCCTTCGTAAGTACATTAATTATTAGCAATTGAACAAGGTTATGATAAAGAATAAGTATCCACTTCTGAAAATTGATGGTCTCTTTGATTAGCTTTGAAGTACCAAATTCTTCTCTAAGATCGATATTCTATTTAGGTATCATCAATTAAATGTTATGGAGGTAGACATCCTTAAGACTATTTTCCACACCCGATATGGGCATTTAAGTTTTAGGTGATGTCATTTGGTTTGACCAATGCCCCAACAACATTTATAGACTTGATGAATAGGATCTTTCTTTTGTTTTTAGGTTTGTTCATGATTGTCTTCATTGATTACATTTTAGTGTACTCTAAGATCAAGATGGATCATGCCGATGACCTCTACACTATGTTGAAAACCCTTAAGGATCAGTCGTTGTATGTTAAGTTCTTTAAATGTGTGTTTTAATTAAATGTTATTACTTATCTGGATCATGTTGTGTCTAGTGAGGGGATCATGGTAGATCCTCAAAAATTTATGGTGATTAAGAAGCGTCGTAGACCTACAAATCAAACCAATATTCAGAGCTTCTTGAGTTTAGTCAGTTATTATAGAAGGATTGTGGACAGTTTCTCTTTCATTGCTTCCCTATTGATTAAGTTGACTCAGAAGAAGGTGAAGTTCTTATAGTCTAATACTTGTGAGGGTAGCTTTGAGAAAGTAAAATATAAGCTGACTTCAGCACCGATCATGACTCTGCATGAGGGCACTGAGGGTTTTATTATCTACCGTGATGCATCCCGAGTTGGATAGTGTTGTGTGTTGATGCAACATAACAAGGTTGTTGGATATGCCTTTAGATAGTTAAAGGTTCATGAGAAGAACTATCTGACTTATGAATTGGAATTGTTAGTCATGGTGTTCGCAATAAAAATTTGGCATCACTATTTATATGGGGTCAAAATTTGGCATCACTGTTTGTTCCAACCAAAGATACTTTTCCAGCTTTTAAGTTGGGGGCAGTTAGGAATTTCCCACTTAAAACCCTTTAGACCCCACATACATAAAACACTTACTCTTTTTTTTCTCTCTAAATCCTCTCAAGCAAGACAAGTTAGGGTTTCACCAGTTTGGTCATCGAAGGGTTCAAGGGATTGATTTCTCTCCGTAAATATTCATGATTCAGGCATGCGACTCTTCCCTCATTGTTAATTTTATAAAAGTATGTGATTTGAAGTATTGAACATGAGTCATTGGCATATGTTTGAAATAAGGGAAGAGGGATTTGAATGTTTAATGTTGAATAATGTTTTCCATAGTTTAATTATGATTTTTTATGCTTTGATTATGGTTTTTGCACATGTGGGTACATGAGAATGGTGATTTAAATAAGGGTCATGGTTAAATCCTAAATTAATTATGTTTGCCTTGATTTTGGCTTTATCATGGTATGCCCTCAACCTATTTGTGAAATTGTTAATAAGGATGACCATGTCACAAGTTTGAATCATGTGATTGAACTAATGCATTTGCATAAAATGATTAATGAATTATGAATGGATTTATGAAGGACTTGTTGTCTATAGATTGATTTAAATTATAACCTTGGGATTTGATTGGTTAAATCGGTTTGAGCCCCAATTTTTGAATTTTATTGATATCTTTGTTTGGACAACGAGTTCGAGAACCAAATGATGAATTTGTTGTTATGGCATATTATACGCTTTCAAGTAGGGTCGTTATGATGATACCAATGAGGTACCTATATGTATAATCGGTTTAGTAAATGTTGATGCATGTTAAATGTTCTAAATTAGACTTAAAAGTGGGATGTGTAGTCGAAATGTTAAAGCGGATGTCCCAAAGGACTAACACTAGAAACTAACGTCCAAGCTATGCCTCCATTCAGAAGATGATACTGTCGCTGTTAAATATAGTAGCCCATCGAAGTTTGGGGCTGAATCCCAAGGGAATCAGTGGAATTATGGCTCTCAGTAGTTGAGGGAATTTGAGTATCAATGTTGAATTAGTAGCAAATATCAACTTTGATTGTAATTAGGCGTAAGTGAACACTAGGATTATGTTCCCCATGGCTTCTCAACTTTATAGGCTTATCGTGCTTTGTTGAACCAACTCGATAACTTGCATATAGAATCGATAAGTTATGTTCCTTCTATAGTCGTTTGAACATGTAGAAGGATTTTACCCTTTAACTTTTGAGTCTCAGGATGTCTTCTTACTAACCTTTATCATGATCCCAGTTAACTATTACCTTTTGAGTATCGATTTATTAGATGACATCTAATTATCTTACATAGATAAAACCTAAAAGTGTGAATCAATAGTTAAAGTCCAAATTACTATTGTCATTATCTTTTTCTAGTCACTACACTTCTTTTGGAGTAAGTAGCAATAATCTAGGCGGGATCCTAACATGTGCACCCATTAAGAAATCAATTAAAGCAAAGATAATACATAGAATTCATACGTATCGGTTCAGAACAACAATAGCACTTCCCCTACTTCATCAATTAGTCAGGGTTTTGATAATGATAAGAAGTAGAAAACCCAAAACCATAACTGAATTAATCAACAGAAGTCAATACAAGAGAATTCCAAGATCAAAGTCAGATCTCGGAATCAAAATATGTTTGTAAGTATAAAAAGTACATGACTTCTACTAAAAACACATAAAGGGCATTTATAGTACATGTGGACACCCTAAAACAAAAGCCCAAATGAAATAGGTGAAAAAAGGGTCAGTGGCAACCTATGGTCTCTGCTTAATCCATTTCCTTGGGCATAGGTAGCACTTTTAGTCAGTAGGGAGGGCACGATTAGTGATCGTAAGTTCCAAACCAAAATTTTCCTACAAGTTAGCTCTCAGAATTTTGGACTTCTGACACTTACTTTGCCCACATGCGGTCCACAAGTACTACATGTGGTCCGCATGTTGCCTTAGCAAGTGCCGCAAGTCTTCTATTTAACTCTTCTTCAATTCTCGAATATGAATTGGTCACGAAAAATCCAGAAAGTGTCTTAAACATCCATAATTGCTCTTAAAAGTAGCCGAAAAACTTGTTTTCATCTTTTTCATGAACTTAGCATTCAAAATATAATTTCTTGAAAAACATATACAAAATGCATTATATCTAACAAAATAATTTTTGAAACTTGAATATTTTACTCATTTTAAGGATCAAAAAGGTTATATTTCTATAGCACATCAACACCCTCAACATAGAATATTTGCATGTCCTTGGACAGCAAGACACACAAAATAAAACAAAAATAAACACGATGCTTGACTAGGAAAATCTAAGTTATTCAAAGCAGTCAGTCAACACTTTAAGCTTAAATCACAACACCTCTTCCTATCTCAGTTTTCAAAACCAACAGTTTATGAATATGAAGCACAACAATATGAGATAATGGGATCCAGGCATGACATTACATTAGCAATAGGAAACCACACATATGTAAAAATTACACTACTCAAAATAAGCAAATAGCGATCAATATGACTCAAGTTTTCTCACAACAAACATTTCCCCGTCACTCATATAAAATAATGCATGTTAAATAGACACTCTTACTCAGAAGAGAAGTTCCAATCAATGTGTATCAAATACCATAAGCTTGCCTTTTTTAATTTACTTAATCATTCAACTAGGCAAGTTGGGATCACTATAGAAATTTCCTCGGCTTGTAATGTAGGCTTGGTGGCTGGTATGGTATATATGAAAATATAAAGTGACTAAACCTCCTTGGTACTACACTAACCTTAGGGTCTCACTCACTAGCCAATTTCTTTTTTATTCCACTCTTTTTATTCTTTATTGCATATTCAGGTTGGGTGTGGCCTTTTTTCTTTCTTTTTAACTTTTTCACAATTCTTTTGTGTTTTTTTCTTTTTAATTTCCTCTTTGTTTTGCTACTACACCAACCACACTATATTTTTCTCTTATTTTACCCTTCTACATACCCATTTTATACTATATACCCCTATATAGCAATCCTCAACTTAGGCATTTTTCCTGAGTTGAGGTGCACAATGTCCAAGGAGGACCAGGGCCAAAATAGGTTCATTTTAACACAAATGGGAAGGTGAATGGTGAAACAAAAAAATAGGTTAAAAGGGTCAAAACAGGGATCAAGGGACATAATTCAAATATGAAAAGTCATTTGGGATAAAAGTGAACTAAAATAAAAAAATAGACGGCCTAGAATCCTTTCCTAGCTAGCTGTGTGGATCTTGTCATGGGTATTACCGCTGGTTGCGTGGATCCTATAATCTGATGTCCCAAAGGACCTTAATGCCATGCCTAAATAACAGGGGACCCCTCAAAATCTATGGAGGAACCATAGGTCTGGAACTTAGGGACTGCTGCTAACTTTTCTTGCCTAATTGACGGGGGAGACAAGTGCATCATGCCTAACTGACGGGGGAGATACCTTCCCTGTATTCAATCGGTGCTAAGTTTTACTCCCTACTGAAAGACACTTATTACTATACTGAACTAAGACGACTGAAACAAAGAACTGATCACAATAACTGACTGAATGATAATGCTCATGGTATAACTAAAATTATTCTGAAGATACTGAAATTATATAAACAGCTAAGTATTTGGTGTTCATAACCCTCCAGCACTTAAATGAAAATGATAATAAGGACATATGAATCTTTAAAAAAAACATAATAAAGGATCATTACTCAAAACCCAACATATAGACATTTCATCAAACACATGGGAGTCATAAAGTTAAGCATGGGAATGGGCAAAGCATGTGATTGAAAACATAGCTACAATATTAAAACAATGAATTAGGGATTTAACATAAGGATTTCAATGCTCAAATCATATAAGGGCTCATTCCACCGATACATAACTTGTAATCAAAATCAAAAACAACTTCATGGAGACAATTTATCATAAACATATAAGAACTCATAACTTTCTATCAATAGAGGATTCATGGACTCCATGTCTGAAAAAGGCTCATGGATAAACATCACACATACGTTAAATCCTTAAGCTTGAAAGAGAAATACAATCTTGATGTTTTTCTTGAAAGTTTTTAGATTTGGGAACTTGATTTCTTGGTTTTCTGGAAGAGAGAAAAATGAAATTTATAAACTTTGGGAATTATTAGGGTTTGTTTTTTAGAGGAAATTAGAGAATATAAGGAAACAATACACTAATCGATGTTTTAATTCGTGTTTTTACAAATTGGATTGAGCTAAAAAGTCTAAATTACCCCACAGAGAATTAAATTTGCAACTAGAATGTGGATTAAAGGGCCATCACGATGCGATAAAGGGCTCGTCACTATACCCACCGCGATGCGCCACAATTGCAGTTAGGTTCTGGAATTGAAATCTAAACACCAACCAATCCTCGTCCAACAAGTCCAAAAATTCCATGAGATATGTTCCTTACACCACTGAACATGATTTAACTCAAAAACCACCATCTCAGGGTCTGAAAAACCAATTTAAAAATCTTCAAAGTTAAGAGTCAAAAATAAGACTAAGTCTCCAACACTTCATGAAATTTTCAATCTTTAAGCTTCATTTGCATCAACCAGGAGATGAACTAAACTAAGTATATTATGGGGTGTTACATTAAAACTAGCCTACTCGGATGCCAAGCTTTTGGGAGAAGCAAGTTGTAACAAGGATGCTTTTTTCTCTTCTTCATGCCTTGAAATAATCAATCATCTAAAAACAATTATAAGAGTAATTAAATAATTACTCTTAGAACAAATATCTTAGGGATTCAAACTCACTAATTCTACCTCTAATTCAAGGTCTATATCATTATCCAAGTTTAATTAACCATTAATTAGCTCTTTCAAGATTAACCCATATTCATTAACCGAGTTTTTATGCTAAAGGTATCATCTTTATGAAATTGAAGGTTCTTCACCATCAAAATTCATAATCTAGTTTACAAAATTCATGTTAGGAAACCTTTAACTCATAGTTTAGAATCATATCTAGTCCATATTAAAAACATCCATAAGTATTTCCAGAAAACATACCACTATTAAACATCTTTCTAAGGATTCAAAGATGTTAAATGATTAAAATACAAAGAAAATAATGGAAAACATACTTCTTTGTTTATTGAATCCTTGAAAAAATATTTAAGACTAAAAAAAGGTGATTAATTTGAGCAAAGTAATTTTTTTAGATGTTCTAGTCCGAACTAAAAAAATAAGTGGTAGATGAGGGTTGTGAAATACATAAGTTCTGATAGATTCTTCATTAATGCTTAAACATTAATGTTATTTGTAACACCCCAAGTCTATACCTCGGACACTACATGGTGCTTATAGTCTCAAAGAACCACAAGCTAACTGAAGACTGGTATCGATTGCAATAACTGAATAATAATACTGTAATTATGCAGAATTTCGGCAAAAACTTGCCATAAGGTTCAAATCTGAAATAAATACTGAGACTGAACATCTGTCTGAAAATACTCTAGTCTAAAAAGCCTCTACTATCTGAACAAAGAGTTGATAGAACAAGTCCCCATCTAACTCCGACTACAGAAATAAACTGAGTACTAAAATACTATAATAATAAACATCTCCTCAAACAATGAGGACTCACCACTAGTCTGCTAATAATGGATTGGGCTGCTAAGTATGTTTAAGAGCCTGTGCATCTGAACCAATGATATAAGACATCATAACGTAAAAGAAAGGTATGCGTCAGTACTTTAAATATACTGGTATGCTAAGTGAGGTAGGCTGAGATGCATGGGTTCATATGAATGAACAATACTGACTGAATAACATAAGTATAACTGAATTAGAGTATATGTATGAAATACGTAAATTGTAACTGAGGTCATGATGACACTTGATACTAATATTTGAATCACTGATTTAATGATATCTGAGTTTACTGATATTGTATTACTATTAACTGAGCGACTGTATCTAACAGTCCTAATTCAGTGGAACTATTCTAAATTCCATACTGAATCGAGTTCTATACTGAGTTGGGTGACTGTATATGATTGTCTTGAACTTGTTGAACTAAAATGAGTTCTGTACTGAGACTGAAGCTAAAACTGAAACTGTGAAAGGTAATCATCTAACTGACATGCCCCTTCTCTGAATAATTTAGGGTCTAATTGATAACCTCAGTAGAAAGGGTGTCAGTACCGTGCCACGGGAAAAGACAAACTGTGAGTTAACCCTCTCTGACAGGAAGCTCTTTTGTCAACCCTCGCTAGCAGGAGAACTCATATGAGATATATCAACCCTAGACTGGAAGGAAGATACCTAAACCTACGCTGGCTGTATAGTTTTGTAATGCAGGGATTGCTACTAAGGGTCAAACCCTATGCTGGCAGGAATGCCCCAGTCCTGGGTTCACTCGGTGCTGAATTCTACTCCCAACTGAGTAGACACTGAACTGATTTCTAGTCTTTACTAGGATTGACTAGGTTGTTACTGATTGTACTATCTAACTGGACTGGATTGAGTCAACTGAGTTCTGTTAATTGATGGAGTACTACTAAATTCTATTAACTATCTGAATATTATGGAGTTCTGTTAACTGACTGAGTTTACTGAGGTCTGAACTAAATATTGTACTAGAACTATGACTGATTTTTTAGTAATACTATTTATGACACTACTAAGGTTGTTTTGCAACTACTGTAGCTCTAGATAAACAGCTAAGTTTTTAGGTATTGAATACCCCCAGCACTCAATAGCATAAAAACTAAATCATAGCATAGACTTGAAAAGCGTAACGATGTGCACTTGTTCATAACTCATTAATAGAGACATTTTATCAAACACTTGCATGATATAACTTGCACATAAGCTACCATGACATGATTTCACCCTTTTGAGTTCACATGAGCAATTTATCAAGAACTTGGAGAACACAATCTATGCACATGATACTAAACAATATGTAGGCATCATAACTTCAATTCTAATTTCACATATTTAAGGTTTTAACATGAATTCACATGATACTACATATATATTAATTAACTACACATGAAACTTTTAGTGAACCATGGATTTCAAACCCCCAATTGATCATTATCGTCATGAATATAATCAAACCAAACATGGAATTTATGAAATCAATACACTTAAAGTTTAGAAATAGTTTCTTGGACTTAGAGGGTGGAAGGAACCCTTGGATGAACACTTCACATGCCTTAACAATCAAATTCTAAAAGATTGATAGTAAGTTCTTAAGCCTTGAAATGAATTTGAAATCTCCGAGGGTTTGTTCTTGAAAGAAACTTGTCAAGAATGAATAGTTTTTTTCTCTTAGAAGGGTTTAATTTCATTTTTTGGGGCTGATAGACGTTAGAAAAAGACCCTATTACCCCTGAGGATGCAAATTTTTTAATGACTGAAAACTGACATAGCGACGCACAGACCAACATGCCGCAATATTAGCATCGGTGTGATGGTCAACTCACCGTGTCGAGTCTGCATGAATTAACTAGAATTTGCACTAGGAGCTGAGGAAAATATTCATCAATGTGATGCGCGATGCAGCGTATTGAGATCACGTCTATCCACTGGTTTGAGCTTTCAAATGTTATTCAAACGAAGTCCAAAAAATTTAAAACTTGTTCGGGAATACCCACCGACATTCCTAATCATGATTCAGACTAAATATCATTACTTTAAGGTCATAAAGGTTGCAAAATAATGTCTCTAACTTATGGAGGCTAAAATAACACTTGGTATGAATACTTAGCTAAAATTTTCTAAGTCTAGGAACCTTTAACAAGCTTAAAGGACTGAGTTAAGCTAAGAATTTTGTAAGGTCCTACACTTATGAAAGTATAACACATGTGGTTCAGAGAATATTACGATCCATAACTCTCATGCCACAATGAAGGTCCTCGGTAAATATTTCAAAAATAGATTATCCAATGGGAAAGGCCCTTCTACAACTGATATGGCCAATGAACTCCTTATAGAATTGGGTGTTACAGTCAGCTATTAGATGATATATATGGACATGGGGATTTCCATTTAATTGGTTAGGGGGACACATAATCATGGGTATGCAGTACTCGATGCCTACCATTACATGCTTGAGTCTACAAATCCTGAAAGTAAGATGATGTTGCATATTTGTGAAAATGAAAAGTTCAAGTACTTTATTGTATCCTATGATGCTTGGATTCTTGATTTTCAATAGTTGGTAAAATTAATATCTATGGATGGAACTTTCTTGAGGATCAAATATAGAGGAGTTCTGCTATCAGCGGTGGCATGGGATGCGAAGAGTCATATCTTTCCTGTCACTTTTTGTGTAGTGGACAAGGAATGTGATGCCTCTCATAGATTTTTTTTAAACAAATGCGTTGCTATGACGAAGATGTAGAAGAGTTATGTATTATTTTGGATAGGAATCCAAGTATCCTAAAGATGGGTTCAATTTTCTACACTTGAACTCACTTTGGTTGTTGCATGAGGCATTTTGGAGAAAATATTCAAAACAACTTTCACAACGAAAGGGTCATGTCTCTTTTTTATAGAGAAGCTACAACATATGTTATAGCTATGTTTTTTGAACATTTTGATCAAATAAGGGATACGTCACCAAGGCAGCATAATATCTCGAATGTGTCAATTTCAAGAGATAGAGCCAGGAATTTTGTCTAGTAAATAGGTGCATTGTTATAAATTTAATGTCTTGTTTGATTTATAAGTTTGAAATACTGTATGATGTCATACTAAGTGATTTTTTATATAGGTTTAATATTATGACATGAAACATAGTTGAATAAGTGAATTTATTGTTTGGCATTGAAAGAGAATTTCTCATTGTGGTGCTATTTGATAAAATAAACAGGAAGTATACCAAATTTTTTTTTTAAATGGCATATGCAGTTTGTGAAAACAAGAAATAGACTTGTTCTAGTAGACAAAAAAATATAAAATATCATCAGTTTGGGGAATAGGTTATTTCCTCATCAAATAACAGATTACAAGTTCAGTATTGACGATCATGATGATGTTGCCACGGTCGATCTTCAAACAAGATCTTGTACATGTAGAGTTTTTGACTTGGACAAAAACCCTGCCAACATGCTATGGCAACGCTTCGAGCCCAATAAGGTACACAATATGGAACTCAAATTTATGAGTACCCATCTCCATATTATTTGGTGAAAAGATATATATCATGGCTTATAGTGAGAACATTAATCTGATGCCTCCAGAAGAATCTTGGGTTATTCTTGTAGAGATTTTAGAAAGATCAATACTTCCTCCATATATTGACCCAAGCACTATCAAATCGGGAAGTAGGCGATATAAGAGGAGGCATGGAGTTGGAGAATCATTTCCATAAACAAAAAATAAGTACTCCATATGTAAGACCGTTGCCACAAGAGAACTACATGCCCAAATCATAATGCACCATGATCATTGTAATAGTAAAAATTGTGTTGTTGTTTGTTATGAACTTTGATAATTTTAACACATTGTTAGGATTGTAAATGTTAATACTTATATATAAAAAATATATTTTATTAATTTATGCATCAATAAAAGAATGTAATGGGAACTAAATACAATAGATGACAAAAATATTTTCAGCAGATTACCCATCTATTGCAATAGATGAACATTTTCTAAAAAAATACAATACAGTTCATTATTCTGGATTATGTTCAACCAACAGATGACCAATTTATTACAACAGATGCACAATATGTTGGAAAAAATCAAAATCGTTGCTACGAGGTGTGTTCTTCCAACAGATGGCACTCTGTTGAAACAGATCTACTAGAAGAACACAATACAGTTCTTTCCACTGATTTGTGTTCTTCCAATAGATGACCAATCTGTTTCAATAGATGGTCCATTTATTGAAAGAACTCGAAACTCTTGCTATTTCTACGGGATTCAAAATTGTTCCAAATGCTCAAACCTACCTCCAATCCTCAACATGTTATGAAAAATAAAAAGCCAAAATGAAAATTAAATAAGAGATAAAGTAAAAGTATGACCAAACATAGATTTTTTCATTCACTGCATACAAAAATACAAAACAAAATAAAACAAAACATACATTACATTAGGTTTAGGTTGATCAATATAAATAAAATAAAATACATATGCTAAATGTAAATTATAACTTAATTATTATTATCATTAATATTATTATCATTATTATTAGTGTTTATTAATATTATTTGCCACACGCTAATAGTCAACCGACAGCAGCAGGGCCCTCCTCAAGATTTGAAACTCATGAAGAATCCTAGCTGTCGTGGCGCCCAATTCCCACTAGAGTTCATTAACCTACCTTTGAAGTTCCTACATGATGTCACACAGAATCACCATATCCCAAACTGGATCAGCCATATCATGAACACGCATTCATTAACAAAAAACGTAAAACATAAAAAAGAACAAAAGAGTCCAAATGTAATACAATGTATACTACCAAATAGTAGTTTTACAAAAAAATATACCTCAACAGACGAAAAAGGAATTTGCTATTTAAAGAAAAGTCGTTGAAGATATAATGATGCTTTTATGAAAATAAGATGTAAAAAATAAATAAAGTGGAGTAGACTGAACGAGTAAGGACTGACCTATTTATAGAGGATTAAATTTAAATGTGTTAAGCAAAAAGTCACAACTGTTCACCTTCTTTTTTTTAATTAAATGCCTTAATTAAATTAAAATGATGACTTTTTGATTATTTAAATCAAAGTAGTGAAAAGTTATGACCACCTTTTTAATATTCATATTAGTTCTTAAAATTAAATAACCATTTTTATTAATTAGATAATCAAAGACTTTTCACCTTTTTAATAACTGTTTTTATTGAGTTCTATCAATAGATAGTCCATCTGTTGTAACAGATAACCCATCTATTTATAAGAAGAAATCAAGGCAGTTTTGCTACTAGTTTGATTTCTTCCAATAGGTGATCTATCTGTTTTAATAGATGAACCATCTGCTAGAAGAGATATTTTGATTTTTTTCAATAGTTGATTCATCAGTTACAACATATACGGAATCTGATTCATCAGTTATTTTGAATGGGTAAAATAAAAAGTCATGAATGTTCACTTTTTTTAATAATTATATCCCTTAATTAATTCAAATTGGTGACTTTTCAATTATTTAAATTAAAAAATTAGATTTAAATACAAGAAGATGAAAAGTCATGAATTTTCACCTTTTTAATATTAACATGAGTTATTAAAATTAAATAACCATTTTTTACAGTTTTAAATTGTATTTATCATTTATTTCCTTGTTATTTATTTATGAATCATTTTTCTTATTGAATAATCAAAAAGTCATGACTTTACACATTTTCAATAAACTTTTTTTACTAATAATCATTTTTAGTCACTTCTTCCAATATATGGATCATCTGTAGAAATAAAATGGTCATATGTTAGAAGAACACAAATCAGGGAAGGAACTGTAATGTGTTTTTCCAGCAGATCTATTGCAACTAATGTGCCATCGGTTGGAAGAACACACTCCGATAGTAAGGGTTTTGAGTTTTTCCAACATATTACCTATCTGTTGTAAAAAATTGGCCATCTATTGGTTGAACACAATCCAGATTGATGAACTGTATTGTGTTCTTCCAGCAAATATCCATCTATTGCAATAGATGGGTAATCTACTTAAAATATTTTTTAGTCTGCTATATTTGGTTCCTGTTACCTCTTTTTATTGATGCACAAGTTAATAAAAACATGTTTATATATTAAATAATAACGTTTACATCCCTAACAATGAGTTAAAATTATCAAAATCTATAACAAACAACAATACAAGTTTACTGTTACAATGATCATGGTGCATTACGATCTAAGATAAAGCTCTTTTATAACAAGCGTTCTTACATACGGAGCACTTTTTCTTTTCTTGATGGGCATATAGCAGGAAGGGTTTCTCTCGATCAGGTTTTTTGTTTTTGAGATTGTTGTCACCCTTCCCAGAAGATTAAGAAGAAAGATGTTGAAGATGGTTACCCTTTGATCCTATATAGTTTTGTAAACTACTTCATGATGGGAGTTGAAGATAAAATACTATTCGACATTAATGGGGTAGACAGAATAAAATGTGTGTAGATGGATGGATCCACTTTCATGTGTGGGAATTATTTATTACTGATCAGGTTATCGAGACAATACACATAAAGTACAATGACTTAGTGAATGCTATTTTTTTATTAATTAGGCATTGATCCTTCAAATAAGATCCTGTATTTTAAAGTTAGGTTTGATAGGTGCATATTGTTAAGGCTGAGGAACGATGAAGATAGTGTGGATATCTTTTTACAATTTAATGATGATTTTGTTCATATTTATGCATCATGTTTTGAGAAAGGATTAATATTTGATGGTAGTGTAAAGATTCAATCACGATTGGATTGGTTTTAATGGTGCAATGGAGTTTTAAAAGGCCCTTAAAGCCTCATAGCATAGAAAACATAAGTAAAAAACCAATAGAAATTATATTGGTCCAAATTTTTATGGATGGATTGTTTGAGTTGATGATTATACAATAGAACATGTTGTGGGAGAATACTTGCGACGGAAAATGGAGTTGCTAAAGACTATCATCTTAGATCTTATTAAAGAAGAAACATAGGGTAACAACAAAGGAACTTCTAGTGAATCTGGCCAATGAAATTGACTTGAAAGATGAAAAATTTGAATGAGCTGCAAATATAAAAGTATATCCAAAAATAAATATCTATCAGTCTTTGTTAAAAAAAAATAGTAAAGTGGATTGGAGCTGTAAGTAACTACGAGTAGTTAGCATGGTTTGAATGATCACCTCTAAAGAAAGGAATAGAACTCTAAGAAAGAAGATTTGCGAGCATTGAGAGTTGAAAAGATCTACATTCAACAACATCGATACTGCCAACAAGGCTTTTTAAGTTTTCCAAACATATGACTAATCTACTGAAATAGATGGGCCACTGTTGGAAGAACTCAATCCAAATTTTGATTTCATCAAATAGATGATAAATTTGTTGCAAATAATGAACCATCTGTTGGAACGGATAAACAAGAAGATGAGAAGGTAAGAATAATAGCTGAGAGTGCAAATCTCATAGTGAACCATACCAGACATGTCAAAAACAAAGGGATAAAACCACCAATTTTAGGGGAGAAATATATAAACTTGTTGAGATTAGAAAGGATCCTCAGGTAAAAGAGGAGAGGAAAGAGAGAAAAAGGAGGAGACGGTTGGGATTATCCCAAAGAGGACAGAAAGAAAAAAAAAGAGATGAATTATTTATAATTGAAGGAGAGGAAATTCTAGATATGAGTTTAAATATTTATTAATTTATGGCGGTGAATGCTTTGAGGGGAAAGAGGAGACGGTGACGGTGACATTGAAAAGACAAGATAAGATAACTCAAGGAGCAAATTTTTAAGTTATCCAAAAAATGTTTAACCTCCTTAGTATTTTTTTTTTAATTTTGGATAGTAAAATGCTTTAAAATAAAAAATATATTCTATTAGATAAGTCATTTATTGCAATAGATGTCTATATTAGATTAAAAATTTCCAACAAATAAATCATATATTACAATATATGTTAATGTCTATTTGATAATTTTCAACAAATCAGTCATTTATCACAACAGATGGAAACATCTATTTGATAAATTCCAATAGAATAGTAATCTTTTGCAATGGTTATAAATATTTATTGTATAATTTCTAACATATAAGTAATCCGTTGAAATAGGTTGAACATCTATTTTAATAGATTTCTATAATTATTTGAAAATTTTCAAAAGATGTGTCATCTATTGAAACAAGTTGGTCCTCTATTTATTAATATCAAACCATTATTTAAAATATCTAATTTGATTTATATAGAATTAAGGATGAGTTCATGTGTTCAACTATAATTTTAGTTGATCTCATTGCAATTACATGATCAACTATTGTGTTCGTCCTAACTAGAGTTATTAACTGATCAATTTGAGTTGAAATAATTCAAATCAAGTCATTATTTGTAATAACTATATTAATTTATCTATAATTAAGGATGATTTTATAAGTTCAACTATAATTTACATTGATCTCATTGTAATTACATGATTAACTATTATATTCATCCTAACCAGAGTCATCAATTGATCAATTTGAGTTGAAATGATTCATATCAAGACATTATTTATAATAACTATATTGATTTAGATATAATTAAGAATGAGTTGATAAGTTTAACTGTAATTTCAATTGATCTTATTGCAATTACATGATCAACTATCATATTCGTCCTAACCAGAGTCATTAGTTGATTAATTTGAGTTGAAATAATTCATATCAAGCCATTATTTGTAATAACTATATTGATTTAGCTATAATTAAGGATAATTTGATAATTTTAACTAAAATTTCAATTGCTCTCATTGCAGTTAGATGATTAACTATTGTGTTCGACCTAATCTGAAATACTCTGGACTTTGGCTCTTGAAAATTTTTTGAGATTTGAGCTCACTACCTTGGTTAAGACTTGACCCCATGAGTCTTAGGGTATCTTTATGGGTCATGTGACCTATTCATAAGGTGTCTAGTAGATGTAATTGAGTTTCTATCCTGGGTAAGACTTAGGAACACTAGTCGTAAAAACTTGTAATGAATCATTAGGATGGGCTGTAACCAAATCATATAAGTTGGTGTCTTGATTCTTATTTGAGTATGAGAGGCTCACTATGAGACGTAAGGACTCGTTAGGAGCTGTAATGATCAAACCATAGGATGTTCAGCGTTTACCTTATTTGGTTATACTCTGGTTATGAGTAAGACCCTATGAGTCGTAGGGTCATGTTACGAGTTGGTTTGTTGAGTCATTAGGATAAAAATGTTGGTTCTCCTGGAGATTGTCCTGGTTATGACTCATGGTGATGATTCATAAGGTGATTTTAAAAGTAGATGGATGACTCGTAACCAAAGACAATGTTTTTCCATATTTTAAGTTGGGGGCACTTTAGGCATTTCTCACTTAAAACCCTTTAGAGGCCACGTCCATAAAGTACTTTTGGGGCATTCATTCAACACATTAATGGATCAAACACTCTCTTTACTTTCTAAATCCTCTCAAGAAATCCAAGCTAGGGTTTCACTAATTTGGTAATCTAAGGGTTTAAGTGGTTAATTTCTCTCCATAAATTCTTATGATTCAGGCATGTGACTCATAACTCATTGTTAATTTTATAAAAACATGCGATTTGAAGTATTGTTCATGAGTCACTGGCATGGGTTTTGAAATAAGAGTTAAGGTATTTGGATGTTTTTTTGTTGAATAATTTTTCCCATGATTTAATTATAATTTTCCATGTTTTGATTATGGTTTTTGCACATGTGGGTGCATAGGAATGGTGATTTAACTAAGGGGTCATGGCTTACTCCTAAATTGATGATTTTTACCTAAATTTTGGCTTGATGACGATATGCCCTCAATCTATTTGTGAAATTGTTAATAAGGATGACTATGTCACAAGTTTGAATTGTATGATTGAACTAATGCATTGCCATAAAATAGTTAATGAATGATCGATGGATTTATGAAGGCCTCGATGGCTATAGATTGATTTAAATTTTAACCTTGGGGTTTGATTTGTTAAATAGGTTTGAGTCCCAAATGTTGCATTAACTTGATGTCTTTGTTTGGACAATGGGTCGAGTCCCAAATGATGAAATTATTGTTATGGAATATTATACGCTTGTAAGTTGGATTTCTTTGATGATACTAATGAGGTGCCTATATGTTTAATGGGTTTAATAAATTTTGATTATTGTTAATTAATTTAAATTGGTCTTAAAAGCAGGATTTTTAGCTGGGTTGTAAATGTAGAGGCCTCAAATGACTAACACTAGAAACCACGCTAGCTTTTGCGGGTGTCTAAATGATCGTGAGGTTTGAGTCCCCTATATTGAATATATGAATATGAGGTTTGAGTCCTTCTTTATGTATACATTTGTCCCATCTTAGATAGGCCCTGGTTCAAGTCATGAAAAATATGGTATTAGAGCCTAGGCTCATGGTCAATTAAGTATCCACAAAGTTCTGTAAAGTAGAGTCTCCTTTATGGGTATGTATAACACCACACTTATAAGAAAGAGGCTATGAGACATTTTGGAATATTTCCCTTTCTTGATGTCTTAATTTTGGGCTATAGAGTCTAAGGTCTTGGATCCTTCTGATTTTTGTTTGTTTATCTTTCAGGTCATTTCTCCAATAAAATATAATGTCTATGTAACTTCTTTTGTCCCTTCTGAGGATAATATTGATGGAACACGTCCAACTTATGAGGTCCATACCCAATCAAACATTACTATATCTGATTCTTCTTATGGAGTCACACCTATACTCACTGATTTTACTATTGAGAGCAACACTCATACTCAGTCGCCTTAAAGGGAGGTTACTAATGTTGTGTTCTATCTCTACATTAATCTATTTACCTAGTTGTTATTGTCTAAGTCACAATAGTTGTGTTCTACTAGTGTTGCTATGGGTTGTTTGAGGCCACTAGAGTTGGCCAATTTATAAGGTTGTATCCTTCGATGTTTACTGATACTAAGGTTGAGGAGGATCCTCAAAGTTTCATTGATGAGATGGAGAAGATCTTTTGGGTTATGCATACTTCAGAGATTGAAGGTGTAGAGGTTGTTGCTTACCAATTAAAAGATATGGCGTATCAGTGGTATAAAGAGTAGGAGCATCTTACCGGAGATGATTTTGAGTCTTCTTTGTGGGATGATTTCTCTAGTGCCTTTCGGAACCTCTTCCTTTCTCAAGCATTAAGGGAGAAGAAGGTGAAAGAGATTATCAACCTAAAGCAAGAAAGAATGACAATTAAGGAGTATGTCTTAAAATTTCATCAGTTGTCCCAGTATGCTCTTGAGTTGGTATCTAGTCTTAGGGATAGAATGATAAAGTTTGATGATTTAGTTATCCCAAGACTTGATTCTAGAGAGTAAGGCTGCCATGTTAAACAAGGATATGGATAATTCTAGGCATGTGGTTTATAAACAGAAAGTCGAAGAAAAGAAAAAGAAGCAAGGTGAGATTGGTGAGAGGCAGAGTAAGAATTTCCAATATTCAAAATAGGTTGGAGGCCATCAGCAGAGTGGAAAGTAGTCTAAGATAAAGAGCTATAGGAGTCCTAACTCCTATTCGACAACTAATTCTCTCTACCCAAAGTCTTCTGGTGACCGACCTTTTCAAGTTGATAATTCTTTTAGGATACATGGTGCCTAATCTTAGACAAGTGGGGCCCAATCAGCACCATCCTACACCTTTTTATGGATTTATTGGTCATCACCATCGTGGTCAGTGTGAGAAAGAGAGGAACTAATGTTTTACATATGACCAGATTGGTCATATACAGAGAGATTGTCCTTCTAGGGTTAAATCTGGGGAAAATAAGATTCATGTTGCTACTACATCAGCTGTTACACGAAAGAGTGATACTTCTACTTCAAAATCCAACACTGGTCAAAACACCCTTTATGTTATCACTAATCGTTAGGAGTCTAAGGTATCTTTGGATGTCGCTACTGGTATATTGAAGATCTTTTCATATAATGTGTACTATTTACTTGATTCAAGGTCTATTCTCTCTTAAGTGACTTTATTTTTGGCTTGCGCTCTGGTTTAGATTCTGAGTGTATGTCAAAACCTTTTTTTATTTCTACCCTGGTAGGTGACTCTGTGGTCTCTAGAAGAGTCTATAGGGGTTGTGTGGTGTTTGTTGATAAAAGGAAAACTTTGGTAGACTTGATAGAGTTGGAAATGGTTGACTTTGATGTTATTTTTGGGATGGATTGGCTACACTCATACGATTCTTTCTTAGACTATCAGAGCCGTAAGGTCCTATTTAAATTCACTAATGATCCAATTATTGGATGGGGAAGTTCCCTAGAGCCTAAGGAGACATTTATATCATATCTTAGGGATCGAAAACTGATTTCAAAGGGTTGTTTCTATTATTTTATCTGGGTTAAAGATTCTAACTTAGAAGGACCTTCCTTATATTCTGTCCTAGTGGGATTTTGGCCGAGGCCCATAAATCATGCTATATGGTTCATCCTGGTTCAACAAAGATATACTATGATCTCAAGGATATGTATTAGTGGGATAACATACAGCAGGATATAGCCGACTTTATGGCTAAGTGTATGGTGTGTCAGCAAGTGAAGGTAGAGAACATGAGGCCTGGTAGGCTATTTTAAGAAATTGAATTGCCGATGTGGAAATAGGAGATAATTAATATGGATTTCGTTAATAGCCTTCTGTATTTGCGAAATCAGTGTGACTCCATTTGGGTCATCATGGATAGGATGACTAAGTCTGCTCACTTCTTTCCAGTGAGAACTAATTATTCTACCTAAGACTATGCAAAGTTATTCCTTCAATAGGTTGTAAGTTGCATTGTATGCCTATCTTTATTATCTCAGATCATGGAACTCAGTTCTCATAGCATTTTTGCTGTTTTTTTCAGCGTAGTTTGGGGATTAGAGTGAGCCTTAGCACTGCCTTTCACCCAAAGGTGAATGGTAAGAGGAAAGAACCATTCATATCTTGGAAAATATGCTACGAGTTTGTGTAATTGAGTTTGGTAGTAGTTGGTCCAACCACTTGCCTCTCATTGAATTAGCCTATAAAAATAGTTATATTTCTAGCATTAGTATGATTTTATTTGAGGAATTGTATGGTAGGAGGTGTAGATCTCCTATGAGCGATTTATGGTTGATGAATAAGAGATCTTTCGCCTAGATTTGGTTCACCAAGCTATGAAAAATGTTATGGTGATTCGGGATAGGCTTAAAACCGACCAAAGTTACCAAAAGTCCTATGAGGATGTCATACAAAAAGAGTTAGAGTTTGAGGTTAGATATTAGGTGTTCTTGAAGTTTTCTTCCATAAAATAAGTAATGCAATTTGGCAAAAAAGGGGAAGCTTAATCCATGATATGTTGGCCCGTACTTAATTTTAAGAAGGGTTGGTACTGTTGTGTATGAATTGGATTTGCCCTCTAGCATGAGTTGTATTCACCTGGTGTTCCATGTTTCCATGTTATAGAAATATATAGGTGATCCTTCATTGGTGGTTCCTTTAGAAAACATTCGTATTTCAGATTCCTTTTCCTATGAGGAGGTCCCAATGATTATTTTAGAACAACAAGTCCATCGATTGCTGTAAAAGGATGTCTCTTTATGAAAAGTTCTGTGGTGGAACCAAAAGTTTGAGGAATCTACTAAGGAATAAGAGGAGGACATGAAGTCCAAGTATCAAAAATTCATGCTTGAGTTATGCGTGTTCGTAACATCTTTATTTTCTCCCTTTATTAAAGAAAAATTGAAAATTTCCTTGGTATTTTGTGTTCTATCTTAAAGGTAAGAGTAGTGATGTTTGAGGTCTTATCGTGCTAGAAATTTCTTGTCCCATCATTCAAGGACGAATGATCCTAGGGGGGAGACTGAAACACCCCAAACTTTGGCCCTTGAAAATTTCTTGAGCTTTGAGCTCACTACCTTGGTTACGACTTGACCCCATGAGTCTTAGGTGTCTTAATGGGTCATGTGACCCATTCGTAAGGTGTCTAGTGGATGCTATTAAATTTCTATCCTGGGAACGAATTGGGACACGAGTAAGTTAGTGACTTCATTCTACTGGGGTGGCTCACTATGATCCGTGAGGACTCATTACAAGTCATAATGGTCAAATTGTAGGATGTCCAATGTTCACCCTATTTGGTTTTGGTTTGGTTACGAGTATGTCCCTATGAGTCGTAGGGTCATGTTATGAGTTGGTTGGTTGAGTCATAAGGATAATAGTTTTGGTGGTCCTGGAGACTGTCCTAGTTACAACTCATGGTGACAAGTCATAGGGCATGTTATGAGTAGATCGATGACTCGTAATCAAAGATGCTTTTCCAGATTTTAAGTTGGGGGAACTTTAGGCATTTACCACTTAAAACCCTTTAGACCCCTAATCCATAAAACAATTTTGGGGCATTCATTCAACACCTTAACGGATTTAACACTCTTTTTATTCTATCTAAATCCTCTCAAGCAAGCCAAGTTAGGGTTTCACCAAGGGTCATCTAAGGGTTTAAGGGATTGATTTCTCTCCGTAAATCTTCGTGATTTAGGCATATAACTCTTCCCTCATTGTTAATTTTATAAAAGCATGTGATTTGAAGTATTGTACACGAGTCATTGGAATATGTTTTGAAATAACAGAAGAGGGATTTGAATGTTTATTGTTGAATAATGATTACCATGGTTTAATTATGATTTTTTATGCTTTGATTATGGTTTTTGCACATGTGGGTGCATGAGAATGGTGACTTAAATAAGGGTCATGGTTAACTCCCAAATTAATTATGTTTGCCTTAATTTTGGCTTGATCATGGTAAGCCCTCAACCTATTTGTGAAATTGTTAATAAGGATGACCATGTCACAAGTTTGAATCGTGTGATTGAACTAATGCATTGGCATAAAATGGTTAATGAATTATGAATGGCTTTATGAAGGCCTTGTTGTCTATAAATTAATTTAAATTCTAACCATGGGCTTTGATTGGTTAAATGGGTTCGATCCCAATTGTTGTATTTTCTTGATGTCTTTATTTGGACAACGGGTTCGAGTACCAAATGATGAATTTGTTGTTATGGCATATTATACGCTTGCAAGTAGGGTTGTTATGCTGATACCAATTAGTTACCTATATGTATAATGGGTTTAGTAAATGTCTTTGCATGTTAAATGTTTTAAATTATACTTATAAGTGGGATGTGTAGTCGAGCTGTTAAAGTAGATGTCCCAAAGGACTAACACTAGAAACTAACGTCCAAGCTACACCTCCTTTCAGAAGATGATATAGTCGCTGTCAAATAAATTAACCTATCAAAGTTTGGGGTCGAATCCCAAGGGAATCCGTGGAATTGTGGCTCTCGGTAGTTGAAGTTAATGGGTAGAAGTGGAAAAATAAATGAGGGGATTTGAGTATTAATCTCGAATTAGTAGCAAATATCAACTTTGATTGTAGTTAGGTGTAAGTGAACACTAGGATTATGTTCCCCATCGCTTCTCAACTTTATAGGTTTGTCGTTCTTTGTTGAACCAACCCGATACCTTGCATATAGAATTGATAAGTTATGTACGTTCTATAGTCGTTTGAACCAGTAGTAGATTTTACTTTTTACCTTTTGAGTCTCAGGATGTCGTCTTACTAACCCTTATCATGATCCCGGTTCACTATTACCTTTTGAGTCTCTAGCTATTAGATAAAATATAATCATCTTACTTAGATAAAACCTAGAAGTGTGGATCAATAGTTAAAGTCCAAATTACAATTGTCATTATCTTTTTCTAGTCATTACTCTTCTTTTGGAGTAAGTAGCAATAATCTAGGCGGGATCCTAACGTGTGCACCCATTAAGAAATCAATTAAAGCAAAGATAATACATTGCATTCATGGGTAGCGGTTCAGAGCAACAATAGCACTTCCTCTACTTCATCAATTAGTCAGGGTTTTGACAACCCTAGATATGGGTTTTTAGCCACTCATACTTGTGAAGTAGTCAACACTATTCATGATTGAAAGCATAGATGAAATCACAATGATAAGAAGTAGAAAATCCAAAACCATAACTGAATTAATCAATTGAAGTCAATACAAGTGAATTCCAAGATCAATGTTAGATCTCGGAATTAAAATATATTAATATGTATAAAAAGTACATGACTTCTACTAAAAACACATAAAGGGCATTTATAGTACATGTGGAAACCCTAAAACGAAAGCCCAAATGAAATAGGTGAAAAAAGGGTCAGTGGCCACCTATGGTCTCTACATACGCCCTATCCTTGGGCACAGGTAGCACTTGTGGTCAGCAGAAAGGGCACAATAGCGACCGTAAGTTCCAAACCAAAATTTTCCTACAAGTTAGATCTTAGGATTTTGGACTTCTGACACTTACTTTGCCCACATGCGGTCCACAAGTACTACATGTGGTCCGTATGTTAACTTAGCAAGTGCTGCAAGTCTTCTCTTTAACTTTTCTTCAATTATCGAATAGGAATTGGTCACAAACAATCCAGAAAGTGTCTTAAACATCCATAATTACTCTTAAAAGTAGCCCAAACACTTTTTTCACCTTTTTCATGAACTTAGCATTCACAATATGATTTCTTGCAAAACATATACAAAATGCATCATATCTAACAAGATAATTTTAGAAATTTGCATATTTTACTCGTTTTAAGAATCAAAAGGGTTATATTTCTATAGCACATCAACACTCTCAACATAGAATATTTGCATGTCCTTAGGCAGCACGACACACAAAATAAAACAAAACTAAACACAATGCTTGACTAGGAAAATCTAAGTTATTCAAAGCAGTCAGTCAACACTTTAAGCTTAAATCACAACACCCGTTCCTATCTCACTTTTCAAAACCAACAGTTTATAAATATGAAGCACAACAATGTGACATAATGGGGTCAAGGCATGACATTACATTAGCAGCAGAAAACCACACATACGTACAAATTACACTACCTGAAATAAGAAAATAGCTAGCAATATGACTCTTGTTTCCTCACAACAAAGATGTCCCCATCACTCATATAAAATAATGCATGTCAATGCAGGGATAGTTAAAGAGACAGTCTTACTTAGAAGACAAGTTCCAATCAATGTGCATCAAATACCATAAGCTTGCCTTTTTTTTATTTACTTTAGCATTCAAATATGCAAGTTAGGATCACTATAGAAATTTCCTCGGCTTGTAATGTAGGCTTAGTGGATGGTATGGTATATATGAAAATATCAAGTGACTAAGCCTCCTTGGCACTACACTAACCTTGGGGTCTCACTCATTAGACAATTTCTTTTTTATTCCACCCTTTTTATTCTTTATTGCATATTCAGGTTGGGTATATGCAATAGGTTCATATACTTTTTATTTTTCCTGAGTTGAGGTGCACAATGTTCAAGGAGGACCAGGGCCAAAATAGGTTCATTGTAACACAAATGGGAAGGTGAATGGTGAAACAAAAAATAGGCTAAAAGGGTCAAAACAGGGATCAAGGGACACAATTCACATATAAAAAGTCATTTAGGATAAAAGTGAACTAAAATGAAAAACAGCCTATGATCCTTTCCTAGATGACTATCCTCCAACATAGGCAAGACTAACCAGGTAAGTTCTAAATTTAACACAGAAAGGGAACTAAGTATTATCTCACATAATCATGGCGTAGAGTCAATATTACAAACTACTACCTATCTGGTTCATGCAATTGTTAGCAAGTGATTATCATATCCAAAATCCTAATGTCATAACAAGATCCACAATGTTCACACATATATACATTAACATAGTTCCAACACACAAATCTTGGAGGGATATCTTTTTTTTCAAAAATCAATAAAACATGACAACTGTCTAAATGCTTAAAAATCTCTTAATTACACAAAAATATAACACAATACAAAACAAAACACAATACGATATAAATTATCCTAGACATGATGGTTTTACAACCATACCGCGACCGATAGAAAAATAAGAATGACAATATATCCTGAACCTCTTATCTCATCTGCTTGTATAGGGTAGTCATCTCGGTCTCAAAAACCCCCAATCAAGAATTAGTGGCCCTTCGACTATCCACTAAGCTCTGTAAAAACTCTTTATATATGGTAATCATACCTATAGCAGGAACTGTAGTGGATAGGCGAGTAGGATTTAAAGATATGACAACCTTTTAAGGTCAAAATCAGGGATGATGAAAAAGTGATAGGTGTCCCCTCACACTAAGTACTCAAATCAGTCGAATCTCTCTACTCCCCTATATCAATATCAACACGAAAACCCACATCACTTCCACGTTCATCACTAGGCTATGTGGAAACTAATGGGCCCTTAGTTTGGACCCGAGGTAATACTTTATGTTCTTTAGCTCTCCAGGGAGGGTCTTAATATGCCAGATACTTCATACTCTTTGTCTGCAAAGTCACCATTGCAAGTACCCAGTCATCTACTCCCAGTATCTCAGGTACGTCGACATAATCACACAGTCTCTAAATTATGTAAGGGAATGGCAGATTAATCAACTCCCCAAATACTCTTTTATGGATCACATACCAGAGGATTGTTGAAAAATTAATAACATATATATCCATCATACAAGCAACTAGGGATTCTCTCTTCCAAGTCAAAATATTATCTGAAGCAGTGGGGAATAGTCAATATTTGATCTGCAACTGCCAAAACTTGGCCTTAAAAGTCAATGGGCCCTTTTTAACCACACCATGACCCTCAATCCATGGGTTAGCATCACCCAAAGGTGAAATATAATTGTCTATCCACCTAGACATCTCAACCCTGTCTTATCTATACTCCTCCTCCAGTGTAATGTGTCTCTCAGTCTCTGTTTACATTTAGTTGTAGATGTGCGGGTGATATATTTTTATCTAAAAATGACTGGGTGGATAGTCTCTATTGAAAGATCAACTCTGACACATCTTGCAAGTATATGATCAAGATGTGGATGCTCTATATGCCTCATCGATCTTGGAAATTTGTGCATGGTGAGCTCCATTATAGCTTGGTATGATGCATAACACTAATGCACATAGCCGGGCTGTAAGAACTGAGTGGTCTATTCATCTACTCTAACTGATATTTGATCAAAGGATGCATGTAACTGTGGTAATATCCTCAGTCCCAATAGATCAATCTTATGCTCCTCATAAATAAGTCTCTTAGGCCTTCCAGTATCTAAGATATGTTTGTCTATATCATAAATCGCCTGCATATCCTCTACACACCACTTCGTAGGTGTCTTTGTTGCCTGTATGGGGTGGACCCTGCCCTTATTTTACTGATGCATTGTAGGAAGAATGATTTGTAACCTCCTCATTCTGGGGTATATTTTACTACTGTACATGAGTGGTGATACCCTCCTCAGACTGGGGTACCAATGATGACTCTTTCTGCTCTACCTCCTTAGATGAATCTTGGGACCCCTCCTCTGACTGGAGGTCCTGAACAACAACTTATGGAGTAGACTCAAAATCTATCTCTTCTTCTTCATAATTAGTTGGACAAATGTGGGGGGTGATATCCGTGCTGAATTCATCCTTATCCAGTTTGTAGCTACCTAAGTAGCCTAACACATCTGTCCTCGAGTAAATCTATGAGTCACCCCAACTATCGCCTTTATACATTGCTGAATCGGGTAATCATCCACCAAACCACTAGGATCGGGGGACTTATCATATTTCCTTGATGTATCAAGCTTCTTATTTATGTGTTTTGGTGTTATGTGTACCTGAAAAACTAGATGTTAGTTTCCAACAAAAATAAGGGATAGCAAAAGTTGAAGAAAAACTCAAAATTTGCAAAGTTTGAATTTTTCCTCAATTTTCACACCGCTATGACCTATTTTAAATCCCAACAAGTCCAATGTGCAACACCTATAAAAATCATGATTTTCAAAGCAAACTATCATGCCCAACTTGTGATATTACTCTACTCATTCAAGTTTAACTTCCGATTGGGGTCAAACTTTACAATTTAATTCAAAAAAGGCACTACATTAAGAATTTAGACTACTTCAAGGATCCTACATACAAGCATGATAAATTCTGTATATTTTGTATGAGAATACACATATCAACTTGTATATTTGATAAATAAATCAATATATAACCATTAGAAGCCAAAAACATTTACCTCTTTTATGATGAACCGAAACTAAATAATGAAGAAGTCAAGAAAAACCAAAGTTGGAACATGTTTTTAATGTATTTGGACAAGTTGGTATCTTAAATAAGTTTTAATTTAGCCTTTACTGAAGTGTGGAATTAGTTTATGTTTTAAGAGGGAAGTTTGAATTTAAAGAGAAAAGTGAAGTTTTGAGGATCTAAATGAGTTAGAATGAGGTTATAGTTGTTTAAATAAGGTTGAGGGATTTTTTAGGTCTTAAATATATGTTGGTGGGCCTAAACGTTTTATTAAAATTTGGGCCCACATACTTAGCTACAGAAGCTACTTGCGCCTGCCACCTGTGGCCAGGCATGGGGCACAAGTGCCACATGCGGCCAACAAGTTTAGGCTCAAGAATTTTGGCCCACTCCTGTGATCCATTACTGGCGTTTTAATATTTTTCCAGCTACTTATGGTCCCTCAACCTAATTTTATGGTTCCAAAAGTATTATTAGATGCCAAAGTCCACAATTTTCCATTTTTTATCCTCAAAATTTTAAATTTTCAATTTATTGTTCAACTTACCTGACCCGTGTGGGACTTGTGATTGTGATGGGTTGATCATGCAGTCCCCTTACGTGGAAATTGATGAATATAGCAATTTTACCATATTCTGGGTAAGTCCAAGATCTAAAAAACCTACAAAAGAAAAAAAATAAAAACATGAATACTAAATAATAGGTTGCCTCCCACTTAGTGCTTGATTTAATGTCACAACATAACGTGGCTGTGTTAGTTACTTAGACTTCACCAACAAGACCATAGGTTGACTCACATGCAATACTTTATTTAACATCACGACATGACGCGCTATCTGATGATAGGCGATAGTACGCGCCTATATCACTATATTTTGCCCATATTTGTGCCATGTTTTGAGAACAAATTGTATATTTCATGCACTTTTAGTCCTTTTTCCTGTAAGTGAGCTAACGAACATGATTAGTAAAGTTTCAGGTATAAATAATGCAGAATTCAGCATTTTATGGATAACTTGACGCCAAAGAAAGCTTCACGGAAGGAGAAAAGGAAGTTGGGACGCCTAAGGACCAAAGGTGATGCATGGAAAATCTGTCCCGGGCTAAAACAGCATTTCTGAAGACTTTGGGGACTAGCAGTAACTTATTTAGATTAGGATAATGATACATTAACCTAGTACAATTGGGTTAAGTATTTCATTAGTTTATTTGGATTAGGATAATGATACATTAACCTAGTACAATTGGGTTAAGTATTTCATTAGTTTAGTAGGATTTGATTAAGTATTTCATTAGCCTAGTTGGAATAGGAGATGGGTATTATAAATACCCTATCTTGCTAGAGATTTTTATTCACTCTTCAATCAACCATTCTACTTCCGAAAGACTCTTCCATTAATTCTATTTTTCTTCTTCTATTCATCTATTCTTAATTCCCGCAACAAGAGAATTGTTACTTGCTAAGGAATTCACGCCTAAATGCCTACCACTTGTGCTACACGAAATTAATCATTATAGTGGTATAATAACAATTTCAATCGTGATCTCCTTCGTATTCATGGGTAACTAAACTTCTCTGTTGGGGTTACGGAAGCCGAATGAGATACTATCTATTGTTGTGAGTTTGTGAGTTTGTGAGTTCGTGACACGTATGTTGCTTATATCATTATTCTCTTCATCTTAATGCAAATTCTTGTTGCTGCAGATGCATAGAATAACGCCAGTATAACATTTAACTTGTTCGAAAGAAAGGTTATCTGTCTGCAAAAGAGATAATGTCAAGGTAGTAGGGTCCCATCCCCTATTAAAAAGTTAGTGTCGTAACTGGATTAACCTCTTGGAGAATTCGTACCGTTAGACATGCTTTAAGCTCGAAAGAGTTAAAGTAAAATAATCCTCGAATAGGTCGAAAGACGCCTGGATTTACCATCGAATACAATTCTCTATAAGAACATGCATGTCTGAATTCAACACACTCATAGCCAATAGAGACGTATAACTCAGAAGTTGGACATAACCCCAACTCCTCAATTCTCATTGTTTTACAACCTACTAAACATTCTTTCTTTTTACTTTGCTAGTTTCAGTTCTTACTTTAATATTGTGGTTAGACATTACAATCCCCCCTTTTTACGAGACTTGCACCAAAAGTCTAGTAATCCTTACTTACTTGTTGACCAAGCTATTCCCTGTGGGATCGCTACCCAGCCCAGTTGGGTTCTATATTTGACAACAACCGCTTTACACTTCTACGAGAGCTTTAGATTGAGCGTTATCAAAAATTGGCGCCGTTGTCGGGGAATACAAGTGTCAATTAAGTTTGTGATAATTACTAGACCCTTTGGTCAAAGATTCTCGTACTTTTACTTTTAGTTGTTTTTTTTGTTTTTCTTTAGGATTGTTCAGTGCATCAATGGATGCACAACGTGAAATTGAAAGGATGGCCGCTCAAGTGCATCAACAGAATATTGATAACCCAGGTCGTGCAACAAATCCTGATGATGAGGACCTGGGCTATGAAGAGCTACTAAACCCATGGCGTACTGTTTAGATGGCGGCACCCATGAATAGGGGAGATCATCAAGCGCGATTTAGGCCCGAACGCCGAGATGTGCATATACCGTTCAATAATGATGATAATGATCTTGATGGAGCTGGTGCCACAGGAGCTATTATTCTTCCGCCATGGGCATGCGGAGCAAAGTTCAATATCACTAGCGCCATTATTCAGCTTTTTCAACTCAAGGGATTATTTGTTGGACTAGCAGGCGATGATCCGAATATGCATCTGATCAACTTTATTTCTACATGCAAGTCATTCGACAATCCTGGCGTTGGACAGAATGCAATTCGACTACGCTTTATTTCCATTGTCTTTGTCTGTGGAGGCAACTCTATGGTTGAATGGGCTGACTCCTGATTCTATTACTAATTGGAGGCAATTGAAAGATGCTTTCCTAGAAAGATTCTATCCGCCATCCAAAAGAGCACAATTGAGAGATGAGATCACCAATTTTCGACAGCTCCCAACTGAAGCTCTCCACAAAACATGGGAGAGGTTTAAGACGAAGCTAATGCGGTGCCCAAACCATCATATGACCAATGTCCACTTGATGGAGATATTATACAGGGCTTTGAATTCGGTGACTAAGCCAGTGGTTGATAATGCGGCTGGAGGATCATTTATGGACCTCACCTTTGTTCAAGCAAGCAATATGCTAGACCAAATGAGAAAGCAAACTAGAGTTTGGCATACCAGGGATTCTGAGGTAGCAAGCCCCACTTTATCTATTGGCATGACTGCAGAACAAAGGAGAAGAGAAGAGGAACGCGATCAAGACATGGAGCATATGAAAATACAAATAGATCTTCTTACAAAGCATCTATTATCAGGGAAGACCGAAAATGTCAAAGTTGTTGCATCAAAAGGAAGAGAGGAATCCGACTCTGAAGAAGAAGCCAACTACTTGAATAATCAGGGGGTTTTCGAGGCAATCCCCAAGGAAACCAAGGTCAGAACTATTATGATAAATCTGGATACAAGGACCATGATCAAGGTAGTTGGAAGAATAATTCAGATAGGAGTGGTTTGTATATTCCCTCTAGAAATCATGAGGCTGAGGCGTCTGATTCAGAAAAGATGTCTATGGAAGATATGATGGCCAAGCTGCTGAAAGGAGTGGAGGCAACCAATATGGGCGTAACTGAGGTGAAGAACTATTTCTCTTCAATGAATCAGTTGGTTGACTCACATTCCATTGCAATAAGACAACTAGAGCAGCAATTGAGTCAACTTTCAGCAGCAATTAATCAAATAAAAGACGGCACACTACACAACGACACTGTGGTAAATCCATGGAACGAAGGATCATGCATGGCTATTACTACCCGAAGTGGTAAGGTGCTGGAAACTTCATCAAAAGGCAAGCAAGTGGTTGACGAAGTAGCAGACAACGATGATAAGGCTAATAAAGAAAATGCCATGGAAGCTAACCAAGACGTCCATGACGTCACCCCTAGTGGGTTGCAGCCCAAAACTACCAAAATTCGGAAGCAAGAGGAGAAGAAAGTCATGGAGAAAATAATTCCATATCCACCACCACCTTTTCCTCAAAGACTGAAGAAGCAGGCGAATGATACAAGGTTCAGCAAATTCATGACGATGTTAAATCAGCTGACCATTAATGTTCCATTGGTGGAGGTACTTGAACAAATGCGTGGGTATGCAAAATTTATGAAGGATCTTTTGACAAAGAAGCGGTCGGTAAGCTATGAGCTGGCAGATAATGTTCACCATTGTAGTGCAATCGCTATAAGATCGCTAGTTCAGAAAAAGGCCGACCCTGGTGCCTTCACTATTCCTTGCACTGTTGGATCTTTGATTTTTGCTAGGGAATTGTGTGATCTGGGTTCTAGCATCAATTTGATGCCACTATCCGTCTATAGGAAATTGGGGTTAGGCGATCCGACACCAACCAATATGAGGCTCGTGATGGCTGATAGGTCAGTAAAATGACCTGTGGGTATCTTGAATGATGTGTTGGTGAAGGTTTCTTCATTAATCTTTCCTGCAGACTTTGTTAATCTAGATTGTGAGATGGATTCTGCAGTTCCCATAATCTTGGGACGTCCTTTCCTTGCAACAGGAAGTGTACTTATTGACATAAGAGCTAATGAGCTTTTATTTTGGTTGAATGAAAAAGTGGTCCGTTTTGATATATGCAAAGCAATGAAGCATCCCAGCGATATGAATGTGTTCTCCGTAGCTTATGAGGATAAGAAAGCATTATCTATAGAAAAGTCGCTTATTGTTGATTCACTATCTGATGTGCTGTTGAATTTTGAGCGTGAGAAGGCTGAAGAACATAAAGAAACCGCTTGTGCTCTAACAGGAACAAAATCATATTCTCATGCTCCTAAGAAGTTGGACCTTGATCTTACGAATCAACCTTCACAAATAGCGAAGACTTCCATTGAAAAACCACCAATTCTAGAATTGAAAGAACTACCAAGTCACCTAAGGTATATGTTCTTGGGATATTGAAATACACTTCCGGAGAGTGTTGCGGATGATTTAAGTGAACAACACGTAGAGGCTCTCATCTCCGCTCGGATGAGGTACAAGAGAGTTATGGGTTGGACTATGGATGATATAATTGGTATCTCTCCTGAGGTATGTATGCACAAGAGTTATCTCGAAGAAGATTACATGCCTATAAGTAAGCCTCATTATTGTCTGAATACATTTAGAAAACGATCCATCACTTATCTAGACGAAGTCTAAGTACTCGAGGTAACTATGTCTAGCCACGAAAATAAATAAGGCGCTAGATGGGAGGCAACCCATCGTTTATCGTTTATCGTTTATCGTTTATCGTTTATCGTTTATCGTTTTACAGTTTTTGTCTTTCTTTCATACTAGTACTTATTTTGCTTTTGATAAATGAAAATCCAAAAATAAGAGTCGTGCCACGACCAAAACTAAGGCGCTTGGTGGGAGGCAACCCATCGTACTAATTGTTTTTAGTGGTTTTGAGCAAATGTAGGTGCAAGAGGTATTCAACGAGGAGATTGGTTTCAAATGACGATTTGGACGTATTGCATGGTAAAGGTGGTAAGTTAGGAATAAAAATGCATAAAGCTATGAATTGAGCATTGCTCATGACAAAATAGGCATGGAGCAAGGCTAGGCCTAGGTAAAACTAGGCCACGAATAATACAACGCCTATACTATAGCCCAAGGTCTCGGAATCTAGTGTGCAAAGGCATAGGCGCCGCCTATGCTCAAGTATGCCATAGCATAGGCGCCGCCTATGATAAAGCATTTGGTCTCTAAATCTCATATGCAAAGTGAAAGGAGCCGCCTATGGTCACCAAATGCTTTGCAAAAGGCATGGCCTATGCTATGGCATTCTGCTCAACTAGGCAACGCCTTAGGCGTCGCCTATGGTAAGTTTTGGTCTCCAAATTCGATTTTAAATGGGTCAAAACCCGACCCAACCTTTTCCTATAAATATGAGACTTAGTCTTGAACAAAAAACACATTGGAAACCTAGCTTATGCACCGCCTATAGTCTCCAAATCCTCTCAAAAATTTTCCTTTTGCTCTTTTTCTTCACAAGAACATCATCCAAAGGCATAAATCAAGTAAGCACTACTTTGTTCTTCATTTATCTTTCATAAGTACTACGTTACTATGTCTATGATAAATTGCTAAATCTTGAAGAAGCATTGGTAATGTGAATGTGATTGAATTGTTGATACACAACCAAGTGAGTGAACATATACGTTAGGATGATATTAACTTGTTTCCAACTTGAATTTGATTTTGACGCATTGTCATACTACTTGCGGAATTGCTATAGTCATTAACATTGCATAATCTTGTCACTTGAATACTTACCTATTGGAATGACTTGTTCATCGGAATAAGACTTGTAGTTGCCTACCGACATAGGAGGTTGTGATTATTGATAGATACTATACCTTGATTTAATCCCTATGTAGTAGTCTTGATATATCTAACATGAAAGTATTGCAAGGATTACAAGAAGTGTGACATATCTGATTGTATTGTTGGAATATAGCACCTAAAACGTATGTCGATGAAGTCTGAGTAATCAACCACTTTCACTAGTTTGTGCCAACAACCTAAGTGTGGGGTGGTACCACTACTGCTTGTTTATAGATTGTATCCATCGAGATGATACTAACAAGAACATTGTTTTAAGTCTCAGGTACAATGGCACCCAAAGCAAGATAAGGCAGAGATAAGGCTACCATTTGACAAAAAGGCAAGAAAAGTGGCCGAAAAGAGCAAGGAGAACCCTTCTCGCTGCAAATACCTCGACTCACTCTTGGAATTAAGTGGGATACTTATGAGGAACTTCTGAGGATGATGACTCTCATGATGATTCCGATGCAAGGGGTATGACCCCAGACATAAAGGATGAGTCCGACTAACCAGGTTCTTCTTATTTATTTTCCATTGAAGACAGTGTGTCCCGTCTAAGTGTGGGGTGCTGGTATTTGCATGCTATACTTCTCTATCCGCTTTTGCATTTATTTATGTTTGTTTGAGTCCTAGTTTTTTTTTTAGTTAGTCGTTTTTTAGTAGTTAAAATTTTTTTTTACTTAACTTCGCATGAAATTATTCTAATAGGCAGCATGAGATTATGACAAGAGTGTGTGTTAAAATCATTACTATTGAGATGTTTAGGCGCTAATTGTGACTCACTATATGATATTGTGTGGTTCAATTCCTTCATCTGTTGGGTCAAGAGTCTATACTACTCCTAATAAAGTCGACCATGTGCCTTGTGTGTGTGAGGATATAGTATATTCTATGTTTGTGGCTAATGCTAGAACTTGCCTGGTATGTATGTAAAGCGAAAATAAGGAGTTCAAGTCTAGGAGATAATTTAGGCATTTCTTTGGCAACCTATAATTGTTTACCTTCCTTTTACCTACCCATGGACATTATCCTAGTTAATCCCTTTTGAGCCTTTAAGCCTATTTTCTTTGACAGCCTCATATGTAAGCCTAATCCATTTTTTTCAAGACCATAATTTGATCCAAATTCCTAAGTGGTTTAAATTGAAAGAGTCATATGACAAAATAAAAGGAAATTGGATGTGTATGATGCCTTAGAATGTAGTGCTTGAATTTGTTATGAAAAAGAATTGCTATCATAAGAGGTGTGTTATGAAAAGAAAAAGGAAAGGAAAACTAAAAAGTTAGTTATGTTTAAAATTGAAAAACAAAAGAGGAGAAAAAGGGTGGTAGACTAAAAGAAAGTAGAAACGTTGTTTGAATGAAAAAGTGTTAATGATACAATGTGATGTATTAAAGCGCTTAGGAACATAGTCACTATTTCTGGCCAAAATAGTCCTACCCGTCCCTTAGCCTACATTACAACCATCAAAAGACCTACTTGATCCTAAGCTTAGCATTCTGACATTTAGTGGAGCATTACACTAAGGGCAAGCCTATGGTCATCAGTTGCAGCATATGAATTCTTTGTGAGAGCGAGAGCAAGGATATTTTGATACCCATGTTTAAAAATATGCTATACTTGTGAGTGATTATGGGTAATATATTGTGAGACACACATGGTTGATGAGTTTTGGGTAGTCGTGTATGATTATTTGTGCCTTAACCAATGAAGATGAGTTGACCACCATCACGAGTCTATGTTGGAGGTTAAATCATTTCTACTAATGATCGGAAAACTACTCTTTGTTGATAATTGTTGTGCTTGTCTTGACGAATATTTTGTGTTGTTGTTGTGAAACCCTAAGTTGATGTTTAGAGGGACATGATATTTTATTCGAGGATGAAAAAAGCTTCAAGTGTGGGGTGTTGATGATAGGCCATATTACGCGCCTATATCACTATATTTTGCCCATATTTGTGCCATGTTTTGAGAACAAATTATATATTTCATGCACTTTTAGTCCTTTTTCCTGTAAGTGAGCTAACGAACATGATTAGCAAATTTTCAGGTATAAATGATGCAGAATTCGGCATTTTATGGATAACTTGACGCCAAAGAAAGCTTCACGGAAGGAAAAAAGGAAGCTGGGATGCCTAAGGACCAAAGGTGATGCATGGAAAATCTATCTCGGGCTAAAACAGCATTTCTAAAGACTTTGGAGACTAGCAGTAACTTATTTGGATTAGGATAATGATACATTAACCTAGTACAATTGGGTTAAGTATTTCATTAGTTTAGTAGGATTTGATTAAGTATTTCATTAGCCTAGTTGGAATAGGAGATGGGTATTATAAATACCCTATCTTACTAGAGATTTTTATTCACTCTTTAATTAACCATTCTACTTCCGAAAGACTCTTCCATTAATTCTATTTTTCTTCTTCTATTCATCTATTCTTAATTCCCGCAACAAGAGAATCGTTACTTGCTAAGGAATTCATGCCTAAACGCCTACCACTTGTGCTACACGAAATTAATCATTATAGTAGTATAATAACAATGTCAATCGTGATCTCCTTCGCATTCATGGGTAACTAAACTTCTCTATTGGGGTTATGGAAGCCGAATGAGATACATTCTATTGCTATGAGTTTGTGAGTTCGTGACACGTATGCTGCTTATATCATTATTCTCTTCATCTTAATGCAAATTCTTGTGGCTGCAGACGCATAGAATAACGTCAGTATAACATTTAACTTGTTTGAAAGAAAGGTTATCTATCTGGAAAAGAGATAATGTCAAGGTAGTAAGGTCCCATCCCCTATTAAAAATTTAGTGTCGTAACTGGAATAACCTCTTGGAGAATTCGTACCGTTAGACACGCTTTAAGCTCGAAAGAGTTAAAGTGAAATAATCCTCAAATAGGTCGAAAGACGCCTGGATTTACCATCGAATACAATTCTCTATAAGAACATGCATGTCTGAATTCAACACACTCATAGCCAATAGAGATGTATAACTCAGAAGGTGGACATAACCCCAACTCCTCAATTCTCATTGTTTTACAACCTACTAAACATTCTTTCTTTTTACTTTGCTATTTTCAGTTCTTACTTTAATATTGTGGTTAGACATTACAATCCACCCTTTTTACGAGACTTGCACCAAAAGTCTAGTAATCCTTACTTACTTGTTGACCAAGCTATTCCCTGTGGGATCGATACCCAACCCAGTTGGGTTCTATATTTGACAACGACCGCTTTACACTCCTACGAGAGCTATAGATTAAGCGTTATCACTATCTTGACTACTCATAATTCTTTAACATCCTCATAGGAGTATCCTCCAGGGTATCAATACAATCAATCATCGACATCACCCTCCTATCGGTTGGCTGCTTTATTGACTTTTAGATGTTAAATATGGCCTCCTCACTATTTACTCTAAATTTCATCTCTCTGAGGTGGATTTATGTTCCTTAGTGTTATTATCTTAGTTTATTCAGTTTTTTTTAAGCACAACTAGTTTTCTTAATGTGTTAATAGTGATATAATTGAGCATCTAAGTGTTTAAGTATTTGATCACAATGTTTAAAGTGCCTTTCAAACAAGTTTGTACTTAATTTGGTCTCTTAGAGTTTAAACGAGAAAACTAGTGTTACTTGCTTGAGCTATATCTTTTTCTAGTTGATCTTGATGGGTTATAATGTGAAAAATGAGTTCCTAATGTTATTATTGTGTATTTATGGGTGGAACAACTTTTTAGAGAATGATTTTAGACCCATAAGGTGGTATATTTATGACCCTTTTATAATCATATTGCCTTCTCCTAAGATTGAACTAACTTGTAGCGTGGATATGGCATAATGCTAAGTTTGGAATGTAGTTGAAGTGTTTGAATCATGGTTAGTATGATTATGCTCAGTTGATCTAGTCTAGGGGTTTTGAAACTGTAATTTGGGTAGAGTGGACTTAAATATCCTTGTTCCTAGATGAAGTCCCTATCTTAGACTAGATTATGGCTTACTTAAAATATAGAAGTTGAACTAGATAACTTATCCTAGTTTGGGGCGTAGATTGCCTGAATATGAAAATTGACGATTAGAAGTGGGTTCGCTCGGCCTACATAGGCCAAGACTTGTGTTAGTCATTGTGGACTTAGTTGTGGATGTTAGACCTAGTGGAGACTAATGAGACTTATTTATGAGATTTGACTATTTAATTGATGGATAATGATGTATTGTTACCTAGGATAGTGACTAATGGCTTATGGCCATGATATTGGGCCTATAAAGATGTTATTTCTTCATAGATATGATATTGGGCCTATAAAGATATTATTTCCTCTTAGTTATGATGTTGCACCTTTAGAGATGTTATTTCCTCTTAGACATGATGGTTGGCCTTAGAGATGATATCATCTTAGACATGATGGTTAGCCTTAGAGATGATATTTCTCTTAAATATGATGATTGGCATATAGAGTTATGATTTATGCTTTATTGATGCATTATGACTCCTAGAAGTGACATGCCTCATATATGTGAGATGATTATACATACTCTTAATAGCTTATATATATGTTATGCCTCATGAATATGCTATGCATTATGGATATGAGACTCTCTCTCTCTCTCTTTATGTATGTATGTACGTATGTATATATATATATATATATATATATATATATATATATATATATATATATATATATATATATATATACGGTATGGTAGAGGAGGGGCATGGATGCCCCAGTTCGTAGGTGTGAGAGGCTAGCGTTGGATGGTTTTAGGCGGGGTAGGGGTAGGCCGAAGAAGTACTGGGGTGAGGTGATTAGGCGGGACATGAAGCAGTTACAGCTCACCGAGGACATGACCCTAGATAGGAAGGTCTGGAGAACGCGAATTAGGGCAGAGGACTAGGGCCAGTTCGGGTCGCTAGTGTAGGGAATTACTTGCTGGGGGTACGAATATGGGTGCTTTCCTCTGTTTTCCTGTTGTTTTCTTTTTCTTCTACGTATGGCTGCCGTATCTATGTTATGGATGTTATGTTATGTACTCATGTACTCTTGTAACCTTGTTCGGTGCTTCACTTTGTATTTGTATTTGTGTGGTATCTGGCGTTTTGTGTCTTCAGCCGGGGGTCTATCGGAAATAGCCTTTCTACTTCTTTAGAGGTAGTGGTATGGACTGCGTACATCTTACCCCCCCCAGGCACCACCAGGTGGGATTACACTGGGTTTGTTGTTGTATATCCGGTATGGGATAGAGGAAGATGCAGTGTGACGCTTATGATTTATTGATTGAATATTGGTGATGGTATGCATAGATTAGATACATTTATGATTGATAATTGTTGTGATTCTAGATGAAATATGATCTTATCACTGTTTCTCCTAAATAAGGGTTAAAACCTACTTTTCACCTTTAAAAATAGATTTTTTACAATAATAATTGCCTAACTTAAGGATAACTTAAATATAAGAGAGGTAAATAATTGATATTTTAAACAACCAAGATAGATTCTAGTCTATGATTTTATTCTATATTCACTTTGGTTGTGAGATATTCCTACCCTTTCTACACTTCATAATGATTTAGTCTCGAAATCACTTTGGGTAATGGATTTATGAATTTACACTCTTTTAGACATGGCTTGAGTCCGTGAAACTATAACATATACTTATGGATAATGTGATATTGATGATGAGCGACAAATTATGAAAATATAATATACCTAGCTTCTCTTTTCTTAATTATTTACTTTAGCCCTCGTGTGGCTTGTTCTTTACTTTACCCCTTATAGGACTTGCACTTTACTTTAGTCCTCATGGGGATGGCTCTCTATTATTGAAATTTATTTGGATATTATGATAATATGATGACACCTGACAAGATCAGAGGATATTATAATGAAGTGATGATACCCGATAAGGCCAGAGAATATTATGATGATATGATGATGCATGGCAAGGATGGAGAATATTATGTTGATATGATGATACCCGACAAGGCCGGAAGATGGCTATGATGATAAGATTATGATATAGATTATGTACCTTACATTCATCTTTGCATGCACATCATCTATCTCCAGTATGTACCTATGTCTATCAGCCGGTATGGGATAGTTGCATAGATATGTGTGATGACTATGCCTTGTGTTGTTGTATGATGATTGAATCTTCGTATCCTGGGATGTTGGGGGCATGCATAGGATCGACTAAGTATTTGATTTTTTAAAATAGTATTTTACTCGCGTTGTTATTGTTATTGTTATTATCATTGTAAGATTATTGTTATGTCTAGCTTATGACAGATTGATCATTAATTCAGTATCGTGACTTGAGGTATGAGTCTGTCTTTTTCTATCTTACAATCTCATTATTATACAATCTCAAACATATATAACATAGAAAAATCCCTAAGAACTATGTCATCCTAAAGGTGAAACCAATAAGGCAAGAAGCTGTGGTGGGGAGTAACCAGAGTAGAGGTGCTTTTTAGGGAAAAAGTATCCAAATTACCATGCTAATAGTGACCGAAGAACATGTTATTTAAGAATAATCTAGTATATAGTAATCTAAGATGACCATATTTCGTTATGTATATGATTGAAGGGAATATTTTTAAAAAAGCAATTTTATGAAAATGAATAATTATTTATCTGATGTGATGGTAGATTAATTTAAAATACTTATTTTGTATGCACTTAAGGATATAAAAGTAGTAGATATAAGAAAAATCATATTAGAAAAAGCATTTGGTAAATATTATATGACTAGAATAAATTACATACCATACCTACCTAACTACTCTTACAAATACTTATCATGATAAATTACATATATCTAGAAATTTTGGAAAAAGATATGAGAAACATACAGTTAATAGAAAAATAGATGAAAATAAATATAGACAAATACATGGAAACTAAAGATATAAAATATATAGAATTTCTTAATGAAAATATGCAAGAACTACTTAGACTAAAACAAACAACTACAAAATATTATAATAAAATATTTAGTCAATTTTAAATGATAGATAATCTTAAAGTCTTAATCTTATATATACATAGAGATATAGAAATTATAGATGTTAAGAAAATAATATTAGAAAAAGTATTAGACTATGAAATTGAAACCATAAATTGGATAGCACAGTTATACCTAGATAATTACCCAGAAGGATATTATTGAGATTAAGAGATGTTAGAATATATTAGAAAAACTAGAGAAAATCAAGATAATCTAAATAAAGAAATTAATTATAAAAACCGAATTAGAAAAATAATGGAGAATCTAAAAGAAAAATTAATATGGATAGAAGAAACCTTAAAAAATTTAGAAAAAAGTACATGTGATAGTTTATATAATTTAAAAAACTCACTACGAGAAGAACAACACGAGATAATAAATAACATTGAAAATCTAGAATTAGACATACATTACAGTACAATTAGGATAAATTATTATACAGAAATCTGTAACTTTGCAATTACTACAGGATAAAATAATAAACCATACAAGTTAATAAATACATCTTACGAAAAGAATAAATCATTAAAAGATATTGAAACAAAATTTAAGAAATATCCACGCACAAAAAAAAATAGATTCATTATATATATAATAGATCTATTTCATAAGACAGTTCAACATTGTAGTAGTTAATGAATAAAAGTATTGACTGATGAGACAATTATAAAAAAAAAAAAAAAAAAAAAAAAAAAAAGATACTACCAAACTAATAGTATCCCTAACAACCAAAGCAATAATATCAACACAAAATACAAATTCATGATAAGTTGGTTCTACTTCTATTTTGGCTCTTTTTTTTTTTGACTTAAAACCCCCTGATTCCTTGATAATGTATAGAAACATGAATCATGTTCAAATATATGTCATATGCATCATTTTATGTCAAAAGTAATTCGTCATATCTCTGAATCTCTTGACACTATTTTTGTTATTTTCTTATTTGTATTTCTTGTTTTATTCTACGGGAAATCTTTTCTAAAAAATAGTTCTATTAAACAAATCACATATCACTATTTAGTTATAAATAAATCCATTCTATAGTGTGTATATTCACTGATAGTAAAAGACTTAGTTTTCACTTAATAAATTATTATGTTAAACTTAAGCAACATGAAAATTTCATGTCATAACCTATATGTTTCAATTTAGGTTAAGCAAATAAGAATATATTTTTTATCCCTCGTTACTTTTCTATCCTAATATAAGTTAAAAAATCTGCGAACATATATTAGACTATTTAAATATCATAAACACAACGCTAAATCAAAAGTTTATGATTACAATATCTATTATATCAATCAGAGAAAATTTCAACATAAAGACGCTTTTTCTACTTCTGTATTTTCTTATTCTTTTAATTTTGTTTTTTATGGAAACGACTTCTAACAGAAATGTAGAGTAAGCCTGTATACGTATAATAGACACTTGTAATATGATTCTTCCCCGAATCATAAGTATAAGGGAAAAACTTTAGTCCACCAAGCTACTTTTTTTAGTAGTTGATATACACTGATGCTATATAAAAATTATCCATAAAAGTAACATTCCCAAGAAAAAAAGCTAGTGATGTTTTACTGGAGCTAACTTAAGAATAATTTTCAATACTATCTTACAATTATCTGCTAATAATAAAGTACAAAATTGAAGAGAATCTAACCTTTTGGTGTCACTGGTGGCCATCATCATGCCTAGCTTGTTCCTCATCCCATTTTTTCAGCATATTCACTCTAGGGCTTCAGTTCGGGAAAAAACATAGTAAGAGATGATGAAATTAAAATGAAATAACTACTAAGGATTTTATAGGCGATGATACATGACAGATCAAATTATTTCTACCATAATAAATATGAATCCTTAAATATAGAAAATCAAAGTAGCGACAAAATTTATTTATTTAAATATGGGTCTTTAAAATTTCAAAGAAAAAAAAGGGATAACTTCAAATATATACAATAAATTAATTAGTTTATGTAACGATACATTTCGTTGCTACTAAATTATCCGTGATAAATTTACGAAAAATCTTGTTTTCATTCCTCAATATTAACTTGAGCCCAAAATAGCCATTATTTTATTTATTGTCTACGTTAAGTTTTTGGCTAAGATTTAAATCTTTTGATGTTTCTAAATAGAGTCAAGCTCAATGAATTTAATTATTCATGAATACTAATATCAATACTTTAGTTTGAAAGTCATTTAGGTATGAATTAAGGTCGTACAATATCCCTAACATGAAGTTATGTTTAAAACTTTCTTTTTGATAGAGTTTCGATTTGGGTTTCTATTAGGGTCAACATAAAATGACCCCATATCTCCTAGAATATAAGAATTTAGGGGGCTCAATACCCACAAAATCAAAGATATTTGAGTACTCTTTTCAACTCAACAAATTGTTCGTCTATCCAAATTCGACGCAAAAAGTTATGACGACTTTACTGACCACTGTCTGTGCTGAAATAGGAATTTCATTGTAGCAAGAATTCTGGTGGTATTTAAATCAGTTTCAACCGTGGTTTAGGTATAAAAGCCTCAAACTTCATTCCCTAACCATAAAGAGATGATTTCCCAAAGCTTAAGGTAAAATTCTTCGTTGAGATAAGTTTTTCATTATTTTCTTTATTTTTTAATCTTTTAACATCTTAGAATCCTTTTGTGATACTTCAGGTGTTAGTTTTGGCGCAATGTTGATGCACTAGGGTAAGGTGATTACTTATGCCTCTCGTCAGTTAAATTCTCGTGAGAGGAATTACCCTACTTATAATTTGAATCGTAGTGTTTGTGTGGAATATAGCGTCATTACTTGTATGGAGTCCCTTGTGAGATTATCTCGAACCATTATATCTTTTAGTACTTCTTTAGACAGTGAGATCTTAATATATGGTAGTTGTGTTGGCTCGAGTTGCTTAAGGATTATGATATCGCTATTTTTTATAAATCGGGGAAGGTTAATCTGGTTACGAATGCCTTGAGTTAGAAGTCGACTAGTATGGGGAGTTTAGCTCGTCACTTAACTTAGAGGTGGCTTCTAGCCTTGGAGGTTCAGTCCTTATCTAACCGATAGTTAGGCTTGAGATTTCGATAGTCGAGCATATTTTATCCTTTTTGATTCTAGATCTTCCTTGATGGAGCAGATTCAAGCTCGTTAGTTCGAGAATAATTCAGGATATGGTGTTGGGTGGAGAGGCTAAGGATTACTCTCTTGATTTTTATAGTATATTGAGGATTGGTTGTTCAAGTTAGTGTGCCGAGAGTCAAAGATCGGATGATATTGATTTTGTAGGAGGCTCATTGCTCTAGATAATTTATCCATCCAGATGCAGCCAAAATGTATCGTGATTTGAAGAAGATTTACTAATAGGGTGGTGTGAAGAAGGATATGGTAGATTTCATAACTCGTTGCTTGTGTTGTTAGAAGGTGAAGGCCAAGCACCATACACTGAGTGGTTTGATTCATATAATATCCATTCCTAAGTAGAAATACAAGTGAATCTCTATGGACTTCGTGACTGGGTTGCCCTGTACATAGCTTGGTTTTAAAAGTATTTCATCATCGTGGATTAGTTGACTAAATCATCCTATTTCATCCCTATTCAAGTCTCATTCAGTACTGAGAAGTTATCCCATATTTATGTTTGTGGCATTGTTCGTCCTCATGGACTACCCGAGTCTATTATTTCAGACAAAGGTTCAGTGTTCACTACTAACTTTTAGTAGACTTTTCAGGAGAAGTTGGGTACTTGAGTTGACCTTATCATAGCTTTCTATCCCTAGACTGATGGTCATTTGGAAATGGCTATTTAGGTTTGAAAGGATATATGTTGCACATGTGTTATGGATTTTGAAGGTCAGTAAGAGTAGTATTTGGCTCTGGCGGAGTTGGTTATAATAATAGCTACCGTTCGAGTTTTAAGGTGGCCCATTTTGAGAAATTGTATGATAGGCATTATTAATCTTCTGTTGGTTGGTTTGAGACTTTAGAGGTTAGATACAATGGTAACAACTTCCTTCGTGAGTCTTTGGATAGAGTTTGGGTAAATCAGAGTAGGCAATGTAGATCATAGGAAACGTGCTTGAAGTTTGGGATTGGTGATCATGTCTTCCTCTATGTGTCACTTATGAAAGGCATGATGATATTTGGGAAGAAGGGTAATGCAAAACCCCGAGAATCCCAACCATTATTAGAACCATGCTTCAAGCCCATGAGAAATAAATTATTATGATTTTGTAGTTTTATGATAGAGCTTGATGTGCATTAAGGCCTCAACTACATCCTAGCTATTAGACGAATCAAAATATCCCTTACCTATTGAGTTCTGGAGTAGGATGTTGCTATAGTCAACTTCAAATGAGCATATATTTTGTTTTACTAAGAATTTTTTATCTCATGACCCATCAACATATAGATAATTGAATTAGCTTTCCAACGATACTAATTTCGCCTAAATCCAATAACTGTAACGCCCTGGAAATGGGTCCCGAGGCATCCACGGTGATTAAGGCTACAATTAACCTCAAGCTAACCATTTGAGCCATATTCACATCATTCATCACTTATCAACCGGATTACAACAAACAGACCTCAAAAATATTCTCGATGATATCATAAATCAAGACGAAAATAGTGCGGAAAGTAACAAAATACTATGTCTCATGACAACTCCAAACATCTAGTCTAGTCTAACAAGCCTCTAAAAGTCAACAACATCAGAGAGCCATTGGGACATACCCTAACTGACTCATACTCAGTATCAAAAGTACTTCGTTCAATGAAACAGAAATCTGGACACATGTCCTCGGATCATGAGGACTCACCACAACAGAGGATGTAGAACAGCGTGCCCAGAAAGTCACTGTCGAGCCTGGGACTGAGCACCTGAACCTACATTTCGAGAAAATGTAGCCCACATCTGGAGATGTGGGTTAGTACCATATAAATGGACCGAGCATATGGGGTTGTATTCAAATCTAAAAATCAATATCATAAGCATTTACAGAAGACATGCATGATGTAATGAAAGACTCACATCGCTTGAATAAGATCATTGTAATCATCAGAGAGTGTAATAAAACATGTGAGTCATCATATAAATTCTCAATCACTTTCCAATTCATTAGATGATCAAACCTCATAATGAAATCCCTCTTGGATAATATAAAATCATAAAAACTTTTCAAAAATGATAACTTTCACAACTCATCTTTCAAATCATTTCACTTCTCGTTATCAGACATAAGAACACACACACATACACTGGGAGCCTCTTACAACCGACATAAACCATGTGAGCTACATGGAGTCCAACGTCCAACCCAAGTTGGGGAGAGCTGTCTTATCCTTGCCATCGGAGTAGGACGTTACCCTTTGGTTCACTAGTGATCACTATATCAAGAAGCCTTAGGCTCACATCCTACGAGGGCATGTAGTTCTAGGAAAGTACCAATCACAGCTATACCTCCCACTCAGTTCTAAAGACTACTCCTAAACTTAGCTCAGATCATTTCAAAAGAAAACCCACAACAACACAATTCAGCAATTCATATAGGGAACCGTCATGCTACCCCTTTTTCATAATAAAATCAACATGTGGATTTCTTTTCTCATTCGAGTTCAGAATAACTCTTTCACAATCAAATCATTCAAATATCAAGGTGTGTATAACACATTACTTTACCAAAGATCATAATCTCAAAGAGGGTTTAAATCCCATATATCAACTCTTGAGAAAAATACTTCAAGATTCATACTTTATGTAGAAACCATATATAATTCATACAAAATCTGAAATTTTAACTTTAAACATGATATTATTATCAAAGTTCATGGTATTCAACTTTCAAGGAATAAAAATATCATAGTTTCTTGAAAAAAATATAATATATAATGTTCCATCTCAAATTCATAGTAAAGCCAATAAAAATCATGTATATTTGTAAAGATAAACATCAATTTGGGCACAAGAATGAAAGAAGGCTCTTATTGAAAACCCCACATACCTTTATGGTAACAGATTCGTCGAAAGATTGGACCCTCAACGTTGATTGTGCAACCCTAGTTGTTTTTATCCTTTAGTGTTCTTAGATGATTAACTTAGAATGATAATAGGGTTGTGATATGTTTAGGAACAATTAAATTCGCAGGGTTATTTTTATGAATGTGTAAGGAATGTTAAAAGGTTTATTCATCCTTGAAATCACGCAAAAATGGAGTGTTTAAGTCACTTGAAACCAATACATAGGTGCCACATATGCTATCGCCTATGTTTACATAGGCACCGTATATGCTATCGCATATGCTTTCAAGTGGTCATATGCGATTAGTTAGGCGACGCACTCTATTTAGGAAAGCCATAACTCCTAGCTCGAGTGTCGGATTTTGATAAAATTGGAATCGTTGGAAAGCTAATTTGATTATCCATAATTTTGTCGGTAGAAATATGTAGAAATACCACACATTTATAAAGTTATGCCCATTCAAAGATGACCCTTGCAAATTCAAATACTAAAACTTGATGGATTTCGAAGCTCTTAGCTTGTACTACCTTAAGTGACTCATATAACCACACTTAAAAAATCATAAGCTCTATTATAACTAGGGAACTCTTGGTAATTTAGGTGCCCAAATATGGTTTACAAAATTAGGTTTTTCATATATACGAACAACGATTCGTTTTCCAGCTTAGGAAAGTGCGGGGCATTACAATAACCTAGTGAAACGTTATAGCATTTTTTGTGTGAGGTAGTGGGTTGGCTCGATTACACCGCTCAGCGGTGCAATAGCGGTGATGCCAATACCCCTCAGCAGTAAACCTTTAAATCAAAGTCATCCAAAGGAAGTAGGTCACCGCTATTAGCTCGATCAACGGTGATATGGTTGTAGGACCAATATCGCTCAATAGTAAGCCTCAAAATCAGGATTTTTAATGTCCAGAGACCATATAGTCTTTTCCCATAGCCCCAAATCTACCCAAATACGGAATATAAATCCCAATAGAGCATTATTTTCTCATTTTTCTAACAAATTACTCAAATTAAAGTAGCCCTCTTTCAAGAACAAAAACCCTAGCCTCCACAATTCAAGAACAAATCAAAAGAATTCACCATCAACTCTCACGAATTCATCAATCCAGGTATGTAAATGTTCATCCATGGGTTCTTTCCACCGATGGAGTCCAAGAATCTAATTTCAAATTCAAAGTTGTGATTTTTACAAGCTATTGTGATTTGTACCATGAATCCCATAAATCTTGATTCTATACCATGTTTACATGAGATTTTTGTTGTTATTAAATCTCACGCATTTGAATAATGTTATTCGCTTATTTAAATCATAATTAGTGAAGTTGATGATGAAATCATGCTATTACTACAAGCTTTAAACTATTCTCATGCTTAGCTTAAACTATGAATATCAAGTGTTTGATGAAATGCCTCAAAGAATGAGTTTTAAATAATGACCATTGTTATGTTTTCAATTGAGTTCACATGGAATGCATTATACTATGTTTTAAATATTGTGACATCTATATCGTGTTCACACAAATTTAGAGTAAAACCCTAATATTATGATTTGGCCATGTAATTGTGTGATCTTTTCATGTTTGAAAGGTATCCCCATGTTAAAGTCTTAGTCCCCTTGTGTTGGATGAAATTATTAGGTGAAAAATTGTAAAATATGGTTTCCTTCCATAGTTTCAAAGATTTCATGTGTCTTTGTTGTTATTGTTATCGAGTCTTGGGGGTTATGAATACCCAAAAACTTAGCTATTTATAGAATTTTAGTAGTTACGGAATAGTTTGGATAAATCATGACCATATTCATCTAGTTAACCATCATGATTAGTTACTTATCCAGTTAAGCATAGCTCAGTTCCACAATCAGTGTCAGTTTAGTTGGGAGTAGGATTCAGCACCGAGCGAACCCAGGGATGGGGACATTTCTGCCAGGTTCGGGTGTGACCCTTAGTAGCAATCCCTGAGTTACAGAACTACGTATCCAACGTAGGTTGATATATCTTCCTTCCAGATAAGGGTTGACATATCGCGCTTGAGTTTTCTTGCCAGTGAGGGTTGAAGAAATGTCTTTCTGCCAATTATGGTTGACTCAAAGCCATTGTTAGTACCCATGGCACGGTACTAGTGCCCTTCCAACAGGGGTCATAGGTTGGACCCCGATCAGATTAGACTACATGTCGGTTAGATGATACCTCTCATAGTTTTAATTACAGTACTCAATTCAGAATTCAGTTCAGTCTTACTTGACCGTAGCATATAGTTTATCAGTTATTCACTTATCTGTATTTCAGTATTTTAGTTTACAAATTATATTCAGAACATGTTTTATGCTTGGTCACGCATCTATCGGTATTTACATATTTCACGTATTCTCAGTATTTACAGATCTCATGCATTCTATTCAGTACCTCATGTTATTTATTCAGTCAGTTATTATTTATGCACATGAAACCATGCATGATAGCCTACCTCATTTAGCATACCAGTATATTTAAAGTACTGATTGCATACTTTTTTTGCGCTATGATGTATCATATCATAGGTTCGAACGCTCAGTTCCCAGATCACGCATAGACCTTCCAGATTATCAGTCGTAGTAGTGGTGAGTCCTCATATTTTGAAGACAGACTTTATTTATTTCCATGATTATAGTTCAGTAGTTAGATAGAGTTAGTTAGGGCCTGTCCCATCAACTCCCCAGTCAGATAGTTTAGAGGCTTTTGGACACTTCAAACAGTCAGTTGGTTTTTGTTTATTTTATATGGTTTACACTAGTGTTCTACATATTTATGATACAAAAATGTTTTAGTATTCAAAAACTTGTGGTATATTTAAATATTATGCCTATATTATTTTGTTATTATTATTTAGTGCTTACAGCAGGTACCAACTCATAGGTTAGCTTATGGTCCCTCAAGACTTGTAGGCACCGTATGGCACCCTAGGTGTACTCTTGGGGTATTAAAAACTTGATATCAGAGCTTAAGATTTTAAAGTATCCTAGGGATTCTAAAATCCGCATTGAGTAGAGTCTTGTACATGGGTATGAAGTGCACCACACTTTTGGATAACACGCTACAACATGTTTTAGGAAAATTTTCCCTTATTTTAGTGTTCATGTTTTGTGATAGAGCATGAGCTCTATTTAAACTCTCTTCCTAACTCATCCATCCTTTCGTGTCCATAAAAATGCCTCCCAAAAAGAACAACAGAAGAAGAAATTGGAATCAGCCCATACCTCTGCATGTTCAGGAAGATCCCTTAAATAAGTATGTCTCCCCCACTAAATTCAAAACTACTTTCATTACCTTAGCTCACTCAATAGCAACGTAGAATAATCAGTAGACTGTTATCCCAGACAATCCAGTGGCTAATTCAGCAGCAGCTAGGATTTGGGACTTTACCCGAATGAATCCTCCTTTATTTTTTAGATTCAAGTCTGATGAGGATCCACATGAGTTTTTTGATATTGTTCAGAAGGTTACTGACATCATGGGAATTATGTCTAGTGAGAGTGCATAGTTGGTTGCTTACCAGTTTTCAAATATAGCTCATACTCGGTATAAGCAGTAGAAAGAGAATATGGGCGCAGATGTAGGGCCAGTAGAGTAGGATGAGTTTACCAGATCCTTTTTAGATAGGTTCTTTCCCTTAGAGTTGAGGGAATATAAGATGATAGAGTTTATTAATTTGAAGCAGGGCAACATAATTATGAAAGAGTATCCCCTTAACTTTACTCAGCTAGCTAGGTATACTCTTCATGTGGTGGATGATAACAGGTCTAGGATGAGTAAGTTTATCTCTAGCATAGTTGATAGTGTAGTCAAGGAGTGTAGGATTGCTATGTTGATTAAGGAGATGTACTTGTCTAGGCTTATGGTCCATTCCCAGTAGATTGAGGAAGAAAAGGTTAAGAAAAAAGAAATAGAGAGTAAGAAGGCTAGGATAGGTAGTTTTGATTTTGCTCAGCCAAGTCAGAGGAAGGTAACCGTTCCCAGTTTTATCAGAAGTTTTTAGCCCCAGATCCATCTTCAGCTAGTGTGCTAGTACCAAAGTTAAGGAATGACAGTTGGTATAGGGTGCCAAGCCTCAAGGCCCAAGGTAGGGAGGACAGTGGTCGTACTAATCTGCTTTGTAGAGAGTGTGGAAAGAATCATAAATGAGTGTGTAGAATAGGTAGTGATATGTGTTTTAGATGTGTAAAGTTAGGGAACAGAGTCAGAGAATGTCCTAAGGCTGGTCTGTGGAGTCAGTACAGTCATTTTCCAGTCCCATCCAATCACTCGACTCAGCAGGGCGCCACTTCCAGTGTCACCAGTGGTCAATGTCAGAACAAACTTTAGGCACTTCAGTCTCAACATGATTAGGAAAGTCCTCCTGATATGGTTATGGGTACATTATAGGCCTTTCATATTCTTGTGTATGTTTTACTAGACCACGGAGCTTTACTTTTTCTTGTAACTCCCCCATATAGCTGTCAACTTTGGTGTCAGACCCAAAACACTAGTAGAGCCCTTCTCAATGTCTACCTCATGGGTAAATCTATCATACCTAATCGGGTAGATAGAAATTTCCCTGTTATGGTATCCCAACAAACTACTTCGGTTGATTTCAGAAATAGAGTCATTCAATTTTAGTATCCTGATAAACCACTAATTGAATAAAGGGGTAGTACCTTAGTTCTTAAGAGTCCATATGTGTTTTCAGATTCCTTCTCAGAATCCTATGATAGCATATGATCTAGCATTAGAAGCATGAAACCAGGAGTTTAGCAATAGTAGTAGAGTTGGGATAGTGTTATCTGAATTTGAGTAGATTCTATTTCCTGGGGCTAGTTGGATAAAACATGAATAAGTAGGCTTGAAGTGGTGTATTCAAGAATTTTGGTTGTTGATTCAAAACATATGTTATGGATGTGATGTTTGTAGGCTATGACAAAAGTAGTATGTTTATTACAGATTTGCAGGTATCCAGGATATGTTTTAGAGTCTAAGTTTAAATCATTGAAGATTGAGCTAATAGAAAAATGAGTTTAGAATTCTTAGTGAGTCAGTGTTTAAGCTGTTATGTGATGATTATTGGGGCTAAAGAAAGTTAAGAGTTGTATCTCAGAAGAAAGTACTAGCAGCAATTTTTACATTACCAGGCATAATCATTCAGGGTGAGTTTACCAATTATACGTATTATTATATCCTAGATTCTAGAGTAAAGTGGTGGCAGTTTAGTTTAGAGATGATGAATAAGTGGTCCCCAGACTTAGAATGGTGGCTTTAAGCTAAGGGGGAGATAATAGAACAAGTAACCAAGTCAGGCTCTCAGCTTCTAGTAATGGTGCCAACATGTTTAGAACATTAGTAGGAAAGGAAGATTCCCAATCTATTCTGATCCCAGTGCAAGGTTTCTCAGTCATCATGATATCTACTCACGCCTTACATATCAGTTCCATAATCATGGTTTATGTTCATAAACATCAAAATAATCATGTACATTTCTAGTCCCTAGTATAAGGAGCTCCAGTTTACTCAGCAGTAAGAACCATGTTCCATGAACTTAGAAACTCTAAGCTTAGGTCATGCAGCTCATGACTCATACATTCATGTTTTACAGTTTGTTCAGTTCCAGTACCCATGCAACACTCTTGATGATCAGCAAAATTTAGATTTATGTCATGCATATTCCTAGATTAGTCCTTTTTGATAAACACAGTTCAGTTCATGCATCATGTTTCAGATTCCAGATAATCAACAATGATTCGGTTCGTATGTGACTCGTGCATCATCTCAGTGTTCCCTCTATATTTCAACCAAGTCAGTATCTTTCAAGGGACATAATGTCCCAAGAGGGAGGTGATGATAATCCCCTGAGCTTTCATGTCCTAAAACCTTTCATTTTCTCTTCATGCAATAAGATCCAACTTGAAGTAATAGGTACACATAAGTTGACTCTCTTATTTCTATATCAGCCTTATATCTATTTTCATGTCATTCATGCATTCACAAAACAAGTTCAGTCATATGTCATGTTTCAGACCCAGTCATGTAATTATATTTTTAGCATATGTATTCAGCATGTAACCTCAATTCCTTAGTGTTCTCAGCCCAACATCATTCTAGGATGAATGTTCCTGAGGGAGAGATATTATAATACCTTGAAAATCCCAACAAATATTAGAACCATACTTCAAGCCCATGAGAAATAAATTATTGTGATTTGGTAGTTTTATGGTAGAGTTTTATGTGTATTCAAGCCTCAAATACGTCCTAGCTATTAGACAAATCAAAATATCGCTTAACGATTGAATTCTTGAGAAGGATGTTGCTATAATCAACTTCAAATAAGCATATATTTCATTTTACTAAGAATTTTTTATCTCATGACCCACCAAAAGATATATAATTGAATTAGCTTTCCAGCGATACCAATTTTGCCTAAATTCGATAACCTAGTGAAAAGTTATAGCATTTTCGTGTGAGGCAGTGGGCTACCACGATTACACCGCTCGACGGTGCAATAGCGGTGAAGCCAATACTGCTCAGCGGTAACCCTTCAAATCGGAGGCATCCAATGAATAATTGTGAACAATGGTTTCCTTCTATAGTTTCAAATCTTTCATGTGTCTCTGTTGATATTGTTATTGAGTCCTGGGGTTATGAATACCCAAAAATTTAGTTGTTTACAGAATTTCAGTAGTTAAAGAATAGTTTAGATAAACCATGAGCACATTCATCTAATTAACCATCATGATCAGCTACTTGTCTAGTTAAGCTTAGCTCAATTCCATAATTAGTGTCAGTTCAGTTGGGAGTAGGATTCAACACCGAGCTAACCCAGGGATGGGGGCATTTCTGCCAGGTTAGGGTGTGACCCTTAGTAGCAATCCATGAGTTACCAAACTATGTAGATAGTATAGGTTGAGATATCTTCTTGCAAGATAAGGGTTGATACATCTCGTTTGACTTTTCCTACCAATAAGGGTTGACAAAATGTCTTCCTGCCAGTTATTGTTGACTCACAGTCATTGTTAGTACCCATATAATGGTACTAGAACCCTTCTAATTGTGGTCAGAGATTGAACCCTGATCATCTTAGACTAGGGCATATCGGTTAGATAATACCTCCCACAGTTTCAGTTTCAGTACTCAATTCAGAATTCAGTTCAGTCTTACTTGACCATAGTATATAGTTTATCAGTTATTCAGTTATCAGTATTTTAGTTTACAGATTATATTCAAAACATGTTTTATCCTTGGTCATGCATACATCAATATTTACAGATTTCATGCATTCTCAGTATTTATAGATCTCATGCATTCTATTTAGTACCTCATGCTATTTATTCAGTCAGTTATTATTTATGCACATGAAACCATGCATGACAGCCTACCTCATTTAGTATACCAGTACATTCAAAGTACTGATCGCATACTTTTTCTTGCTGTATAATGTATCATATCATAGGTTTAGATGCTCAGTTCTCAAATCACGCATAGACCTTCTAGATTATCAGTCGTAGCAGTGGTGAGTCCTTATATTTTTAGGATAGACTATATTTATTTTCATGCTTTCAGTTCAGTAGTTACATGGAGTTAGTTGTGGCTTGTCCCATCAACTCCCCAGTCAGTCAATTTAGAGGCTTTCGAACACTTCAGACAGTCAATCAGTTTATGTTTATTTTATAAGTTTCAGAAAGTTATCTTTAGACAATTGTTTTCCAGATTTATGATACAAAAATATTTTAGTATTTAAAACCTTATGACATCTTAAGATATTACTCCTAAGTTATTTTGTTATTATTATTTAGTGCTCACTGTAGATACCAGGTCATGGGTTAGCTTACAGTCCCTCAAGACTATAAACACCATGTAGCGCCCAGGGTGTACTCTCGGGGCATTATAGGTAAGATCAGCCCCAGGTACATTTGACGATTTGTCATTTACCAGATAGTTGAGAAGATTGCTTAAGTGGTGGCCTTACCTATATAGTTCTCAATCGTTTATCCAATTTTTCATGTATCTCTTCTTCGGTGTTATATTTTGATCAGTCGCTTGAGATTCATTAAGATTCAATTAGTTGGATGAGAGATTAACCTTTGTTGAGGGGTCAATGTCTATTTTAAATAGAAAAGTTAGACAGTTGCATTCTACATATATTCATATGGTTAAGGTTCAGTGAAAATACTATTTTGCTAAAGAGGCCACATGGGAGGTTGAGTTTGACACACGTAGTAATCACCCCTAGATTTTTACCGATTCGGGTATTTATTTACCTTTTAGTTCAAGACAAACTGTAGTTTTAGTGATGGTTATTGCAGTGACCTGAATTTGTGAAATCTTTTATTTTTATGTATTTTGATCATTTTTTCCTTTTTGTAGCTTCAACGGGTTGATTTTGAGGTTCAATTATGGTTGTCATGGTTTTCGATGTGATCAAAAATTATTTGTGTGAGTTTGTGGTTCTTAGAGGCTTGAGAAGCCATATAGTTAATTTTGGTCAAACTTTATAATTCTGAGTGTCGTATGGCAAAATAGACTATGTTAATAGATCTGTAATTCGAATTTGAGTTTGTAGCAGTGTTAGTTCAATTTTGAGGCCTTTATATTTCATTTTGATCCTTATTTTGGAAAATAATGAAAATGGATCCCGAAGATTAATTTTTATGAAAATAATTTTAAAAATTCGATATCGCCATTGAGTACAAAGCATCAAAATTATCCTAATAGTATATGTGGTTTACTTTTGTCGAGTCTCAAATGAATCCCAATGGTCTATTCTGAGAATTCAAAACATGCAAAATCAGCTGGTGCATAGCTAAAATCTGGTGCATGAATCCATTTTTGCAAATGCAGGCCTCTGAATGCAAATGCAGAGAGGAAAATCCTTTATCGAAATTATGAGGTGATCACCATAATCGCAAAGTGAAATAGATTTCTTCATGCAAATGCAATGAGGCTATCATGAATGTAAAGAGTTGATTCATTTGACTTCGCAGATGTGAAGCCTCAATTGCAAATGCAAAGGATAATTTTAAGGCCAAACAACTTTGATCCTCACGATATTGAGGTGGGGTCTGCAATCATGAGGTAATATATACTGAACAATATAAATACTCTATTTTTCGACCTCTATGCTTCAGAAGAGAAGATTTTCAAGGGTTTCAACATTGAGTTTCATGAGGGTAACTCTGATGCATTGTGGAAACACGGCACCATTTATGCCTAAAAATAAAGAATTTATTCCTGCACTTAGGTTATTTTGGTGGACGTGAGGTTTTTGTTGCTTGATTGCAGGGAATATAGGTACAAAGCACCTTGGGAAGAAAATCGAAAGAAAAAGCCATGGAAAAGGTAAAGGTTGATCATCTTACGAGTCAGCCTACAAGTCATCAAATCATCAAATGACTCATGGACTGACTCGTGAACAAAGCAGTGACAAAAGAGAAGAAAAAAACAAAGTAAAAGATGTCCATGGCTCATAAGGAGTCACTACGAGTCATGACGATCAATCGTAAAGAGAACAAAAATTTAAGATGATTCTCAGAGGTGAAGTCAAAGAAAGAGACGAGTCAGAAGATCTGATGATGACTAAATTTCACATATAATTAATAATATGTGTTCTTTATTGATTATCATAGATTATTGCATGAACATGAGTGGCTAACTTCCCTGACTAGGGTTGTGGGAACCCTGGAAGATTAATTACATAAATAAAGTGGAAGATTCATCTATTTTATTGTGGTTGCATATTTCTTAATCTTCTTTATATTATTTTACCTCAAAGCTATTATAGAAGCTTGTGGATTTCTTGTATTCGAGAATGTCCTTACAAGGGAGTTTGAGATTAGGAAAAGGTGATTAAGACAGTAATTTGAGATTCACATCCATCTTAAAATTATGCCATCTAATCTAATCAACTTGGGACTCAAAAGGTGAAAGTTAAACTGAGGTTATACATAAGGAGCAATAAGGTGACACCCTGATACACACAAGGTAAAGGGTGAGATTTATCAACGCATTCACAAGATGGTTAATAATACATGGCTTGTTGAATTTACATATAGAGCAGTAGAATAGGTGATTTGAACATGAGAAGTTTATGGAGTTGATAAGCTAGGGGAAAATAGTACTAGTGTTCGTCTTCTACTGTTTACAAACTCAAGCATTCAAGTTCAGTTACTACTTACTGTTGACTTCAAATTTCCCTATTTACTTTACTACACTGCTCGTAAGTTTCGGCATGTTTGAAATCTATCGCAGTATAATTCTTTGGAGGTTAGTTTTTGGGTTTTGCATCGTTGCCGGGGAAGATGATGCGAGTTGTTGATTGAATTTGGTGAATTTTGTGAGTTTTATTTTCTATTCTTGATTTGGAATATGTTGTTGTATGCCAAACTCTAGGAGTAGAGGCAATCTCTTACTTCCTTTTGATCTAGATCCCGATAGAATTCTTCAAACACCACAAAGGATGTTAAAACAAATTTATGATGGTACTCCTGCTTAGGTTCGAGACCTTTAGAATTTAACCCCTTATCTATCTGTTGACCCTAATGCAATACTTTCTCGTGCTCCAAGTGATACACAATATGTTGTAAATAGACAAACATAGCATTTATTAGCAAAAGAAGAGGCTCGATTCGTAGAAGAGGCTAGGTTATCTCAGCAAAGAAAACTAACCAGTCCAAGACAAGTTGCCAAGCATCGAGATAGAGTTCAGAGAGGAAGAGCTCTATTGATCCCTATATATCAGCATATACAACCATATGATGAAGATGAGGACATGGGATATGTTGAACCCTAAAATAGGAGCCATCATTCCTCCTGCTCTACCCCTCAATCTTAAGTTTGACATTACTAGTGCAATAATACTAATGTTAAACTTAAAGGGTGTGATTTTGAGATCAGCGACTGATGATACAAACAAACATCTTGCTAACTTTATTGGGTTATGCACGTTGTCTAGTATTCTGGGGGTAAACCAGGAAGCTTTGAGGTTAAGGTTGTTTCTGTTTTTGCTGACTGAAAAAGCGTCACTATGGTTAGGGGAACTTCTAAGAGATTAATCACTACTTGGCATGATTTTCATAGATAATTTTTGAACATGTTCTTCCCTCCTGTAAAGATGTTACAATTGAAGGATGAAATCTATGATTTCAGAAAACTACCTGCAAAGTCCATGTATAAGGCATTTTTTAGGTTCAAAAAGAAGTTGAGCATGGTACCTAATCACAAAATTACTACGTCAAATATATTATAGATATTTTATAAATCACTGAATGTCATTTAGAGAGCAATGGCAGATACAATTTATGGAGGTACATTTATGCATCTTTGGTGGGACACTGTACAAGAGATGCTAGATGATTATTTGGTGACCAATCAAGGTTGGCATACTATAGATGTTGAATGAGGTGAAAGTAATTATGCTATTGGGGTAGCTAATGATTATGGATCTGGTCATGATTTGGTCACGCAAGAGGTTGCATAACTTCAGATTGACATTAGGCTTCTTACAAAATAATTTGCAACAATGAATTCTAAGAAAGTGAATGTAGATGGGACACAAAGTTCTACTTCTAGGACTTATAAGTCTAAGTCAAATGAGGAAGCAAAGTATATTTATTATTAGTTGGAGGGTTTCTGAGCCTAAGGGTAAGGAAATTAAGGTCAGAATGATTACAATGATAGATACAGAAATAGAGGTAGAGAGAGATAATGATTGGCGATGAACATATAATTACAAGGAGAAGAGTAATAGGTATGTTCCACTTAGTGTTCCTTATTCAGAACCTAGAATGGAGGAATTATTGTCAAAATTAGTCAAAGGCCAGGACAGTCAAGAAAATTGTCTTAAAGATATTAAGGCAGATCAATAAGGGCTAAACTAGAAAGTTGAATCACATGATACCACAATCAAACAATTGGAGTAGCAATTTATCCACATGTTGCCAAAATAAATCAAAGGCAGTTTGGCACCCTCTCTAGCAATACGGTGCAAAATTTGAAGAATTATAGTCTTTGTCATACCATTACCACTCAGAGTGGTAAAACCACCATGAATCTTCCCATACCCACTATGATTGAGTCAAAGAATGATGATTATCTTGTTGATTTGGATAGTAGTAGCAAGTAAAATAAAGGAAAAGGCATGGTTAAGGAGCCTGTTTTAAAGCGCATCTCAAAAGTTCTCCCTCCTTTTCCTCAAAAGTTAAAAATGAAGCAAGAAGAGGGCAAGTATCAAAAGTTTCTATCTATGTTCAAGGAGATGTTTGTCAACATTCCACTTGTAGAGGCATTAGTAAAAAAATGCATGGTTATGCAAAGTTTATGAAAGATATAATAACCTAGAAGCAGTTAGTCAGTTATGATCCAGTCGATAATATTCATCACTGCAGAGCTGTCACTACTAGATCATTGGTAGAAAAGAAGGAAGATCCTTGTGCTTTTACCATCCCTTGTCCCATTGGATATTTCAACTTCACTCGGGCACTATGTTATCTGGGAGCCAGTACAACCTCATGCAATTTACAGTTTTTAAGAACTTGGGTTTGGGATCTCCCAAACCAACCACCATGATACTAGTGATGGAATATTGGATAGGTAAAAAATCCAGTTGGTATTATATATGATGTATTGGTGAAGGTAGTTTCTTTCATCTTTTTTGTTGATTTTGTGATCTTAGATTGTGAAGTGAACTTTCAAGTTTCAAATATTTTAGAAAGACCATTCTTGGCTATAGGAAGGACTTTTATAGATCTAGAGTTAGGATATTTGATACTAAGACTCAATGATGAGCAAGTGATATTCAATATCTGCAAGTCCATGCGGCAACAGGATAAGTTAAGGGTAATATCTGTGATTGACATGTATAATGAGGATATAGATTCATTCCATGATGCTGATGCAGTGACTTCTTGGGTAGATACTTCTAATGTTGTTCCTATTGAAGAAAGGTTGGGTGTTAAAGCCTTCACATTTGTGATTATAAACTTCGATAGTGATGGTATTAGTGACTATGATGAGATGGTATGTGCACTTTATGGGAGTGGTCCTTATACTCTGGCACTAAATAAACTTGACCTGGAACTGAAAAATAGAACCACTCTACCTACTTGCCCATCTACTTAGGAGCCAGCTGTCTTAGAGTTGAAAGGACTTCCTTCTTATTTGTGATATTCATTCTTGGGGGACAAAACACCTTTTTGGTAATCATTATATCTGATTTGATGCAGATAAAAGTGGAAGCTTTATTATCAGTGCAATAGAGATTCAAGAGGGCCATTGATTAGTCCATTTTAGATATTGTGGCTATTTTTCTTGGTCTTTGTAATCACAAGATTCAACTTAAACTAGATTGTGTCCCAAGTATATAGCACCAGCATCAGCTTAATCCTTCTATGCAGGAGGTGGTGAAGAAATAAATAATTAAGTGGTTAGATGCTAGTGTAGTGTATCCCATTGTTGATAGCAAGTAGGTTAGTTTGGTATAATGTATTTCGAAGAAGGGCGGTATTACTGTTGTGCCTAATAAGAAGAATGAGTTAGTTCCAATGAGACCAGTCACAAGATGGAGAGTATGCATGGATTATAGGAAACTGAATGCATGGACCCAGAAGGACCACTTTCCCATGCTCTTTATGGACCAGATGCTTGACAGACTTGAGGGTAGAGGGTGGTATAATTTTTTTGATGAGTAGTCAGGATAAAACCAAATCACTATTTCTCCCAAAGACCAAGATAAGACAACCTTCACTTGTCTTTATTGGACCTTTGCATTCAGGCGTACATCATTCGAGTTATGTGACGCTTCAGCCACATTTCAATAATGTATGATGTCAATCTTCTCTGACATGGTAGAAGACACCGTCAAAGTATTTATGGATGATTTTTCAGTAGTTGGTGATTCTTTTGATGATTGCCTAGTTTATTATGTAAATGCTCTTTGTAGGTGTGAGGAATGTAACTTGATATTTAATTGGGAAAAATGTCATTTCATGGTTAAAGAAGGTATTGTGCTTGGGAATAAGATTTCAAAAAGGGTTATAGAGGTATATAGATCTAAGATTAGAGTGATCGAGAAATTACCTCCACCAATTTCTATTAAGGATGTTCGAAGCTTTTTAGGACATGCTGGTTTTTACAAGCTATTGATCAAGAATTTCTTGATTATTTCCAATCCTTTTTGTAGCCTTCATGAGAAAGAGGTAAAATTTGATTTTAATGAAGCATGCTTGAAATCATTTGAGTGTCTAAGAGAGAAGTTAATGATCGCTCCTATCATCCTGTTCACTGATTGGTCCTTGCTATTTGAGATTATATATGATGCAAGTGGAGTGGACTTAGGTGTTGTACTAGGACAACGTAAAGAAAATATCCTTCATCCCATAGGCATTTAACCTGGCTCAAAATAACTACACAGTTATTGAACAAGAGTTGTTATCATTGGTTTTGGCCTTAGAAAAGTTTCGATCTCATTTGATTGGGACGAAGGTAGTTGTCCACACTGATCATGTAGCATTGAGGTACTTAATGGTGAAAAAATATGCAAAGCCTAGACTGATTAGGTGGGTTCTCTTTCTTTAAGAGTTTGATTTTAAGGCCAAGGGTAGAAACAACACTAAGAATCAAGTTCCAGATACTTGTCTAGACTTGAGGAGGAAATGATGTAGAAAGTTGAAAATGAACTCTAGATTAATGCGGATATTGGCTACTTCTCAAGATCTAATTCCATGGTTTGTTTGATAAGCATACTTGAAGCTTGCCATTCTTCACCAGTTGGGGGTCTCCATAGATGAACTCGCACAGCCCACAAGATCTTGCAAAGTTGGTACACTTGGCCATTAATGTACAAGGACGCTCATGATTTTGCTTCATCTTGTGATTTATGTCAATGCCAAGGTAACATCTCTAGACACCATGAACTCCCTAGATACCCATCTTAGAGTTAGAACTGTCTGATTTATGGGGGATTGATTTCATGGGTCCTTTTGTGAGCTTCTTTGGCATGAAGTATATCCTTGTAGTGATGGACTATATCTCTAAATAGGCAGAAGCGATTGTACTCCCTAATAATGAAGGAAGAAGTGTCACCGCCTTCTTGAAAAATACATGTTTTCTTAATTTAGCACACCAAGTGCAATCATTAGTGACGGTGGGTCTCATTTTTGTAATCGTCTATTCAAGAGTCTGCTTGAGAAGTATGTAGTGAAGCACAAGATGGCAACACCTTATCATCCATAGACTACTGGACAGGGTTAGGTGTCCAATTGAGAAATTAAGTCTATTTTGTCAAAGATAGTGAATGACAATAGGACTGATTGGTCAAGAAAGCTAGAAGATGGCTAATAGCCCATCGTGCGAGCCTCCCACTAGGGGCCCGTAATGCCAAAAGCAAGAGAAACCCCATCCCTCTCTTTCCCTTTTTATCCATTATGGTCTTATCAAACAGATTTCAAGACTCCTATTGGTGCTTCTCCTTATCAGTTGGTGTATGGAAAGGCATGTCACTTGCTTGTTGAGCTTGAATATAAAGCATTATAGGCATTAAGAAGCTGAATTTTAAGTGGTAGGATGCAGGAAAGTCAAGGATGATAAGATGAATGATTTGGATAAATTTTGACTCGGGCTTATGAGAGTTCTACACTTTACAAAGAGAAGATGAAGGAGCATCATGATGGCAAAAATTGGGAAAAGTATATTTAAGAAAGGTGGCTGGATATTTCTCTATAACTCAAGACTTCTATTTTTTCCAGGTAAGTTGAAGTCTAGATGGTGTGATCCATTTATGATGACCGAAGTTTTTCCATATGGTGCTTTGGAATTGAAGCAGGATGGTGAAGCCCTATTTAAGATAAATGGGAAAAGACTAAAACATCATTGGGTAACACTGAAGAAATTAATGTGATTTTTGAGATGGGCCTTGGTGAAATCTAAGTTACCAAGGCAATTGCACCACGCCGCGATGTTAAATCAAGTGCTACATGAGAGGCAACCCATGATGCTAGTTGGTGAAGTCTGAGTATCTAACTTATCCCCATCGTACTGCGACGTTAAATCAAGTGTTGTGTGGGAGGAAACCTATGTTTTGTACTTAATTGAAACACCCTATATTTTGTACCTTGGAAAATTCTTGAGCTTTATGCTCACTGTCCTAGTAACAACTCATCATATAAGTCATATGGTATGGTTACGGGTCCAGTCACCCTAGTCGTTAGGTGTCCAGCAGATAGTGGTTGGGTTTTTGTCCTGGTAACAACTTGATGGTATGAGTCGTTAGGAGTGGTGACGAGTCATTTGATCGATCCTTAATCAAATCAGTAACTTAGTGGCTTAACTTGACTCTAATTATAAATGGCTCACAAAGAGTTATGAGGATAGGATACAAGTAGTAGGGTTGAGTCATATGTTGTCCAGTGTCCAATTTCTTGGGTTCTGTCTTGGGTATGACTAGACCATACGAGTCATATGGTCAGGCCACAATTGGGATCAATGATTTATTTGGTGAGCAGTATATGGGTGTCCAATCACTATCTTAGTCACAACTCAAGGGTACGAGTCGTATGTTGTGGTCATAAGTTAAGAGGTCAACTCGTAACCACATACGGTTTTTTTATAGTTTTTAAGTTGAGGGCATTCTAGAAATGTCCCACTTTAAGTCCCTTTGATACCATGACTTAAATTTTAACACACTATTCTCAATAAAACACTCAAATTTTCTCTCAAACTCTTTGTTCAAGCAAAAGCTAGGGTTTCATTTAGCTAATCAATTAAGGCTTTCAAGGGTGGTTTCTCTCAGTATTCCTTGGTATCTAAGGAATGTTACTCCTCTTTCATTGTTATTTTACTTAAAAGCACATGTTTTAGTGTATGGCTTTCATGGTATTGTTTTGGTTTTGAAATAAAGGTTAGGGGTTTTGGTTGCTCATGGTTGAATATTGTTTCTTATGGTTTAGTTATGGTTTTCTTCATGTTTTAATTATGGTTTTGAACATGTGGTTGCATAGGTATGGTGGTTGAAGTTGATAATGGTAAATTGCCTTAAAGTTGCGACTCTTTAAATGGTTATAACCCCAACCTTATTTTGTAAAACTGGTTAGTAGTTATGAGAAATGTGGGAATTTGAACTTGGGGTACAATGAATCCCTAAAGTATTTGTTTGACTATTTCTTGAAACTAATGCATAGAACAAAATGGTTAAATGGTCAAGAATGGTTTTGAAAACCATGTGGGGTATGAAGGAATCCTTAAAGTAATTTTAATAATGGAGTCTGTAGGCTACACCGGAATCCTTTAAGTGTTGGTTGGTGACATTTCTTGCAAGTTATAATCGGTATGATGATACCACTTTATAATGCCTTAATAATTGACTCCTGGAATTGGTGGTTTGGTTGTGTGATTAATGTTTTAACTAGGCAATAATGGGAGTTGTGATAGCTTGTCATGAAGGTGTGAGTCTGAAGAACAGATGTTGGAAACTCATGTTTGCCGACATGAGGTTTTGTTTTGGTGACCTGTATGCATGGTTTACACTATTGATATATTTGTATCTTATTTTGACATGGGGTCAGGGCATTCCCTGGTTTTCCTTAATACCTCAGATTCGTGCAGCTAACACACGCCGAGGCCCTTTCAGCAGGGGGATCTAAACCCACATAGACCATGGGTGGATGGTTATAATGGTAAAGATACACAATCCAGGTTAAGATTTTTAAATGCATGTTAAACCTTGTTCCTTATCCTTCATGGTACATATATACATATACGTATGTAAATGATTGCATATGGTTATTTTATTTGGTTTTGAATAATGGAATTATTTTATCTTTACCCCTGAGTAACATTCTAGCATTCACTCTGCTAACCGGCATTAGGCGGTATATCCCCACGCGATGCAGGAACCAGCAATACTACCATTCCTTCTTCTCAGTGACTTGGAATCGGGGATTACTTTGAGTCAGATTGAAGTGGTGATATTCCATACTCAGAAAGTCCCCATTTCATGTTATGGACTTCTTTTCAGTATTTTTATTTCTTTGGCTTTGGTTTTGGCTATGGTCGGGGGCATGTCCTGACTGAATATTCTTTGATTCTAGAAAGAGGCTTTTTCAGACTACTATGGGCTCAGATGGTGTCGATATTAGTGTTAACATTGGTATTGTATTGGTATTGGGACTGGTATTGTTTGGGTATTTGGTTGTGATTGGTTAGTTATGATTATAGACTTAATTAATGTCTTTAGATTATTATTGTTTTATCTTGTTATATGTTCAAAATTCATCCGACATAGGGCGTGGAGCAGTAACAGTGGGTTATTAAGGGTGGTCTCCGGTCCTTGTTGGACTTGAAATACCCGACACGACTAGGCCTTGGTTTGGGTCATGTCATTAATAATTTATAGGATAATATGTGTGTTTAATGTGTAGGGTTAAAAATTCTAGAAAATAGCCAAAAATTCTAGAAGTCGGGTCATACAAACCCTTTACAAGTCGTAACTTGACATAAGACAGGTAGGAAGCAGTCATAAAGACCAATAACTTGAAGCAGATCCAGGTAAGTGGTTTCTAAAGTCTTTAAGACTCTCAGAATGAGTATCGGTGCTTGGTTACGACTCGTAACCTTGAGTCATAATGACTCCAAACCTAGATAAAGTTCCAAGTCTTTATAGAGGGAGTAATAGAGCCGTAAACGTTGGTTACAAGTCGTATGAAACACCCTAAACTTTGACCCTTAGAAAAATTTCCGAAGTTGAGCATTCTGGCTAAGGTACGACTTGAAGCATATGAGTCGTATGCTATGGTATGACTTAGTATCCCTCTCTCGTATGTTAGGCAGTGAGTTGGTTTGGTTTCTATCCAAGATGCGACAAAGAACAATACAAGTCGTATGGTAGGATACAAGGTGTATGATTCCAATGATGCTTATTGATTAGCCTAGTTGAATCTGTCCAAGGTATGAATTAGGGTTACTTTTCATACTTTGGGGTGCTAGTTGGGCATGTATTGTCATAGTTGGTCAGTATGGGGGACCAAGGAGAGGTTTAGGGTACAAGTTAAGGTACCACTCATACCCTAGGGTATGGTTTAGAGGGTGGGTTGTACCTTCCTAAAAGTTGGTTTTTAGCTTTTAAGCTGAGGGCACTCAAGACATTCCCACCCAAAAACCATAAGTCCCCATATTATATAACATGTTGTTGTAATACACCGAAAATGGTCCTGAGACGTCACACGGTGCTTAAGACCACAAGTGGTCCCATGCTAACCCTTCTACTAGTATTACTCACAAGAAACTGAATAAAATATATAAATCTGAATGAAATAAGTGGAAGATGACTCTTTTCTGAATTTGATCAGTACAGAACTAAATTAAAATGAGTACAACTCTACTTTTACAAAACAATACTGGAATCAAATACATTAACTCTACTGATTGTCTATGAAGCCTCTACTGGTATTGACTATAGGTAGCTAGGACATGACCCCCAGCTATCCCAAATCAATACAACAGAATAAAGAAAAATACAATACTACTCAAACTATATGACTGACTCGAGCCTTGAATCAAGAGGACTCATCACCTGCTGACTGGAAGCAGCAAACTATCTGAATATGGTATGCGTGCTACAACTAAACTGATACCTACATTATGAGACAATGTAGAACACAGACATATATGTGGATCAGTACTTTGAGGATGTACTGAGTATATCTGGGTGAAATTCATAAGTAAAACATCATCTCATCATCATAATTTATAAAACAATGCATGCTAAATGTAAATGCCTGACATAAGATGGAATATCTAAAAATACCGAAATCATGAATAATAAATCAATCATACTTTATAAATCTAGTGAGTCATAACATTTAGTTCTGAGAGATATGCTCATATTCTGTCAGTAAATCATACTATCTAAGAGTATAAAAAGCTCACTTCTGAAATCTAAAATCTAAAAGTTGAAGTCTGTAACTGTTATCTTTCTGTAAAGCATAATCTGAGTAAACTTTGTGAGCCTTTACACTTAGTTTTCTAAAAAAAAATTGTAAATCTTTTCTGTTAGGCTTTACCATTAGGGAAAACTATTCTGCAAGGGAAATTACTTTATCTGAAGCTTATCTATGAGGAAAACACTCTATCTTAAGGGAATCTTTCAAAGCTTTTCTTTACTAGTAAGGAAAAATACTTTTAAAACTATACTGAAAGCTTTTACTATTAAGGAGGTTCTATTGATTGAAATAAACCATGCAAGCTACATGTAGTCCAACATCTTACCCACATTGGGGAGATTCCAACATCTTGTCCTCCTAAGGAAGAAACCTCACGTTGAGGAGAGGTGTCATACTCTTGTAAGGGAGTATAACCTCAGCTTAAGTGATCACTATCTCAGCCCACTATGGGCACTTTAATCTCAATCCTACGGTGGCACATAGTTCTGGGGGTATGAGACCTTGGAATCATACCCAACTTGATGCTAAATACTACTCCCTTTAGTTTGCTACACTCATCTTGTCGGAAATCTACTTTAAAATCTAGTATAATGGTTTATTACGAAACCAGTTATGCATTTATCTGAATCAATCTGTAAATGAAGCTATTTTGCTTTCTGAAATCTATAATAAATCTGTCAAGTGGATTTCAAAACTTATCTGAGGATCAAAAGATCAGAACTTTACTATAAATCTGATATAATCTGCTCATAAGTTGCTTAAAGCATCATTTTTCTCAAAATCTCAACATATAAACTTGGGGCTTAATAACTCATGTATCAAACTCATGTCAAAACATCATAGTAATCATGCTTGATAATGAAAACAATTATAATTCATTTCAAAATCTATAATTTACCGCAATAGGCATGAAAATATGAAAATAGACATGTAATTCAAATTCTAAAATACTTGAAATCTCAAAATCTTGCAAAGAACAATAATGGGTATGAACCCTAATTCAAATCTCATGAATAATCATTCAAAATCATATGACTTTTAAATAAAAAACTTTGCTTTGGGTACACCCCACATACCTTGATTGATGATTAGATGAAGAAACTTGATCTATTGATTCCTATTTGAGTTCTTAGAGATGAGTTCTTGATTATCTTGCCTTGGATATCCTCAATTTGGATCTTTCTTGGAGAATCTATGAAGTATTTTTTATTTTTAGAGAAGAAGCTTTGGAGCTTTAGGATTTTGCTTTGAGAGAGAATGGATGAAATTGGGCATAAAGTGCTTAGAATAGGCTTAAATCTTATGTTTGGACGGATTGGGGACTTGGGAATTGAACGAAATACCCTCTATAAACTTCTAAAAGGAACAGGAAAAAACAATATTTTTTTGAACTGGTAGGCCACCGCGACATGCCACTATCACGGTGGCTTACTGGAAAGTGGACGAGTGGAAACTGGGCGGACTCCACGATGAGGAGCCATCGCGGTGCCCCTTCAAAATGCCATTTTGGCCACTGGTGCGTTTGAGAATTTGGAACTCTCTGCGTTGCGCCAATATCGCAAAGGTCCACTAGAATTGACAATTATGAAATTGTCCTACATCGCGATGCGGTGGTTGCTCGGGAGGGACATTATCAACTTAAAAATGCTCTAACTCCTCTACCGAGTATCGTATTTAGGAGAATTTGGTTCGATGGAAAGCTTATTCAATTTTCCACACAATGGAAAGTCAAAATATGGAAAATTCCATATGAAATAAAAAGGTATTCAATTTTGAAGCTAATTCTTAACCTTCTAGAGATGAAATTAAGCTAGGAAAAGTATAGAGTATTACAATATCTCCCCCTTTGGGAAAATTCAACCTTGGATGTGGCTAGTTAAGCTAAGAATATCGAGGAATCTGAGGATATAAGATATTATGCACAACTGAAATAAATTGTATGACTGAATCTCAACATAGTAAGCTACTGAATTGATCTGTGAGTGCATGATCTTGCATGAAAATAGCTATATGGCTGAATCTGAGACTGCAAAAGATCTGAATAAAGGAAGAATATTACCTTCGACTAAATCTGAGTTCATAGAGAAGAGATGAGGATACTTGGTATGCATGTCTGCTTCTGTTTCCCAAGTAACACCCTCAACGGACTGATTGGAATGAGAGTTCTGAACTAAGGCAACTATATTAAATATTGAACATTAACATCTGGGAATATACTTACATGACTAAGTCTTGAATATTAGAAACCTCTATCATGAAACAGATTTCTGCTTCTTATAAGAAGCTGATTCATGCTGAGAGTTTAGAATTTTCTTAAAGTGTTCATGATGCAATTATTCATGTAGAACTGTGAAGTAAAATTATGTAGGCACAGATCATGAGAAAGCGAGGCTAAGATCATACGATGGGTATTATATTGTCTGAATTGGGATGCTTGGAAAACTAAGATCATTCACTGAATACTTATGAACTGAATCATGACTAGATATCTGAATCTGAAACTAGTGCCTGATTCATATACTGAGCTGAATTCGTAATTTACCTGGATGCGAATAAACTACCTCTTGAAATAGCCATACTCATGAAATTTCAGGTAGTAAGACAAGACTAAATTAGAAGATGGAAAACTATGGAAATTTGTCTGTCGGACTGTTAAGCTGGATTGTTGGCTATACGAACTGAAGCATACAGAACGCTCATACCCCGATGGAGTATTTCTTCAACACCTTTCTACAAAATTTCTAATGATATTAGGGAGCAAGGAACTTTGGGCATGACCTAAACAAAACATCTGAATAAGAAATTACAACATTTCTACCACTCTATAGAATTAAACATAGACCCATAAATCATAAGCCAGGATAGAATTACTAGGCCTTAAGCAATGCAACTTCTTACTTTCAAGCTTAGCAACACTTCCCAAACACTCCCTCAACTATACTATTCCACCATTTTATACCATATTCACTTGATTCAACTTAAAATATTCACATGGGCATCGATAAATCCATCTACTAAAGTCTAAACTGAACTAAATCTTCTCATTAAGGTCAAGCTTAACTCAAAATCACGAGGTACTGCATAACACCATAAAACTAGTCTGAACCATGGATTCAGTACCCCAAGCATTGTCATAACTACTCACTCTAGGATGATTCTTCTTATCACTTTAATAACTAATTTCAACTTCTTACTAGAAATTCCTTAATGCACCCCACACCTATCCTCTTATACACCAACATGACGTTCAAGCCTATCTTCATAACCACATATGTACTTCAAATCAAATACCCATAAGAGTATATTTCTCATATTCTCTAACACCTCTTCCAATAACATCTTTCATGCACTATTCTTGAGAAAGCACGTATAAAATACTCTCAACTAACCAAGTCATATACAAAAATCTTCACCTCAATATTTCTTAATTTATACACTAACATAAAACAAGACTACAACCATTTTTTCCAAAATAACACATTTACTCTCTCCCATCCACATAACTGTTCATCATTACTATCTTAACCTAAGGAAAGGTCACTAAAAGGTTAGAATATCGGGGCCTAAAACATGAAGGGGTACCAAGCATAACTTGACATTTTATCGAGGTCTGGGGAAAAGAGTGTTCACGACATGGATTCATTAAAGAGATCTAATCTGAGGACATACACGACATATATTCGAATTTTGCTGATCGCTAAGAGTGATGCTTGAGTACTAGAACTGAACATACTGTAGAGTATTAGTGCGTGAGTCATGAGCTGCATGACCTAAATTTTAGAGTTCATAACTTTATGGGAATATGATTCCAACTGCTGAATGAACTGAAACTCCTCATACTTGGAACTAGAAGAGTACATGATCCTCTATTACGTACATGAACATGAACTATGATCATCAAAATAACACGTAAGGCATGAGTAGATATTGGGATAACTGAAATACCAATACTGAAATAAGAATGGGTTGATCCTCACCCCCACTTTCTGATGTTCTATAACATACTGGCATCACTACTAGGATCTGAGAGCTTGACTTGGTTACTCATTCTACACTACTACAAAACTACTTATTACCTGGGGATTTTCACAGGGATAATGTGTTAAAATCATTAGTAATTTGATTACCTGCGGATTTTCTTACCAATTAGAATTCAAAGGAAATACCTTCATAGATAATTATTACCTGTGGATTTATAAAATCCCTAGGTAATTTAGCTGCGAAAATAAATCCGCAGGTACGTTATTTGCGAATTTATTTGGGATTAACTATCAAATTTTGCATGAATTATTTTGTAAAATTTCATAAAAAAGGATTTTACCTGCGAATTTTCACAAAAAAAATCTCAAATTATTCCCCCCGTAGATTTTCAAGTATATCCCTAGGTAATTTAGCTGCGGAAATAAACCGCAGTACATTATTTGCGGATTTATTTGCGCTTAACTATCAAAATTTTGCATGAATTATTTGATAAAATTTCATAAGAAAGGAATTTTACCTGGGGATTTCCACGAAAAAAATTCACAAATTATTTCCCACGAACTATTTCACAAGAAAATTCGTATGAAATGCCCCAAGTAAATCCGCAAGAACAAATTCTTTCAAGAAAATTTTCATGAATATTTAGCATGCACATCCCCATGAAAATTCTCAAATAATAATTCACGTAAATTACTAAAAATATTTCACAATTTATCAAAAATTTATTCAAAACCTTCAATAATTCTCAAAAAAATCATTCAATACAAGTCTAATATAAATAATTACAACTAACAAAAAAAATAATTCAAAACATCCACATCAATAATGTATGATTCTTATATGGTCTAAAACAAAATATTTAAACTTGAATTACTTTCATTCACGTCATTAGAGTCATCATCACATTGATCCTCTTGGTTGTTTTCTTGAGATGGGCGTTCATCATTTAATAAATCTTTTAACTTCCAACAGTCGAGCAAAACCTCTCCACCACTAGAGGTTGCTTGAACTAAATTGCTTGATGCTACAACAAAATATACAAAAGACAAATGACAAGATTAGAGTTGCAATAGGAAAAAGGCAAATACAAAAATAGTATTGGTAATAATATAGTAAAACAACGGAAAGATCTATTTCAATAAAAATTTTGGTATTCTCTTACATTAATTGAACATGAAATAGTAGAGTGGGGTTGATATTATAATTTTATGTTACTATACTTAACCATTTTCAAGTAACTAATTCACATTTCAAGTAACTACACTTCACCATTTTCAAGTCACTACTACACACTTCAAGTCACTACACAACCATTTTCAAATAACTAATTCACATTGCAAGTCACTATACTTAAAACATTTTCAAATCACTAGTACACATTTTAAATCACTATATTGTACTATTTTCACTTAACTAATTCACATTTCAAGTCACTATACTTAATAATTTTCAAGTAACTATACTTCATTATTTTCAAGTTATTGGTACACATTTCAACTGACCACACTTAATCATTTTCAAGTCACAAGTTCACAATTTCAAGTAACTACACTTAACCATTTTCAAGTCACAAGTTCGCAATTTCAAATAACTACACTTAATCATTTCCAAGTCACTACACCTAATAATTTTCAAATAGCTAATTAATTAATATTTCAAGTCATTATACTTGACAATTTTCAAGTAACTACACTTAACCATTTTCAACTCACTAGCACACATTTCAAGTCATTACACTTAAACATTTTCAAATAACTAATTCACATTGTAAAGCACTACACTTAATTATTTTCAAGTCACTAGTACACATTTCAAATTACTACACTGAACCATTTTCAAATAATTAATTCACATTTCAAGTCACTATACTTAGCCATTTTCAAGTAACTACTCTCACATTTCAAATAACGATACTCAACAATTTTCAAGTCACTACACTAAATCATTTATTTCAAGTCACTATACTTAACCACTTTACCATTTTCAAGTCACTAGTACACATTTCAAGTCACTATACTAAACCATTTTCAAGTAACTATACTTAACTATTTTCAAGTCACTAGTACACATTTTAAGTCACTACACTTAATCATTTTAAAGTCACTAGTATACATTTCAAGTCACTACACTTAATTATTTTCAAGTCACTAATACACATTTCAAGACACTACACATTTCAAGTAACTATACTTTATTATTTTCAAGTTATTAGTACACATTTCAATTGACTACACTTAACCATTTTTAAGTCACAAATTCACAATTTCAAATACCTACACTTAATCATTTTTAAGTCACAAGTTCACAATTTCAAGTAACTACACTTAATCATTTTCAAGTCACTAGTACACATTTCAAGTCACTACACGCAAGCCATTTTCAAAAAGCTAATTGACATTTCAAGTCACTATACTTAAACATTTTCAAGTCACCACACTTAACCATTTTTGACTCACTAGTACACATTTCAAGTAACTACACTTGACCATTTTCAAGTAACTAATTCACACTTGAAGTCGCTACACTTAACCATTTTTCAAGTCACTAGTGCACATTTCTAATCACTACACTTAATTATTTTCAAATAAATGATTCACATTTCAAGTCATTATACTTAACCATTTTTATGTTCACCTTTCATGTAACCACACTAAACCATTTTCAAGTCATTAATCCACTTCTCAAGTGATGACATTTGATCATTTTAAAGTCACTAGTACACATTTCAAAATACTACACTTGATCATCATATATAGTTTTAATTTAAGATCATAAGATTTCAAAATGTTCTTCACTTTGTTAAACTCTGTTTCAAGTTAAACCAGATAAACAAATTGAAATAGAGTACTTAATATAACTTGACAGTAATGAACAATAATGCACTTCATAGTCCTACCAGTCAACCACATTACTAACTTAAATACAAATGAACTTAACAGTAATGAAAAATAAAACACTTGTTAGTCCTACCAGTCAACCACAGTACTAGCTTAAATACAAATTAACTTGACAGTATTGAACAATAATGTACTTGTTAGTCCTATTAATAAACCGCATTATTAACTTAAATACAAATTTTCTAACACAATCCTTTATGTGAAAACACAACAGAAAAAGATTCAAAGAACTTGGATGGTTCAACTGAATCACAGGAAAGTGGAATTATAAAAAAGATGTCTAGGAAGGACTAGGAAGGTCCAGAAGTTTATCCATCCTAAAAATGAACTATTCTTTATAGTATGTCACACTTTCAGATATTAAAACACAATAGTAAGAGGAGGAGGAAGAGACAAACTTGCATCAATAATACCATTGGAAGATCTGGCAAGTCACTGTCATATCTATTCATAGTGTAAGTCCTATCAAGCTTTCCTTTGAAGAGTCCAACAACAATAGGAGCACCTTCCCTGTAATACCCGTGTCTTCTCCTAGCTAGAAATCATCTCAAGAATGCTAAGACTTACTTTTAAATGCAAATATTTTTTGGTACCAATTTCGTCCAAATCCAACATCAGACGAAGGAGTTATGGATGTTTTAATCAGAACTGTCAGAATTGCCCAGGTGTGACAGCCCAGTTGGCAGACCATCAAACTAGTGACGGACCACCACTTGGACCATCACTTCCAAGGTAGAAGGGTCCCATTCTGGTTAAGGCTTGATGGCCAAGTTGACGGACCATCAACTTAGTGACAGACCACCACTTGGACCGTCAAATCCATGCCAGTTGAGCCACATTCTGGATAAGGTGTGATGAACGAGTTGACGGACCACCAGATATTTGATGGACCATCACTCATATCGTCAACCCTTATCTAGTGAAGCCCATTTCTAGTCCACATCTGACGGGCTAAATGATAGTCCACCAAAATTCTGACGGACCGTCAGTCAGACCATCACATGCCACGTTCAGTTTATTTCCAAGTCATTTTATTAAGGGTATTTTGGTAACTTACCACTCATCTATATAAACCCAATTACACACAATTTCAGCCACTTTTTATTATTCTTTCACTACAAACAACTAGGGTTTCTTCCAAAATTAAATCTTCAAGACCAAGACTCAATCTTCTTTAAGAATCAAAGGATTTCAAATCCTTCCATTTCAAAAACATCAAGAACCTTGAGTCAGGTATGCGTAGAGTTCATATATGGACCTCTTTCATTCATAGAGTTCAAGAACCAAGATTTTAAATGAGAAAATTTGATTTTCTTGTTGCTATGTGATGTTGTTCATGTCAATGAACATTGTTTAAACTTCATAATATTATTTTAAGATGATTTCCATAAAGTATGCATGTTTGTGGTTAAAACCCATGAAATTGGGTGGTTCAAGATGATTAACATTTGTTGAGAAAACCTATGCCCAAGGTGTGCATGCAAGGTGTTTGTTAAAATGCCTAGGATGCTAGAAGTCCATATTTACATGATTTTATGATACCTAAATGACAAGTCCATATTAGCTATACACTCAATATGAATTCCATGCAATTTATGTGTTGCTATTGTTAGGGTGTGAAGCATGTGTGATAATGGAATTATAGAACATGTACATGAAATGTATCCATGCTTTCCCTTCCATGTTTGAGATGTTGAATAGAATCATGAAGTACACTATCCCTTACTTATGATATTATGAATTGTGGACTCAAATCTTGTGATCAAGTCATGTCATGTGTGTTAGTTTCCTTCTATTGAGTCCTGTGAGTATTCGTACCCGAAACTATAGTTGTGTGCCTAGAGCCATGTCATGTTGTCACAATACCTTCAGTCAATCCACGTTCCATAGAATTCAGTCAGTCATGTGACTCAAGAAACCTCAGAAACCTTATGATCTCAGTCAGTTATCAGTATTATTCCGTCAGTCAATGGAAATTCAGTAAACCCAGTTCATGTATAGTCATTTAAGTCATGTTCAGTCTCTTCAGATGGGAGTAGGAGTTAGCACCGAGCGAACCCAAGGATGGGAACTCACCTGCTTCAGATGAAGGTTTGATTCTTAGAAGCAATCCTTGCATTCCAGAACTATGTAGGCAGCATAGGTTGAGACATCAACACTTCCAGCTTGAAGGTTGATGGGGCGGACATCCGTCGTTCTCTTTTGGGGACACTGCCAGATTTGAGGGTCACTCACAGCATGTCTTTACCCGTGGCACGATATTGACACCCTTCCAATTAGGGCAGCAATTGGGACCCAGTTCAGCTACTTTAGCATACATGGGGCATGTCGGTTAAACAACTACCTCCCATAGTTTCAGACTCAGTCTTTGTAAAATAAATCAGTTAGTTCTTCAGATATTTGTATACCAAGACTATTAGATACAGTCAAATCTCAGTTATAGTACGGAACTTAGATAGTTCCATCAGATTTAGGACTGTCAGATACAGTCCCTCATGCTATCAGAATTATATTTTTAACCATGTATTAGCGTACAGATTTAGCTATCATGTACTCACGACCTCAGTTACTATGTATGTACGTTTTCACTCTTACGTTCATATCATTCAGTCAGTTAGCATTATTCATGCATGTAAACCCTTCGCATTAGCCTGCCTCACTCGTATACTCAGTACTCCAGTTGTACTGACGTATTTGTACTATGGTACTTTCTTTTCATTTTACACCATAGGTTCAGAGACACGAGTTCTAGACCAGCAGTAGCAGTCATATTCAGCACACAGAGTTGTAGTGAGTTCTCTTCATTCGAGGACGATATTACTTGATTTATTCATTTATTAATTCAGTTAGTTTTTAGCTTACAGAGTTAGTTGGAGACATGTTCCTTCAACTCCTTATTCAGACAGTACTTAGAGGTTTTCAGATTTAGTATTCAGATTCAGTTCAAATTCAGTTGTTTTGGGTATTTGCTACCCACATGGATGTCATATTTTGACAGTTTCTTTATTCAGTTGAACCTTATGGCCTATTGTTCATGTTTTCCATATTTTACAAGTATATTATGCAGTGTACAGATATCAGTCATGAGTTAGCTTGAGATCCTTTGGGGTCATAAGCACCGTATAGCATTCTGGTTCAGAAAATTGGGGTGTTACATTCCCCTTCCAGACTGATGCAATTATCACGCACCACGACTTTTGTATGAAAGTGAGATTTCACATTCTTTACAAAGTCATATGAATGAGACAGGCTTCTTGCATAGAGAATTGACTCAGGTAAATCCATGGAGAGTGTCCATGATGATGTTCGAGAGTGCCAAGTTGGATGTGATGTCAATCAGACATATGATATCCTGCCAACCTACGGAAGTTGTTGAGTCCGCCGACAACGACGCCTGGCTTTGATGGTTGTGGTGGCTGTATGGCTACTATGCAGCAGTGGCAAACCTCGAGAAGAAGAAAAATAGCTTAACGATGGTCGTCGGTGAAGGCGGTGGAGGCGGCATCAATTGTTTTGGTTTGAAAGGAAAAACAGAAGAGTAGAGAGAGGGAAGAGAGAGAAGATAGAAAGAGAGGCAGATATTTTTGGTGGAAATAAAATTAGGGTTCTGGTTTTATTTAAAAGGGGGGGAGTTAAAATTTTGATCTCATCTGTTGGATTGGTTTGATCAACGACTGAGATTAAAGTTATTTAAAAAGGGATCGAAAAATTTGAATTTCAATTTGAGCTTAAAATTGGTATCAATTTGGCTATAATTGTCATAAATGGGATATTAAATTGGCTAATAATTTAACACTAAAAGGGAAATTAAATATAATTGACTTCTATTTTAACAACAACAACAATAATAACAATAATAATAATCGACAATGCTTTTGTAAATCGTGAGTGTGCATAGTTACGAAAAATAATTTAATGAAATTATGTAAAAAATCTTTAAATTGATGTTAATTTGGTTAAAATTGACGTTAATTGAGTATAAGGTGGTTAGAATTTAAATAAATTAGGAAAATTATTTTAAGTTAGGCTGCTATTTAATAAATAAAATAAGGTTTCGCTACTAAAAAAGACAACGCATGTAGAATTAAGATCATGTAAAAAAAATATTTTACAAAATTGTTGTTAATAATTTAAAATAAATTAGTTACATAATTAAAAATACTTATTATTATTATTATTATAATAATAACGAAAATTAGACAATGTATTTATAAATTGTGAGTATGCATATTTATAAAAGATGATTTAAGTAAGAATATTATGTAAAAATATTGTATTTGAATTAATAAATTGTAAAAAATGATAATAAAAATTAATAAAAATAATTTCTAAATACTTAAATCATTAATGTGACACGTCGTTATTTATACAATACCAGAATAATGTGTAAAGATATTAATATTTGAAATTAAATAATTTTGATAAAGTAGTAGCCTAAGAGAGCATAGGGAAGTCAAAATTAGGTGTCAACAACAACTGAAGCAGACATGTTATAAATGTTTATTTTATTTTTTTATTAAATATTATTAATCTTGAATTACTTATCCATCACTGATGACCATTAATTTCTCAATCTCAATAACGAGTCAAGCTAAGATTGATGATGAGCTCAAATACATCTTTGATATCATATTCAAATGCTTGATCAGCTAGTGTGAGGTTCACAAGTAATTTTAAAATTGAGTCAAGCTAAGGTTTATTCAGCTCGAATTAATATAAATCTGACTAAAATTGATATTAAGTGAATAAGAATTAGGATGGACATTACATAAGCTGGGCAAATTGAATTGACTTAAGTTTCTATTTAATAAATGTAGGAAAGACGTAATAATAATAATAATAATAATAATAATAATAATAATAATAATAATAATAATAATAATATAATAATAATAATAATAGACAATGTTTGAAAATTATGGGCATGTATAATTGCGAAAATGATTTAATAAATATTATCAAAATTATGTAAAATATTATATAATGTAAAAAATAATAATATAAAAATAAATCATATTTTTTCAAATCATGAATGTGATACATTAATATTTATTTGATGTCAAAATACTACGTAGAAAATATCAACATTTAAAATTAATAATTTTGCTAAAATAACAACCTAAGGTCAAAATTGAGTGTTAACACAAGTAACCCAATTTATTTCCACAAATTGGGGTCCATGGAGGGTACAGTGTACGTAGACCTTACTGCTAAGGTAGATATGTTGTTTTCAATATACCGTTGCTTCAAGAAAAATAGTCTGAAACTGTCCAATTTCAAGAAAATATTAGTGAAAATTGATTTAATATTGGCCGTTGATCAAATATGATGAACAATTAAGATTACACTTGAGGAGATGAGTCAAATTTAGATTAGATATTGGGTTAAAAAAATTGAATTGAGGATCTCGATTGAGTCAAATGAAACTGAATTGACACAAATTGAGTATAAAATGGCTAGAATTTAAATAAATTAGAAAAATTAAACTGAATTAGGTTGATATTTAATAAATTTATCAACTATATAAAATTAAAATTAAAAATAAATATAATAATAATAATAAATAAATTTTAATCAATGGTTGAGATCTAAAGATTAAGAATTTGGTGAAAAAATTGAATGAAATTTGAAATTGAGTTCAATTGGACACAATTTGAGTTAGGATTGTAATAAATACGATAAAATTAGTCTAAAATTGTTGCAAATTGGAAAAATCAGACTAGAAAATAAATAAATTAAATTGACTAAGGTTGCGGACTAATACAATAATAATAATACAACAACAACAAACCCAGTGTATTCCCACCTAGTGGGGTCTGGGGGGGGTAAGATGTACGCAGTCCATACCTCTACCTCTAAAGAAGTAGAAAGGCTGTTTCCGATAGACCCCCGGCTCAAGATACAAGATGCCACACAATTACAAAGCAAAACACCAAACGGGGTTACAAAAATATATAACATAAATACGGCAGGCAAAAGTAAAAGGGAAAGGGAAAGTGAAAGTGAAAGTGAAAGTAAAAGAAAAGTAAAAGAAAAAGAAAAGTAAAAGAAAAGTAAAAGAAAACAAAGGAGAGCACCCAGATTCGTACTAAAACAAGGGACGCGGAAACATAACCAGGATACTACCCCCAGCAAGTAATTCCCTACACAAGCGACCCATACGGGCCCTAGTCCTCTAGTCCTCTAGTCCTCTGCCCTAATTCGCATCCTCCAGACTTTTCTATCTAGGGTCATGTCCTCGATGAGCTGTAACTGCTCCATATCCCGCCTAATCACCTCACCCCAGTACTTCTTCGGCCTACCCCTACCCCTCCTAAAACCATCCATCGCTAGCCTCTCACACCTACGAACCGGGGCATCCATGCCCCTCCTCTTCACGTGACCGAACCAGCTCAATCGGACTTCCCGCATCTTGCACTCCACCGGGGTCACACCAGCCTTCTCCCTGATAGTCTGGTTCCGAACTCTATCCCCTCTAGTCAGCCCACACATCCAGCGCAACATCCGCATCTCTGCCACCTTCATTTTTTGGATGTGGGACTTCTTAACTAGCCAACACTCCGCTCCATACAACATGGCCGGACGGACTACCACCCTGTAGAATTTGCCTTTAAGCTTGGGCGGCACCTTCTTATCGCACAGCACCCCCGACGCGAGCTTCCACTTCATCCATCCCGCCCCAATACGGTGCGAGACATCCTCGTCAATGTCCCCGTTTCCCTGGATCACGGACCCGAGATACTTGAAACTATCCCTCATACGTACCACCTGTGATTCCAACTTCACTACCACCTCATCCTCCAGCCTCACGTCATTAAACTTGCATTCCAAATACTCTGTCTTGCTTCTGCTCAACCTGAACCCTTTAGACTCAAGAGTTTGTCTCCACACCTCTAATTTATCGTTCACACCCCCTCGAGTCTCATCAATCAGAACTATATCGTCTGCGAAAAGCATACACCACGGCACCTCCCCTTGAATCCGCTGCGTCAACACATCCATCACCAAGGCAAACAAAAAGGGGCTAAGAGTAGATCCCTGATGCAATCCTGTCAAGACGGTGAAATGCTCTGAGTCTCCTCCCGCCGTCCTCACCTGAGTTTTCGCTCCCTCATACATGTCCTTAATTGCTCTGATATAAGCCTGCGGAACTCCACTCACCTCCAAGCACCTCCAAAGCACCTCCCTGGGGACTTTATCATATGCCTTCTCCAGGTCGATAAACACCATGTGCAGGTCCTTCTTCCTTTCCCTATACTGCTCTACCAGCCTCCACACCAGGTGGATTGCCTCCGTCGTCGAGCGGCCAGGCATAAACCCAAACTGGTTTTCCGAGATAGACAATATCCGTCTCAGTCTCACCTCGACCACTCTCTCCCAAATCTTCATAGAGTGACTCAATAACTTAATCCCTCTATAGTTATTGCAACTCTGGATGTCCCCCTTATTCTTATAGAGAGGGATCATGGTGCTCCACCTCCAAGCCTCGAGCATCTTTGCCGTCTTGAAGATTTCGTTGAACAATCCAGTCAACCACCTTACACCAGCCTCTCCAACGAACTTCCAAAACTCCACTGGTATCTCGTCCGGCCCCGTCGCCCTACCCCTTCGCATCCTGCGAACAGCCTCTCTAACCTCTTCTACCCTAAAACGTCTACAATAACTAAATATTACATATATTTAGTATAAATAATATTTTCCCGTTATTTCATTTCATCCATGCCGAGTTATTTATATTTCAAAATGAAAAATAGGTTCTAAAAAAAATAATTTTTTCTAAAAAGAAAATCACAAATTTTAAATGCCTGGTCATGACAAAGAAAGACTCACTACTTTAATATTCAAAACCAAAATAAAAATTCAAAATAACTGAACCAATCGAATTTATAAAAATTGAATTTATTTTGGTTTGATTACAACTGTCATTTTCGTCAATCCAAAAATCAAAAAAACAAACCACTATTAAACAAGCAAATCAAAAAAATAGAATGTCCATCCCTAATCTCATCATATATATAATTCTGAAACTACCTAATACTTTCAACTCAATATAAAATAAATTATTTTCTTTTTTTATTTCGTGATTATTATACCTTATATCTCACATCAAACGACTTCTAAATGTACTTTATATTGATATATTATATTTCCGTGCGTAGTTTGATGCCTTACAATTATATTTAAATTAACCAATAGAAAACACTATCTATTTGAGCCCTGAGTTATTCTTCGCCCTATCTTTGGCCAACGAAATTTCTCCTCTTTAATTTTTTGGTGATAACATAACGAGTCAAGCTAAGGTTTATTCATCTCGAATACATCTGTGATACTATCTATGTCAATAAACTAATTTTAATTTCTTGAGCATCTTCTTCTTGATTATACGTGTCCACAGATTTAATGTCTATTTTTTTTTTTATTTTATGTTTTTTATTCTTCAAGTTTATCCTTTTCCTATTTAAAATTTTCAAGTCACAAAAATCCTACATAAATTTCCAAGAAATAGTTTCAGCTAAATTTGTAGCAACACAATCCCCCAATAATTTTTCAAGTAATAATTTCATAGGTAAATCGCCAAAAAATAATTTCAGCTAAATTTGGGTCAACACAATCCCCCAATAATTTCTCAAGTAATAATTTCACAGGTAAATCCCCAAGAATAAATTCCCAGCAAAATTCGCAGAACAAAATCCCCAAATAATTTTCCAGGTAATAAAATTCATTACTTAAATTTCTATCAAAATATCTCTACGTAAATCCGTAGGATAAATTACCTAAAAATTTTCCTATGGATTTAAAATATATATATATATTTGTCCATATACATACGGATTTACCTAGAGATAAAATACTTATTGATACATTTCCCCATGTAATGTTGCAAGTAATAATTTCACAGGTAAATCCCCAAGAATACATTTCCAGCAAAATTCGCAGCACAAAATCCCCAAATAATTTCTCAGGTAATAAAATCCATTTTATAAATTTCCACCAAAATATCTCTAAGTAAATCCGTAGGATAAGTTGCCTGGGGATTTTTCTATGGATTTAAAATATATATATATATGTTCATATACCTGCAGATTTACCTAGAGATAAAATACCCGCCGATACATTTCCTCAGGTAATGTCGCAAGTAATAATTTTGCAGGTAAATCCACAAGAATAAATTTCCAGCGAAATTCATAGCACAAAATTCCCAAATAATTTTGCAAGTAATAAAATCCATTACATAAATTCCACCAAAATATCTCTAAGTAAATCCGCAGGATAAATTACCTAAGGATTTTTCTATGGATTGAAAAAATATATATATTTGTTCATATACCTGCGGATTTACCTAGAGATAAAATACCCAACGATATATTTCCCCAGGTAATGTCGCAAGTAATAATTTTGCAGGTAAATCCCCAAGAATAAATCCTCAATGAAATTCGCAGCACAAATTTCCCAAATAATTTCTCAGGTATTAAAATCCATTACATAAATTTTCATCAAAATAACTCTACGTAAATTCGTAGGATAAATTACCTAGGGATTTTTCTATGGATTTAAAAAATATATATGTCCATATACCTGCGGATTTACCTAGAGATAAACTACCCGCCGATATATTTCTCCAGGTAATGTCGCAAGTACGAAATTTGCGCAATATGATGCCAAATTTACCTGCAGAATTTGTTGCAAATATATAGTTTGCAGGTAATATATTTTAATATTGACAAATTTAATAATTTCGTAGGTAAATCCGCATGTATTTCTTGCGATATTATTCCCTAGGTAAAATCCCCAGGTAATACGCAGTTTTCTAGTAGTGCTATCATCTCCCCCTTAGCTTTAAGTCATCATTCTAAGTTTGAGGAACCCTTTACTAAACTCTAAACTGGACTATCACTGCACTCTAGAGTCTGGAACACAACGATACACGTAAATAACAAACTTACTCTGAAAGACTACACCTGAAAGTGTAAAACCCACTTCTAATACTTCCTTCTGAGGTAGAACTCTATCTTTCTACAGCCCCACTAATCATCATATAATATCTTGTACACTTACTAACTTAAAATCTTTATGAATGTCACCGCATCCTGAGTTCACACCATCTAGAGCTTCAACTCTCATTTCTATTCACTCAATCTTCAAAGATTCAAACTTAGATTCTATCACTTAACACGAATATCTTCAATCTTTAATAAACCATACTGCTTCCATCATAGCCTACTAATATCGTATCTCTAAACTTATATTTCTAAATCATGAGAATCAAGGTCATACAAAAGACTCAACATCATCTATCCATAACTCAACTCCTTAACTTAGCCATTAAGAACATCATATACTATATAACTAGTCTCCTTTCACTTAGAAACTCAACGGTACTACTAACTACACACCACACATAATAACCTTAGAAGATAATTCAACTCCATATCACCTTGGGCATACTTTTTCATCATACATACAACATTTACGAATTAAAATGGACTCAAACTGTTGCACATATTGTTCAAGCCTACTAGATCACTTCCATATAACTAGCACCACAACCAAGAAATCATTACATCCATCTTTATGACCATCAACTATTCAAAATTAATATCTAGTTCTAAACATGATTTAACAACCCACCTTACACACAATTCTCACTTGGAAGTTATAAAATAAAATATCAAGAAACACTAGTCTACTATAACTTCATAAAAACGATAATTGATCATAATCATATGGCCTATCTTATTTACAATCCATTAACACATCCTCCTTCTACCAATTATTACTATTTACCCTTCTACACACCTAAATTACCATCATAGCTCTATAAGTTTCAACGAAACTCCTTTTTGCAGACTTTAGGAAGCCTAAATTAATGATACTCAACCACCAAATGCTTTCACCAATAACCAATACTTTTCTAACATAATAAATATAATTAATAACTCCTTCTTTACATCAAACAAATAACAATTTTTCTTAACTAATAACTCCTTCTCTACCTCCATTAAACTAGCACGCAAGGACATATCACCTTAACAAAACTAGACAACACGCCTAAGTTTATCTCTATACTTTCTATCAATCGTCATTCCCACTTTCTTGCCACTACTCTTCTATACCCATACTTCCAACCATAATAAGGCTCTACTATTTATAAATTATAACACTGAAGTTTATAATACCTCTCGAATACATACTTCATTTAACAGTCTAGGTTCATACTATCTCCTTTCAGAAGCACTATCTGCATTAAAAGGGTTAATGGGCAATCTGAATAAATATCTAATTTTGTCTAAACTGAACAACTCATAAGGATGAGGACATAACTTTCAACTTGAGGGACGTATAACACACTAGAGATCTCATCTCAATCCCTTTGTGTGATTTTTGAGATTATTAATTATAAATCTGAGAGCATTATTTAAAGAGGAATTGGAATTTCTTGATCATGTTATCTCAAGAATAAGTCATAGATGAAGAATTTTGGGGTAACACATGAGTAGACAGGAGTTTCTGAATGAACAATTTTACAGCACGATCTAAAGTATAAAAAGAGGGAAACTTTTCTTAAATGCCTTGTAGCCTCTCGAAGAAAAGTACAGACGTCTCCATATCATTCCGCAAGACTCTACTAGACACGGGTTCACAGACACCCTAGGACACTTGAACCTTATGCTCTGATACCAAGTTTGTAACGTCCCAAAAATGGTCCTGAGATATCACACGGTGCTTAAGACCACAAGTGGTCCCAAGCTAGCCCTTCTACAGGCATAACTCATAAGCAAATGAATAAAATACATAAATCTAAATGAAATAATCCTAAGATGACTATTTTCTGAATTTGATCAGTACAGAACTAAATTAAAATGAGTACAACTCTACTTTTACAAAACATCACTGGAATCAAATACACTAACTCTACTGACTGTCTATGAAGACTCTGCTCATATTGACTATAGGTAGCCAGGACATGACCTCCAACTATCCTAAATTAATGACTAAATAAAGAAGAATACAATACTGCTCTTGAATCAAGAGGACTCATCACCTGCTGACTGGAGGCTGCAAACTGTCTGAATATGGTATGTGTGCTACAACTGAACTGATACCTACATTATGAGACAATATAGCACATAGACATATATGTGGACCAGTACTTTGAGGATGTACTGAGTATATGGGGGTGAAATTCATGAGTAAAACATCATCTCATCACCATAATTTATAAAACAATGCATGCTAAATGTAAATGAAAGTAAATGTAGTGTGTATGCTTAATGTGTGTGTGGAGTATTTATAAAAAAAAAATAATAAAAGGAAAAATTATGTAGTATGTGTGCTTAATGTGTGTGTGGAGTAAATGTAGTGTGTGTGATTAACGTGTGTGTAGAGTATGTAGTGTGTGTGATTAACGTGTGTGTGGAGTATGTAGTGTGTGTAGTGTGTGTTCTTAATGCGTGTGGCTGTGGGGGTGAGAGAGGAATTTAGTGGAGTATTCATAAGTAAATGTAGTGTGTGTGCTTAATGTGTATGTGGAGTATTTATAAAAGAAAAAATAATTAAAAAATAATATGCATATCTACTTTTTCCAACAAGTCCCTTAAATTAGGGATAGTGGATGAAAATAAAGTCAAAAAAAAATTTCTCGCAGGAAGAGTGAGAGAGGAAGAGTGATGGTCGCCCACAGCCACTAAATTCCTCTCTCACCCCCACAGCCACTAGTTCCTCTCTCACTCTTCCTCTTTTCTCGCAAGAGTTGATGGTCGGCAAACGACCACGCTTCCTTTTTCCACAGCCGCCTCTTCGGTCACCACCAAACCTTCAACCCGCCACCTTCATCTCCCCTCTTTCTCATGCACTGTCTTTACCAGCTCATCGGAGTTGATGGCCGGCGAGTTCACGTCCCAACATGCTACCACTACTACTTTTTGTCGAAAAAGGGCAGATCTGGACGGATCTTAAATTTTGGCGTTACTCCAGCGAAAGCCGTTGAAGCAACACTGATAATAACCTTTGCTTCAAATTTTCACCATTGGGTGGACTGAATTTCATTAATTTTATGTGTTGCACAGATCTGGACGGAGTTTATTTTTTGATTATTCTTTTCAAGTTATTCGATGTTTTGTTGCAGACTGATGATTTAATATTTCTATGTGCTTAATCGTTTCACTTATTTTTGTAAAAAAAAATGGTTAATGTTATTTTGAAGTTGTTCAGTGATTGTTCGGGTTCGTTTCCAACAAAATTTCACCTTCTTCCACTAAGTTAAAATGATTTGATTCCATTTGAGTTTGTTCCTTTATTGTATTTAACTGTTTCTATGTTTATTTGTTGGTTATCTTATACCAACTATGCATTATTCTTAATTTTTTACTGACCCATGCACTAATATGGATTACTGTATCATTTCCGTACAGATTGTTTTGTGTTTGGAATTTTATAACATAATGAAATTTTGCACTGTTTGTCCTTTGCCATTTTGTTTGCCTTCTTTATTGTTAATTTAAGATTATATTGAATGAATATTTTTGTTGATGAAATTATCTCTCCGTGGATATTTGAGGCCATCCATTACAAAAGACGGACTTTATTTTATCAAATTTATTATTTTATATTAAGGGTTGGCACCTGGCTGATGAAGAAATTTTTCATCGATTTTTTGGGTCTTTGCAAATTAAAAGACAGATATTACGTATATAAATACGTAATAAAAAATAAATATTTTGTGCGATGAAGAAATTTTTATAGCAACGCAAAAGTTTTATGATTCGTATCTTGGCAAGATAATTTAGGACGGTTAATAAATTGAGCAATCATTTTGTAGCCATGGCGTACCTAAAATTTGATCCAAGCCCACACTTTTTAACGAAAATTGTATCTTTTTACACAAATATGCATACATACTTTCTCAATTTATTGATTATTTATTTGTTACTAACATTTTATTATAAATATTTATACAGGTTATTGAGAATATTTGTTGGGAGAGGCATTCAAAAAAGACTTTAAATTATGTATTTATATTTTTTATATTCTTACCCTTGTACAAATGTTAATGATAGTGAAAATTTTATTTTTGGAGTGTTGGGCGGGATATTATTTATTTACGCAATCCCCACCGCATATTTAGGCAAATTTAGGTCGTTAATATTTATATTAAAAAATTAAATTGATTTAGATATTTAATTGAATATTTCACACTTTTTACACTAAAAATATTACGTAGTCTTTTCTTTTGGAACAATATTTTCTTTATTCAATCTTGTCTTTGCATACATATATTTATTTACTTTTGTTTATATATATTTTTACGATGGCATACACATTATATTATTTCAATCATAATTTACATCTGTATATACAATCATTGATTTTTTTTCTTCTCTCTTTTAATAAACCTAAGTCTGGCCGGAAATCACATTTGTGGATTCTGAAGGGTACCTAACCCCTTCCCTTCGGAATAATTTCAACTCTTACCTAGAATCTAAAATGGTTTCGTAGATTAGAATAAAGTCATACTTGTTAAATAAATAAATAGGTTTCCTATTTTTCCTTAAAAATTAGGTGGCGACTCTGTACAAAATTAATTCTTTTGAGTCCATAAAGCCGTGCTCATTTTGACCTTAGGTAAAAATAGGGTATGACATTAGGTAGTGTGTTTTGGGTTGGTTTTTGTCCAAGATATGACAAAGCATCATACGAGTTGTATAGTAGGATACGAGGTGTATGATGCCAAGTCGTGTGATACTTATTGATTAGCCTAGTTGAATTTGTCTAATGTACGGATTAGGGGTACTTCTCGTACCTTGGGGTAAGAGTTGGGCATGTATGGTTGTATGTTGGTCAGTATGGGGGACCAAGGGGAGGTTTAGGGTACGAGTTAGGGTACCACTTATACCCTAGGGTATGGTTTAGGAGGTGGGTCATACCCTCCTGCGAGTTGGATTTCAGCTTTTAAGCTGAGGGTATTAAAGATATTTCCCACCCCAAAACCCCTAAGTCCTCATACTATATAACATGTTTTGGCCTTTTATAACACCCATTTAGTGGATCAAACACTCCAAATACTCTCTCTAAACACTCTCTTGAAGATTGAGGTTAGGGTTTTTACAAGTGTTCTTCCAAGGGCTCAAGAGTCAAGTTTCTTTCCGTGAATCTTCTTGTATAAGGAGAGTTAATCCTCCCTCGTTGTTATTTCTAACTAAAGGAATGTTTTAATGTGTTTTAATCATTGATTATTAATCATAAATGGTGGTTTGGAAAACCAATGTTGAGGGTTTTGGATACATATTGTTGAGTATTGTTTACTCTTGGTTTAAACCATATTTTCACATATTTTTGGTGATGGTTTGTACATGTGGGTTCTTTTTGGTTGTGGTTAATAAATGGGTTATGGGTAACCCTAAACTTGATGGTTTATGCTTTGATTTTGGTCTTGGTAAGGGTATTCCCTCAACATATTTGATAAAATGCTTATGAGATTGTTTTTACTATATTATTGAACTTTCGTTGAAACTATTGCATGGTATGATTTGGTTATGGAACCCTATGTATGTTTGGATATTTTTTGAATGGTTTAAATGTTTCAAATAGACTTACATGGTTTTGAATGGTGTGAATAGTTTGAAATAGTTAAAATGGTAATGCGTTGTGGCTACAAAATTGTTTTGAATAAAAACCTTGCGGAGTACATGGGAATCCCCCAAGTGAATAAAATAATGAAATTAGTTTGAATAATGAAAGTATTATGGGGTACATGGGAATCCCCTAAGTAAGTTTAAAAATGTAACCTATGGGGTACATGGGAATCTTTTAGGGTTGGCTAAGGACATTGCTTGCAAGCTATAGCTGGTGTGATGATACCACTACTTATAGCCCTGGTTAATAATAAATAGAATGGTGGTATTGATTATGTGGCAATGGTTTTAATTGGGCAATAATCAATGGGGTATTAGCTAACCGCGAAGGCGTGAGTCCAATGGACGGACACTGGAAACTCATATGTGCAAGCATGAGGTTTGGTCATGATGACCCTATAGGGTACATGGGAATCCCCAAAGTTATACTTATATATTTATGTATCATGGGAAGCGAAGGGTACTTGAGAATCCCCTACTCCTATGGTATCTCCGGTTTGAGCAGCCACATGCATCAGTGACCCGACTTAGAGCTTTATCGCAATGGGCATCCCAAGTCCGACCGAGACCGGAACCACCCCCATTACCCAACCCAACCTCTAGCCGCCTGCCCTGAGTTGGCTGAATTATGAACATATAACAAGATAGCGTTATTGTTCATGTCAAGAATCTGGACTAGGATCATGACCATGACCGACCCAACCGAGTCCAACTGTCCAAACCCATCTGATACCCAAACCAACCAATACCAAAACCAAAGGCCATAAACTAGGACGCAACCAAATGGGTTCCAAGGCATAATATAATTAATACCAAAATGAAATAGGATGGAACATTGAGAAATTAAATCTAATAATGTCGGACCCAATAGTAATGCCAATACTAAGGCTAACACCCATACTGATTCTGCCTATACCAATCTATAGAAATACCACAAAGCCTCTAACATAAAAAGTAATAAAATCTGATTGGTACATGCCTCCAACAAGAGCCAAAACCAAAATCCATAAGTAATTCAAAGTATGAAATAACATCCATGAAATAGATCCTTCCAGAAAGATGAAAGCTCACCACTTCAATCCAATGGCTAACCCAAGTATCCGAATGCTAAATATGAGGATTAGAATGGATGGTTCCTATATAGAATGGGTATACAGCCGCCCGAAGATGGATTAGAGAGTGAATTCTAGCATGAACTCAAGTTAAGGATAAAATAATGTCATTCATAAAACCAAGTAAACCATCCATAATGCACACAGCCATACACACACATATATATATATATGTATTTATTTAACCATGCAGGGATAGGAAACTGGGTTTAGCATGCCTTCAAAACTTTTTACCTGGGCTGTGTAGCTTTGCCATCCTAAAACCACCCATAAGCTATATGGGTTCAGCTCCTCCTGCTGAAAAGGCTCTAGTGTGTGAAGCCGCACGACCGAAAAAAAGAACCTGGGGTGACTTGTACATCCCCCACATTGGTTGTGACACCATACACACGGTCAGTAGGAGAATACCTCACATCGACAAATATGAGTTTCTAATTTCAATCCCCCTGGGACCTCCACCTTCCACGACATTACTACACCTCCCCTTTAAGACCAATTAAAACTATTTCCAAACAACCAAACCATTATTTGTTTATTAACTAAGGACATTAGTAGTGGTATTATTATATCGACCAATATGTGTAAGAATTGTCCTTAGCAAAACCTTTTATTGATCAAGGAATTTCTATGTACCCAAAGATCAAATTATTCGATTTACTTGGGGGATTCCCATGTACCCCACAAGCGTATTTATTAGGGCTAACCATTCTTTTAAACCATTCCAAAAACTATTTAAACCATTTAGGATTCTATTACCAAGTTTAAACCATGCATAAGTTCCATTGAAAAACCAATATTATAGTAAAAGCATTGTTATAGGTATTTTATCAAACACATTGGGGACATACTGTTTCCAAAACCAAAGTCCATTACCAAATAACCATTCCTATGCAACCAATTATCCAAAACAATCAATAAAGTATATAAAAGCATAATTAAAACATGGGAAACCATAAACAAGCCTTTATAACTAAAACCCCCAAATCATATTTGAAAATCCAAACCATACAATATTCAAACCATGCAAACATTGTACAAAACCATGCCTTTAGCTGAAACTAAAAATGAGGGAAGAGAACATGCCTTATTGAGAAGTTAATGGAGAGAAACCACTAACACAAGCCACGGATTAAGCCTTGAGATGAAACCCTAGCCTTCTTTTCCCAAGAACTTTTAAAGAGGATTTAAGAATGTTTTCTAAGTGCTAATAGATAGGATAATAGGGAAAATAACCTTTTAAGTGAGTTAAAAGTTGTGGGGCCTTATTAGGATAAGTGGGTAAATGTTCAGATTATCCCTACTTAAACTCTCAAAAATCTCGTTAGGTGGGTACGACCATCCCAATCATACCCTCCAATACGAATGGTACCCATCACTCATAACCTGAGTTATCTCTCTTGGACCCAACACTGTCCAAGGTATGAATCACCCCAAACAATGTTGTATCCAAGTGTACGACTAGTACGCATGATCCGTACCCCTGGAAAAATGGAATCCCAAGAGGATTGAACATTGTTCTGTATACTAGTCCATGGTATGACTCATACCCTGGTTTACAGCTCATGGTGAGCCACTCATACTCAGATCATACTTACACTATAAATTCTAAGATTATGTGAAGTAACCTAACCATCCGTATCCACTGATACAAATCATACCAGCCAAGATGTACCCATTCTAAAAACCAAATTTAATCCACCAACTAACACTAGTCAGCATACGACTGACCCATACAAATCGTACCCTAGTGAACGACTTATTTGCCCCAGTCATATTCTATCCAATTACTAGAAATTTAGGAAATTTTCTAAGGTCTAGAAACTAGGATGTTTCTTTCGGGGCTCGTCCATGGGGTGACACTGGACCCATATAGTCCATAGGTGGATTATGACGGTTAAGCTATACATACCTAAGTTAATAGGTTTAAAGGCATGCTAAACCTAGTTCCCTTTTCCGATATAGATTATATATATATATATATATGTACATATTTATACATATACATATATATATATATATATATATATATATTTCTATATGTATGTATGGATATGTATGCATGTGGTTGTTTTCTTGGTTTACTTGTTTTTAAAGGTTGGCATTATTTTATCCTTATCCTGAGTGCTTGATAGCATTCACCTGCTAACTCGTCTTTGGGTGGTTGTATCCTTACGTGATGTAGGAACCAGCCAAACTACTCCTCCTGTTCATTGATCGGATTCGAGAGTAGTCAGTGTTTGGAAGACATCTATTTCATGCCATGGATTACCTCTCATACTTGTATTTTATAGACTTTGGATTTTGGATATGGTCGGAGGCATGTACCAACTTGATACTCATTGGTTTGGTTTAGAGGATTTGTATGGACTTGGTATGGAATGATTATAATTTATATAATACATACATTGGATTATCATTTTTGGTTTAGTTGGTTGGTTATTGGAGGGATTTACTTGGTTAGGTTGGTATAGTAAGTAGACCTATCCCAAATCATTATATATTCAAATTGGATATCTTGTCATATGTTCAAAATTTATCCGACATGGGGTATATATTGGTTGGTTGGGTTGGATATCGGGGTGGTCTCCGATCCTGGTTGGACTTGAGATGCCCATTATGAAAAAGGACCCAGTTTTAGTCATGTCATCATATATGTGACTCATAACTAGACTTACCAGGTCAATGGTTTCAGGTCAACCCAGCCCAGTTCACCTTATAAACAAAAGAGGGGTACCCGATTTGGCTACCCGTCATTGCAAACAAAGAACTCCCTCCATTATTGACCAATTGCTAAGATCTAAGAACTCAAATTCACTCCAAAAAAATAAATCAATTAATTAGGTCCTCCTAAATTTGTCGAATTCATCAAGAATTGGGGTTGAGAAGATGCTTAACTCAAGAAATCTAAAATCTCAACAAAACAAGTAAGTTTTTTTTAGCTTAAAGTCTTTTTATTTCAAGTTTAATCCGAAGATGGTTTGAAATTTTAGAATTCCTTAAAGTTAAATATGTGTGTATGAGAAAACTTGAATGCCATTGCTTGAATTTTATCTTAAAAATGTATTATTGGGAGTGAACTCAAATTTGGTACTTTTGTTGTGTGTTTTTGGATAAATGTGAGTTGATATTGAAGTATGTGTAGGTAATAGAAACTAAACCCTCATGTTGCAATAAATACGAGACTCCTAACGACTCATAAAATCACTAAATAAGTCATTACCAGACCCGTATCCATTAATAACATAAAGGATTAGCTAAAGTGTGGGTTCTGGTAATGTTACTACTCACTCAAATGAGTTGTAACCAATCCCTATGAATCATAAATACAAATCGTAAATGGCTGGGTAGGTTGTACAAAATAGAGATTTGTTTCTAACCTTCTTATGAGTGTTGGTAACGAGTCATAAGTTGTCCATACAACTTCTTAGGAGGACACATAAGATGACTAGTGAATATGAAGAATACACTATTTTCCTTACGACTTGTTCATACAAGTCATACCCAGTAGTTACGGCTCATACCCCCCAGTCGACATGAATAGAACATGCACACTAATGCTAATTTTTCTTGTTTTCCTTTTTCTTTCTATTCTTTACATACATCTAATTGATTATGTGCAATAGGTACTAATGTCTCCTAAGGTGATTCATCAAAGAAGAACACTAAGAAGAAGCCGGCACCCAAGTATGACCACCATCTGATAAATGAGGAGATAAGTGAATCAAGTAGTAACCTAGTAGAATACCCACTAAAAGGGAAAGCAGGCCCAAGGGAAAGACTTTCGTGGGGAAAAAAAGTTTTCAAACTAAAGGATACACCTCCAAGGGATCCTAGAATGAAAATTTTGAGTACTTACCCTCCGCACTCACCATCATCTTCTGAGGATAACACTGATGATAAAGAAGTAAAATCTAAGGTGGTGCAGGCACAGGAGACTCAAGCTCCTATGAGGTAGTATTGGAGAATGCTAGTGAGACTGGAGAGGACGTTACTCCTATTGACATCCAGAATCCATCTCAAATCTCTCTATCCATTGAACCAGCTTTGATGCCTATTGTTGAATAGTAGGGATACCCCAGTATGCAAGATACATACAATGATGGATCAGTGTAAACCCTCCCACGAGAAGAATAAAGAGAGAAAATTTTGTCCCACATTGGTATAGGAGTTCTACGCAGCCTATAAAGTAGAGTTAGAAAGGAACTACCCAAAAGAAAACTTTTGTAAGGGTGGTGATCCAATCACCTCATTGATAGTTAGCGAAGTATGGGTGAAAATTTCACCACATAATATTTTTAGGTTATTGTATGGTCCATATTTCCATCCACTGCCAAGATTAATTACTATATGGAAAAAATGCGAAGAGTAATAAAAAAGCAAATGGGGCCGGCGGATAAGATGATGCACTTACGATGGATAGAAAAATGGATTGCTTTTCATGGGAAAAAGCTAGTTGGGTGGTAGGTGGCCTAGGATTAAAATCGTAGCAAATTGTGAAACTGACACTGAACTTCGAGGCCAAGGCATGGTGGACTTTGGCTCAACACAGATTATGTCCCATTACTGGGGATAATGTGCTCAGTCTATTTCGTATAGCACTAGTAGCAGGACTAATGGCATGATATGAGTTTGATGTGGGTGAGTTCATAGCTAGAGAGTTATGGGACCGAGTAGTGGGTGGAGAAACATTGGTGCTAGCATACCTATGCTTGATAATGCAGCTATGTTTGGAAGCAGGGGTGCAGGAACTAATTGTGATCGATCAATTTGTAGAGCCTACAAACACCACAGATTTAGGGCAGATTCGGGATAAAGTTAATCCCATGGCCAAGTAGGCTAAACAAGGTGCAGATTTTCTAGTTTAAGTAATATGGAGTAGACGATAAAGGCAGAGGCTGTCGGGGTATAAGATATCCCAGTTGAGGTTGGATAGTCCAAGCTATACTAGTCTGATGCAGCAGGTCCATTTAGTGCTCAAGTTTCATCACAGGCTGTAACCCTACGACCATCATCATCCTGATCCATACCAGCAAGGTATGTGATTATTTCCTAGTCTAATTTGAATGATATTATGAGAATATTAGGAATTATCAAAGTAAAGGTAAAATTTATGAAAGATGGTGTACAACACTGGGTTGGAATAAGCTGGGAGAACAAAGCAGGTGAATACAGGAAAGACTAGATTCTTTTGAGCAAAGAATCACACGTCAGATAGAAAGTGGCCAAATACCTAATATTACATAGGTAAAAGGCGAAGGTATCCAAGATAGGTAAGTTGGTTAATGAGTTATACGATAGATCTTTTGTCCCATCACCTATCATAATGGAGGTCAAGCCTAAGGTTGAAGTTGAAAACATTTGGAGAATCCTCAGTGGAGAAGAAGGTAGGGATTGAAAGAAGTGAAAAAAGCATAGTATTGAAAAAGAAAAACTATAAAAAAATGAAGAAACATAGTCTATAGAGTGAGAAGGATTGACAGGTGAGGGTCCAAGAGATTGCAGCTGGTGCCGGTAGTTTGACATCGGCCACAGATAGTGAAAGGGGTAGTGTTGTAGCCCATATAATTGATGTACCATTAAGCGGATCGACCACAAATAGTGCCACTATTGTGGATACGGTTCTGACAGTTGATGGGACTAGTGCTGAGGAGAGTGGGGCCCGATCTGAGGGTCCTCGTGATGCTATAATTTGAGCAGGCACCTTGGGAGACCTGGTATGTCCTTATCCCTTGTATTACATTAATAAATTCACTAAGGATAGTGCATAGATTTTATTTGGGGGTGGGGGTGTACCACAGAAGCCACGGGTTATGCTTGCCATGTTTCAAAACTAGTAGGCCACATTTTGAAAAAAATTGTAAATCAACATGTTTGTGTTACTCTTATGTGGATTGTTTGATGTTAATTGAGAAGAATGATGTGTATAGGCCAGTTAAGAATATGTGTAGAAATTTGAAAAAAATATATATGCCCCTCTTCAAATTTTTGTGTAATAACTGTGTGACCTATTTGTGCATGTGGCAGCTGAAAATCCTTTAATGGAATTAATTGTGGCCTCTAGTTGAATAAACTTGATAGGTTGTGACTGATATTGTGACCTTGTACCATGTGAGAGTGAGGCATTACTTAGTCCCCAGTGTTCCCGAAATTCAAAACTTGCCTGGTTACTTTTGCTTAAAAGGTAGGATGGTCGACTAGGAGATGATCATAGGCCATTTTTTTATTAGTCCACTCAAGCATAAATGTCTAACCAAATGTAATATGAATCCCTTGAACCATAAAGTTGAGCCTAATTGACCCATTTTTGTTGTTTACACCAATTTCACCTTCCCATTTTACTACAATAAACTAATTTTGGCCCTGGTCCTTCTTGGACACTGTGCACCTCAACTTAGGCAAATCGCTTAAGTTGAGGGTGGCTATTATAGGGGTGCATTTGGAAAGACAAGTATGAAGAAGAAAGGGTAGAAAGAAAAATTAATAAGGATAGGTGCAGTGAAAATAAAAGAAAATTGCAAGAAAAGAAAAAAATAAAATAAAAGAAAATAAAAAGAAGTGAGAAAAGAAAAATGTACTCGACCCATAAATATGTGGGAATAGAGTGGAGAAATAAGGGTGAATCCAATAAAAGGTTAGTAGAAAAAGTGAACCCCGAAGAAAGCATAGTGCCAAGAAGGTTAAGTCACTCAAAAGATCCCTGATGAACCGTAACCAACCCCAATCCTACATTCCAAGCCTAACTAATTCCTTTAGTGATACTAGTTTAACCGTCCAAAGATTTAGATAAAGAGCATAAGGGTCAGCCTATGGAATTCTATACGCACTGGTTGGAACTTCTTTATTGGTAAGAGTGTATCTAGACCATCTTGAAGATAATAAATTTAATTAAGATGTGTGATGGGGACTTTTTTGAATGTGAGAGTGCATGGTTTACACTGTCAAGTTACTTATTTGTCTGGTTAATATGTATTATTTGGGCCTAGTTGGTTGTTACTAAGGTAGTGCCATCATTAGATCTTGCATGTAACACTGTTGTACCAAGTCTTTGTACACAGTAGTTTTTTGATTGATAAGATAGATGGAGGAAGAAAGGTGTTCTTGAGCTAAATAAGAAATCAATTGCCAAATATAGCACAGAATCTTCAAAGTTAAGCATCGTATTATGACTGTATAGGTGTAAACTGTGGTTTTCCTGAGGACATGCAAGAGTGAGGATATTTATATAACTTGGAAACATGGCATATCTGATGCTTAAAACAAGTAATGTATGCTTGGACTTGGGTTGTTTTGGTGGAGATAATGTGGTTATATGTAGTGTGCGAGTGAAACAAGCTAACATTGGTTCTGTAATGAAAAATTATAGAAGAAGTGATAAAAATAGAGAAAATTAAGCATCTTACGAGTCTGGGTTATGATACGTTAAGTCATCATATGGATCATACCCTAACTCATAAGAAGGACAGTATTAGGAGTCAAGCTAATAAACCAAGTAAAGAGTGGCTACGACTGGAGAGTACAAATCATAAGATGTCGCTATGAATCATGAAGAGAAGTTGTTAAAAGAGTAGAAGCCAAAGCTAAAGTTCTAAGTTGAGTTTACAGAAAAGGACCAGTCGTAAGACCTGAATACGACTCATAAAGACAAGGCGTAAAGAGACTAGTGTCCAAATCATTAAAAAAGTAAGGATCAAGTGATGACGAGTGATGGACATGAGTCATAAAGACTGAATACAAATTATGGTAATGAGTCGTAAGGACAACAGAAGGTTGAAGCCCTGACGATCAGTCACTAGAGTACTTACGACCAGTACTGTATAACTCATAAGAATACCTTACGAGTGGACTACACGAGTCAACAAGTGCCGACATATTTTTACTATCCCATTTTTATTAGGACTTCTTTATTATTTTTAGATACTATAAATACCTTAGGCTATTTTTTTGGTTAGGTTATGTACTTTTACATAACTTTTACTACTTTCAAAATACTTTGATCATTGATGTTGTTCTTAAGATTTTAGGTTTTATTCAATTAAAGACTTTGGATTTTCTTTCTCTCATTATTGTGCAATTAATTTCATGTGTTCTTTATTGATTATCATGGATAGTTGCATAAACATGAGCAGCTAATCTCCCTGACTAGGGTTGTGGGAACCCTAGCGGATTAACTACATAAAGAAAGTACGAGATTCATCTATTTTATTGTGGTTGCATGTATCTTAATCCTCTTTATATTAATTGACCACAGAGCTACTGCAGAAGCTTGAGGATTTACTATATTTGAGAACGTCCTCATAAAGGAGTCTGAGATTAGGAAAAGGGGATTAAGACAATAATTTGAGATTCACGTCCATCTTAAAATTCCGCCATCTCATCTAATCAACTTGAGACTTAAAAAATAAAAGTTGAACTAAAGTTATAGACAAGGAGCAATAAGGTGACACCTTGATACTCACAAGGTTAAGGGTGTGATTTATCAACGTGTTCATAAGACGGTTGATAATACATAACTTGTCGATTTTACAAGCAGAGCAATAGAAAAGGTGAGTTGAACATGAGAAGTTTACGGAGTTGAGAAGTTAGGGGGAACACAGTCCTAGTGTTCGTCTTCTACTATTTACAAACTCAAGCATTCAAGTGCGGTTACAACTTACTGTTGACTTCAAATTCCCCCCATTTACTTTTTTGCACTGCTCATGTGTTTTGGCAAGTTAAACATAATGTTCAACGTTTTCCCTGTGGGTTTGACCCCAACATGATTTGGGTTACTATATTTGACATCAACCACAACATACTTCTTCGGAGATTAGTTTTTAGGCGACATCAAACTCCTAAACTCATAATTCCACTATTCCTCATTGATTATACACCCTAGTTACAACACAGTACTTAGAGTCACCAGTGAAACCAAGCAAACCCATAGACTGGAATGACACTAAAAATACTTACATAAATAATATAATACTATGTAGAGTCAATTCGCAATGATATAGTAGTGATCAAAACCAATAAAAATATCTTAGTTTAAAACCATTAAGCTTAAAATATAATCAATATAACAGTCTAAAAACCTCTAAATAATATGAGTTATTGGGACAAGCCCCTAGCTAACTATAATTGTATAAAGCTGAATTAATTAAAAAAATGAAATACTAATACTAGTCCTCAAATAATGAGGACTCACCAACGTATACCGCTGATATAGTGGGGTATTGTACTATGCTTGGTTTGTATGCTAAGCGTTCGAACCAATTTTATAAGACAATATAAAGCAAATAGGGGTGTGTGGTCAGTACTTTGAATGTATTGAGCATATGAGACATGCACTGCACTATGTAAGCTAAGAATACTGAAAATAATATGAGGAGATGAACATGAACTAAAAATTATAGACTTATGCAATAATACAATAATAATCATGAACAATATAATGTACTAAAATAACTAAATATAAGATCATGTGAGGTCTAAGACTGAACTGTGAGAGCTACTATTAATCGACATACCCCATCTGAGCTAAATAACGTCCAACTAGTAACCCTAGTTGGATGGGTGTTCAATATCTTGCCAAAGGTATAAACACCAACTGATGTGGATCTACTAATATGATGTCTAACAGACTATAATTTCAACCTATGGTGGCTATGTTTTTCTAGAACTTAGGTTATCTAAACCCGTGTCTTCGTGATGCTAAGTATTACTCCCAACTCAAAGTAGACTATTATACCGAAATGCTTAACAATATTTATATTCTGACACTAAAAAAAGATGCTTTATCTAAAAGCATTCAAAATCATAAAGACCGAAAAACTGAGAATACAACTGACAATTCATGATATCCTAGGTCATCGGGTGTTCATAACCCGCTATCTCAGAATAATGCCACAATTATGACAATTTCATAAACTGAGTGAATTTAAAGAATTTATAACTCAGGTCTAGAATTATGGATTTCACAGTTTAATTATGGTTTATGATTATGAACATAAAATGGTACTAAAATTTTTGGTAAAATAGGTATACAAATTAACAATACCAAGGGACTAGGATATTAAAGAATTACAATATTCATGAACCCTAAGCTTTGAAGATGAAAGGGAACTGAGTTAACTTTAGGACTCAATGGGTGAAAATAAACCCATTTATGAAATCCTACATATATGGATATGAGAATTCTAAATAAATCATTGAAATTAGAAGCTTGAAGAAGATGAACCCTAGCTCTGCCTTGGGGAAAGAAATCGTCTATTTTCTTTGTGTTAAAACTATCACCTATTTTCTTTGTGTTAAAACTAAGTATCAAATGTTTTTCTGAGTAATAAGGGATTAGGGAAATATTAAACTTAATATTCAGCCTTGAAATAATTTAAAAAACATAGTTTTGATGTTAAGAGAGTAGAAAAAGACTTATGGTCCTTTTTAAATTCATAACTGAAAAAGTTGTAGAGTGAGTCATACGGACTATCCCATGATCGTTGAATCCACCTACGATCATGGGTTGTACTCATGGTTGAAAGTCTGAACCATAAGTCTCAACCACAATCAAATGAGCCATGGTACGATCATGGGACCCACTCACATTCGTGCCTTGGTTCGTAGCTTGGAAGTTCAAACCAAATCATCTTTAGGACTCGTGATAGTACCTAAGATTGTGGTTTCAAAGCAAGGTCATAGTTTTATCTTTCAATTGGAAGGTATACTTGTCAAGTTTCAGGTCTTTAAGGTTGTTTTGAGTAAAGGATACCATCGTACGGTCTGATTTGGTTCGTGACATCTCACTGTTGTATAGTGCTTCACTAAAATGACCATAAATTTTTACTCTGATATCAATTTAAGTCGAAACTATATGCATTGGAAATATAATTCAAATATCTATCATTTGCTGGGTCTTGTATTCAAGTAATTCAGAATCTAGGAGTTATGCTAGATTGAAGTTGACTATAGCAAGATTCTTCTCAAAAAAAATGAATCGGTTAACTTGGCCATAAGCTAGGAGTTAGTTGAGGTCATAATGCATGTCTAAATCACTACACATACTATCAAAATATGATGTTTGATCCTACATGTACATGAAGCAGGGCTGTAATCTTTGCTTGAATTTTTGGGGTATTACAAATTTTAAATATATTAGTTCAAATAAATATTGTAGATTAATCTAATTGGATTAATTACTTAAGCTCAATGAATGTGGATTTAATTAGAGCCAAATATTTATTAGGCTAGTCCATTAATTTGGGCTACAAATGATGAACCCACTTTTCTAAGCCTAAGATGTCATTTTATCCTAGAGGCCCAATTTGGTGTCACATGTCAAATGACTTGGCATTCTAAGTCAAGAAAAGAAGTCAATTGGATCATGTCACATGTAAAAAAGATGCAACATGCGCAACCAAATACAAATCCAAAACAAATATGACACATATACAACTTGACATGTTTCGACCAATCAAATATGGTCATGTCACTTTAATTTGATTGGCTAAAAACAATTATACTTACCATGACTCTTCCTTTTTCCCAACTATAAATAGGGGTCATTTAATTCAAAAAAGGGATTAAGAATTTTGACAAGAAGCATGAGAGAGCCCATCAAATGCTACAAGCCACAATTTCAAGCATTCAGGCATCAAGTTCATCAACATTCAAGATTAAGTTTAAAATCCCTTGAATTCAAGTACAAGTCAAGATCAAGTTAATCAAATTTGTGATGCAAGATCAAGACCGCGTGATTCAAGATCAATCTTAAAAGTCCTTGAATTCAAGTACAAGTCAAGAACAAGTTCATCAAATCCAAAATTCAAGATCAAATTCATTAAATTCAACTCTACAAGTCAAGATCAAATTCAAGGTCAGGTTAAAAGGACCTTGAATCTATAATTGAAAAAGTGAGTAAGAGGATTCATAGATATTGTAACACTCACTATTTGAAATCAAATAACATGATTTTTACAGTATCGTCTCAACTAGAATTATATTATCTACAAATTCTGGCATGCTCATTTGGACAATCTCTACCTCTCATCCAAACTTTTCCAATATCAAAGTTCAAGAACACTTAAATAACTTCCAAAAAGGTTAACTCTCAATAGGCTGCCTCCAAGGCTGCTAATTCCAAATTCTCCACTGAAGTAAAAAGAATCCTCGGTGTTACTTTAAAATCTTTGAAGCCATCACAAGGAGAAACACTAACATGTTACGATAACAAACACACGAAGTGTCATCTGCAATAATTTCAATGTTCAGATCTTTAAATCCAAAAGGAGAAAATGCTTCAAAGTCCCCTATAAGTGCTTTAAAATAAGGAAGCACTATGGTAGAAACAATCAAAAAGACTTTAGCCCTTCTTAAGATCTTTGGTTCTAAAAGCTCTACCAAAAAGAATTGGCCATTCAACCAACATCTCATCTCCACTTACATAGCGTGAGAAGATACCTTTAAAGATAAACTTATACAACAATCCATGCTACTCTCCAACATCTTCAATGATCACTAAAGCAATGGTAACTGATGCTCATCTATGGTGGAGCAGCTTGCAAACTTGGTAAAGGCAATTGAAGATCTTACCAAATATTCTCAAATTAAAGACACTCAAATTAATAAGTTGGTGCATAGACTAAAAGGTTTAATGATGAAGATTCTAGCCATGCACCTTGAAAAGCTCCAGAAATTTATGAGATAAAACATCCTATGAAAGAGACATACCTACTAAGGATGTGGCAATATCTTTAGATAGAATGATCCCAATTGATTAATTGAAAGAGTTCGTTGAAGGTAACCTCACCAAAAAGTATGATGTTACCACCAAGTAGGGGTGCGCATCGGCCAGTTCGATTCGATTTTATGTTTTATTGGTTTGGTTTATCGGTTTTTAGTTTTTAAATATGTAAAACCAATAACCAACCAATAAGATATTTTCTTATTGGTTTTTGGTCCTTAACGGTTCGGTTTTCAGTTTAACCAATAAGAAAATGCTTATAAAATAGAAATAGTAACAACTAGCTTAAAAAAATGAAATCTTAGTTACCGCCAAAATCCTACGCAATGCATTTTAGTTTACAAGAATCTTCAAACTTGAACTGAATATTAGTTAGAAAAAAAATTAAATCCTAATTATTGGAAGCTATAAATGCTTCATGCTTTTCAATATGATAATAGCCGAGCTTTATATTGTGTCTTTGTTGCCCTGAATAGGTTAATACTTTGTGAATCACTGAATTATGAATAAGTAGTGCATATAATATATATATGCATACACATATCTATCTATATATCTATATTTATATATATATATATACACATATATATATAGAGAGAGAGATTTATATATATAACATAAATAAGGATAAAATAATAACTTAGTGTATCCTTATTGGGTTATCGATTTAACCGACAACCTAATAAGATAAAACCAAAACTGAACCGTTTACCCAATAAATGTTTTTATAAAACCAATAAAAAATTGTTAACCCAATAACATTTTTATTGGTTTAGTTTATCGATCGGTTCGGTTTTTTCACAACCCTACCACCAAGTTTACCCTAATGTATGCCAAGTCCTACATTTCAAGGATTGATAGCTTCAAAATGTTTGCCAGCTATCAACCCCCTAAATTTCAACAACTTGATAGCAAAGGGAATCCAAAGCAATATGTCACGTACTTTATTAAGATATGTAATAATATTGGAACCTATGGTGATTATCTTGTCAAGCAATTTATCTGCTCCATATAAGGGAACACTTTCGATTGGTACATGAACCTTGAGTCTAATTCTATTGATAACTGGGAGCAACTAGAGCAAGAGTTCTTGAATTAATTTTATAGAACAAGGAATAAAATAAGCATGGTAGAGCTTACAAATACCAGTTAAGAAAAGGATGATCCATCTATTGACTTTATCAATTGATGGAGAATGCAAGCCTAAACTACAAAGATAGGCTCAGTAAATCTTCTTCAACATAGATGTGTATCCAAGAGATGCACTAGGAGTTTCTCTACATCTTACAAGGCATCAAGCTAAAGTCCTTCGAGGATTTGTATACCCGTGCTCATGGAATGGAGTTGAGTATGTCTTATGATGGAAACGGAGTAACACGTATCCATAACCCTAGAAAAGAAAAGGAAAACTAGAAACCCAGTAGATAGAGAAAGTTTTTCCCAAAAGCAATAATAAAAATCCATGAATGACAAAATGTCACCTATAAAATTCACATTAAAAGTGAGAAAGAAACAAAGAATGAGTGACTTCTTTTCAAGAACATCCAAATCAGAATTTGAATTTAAAGAATATGCAAGAAAAGGAATACCCCTTCTTTAATTCTTAAGTTTCTAAAAATTTTTGATGAACTCTTCGAGCATAAGCTCATTGATTAGAAAAAAATGAAGCGGCCTAATAAAGCTGGAAAAATTGATGACCCAAACTATTATAAGTATCATAAGCTTGTGGGTCACCCTATGGATAAATGTTTAAGAATAAGTTCATACGACTGGCTAATGAGAAGAAGATTGTGGTTGATGATGAGAAAGCCAGTTCTCATCGAATCTCCATATCTTTTGTCTCGCCTGAGCCAATACAAATATGAAACCTAAATCATATAATGAGGATCCATTGGAGCATAAAAAATCTACAAATGATAAAGGTTGTATTTTGGTAACTAGGCAGAGATGCAACAAGATGAGTCTACAAAAAAGGGCATCCGAGAACCAACTAGAAGGAGGATGGTGAAAAAATCAAGAAATAAAAATTAGTTGAGCTTTCAAAGAGTGCGAAGGTAGTAGACTATCACCACCAAAACCCCTGACGTACAGTTTTCTATTCTTTCCTAGTTAGTTCTGCTCAGAGACTGCTCAAGGCAATATTGAGGCATCTTGTTTCAACATTAGCAAAAAATAAATGAAGGGTGAAAGCCTATTAAGGGAACCTCCTTCTTCCAAAAAGCCTACTAAATTTCTTCTTTAAGAAGCACATGTATGTGATACACAAATCATATTTACAGACAATGATCTTCTATTTGGGGAAAATTTACACAATTATTCCTTGTATATTGGGAGTCATATTTTAGAGAAGAAGATAAATAAAATCTTAATAAATGAGAGGTCTGGAATAAATGTTCTGCCTATTCCCACAATGAAGAAACTTTGTACCGCAATTAAGAAACTCTTTGAAATTTATTTAATGATCCAAGGGTTAATCATTGGGGTTGAAAGGCATAGGGTCCATCACATTTGTTATCCATATGTGATTTACGATTAATGTACTGATGCATATGATCGATGTCAAGACTTCATACAACATATTTCTTGGCAGGACTTGGGTACACGAGAACAAAATTGTCTTATCTTCTTATTATCAATGCTTTAAATATCTAGAAGACGGAGTGAAAAGAAAAATAGTTGTCAGTGATAAGCCATTCATTGAAGCTAAGTCACACTTTGCCAATGCAAAATTCTATTTGAAGAATTATGTTGTCAAAGAGAGAGAGGTAGATGACATCATAAAAATTAAGTGTGATGATCCTGCAACTAAGAAGGTCAATGTGGTTGTCAAAAAAGTCATCATGGAAGGGCACTTATCCAACTTCCAAGATAATATTTTAGGGGGACTAAATCTTCCTATTAAGAGAATCGATGCAATAAACTTGTCCTCAAAGATATTGATAATTTGTGGATCGAAGCTCGCTGCAAAGTATGGCACTTCTTACGGGCATACAAAAGAAGGCTTCGATCCAAATGCTTACAAGCTATTTGCAAAGGCTTGATATAACCCTAATGAGCCATCAAAGTTAGAGAAACTACCACCAGGAAAGCACATAAAGGATTAGGCTACACACCACCACCACCAATTTGTATCTCCATAAGAAGGGCAGTGAACAACTATATCACTGTAGAAGAGAGTCTACTCTTCCAACAAAAGTCCTTTCATCTTTGACTAACTTAAACAATCAATAATAAGAACTTTTGTGTTCGAGAGGTTGGGTCCACTAAAGAATAAGAAGAGCAATAAGTATCGGAGAAGTTATCAAAGCATGACAATACACTCTTCTCCTAGAATCTAAAAGAATTTCCAATATTTAGTTCCTTCTAGAATAAGGTGACAGATGAAACTTATGGCTTCATGTAAACAGGAGATAAAGGCAAAGACTCATACTTTGGCTTAAATTAGAGATTATGAGGAATATAAAGAAAGTGTAGGGTTTTCATATCACATACAGTCCAGAGTGAGGATGATGCCTCATCTCAATAAAGGTTAACAAAGAGTTGGAAGATATTTCCTAGTGTTACCATAATTATATCAATGACAATAATCCTCTATAGGAGAAAGACACTGGAGATGCTCTGCCACAACTTGGGGAAGGAGTGAAGACCACAATAGATTCCCTATAGAAAGTTAATATTGGCATTGATGAAGATCTAAGGTCAACTTACCTTAACACTTTTCTATAAAAGGATGAAGAAATCACTTACATGGTCATACTTAAAAGAATATAGGTATATATTTTCTTGGAGTTATAAAGAGGTGCCAGCCTACATCTAAAAGTGGTAGTTCATTGGTTGGCAGTCAAGAATGGTCTTCGCCCTATTAAGTAAGCCCAAAGGTATTTTAGGTCATACTTAGTTCCATGGATTGAAAGAAAGGTTAACAAAACTCATCGAAGTTGGCTTTATTCATGAAGTTAAATAACCCACACACTCAACTCAGTAGGAAAGCAGATGCGACGAAGTCCGTGTAACGATGGGCTAAAACGTTTCATCTATTTTCCTTGATTATTTTTGTGTGCTTTGAATTCTTGAACACTAAAATCAATCACCAATGAATTCTTGAATTTCTACTATTAGATTTCAAAGTTTCACAATTATTTTACAATTTTCTCCTTTCTATTCCAATAATACCCCAAAAAATACAAACCACTATTAGAGCCAAGTACCAATACCATTAATAGTACATCATGGTTATTTTATAGTTTTATGAGTAAGTTAGATGTATATTAAGGCTTCAAATAACTCCCAGCTATCAGACAAATCAAAACATTCCTTACCGATGGAATTCTTGAGAAAGATATTGGTATAGTCAACTTCAAATGAGCATATCTCTCATTAAAATTGGAATTTTTGATCTCATTACCTATCAACATATATATAATTTAATTATCTTTCCAACGATACCAATTTTACCTAAATCCGATATCGGAGCAAAGAGTTATTCCTATTTTACTACAGCATGTCAGGCTGGAAATAGTGTGACGACATTCGTGGTAGCTTACCACATTTGTGATGCCCTATCATGAAGTTCGTTATCCTTAGGAAGAAACCATCTCCTAAGTGATCATATTCATGGTAGATTACCATATTTGTGATGCCCTATCACGAAGGTCATCAGCCTTAGGTAGAAACCAGCTCCTAAGTGACGACATTTGTAGTAGCTTACCACATTTGTAATGCCCTATCACGAAGGTCATCATCCTTAGGCAGAATACAGATTTTGTATGACAACATTTTTGACGGCCTATCACATTTATGACGCCATGTCAAAATTGTCGTCAGCCTTAGGCAGAATCCATCTTCTGTGTGACGACATTTTTGATGGCCTGTCATATTTGTGATGCCATGTAAAAATTGTCGTCAGCCTTAGGCAGAATCCAGCTTCTGTGCGATGATATTTTTTACGGCCTGTCACATTTTTGACGCCTTGTCATGAATGTCGTCAGTTTTGTTTTTTCAAAACATGAGGGATGTTTTAGTAAGGCTATTTTGGTCTTTTCTCTTCACTTCCCATGACTTATAACCCTCAAGGAGCGTATTATCTTCCATTATCTTTAGTTAAACATCTCAAAAATCTCTCTCATACACTCCCAACCACAAGATTAGGGTTTCCTCTCAAGATCAAAACTCTCAAGAACAAGCCCTAGGGTTTTCCTAGAAAAGTCTATTTCAAGGAAATTTTGCCATCAATCTTCACAAATTCTTAATCTAAGGTATACGTAGTGTTTATCTATGGATCCAATCCATTCATAGTGCTCAAGAACCATGTTTTAAATACTATTTTGTGAAATTTTTATGGTGATATGAGCATGTACATGTTGATGATTGTTGTTTAAGTTTCAAGATGATATCTAGAGGTGCTTTCATGGAATATATATATATATGCTTGTTAGTTGAAAACTATGAACCTTAGATGGTGTAAAATAGTACAGTTATGAAACACACCTATGCCTTAAAGAATGCATCCAAGGTGTTCGATAAAATGCTTAGGATGCTAAAAATTCATGTTTATATGGTTCCATGATGTCTAAATGACAAATCCATGTTAGCTATATACTTTGATATGAATTCCATGATTTTCATGTGTTGCTATTGTTGTGGTATGAAGCATGTATGATAATGGAGATATACAATATGCACATAAAATATAGGGCTTTCCTAGACAATCCCTACAGTCAGTTATGGGATTGACCACAGACTCATTTTGCTTCACTCATGTCAACTCCACCTTACTTTTAAAGTAACAGAAAGAGTGAATCTCAAGTCCTACAGATAAGGCTTTCCCAGACAATCCCTGCAGTCATTTATGGGATTGACCACATATTCAGAAATACCCCATCAGTCCCGTTATGTTCCAAATTGATATGGATTTTATTCACGATGATGAGAACTCATTCTCTAACTTAAATTTAGATATATCATCAGATCCCTTCTCAAAATCCTATGATAGCACATGACCTAGAGTTAGAAGCATGCATCTAGGATCTTAGTAATAGTAGAGTGGGATAATATTATCCGGATTGATTAGATTATGAATTCATGGGGATATTTGTCCAATCAGTAGGCTTGAACAGTGTAAGCAAGAATTTTAGTCTATTGACCTGAAATTAGGTATGAAGGTGTGGATGTTATATTAGTAGCATATGAGAAAACAGTAACAGATGATATGTTTAGTAAGGCAAGCATGTATTGGAAATAATGTAAGTACCTGATAGTAGATTAAGTGACCAAGTCAGTCCCTCAGATTCCAGTATTAGTGCCTGTATGTCTAGAGAAGTAGTAAGGGAAGACAATTCCCAACCTATCTCATCTCAGTGTAGAGTTTTGCGCTTCAGCTATTATAAAACCCACTCACACATTGCATGTCAACTCTATGGTCATGAACCAAGCTCATGCATTTCCTTTTTCCATAAATCATATACGATTTCAGTTCCCAGTATAAGGGGTCCCATTTTACCCCACAGTACGAATCAGTTCCATGCACCTAGCTTATTCATATGTTGTCCATAGAATCGTGTACATTTTCAGCTCAGTCGGTATTATGAATCAGGTCTCACGAATACAGATCAGCTCATGACTTACGTACTCATGTCACGCATTACAATATACTCAGTTTCCATGACTTATGCTATGCCTCTACAGATCAAATAAATTCAGACTATGTCATGTATATTCTCAGTTCAGACCTTTTGGGTAAAACCATGCAGTTGATATTCTACTCCTTGGGTTTCAGTCATGTGTTAAGTTTAGTTAGTGTTCATTCATGCTTCAGGTCCTCCTGATTTAAACCCTTCAGTAAGCTCTCCTTGTGAAACAGTGTAGTGATAAGCTATTGCTTAGATGGGGGAGAGTAAATATTTCATGACTAAGAGAAGATTTCGTATGCTTGTTTTACACGAGGGTGTATTTATGAAGATAGGCTTGAATGTTATGTTAGTGTGCTGGTAGACGGCTAGCAAGAGGTTGTATTTAGAAGTTGTGAATGTACATTCAGATCCTTGACTTATGTTAGACCCATCACGTAACGATCAAAATTCAGTTACCAGTTACTCAGCTATCAGTGTTCCAGTATCTCAATCTATAGAATTCTTAGTTCTCGTGATTCATGTTACGCACCTAACGGTCACATAAATTCATAATATGTCACATATACCCTCAGTTTGGATTCCTCGGTGAATCCTTGGGGTTGATCTTTTGTCCCCCAGTCCTCGGATATAGAGTTAGCCTAGTAATTAGTATTCAGTAAAGGACTCAGATAGTCCTACAGGACCATGCCTATCAGTTATCAGTTACTTAGCCATCAAGATTCAGTACTTTAGTATCATCCTAAACCTTAGTAATTAGTAATAAGTTACCAGAACCTAACAACGGCTCCAGTATGAGTCCTAGTTACAGATTTAGTTATAATGTCAGCTTCAGTTCAGCAACCAGATCGGAAAAACTCAATTCAGTTTAAGACTTATTTGACTATAGCGTACAGTTATTAGTTACTTAGTTATAGGTATTCTAATACCTCAATTTCCAAATCATGCGGTACGCTTGTTCTCGCATTCTCAAATAATACATACCTCATAAATCCATGCTCATTTACCTCATGTTACTAAATTAGTCCTTACTTTCTATGCATGATACTCTACAGTTTCAGTTCAACTATTTAGGCTAAGCACAGTTTGTCCTAGCAGACCCAGTATTCAGTTGTCAGCTATCCAATTAATCAGATAACTTAGCATATTTATGGACTCATACTCAGCACCCATGTGAATCTTTTAAGTAGTCTCAATTGTAATACATGAGGCTTAGTTACTTCATCTTAGATGATATTCATAGGCCTCAACTCATCTTACCAAATCTTAATTAGGATATGATCTTATTACTCAGTTGTCTCATACAGATAAGTTCATATAGTTTGGTCTTCCCACCTCTCTATCTTTTTGCACTAGCCAAAATCTCATGAAAGAATGTAACCATTCTTAGATAAACTAGCCAGGTAGCTTTAATCTCAGCTCAGTCAGGTATCATGTCTCAATTTCAGATCTCAGATATTCAGTCATGATTCAGTTCGTTGGTGCCTTGTATTCCATCTCATATTTCCCTCGGTACCTCTTCCAAGTCCAACATTCTTCAAGGGACATAGTGTCCCAAGGGGGAGATACACTATAACCCCCAAACTTTTATGATTTAAACATGCCAATCTCTTTTTTATTTAATGAATCTAGTTTGGAGTGGTAGGTACCCATAAGTGACCCTCTATCTCTAATCTTAGCCATAAGCCAGGTATTCATTGGCTCAGTTCAGTTTTTGATACTCAGTCCATGTCCCATGTTACAACTTAGTCACGATATCCAATTAACAGTATTCATTTCATGCATCATATTTCAGAATCAGCCATGTTCTTCGTTTCCTATTCATTCTTGTTCAGTAAAAGGATCTCGAGTTCGAGATTAATGACTTTATCTATCTAAAGATCTCTCTCATGAAAGAAGTGAATAGATTCAGCAAGAAAAGGAAGCTCAGTCCCCGATATATCGATCCCTTCCAGATTCTCAATCATTTTAGCAAGGTAGTTTTTGAGGTCGAGTTGCCTTCAGATCTACCCTCAGTTCATCCAGTCTTCCATGTCTCTTTGCTCAAGAAGTGCATAGGTGACCCAGCAGTTGTAGTCCCTATTCAGAGTATTGACATTCATACTATCCTCTCTTATGAAGAGATTCCAATTGAAATCCTCGATTATCATACTAGTAGGATGAGGAACAAAGAAGCCCCACTAGTCAAGGTTCTTTGACAGAATCAGTCCATGGAGGGAGCTACTTGGGAAGCAGAAGCAGACATGCAAACCAAGTACCCTCATCTTTTCTCTGCTAATTCAGACTTAGCTTGAGATAACCATTTTAATTAGGCTTATTCAGTATCATGTTCAAAATTCTAGTATAAAATTGGTATCAAGTATCAGTGTATAGCTTATCGTGCATTTATGAGTTCAGCTTATCAGTCATGCATCAGATATGTATGTTCAGTTGGGCTATATTCAGTTTAGAATTCAATTTAGTCCTAAAATCATATGCCATTTGAGAATGATCAGTGTATGCGTCATTTTATCTTTTCACCCTTCTCAAGCAGTCATCATTCGAGGACGAATATTTCCAAAAAGGAGATATTATAATACCTCAAAAAATCCAAACCAATATTAAAGCCATGTACCAAGCCCATGCATAAAACATTATGTTTCTTTAATAGTTTTATTAGTAAGTTAGATATATATTAAGGCTTCAAATAACTCCCATGTATTAGACGAATCAAAACATTCCTTACCGATTGAATTCTTGAGATGGATATTAGTATAGTCAAATTCAAACGAGCATATCTCTCATTATACTTGGAATTTTTGGGATCATGACCTATCAACATATAGATAATTGAATTATATTTCCAACGATACCAATTTTGCCTAAATCCGATATCGGAGCAAAGAGTTATTCCTATTTTACTCTAGCATATCAGGCTGGAAATAGTGTGACGACATTCGTGGTAGCTTGCTACATTTGTGACGCCCTATCACGAGGGTCATCAGCCTTAGGCAGAAACTATCTCCTAAGTGACGACATTTGTGGTAGCTTACTACATTTGTGATTTCCTATCATGAAGGTCGCTAGCCTTATGCAGAAACCAGCTCCTAAGTGACGACATTCATCGTATCTTACCATATTTATGACGCCCTAGCACAAAGGTCATCAGCCTTAGGCAGAATCCAGCTTCTGTGTGATAACATTTTTGATGACCTATCACATTTGTAATGCCATGTCAAAATTATCGTCATCCTTAGGAAGAATCCGTGACGACATTTTTGATGGCATGTCACAATTGTGACGCTATGTCAAAATTGTCGTCAGCCTTAGGTAGAATCTAGCTTCTGTGTGATGACATTTTTGATGGTCTGTCATATTTTTGACGCCTTGTCACGAATGTCGTCAGTTTTTTTTTCAAAACTTGAGGGATGTTTTAGTAAGGCTATTTTGGTCTTTTCCCTTCACTTCCCTCGGCTTATAACCCTCAAGGAGCATATTATCTTCCATTCTCTTTAGTTAAAAATCACAAAAAACTCTTTCATACACTCCCAACCACAAGATTAAGGTTTCCTCTTAATATCAAAACTCTCAAGAACAAGCCCTAGGGTTTTCATAGAAGAGTCTATTTCAAGGAAATTTCGCCGTCAATCTTCACGAATTCTTAATCTAAGGTATGCGTAGTGTTCATCTATGCATCCAATCCATTCATAGAGCTCAAGAACCATGTTTTAAATACTATTTTGTGAAATTTTTGTGGTGATATGAGCATGTACATGTTGATGATTGTTGTTTAAGTTTCAAGATGATATCTAGAGGTGTTTTCATGGAATATATATTCTTGTTAGTTGAAAACTATGAACATTAGATGGTGTAAAATGGTACAAGTTATGAAACACACCTATGCCTTAAAGAATGCATGCAAGGTATTCGATAAAATGCTTAGGATGCTATAAATTCATGTTTATATGGTTCCATGATGTCTAAATGACAAGTCCATGTTAGCTATATACTTTAATATGACTTCCACGCTTTTCATGTGTTGCTATTATTGTGGTATGAAGCATATATGATAATGGAGATATACAATATGCACATGAAATATAGCTATGCGCTCCCTACCATGCTTAATATGTTGAGGAACTACATGATGTATAATATCCTCTATTTATGATAATGTGAATTGTGGACTCCAATCTTACGATTAAGTCAGTCATGTTACAATATGCACATGAAATATAGCTATGCGCTCCCTACCATGCTTAATATGTTGAGGAACTACATGATGTATAATATCCTCTATTTATGATAATGTGAATTGTGGACTCCAATCTTACGATTAAGTCAGTCATGTTGTGTCAGTTTTTTTCCATCGAGTCCTGGGGGTATTGGTACCCGAAAACTATAGTTGTGTGCCTAGAGCCATGTCATGTTTCACGATATACAAAATCAATCCATGATTTAGTAGAATTCAGTCAGTCATGTGACTCAGGAAACCTCATGGTCTCAGTAGTTATCAGATATCAATAGTATTCTGTCAGTTAACGGAATTCAGTAAGTTCCACTTACGTACATTTAGTTAAATCATGTTCAGTCTCTTCATATGGGAGTAGAAGTTAGCACCGAGTGAACCCAAGGATGGGAACTCACCTGTATATATAAGGGTGTAATTCTTAGCAATCATCATTGCATTTCAGAATTACGTAGCCAGCATAGGTTGAGACATTGCAACATGTTATATGAGGGTAGATGAGGTGGCTTAACCTTTTATATGAGGGTTCCCACCGTTCTCACTAGAGTTACCTGTTATATGAGGCTTGCTCATATGTTGTCCTTACTAGTGGCGTGGTATTGACACCCTTCCAGTTAGGACAGAGATTGGACCTCATCTTAGCCATAATGGCACATATGGGGCATGTCGGTTAAAAAACTACCTCCCACAGTTTCAGACTCAGTCTCAGTAAAAGAACTCAGATAGTCCTTCAGATATCAGTATACCAGGATTGTCAAATACAGTCAAATTCAGTTATAGTACGGAACTCAGATAGTTTCATCAGATTTAAGACTCTCAGATATAGTCGCCAATGTTATCAGAATTACAGTTTCAGCCATGTCAATTATCAATAAGCCATGTAGTAGCGTACATATCTAGCTATCACTTACTCATGATTTCAGTTACTATGTATGCATGTTTGTACTCTTATGTTCATATCAGTCAGACAGTTAGCATTGTTCATGCATGTAAAACCTGTTTATATTTAGCCTACCTCACTCGTATACTTAGTACATTCCCTCGTACTGACGTATTTCCGCTATGGTTCTTTCTCTTATGTTACACCATAGGTTCAGAGGCACGAGTCCCGGACCAGCAGTATCAGTCGCATTCAGCATACAGAGTTGCAGTGAGTCCTCTTCATTCGAGGACGACATTATTTGATTTCTTCATTTATTTCTTCAGTTCAGTTTTATGGATATAGTTGGAGACCTTTTCCGTCAACTCCTTATTTCAGACAGTACTTAGAGGCTTTCAGATTTACACTCATATTTAGCTTTCAGATTCAGTTTTCAGTTGTTTTGGGTATTTTTCGCCCATATGGATGTTATATTATTTCAGTTGAACCTTATGGCCTATTGTGTATGTTTTTCGCATTATTATGTCATGAATTGCAGTATACAGGTACAGATATTAGTCATGGATTAGCTTGTGGTCCCTCGGAGTCATAAGCACCGTGTATCATTTCAATTCAAAAAATCGGGGCATTATAATTCTGCTTTACTTCTATGCATCAACCACAATACTAAGCACAAAGTAATATAATTTATATTTTAAAGACGATAAAAAGTGCTAAAATGTAACGCGAATAATGATTAAAATATATTTTTTGTGCTCAACATTTTTAATCATAAAGGTAATGGGGAAGATCACAAGGAAGGTTACGAAATTATGAGAATTACTATCTATTTCCAAAAAGAAGTAAAATTGAAGTCAATCTCTATATTTGACATTCATGTACAATGTGTTTTATTAATACTATTCAATGATATTTTTTGATTGATTTTTCAATCTTTTTTATCTTAGCCACTAGTATATATACATACTAGATATCAAGGGGCTCATGCTAAACCAGTTAACGGGGCCGGGCCGGGTCAACCTAAAACTGGCCCGTCACTTTTAACCAGTTTGTGGGCCGGTCTGGTTCTGGGCCTGGTTAAAAAGTAGGTCTGATTCCGGGCCCAATAGTATTTTTTTAAGAAACAACCACGGGACCGGCCCACTACACGTAACCCGGTCCAACCTGGGTAAACCCGGTCAAAACCTAAAAAAAATTTAAAAAATATTTCTCCAATATATACTATATATACCCACCTATATACATTTTAAATACGTTAAACAATATACACACAATATATATACTCTCTATATATAGTATATACTATATTAGACTTTAAAAAACATATACATATACACACAATTACACATGTAATCATGTATACGACTATACGTTAGTTAAATATATGTACTACTTTAGACTTTAGAGTCTATAGAAAATATATACACATATATACGTACCATTCAATATTTGTACTACTTTAAATAAAACATATACTACAAGATATATACTACAATATATACTAATTTATAAAACATATACACATGTATACCTTAAATATATACTACTTTAGAGCCTATAGAACATATATACACATATATACGTACCATTCAATATTTGTACTACTTTAAATAAAATATATACTACAAGATATATACTACAATATATATACTAATTTATAAAATATACACATGTATACCTTAAATATATACTACTATAGAGTCTATAGAAATATATACACATATATACGTACCATTCAATATATGTACTACTATAAATAAAACATATACTACAATATATATACTACAATATATACATACACTATATATATAGTTATATACTACTTTATAAAACATATATACATGTATACATTAAATATATACTACTTTAGAGTCTATAGAAAATATATACACATATATACGTACCATTCAATATATGTACTACTTAAATAAATCATATACTACAAGATATATACTACAATATATATACTAATTTATAAAATATATACACATGTATACCTTAAATATATACTACTTTAGAGTCTATAGAAAATATATACACATATATATGTACCATTCAATATATGTACTACTTTAAATAAAATATATACTACAATACATATATATATATATATATATATATATATATATATATATATATATATATTACAATATATACACACACTATATATATAGTTATATACTACTTTATAAAACATATACACATGTATACGTCAAATATATACTACTTTAGAGTCTATAGAAAATATATACACATATATACGTACCATTAAATATATGTACTACTTTAAATAAAACATATACTACAAGATATATACTATAATAGATATACTAATTTATAAAACATATACACATGTATACCTTAAATATATACTACTTTAGAGTCCATAGAAAATATATACACATATATACGTACCATTCAATATATGTACTACTTTAAAAAAATATGCTACTTAATAAAATAAATTAATAATAATTGAGGTTTAGAACTTAAAAGAAATTTATTTTTTCATTATGTGTATATATGATTATATGTTTGTTATGTTTTATTGTCTATTACTTAGTGTAAAGCTTGATAGTAAATTAGTAATATATTAAAACTAAGTATTTAATTTAAACTAAAAATTCAATTAAAATCATTAAATGGAAAAAATTACAAAGTAAGGAGTGAATGAATGTTATATTTTATTGATTGTAAAATGATTCATAATTTATAATGTACATGAATGAAAAATCTACAAAGTTTTCATTATTTTTTCCAACTCATCCATGTTAACATTAACGGAAACTGGTATAGGGTAGTCAAAATCAATGGGGGAAAAATCATGCATTGGACTTGATTGTGTTGAGTTCTCCCTTGAAGTCATAATTTTTTCAAGATTCTGTTCGTCTTTCGGCTCCACCTCCATTCCTTGATCTTTTTGTTCCGCTCTAATCCAATATCTAAGGCAAACTAGAACATTTATAGCTTTCTTTCCCAATGAGTATCGGTTGTCTTCAAACTGTTGTCGTTCCTGACTAAAAGCACTCTCTGATGCAACGATTGACATTGGAACATTCAATAGCTAATCTTGAAAGCACAGGATATTGTGTTTCATTATTCTTCCACCAATTCAATGCGTTGATCCGCCGTCTACAATCCTCTAGCGGCGTTCAAAGATAATACTTAAGCTCTTCCCGAGAAGTTGTTGTGTAAGTTCCCACCTTAATACTGTTCCAAACATTTAAATCATAAAAGTGATCAGGAAAACCACTATGTGCCGGCTTTTTAGAAGATGATGGCTCCTCAGGAGGATGAGGAGCGACAGTTGGAGTGATATTTGTCGGTATGGCTAAATCAAGTAAATCAGCATAATGGTTATATAATTTATCTATGTAAATGTTCGCATCACTCATAGCCGTATACAAATCTGGTTGTTCTTGTTCTTCATCATCAGAATCATTGTTAGTGTTTATCTGTAAGTTAGAATAAATAAGAGTACTAAAGTGGCACATAGTAGTATATTTTATACATGGATTTAGTAAAGCACCAACCAAGTAAATAGGGGGAATCGAAAAAAAATATTTTTAAAATTTAGCAAACATAGCACCAACAGCTTCTTTGTAACCTTCTTTCTTCTTATATTCTTTGAGCAAAACAGAAATATCGACTATACATGCTAAAATATTACAAACAGTAGGATATAAGCACCAAAAAATTCAACCGTAGCTATATAAATTTTTTCTAAAAACTTAACAAGATCATCAATTACAGCCTAATCAGAATCATGTAGCATACATTCAACCAAATCAGCAAATGAACCACAATATTGGTTAAAAGTTAGTGTAATAGAAAGTCTATAAGCATGACAAATTTTTAAATAATCATACGTAGCATTTTATCTAGTATCACATTCTTCAGGCATCAATATCGGTCTAAGTCCATTTTGTTCACATTTAACTTTAAATTCCCTAAAAAAAATTTACGATTATTTCCTTGAATAAAGCCAATAGTAAGCCAGATTTTTTTAATATAAAGCTCAAAAAATTCAAGGCCATCTCTTACAATTAAATTATATATATGACAAGCACACTTAACATGGAATATTTCAGGTAACGACGAAGAGAGACTAGCTTTTAATTTTGTAATAGTTGTCTTGTTGTTAAAAGCATTATCAAAAGCAATACATAAGACTTTTTTTCAGTACCATAAAATTCTGCAACTTTGCTAATCGAATCAACAATACATTCTCCAGTATGTCTACGATCTTCATCATACAAAAAAACTAGAATACATTTTTGCATAACAAAATTACTACACATCCAGTGACAAGTAATGGTTAAATAATTATTTTTATTAACAACACGACCAAGATCAGAAGTTAGAGTCATTCTACATTGAATATTTTTTGGCAATGTAGATAAATGAAAAATATATTGTGAATGAAGTCTAAAAATATCGTCCCAACAAGTACTTCTAGGAATACCATTAAACATAGGATTATAAATTTCTTGAATATAATGAATAAAAGCATCCGAAGAAGGGAAACTGAAAGGCAAACAATCCACAACTACCATTTTTGTTATTTCTTCCCGGTCCCTCAATTTATTATAAGTCTTAATTGCCTGACCGGTTGCTGGGTCTATTCTAGTTTATGTTGTCCCACCAATAGCCTCATCACCTTTTGCAATAAATAACTCTCTTTGGTGATTCTCTCTTATATGTTTCATTAATGTACCCATATCTCCTTGATTGTCTCTTCTTTTATGCTCATATACTTGTTGAAATATATTGCATTGCACCTTAGTTTCTACTTCTATACGTGTAAAAAATTTTCATGCAATACTAGTTGGTCTACGAGCTCTTGGGGCACGGGGAGGGCAGAGAGGGCAATTAACCGATTCAGATCTAACATTATCATTTCCTACTGTGGGTGTCTCACCAATATTTTCATCATCTTCATCTAAATTAACCGCATCTACTTCATTTTCTTTTTCTATACCATAATTTTTCTGAGCTTCTGCATAATCCATATAGTGAGCACCTACACCTACTTCTTCCTCAAAAGGTTGACTAAGCGGTACCGGAGGCACACGGATATATCTACTACTTGAACTACCTCTACCGCCGGTAATTCACTTTTAACTACCACTACCACTTCCGGGATAAAAAATTTTGACACTTTTATCAAGGTTTCTTAATTTATCCATAATAAAAATCAAACTAAAATAAATTCAAAACACACAAAAATAATAAAATTAAATATTCAACAATTAATACACTAATTAAAAATTAAAAGTAAGAGATGGAATGATAATACCAAATTTTGGAAGTATCCGAAAGTTGCTACTTTAGAAAACTTCCACTCCTATTTGTAATTGCAAAATTAAAAAATAAAATTGAGCACTTTAGGAGATATGTAGAATATTTAAGAATTGAGAGAGAATGAGATTTGAGAGAATGAAAATTGTGTGGAAAACGATTTGAAAGTGTAGGGTATTTATAGGAATTTTTTTGAGTTTTAAAAAATATTTTAAATTAATAAAAAGGGCCAAGTAGCCGTTTTTGGCTCCAAACGGCCATATAGCCATTGGGTACAACGACTACTTTGGCCCAAACGGTCAAAATTCAATTATTTTTTTAAAAAAAGTAAATTGGGTTGGGCTAGGCCGGGCCGGTTAACCGGCGGGCCTGGATGGGTTAGGTCCGGGTCGGATTAACCGGGCTTAAAAAGAAATTGGCCCAGCTCGGGACCGGCAGCCTTACAGCCCAAGGGCTGACCGGGTTGGGTTATTAAATGGGTCGGTCGAACCGGGTCAAACCGGCCCGATTGACAGGTTTGTCGTGCTATGTATTAATTTTTTTATCTCAATTTATATGACACAAATAGAATTTAGATAATCAATCATATTTTTTTAATATGTATTAGACATTTTAAGTAGTTAACTATTATAATTTATAATATTTTTTATGTAATTTCAAATAATATATTTTACTTTGCTTATCCAAACTTTTGTTAAATTGATAGTTATATTTTAAATATAATTTAAGTTTTTTATTATTGTGATTTATAATACTTTTTCTACTATTTTAATTTAAGTGGCACTGATATAATTTTGAGACTCAACTAAATATGTTACATCTTTTAAATTTTTTAAGTTGATAATTATTGTGATTTATAATTTTTTTTATACATATATTTTTGAAATATATAACAGATTAAACCAAATTTTTTTACATTGATAGTCAATTATATTTTAAAAATAAATTAAGTTTTGAATTATTGTGATTTATAATTTTTTTTCTTCTATTTCAATTTAATTGACACTGATATAATTTCAAAAGTCAGACAGATATTTTATATCTTTCAAACTTCTTAAGTTGTCAAGTGATTTATAATATTTTTTATATATCTTTTAAAAATATATATCAAATTAAAAAAAATAAGAAAAAAAAATTAAAACGGAAGAAAAAGATGTCATTTTGCCCTTAGTAGAACATATATAAATAGTCTATATCCCCATAGGCAAATGGCCTCAAGAGTCCTAAGAAATAAAAAGTAAGAGTTCTTACAAAACTAAACTAAATATGTGGAGGTCGCCATCGTCATCCTCTTCCCTTTGCATCTCTTTCTATAGCATTTATATATGTACACTTCTTTTGTTCATCAACCAACATTTTGTTGTAGTTTCATCACAACCCCTTTACACAAATTCAAGATGGATTGTGAATTCAACAGGGCAAAGAGTAAAACTAGCATGTATAAATTGGGTGTCACATATGGATGTTATGTTAGCAGAAGGGTTAAATCAACAACCAGTGAATGCAATTTCAAAAGCAATTATCAACATGGGATTTAATTGTGTTAGACTTACTTGGCCTCTCTTTTTGTTTACTAATGATTCTTTGGGTTCAATAACTGTTAGACAATCTTTCAAGAACCTCGGACTTTTTAGCTCCATTGTTGATCTTCAAGCTAATAATCCTTTCATTGTTGATCTTTCTGTCCTAGATGCTTACAAGGTAACACTTTCTTGTTTCGGATTTAAGTTACATATACAATCATTATAGAACTTTTTACAGTATTAGAAGTAGAATTTCACCAAGTTAGCTATGTTTTTATCAGATTACCAACTAATGTTTATTATAGAAACTTAATCATATGTAATTATTATTTATAAGTTATGTTGCTCAGACTCCAAAAATAGAACCACACTCACGTCAAACCTTACAAAAATAATTACATTAAGAATTATCTGTTAATAATTTTTAAATAATTTAAGCAACACAGTAACTTAATTTGTAAATATTTTTACATTGTTAATGCACAAAATTAAATGTGTATGTAAAATCCTTAACTCATGGTTTTTTATTTGTTCTCTTTGGTCAAACAAGAAATGAGAAATTAAAGATAAAATGATAAAGTTGGTTAGAAGTCACATTTCATGGGACGCCTAATTGTGCGATTATCATATATTGTTGTCAAAAAAAGAAGTTATCATATATTTATTCCATCCTATAATTATTGTCCACATTTCACCTTCTCCAAATGGTGCCTATTTTCTACAGCATATTTATAATAATAAAAAATAATTTTCTGATGCTCCACTATTGTGATCATAGAAATAGCCTATGTAATCTTCTATAAAGAATTGCTAGATTAAAGGAGTATTTTTTTCTCTAGAGTTACGTTGTATTTTTGGAATTGTAAATATATTTTTTGTGCAAATATTACTTCATTAAAGTATTTCCTTGATGTTTAAATTAAATAGTACGACATTCCGTAATATATAAGAAATTTATACATCATCAAACTATTTTTATTTATTAATAAATAATATATTTATTTTTAGAATTGTAAATCTCATATTTTAGAAAGATCTATTGGTATATATTCTTTAGCTGAAACACAAAATGGTGGAATAACTTTGCAATTCATCTTGTTTTTCGATTTTCTTGAACTTGATGCGTATACTTTTGGAAAAGAATCAATGATGATTGTTTGATATCTAAAAATAAAAATAAAAATAATCATATTATAATATTCTTTCCTGCCGATTCGATCTATTCTTTTCTATGAATAAATAAGTACCACTTAATTACTTTATAGTCAATGATGTGTGCTGATGCTGACCCCCAAAATAAAAAAATAGTAATATTATATCAACTTTTCATGTACGCCAATGGTCATTTAAAGAATAAAGAAAAGGTGTCATCTCAAGTCTAAAAATAACGCTAAGGTTCGAAGTATGAGAAATGCGCATTTAATTTCAGCATTTTTTATTTTTGATAAAATTTTATTTCAGTATCGATTTATACATTTGACATATTTCTCTAATTGAAAAAATATTTACTAGTTTATATTTAGAAATTATATAAAATCAAAACTTTTTATTGCTAAAAATATTTTCAAATATATAAAAATTCAGTATCCAAGAAAAATTGTTCTTATCAAGTAGTAGGAGTAATAATCTTATTGAAATATTATATTTCTCCTCTCTTAATTATATTAAAATTTCCTGAAAATTTATTTCAATAATATCCAATTGTCCATCTCATAAGGAATATGACAGGCAGTGGTGGCTAGCCTTGCAAAAAACAATGTGATGATCATATTAGACAATCACATAAGCAAGCCTGGTTGGTGTTGCAACAGATTTGATGGCAATGGCTTCTTTGGAGATCAGTACTTTGACCCTCACCTTTGGATCCAAGGCCTTACAAAGGTAGCCACCACTTTCAAAGCCATTACTAATGTTGTAGGCATGAGCTTGAGAAATGAACTTCGTGGACCTTTACAAAATGTTGATGATTGGTATAGGTACAAACCCACTTCTCATTTCCTCACAAGTGTTTTTTCTTTTAAAAAAAAAAAATGGTCAAATTTAATATGCTTGTACGCATATTCCATCCGGAATATACTATCTCCTGCCATCTATGTCGCTCGACCTCTTCAAAAATGTCGACAGTTGCGTGTCAGATACTTCAAAAATAGTACATTCTGCAGAATCTGACATGGCTGCGACAACAAATTTGTAGAATCCGAGCTACATAGTCCACCAACATAAGTACGAGATAACTTTCTCAATAAAAATTATACATATACATGGGAAGACATCTTTTTATTTTTTAATTCTACTATGATTCGAACTCTGATTTCCCATGGCTCGTCACAAATTCTAATTTAAGCCCACAAAACAAATTTTACACTCCACTATACCAAAGTCTTTTGAGTCATCAATAAGCTCTCCCGGCATAGTGTGTGTGTTGGGGGGATGGGGGTATATGTTGCAACTTGCAAGGAGCAGATACAAATGCACACATGCTTTTGGCTCAGGGCATATATGTAGAGGAAATTCTTTTAGAAAAATATGCTAAGTTTGAACCCATCGTCACAAAAAAATAGTGAATGTAGTAATACTCTGCACCCATTGAGTTAAGATCTGCCTTTGTTCACCACAGTACTAACTAAAAGGTGGTGGTTGTTGAGCTTAGGTATATGCAGAAAGGAGCTGAAGCAGTGCATGCAGCTAACTCTGATATTCTTATCATTCTGTCTGGCCTAAGTTTCGACAAGGATCTTTCTTTCTTGCACCAAAGACCGATGAACTTGACATTCAGTGGCAAGCTAGTTTTTGAGATTCATCGATATGGTTTCACGGATGGAGACACTTGGTCAGCAAAAAACGCAAACCAAGCATGTGGAGAAGTGTTGAATGAAATGGTGAACAAAGGAGCCTTTGTGTTAGAACAAGGCTACCCATTGTTTGTCAGTGAGTTTGGAGTGGATCAAAGAGGCACCAATGTGAACGACAATAGGTATTTCAATTGCTTTCTTGGACTGGCAGCTGAACTTGACTTCGATTGGGCACTGTGGACACTCGTTGGGAGCTATTATTTGAGAGATGGTATTGTGGGACTCAATGAGTACTATGGTGTTTTAGATTGGAACTGGTTCGATATCAGGAACGCGAGCTTTCTGCAAAGGATCTCAGTTATCCGCACACCATTCCAAGGTATACACAGAACTGATAACATAATAATCAATAATTTTTTTGAGAAAAAGGATTAAGTGTTTTAACTTTGTTGAAATGCAGGACCAGGATATACTGAGACTCATCCACATAAAGTAATTTTCCATCCTATGACAGGGCTTTGTATTCAAAGAACATCATTGCTGCAGCCACTGGAGCTAGGTGCATGCTCTGAGGCAGAAGCATGGGGATATGCTCCAGCAAAAACACTGACAGTCATAGGAAATTACCTTTGCCTGCAAGCAGATAAGCTCGGGCAGCCAGTAAAACTCAATATGGTATGCAGTGACGATAGCTCAAAATGGGACATCATCTCAGACTCTAAGATGCACCTGTCTTCTAAGCTACAAGATGCTACTAGTGTTTGCTTGGATGTCGATCCCAACAATGTCATTATCACACAAACATGCAAATGTCTGAGCACAAATGATACAACATGTGATCCTGGAAGCCAGTGGTTCAAAATAATTGACAGCACAAGGGCAACAAAAATTATAAAATCCTCTCTTCAAATCAAACCAATCATTCATTTTTTAGTGAGGAATTTCTTTGGAAGCTACATATGATAACATAGAGTAGTTCAGTTACTTGCAATTGAAACTTTTCCAATACTTAAATACTTATGGAATTGTTTGACATTATCATAGTTTAAATAAATCCATATGGATTATATCATTGCAGTACAAGTCATTTTTCCATGGCGTCTCCACCTTCTATCACTTGCACAATTTCTCTCAGTGGTGTAATCTTTTGTAAGGAGAACCTTTGCAAGCACAAACAATTCCAACATGCCGTATTAGAAAATTTTCATTCAGAATCCTAAATAACCATGACACCTGCTTAATCACATTGAAGGTTGAGACAAGTCAGAACACTAACCAGTCTTTTTGGAGAAGGGTAACCCTTTTGTGGATAGGTGCGGGGATTAGGCGATAAATGGTTTGTCAAGTACTCCGTGTTCCCCTAACAATCAAAATAAGAGTTCAGAAAACATATGCTATCAAAAAGAGAAGAATAGTATTATACACTCTGTGCTGAAAATTCAGTTAGTATCGCTTGAAAGAGAGCATTATTTTTCCAATTAGGTTTTCTTAAAAGAGACCTGACCTTTATTATCACACAGATATTGACATTGCTCCCACTACCAAGGTCATTGAACACTCCAGACAATATGGCCTCTACTACTAGTTTTTATCCTTTCATCCCTCTGCAACAGAATTCCCATCAACATTCAGGATTCACAATACATTTACCAGCCAAATGCAGCAAAATACTATATCTAAAAGAAACAAACTTACGCTCATCCCCTCCCGGTATTTTGACTTAAAGATGCCATTGTAGTGAGGGAACCAGAGCCCATTGTTGAATATGGCAGAGTATCAGTGGATCCATATGGGTAAATCTGAGAGACAATGCATTCACTAAATAGTCAGAACTTCGATGACATTGCCGAAAAATACACACATATACATACTTAAATATTAATGTGAACACTACTTACTATATGTAGATGTGGCCCTGTGACATCAACACCACCAAGGACCAAAGAAGTTGAGACATAGCCTTGGGAGCTGGTAGTGAGAACACAGTTAGGCTTGTTGGATTGACGTTTAATGAACTCGAAGATACTACTATGCCTCTTAAGGATTATTAACACTGGAAATTTACTTGAAAAGGTGGGACTTCAAAGGAGTAAGAGTTGTCACAACCCTGGATTCACGACCAGTGATACCTGTGGAGCTTCAGCTGGGAACTGACCATGTCTAAAGAATAACAGATGCTAATTAAGAGACCACATAGATAGATATAGAGAGAGAGATGGAACATGATTTAAAACTTAAAGAGAGAGGTTATATTGCAAACAATTTCCAAAAAATGCTAGACTATGGGTAAAAAACTCATTACCGGTCACAGCCTCTGTATCAACAGCTGTCCCAGATCCACAGCAATCTATATTAGGAGCCATGTAATGAATTTTCTCACAATTTTATCTGCAATAATTGGTCTTTAGTAGTCTGTGTGTCTTCTCCAAGGATAACACCATCCTGAACAAGAATTATACTTAAGAAGTTGATTATAAAAGCATCATCTCCAGTTTCTATGTGGCTTATGCAGAATTGAACAGCGAAAGCAACAAAAGGTCACTTCTAACAAACATGTTATAATACGTGAAGTTAGAATTATTTGTGGAGTCTGTTGATTCATCATGCAAGGGCTCATGGAAAATCAGCGAGAGCACTATTGACAAAGCCAAACTATCCATAAAAACGACAGACGATGCTGCTTGAAGAACTGTAGTGGGTCGCTTCTCAACTTGGGACCTCTTTCCAGACAGATTTAAATAACAAGAACTAGGAGCACCTTAGTAAAAAGTGTAGGAATAAAGTAAATAGCAGACACAAGGATTTTATATGGAAACTCCTTGCTCAAGGGAGAAAAACCACAACCTGACTCCAGGATTTCTGAGCACCAGTATATCCAAGCAACTTCTTCAATACAGACTCTAGACTCCCAGGATTAAACTCTTAATCCTATATCTCCTAGTAATAACTCTATTACAAGGAAAAAGCACAACAACTCTACTGCACCAACACAACAGCTAACTCTAACTGGAAAGCCAAGATAACTCTAGCTTGAGAATCACCTAACTCTAGATGATTACAGAGAAAAGAGGTTTACACCACAACACCTACTAATAATCAAGAAAACAGAAGTAAGCAACGTTTAACATAACAATACAAAGACTCATATGCAACAAGAAAAGAAAATACAACTTAATGAGCTATCAGTTCCCTATTGCAAAGTGAGTCTTTGATCCAAGAGCTTTAAGATATATTTTAGTTGTAAGATTATGGAAACTTGATTTTTTTGTTGGAGAAGATAAGCAATATATAGTATGACACAAGAAAACCTAGGAGGAATGTCATTGATTAAGACAAAAAGGTGGCAACAACTTTTCACCAACTTTTGTACTTGTGTCCAGCCATGGGGTTGGCTGTGATAGTGACAGGTAAGCCGAACCTGTTCCTTAAGTAGTAGCAGCTTTGTCATCACGCAATCTTTAGAAAATAGTTCCCTAACATGAAGTTTGTCAAACATCAAAACTAAGGACTTAACAATTTTCCCCTTTTTAATGATGACAAACCCTATGCAAGCATTCAACAACTTCAAACATCTATACAGCACACAACATACACAACATGACTCAGCAACTTATGCCACCAAGTCTTGAACTCCACCAATTCCCCTTGTCTATGATATCCCTAAGCATTCTTCACCTTGTTCCCCTTGTCTATGAACATCATGAGCACTAAAGTTCCCCCTGCCTATTATCCACCTTTCCTGCATACATGACTTTCCCCTTCACACACACAACATTATACACAACATCAAACACAATGTCCTACAGCTACATCTCATGCATATATAACTTCCCCCTTCACACACACAACATTATACACAGAATCAAACACAATGTGTTGCATATATAACTTCCCCTTGTGTATTATCCACCTTTCCTGAGTACATAATTTTCCACTTCACACACAATATTAAACACAATGTGCTACAGCTACATCTCAACTTCCCCATTTTGGTATCATCAAAGAGGACCAAGCATAGATAAGCATATATGTTAATTCATGTCCATTGAGGCAATACTACCATGTACAATGAAGATTAGATATAAATAAACGAAGTGATAACACAAAAGAAAAGCATTCATATAACAAATAAGCCAATATCAAACACTATTAAAAAATAGTGACCTCATAAACAAAATGATAATTATACCAATTAAAGAACAACCCGATGCACTAAAGCTACCGTTATGCATGGTGTTCGAAGAAGGGCCCCACCACAAGGGTGTATCGTACGCAGCCTTACCTTGTATTTTTGCTAGAGGCTATTTCCAAGGCTTGAACCCATGACTTCCTGGTCATATGGCAGCAACTTTACTAGTTACTCCAAGGCTCCCCTTCGATAATTGTACCAATTGCTTCCCAAAAACAATACTTAAGAGAATAAATTTTGACAGGTCTTAACAACGGAGGGAGCTAAGGGGAAAAAGAGTAGGGACCAGGTTGGGAAGAATTCAAGAAGAAGGACCAAAAGCATGAGACAACTGTCTGAGTAGTAGGGTCATTCTTTCACTCTCAGCAGTGTGGGCCTTGATAATTTGTTCTGTTAATTCTTCATTTTTCTAAGTCAGGGCTTCAACTCTAGCTTCCAAATTCTTCACTTGTTTTGAGTATCTACTAATTCTGAACCAATGGACTTAGACTTTCCTCCTCCCCTTTTGGGAACACATTTATTATGCACGAAGGTGGTCATGTTGAACACCTGCTTGACAGAACTATCCTTTCCTTGTCCATATTCAACACTAAAGTAGGCAAAAACTCTATTTAACCAGCCTTTCCTTTTCTGACCTCTTCTTTTTGCCAGTAACTTTTGATACTGGTTTCTTCATTAATAACCCCTTCTCTTTCTTTGTAGAGACAGTTCCCTTTTCTCTCACCTTTGCCTTGGTAGCAGCAACATATTTCTCAATATCAAAATCAAGTGACTCATCCTCATAGTCTCTTAGGCTTTCAACCATGTTATCAAAATCACTATCCCTACTTTCATTGAACAAACTTTTAGTGTCTTCATCTCTTCATTTGAGTCTTTAAATCCACCACTTTGTCATCAGTAAGCTCAATATCATCTATCCTCGCCTTCTTTGGCCATCTTCTTTTTTTAGTATTTTCCTTGCTCCTTTCCAGGGCTTCTCTCATCAAGTTCTTGGGACTCGACCTGGTCCCGAGTGGTTTGATGGTTCGTGATGAGGCTTTGGTTGAAGAAGATGAACCCTTCTTGGACATCTTCCAATACAAAGGCTTATTAGCATCACTATTTGAGTCACCCTTTGCATCCTTATTACCTGATAGGTCAAGAACAGGAGAAAGTACCGCATCTCATCATCCACATTTTCAGGAGGGTTGTTTTGCCTTATAGTAAATAGTGTTTCAGGGGAAGTTTCTCATATAGGTGATTCAGCAATCAAGGCAATCAGATCTTGAACTCCTATTTCCTTACTCATCGCCTGGATATTAGAGGGAGTTTCCTTGGAGGTTGGTAGGTCCTCAAACAAATTTTCATCTATTAAGGAACTACTAGATTTATTAAAAAAACTCATACTTGTGAAACGATGGGATTTTGAAGGATAAATCAAATCCTGATGTGAAAAAACTGTTTGGTTAGGGTTTCGGGGAAGGGGGTTTGTTTTGAAGATCATCTTCACGAATTTAGGTTTCAGAGGAATTAGTTTTAGGGTCTTCTTTTCTCTTAGAGTAGGGATTGGTTTAAGGGTCTACACTGGCATCTGCAGCATCCCCCTTTTCAAAGAGAAGATCATTTGGAGTTTTCATCTTCTCCTTTGAACTGTTATCCTTAGCAATATTGCATAGGAAAAGTGTAGTAAATTTTTTGATAGAAAATAACTCCTCTAAGCTAGAAGGAATAAAGGGGGTGTCTATTACTTTTAATAGAATGAGTTTGTCCTTTTGTGAAGATGAAGAAAGGTTTGTCATTGTAAGGATTTAATGAATTTGTGAAGAACAAAACAATATGAGGTCTTACAAAATGGTTTGGGAACTAATGAGGCTGTGCAGAGAGAGAGTTTTTCAAAATAAAGGAAAAAAATATGATTTTGAATTTAAATAGAACAAAAAGGGACAGTTCAGATTTAAAGATTGATGTGTCTGATAAGACGTGTCCAGTCAGATGGACGGGTCTCTTGGACTTAAAGTACATGTGGCAGCTTTTAGAAGAGGTGGAAGAGTGACGTGTCACATATCATTTAATATTTAAAACGGCCACTATTTAGGAATAGTAAATGATACTAACCTGATTAAGGACCTGGTCCCTAACTGATTCTTTGAACTTAGTCATTTTGTTCTGTTTTACCTCCCCTTTTTACATCTTCTCCTCCTTGCCATGGGTATATATCTGCAGAACATATGAGACTGAATTAGATATATAAGACATTATCTAACTAGGATACCTGCGTACCAATTCATAGCCATGCAAGGAGAATTATGAAAATAACCATCATTCTACTGGAACTCATCAGCTTCACTCCTTCTTATTTCACACAATCAGTTCTCTACCAACTTTCTTCAAGATCTACCAATAAAATTCCCTCCAAAATAGTAAGAACATTAGCTTGGCCAGACAAGTGCACAACACCACCAATATCAATACACTTTAATTTTTTTAACTCTATTATCAAGGAGATATTGCCTCCTTCATGGACCTACAGCAAGAGGTGATCTTCAAGCCTACAATATTAGTGAAACCATCATCAACATCCTTGTGTTCACTATTTCCCCTTGCTTTGCACTGCATCATAAATCAGTTGTTAGTCTTGGGAACCCATTTCAGTCTGAAGATAGAGGAAAAATTAACTTCTTCCTCATCCAGCGAGGTAATCTTTCTTTATTTCTTCTTGAGGCAGTGAGGTTTCTCATGCTTCTCTGAGTTGTTGCTTTGGATGGACATATTTCTCTTGTGTGGCCATCTTTGCCACAATGGGTGCATAGAAGATTATCCTTGCTCCTTGCATATCTGACAGAAGAATTGGAAGTCTCACTTTGATTGTGGTATCCTAAGCCTCTCCTGCTACTGGACCCCTGGCTAGTGAAGGTAGTCAGATCTTGTGAAGAAGTAGTCCACTTGAGAGCCTTTTCAAGCTTAGTCTTCACCTGAATAGTTCCCTTTCAAGGACTGAGTTTCTTTCAAGTGAAGCAGTTATATTAGCCTTAACTTCAGCTACGCTGAAACTGTATTTTGCTTCCTTTACCTTTTACCTTTGGATCATGCTTGGAGATTTCACTAAGTATCTCATTCAAATGATCATTTTCACAGGAAAGAGTTTTGCATGTTGCTTGATGCTCAACTACTTGCACACTCAGTTTAACCATTTCTTCTTCATATTTTGTAAAATCTTCCTTCAACTTTGCTTTTTCATTTGTGAGTTCAGTCACATGTGTCAACCACCAGTCCATTCCCCAACCAATGTGGTATTTTTAACCCACTCTAACTGGCATTGGCGCGTGGACCGGGAGCCCAAAATAGGGATGGACCTGGCTCTGATACCATGTCAAAAATGGACTTTAAGCCTAACTCAACCTCAAAAGCTAGCTCAAGAGGTGAGAATTACCCAAGTCCATATAAGCAAACCACTAGTCCATTTCCCATCCAATGTGGGACTTTTTACCCACTCTAACATCCTCACTCACGCCCAGGAACAACTGGCACTGGCGCATGGACTGGGAGCCCAAAACGAGGATGGACCTGGCTCTGATACCATGTCAAGAATGGATCTTGGGCCTAACTCAACCTCAAAAGATAGCTCATGAGGGGAGGATTGTCCAAGTCTATATAAGTAAACCACCAGTCCATTCCCCAACCAATGTGGGACTTTTTACCCACTCTAACAACATGGACACTCAACTCAATCACTACTTTCTCATATTTTTTTAGAGCTTCCTTCAGATTCTCCTTGTCTTTAGTGAGCTCATTCATAGAATCAATCAGCACTGAAGCAAAAAATCTAAGCTTACTCAGGGAGTAGTCTTTTAGATTTTTCTTGATTTCTAGGAGATTCGTTGGTTCATCTTTATCATCACCCATATCTGCCATCAGAGTAGAGAGTGAATCAAAACCTTGTGTTTCATGTTCTAATACTATCATGGAGACATCTTCTTCTCTCTCCGATTCATCTGAATCACTTGAGGAATCACCCCAGGCCGCCAATACTTGATTTTCCACCTTGTCAGCTTCAGCTTTCCTGCTATATCTCACAAGGAGCAAGTCCTTGTCCTTTTATTTACCAACAGTTTGCCTAGCATATTCCTTGTACTCAACCTTATGCATTGGGCAATCCTTAATGTCACTTGCCTTTCCTTCCTTGAAGTGCTTGCTGAAATTTCCTCTTCTAGATAGATCCCCTAATTTTCTCAAGGCTTTGAGAACTTTTTTGCAATATAGGTTGTTTCCTCATCTTCAGTACTTGAGATTTCTTTAGTAGCCTTTAGAACCAGCTTCGTTTCTACCTTGGGCTCTTCCTTTGACTTCCCTAGTTTCTTCAATATCTCATAGGTTTTGAGATTGCCAATAAGCTCATCCATAGTCATTTTCTTCAGGTTCCTAGATTAAGTGATTGCATTAACCTTACTTTCCCACTACTTAGGAAGAATGCTCAGAACTTTGCGAACCTGTTTGATGTTTTTGATGTCCTCTCCCAAGCAGTGAAGCTCATTTGTTATGGTTGTAAACATGGTATGCATTTCCTGTATGGACTCTTCCTCTTTCATGGAGGAGGTTTGTATTGATTTGTCAGCATAGACACTTTGGACTCCGTAACCTTACTGGTTCCCTCATGGGTTGTATGAAGACTGAGTGTCGAATCTTATTAGCAAATTCACAGGCAGAGATTCTGTTTCATTCATCAGGACCAATACCACGAACCCACATCTTCTTTGCCTTATAATTCTTCTCAATTTTTTTCCTATCTACATCATCATATTCCTTCTTTGTCTTGGGGAATTGTGAAGTCACATAACCAACCTTCACTGACCTTGTGGGAACAAAAGGGTCATCCTCAATGACATCTCACAACTCTGAGTCTTCAGCCATAATAAAATCATACATTTTTATCTTCTACTACCATAATACTCACATCTCACAACTCTGAGTCTTCAGCCATAATAAAATCATGCATTCTTATCTTCCACCACCATAATACTCACCATTAAATTTGGGTGGTCTAGTGGTTAACTGACCTCTTCAAGATTGGGAGGAGCAGTTATTCTCAAGATCCTTCTGAGGTGTTAACCTTAATAGGAAGACCTTGCTATGATACCAAATGAAGAATTGTAATGAGTCGCTCCTCAACTTTGGACATGTTCCTAGACAGACTCAAACAGCAAGAACTAGGAAAAGTCTTACGAAAAAGTGCAGGAATAAAGTAAATAGCAGACACAAGGATTTTACGTAGAAACCCCTTGCTCAAAGGAGAAAAAACATGACCTATATCCAAGCAACTTCATGAATACAGACTCCAGACTTCAGGATTAAACTCTCAATCCTATCTCTCCTAGGAATAACTCTATTACAAGAAAAAATCACAACGACTCTACTGCACCAACACACCAGCAAACTCTAACTGAAAAGAGAAGCTAACTCTAGCTTGAGAATCACCTATCTCTAAATAATTACAGAGAAAAAAAGGTTTACACCACAACACATATTAATAATCAAGCAAACAAAAATAGGAAACGTTTAATATCACAAAAGTTAGATGTGACATGGAACAGTTACAGCATACTGAGGACATAACCCTGGATAAGAAGGTCTGGAGGAAAAACACTAGGTTAGAGGGATAAGGTGGATGGATGAATCATAGTCCGTAGTTAGGAGGGTTTTGGTGTCTTTTGTTTGGTAATGAACATTATTTTGTGGATGTTGTATCTATGTTAGTTTTATCATGTCTCATGCTTTGGATGTTTTTGTATATTGCCCTGTGTCTTGAGCCGGGGGTCTATCGAAAACAGCCTCTCTACTTCTTTAGAGGTAGTGGTATGGACTGCGTACATTCTACCCTCCCCAGACCCTAGTAGGTTGGAATATACTGGGTTTGTTGTTGTTGTTGTTGTTGTAATATCACAATACAAAGACTCAAATGCAATAAGAAAAGAAAATACAACTTAGTGAGCTATCAGTTTCCTATTGCAAAGTGAGTCTTTGATCCAAGAGCTTCAAGAGATATTTTAGCTGAGAGATTATGAAAGCTTGATTTTTTTTGTTGGAGAAGATGAGCAATATATAGTATGACACAAGAAAAACTAAGAGGAATGTCATTGGTTGAGACAAAAAGGTGACAGCAGTTTTTCACCGATTTTTGTACATGTGTCCAGCTATGGGTTGACTATAATAGTGACAGGTAAGTCCAACAAGTCAGCAGCTTTGTCATCACACAATCTTTAAAAAATAGTTCCCTAACATGCAGTTTGTCAGATATCAAAACTAAGGAGTTAACACTACTTATGTAGAAATTTAGTTAACACTATTTATGTAGAAATTATGTAAAAGAGGGAAAAAGAGAAAAAAATGTGAAGGAACGGCAATCTTTGACTAATACTATTCAGTGAAATGCAAATAACTCTTCATACGTTTTTTATCAGCATTTTGATTTTCATTTCCTTGCCTGAAAGACAGCCTAAATGTGTTTATAGATAGTGAAACTAAATGGAGAAGTATACTCAGTTGATTGAAGTTAATTCCACAAAGTAGAAACTAAATGGTATTGACTTCCAAACAATGACCTGTGTGATCTACCTTTTTTTTTCTATAAGTATGATGCCCCTTCTTTTCTAGATCTTTAAAGATTAAATTCTTTTTGTGACCTCCTCAGCAGCGATTCCTACATTTAAGAGATTATAATTTAGAAGTGGGTCAAAATGGAGATAGGAGTGTTTGGTAATTTTAAAAATTGCTTAAAAAAATTAATTTTAACTTAAAAGAGCTAAAAATTAAAAGTTATTCATTCCCTATTTTTTTTAAGCTTATAATCTATTCCCTTCGTCCCGAATTATCCGTTCCAAATTTTCTAATTTGGTTTTTTATTTTACTTGTCTTTTTTCATTAATCAAGAAGAGACAAAATTTTCCGTGTTTTACCCTTTGCATTAACTATTTTTTCTTCAAATTAAAATGTAAACATCATTTAATAGGGGTACTATGATAAACTAGGCATATTATTAATTATTATTCTTAATCAATGTGTCATCTTAATTTGGTACGGAGGGAGTATTAAAAGTTGACCAAATAAAAGACATTTATATCCCTTATAATTGGCACTTATTTCAAAATTACCCTCTTATAGCTCTAAAAACACATTCTCTTTTACTACAACACACCTCTTCTGCATTTTCCTTCAATATTCTGCGATAATTTCTCTCAATCTTTACGTCTTTCTTTATTTTTTATTTTCCATCTCTTTTTTTTTTTTTTTCATTTTCTCTCCATTTTGGGTATCTCTAATTTTGTCCTCACATTTGTTGGCACTCCATGACAGTTTTCTTCATGTGCATCAGTTTTTTTTTGTTTAAAGGACCTTTTCAACCCCAAATTTTATGTTTATACTAAATCATTAGTCATGGTACTATAATATTTCCTTGGCACTTCTAATTCTCTGTAGAGCCAAGTGCACCCTAACACCTCATTTAAATCTACTTGTGATTTGCTCTTAATTACATTATTATTACTTGTTCTTTATGTGTAATAGTTCTTCAGGTTGATCATTTGCTCAGTTAGTTCTATTAAACATCATCCCTTTGTATCAAGAATTTGCTACATGCTTAAATTGCACTTGAAAACTGTACAGTAGTCATGGGTAAAAGATTGTACCCCAAGTGCCTATTTCATCTGCCAATGTCATATTTGATGACGCAACGTTCAAATTCGATAATATTTTAATAGTGTTATAGTCATTACTCAATCAACGAGTAATATATTTTTCAATTAAGAATCATTTGAGCAAACAAATAGTATCATTTGTGATCAACTATTTATCTATTAATGTAATTATAATGATTAGTAACATATATATTTTGTTTGATGATTTAAACTCTTTTAATCAAGAAAAAAGAATTATTTTTAGCGCACAAATTTAATAGTCATTCATGAAAATATTATAATCTATATCTAAAAAGGGACGACCCGGTTCATACGTACTCCGTAGGTGTCGGGGAGGGGGGGACCACTTGGCCTTACCTACGCGTCCTCACCCCAGCTTCGCTGAAGGGACGTTTCGAACCCCCGACCTAGGCACACCACGGTGTGAAGACCTTAGAAAAGTGATTTAAACTTTTTGCCCTTCATTAAAACACCCCGCAATAGACAAAATCGTCTTTTTACTTTTTTAAAAAAAATAATTATCATTAAATTATTGTTCAAATAATTAGGATAGAGGAAAACAAAAGGGAAGAATCTCGTATCTAAAAGGAACTAATGTGTGAAATTTTTGGTTAGCAGTCTTACACAATATTTTAGGGAAAAAAACTATCTATGGAAAAAATAAGAAGAAGAAGAACCAAATATGTAAGCTTTAAAAAAACGCAAGAAAAAGAAAAGATTCCTAAGCAAGTTTTTGAGGGAAAAAGTTTAGGAACCAAAATATAGTTTAAAAAAATATAGGCATAGAAAGAAAAAAAATATTTTAGTTAGGTAAAAAATTATAATATTTAATACTTGTAAATAAATTAAAATTTTATCTTATAAAAAAAAAAAAAGAAATGTTTACAATTCTATTTAAGTAGTTATTTGATCAAATTTTACTAGAAAAATATGTATAGTTCTTCTACTTCACATCATCTTCTTATTCTTCTTATTTTTATTTTTATTTTGATTGATAATTAATTAAAATTTTCTTCTTGGATTCATTAGGGGTATGACTTCTCTTTTAAAGTTTTGTTCATAGCAATTATTATAATTGTGAATAAATCATGCGGTTTAGCATATCATCATTATGTTTATTAATATACTTTAATGATTATATTTATTAATATACTTTAATGATTTTTTTTTGGTACAGGCTCTAATGATTATTATCGTTCATACAAAGTATGATCAAATAGTTTTTTCACAGGTAATTTGAATTTCTAATATCGATTTAAATAACTTTATGTAACAAATGATACTTTGTAACTTGTAAGCATATTTTTCTATTCAAAGTAATAGCTCAAATTGCCAAAGACTACTAGGTGTATACTATTAGATCACTATAAAACTTGAACTACATTAGTATAGTAGGCGTGTTGTTCTCGAATATAAAGTAAGTTGAATTTTGATTTTAGGGTTAAATCATTTGACTATCCAGTTGTTCTGTTATGTAATATATCATTTATTATATTAATGAGGTTTTTGACTTCTCAATGGTAAGTTATTTTGACTCGGATGAAGATGTCCGATACAATCTAGATGTTGGATCTTTCATGATCTCAATTTTAAGATTTGAGAATATGAATTCAGATGCGGAATTCGACTAACAATAATTCAAATATCCAAAATACAATTACAAAATAAAAATTATAAATTTGAGTTTTTTGTTTCCAATAAAACTCCTAGGAATTGTGTTATCCTTAGATTTGTTGCTATTAATCTTTAGACAATTTCATGGCTAAATTTTTTATTTTTTAATTTGTTTTTTTTTATGGAATTGATATTGATTTATTTTCCTCTTTAGTTATATTTTCTTGGAGGCATGGCTGTGTTGTTACAAATTAATTTGGGTTGAACGAGAGATTTATATGTTTAAATTATGAAGTTCATGTGTTCTTCGCCTCTTTGCAAAGCGTGTTCATTTTATTTAATCTTTAAAGTTGATTTCACATTTGAATAATTATTTAATTATTTTTTAAAATAATTGCAACTTTGAAATTAGTTTTAAAAATTTATTATTGATTTTTTTCTTTATTTGAACTAGGGCTGTGCAGATTTCGGTTCAAACCGTTATCCCAAACCGATAATTTGATTATCGGTTTAACGGGTCGGTTTTTTTTGTTAACGGTTCGGGTGTCGGTTTTAAAAAAAAAAATAACGGGTTATCGATTCGGGGCTCGGGTTGCCTAAATTTTTTATCGGGGCACCCGATAACCCGATAAAAATTAATACACATTACTACATTAGACCCATGGGCCATGTCTGATGTTTCATTCCACACTTCCACTAGGGCCCAAATGTCAAGCCCAAATGGCAAATTCCCACCCATTACAATTACATTACACTTCCCGTAACTTCCACCCATTCCCATTACTACTCTTTTCTGATTAGTGATTAGGGTTAGAGTTAACTGTTAAGAGAACGGAGAGTCGGAGACGAGACCAAAAAATCTGGCAAAAGAGGCAAGTTGAGTTTGCTTTGCTGCCGGAACCTCGCATTACAAGTTGAGTTTTGTTGAGGTTGTCTTTGTTTTTTGTGTTCTGTTGTGGGTCTATTTTACTCATTTTGGAGGTTCTTGAATTTTTTTGATTTGTCGTGCTGAAGAATAAATATTGATTCTTTTGTTTGAATACAAGATCTGGGTTGGTGTCATTTTTGTGTTTTTGTTACTGATTTTTGTTATCCTTACTCATTTGGGGGTTCTTGGATTAGTTAAAATCACCGTATACTATTAACAAGTTCTATTTTAGCCCAATTTTATTTTAAGCCTGTTTTAGCTTATTCTGTTATTGTGCTGAAAGAACAAATTTTTGATTGTTTTGGTTGAATACAAGATTTGGGTTTGGCTTTTTTCTTTTTTGATTTTGTTAATTTTACTCATTTGCGGTTCTTGAATTAGTTAAAATCATAACTCTGTTGCAGGTTCTTGAATAAATTTTGATTATAGGATCTGGGTTGGCCTGTGATTTTGTTGTGGGTTGTTATTATTTTACTCATTTGGGTTGCACTTCGTCTTCATTTAGGAGTTCATTAACTTCTAAATTGGTAGAAGCTCTAGTGTGTCTACAGGATTGGCTTCGAAGTGAATCACAACCTATAAGTATCGAGGAGGATTTAGATTCTCTTGAGCAACTTGAACAAGGTAAAAAAAAAAATCTTGTATTTGGTGAATTATTTATTTAATATTTTTTATGCTTGAGTCTTGACTTGTTCTTTTAATTTATTTAGATTTGGCTAAAGTTGGAAAAGAACCTAGCATTGATGACATATAGCAACTTGAACAAAGGTAAGAAAAGAATATTGTTCTTGGTTTTAGAAGGCTTTCTCATGTCTCGTTTGATGCTCCTTTTTATTTCAAAATGCAGGTATGGAGGCTAACGCTTTGAGTTGTTTCGACTGATGACATTTGCATTTTGCAGGGTATTTTGCTGTTGACAAGGATTCAACTTCTGAAAAGGTGGTCTTTAATCGGACTGTCACCCTGCGCGATAACTATGCCAAGGGTGGAAAGTCTCAATATTCAGAATTTTTGCTGAAATCTCAGTATTGATGCTCAAATTTTGCTGATATTCTGTAGAGACCAAAGAAGATTTTTTGCTTTTGCTCTCAACAGGTAAGAATTTTTGTCTTTTCTTCTGTGACTTTCATTTGATTTATCATCCCAATCTTCCCATTTGGCCTGTTCTAGTAAATTCTGGCTTCGTTTGGAGTATTTATTAAAGCCTACTAATTTGCCATATTTAGCAAGAAATCTTATGTGAAAAGGAAAAACAGATAGGGCCTCAAATTAGTTAACAATTGAAAAGGAACAAAAATTTGGTAAACTAAAGATAAAGAGGGGCATCAAGTAGAAATGACTGCATTATCTAGTTGTTTTATAGTTTTTCACTGTTATGTAATGGCACAAAATTTATTATATTTTGTTGGTTTTTTATATTAATTAGATTTGAAAGTTGTATTTGGGAACAAGTTACTAGTATTTTGTAGTTTTTGAATAATACCATTTTATAAGAATGTCATTGTGTGTTGGTAACTAGTTGATGTTTTTTTTTAACTTTGATGCATTTTCTGTTGCTGCTTGTTAATAGTTTTGGTGCAGTTTTTTGCTTCTGTTTTGTTCCAGTTTTGTGATGTTTTGATTCCAGTTTTATGTCGTATGGAAAAGAGTTCACTTTAAGGCATTTGAATATCAGCCATTGAATCTAAATTTTGAGGGGCTTCTTGCTAGTGTCACTGGCAGTTTATTTTAGTCTGCTTGTAAGCTTATCTTGTCTGAAAATACCGAGCGAGTCGCTCTTTAGGCAGGCAGTTGTATGACAACACTATAGAGAAAACGGTGCTGTCATGTAGTAATAAGCTATGGTCTCAACGCCCTTAATGGTTAACCCGATAACCGAACCGATAACAATGAAAAATTGATAAACCGATAACCGATTAACCAATATCTTAACGGTTCTTTAACGGTTTAGCATATATACAAACCGATAATGAATAAGTGAAACCGATAATTTTCAAAACCGAACCGAACCGACCGATATGCAGCCCTAATTTGAACTAGGTAGAAAGTCCTAAAATAAAAGTACTTCTTTCCTTGGAAGAATCTTTTTCTAAGATTTAGGACTTTGGGAGTTTAAATTTTGTTTTGTTGTCCTATAGTAGAGTACTAATTTGTTGTAGTTCCATTTCAAGTTTGTGAAGTCTATTAGGAGTTTTTGTATTAAATCTTCTAATGATTAGAAATTCAAAATAATATAATGTTATATATATATATATTACACATATTTTCTTTGGCTTTAACTGTATTAATATAATCTTATATAGAACTCACGAAAATATCTTAAAACGAATATGAAATAAAATAAATATTTCACATAATATCATTATGATTTATATATATACAATTGAATCTACATGAAATAGGGGTATTACAAATCGAACCGTTAAGTCAAACCGAACCGATGAATCAAACCAAACCGAGGAAAAAAACCGACTTATGGTTTGGTGTTAAAAAAATAAACAATTATTCTTGGTTTGGTTTGGTATTTGCAAAAATAAAATCAAACCGAACCTAAACCGAACCGACATAATACATATATAATTTTAATTTTTTATACGTAAAAAAATATTACTTTTAATCTACTTTCTAATTACTTTTATAACTTTTTTATATTCAGAAAATAGATATATACTCTTGGGCCTTTAGTTATAATATTTAGGGAAAAGGACATGAAATGACCATTTTAAAAAGAAATGGCCCACACTATGAAGATATGGACAATTGGAGCCAGTCGACCAAATTTATTTCCTTTTTTTAGCCACTTGGCCCAAAATCACTCTCCTTACACAATTAAGGAAATTAAATGTTCTTTATAGTTGTTACTCTTAAATCACTTTTCTTTTCTAAATATACTTTCTCAAATCTTCTTTTTTTCTCTTCTATTATGCATCGATCAATCTACTGTATTTTATGATCAATATCAAAAATTGATTTGTTATTTCTTGCATTGGAGCATTAAAAACTATGGACATGAAGCAAAAAATAGGAAATAAAGGAAAGTTAAAATTAACGGGTAAAGCGGTCAATTTTGACCTCAAATTTATTATTAATGATGATTATTTTACAGAATCATTACATATAGGTTTGTACTTGAAGTATTGTCATAGTTCTTTAAACTTGAAAAAAAAAATAATGAGGTCTCAAGGTAAGAGAAAAGCCATGTCTTGGTCCATGTTCTTCTCAGAGGCCGATTCAATCACGGTGAGTCGGAGATGTTCTTCTTAGAGGCTGACTCAATCACGGTGAGTCAGAGATGTTTTGATGTATGTAAAGATTAAAAAAAAGAATATGCCAATAGATACTCTTTTATACCAGATTGATACACATTTTTTAAAAGAGAGAAGAGGAACCTTTGCATGCACATACAGTCTCTATACCCAATTGATACTCTTTTATACCAGTTTGATACACTTTTATACTACATTGATACACTTTTTTAAAAAAAAAGAGAAGGGGAACCTATGGATGCATATACAGTCTTTATACCTATTTAATACATTTTTATGTCACATTGATACACTTTTATACTACATTGATATACTTTTTAAAAAAGGGAGAGAGAATTATATGCATGCACATGCAATCCCTATACTCAGTTGATACTCTTTTATACCACATTGATACACTTAAATTCAACATCAGATATCCACTGACCTCCGTATTTTATCATTATTGAAACTAAAACTGAAGTTGAAGCCATTATTTTGTATCAATTTTGAGCAAATTTACAATGGAAAAAAAATTATAGAAAGCTAATTGGATGCAGATTTTTGGAGATTTTATACAAAACTTATGGAATAAGAAAGATTAATTGAAGTATCGAAAAAGGTAAAAGAATGGAGGTTTGGGAGTTTGAATGGAAAGGAAATTGTGAATGAAAAGGAAAGAAAGAAAGAGAAAGTTACTTTAACGTCATTTTCGATTATGTTTAAGAGTATGACAGTGAAGGTTAGCTAGTGAAATTAGTTTGTGTATGACAGTGAAGGTTAGCTAGTGAAATTAGTTTGTGGCTATTTATAGGGTATTTAATTTTGAGTGTTATTTTTATGATATTATTTTAGTTTTAGGTGCTATTGTTGTCCTTTTTCCTAATATTTATCCCTTAGTAATAGATTAATACAAAACCCAATATTAATATAAAAACCTATAACTCTTCAATTGCTTCACTTTACATTTTACTTTCCAAGTTTTCAGAGAGTTCTCATTATTTCCTCATCTTACTTTCATCTTACTTTTCTCATTCTCCTCATTTGTCAAGTTTTGATTTAGGTTTGTTTCTCTTCTTTTTCTTTTTTCTTGTGGAATTATGTTATAGTTAATTATTTTATGGATTTAAATTTTTAATAAGTTGTCTCCAATTCTTCATTCTTCTTTATGCTCACATTTTATGTGAAGGAAACTTTCAGACAAGCTATTGTGACTAGCGACTTACAAATTGAACCACTGAGTATCCACATAATATTACTTTGAGAGATAGTAGTTTAAACGTCTTAGTAATTTGCCAACTTACTTTTAATTGGAACTACTCTATGACCATTATTTGTTTTTTTATCTTTTCAATGAAAACATTTAATTTTTTCTTCAATCACATTATAATTGTAAAAAAACCAAAAAAAAAAAAAACGAAAAACCAAAAAAAAAATGATTAAAACCGAAATATAAAAACCAATTATATATTGGTTTGATTTGTTTTATAGATTTAGAAAATCGACATTGTTGGTTTGGTTATATTTTAATGAAAAATCGAACCAACCCGACCTATGTGCACCCCTAACATGAAATATTAATAGATATACGTTTTGGGAATAATAATAATAATTTTTAATATTAATTTTACCTCAATTTCTTATAACACATTATTTTAATGTCAATTATTACTTTTTAAAATGTTATTTTTTTATGTGAGATACACGTGCAAAGCACGTATGCTAAACTAGTATGTGTGTGTGTATATATATATATATTAATTTTAATTTGAATTATTTTAGAAATAATTATTAATTATAATCAACTCTACATATTGTTAACAACTTTAAGGGTATTTTAGACATTTTGACTAAAAAAAGTGATTAACAATACTTATTTACCAAACACATTAACAACTTTTTTTCAGTTTCAGCACTTTTATCCAAACACATAACTGCTTATTTTAAATTAGGTTTAACCACTTTCAAAAACCCTTATAAAAAACTTTTTAAAAGCCATTTTTTTCAGCCTATCCAAACGGGCTCATAATCTCTACCTAAAGGCAACTGACCAAAAACTGGAAAGTGGTGGGTTTCATTATTTTAAAAATCATCAACTGATATGGTGTTTAGCTAATTCCTATGTCGGTGAATTCTAGTGAGATTGAAGCAAAGAACTGACAAACTAAGGCTCCGTTTAACCATGAAAATCATAATTTTTCGAAGTTGGAGTTGGAGTTAAAGTTGTGTTTGGTCATGAATATAAATTATAATAGCTTTTTTAAAATTTTGTGAGAGAAGTATTTAGAATTTTCATGGCCAAACGTATCTTGTTTTGACTTTTTCACTAAAGTGAAATAATTTTCTAAAAAAAAGTGAATAATTTTCATGGTCAAACAGCTACTAAGCTTCAGATTTCTACACTTAGGATGTGTTTGGTACGAAGGAAAATGTTTTTTCATGGAAAACAAGTTATTTTCTTATTTTCTTATGTTTGGTTGGTGAGTCGAAAATATTTTTCAGTGTTTTTTGGTAAATGATTTTTTTTTATAGAAAGTACATTTCTGTGTTTAGCTAAAGCGTAGAAAATACTTTTTAGAAAATAATTTTTAACCCCAGGAAATGTTTCGTATGGAGGAGGAAAATATTTTTTTAAAAAATAAGTTGTTTCTTATATTCTTGTGTTCGTTATGTAAATAGAAAAATATTTTCTAAAAGTATTTGTATATATTTAACAAAAAACATACGAATAGGGTAAGAAGGGTGGGTTAAGAAAAAAAATTTGAAGTTTCTTTTTAAAATTAAATTGAAAAAATTAATTTTGGTTAGAGGGAGATGTTAGGTGGTTGTTGGGTGGGAGGGGGCTTAGTAAGAGGGGTCGAGGTAGGGGAATGAGGGTGGGGTAAGAAAAAGTTTTAAATTTTTTCTTGAAAAACAAATTTAAAAATTAACTTTTTTTCGTATGTGTGTTTGTGTGTGTGGGGGGGGGGGGGGGCTGGTAAATTTGAATTCTTTTTAAAAAATTAAATTTTTTTTTTGGAGGGGGGAGGATTGGTTGAGGGGATTCTGATAAGAAAAAAAATTGAAATCTTTATTTTTTTAATTTGTGGATGGAGGTAGTTGGGGATCATTGGGGGTCGAGATAGAGGTGGGTGATTTTGAGAGACTTATGAACATTTCAACTTTGAAAGTGAGGTTGGAGAGAGTTTTGAAAAATATTTTCCTTACTTTTTGAAGAAAAGTTATTTTTCTTAAATTTAAGGAAAATAAATTGACTGATAAAACATATTCCAAAATATTTAATCCAACTAAATATGAGAAAATTGAAAAACATTTTTCGAAAAATGTTTTCCTTCCGGCCAAAAACACTCTTAATACTAACATGTTACAGTAAAAAGAACACATATTGCAGGCAACTCATGCATATGGTTAAACTATGAACTTACAAGGAGATGCAACTTCTGGCAAGAATTTATAAGGAAATACATACAACATTAAGTGCCATTTTAATTTATTTTTATTTCTTCTCCCTTTTTCACAATAGTGTTGATGTCAAACTTCTGGTTAGATGAACTAAATTATCAATAAAAAAGAATGCAAGATCATACAATTTTATATCATAAAAAGATCCAGATCATACAAGAAACCATGTCAAGGATCACCTTATCGGATTCTCTAGTCAGTTGCTGATTTGTTGAATGATTATGACAACAACAACAACAACAACATACCTAATATATTTCTACAAGGTGGGTGTTGAATGATTACGGTGTGATTATTTTCAACAAATTGTATGATTTCTATGATGTCATATGATTCTATTACTATCTAAGTTGCGCGGAATCTTCATTTTTTATGTCGCACCCGTGTCGAATTCTTTAAAATACACTAATTTTGGTGAATTCAACACACACCCATGATATTTTTGACGAGTTCGAACAACATAGATTGCTAAATTATAACTAAAGTGCAACACTATTTTGAGAAGATTTCCCAATGCCTACAGGTCAAACAAATATAAGGTAATCTTGGAGCATAATAATGTCAAAACATCTTCCTTTGAGAAGATTTCTCAATGACTATAGGTCAAACGAATATAAGGTAATCTTGGAGAACAATAATGTCAAAACATCTTCCTTTGATGGTTCCCAACTTCTGTGCTAGATTCCTAACATCAGGGATTGCCAGGGGGGAAATTTACTCCTCTTTTTCGCACTAGAAATATAATAATTTCCTTCACGTTAAATTAGGTCCTGAGCAACATTATGAAAGACAGTTTAGGTGCACCATAATGGAAAAGGCATAGATAAAATGCTTTATGCACAATATCAGTGGAACTACACTGAGTTACCTTTCTTGACTTTCACCTGTAAGGTTTTGGTTTGATGGTTCACACCCTTATTTCAAGGAGTACCCAAATCTGAATGAGGTCTTCAAGTTCTACTATTTTTCCCCAAGACAATTGATGAGGAGCATCCATCGTAAGACCATTTAAATATTCTCTATCAATTTAAGTATTTAAGAAAACGATAAGTGCATGAAGAAAGTCCTAATCTGCGAACACCAGCAGCCTCCCCCTCGTGCTGGCTCCTCTCTTTCTCTCTCTTGTCCACAAAATCTTCACCGATGTAGTTTCTATTGCTTCTTTTTTTCTGTATAATTGATCATATTTATATTTTGAAAACTTTCACCAAAAGTCTAATACAAAGCTTGGTTAACCAAGCTGCATTGAACAGAGAAGAAGGAGGAAGCTATCAAAAACTATGAATTGTTACAACTTGCACCTATATATGGAACCTTCTCTTCTAGAACCTTCTCACTGGACTACATACTTAACTTTCCTGCTCATCACACAGCTCATCAACCACCTAACAAACTAATAAACTTACATGCACTAGTAGCCAACTCATGTGCACAATGAACCAATGTAACAGTGCACAGATAATGATCACATTCGTAGTGTGGCCCTAGACTTTCCAATACCGCCCCCCCTCAAGCTGCACGTTGTAAAATATTAAGCACTCAAGTTTTCTCAAGATTTTAGAATGTTGATCATGGCCTAGGATTTTAGTCAGTATTTCAGCCACCTGATTCTGCGAAGAAACATGTAGAGTTTGCAATAAACCACTCTTGTTTTTGTCTCTGAAAAAATGGCAATCATTTTATAAATGCTTTGTTCTCTCATGGAAGATTGGATTAGTTGCTAACTGTATGGCAGACTTGATATCACTGACACTGTGATAGGTTTGGGAACCAGCACAATTTGAATCTGCAAACAATCATTCTAGCTACTATAGCTGAAGTCATGCTTCTGTATTCAACTTCACCTGAGCTTCTAGGTACTATATGTTGCTTTTTTTATTTCAAGATATTAAAGAACCACCAAACTGCACCACGTACCCAGTCTCTGACCTTCTAGTGTTGGGACAAGCAGCCCAGTCTGAGTCACTGACATGACCCGAACCAGGGCATTATCATAATGGGCATTTCAAGTCCAACTGGGACCGGAGACCACCCCCGTTACCCAACCCAATGAACCATCATATACCCTGAGTCAGATGAATTCCGAACATATAACAAATAACATATTTGTACCAATTAAGACTCTAGAATAGGTCCACAACTATGACCAACCCAAGCAAGTCCAACCACCTATTACCAACCAACCAATAACAATAACCAAAATTAAAACAATAACCAAGTTCCTGTTCATAACATTACATAAGAGGATGGAACAATCATAAATTCAGTCAAAAGGTATCAGCCCCAATACCAATGCCCATACTAAGGCTGACACCACTACCGACGCCGCCCATTCCAACCCATAGTAGTTCCACAAAGCCTCTAACTAAAGGAAAAATAATATTCGATTGGGACATGCCCCCAACCATAGAAAAAACCAATATCCATAAAATAACCAAAGTATGAAAAGATGTCCATAATATGAAATGGAGCCTTCAAAAGTATGGAAGCTTACCACTTCAATCCAATAGCTGATCCTGTATCCGATCACTAAGCAGAAAGAGTATAACGGTCGATTCCTGCATCACGTGGGGATATATCCACTCGAAGACAGGTTAGCGGGTGAACGTTAGCAAGTACTCAGGATAAGGATAAAATAATGTCAACCTTTAAAACCAAGCAACAACCACACACATATATATAAACCACGTCGGGAAAGAGAATTGGGTTTAGATGCATTTAAAACCCTAAACCTAGGTATGTGTAGCTTAACCGCTCTAGTACCAACCACTGGCTATATGGGTCCAGCGTAACCCCATGGATAGACCCTGATGCGTGTAGCCGCACGAACCAGAGATACCATAGGAGTAGGGGATTCCCAAGTACCCTTCGCTCTCTATAATACATATATACAAGTAGGGGTATACATAGGTCGGGTTGGTTCGGTTTTTATTAAAAATAAAACCAAACCAATCATGTTGGTTTATCAAAACTATAAACCAAATCAAACCAACATAAAATTGGTTTTTTTGGTTTAGGTTTTAGTTGATTTTTTCGAATTTTTTGTTTTTTTTTGGGTTTTTCTGGGTCTTTTTATAATCTTTAGGTTTTACAATTATATTGTGATCGAAGACTAGATCAAATATGTTTTCACTCATGTGCTAATGAAAAACTAAATTATGAAAAAATGAGGAGCGGAAAACTCTCTTGAAACTAAAAAGTGAGATGAAGAGTGAAAAGTTTAGGTTTTAAGTTTATTGGATTTTCGATCATTTAATTAGAAATTAATGGACAAATATTACAACTTAAAGGCTCAAATCCAAATATATATAGGGCAAAATTCAGAAATAGCATACTTATCCCCTTAATTATGAGTTTCATAGCAACAGTTTCATAATTACATAATATAGCAAGTTGTATTTTGTATTTTTGCAAACTGTTGCTGCAAAAGTACAAATACATATAATTTTTACTGCCCTTATGATCGATATGTATTTTGTATTTTTGCAAACTGTTGCTACAAAAATACAATTACATACAAATACATATGCTACAATATGTAATTTGATAAAAGTGTTGCTATTTTCTATAATTTAATACTTAAGTATGCTACTTTATGTATTTTTTCAAATATATATCTACATCTACTTTCAAATTATTGAAAATTACTAAAACTAGTTGAAAAAGTATTTAAAAAGTAGATTATAATTAATATTTTATGTATAAAAAAGTTTGAATATTATATATATATATATATATATATATATATATATTATGTCAGTTTGATTTGGGTTCGGTTTGACTTTTTTTTGGTTAACACCAAACCAAACCAAGAATGGTCGATTTTTTTTTCTAACGCCAAACCAATCAAACCAAACCATTAGTCTGTTTTTTTTTCTCGGTTTGGTTTGGTTTGGTTCTTCGATTCAATTTGACTTGACGGTTTGGTCTGTACACCCATATATACAAGTGTAACTTCAGGGAATCCCATGTACCCCATATGATCATCATGACCAATTCTCATGTCGGCATACATAAGTTTTCAATGTCCGTACATTGGACTCACACCTTCACAGTTAGCTATCACACCCTGCCATTATTGCCCAATTAAAACCAGTACCACATAACCAAGACCACCAATCTATTTATTATTAACCAAGGCTATGAGTAGTGGTATTGTCATACGGACTATAGATTGCAATCAATGTCCTTAGCCAACCTTTTAGAGGAGAAGGGATTCTCATGTACCCATAGATTACATTATTCAGTTGTTTGGAGGATTCCTATGTACCCCACAAGTATGGTCATTACTTAGCATGCTGATAACGCTCAATCTACAGCTCACGTGGGAGTGTAAAGCGGTCGTTAGCAAATATAGAACCCAACCTGGGTTGGGTGTCGATCCCACAGGGAATAGCTTGGTCAACAAGTAAGCAAAATTAATAGACTTTTGGTGCAAGTCTCGTAAGAAGGGGGGATTATAATGTGTAACCAAAACAAGAAATTAAAAGCTGAAAATAATAAAGTAAAAAGAGAGTATTTCGTAGGTTGTGAAACAATGAGAATTGAGGCGTTGGGGTTATGTCCACCTTCTGAGGTATACGTCTCTATTGGCTATGAGTGTGTAGAGTCTTGACATGCAATTGCTTATAGAGAATTGTAGTCGATGGTAAATCCAAGCGTCTCTCGACCTGAACAAGGACTATTTCACTTTAACTCTCTCGAGCTTAAAGCGTGTCTAGCGGTACGAATTCTCCAAGAGGTTAGTCCAGTTACGGCACTATCTTTTTAATAGGAAAGGGTGTCCTACTACCTTGACATTATCTCTTTTCCAGACAAATAACCTTTCTCTCGAACAAGTTAAATGTTAGACTGGCGTTGGTCTATGCGTCTTCTTTTCTAGACAAATAACCTTTCTCTCGAACAGGTTAGATGTTAGAATGGCGTGTTCTTGTGTTTGAACCGCAAAGAATGTGGATTTAAGATGAAGAGAATAATGATATAAGCAATATACGTGTCTTGAACTCACAAGCTCATAGCAATAGATAGTAACTCATTCGGCTTCCATAACCCCAACTAAGAGTTTTAGTTACCCATGAATGCGAAGGATATCACGTTTTGCATGGTGAATAGCGTGAATAGTAGGTGTTTGGCGTGTGGTTTTGGTGATTCCGTAGCAAGTAACGATTCTCTTGTTGTGGAATTTAAGAATTGAATGTTTGTGGTGGAAGATGAGAAAGATGGAAGAAAATTGATTTAATTGTAAGGAGATTGTTAGAAGATGAATTAATGAATGAATAAAAATCTCTAGCATGATAGGGTATTTATAATACTCCTATCCTACTCCTACTAAACTAATGAAATAAATAACCAAATCCTAATATACTAATGAAATCCTTAACCCAAATGTACTAGGGTAAGGTTACAAAATTATAATCCAAATAGATTAGTGAAACACATAACCTAATTGCACTAGGTTAATGTATCTTGGCAAAAATCCAGCTTTGTGTCTGTAAGTCCCCAAAGTCTTCAGAAATGCTGTTTTAGCCCGGGACAGATTTTCCATGCAGCAGATTTAGTCCTTTAGGCGTCCAACTCCTTTCCACTTCGTTCGTGAGCTTTCTTTTGCGTCAAGTAAGCCATAAATTGCTGTATTTTGCATCATTTATACCTGAAACTTTCCTAATCACATTTGTTAGCTCATTTACAAGAAAAGGGACTAAAAGTGTATGAAATAGATAATTAGTTCTCAAAACTAGGCTAAAATATGGGCAAAATATATTGATATAGGCGCGTAAATTCGCCTATCATCAACACCCCACACTTAGAGCTTTGTTCGTCCTCGAACAACATATCATGTCCTTCTAAGCATCGACTTAAGGTTTTTACAGCAACAACACAAAACATTCTTCAAGACAAGCATAACAATTAGCAACAAAGAGTAGCTTTCCCGATTATAAGTAGAAACAATTTAACCTCAAGCATAGACTCGTGATGGTGATCAACTCGCATGCAAGCGTTAAGGTACATAGAATCCTATACAACTATCCAAAAATCATCGACCATGTGTGTCTCACAATATAGTACCCATAATCACTCACAAATATAGCATTGTTTTCAAACATGGGTAGCAAAGTATCCTTGCACTCACTCTCACAAAGAATTCATATGTAGCAACTAATGACCATAAGCTTGCCTTTAATGTAGTACTCTACTAAATGTCGGAATGTTAAGATTAGGATCAAGTAGGTCTTTAGATGGTTGTAATGTAGGCTAAGGGACGGGTAGGACTATTTTGGCCAGAAATAGTGACTAAGTTCCTAAGCACTTTAATACATCACATTGTATCAATGACACTTTTTTTTTCTTTCAACCTTTCTTTTTTTTTTTTTTCTACCACCCTTGTTCTCCTCTTTTGTTTTTCAAATTTAAGAACAACTCACTTTTCAGCTTTCTTTTCCTTTTTCTTTTCACGACATACCTCTTATGATAGCATTTTTCATAACACATTCAAGAACCATTCCAATTTAAAGCATCATACTCACCCAATTTCCTCTTATGTTGTCACATGACTTGTTCACTTTAAAGCACTTAGGAATTTGGATCAAATTACGGTCTTGAAAGAAATGGATTAGGCTTACATACAAGGTTGTCAAAGAAATAGGCTAAAGGCTCAAAAGGGTTTAACTAGGATGATTTACATGGGTAGGAAAAACTGAAGGTAAACATGTATAGGTTGCCAAAGAAATGCCTAAATCATATCCTAAACTTACATTCCTTATTTTCGCTTTGCATACATACCAGGCAAGTTCTAGCATCAGCCACATACATAGAATATACTATTATCTCACACACACAAGGCACATGGTCGACTTGATTGGTAGTAATATAGACTCTCGACCCAACAAGTGAGGGAATTGAATCACACAATATCACCTAATAAGTCACAACTAGAGCCTAAATGTCTCAATAGTCACAATTGTAGCGCATACTCTTGTTATAATCTCATGCTGCCTATCAAAATAATTTCATGCGAAGCTAGAAAAAATTTTACTCCTAAAAACTAAAAAAAAGGTCAAACGAAAAAAAAAATGGACTAAAAAACAAAGTAAAACAAGCAAACATACAAACATAGGTGCAAACAAACAAAGAAGTATAGCATGCAGATTCTGCCACCCCACACTTAGACTAGACACTGCCCTCAGTGGAAAATAAAGTCGAAGAACCTGATTAGTCGGACTCTTCCTCAATGTCGGGGGTCATACCCCCTTCGTCCGAATCATCGTAAGAGTCATCGTCAGAGTTCTCCTCAGCATCAGAATCAGGCAAACGTCTATCATCATCAGTTGGCACGTCATCATCAAGAGGTTCCTCGAAATATACCCCCACTCCACACATCTCCCGGGCATGTCTGTTCATTGGGTAGTCGTGGTCCAGCTGTTGGAGCTCTTCAGCAGTTGGAATACGTCCACCACTCATCATAGTGAGGCGTGTCATGCCATAGAGATGACGGAAGAAACTCTCGTCACGAGCGTGTCTCTCCGCAGTGGTAAGGTTGACTCCATGCGTTGTTTCAACATCTTTGACCTTGGTGAGGTCAACCTTCTTTGGATTATGTGGGAGTTTGTGGTCAGCTGGTTCCTCTTCTATATCCTCCTTCCGCAACATTGCTGTCAACAAATTGCCGAATGTGAAATGGGACCTGCTGTGGAGTCTGGCTTTCCTCATGGTAGATCGAATGATTGCCCCAAAGTTGATAGGGACATTCCTCATCAATGCATAAACCAGACACACTCTATCTCTCGATATCTTTGTGTATTGCGTCCCAGGAATGAGGCATGAGTTGACGATGCGCATCCAGATTCTTGCTTCCCTATTTAGTGGAGCATAGGGGAATGTGTTGTGACGGCCTGTTTCCTTATGTCTGTCCCATCTTGCCATTGATCTTCTTCCACAAAGCGTGTGTCTTATTGCTCTGTAAGGAGGCCTGTTGTACAGCTCTTTGTATGGTGCAGTGTCGACCGAAGGTAGGCCTAGAAACGAGTTGATCCAATCCGCTGTAAGCTGTAACACTTGGCCCCGAATTTTGACTTCGTTGCCTGTTGTGTTTGGCGACCAGTTGGCATAAAACTCTCTTGTCAAGTCAAGATTGCACTCCCCCATGTCACGGAAGATGAAATCCAGCTTCAGAGCCATTATCTTAGCCAACATTTGCGGTTCCTTCTTTGCTAAGGTCTCCTTGTTGATTAAGTCGACGTGCACATATTTCTTTTCTTTGTTGCTGCTGTACCATGCCTTGGCTTCTTCCTCAAGAACCCATTTGATTCCGAACATTCTGCGTGGTAGGTGTGCTGAAGATGATTCGCCTTGGTCTTTACGGCTTCTCTTTTTGTCCTTTCGGGTTGTGGTAGCCTTCTCCTTGCCTTGCCTTGCTTTCGGTGCCATTGTACCTGAGACTAGAAATAATGTTAGATGCAGCACAATCGCACTTTATACAATCTACATGCAAGCACTAGGGGTACCACCCCACACTTAATCTTGTTAGCACAAATCAGTGAAGTGAAAGTGGTCGAGTACTCAGACTTCGTCGACATACGTCCTCGGATTGTATTCCGACAAGAAAATCAGCATTACATCACTTATGAGCAGCCACTTGGACGTCTTTCATGGTGCATATAGCGACACTACAACATAGGAGTTACCGCATGGAATTGCTATTCGTACAACAAACACTACCTCCTACGTCGATAGGCACTATAACCTTATCTCGATGGCCGGGATGGTTAATCATGCAAGCATCCAAACAACACTCTCAAGCAATATTCATAGCCACATATGTTCAGCAAGTATCATAACAATGCCATTGAAACAAAATTCAAGTCGGAAACAAGTCAAGAATTCCATACGTATATAATCAATCACACGATTTTGCAACAATTATTCAATCACATGAACATCACCACTAATCTCACATGATTTAGCAAATTATACTAAGCATAGCAACGTAGTACTTACTATAAATAGATGAAGATTAAGAGAGCACTTACTTGCTTGAAGATTGTGGAGAAGTTGTTGTGGTTTGGAAGAACAAAAGAAGAAAAATTTGAGAGGGTTTGGGATGATATGCGGCGCCTTTAGGGTTGATTCTAATGTGTTTGTGAAATAAAAACAAGTCCCCTTTATATAGGAGGAGTATGGGTCGGGTTATGACCCATTTACAATCGGATTTGGGGACAAAATCACCATATATGCGGCGCATATCCCTCGGCATATCACTTACATATGCGGCGCATTGTCTATGGCATAATGGGACATATGCGCCGCATATCCTATGGCATATCTAGACATATGCGGCGCATATCCTATGGCATTTGGTCTCAGTATCTCAAATGCCATAGCATAGGCGGCGCATAGTCAAAAGCACACCTAGGAATAGGCGGCGCATAGTGTATTGCACACTAGATTCCGAGTCCTTAGGCTATAGAATAGGTTGGGCATCGTTCGTGGCCTATTTTTACCAAGGCCTAGCCTTTCTCGAGGCCTATTATGACGTGAGAAAGGCTCAATTCATAGCCTTATGCATCACCATTCCTAACTTACCGACTTTACCATACAATGCGACCAAATCGTCAATTGAAATCAATCTCCTCGTTGCATACTTCTTGCACCTATATTTGCTCAAAACACAATAAAAACGGTTAGTACGATGGGTTGCCTCCCACCAAGCGCCTTATTTATTGTCGTGGCTCGACGTAGTAATCTCGAGTACTTAGACTTCGTCGAGATAAGTGATGGCCATGTCATTCATCGAGTCAAGAGGACTGATATATGGCTTAACACGTTGGCCATTCACTTTGAAGATAACACCCTCATTATTTTCCAATTCGACTACTCCAGATGAGTAGACTTGGGTGACTTTAAATGGACCAGACCACTTTGATTTTAACTTACCTGGGAAGAGCTTGAATCTGGAGTTAAAGAGTAGTACCATGTCGCCTTTTTGGAAGTTTCGTCGAACAATCCGCTGATCATGATACTTCTTCATCCGCTCCTTGTATAAATCTGATCTTTCATATGCATGGAGACGGAATTCATCTAGTTCGTTCAGCTGCTCCAACCTCAGGTTCTTCACATCATCCCAATTCAGATTCAAGTGCTTCAATGCCCACAATGCCTTGTATTCAAGCTCGATGGGTAGATGACAAGCCTTCCCATAAACTAGCTGATAAGGTGACATGCCAATGGGTGTCTTGAATGCAGTCCTATACGCCCATAGTGCATCATCTAGCTTTCGAGACCAATCCTTCCGATTTGCATTGACCGTCTTGGCAAGGATTTGCTTGATCTCACGATTGGAAACCTCTACTTGTCCACTAGTTTGAGGATGATAAGGCGTAGCTACCTTGTGTTGCTTGACTCCATACTTGGCCAATACAGATTTGAATAGCTTGTTGCAAAAGTGAGATCCTCCATCACTTATGATAGTACGAGGTACTCCAAAGCGAGAGAAGATATTCTTCTTTAAAAACGCTACAACACGCTTTCCTTCGTTATCGGCCAATGCTACAGCTTCAACTCATTTCGACACATAATCCACAGCAACCAAGATGTACTTCATTCCAAACGAATTCACGAATGGTCCCATGAAATCAATACCCCACACATCAAAGAGTTCTACCTCCAGAATTTTGGACATGGGCATTTCATGGTGTTTTGAAATAGTACCTTGACGTTGGCATTGGTCACACCTTCTCACATAGTCGTGTGCATCTCTGAATATTGTAGGCCAATAATACCCACTTTGCAGGACTTTCCTTGCCGTTCGATTCCCCGCATGATGTCCTCCAACTTGTGAAGTGTGGCATGCTTCCAATATAGTAGGCACTTCTTCATGGGATATACATCGTCGAATGATACCATCCGCGCATCTTCGAAACAAATAAGGCTCATCCCAATAGTAGTGCTGAACGTCATGCATAAACTTCCTCCTCTGGTGGTAAGATAAATTGGAAGGTAACACATTACTTACCACGAAATTTGCAAAGTCGGCATACCATGGTAAGTTCTCCGTTGTTGTCGCTAGTATCTCCTCGTCAGGGAATGCATCGTCAATCTGATTTTCTGGTTGCGCCACATACTCATTCTCAAGTCTAGATAGGTGATCAACCACTTGGTTCTCGCATCCTCTTCTATCTTTGACTTCGAAATCAAACTCTTGCAGCAGCAATACCCATCTAATCAGCCTTGGTTTTGCATTCTTCTTTGTCATTAGATATCTAAGAGCTGCATGATCTGTATGAACGATCACTTTCGTACCCAATAGATAGGCACGGAACTTCTCAAACGCATACACAACCGCTAAGAGCTCTTGTTCAGTGACAGTGTAGTTCCTTTGGGCTTCATTGAGGACCTTACTCGCATAGTAGATAGGATGAAATAATTTCTCCTTTCTCTATCCAAGAACAGCACCAACGGCTACACCACTAGCATCACACATGACTTCGAACGGGAGCGTCCAATCTGGTGCTACCATGATAGGGGCTTCAATGAGTTTTTCTTTAAGGCATTCGAATGCCTTTAAGCAATCATCATTAAAGTCAAACTTCGCATCTTTCTCCAATAGCTTGCACAATGGACTAGAAATTTTGGAGAAGTCTTTGATGAATCTACGATAAAACCCAGCATGGCCAAGAAAACTACGAACTCCCTTCACCGAAATTGGAGGTGGTAGCTTCTCAATTACCTCTATTTTGGCGCGATCAACCTCTATTCCTCTTTCGGAGATTTTGTGCCCAAGAACAATTCCTTCTTTTACCATGAAGTGGCACTTCTCCCAATTCAGCACAAGGTTGAACTCTACACATCTTTGTAATGCCATGCTCAAGTTCACCAAACATGCTTCGAAAGACTCACCAACAACTGAAAAGTCGTCCATAAATACCTCCAAAGTGTCTTCTACCATGTCAGAGAAAATAGACATCATACAACGTTGAAAGGTGGCTGGTGCGTTGCACAACCCGAATGGCATGCGTTTGAAGGCAAACGTACCATATGGGCATGTAAACGTTGTCTTCTCTTGGTCTTCTGGTGCAATAAAAATCTGATTATAACCTGAATAACCATCAAGAAAGCAAAACCATCCTTTCCCCGCTAATCGATCTAGCATTTGGTCCATAAATGGCATGGGGAAGTGATCCTTGAGAGTCCAAGAATTCAGCTTGCGGTAGTCCATGCATACTCTCCATCCAGTAACGGGCCTGAGTGGAATAAGCTCATTCTTTGCATTCGCAACCACCGTCATACCTCCTTTCTTGGGAACACATTGTACTGGGCTTACCCATGTACTGTCAGAAATAGGATACACAACTCCAGCGTCTAACCACTTGATAATCTCCTTCTTCACCACTTCTTGCATTGGTGGGTTTAGACGTCTTTGATGTTCAATGGTGGGTGTGCACTTTTCTTGGAGCTGAATTTTATGAGTGCAAATCCCAGGTGGAATACCAATGATATCAGCAATGGTCCATCCAATAGCTCTAATATACTTGCGTAAGATTACAATAAGAGCTGCAACTTGTTGCTCACCTAAATCGGCTGCCACTATGACTGGAAGAGTGTTTCCGCTTCCTAAGAATGCGTACTTCAAATGGCTTGGCAGCTCCTTCAATTCTAACGTGGGTGGTTCTTCAATAGATGGCTTAGCTGGTGGTGTGGGTCGATTCTTGAGATCAAGATCCAGCTTCTTGGGAGTATAGCGATATGCTCCTAATCCCGATAGAGCACAAATGTCATCTTCAGAAATTTCAGCATCATCATCCTCTTCTTCCATGAGCAAAACCTCTAAAGGATCATCAAGAATTTGCTCTTCAGCAAGTAACTCATCCTCATCATCAATGACAACATCAGCCACAGAAAATACACTTAGATCTTTAGGTTGCTTCATTGATTTGCAAACATCAAAGCGCACCACTTCATCATTTATTCGGAATGAAAGCTCATTAGCTCTCAAATCTATAAGCACACTTCCCGTAGCAAGGAAAGGGCGTCCCAAGATTATGGGAACCTCTGAATCTGCTTCACAATCCAAGATGACAAAGTCTGCCGGAAATATGAATGAAGATACCTTCACCAAGACATCGCATAGAATACCAACCGGTCGTTTTACCGACCTATCCGCCATAACAAGCCTCATATTAGTTGGTGTAGGATCTCCTAACCCCAACTTCTTGTAGATTGATAATGGCATCAAGTTGATGCTGGCTCCTAAGTCACACAATGCTTTAGCAAAGTCCAAAGATCCGACGGTGCAAGGAATAGTGAAAGCTCCGGGGTCGGCCTTCTTCTGAACTATCGATCGGGTAGCAATTGCACTACAATGATGCACATCATCCTTCAGCTCATAGCTTGCTGCCCTCTTCTTAGTCAAAAGATCTTTCATAAACTTCGCATACCCAGGCATTTGTTCAAGTGCCTCTACCAATGGGACATTAATAGTCAGTTGTTTGAGCATAGTCATGAATTTGCTGAACTTAGTGTCATCGGCCACCTTCTTCAATCTTTGTGGAAAAGGTGGTGGTGGGTATGGAAGTGTTCTCTCCATGGCTTTCTTCTCCTCTTGCTTCCGTTTATTATTTTTTTCAGGCTGCACGTCACTAGGCAACACGTCCTTGACGTTGGAAGTGGATATTGCGGCATCTTCTCTAGTGGCGTCACTAGGTGTGGCGTCCATGTCTGCTATTCCGTCAACTACTTGCTTGCCTGTTGCTGAAGTTTCCAGCACCTTACCACTCCTCGTAGTGATGGCCATGCACGACCCATCATTCCTTGGGTTTTGGACTGTATCGCTCGGTAAGGTGCCAGCCTTTCTTTGATTGAATGCTGCTGAAAGTTGGCTTAATTGTTGCTCTATTTGCTTGATAGAAGTGGAATGAGAATCAACTAATTGCTTCATGGAGGCCAAATCATCAATCACCTCCTTAACTCCTGCGCTCGTTGCTCCCACTCCTTTCAATAACTTCGCCATCATGTCTTCCATAGAATTAGATGTGGTGGTATCACGTCTACCAGGGGGAACGTACAAACCACTATTTTCATTATTTTTCTTCCAACTACCTTGGTCTTTACCTCCAGATTTGTCATAATAATTCCGACCTTGGTTTCCTTGGGCATTCCCACGGAAACCCCCCTGATTGTTCAAGTAGTTGGCCTCCTCTTCCGAATCAGATTCGTCTCTTCCTTTTGACGCAATAGCTTTCACTTTTTCAGTCTTCCCTAATAGATGCTTTGTAAGAAGATCCATTTGGGTTTTCATGTGCGCCATATCTTGATCACGTTCTTCTTCTCTTCTTCTTTGGTCTGCAGACATGCCAATAGATAAAGTGGGGCTTGCTACCTCAGAATCCCTGGTATGCCAAGCTCTACTTTGTTTCGTCATACGATCTAGCATGTTGCTTGCTTGCCCAAAGGTGAGGTCCATAAAAGAACCTCCAGCTGCGTTGTCCACCACTGGTTTAGTTACTGAATTCAGGGCTCTATACAAGATCTCCATGAGGTGAACATTAGTCATGTGATGGTTGGGGCATCTCGCTAGCTTTGTCTTGAACCTCTCCCATGTTTCGTGAAGAGCTTCAGAGGGAAGCTGACGAAAGTTGCTGATTTCATCTCTTAACTGAGCCCTCTTGGATGGCGGAAAGAATCTTTCTAGGAAAGCGTCTCTCAATTGCCTCCAATTTGTAATAGAATCAGGAGTCAGCCCATTCAACCATAATGTTGCCTCCCCAGACAGAGACAATGGAAATAGACGTAATCGAATAGCATTCTGACCAACACCAGGATTGTCAAAAGACTTGCATGTAGAAATAAAGTTGATGAGATGCATATTCGGATCATCGCCTGCTATTCCACCAAATAATCCCTTGAGTTGCAATAACTGAATCATGGTGCTTGTGATGTTGAACTTGGCTCCGGGCGCTAATGGTGGTGGAATTATAGCTCCAGTGGCTCCGGCACCATCAAGATCATCATCATCATCGTCGAAAGCTGGTTGCAAAGGTTGGCGATCATATCTATACCGAGCTTGTCGACCTCTTCGATTGGCAGGTGTTATAATTTCAGCATCACGCCTAGGGTTCAGTAACTCGTCATCACCTAAATCTTCATCGTCAGGATTTGTTGCTCGTCCAGGATTATCAATGTTTTGTTGTTGGACTTGAGCAGCGGCAAGAGCAGCTAATCTTGCTTGCTCGTGTTGAGCAGCCATCCTGTCGATTTCCGCTTGTGCTTCCATTCTTCTAATTCGTTGCGGTTCCGGATTGATTGGTAATAACGGTTGACCAGAACTTCTAGTATGGGGCATGCACTTGCTTGGGGTTATGTCCACCTTCTGAGGTATACGTCTCTATTGGCTATGAGTGTGTAGAGTCTTGACATGCAATTGCTTATAGAGAATTGTAGTCGATGGTAAATCCAAGCGTCTCTCGACCTGAACAAGGACTATTTCACTTTAACTCTCTCGAGCTTAAAGCGTGTCTAGCGGTACGAATTCTCCAAGAGGTTAGTCCAGTTACGGCACTAGCTTTTTAATAGGAAAGGGTGTCCTACTACCTTGACATTATCTCTTTTCCAGACAAATAACCTTTCTCTCGAACAAGTTAAATGTTAGACTGGCGTTGGTCTATGCATCTTCTTTTCTAGACAAATAACCTTTCTCTCGAACAGGTTAGATGTTAGAATGGCGTGTTCTTGTGTTTGAACCGCAAAGAATGTGGATTTAAGATGAAGAGAATAATGATATAAGCAATATACGTGTCTTGAACTCACAAGCTCATAGCAATAGATAGTAACTCATTCGGCTTCCATAACCCCAACTAAGAGTTTTAGTTACCCATGAATGCGAAGGATATCACGTTTTGCATGGTGAATGGCGTGAATAGTAGGTGTTTGGCGTGTGGTTTTGGTGATTCCGTAGCAAGTAACGATTCTCTTGTTGTGGAATTTAAGAATTGAATGTTTGTGGTGGAAGATGAGAAAGATGGAAGAAAATTGATTTAATTGTAAGGAGATTGTTAGAAGATGAATTAATGAATGAATAAAAATCTCTAGCATGATAGGGTATTTATAATACTCCTATCCTACTCCTACTAAACTAATGAAATAAATAACCAAATCCTAATATACTAATGAAATCCTTAACCCAAATGTACTAGGGTAAGGTTACAAAATTATAATCCAAATAGATTAGTGAAACACATAACCTAATTGCACTAGGTTAATGTATCTTGGCAAAAATCCAGCTTTGTGTCTGTAAGTCCCCAAAGTCTTCAGAAATGTTGTTTTAGCCCGGGACAGATTTTCCATGCAGCAGATTTAGTCCTTTAGGCGTCCAGCTCCTTTCCACTTCGTTCGTGAGCTTTCTTTTGCGTCAAGTAAGCCATAAATTGCTGTATTTTGCATCATTTATACCTGAAACTTTCCTAATCACATTTGTTAGCTCATTTACAGGAAAAGGGACTAAAAGTGTATGAAATAGATAATTAGTTCTCAAAACTAGGCTAAAATATGGGCAAAATATATTGATATAGGCGCGTAAATTCGCCTATCATCACATGCTTGGGGGAGTTCCTTGTACCCCGCAAGGCTTTCAAATAAACCAACCATAACCACTATTACCTTACCATTTGACCATTCTAAATCATTTAGATCATTTAGGGTTCCATTACCAAATTATACCATGCAATTGGTTTCATTAAAATTCCAACAATATAGTAAAAAGATTCTCATAGGCATTTCATCAAACGTGTTGAGGGCATAGTATTTCCAAAACCAAAACCAATAACCAATTAACCATTCTCATGCAACCAAGTGTTCAAAAAATCGTGATAATATTCAAAGCACAAGTAAAAGACATGGGAAAAATATAACCAACCATTATAATTAAAACCCCCAACATATATTTGGAAACCCAAAATCAAACAACAATTAAGCCCTGAAAACAATTCATAAAACATGCCTTTAGTTGGAACTAACAATGAGGAAGGAGTATCTTGCCTTAGATTATAAAGAAGGTGAAGAGAAACTACCCTTACAAGTCCCAATTTGATCCTAATGATAAAACCCTAGCCTCCCTTGACCCAAGAGCCTTTGAGAGAATTTTAGAGAGTTTCTAAATGTTTAAGTGATTGCAAATAGGTTAAATGAAGCCCCAAAAGGTCTTTTATGTCGTGGGGTCCCAAGGAGTTAAAATAAGAAATATCCATATTACCCCCAACTTAAACTATATAAAACCCCCATAGGTGGGTACGGTTCCACCATACCATCCGTACCCTAGGATACAAGTGGTACCCTTAATCATACTCTAGGCCTCACCTTAGATCCCCATACTAGTCAACTTACGATCATGCAAGTGAAACCATAGCCAAGGGTACGATTAGTACCCTTAGCCCGTACCTATAACAGAATTGAGAGGGGTAGACATTGTTCAATATACGAGTTGGACAATACAACTCGTACCCCATCTCATGACCCATGGTGATCGACTCATACTCATATCCAAGTTACTTTACTAAGTTTCAGATTAAGTGAAGGAAAACCCAACCATACAACCTGTCACCAACTATACGACTCGTACCCATCCAAGTCGTACCTATTCCAGAAACTCAACCACCCAACACCACCCAACACTGGACAACATACGAATAGACCATACTATTCGTACCCTACCATACGACTAATACCCCAACTTGTACAATGTCCAAAAACCAAAAACCTAAGAAAATTTTCTAAGGACCAAAACCCAGGGTGTTTCAGTCTCCCACTAGGATCATTCATCCACGAATGATGGACAAGGTAGTACAATCATGAGTTACACCCCAACACCTTCATTTTGACCTTTAACTAAGTTAAAAAAAAAACAAAGATGCAAGGAAATTAACCTTACTTTAACCAAGTTAGAAACTAAAGATGTGATCAAGAACGCATACCTTCCGCATGAATATCCGGAGAAGAAAATAAATGTGGATACTTGGACTTCATTTCCTCTTCCGCTTCCTAAGTAGCTTCTTCCACCTTGTAGTCCCGCCATTGAACCTTAATAGAAGCTACATCCTTGGTTCGTAATCGACGAACCTACCGATCCAAGATCCCAATTGGGATTTTTTCATAAGACAGAGAATCCGAGATACCCAATCCTTCCAAAGGAACAACCGATGAGGGGTCACCTATACACTTCCTCAATATAGAGACATGAAACACCAGATAAATGGAGCTCAAAATAGAAAGCAACTCCAATTCTTACACAACATTACCAACCCTCTTCAAAACCACATAGGAACCAATATAGCAGGGACTGAGCTTCCCCATCTTCTCAAACTGTATTACTCCCTTCATGGGAGATACCTTTAGGAATATCCTATCCCCAACATCAAACTCCAAGTCCCTACATATTACATCCGCAATAGACTTTTAGCGAATTTGGGCAGTATTAACCCTATCCTGAATTACCTTTACCTTATGTATAACTAGATAGACCAAATTTGGACCAAGCATATCCACTTCACCAAGTTCTAACCATCCAATAGGAGATCTACATGTCCTACCATACAATGCCTTAAAAGGGGTCATCCTAATACTAGAATGGTAGTTATTGTTGTAAGCAAACTCTTAAAGAGGTAGATGCTCAACCCAATTACCACCATAATCAATCACATATGCACGAAGCTTTTCTTCCAATATCTGAATAGTCCTTTCTACCTGGTCATCCGTCTGCGGGTGAAAAGAAGTACTTAGACTAACCTTAGTCCTCAACTCCTTCTAAAATGACCGCCAAAAGTGAGATGAAAACTGTGTACCACGATTAGAGATAATCGAAACAGGTACCCCATGCAGCTTCACAATCTCATAAAGATACAACCTCACATAATCCTCAGCCAAAAAGTTAGTCCTCACTGGAAAAAGTAAGCCAACTTTGTCATCTTATCCACGATGACCCAAATCAAATCTAATTGATTTTGAGATGGAGGAAGAATAGTAATGAAATCCTTGTTGATCACTTCCCATTTCTATTCAGGAAATTCAATCTCTTGATATAACCCTTCGAGCCTCATGTGCATAACTTTTACTTTTTGGCACACCATACACTTGGCTACAAAGTTAAACACATCCCTTATCATACCATTCCACCAATACATCTCCTTGAGGTCATGATACATTTTCGTCGAGCCAAGATAAACAACATAGCGCGATTTATGTGCCTCAGCCAATATCCTTTCATGCAAACCACCGACATCAGGAACAGATAACTGCCTTTGGTACTGCAAGGTACCATCACCACTAATCTCAAATACCATTATCTTTTGCCCACCTACATCACCCTTGATTTTCATCAAGACAGTATCTAGCATTTGTTTCTCCTTGATCTCTGCACCAAGAGACGACTATACACTTCCTATACCATCACACCACTATTCTACGAATCTAGAAGACGAACCCTAAGTTATCTAAGCGGTGAATATCTTTCACCAACTTCCGCTTTTCCTTTTCCACGTGAGCCAAACATCCTATGAACAACTTGCTAAATATATCAGCAACCACGTTAGCTTTACATGGATGGTAGTGAAGACTCATATTATAGTCTTTAAGAAGCTCAAGCCATCTCTTCTGCCTGAGATTAAGCTTCTTCTAAGTAAACATATACTGTAGACTCTTATGATCTGATAAGATATCCATATTCAATCCATACAAATAGTGCCACCAAATCTTTAATGCAAACACCATTGGTAAAAGCTCTAAATCATGAGCAGGATAATTTCTCTTATACACCTTCAACTGCCTGGAATCATAGGCTATCAACTTGCCATGTTGTATCAAAATACAACTAAGTCCCACCCGGGATGCATCACAATAAACCACAAACCCCTCATTACCTTCAGGCAAGGTCAAAACCAGAGCTGAAGTTAGCTTATCCTTCAGCTTCTTGAAACTTACCTCACAATCATCGGACCATAGAAATTTTACTTTCTTCTGAGTCAACCTAGTCAAAGGGGCAGCTATAGAAGAAAAGCTCTTCATAAACCTCCTGTAATACTCAGCCACGCCCAAGAAACTACGAATGTCGATTGGAGTTGTGGGCCTAAGCCACTTCTTGACCACTGCAACCTTTTATGAATCCACCATAATCCTATCACTAGAAATAATATGACCCAAAAAAGTGACAGAGTTTAACCAAAACTCATATTTTGAGAAATGGCATACAATTATCATTTCCCCAAGGTCTGCAATACCACACGAAGGTGATTGGCATGATCCGCCTCACTCTTAGAATACACCAGGATGTCATCTATAAACACAATGACAAAACAGATCCAGAAATTGGCAGACAACCCTATTCATCAAATCCATAAACGCTGTTGGACCATTGGTCAACCCAAATGACATCACCAAGAACTCAAAGTGCCCATACCAGGTACAGAAAGCTGTCTTAGGAATATCCACCTCCCTAATTTTAAGCTGATGATACTCGAATCTAAGATTAATTTTGGAAAAGAACTTAGCACATTGCAACTGATCAAACAAATCATCTATCCTTAGAAGAGGATACTTGTTCTTAACCATCACCTTATTCAACTGCCTATAGTCAATGCACATCCGAAGGTAACCATCCTTCTTATCTCTGAATAATATCGGTGCACCCCATGGGGATACACTAGGGCGGATAAAACCTTTATCCAAAAGTTTCTTAAGCCCCTTCAACTCAGCCAGAGCCATCCTATAAGAAGGAATAGACTTTGGACGAGTGTCCAAAACCAAGTCAATACCAAACTCAATCACCCTATCAGGTGGAACACCAAGGAGGTCATCAAGAAAGACATCAGAAAATTCATTCACCACCGAAATCAAATGTAAAGAAAGACCTTTTGAGTTAAAGTATTTAACCCAGACTAAATGATAGAGACACCCTTTAGAGATTAACCTCTGAGCTCTAAGATATGAAATAAACCTCCCCTTGGAAACTAGGGAACCACCCTTCCACTCAATAACTGGTTCACCAGGAAACTTAAAGAAAATCCTACGGGTCCGACAATCTAAGGACGTGTATCACAAATGTAACCAATCCATACCCAAAATAACATCAAAATCCACCATATCCGATTCAAACAAATCCACCAAAGTTTTCCTACTGCCAACAGATACCACACACCCCTTATAGATTCTTTTAGCAATAATCGAGTCACCCACCGGGGTAGAAATAGAAAAAAGATTTAAAATAACCTTAGGATTAAAACAAAAATACACTACCACATATGGGATCACATAAGAAAGAGTGAACCCCAGATCAAGTAATAAATACACATCACGAGAAAAGAGTTGAAACATATCGGTGTCTGAAGCCAAAACAGATACAGAAGCAGTACCCTTTGGTGCAGGATCGGATAAAGAAGCAATCGTAACCTTATTTTCTCCCGAAGGGACCTACCATCGGAATAATATCTAAGTATATAGCCTGGATGGCCATATTTAAAACACTTGTCCCTCCTCTCATCACAGAAACCCCTATGCAACCGACCACAGAACCTATAAGGAGGACACGATGAAGCTGACTGTTCCTCCCTTGACCGAGATTGGGCACTCTGTACCTCTGAAGTTGATGCCATCTTGTTGACACCTATCACCCAACAGCTTCGGGTAAGGAGCACTAGTTGTGAAGAAAGAACCAGAACTCCCCCACTTTTTCTTTGGCCACTTACCCCCTTCCCTACCACTTTGTTATTGACCACCCTGCTCAGAGAACCTGAACTTTTTACCTTTACTTTCCCCTTTCTCAACCTGCTTTTTCTTTTCCCCCTCCACCTATTGCATATGAACAACCAACCTAGAAATATCTATGTCCTTGATCAGCAATGTAGTCTTACTTTTGAGGATCAACTCCTGAGCCAGTCCTAGGGCAAACTTTCTCATCCTGGCCCTCATATTGGCCACCATTTCTGGAGCATACCTAGACAATTGGTGAAACTTCAAGGCATACTTCTTGACCAATATCTTCCCCTGTTTTAGATTAATAAATTCCTCTACTCTCTCTTTTCTCAGCTCTTGAGAAAAGAAGTGATCCAAAAATACATTGGAGAAATATCCCACAAAGATGACTCCTCAACATCACCCCTTGTCCTATCCCATTATTCATAGCATTGGTACGCCACATCCTTGAGCTGATATCTGCAAACTCTATCCCTTCCACATTATTGCCATGTATAATCATGAACATCTTTTCTATCTTGTCCAAAAAACCCTGAGGATCCTCCTCCACTTTAACACCAGTAAAGGTTGGAGGACTTATCTTCATGAACTGTCCAACCCTTATGGCCTCAGAGGATGGGATACCAGATGCACCCAACTCAGCCTGAGAAACCACTAACTGAGAAAGCATATGAATTGATTGACGAAACTTCACATACGTTACATTAGACTGAGGAGGACTAGATGGAACCAGTGAAACTCAAGAATAATCAGGGGCTGGACTTCTAGACCGAGTGTGGATCCCCTGAGTAGGAAGTTTCCCGTCAATATTGTCCCTAGTGGGGATAGAAGAGTTTTCGTGAGCTCCAGATCGTTGAGGCATGATCTGAAAGGCGAACAAACAGGAATTAGAAAGAACCTTAGACCTTGCATCTTAAAATAGAACACAAGAAAGAGAAACATTCCTAAATGCCTTGTAGCCTCTCCCTAACGAGCTTGGCATACTACACACCCTTATAAGAAGCTCTACTTCACATGGCTTTGTGGATCCCAATTGACATGAAGCTAAAGATCTAATACCAAATTGACATGACTTAAACTAGGGCCTTGTCATAACGGGCATCTCAAGTCCAACCGGGACTGGAGACCACCCCCGTTACTCAACCCAACGAACCATCATATACCCTAAGTCTGATAAATTTTGAACATATAACAGATAGCATATTTGTACCAATCAAGACTCTGGGATAGGTCCACAACCATGACCAACCCAAGAAAGTCTAACCACCTATTACCAACCAATAACCATAACTAAAATTGAAACAATAACCAAGTTCTTGTCCATAACATAATAGGATGGAACAATCATAAATTCAGTCAAACGGTATCATCCTAAATACCAATGCCAATACTAAAAATGACACCACTACCGCCGCCACCCATTCTAACCTATTGTAGTTCCACAAAGCCTCTAATCAAAGGAAAAATAATATCCAATTGGGACATGCCCCCAACCATAAAAAAACCAATATCCATAAAATAACCAAAGTATGAAAAGATGTCCATGATATGAAACAGAGCCTTTCGAAGTATGGTATTCTCACCACTTTAATCCAATAGCAGATCCTGAATTCGGTCACTAAGCAAGAGGAGTAAAATGGCTAGTTCCTACATCACGTGGGAATATAGCCACCCAAATATGAGTTAGCTGGTGAACTCTATCAAGTACTCAGGATAAGGATAAAATAATACCAACCTTTAAAACCAAGCAATAACTATATGCACACAAATCCATACATATATATAAACTATGTTGGAAAAGAAAATCGGGTTTAGCATGCATTTAAAACCAGTAACCTGGGTATATATAGCTTAACCTTCCTAGTATCACCTACAGGCTATATGGGTCTAGTGTAACCTTCTAAACGGGCATCGATGCGTGTAGACGCATAAACTAGAGATACCATAGGAGTAGGGGATTCCCAAGTACCCCTTGCTATCTATGATACATATATTCAAGTGTAACTTAGGGGATTCCCATGTACTCCATATGGTCAACATGACCAATCCTCATATTGGCAAATACTTCCTCCATTTCGGAATAAGTGAATTATTGGGGTATTTATTGGTTCTTTAAAATAAGTGAATCATTGAATTCTTTTTTAAATTTTCCCTTATGATTTGACAATCAATTAACTTTTGAAAAGGTATTACAAGGTCAACTTTTTCTTTTTTTGAGGTAAAAATAGAAAGTTATGTTAAATTTATGTTTTTAATGCTTTTTTCTTAATATGTGTGCCAAAATCCAATAATTCAATTTTTATGAAATAGAGGGAGTATTAGTTTCCAGTATTCATTCATTGGACTCGCACCTTCATGGTTAGCTATCACATCATGCCATTACTGCCTAATTAAAACTATTACCACTTAACCAAGACCACCAATCCATTTATTCTTAATCAAGACTATGAGTAGTGGTATCATTATACTGACTATAGCTTGCAAGAAATGTCCTTAGACAACCTTTTAGAGGAGAAGGGATTCTCATCTACCCATAGATTACATTATTCAGTTGCTTGGGGGGTTCCCATATACCCCACAAATATGTTCATTACTTAGTTTGTTTAGGGAATTTCCTTATACACCGCAAGGCTTTCAATTAAACCAACCATAACCATTAAAACCTTACCACTTAGACCATTTATACCATTTAGGGTTCTATTATCAAGTTATACCATGTAATACGTTTCAATAAAAGTCCAATAATATAGTAAAATCATTCTCATAGGCATTTCATCAAACATGGTGAGGGTATAGTGTTTCCAAAACCAAAACTAATAACCAATTAACCATTCCCATGTAACCAAGTGTTTAAACCATCATGATAAAATTCAAACCATAACCAACTATTACAATCAAAAAACCCAACATATATTTGAAAATCCAAAACCAAACAACAATTAAGCCATGAAAAAATTCATAAAATATGCCTTTAGTTGGAACTAATAATGAGGGAGGAGTATCTTACCTTAGATTACAACGAATATGAAGAAAAACCACCTTACAACTCCCACTTTGATCCTATTAATGAAACCATAGCCTTCCTTGACCCAAGAGCCTTTGAGAGAGTTTCTAAGTGTTTAAGTGATTGCAAATAGGTTAAATAAATCCCCAAAAGGTGTTTTAAGTCGTGGGATCCCAAGTATTTATTAGGATAAATATCCAGATTACCCCTAACTTAAACTGTATTATACCCCTGTAGGTGGGTACAGTTCAACCATAGCATCCGTACCCTAGGTTACGAGTGGTACCCTTACTCGTACCCTAGTCCTTACCTTAGAACACCACACTGGTCAACTTACGACCATGTAAGCCAAACTATATCCAAGGGTACGATTAGTAACCTTAACCTGTACCCATAATAGAACCAAGAGGGGTAGACACTGTACAACATACGAGTTGGACAATATGATTCGTACCTGTAATGCCCCGCAAAATCCTTTTTCAGTCTGAGCCTTAGAGTGTATTTGGTAAAGTAAAAATCCAAGTTAAAATGTTTCAGAAATATCCTCCCAAGTATGAAATACTTTGAATTGTGTGGGAATCTATTTGAGCATGAATTGAGATCATAGAAGTCCCTTAACTTATGGACGAGTTGAAAGCTTTCCTATCATTTAAGTTTTAGTGACTGTCAAGATTTGAGTAAACTTCAATCAACCATAAATCCTTACATATATTAAATTAGAGGACCTACTATTTATCAAATGCAATCTCTTTGAATTACCTTTCCAACAATACCAATTTCATCAAAAACTGATATCGGAGCAAAGAGTTATGCCCATTTTACTCCAGCATGTCTGGCTGGGAAACTGGTGACGACATTCGTGATAAGCTATCACGCCCGTGACGGCCTATCACCAATGTCGTCAGCCTTAACCAGAAACTTAATATTTTACCTTTTTTTAATGATATTCGTGATGGAATATCACCAACTTGACGGCCTATCACGGATGTCATCAAGAATATTTTTCCAGCAATTTAAGAGCATTTTTGCAAGGGTATTTTGGTTATTTCCCATTTTTTAGCCTCTATAAATATGAGGAACCCTCATTCAAACCCTAATTTCTTCATTTCTCTTCCAATTCTCTAAAGAGAGAATATCTAGGGTTTTAATTCAAGAACCTTAATCTTCCAAAAATCATCCATAAATCTTAAAGATTTCTTCAAGAACCAAGTTCCTCATAGTGTGGGCTTCGAGAATCATTTATTACAAGTGCATATAGAGTCTCAAGCATTAGAATTCATCTGACTTCAAAGGTTAAGGTATGTAGATATTGATTCTTGGGTCCCTTTTATCCAAGAAGCTCAAGAACTCTTTTTAAAAACTAAAAGATTTTTATGTTTGTTAGTTGTAAATGATTTGTATGATTTGAAATGGATGTTCAAGGTGTTATGGAGTTTTGATTTATGTTTGTTTACAAAATTTATGAGCTTTGACCCTAGTATGTGGAACTAATGTGATAGAACCTTTTAAAGTTGTTTTCTATGTGATGTGTTTATGACTTTTGGGTGTAGAAATGGTTGAATAAGTGAAGCATGTCCCCCGTAGGTTTGATAAAAATGCCCAAATAAATGAATTATTCCATGGTAGCAGGAAATTCCCAAATAAGTGTGAACCCGTGCATGCCTAGTGTTTGATAAAATGCCTTAGTGAGTGAAATGTGCCAAGATAGCATGAAATCCTCAATTAAGTTGTGACATGATAGTAAGAAGTTTCCCCAATCTATGTGATATCCAAACACATGTCAAGACTGATATAGGTATGAAATAGCTGAGGCAAAACCTTATTGAATGGAGTATGACTAGTAGCATATTTCCCCTACATTATTATCTGATTATGATTCTGAGATGCTTAAAGTGACCCTTTGGCGACTATGATAATGAATAGACATTTGTGATTCCTAATTACTCGAAGAGTTGTGTTAATGATTGGGAAGATGCTTTAATGATTATGATGATGAATGAATGATTATGATGATACATGAATGATTATGATGATGAATGAATGATTATGCTTTACTTTTACGCTATCGAGTCTTGGAGGTATTTATACCCGACAATAGAGCTATTGTCTAGAACCTATGTCAGTTTATCGATAACTCCAGTCGAGCCATGATTCTCAGAACTTAGTGAACTACAAAACTCTGTATCCTCAGACAAGTCAAAACTTAAGAAAGCTCAGCAATATCAGTTATCTCTGTAATCTCTGTATTGCTAGTAATCTAGTTTTAGTCCTGTAATCAGCTCAGATCTAATAGTATTCGAGTTTAATCTCAGAAGTGATTTGAGTAATCTATTCAAGCTCTATATCGTCAGTCAGATACCATGATTCGATACCTTTTCCATCAGATATGGAACTAAGTAATCTCAGCGTAACTCAGTTAGATCTTTTGAGAGACACGATCAGTAACAAACTCAGTTCAATTGTGTTCAGTTGAGAATTTAGTTCAGAGTCTTTTAATTGGGAGTAGAAGCTAGCATCGAGCAAGGAAAGAGATGGTGGCTCTCCTATCAGAGAGGCCGAGTCGTTAGGAGTAATCCCTGAACTCTAGAACTGCGTAGCCAGCGCAGGATGTAGGAGTCTTCCATCAGTAGAGGCTGTCACCGTCAGAGAGGTTTGACTATCATATTGCCTCAGGCTGACTTCCTTTGAGGGTCATCCCGTCAGAGAGGCTTGACCAGAGAGCTATTTACCAATGGAATGGTATTGACACCCTTCCAGCTGGGGTCACAGGTTGGACCCCACCTGTGGTAGGTTGGGGCATGTCGATTAAGTAACTACTTTCCACAGTTGTAGTTTCAGTATCACTCTTCAAAAATCAGAACTGTATGGTACACTCGTCTATCCCAGTATGGAACTCAGATAGTTCCATTAGTTCATGGACCATCCCATCAGATAGGCCTGGTCTCATATGTAGATGCTTATTATCATTACTAGAGATCTCCCATCAGAGAGGCTTGATCTCAGTCTCATATTCAGTTGAGTATTCTCGTGATCATATCTAGAGATCTCCCGTCAGAGAGGCTTGATCTCAGTCTTAGACCATGTTGAGTATTCTTATTATCATATCTAGAGATCTCCCATCAGATAGGCTTGATCTCCATCTCATATTCTTTATTCTATTAAGTATTCTTGTTGTCAGATTTAGACATGATCATACTTCTTATCTGTTAGAAAAGTTGATCTCTAATTCTGTCAGTCAAAAGCAGTAAGCTCAGAATTTAGTCCTTGATGTAAGTACATCCAGATTCTCAGTTATCAGTATCAGATGAGTCAGTGATTCAGTATCTCAGTGTTAGTAGTGAGTTCAGTCTGCAGTAAAGTGGTATTTGCGTTTCAGTATCTAGAGTTTCGATGATTGTATTCATGGTCTGTACATTCATGTATGTGTTCTCATGCGGCATCTTCATGATTATTCAATTTAGATATTGTACATGCATGAGCCCTTGCATTAGCATACCCTGTCTACATACTCAGTACATTCCAGTACTGACTCATTTGCACTATGGTGTTTTATTTAACACCATAGGTTCAGAGGCACAGGATCCAGAGTATCCTCAGCAGTTTAGTCCCAGACAGTATCAGTAGCAGTGAGTCCTCTTCTTTCGAGGAAGAATCTCAGTTTACTATTAGTTTTTTTGGACTTTATTTATTTTCAGTTGATGGAGTTATTTGGGGACTTGTCCCATCAACTCCACTGTTCAGACAGTTTAGAGGCTTTTCAGATGGATGTTGTTGATGTGTATTATGAGTATTCATAGATGTGTTGAACCTTATGGCTAGTTTTTGCATTTATTTCAGATATTATGCAGTATATAGGTACAGATATCAGTAAAGGGTTAGCTTGTGGTCCTTCGGGGTCATAAGCACCGTGTGACATTTCGTGATGGGATTTTGGGGCGTTATAGTACCCTTTCTCACGACCCATGGTGAGACACTCGTACTCAGATCCAAGTTACTTTACTAAGTTTCATATTAAGTGAAGGAAAACCCAACCATACCACCTATCACCAACCATACGACTCGTACCCACCCAAGTCATACCCATTCCAGAAACTCAACCACCCAACACTGGACAATATATGACTAGACCACATTATATGTACCCTACCGTACGACTAGTACCCCAAATCATATGATGTCCAAAAGCCAAAAACCCATGGAAAATTTCTAAGGACCAAAACCCAGGAAGTTTTAGTCACACCAAAAAAACAAATTAACATTAGTTTGTTTCTTCTACCAGACTCCCTGACCTACTGAACCTTTCAAGTATTTGATCACTCTATAAGCTGCTTCCAAATAAGATCTTTTAGGCCTTTACATGAACTAACTCAGTGTCTAAACAACACAGCTGATATCTGGTCTAGTTATAGTGGAATACATAATTTTTCCCACTACCCTTTGATAATTAGTTGCATCTGTCAAAAGAACATCACCTGTACAACCTATGATTTCATCATACTTGTAACGCCCCGAGAGTACACCCTAGATGCCACACGGTGCTTGAAACCACAGTGATCCCAAGCTAACCCATGAACTGGCATACTATTGAGCAACTAGTCTAATATGTATAAAATAGCTAAGCTTACTGTGCGGAAACATAATCCTGGAATAATTTGGATAAATACAATACTGATAAAGTTTACAATTTGATAAAACTAAGAAAAAACTCAAATTACATGACTGAAATTGCTGACTATGAAGCCTTTACTATACTGACTATAGATTGCTGGGACATACCCCCAACTACCACTAATCAATATATACAAATGATAAAAATAAAGTACATAAACAATATCTGACTGAAGTCAGCAAAATAGGAGAACTTATCACCTGCTGGCTGGAAACTGCAACTGTCTGATCATGATGTGTGGGCTACAACGAGTACCTACATTATGAAATAATATAGCCATATAGACAAATATGTGGATCATTATTTCTTTAATGTACTGAGTAAGCGGGGCTGAATGCAATAAGTAGAACTGGTTCCATACGTAATCTTAAAACATATATGACTAGGTGTAAGTAGAATCACCAAGAGACTGAAATAAACTGAAAGATTAAATATCTTAAAACATGAGTAACAACCATAATTTGATAATCTGGTGAATCACTACACTTAGTTTCTTAAAACTTTACTCTTGTAATATAATTAGAACTAATGCTGGAAAATAGTAAAACATGGGTATTGTATGAATACTGGGTCTGAAACTTTGTGATGGAGACTGGCATAACTCGAGGATATGGATATACAATTATAATAAGTAAGAATGCATAAACATACAAAACCAAACATAAAATATACAAATCTTATCTGATTAACTGAATGACTGATAGCCGAATACTGGTCATGTAAGACTGAACTATACTAATTCTGAACAACTGGACTAAAACTGTGGAGTACTATTCATATGAGGTAAGGACTATCTGAATAACATGAATAACTGAGCATAATGCGTGAAAACTATAATATTAGAGAATGCAAGACTAAGTGTATATTTCTTATGTTACTGAGATAAATCTGAAATCTGAAAGACTGAAAGCTGTTAAACTGAGTATCTGAATACTGATTGAGATTGTGGGAGATATCATCTAACTGACATAAACCATGTGAGCTATCATGGAGTCCAACGTCTGACCCATGTTGAGGAAGTTGTTCTATCTTTGCCATCGAAATAGAACCTGAATTATAGTGATCACTAAACTAATATCCCAGAGGACAAGGGTGTCATGCCTAACTGATGGGGTACCCTCAAAATCTACGGTGGAGCTGTAGGTCTAGAACTTAGGGACTTCTAATAACGTCTCATACCTAACTGATGGGGGAGATTCCATCCCTTCATTCACTCAGTGCCAAATTCTACTTCCAACTGAAAGACACTAAAATACTAACTGATGCATGAACTGATAAGCTCAGGTCATGGTATTCTAAAAATAATAGTGCATACAAATTCTGGGGTAATTATTAACATTTAAACTGATTGTGATGACTAACTAGATGACAAGACTCATGGTTTATCTGAAACCATTCTGAAATTACTAAAACTATGTAAACAGCTAAATTTTGGGTATTCATAACCCCCAGGACTCGATAGCAATAACAACAGGGACATACTAAAGCTTTGAAACCATAATAAGAAAGCATTATTCAAAGAAATCCATTACTGGGGCATTTCATCAAACACATGAAGATTAAGACTTTAACATAGGGAAATTCATCAAACACGGGGGATCATGAACTTGAACATGATAATATATTAAACATGAAAAACAATAGGATAACATGGCTAAATTCATAACTTGGGGTTCATCCTAAAATTAACTGAACATGATATGGGAATTTCATCGAACATGTGGAAAGCATGAATTTAAAATATGGGAATATTGCTAAAAATCATGAATTTAGTATCTATCATGGAATTCACTTGAATAAAGCATGGGAAACTCAAATTCATGGCATGAGGAATTCAAAATCTTGCATGGAATCACACATGGGCTGAATTGAATTAAAAATACCATGAAAACATAAAATTCAATCTTTCTAGAACATCTAAAATAATATAATGATCAAAAAATTCATCCTTTAATTGAAAGAAAAAACTTTTGGGGCTCCATGGGTGAAAGGAGACCCGTAGATGAACTCCCACATACCTTAAAACTTTAAATCTTGAAGAAGAAATAAAATCTTGAAAGCTTTGTTGAATTGGGAAACTTTGATTCATGATTGTTCTTGAAGAGGGGGATTGAATTTGATGTTCTTGGGATTAGATTAGGGTTTCTTAGAGAGAAAAGTGAAGGAGAATGGGTAAATAATGCTTAAACCGACATCTTAAATCTTATTTTTACGACCTGGGTTGAGGTGAAAAAAGACTCAATTGCCCTTCACTCATTTAAATAAAAATTTGAAATCCAGATTGCATTTTGAAGGCTCACTGCGACACGGTATAATCGTTGTGTCTTACTGGTTCTGACGAAAATGACCATAACATTTTGCTCGAGTATCGGATTAAGGCGAAACTAGTATCATTGGGAAGCTGACTCAATTATCTACAATTTGGTGGTTATTGAGACAAAAAATTTCTACATACATCAAAAGTCATACACTTTCAAAGTTGACCCTTCTAGAATCGAACACCAAACTTTGGACGAATCTAAGGTTTTTAGCTCAACTTGGCTCTAAGTGATTTATATGAACATTCTTCACCAAATAAGCACTTCACACACTAGGACAAAGATCATGACACATGCATTCAAATTATGAATCAAGAACATGACAAATTCACCTTTACCGAGATGCGATGAGTGTCTCATTGCTATCCATGACGCGACGCGGTGGAATCGCGTTAAGCTACTGTAATTGACATCCAAACGTGACCCAATCCTCGTCCAAAAAATTCAAAATTTACCCGAGATATACTCCTTATATTCCTGAACATGAATCAACTCAAAACCATCATCTCGGACTCCAGAAAGTCAACTTAAAACTCCTCAAAGTTAGAAGGTCTTAAAAATGGCTAAGTCCTCAACACAGCTAAATTTTCAAGCTTTTAGCCTCTGATGCAAGCACTAAGAGCTGAACTGAACTAAGAAAATATGGGGTATTACAGTACTCTACTGATGACAACCTAGAATTGGATTCTAGAGGTGTACATATTGGCCTTGCACCATGTGATCAGTAGTTTATTTACATAGACTAAGACTAACTTCTAAGTTCAACTCGAGAAGATATTTTCTTTGATTCAAAATGACTCCCTATGATGACCTTAAAACTTCAATTCCCAAAAAGTACTTGAGCTCCCCTAAGTTTTTGAGCTTGAAATACTTGTGTAATATTTGTTTGGCTTCAGAAATCATACTCGCATTATCTCCAGTGATCAGTAGTTTATTTACATAGACTAAGACTATCACTGTTCCTTCTGTCCTCTTCCAGGTAAATAATGAGTAGTCATATGCACTCTGAGTGAATCCTGCATTTGTGAGAGATGAAGGTAGTTTGATGTTCCATTGTCTAGAGGCTTGTTTAAGTCCATATACGAACTTAATCAACCTGCTAACCTTACTGTGCCCTTTGTATTGGAAGCCTTTAGGTAATTGCATATATATTTCTTCATCTAAGACCCCTTGTAGAAAGGCATTATAGACATCCATTTGGTACAAGGACTATCCCCTTGATACAACAAGTGCAGTAACACATCTAATAGTCACCATCTTTGCTATAGGTGAAAAGGTATCACTGTAGTCTAGTCCTTCCTGTTGGCTGTAGAATTTAGCTACCAGTCTTACTTTGAATCCTTAACATCTCTATTTACTTTATATTTGATCTTATATACCTATTTTGAGCTAATGGTAATCTTTCTAGGGGAAACATACTATTTCCTATATGTTGTTGTCTTTAAGTGATTTAGTCTCTAACTTCATGGATTCTATCTATCTATCATCTCTAACAGCTTGAATGAAATACTGAGGCTCAATCAGGTCTAAAAAACTACTCAGATAGCATTGATACTTAGATGTAGTATTCTTATAGGATAGGTAATTTGATATTAGATATCTTGTACCCTTTCTCTTCACATGTACATTATAATCTTTTATCCAAATAGGTTCCTTATCCACCCTTGATGTTTTTTTGCAAGTGATAGGTTTTATATTGTCTGTGCATGAGGGAGATGGCTCAGCAGGTTGAATAGTTGGCTAATCTTCTTCTTCTGCATCTATTGATGGATCAGTCATTGAAGTACTTTAAGGTAATTCTCATGCACCTGATGTTAGATCATCAGTAACATCTGCTAAATCATCTAACTCTTTATCACCACCGCTATCTTCTCTATATGACTTGAAAATGTGTATGGATTGGTTCTTGCCTTCAGCTTTAGAAAAAGAAAAAACTTCTTCCTGAAATTTAATAGCTCTACTAACAAAAAACTTATTAGAGATCATATCCAGCATTAAGTATCCCTTCTTTGTGGTGGAATGCCCCATAAACACTATAGGTTTGGCCCTCTCAGAGAACTTATCACCTTTAGGTAATGTTGAGGCATAGCATAAATAACCTAGTACCCTTAGGTGTGATAAAGAAGGAACCTTGGAAAATAATACCTCATATGGACTATTACCACTAATGGAGGATGAGGGTAGTCTATTCATCAAGTAGACAACAATCTTAACAGCTAGACCCCAATATCTGATAGGTATTTGTGATTGAAACCTGATAGCTATGGCTATGTTCAGGATTTACCTATGTTTTCTTTCTACTACACCATTCTGTTGTGGTGTATAAGGACAACTACTTTGATGCAACACACCTAAAGTGTTGAACAAATTATCACACTGAGTGTTGAAGAACTCAGTGACATTATTAGTTCTTATGACCTTCACATTAGTTCTGAACTAAACTTTAACCATCACTATAAAGTCTTTGAGAGCAACAATGGTCTCAGACTTAAGTTGCAACTAATGTATCCAAGTATATCTACTACAATCATCTAAAATGGTTAAGAAGTAAATTTTTTTATCAAAAGTAGGTGTTTATAGGGTCACCACAGATCCATATGTACAATATCAGAACACATGGTGGACTTAATTTCACTTCTTAGAAAAGGTAACCTAGTTAGCTCTCCTAAGGGACATACATGAGATTTGTTTGTAGATCAGAATCCTTATAACGACTCAACAAGTCTAGTGACTTCAACACTTGTGTAGATGGATGTCCAAGTCTCTTATGCCCCAGACTATTGTCATGCATCATTATGCCTGCTACCAGTCTTTCTTAATCTTCATATGCATTCTTCATTCTATGTACACCTTGAAGAATGTATAATCCTTCTTTTTTCTTACCAATCCCCCTCACCCTGCCATCGTAAAGATCCAGAAATACACAGAAATTAGAATAAAAAGATAGAAAATAAAATAGTTGTCTAGTAACCTTGGACACTGATAGCAAATTTTGCTTTAAGTCAGGGACAAATAGTACATCCTTTACAGTTTCATTTTGCAAAACTAGTGCCTCTCCACTGTGAGATATACCAGCCTTGGCTTCATTTGGTAGATTTACCTTATCCCCTCCTACTTTAGCTACTTTGCTTTTTGTGGAAAATATGTTATTGTTTGATGCAATATGATGAGTGGCACCAGAATCAACTACCCATTCTTGTTGTTCAACATGAGAAAATAAACAAATAGTTATACCTAACATATTAGCATATTTTATCTCCTACTGATCCCTGTTGATAAGTTCCATAATCTGCTTGTACTTCTCACTAGTGAAGGCTTGACCTTTTGCCAGCATTGTATTATTGACTGCCTTGGGCCCACCTTGACTAGTTGAAATTTTTTGAAATCTCCACTAACACTTTGTCCATTGAAATTACTAGATGAAAAATGAGTATGAACTTATTTTGCATATTGGTTCCCAGGATATCTATTGGCATTGAATTTTCCAGTATTGTAATTCACCTTCCTCCTTAATTTCTAGTTAGTAGGATATCCTATCATCTTTTAGCAATTCTCTCTTGTATGTCCAGTAAAGTGACAATAGTCATATTTCTTCCCCTTGTAACTCTGATTTCTATGACTTACTTCTAAACTTCTATTCACCTACATCATAATAAGATCTGATTTCTCACTTATGATGGATGAGCAAGCAAGTTGTTGCAGCTCACTTCAGCTATCAAGCATATGCTTAATTGAGAGAAAGTGTCACTCCCTTCAGTAGAATCTGTCTCCTAGACTGGTCATATGAATCATTCACACCCCCTAGAAACTGTATCAATCTCATTTGAGCAACATGATCTGTCTATTACTTAGGCCTTGGACAATCACATGAAGGGGCAGGGATTACAGCATCATACTCATTCCATATACCTTTCAGTTTTGTAAAATAAGTAGCTACTGAATCAGGACCTTATGACAGTGTGTTGATTTCACTGTGTAATTGGTATAATCTTATTTGATTCACCTTGTCAAACCTTTCTTTTAGATCTTCCCAAACTTTTCATGTATTAGTGGCATATACAATCCCATTTAACAACTCAGAACTCACTTATGTCATTAACCATGACAACACTATTGCATTATATATTTCTCATTGTTCATGCAACTCTTCTCTATACATCTCCTTATTGAACGCAAGAGTTATAGATCCAAATTTTCTTTTCCCCAATAATGTAATACTCATTGATCTACTCCACATACTATAATTTTTAGATCCAACAAGCTTGACTGGAATCAGGGTAGCTCCAGACACATCTGATGTGCCTATGAACAAGGGATTACTGGGATCTATATTAGGTGTCATTCTTCACACTTCATCAAGCAAAAAATTAGATGTAGGGATCTAAAACCACCAACAACTACCACACAAAAAATAGCTAAAATAGAGATAGATCTACTACAACAACTCAGAGTGCAACCAAAAATTTATGATTCAAGTTGAGTCAACTAAGAAATCAAAAACTTTACGAAAAATGAGATCCAATCTCCATAGATTATTTCTCGTACTCCATGATCGAACTGGAACTCTGATACCATTAAAACTTTCACCAAAAGTTTAATAAAAAGCTTGGTTAACCAAGCTGCATTGAATAGAGAAGAAGGAGAAAGAAAGAAATTTTATTAACTGTCAAAAACTATGAATTGTTACAACTTTCACTTATATAAAGATACATATCTTCTAGAACCTTCTCACAACATTACACACTTAACTTTCCAGCTCATCACATAACTCATCAACCACCTAACAAACTAACAAACTCATGTACACTAGGAAGCTCACGTGCACTAGTAGCCAACTCATGTGCCCAGTGAACCAATGTCACAGTTCCAAATAATGATCACACTTGTAGTGTGACCTAGATTTTCCAATACATTTTTAAGTATATTAAGAGGAAAGAAGTCCTAAAAGGGATTCACTTTACACCTTGAGGCATATATCTCACTTTTTTACCATTTTATTTTTTAAAAAAAAATAGAATCCAAGCACTTAGTTGTTGGATTTGCAACATCTTGCTACTTTAGATTAACATAACATAGCATATATAGAAAGAGAAGAAGTTGAACTGCAAAATATTGCTTGAACGGAATGAGAGGATAGAGAACTATTGAATGTTTCATTTTCTATTTCTCAATCAAAGACGCAATAGTATGGCATATAGTAAAATATAAAGATAATTTTTTGCAACTTAAAATTCAAAAGACACTTACAAGTATAGAACTTAGAAGAGGGAAGAGCTGGAGGAGTTGACAACTTGACAACTTTCCTATATTCATATAATTGGTATAATCAAATAGAACTGGTAGAGGCTCAAATGTGGTAGAACCACCCTCGACAGGTCTCCAGTAAATCATGTATAATAGCCGTTGAAAGGAGAGGACAGAAACCTTAGCTTGTAATGTATGAAAAATTAAAACACCCAAGAGAGTGAACTTCATCTAAGAAACAAAGCTATTTTGATTTTCGAAAATTTGAGAATGTGGAAAATTATTCATTTTATTTGGTATTTCTTATGTAAGAGATTGGAGAGGATGTAAATTATCTCTTAACTCCATGGTAAAGTCTGAACTGTGACATTTAATGTTGAACCTATTTATGGCAAAGCTGTGTGATATAGATCAAAAATATAAAACAAAAACAAGTACGGAATTCCAAAGATAATAAAGAAAATAAGAAATAGATATATAGACACAAGATGATAACTAAAGGACAACCAAAGAATATATTAAATTCGAAGACCTTCCTTTTAGAATACCAACAAACACCTAACTCTTACGGAGATCAAAAGGGAAATTAAACCCCTCACAACCAATATTTCTAAGCAAATAAGCAAGCTCCCCAACGAGCTCACTAATCACTCTCAAGGGTAAGTTCATCTAAAATCATCTAAGTCTAAGAAAAGAGGAAACCTAGCTATTTATAGTCATGAGCTATTTATTACAAAATGGACCCAAAAGTGACCCTAAATGCCAAGTGGGCCCAAAAGTGTCCCAAAGTGCCAAATTCCCAAAGAAAGAGACTCATCCATCGCTCATCCTCATCATGATGGATCGCAAAACTACTCATCTCTAAAGCTTCACCAATAACCTTGAGTTAGAATCTTTGGGGATAATTTGACTAGTATCATCCTCTCCTTTTGGAAGAGAATTTGTCCTCAAATTTGATAAAACATCATTTTCAAGATCAAGATCCTCGGGGAACTCCTTGGAATTAGAAGGGTTCATAACTCGCTTAACCAAAAAAAGTGGAATGCTAACCTCTCCTTTTTTTAGGTAAAACCTCTTCAATAGACACTTTGTTAGCAAGCATATTTGGGATTGTGAAATCCCCATCATATGGATCTTCTACACCCTCTGCATTCTCATCAAAACTATCAACCTCTTCTATGTAGTTCTCCTCTTGCTGCACCTCTTCTTTGTAGTAGGGCTCATCTTTCCGAAGTATAATTGCTCTCCTAGTTAGATATTCACTTATTCGATGACCCTATCCTTGGCATTTAAAACATTGGGTACCCTTAAGATTAGGATTACCTCCTTCTCTAGAGGGACACCTTGGAGAAGTTTTCTTAATTGGTTTCTCCTCAAAGGACTTCTTGAACTCGGAACCTTGACCCTAAGTTGAGAACACTTAATTTCCCATATTAGGCATAGTGGCCTTCTCTTCCTTAATATCTCGCTCAATATCAATATCCACTTCTAAAAGATCATCCATCCAGGCAAACTTGTGTATGGTTATTCTATAGGTAATTTCTTGGTGCAACCCCACTTTGAGCCGAATCTTGGTGAACTCTTCATCCTCGTTATAATCAAGCTTTATGAGTAGGTTTTGGAATTTATCATAGAAAACTTCAACATTCTTGTTTTCTTGCCTCAAATTGTATATCTTGTCAAGAAACCCTTGTCTATACCTCTCTGGCACATCTTTAGCTCTCATAATGACCTTTATTGCCTCACATAGTGAATATTGACCTCCATGAAGAACTCCATGTATCTTTTAGCCGACTCCCACCAAGTCAAAGCATGTCCCTCAAATTAAGTAACAACATAGGTTGTCTTCTTAAGATTAGGAAAATCATTAGCTTGGAAGATCTTATCACATTAAGAATCCTATTTGAGGTACCCTTTGGGATCACTATTGGTCAACATGACAAGGGATCAAGTAAGACTCCTATAAAAACAACTCTGTCCTACATGATATTGCAAGATATCCTCTCTCGTAATGCTGTTTTACCAAAAGTTTTCAATCAAGCAACACTTTCAGGAGGAGGGGGGATCAACAAAGAAATCTTCTACAATAATCCAATAGAACTCAAATGAGAGCCCAACATAACCTTGAAGAGCATGATTTTTTTAATGGTGATAATTATGATTACGAAATCAATGAGAAAGTTCAACAAGAGAGATTAGGTGAGAGAGAAACAAGAGAGGGGAATGAAAGGTGGTAGAGAATATAATAGAAGGAAAGATGATAAAGATCGAGGATTCAACAATATCAAGGTTATCCTTCTATTCTTCAAAAGAAGTAGTGACCCAAATAAATATCTTGATTGGATTGTGAAACACGAAAGGTAATATAATCTAAACAATGTGAGTGATGTTAAAAATATGAATTATGCTATAAGTCACCTTAAGGTTTTTGCTTTTACATGATGGGGGGAAATTGAAAGAGATGCTTTGGTGAATAGTGACTTTGTTATAAGTTGGAATGACATGAAGAGGCATATGAGAGAAAGGTTCTTGGGTGATGATTATGATCAAAATACACTCAAGTATTACAATCTTCAACAATGAAGTAAGAGTGTGGAAAAGTATTATAAGGAGTTAGAGCATATTTGGCTTCGAGCAAATATCAATGATGAAGAGGTAAAGCTTGTAGCAAGATTTATCCTGCGTGTAAATAAGGAGGTAAGGAAACTATTGAAACTATATCATCTTTCTACTTTACATGAAGCTTATCAAATGACATTCAAAGTGAAGGGTTATCAAAACGAAAAAAATTCAAAGGTGCAATCTTATTCTTCTTCATGGGCTAAAAATAAGGAAGCTTGAAAATCATCTCCCACTTGGGACAAATTCAAATATGCAAAGTAAGAATTAAAGTTCAATTTGGACAAAGGCAAATCAAAGGTGGACTATAAGGATGGAGGTAGCATATCTAAACTTGAAATTCCATCTAAAATAAAGTATTTTAAATGTCAAAGATATGGTCATAAAGCAAATGAGTGTCCTAATAGAAGAACTATCATTGCATTGAATGATGATGGTTATCAACTTGAAGATGAATCTAAAGGTGACCATGCGGAGGATGATAGTAGAGATGAATTTATAGGAGAAGGTGATGGAGAAGAAATTAATGATTATGGAAAACTTATTGTTGTCATAAGGAGAAGTATGAGTGTTATAGCAAGGAAGAGCTTGTTTCATAACCGGTGTAGAGTTCAAGAGAAATTATGTTTCTTTATCATTTATAATAAATGTTGTGTCAATGTTGCTAGTGTATCTATGATAGAACAACTGAAACTTCCACCAAGGAGGCATTAAAAAACTTATAGATTGCAATGTCTCAATGAATATGGTGAACTCAAGGTGACCAAGAGAGTGTTGATAAAATTCAAGGTTTGAAGTTATCATGATGAAGTGCTTTGTGATGTTGTACCAATGCAAACTTGTCATTTATTGTTGGGAAGTCCATGGCATATGATATGGGGGATAAACATGATGGAATGTTAAATAAATACGCATTTGTTAAGGATGGTAAAAAGCACATTCTTAACCCACTTTCTCCTTTACAAGTGAGTGGGGAATATAGAAAAATAGAAGAGTTGAAATAAAAACTTTAGTGAGAAATTAATAAGAGCTCCGTTGCAATATTTTACCTATGACAAGGAACTCTATGCTCTAGTAAGAGCTTTAGCAAATTGACAATATTATTTGTGGCACAAGGAGTTTGTGATTAGAACCAATCATATGGATTCGAAGCATATTAGAGTCCAAAATAAGTTTAATAAGAGACATGCCAAGTGGATAGAGTTCATTGAGTCTTTTCTATATATGATTAATTATCAGCAAGGTAAAGAGAATATTGTGACAGATGTTCTATCTAGAAGATATGCATTGATGAATACCTTGACTTCTAGGTTGATGGATTTAAGAGTTTGAAAGAGTTATATTCTAATGATAATCATTTTGGAGAAGTCTTTGGAGAGTGTCAAGTGAACTTGAATAGGTGTGTGTAAGTTTTTAAGGAGGGAAATGAAGTTAGAATTCTTAGATTTGAATTGAAGAAGGTCTAGTTTTTTAGAAATGAAAAACTTTGTATGCCTATGTCTTCATTGAGAGAGTTATTGGTGAAAGAGGCACACAATGGAGGTTTGATGGGTCATTTTAGAGTGTCAAAAACCTTATCTATTCTTAGTGAGTATTTCTTTAGCTTAAAATGATAAGAGATGTAGAAAGAATTTGTTCTAGGTGTTTGGATTGTAAGCATGCTAAATTTTGTACGCAACCTCATGACTTGTATACCCCTTTATCTATTCCTATCGATTCTTGGCTAGATATTTTTATGGATTTGTTGTTGACCTCCCAAGTACTAGGAATGGTAAGGCTAGCATCTTTGTTGCTGCTGATAGATTTTCAAAAATGGTTCACTTTATTGCTTGTCAAGTGATCATGCATCTCATGTTTCTACTTTATTTGTTCATAATATGATGAAATTGCATGGTGTTTCACAAACAATTATTAGTTATAGAGATTCAAAATTTCTTAGTCATTTTTTAAGGTGTTCGTGAGAAAATTTAGAAATCAAATTGTTATTTTCTACTTCTTATCATCCTCGAGCGGATGGTCAAACCAAGGTGGTTAATAGAATTTTAGGTAACATGCTTAGAGCTATGGTTAAAGGAAATTTAACTTCTTGGGAGGATCAATTGTCATTAATTGAGTTTGCATATAATATAACTATACATAGATATATTGGTATAACCCCGTTTGAGTGTGTTTTTGGCTTTAATACCTTGACTACATTGGATTTAACTCCTTTTCACAAGAATGTTATTGTGAGTATAGGTGCAAAAGCTAAGGCAAAAGCTATGAAGAGCATTCACAAGAAAGTAAGATTGCAAATTGAGAAGGCCAACAAAGATGCAACCAAAAGAGCCAACAAAGGACGAAAAAAGTCACCTTTGTACCTGGTGATTGGGTAAGAGTTCACTTTAGAAAAGAGAGATTTCCAAATAAAAGAAAGAAAAAGCTTATGCCAAGAGGAGATGGACCTTTTCAAGTGCTTGAGAAGATTAAAGATAATACTTACAAAGTGTACTGACCAAGTAAGTATTTGATCCATGTTATGAAATATAAAGTAAAGAAGAAGAAGAATAGAGAGAGAAGAGAGAGCAATTCTTATTTCTATTAAGGAGTTCTTGAGGGATTATTACAATGAAGGAAAGCCCCCTTTTATAGGATAAAATTAACCTTGGGGTTTCTAAATTTTCCATAAATAGACATACACTATGTATGGTAAAGTAGAAATTCACTATATATGGTAAAGTAGACATTCACTTATATGATAATATATTTATAACACTCCCCCTTGAATGTCTAATTGATAGATAATGTGCCTCATTAAAACCTTACTAGAAAAAATACAGTGGAAAAAAAATCTAGCAAAGGAAAAAGAGTGCACGTCTCTAACAATATGCATATAGGCTGCCTCACTAAAAACCTTACAAGAAAAACCCATCGGGACAAAACCTCGTAAGAAAAAAAGAGTACAGCGCGTATTAACTCCCCCTAATGAGAACATCCTTGAACTTTTGCATCCCGATCTTGTAAGCCATCTTCTTGAAAGTTGCAATTGAAAGAGACTTGGTGAATAAATTAGTCATATTATCACTTGAACGAATCTGTTGCACGTTAATATCACCATTCTTTTGGAGCTCATGTACATAAAAAAGCTTTGATGAAGTGTGGTTTGTTCCATCTCCTTGAGTCCTTCCTTAAGTTGTGTTGTGCATGCTGTATTATCCTCGTAAAAAAATTATGGGTACTTTGTCATATTTCAAATCACATTTTCTCAAATAAGATGTATCATGGACCTCAACCACACACATTCTCGGGTTGCTTCATGAATAGCTATTATCTCAGCATGGTTCGATAAAATGGCTAGATAGACTGCTTTATATAGATACAAGATATGACAGTACCCTCAGATATGAACACATAAATTATTTGAGATCGAGCTTTATATGGGTCAGATATGTACCCAGCATCAGCATAGCCAATAAGATTGAGACTACAATCTTTAGAATAAATAAGCTCATATGCTTGATCTCATTTGGATGTCTCCTAGTAGGAGCAGAACTATACCTTGCTAACAAATTGACCAAAAAGGCTATATCAAGCCTTGTGGTAATTGCAAGATACATGAGTGCACCAATTGCACTAAGATATGGTACTTCATAACCAATATAAATTGGTATATTTTTCATTTCAGCAAATAATCTATTGCTTTTGAAAACTCTCCAAGAGTTTCAATAATATTTAAACTATCAATTTATCCCTTATAAGGATAATAAACAAGTTTTTCAGAAACTTTTTATGCTTCAGGCATTTTAAATCCTTTAGGGATTTTCATATAGATTTTTGTCAAGTGACAATATCAATATGTGTGTCAATTCAAGTGTCTGGACTGCAAATTAAATAATTGTTATGCTTACCAAGATGCATCCTTTCATGTCACTTGATGAATGTTTCTATGTCAGCATGCTTAAACTAACATAGAATTCAGATCCTTATAATTTTTCACAATATTGTATCAAAGATATTAATGATATATCATTTCTTTTCGGTTCATAGAGTGACATAACATTTTGAGATCTCATCACTTTATTATTTTCAGGCACCTGAACCTCTCATAAGGTTTCATGAAGTGTTATGTCGTAGGCTCTTCAAAAGCACATTGCCTTCTTATTATGATTATTTGCTCTTTATCCTTTTCAAGAATTATTTTATTTGGAACCGATTGGTCTACCACGCTTCACGCATGCATAGACTTTGTCCTTTAAGGGCAGAAAATAGGAGCACTTGCAGCTTAAATATGAGATATTTTTGGCATTTGACTTGAATTATCTTTTGAATGAGCATCTGATGATAATTCCTAACATATTTCTTAGTTTCTTATGATCTCCCTCTTATATTAGAAAAACTAACATACATTCTCCATCTTCTATGAGAAATTCATCTTCATCATGATATATTCATTAATCGTATACCGCACATTAAAACTATTAGATAGACAACGTATGGTTTCTGACTCAAAACCAACTTTGAGAGGAAATTAATCATAATATATTGGTTTGATGCATACAAGTACTTTTGTATATAATATTTCAATCCAACACATGAAGTTTTTGTTCTCATTAGCAATGATTCAGCTATTTATCAAAGACATTCAATGCCAAACTGACACTATCAAGATGAATTGTTTGATTACACAATCTGAAAATTATGCTCTTAACTCAATTTTATTGAGCAACAACTTTATGAATGTCAAACTATAGGTTGAAAATAAATGTACAAGTGATCATCTTATATCGATGCATCTTAATAGATCACATGACTGGTGAACGGGCCCATATTCACCTTTTATATTTTTCAAATTTTGAGGGATCAAATCCCAACATTAGTTGGTCTAATCAACTTATCATGAGAACAAGCAAAATTAAAAGTTCGTGAAGAATTTTCTAGTTCTTCAATATACAATACTCACTATGCACATCTTTGAAATGTCGCAATCGTTCATGTCAAGTTATGAACTTTTATTCTAGCAAACTCCAAGTTTACCATAACATGAATCTTTTACTTTAGTAAATATCAGATTTACTATTACATGAATGAATTTCAAATTTACTACTTTAAAAGTAGATTTCAAAATAACTTTTCTCAGTTATTCAATCTTTTTAGGAGGTGGGTTGTGATACGATCACAATCAAGTGCACGTTTGCATTAATAAGCTTTCATTCTCTAGGAATGAAATATAATCGTGCTTAAGCCTATCAAATTATGATATCTTATAGCCTCTTTTAAGATATTGCTAATTCAGAAGCAAATCAAGGCATACATATGGTTGTAGAGAAATTTCTTTAACATATCTTATAGTCATAATAAACGTGTGGAAATATTATCACTTTTGATGATTATTATCAAATTGATCCTTCACGCTTGTATTCGTACATTCAATAACTTATCTTTTTTCAAACATATTATGTACTGCTAACACATTCATTTTAGAGAATGGAGCATATTCAATGGGACATGTCTCATGAATTTTCATAAAACTCATTATTTTGCCTTAGCCATCATAATATTTTCAATATGGTGCATTGAGATTCAAGACCAATGGCTTGTCCATGTAAAGGCGTCTTAGTTTATAAATTGATGGGACTTGAACCCAACATCTTATCATCGTGGTGCATTAAACTCTTAACCCAATGTCTTACCCTCTTAATGAGATGAGACTTAATTTTATCATCATATCTTTTAACAAAATTGTTCTTCATGAAAAAATTTAAAGCATAATTAAGTTGTTCCAAATCAATTATTTTTCCTTAAATCCAACAATAATTATACCATTAGTAACAAAAGATAAATAACATAAGGAATTACTAACCTTAAAATTACCTTTAGATTTATAATCTCACCTTGTTTGGCAGAGTCTCATGATAACATTGTGTTATGAAATATAAAGCAAAGAATAAGAAGAATAGAGAGAGAAGAGAGAGTAATTCTTATTTATCTTGAGGAGTTCTTGAGGGTTTATTACAATGAAGTAAACTCCCTTTATTTATAGGGAAAAACTAACCTTGGGGTATCTAACTTTTCCATAAATAGACATACACTATATATGATAAAGTAGACATTCACTATATATGGTAATATATTTATAACAATTCATAATATTTTCAATGTTAGTGATTTATCTCTTTTTGATATACGATTGATGAATTTGAGGACAAATTCTTTCAAAGAAGAGGAGAATGATGTACATCAAAGTGATGCTACTTCAAGAAGGCCCGTCACAAGAAGTCAAGCTAAGGACCTTCAAGCATTTCAAGCTTTATGGATGAAGATGGAATCTTTGGAAGGATCCAATATGGATGACTTGAAGATATTTAATATACAAAGTGTCTACCATTTAGAGCCCGTTTGGGATTACTGTTATAAAACTGCTTATTTAAGAAGCACTTTTATAAAATAGCTTTTCAGAAAAGTGCTTTTGAAAAAAGAAATTTGTGTTCGGTAAATTCATTTGAAAAGTACTTTTGATAAGCAGATTTTGTTTGGATAATCGTTTTCAAGAAGTGTTTTTTTGAGACAAATGACCAAAAAGGACATGTATCAATAGACTTTTACTACTAAAATCAATTTGTAGAGAAAATTTATTTCAAATCTCTATTATAATATTTTTAATTAAAATTTTATTTTTATTTAATTAAAAATTACATACTCAAATTTTTAATCAATATTATATGAATAAATACATTAAAATATTAATAATGATATATTACTTAGATAATTAAATATCACTTGAAAATATCAAACAAAAATAAATATAGAAATTATTTCATAAATTAAATTATTATTTATAAAAAAAATTAACGACAAAAATAATTAGCCTTTCATACATCACAAAATTCTCAATTATTTCATCGTTAATTTTACTATGCAATATCTCCATACCAATAGAAGATCTGTCATGTATTTCTGAAGGTATACTAGAAGGCTCATCTCCTTCTTCATATATGTAAACTAACTGGTAATAAATATGTCACTTTTCGTGAATTATTTATTTAAAATTAAACATTTTCGAAAAACTTGTAAAGTGTTGTCAAAATATCATTTATTCTTGTAAGGTGATTCATCAGTCATTTGTTATCATTAATAATAAAAAATAAAAAATTATATACTTTTTGGATCATCATTAATGATTTTTTAAAATTTATTAAAAGAAAATGAGTGAAATAAAATAATAATATATAAATCATAAATAAAATAAAGAATTATGATGTAAATATGAAGTATAAAATATTAAAATCAAACTTTAACCATACTTATAAGATATATATATATTATATATATATATATATAGATATAGATATTTGTGTGTGTGTAAGAGAGAGAGAGAGAGTGATAGAGATATTTTAGTCATGAAAAAAGTAATTTTCTGCTTCTGCTTCTGCGTTTTTGAAAAAGCAGAAATCTTCTGCTTTTTTCCAGAAGCAGAAAAACTGCTTTTGATTCTTTTTTAAAAGCACTTTTGCAAATTTACCAAACACCATTCTTTTAAAAAAAGTATTTTTTCTCAAAATAAGTATTTTTCTTCAAAAAAATAAGTAATCCCAAACAGGCACTTAAATTATCTTGTAATTTAAATAAAGGGCAATTAGGTCTTTCCTTAATTCTTTTAATCCTTAGTATAAATAGTTAGCTATTAGGGTGAACCACTAGTTTTTTTGAAGATTAAATATCCGTGCCTCCTTTGAGAGCTAAGGAATTCTTTGTTGACTTTCAACACTTGTCCTAGGATTTGAAAGTAAGGTTACTATCTTCGTGAGAATTCTAATAGATTAGGTGTGTTTTGTTTTCTATTAAGGTGTGTTTTGGTTAGTTGAACATCATTACATCTTTTAATTGTTCGAATCTAATTGTGTCTACAACAACAACAACATACCCGGTGTGTTCCCACCTAGTGGGGTCTCGGAAGGGTAGAGTGTACGCAGACCATACCACTACCTCAAGAGAAGTAGAGAGGCTGTTTCCAATAGACCCCCGGCTTAGGACCAATAACAGTATAACAAATACAAAAAGTAAGCTGATACAAAATAGTATGGTACACAAAACAAACTAACAGTATAACAAACTCAAAAGATAAGTGCATAATAAACTAGTACCGGATGCAAAAAATCCAACACCACTAATCCCGAAAAGTACAACCCCAACACAACGAACCAGAAACTCCAGACCTAAAGGAGCACTCTACTATTACTACCGCCGCGCTCCCACCCCCTAACCCTCTACCCTAATCTGCGTCCTCCACACCTTTCTATCAGGGTTCATGTCCTCTGTAAGCTGTGATTGCTCCATATCATGCCTAATCACCTCCCTTCAATATTTCTTTGGTTTACTTCTAGCCCCCCTAAAACCATCCATATCCAGAGTCTCACACCTCTGCACTGGATCATCAGGGCCCCTCCTCATCACATGCCCGATCCAACGTAGCCTCACTTCTCGTAACTTATCCTCCACCGAGGCAACTCCCACCTTCTCCCGAATAATCTCATTCCTCACCCTATCTTTTTTGGTACGTCCACACATCCATCGCATCTCCGCCACCTTCACCTTTTGGATGTGGTAGTTCTTAACTGGCCAACACTTCGCTCCATACAGTATAGCCATCCGGACTATCACTCTATAAAATTTACCTTTAAGCTTCGGGGGCACCTTCTTATCACAAAAAACTCCTGAAGCGAGCCTCCACTTCAACCACCCTGCCCCAATACGATGCGTGACATCCTCGTCAATCGCACCATTACCCTGAATTATAGACCCCAGATACTTGAAACTCTCCCTCTTCTGGATGGCCTGAGAGACTAGCTTCACAACCACTCCATCTTCTTGCGACATATTACTGAACTTACACTCCAAGTACTCCATCTTCGTTCTACTTAACCGAAAATCTTTAGATTCAAGCATCTGTCTTCAAATCTCCAACTTATCATTAACTCCACCTCGAGTCTCGTCGATCAGAACCACATCATCGAATCTAATTGTGTCTATCTTTCTTTATTTTTTATCTTTAATTTCTATCTTGCTTCTATTTTCTTATTTCACATCAAATAACCATCAAGAAGAACTTGAGGAAATAATACTGAAAGGGATCCTCTCCCGAGAATAAGGTATATAAATACTAATTATTAGAGGAAAATTTGGTAAGTCCATGAAAAACGTTGGCTTAAACTATTTCTTCTGACTCTTTTTTAAATTCGATAAATATTGGTTGATTCTATATTTCATTATAGCTCTATGATTCAGAGTATATTTTCCTATTTGATCCCTTTGAATTCCATATTTGAAGTTGATATCAGATCTATTCATTAAAGAGAATCGATTCAATACATTTCTTATGTACCCATAGGTACTATATTGGATTTGAATTAGATTTTGGATCAATCTGTATTGAGTGACTGTCTCCATTATGTTGTTGCTAGCAAATACCACTATTTTAGCTTTTGGATATTCTAAATCATTCCCGCAGGAGATTCAGATTTATTTTTTTCCGATCCTTCAAGAAAAATATTTATTCTCTTCATAAGAAATAGAAGGTAGAACCAATAAAGATTTAAAGTCCAAAAGGACTAATACTATTCCAATTGAAAATTGGATTCAGCTTTCCATAAAAGAAATTAGTTTACAAATTAAATCCAATATTGAAATGGATTGCAACTAAGGTGAAGCAATATAGGCTCGCGAGTCACGTATAATCCATTGAGAATGGATCAAGTTTTGTTAGGGAAATTTTTCATCAACGTTTAATCATGAAATTTAAACTTTTACTTCAAGTAAATTATTATCTTAATGAAATTTTATAAAATAGGTTTACAGGTAATTTTATATACAGGATGATGAAAAAAATTAAATTTTAAATTACGAAAAAAGTTTTCATAATGAAAAAAGTTTTCACTATGAGAAAAGTTCTTATGAGAATTTGAGTAATATATAAAATCAAGAAAGAAATATTATGGACAAGAAAATTGTTTTCTTATGCTCATTTATTGTGGGTTGAGTTTTTGGGAAAAATTTCAGCACAATAGTTATATTCAATTTGTTCGCGAGTTTCGTTGATCAAGTAATTGATAGCGAAGGTCAAACTCGATGTGGTTACGAATAGTCTTCATACTATCGAAAAAATCTCCAATATGACCATGCTAGGTTTGTCTTGAAACCTAGCGTTTAGATGTAAACAAAATTTAAATGCAAGTATATCTATCTAGGGTTTCTTTTTGTCTTCCGCTGCATGTTATGAACACCATGCAATCCTACAAATTGGCCTCCACAATCACTCAATGTTATTTTATTTTTCAAAAGTCATTAAACTTTGTTTTTATCTTTTAAAAGTCACTCAACTTTGAATAATTAGCCCCAAATTTGACAAAGATGAGTGATTATGAAGGTTAGTTATCCAAAATTGAGTGACTTTTGAAAAATAAAATAAAGTGATTATGAAGACTAATTATCCCAAGATAAGTGATTTTTGAAGATAAAACAAAGTTGAGTGAAAATAAAGTTCATTTTACTAAGAGAAAAGATATAAAGTCACCACTGAATTTGTCTGAGATTTTAAAAAAAAAAACACTTTAACTTTAACCTATTACCCTACAAAAGTTATAAAAATCATTATTGAATTTTCAGCTTATATATTTTATCACGCAAGAAACGGGTGTGAGGGGGAAAAACAGTTGAACTAGCAAATTAAAAACTGCTACGTGTAATAAAAATTTTTTACTTTTTTCTTTTTGTATTTTACTATTTTTTCTTCCTTTTCTATTTGTTTTCTTTTGTTTCTTCCCTGTTCTTCATTTCTTCTCTATTAATGATGTCTTGTTTTTCCCTTCCTCTTCTTCTCCATTGATGAGATGATGGTGGATTTTATCGTGGTCGGTATTTATTTTTTGAAATGATAAAGAGATTAAAAAAACAGATTGGTAAAAAGGAGATGGTATGTTAGCCACCATTTTTTCGGCGAAATGGTACTTTCCGACACCCAAAAAAGTGATAAAATTTTATCAGATTGTCGAATTATAATGGTGGAAGAAATCAATGTTAAAGCGAGCTAAAAATTTAATGAAATTTTAGTAAAATAAATCATAAATAATTATAAAAATAATTGATTTTCGTATGAAATTAGAGGGCAAAAAATAACTAACTAAATAAATTCAAAAAATTATGTTCAATTTTAATTTTCTAAATCCACTACAATTATAATAGCACAAAAAGAATAGAGTGATTATTATTTTCAAGTTTAAAGGTTGATTATGAAAACATTGGACAGTGGAATGAAGGAGAAGAAGATTAGTTGGAGAAAAGAAGAACAAGAATGTGTGTGTGAACCACAAGGGTTGGTATGGTGGTTTAACACCTCACCCCTTAAGTAAGAGGTTGGGGGTTTGATCCCCACCTCTGGTGAATGGAGAAAACTCTATGGCCAGTTTCCTACCTCTTAATGCGCTGATCGTGGAATGGGGGATTAGTCTTACGGCTGCCGGCTGTAGGGATACCTTGGGAAACTAAAAAAAAATGTGTGTGGGGTTTTGGGGTGAGGGTGTTGGTTGAAGGAGAATTGAAGAAGTACGTGGAGGGACGGGTTTGGATAAGAGAGAGAAAAGAAAGTCAAAAGAGTAAGAGAGCAAAAAAAATTAAAAAAACAAAAATAAAAAAATATATTTATAATTAAATTAACATGTGTCAATCAAATTAGTGTGTGTATAGCACCTATTTTTAAAAAATTGGGATTGATTTCAAAAAGATGTCTTTACGTCTTTTTCTCTTTTACTAATTCAAACATCTTTAATTGCAAAGTTGAGGTCATATATCTGACCTTTTTCTCTAGATTATATATATTATTATATTTATAAATAGTCATACATGGCAATTGGCATAATTTCTACTATATAAAAGAATGAGTTGGAGAACGATCAAAGATAAAATTGTCATTTCATATATACTTTAGAATATTTGTTTCTATTATAGTCTTAAAAGTTAGCCATAAATTTCAAAATGACATATTAGCCTAACATTTTTCCCAAAATGACAAGTGTGTCCTAATGATGTGACATTAAGGTGGGCCCTATATTTTTTCAAGCATAAATTTTCAAAAATATGTTATATTTTTCTATTATATATAAATAAATGTTTGGTGTACTATTAATTTGTCGTTTGCGGTACTACCAAACTTTTACTTATATGTTTATATATTTGTTGTTGCTGTTGCTGCTGCTTTATTACTACTATCAAAGGTATTTCGGTAATTTTAGTCACCCCAACCTCACACATATATAGTAGTAAATAAAATGGTTACACATGCATATGGACATACTTTAATTTTGAAATATTTATTGCACCATAAAATTACCAAAATACCCTTGATAGTTATTTAATAAGGAACAAAAAGATATTTATAAAAAAATTACTACAATGTATAATTCAATTACAAAGGTCTAACTAAAAATATTATTAAAATAATACATGAGGACAAAACTATTAAATATAAGAAAAAAGCAATATATATGTGTAACTATTTTATTGCATCATGAAATTACTGAAATACCCTTGGGGAATAAAAAAATAGGTAATTTAATAAGGAACAAAAGGATATTTATAAAAAACTACTACCATGTATAATTCAATTATAAAGGTCTAAATAAACATAATGTTAAAATAATACATGAGGACAAAACTAATAAATATAAGAAAAAAGCAATATGCATGTGTAACCATTTTATTGCACCATAAAAATGATGAAAAACTAATAAATATAAGAAAAAATAATATGCATGTGTAACCATTTTAGTGCACCATGAAATTATCGAAATACCTTTGGGGTATACAAAACAGGTAATTTAATAAGGAACAAAAAGATATTTATAAAAAATTATTACCATGTATAATTCAATTACAAAGGTTTGAATAAAATAATTATTAAAATAATACATGAGGACAAAACTAATAAATAATAGAAAAAAGCAATATGCATGTCTAACCATTTTATTGCACCATAAAAATGAGGACAAAACTAATAATTTGTCTTTTCTGGTACTACCAAACCTTTACTTATATATCACATTATTTTTATTATTATTATTATTATTATTATTATTATTATTATTAGTAGTAGTAGTAGTAGTAGTAGTAGTAGTAGTAGTAGTAGTAGTAGTAGTATAATTACTACTACTACTACTACTATTATTATTATTGACTATCCTATGCGAGTTCCCGTTAATATTAACATGAATGGGTTGGAAAAAATGATGCATAATTTGTAGATTTTTCATTCATGTAAATTATAAATTTTGGATCATTTAACAATCAATAAAATTCAACATTCATTCTCCTTAGTCCTTACTTTGTATTTTTTTTCATTTAGTGATTTAAATTGAGTTTCTAATTTAAATTTAAAAATTACTTTTAATATATTATTAATTTACTATCAAGTATTATTAATTTATTATATAAAGTAGCATATATTTTGTATATTTGTATATATATCTTCTATAGATGTATATATTTAATGTATACATGTGTATATGTTTTATAAATTGTATATGTATTGTAGTATATGTGTATATATATATATATATTGTAGTATGTGTTTTATATATTGTAGTATGTGTTTTATTTAAATTAGTACATATATATTGAATGGTGCGTATATATGGGTATATATCTTCTATAGACATGTATATTTAATGTATACATGTGTATATGTTTTATAAATTAGTATATAACTATATATAAATATATTTTAATGTATATATATCGTAGCATATTTTATTTAAACTAGTACATATACATTGAATGGTGCGTATATATGTGTATATAACTTCTATTGATGTGTATATTTAACGTATACATATGAATATGTTTTATAAATTAGTATATAACTATATATATATATATATATATATATATATATATATATATATATATTGTAATGTACATATATTGTAGTATATGCTTTATTTAAAGTAGTACATATATATTGAATGGTGCCTATATATGTGTATATATCTTTTATAGTCGTGTATATTTAACGTATACATGTGTATATGTTTTATAAATTAGTATATAACTATATGTATATATATTGTAATGTATGTATATCATAGTATATTTTCTTTAAAGTAGTACATATACATTGAATGGTGCATATATATGTGTATATATCTTCTACAGACATGTATATTTAACGTATACATGTGTATATGTTTTATAAATTAGTATATAACTATATATATAACTATATATATAATTATATATAGATATAAATATATATATATATATATATATTGTAATGCATATATATCGTAGTATTTATTTAAAGTAGTACATATATATTGAATAGTGCGTATATATGTGTATATATCTTCTATAGACGTGTATATTTAATGTATACATGTGTATATATTTTATAAATTAGTATATAACTATATATATATATATTGTAATGTATATATATTGTAGTATATGCTTTATTTAAAGTAGTACATATACATTGAATGTTGCGTATATATGTGTATATATCTTCTATAGACGTGTATATTTAACGTATACCTATGAATATGTTTTATAAATTACTATATAACTATATATATATATATATATATATATATATATATATGTATTGTAATGTATATATATTGTAGTATATTTTATTTAAAGTAGTACATATACATTGAATGGAGCGCATATATGTGAACATATCTTCTATAGACGTGTATATTTAACATATACATATGTATATGTTTTATAAATTAGTATATAACTATATATATATATATATATATATATATATATATATATATATATATATATATATATATATATATATATATATATATTAATGTATATATATCGTAGTATATTTTATTTAAAGTAGTACATATACATTGAATGGTGCTTATATATGAAAATATCTTCTATAGAAGTGTATATTTAATGTATACATGTGTATATATTTTACAAATTAGTATATATATATATATATATTAATGTATGTTTATCATAGTATATTTTATTTAAAGTAGTACATATACATTGAATGGTGCGTATATATGTGTATATATCTTCTATAGACGTGTATATTTAACGTATACATGTGTATATGTTTTATAAATTAATATATAACTATATATATAACTATATATATATATATATATTGTAATGTATATATATTGTAGTTTATTTTATTTAAACTTTAAAGTAGTACATATACATTGAATGTTGCGTATATATGTGTATATATCTTCTATAGACGTGTATATTTAACGTATACCTATGAATATGTCTTATAAATTACTATATAACTATATATATATATATATATATATATATATATATATATATATATATATTGTAATGTATATATATTGTAGTATATTTTATTTAAAGTAGTACATATACATTGAATGGAGCGTATATATGTGAACATATCTTCTATAGACGTGTATATTTAACATATACATGTGTATATGTTTTATAAATTAGTATATAACTATAACTATATATATATATATATATAGCAGCACATGATCCCCAAATGTGGGATACCGTAATAGATTTATGGAAAGGAATTGTAGCAGCCGATTACTTAAGACACTACACTGAAACAGATGTAGAAACCATGTATAAATATTTAGAAACTTTCTTAGGAGAATCTGCTAAAGCTACGTGGGAAAGTTTTAAGACAAACTGCCCACATGATTTCCAAATATTATTAAGTATGGGTCCAAACCCCTATAATTTTACAAATAAAATGCATATGTTATTAACCGGAAAAGATCCAAATAGTGGATTAATCGCTTTACAAAAAGAAGCCTTAATCAAATTAGAACAACTCAGCATCTCACACTGGGTATACATAAAGAAATTTTTACAAGATTATTTTTATTATTGTACCGTCAGTGGAAATACTTTTAATGAAGAATTAGGTAAAAAACTATTTAATAAACTACCCGGAGCATTGGGTAGAGAAATAGAAGATAGATGGTATAAACGAGATGGGGTTGTAGCAAACCCAAATTTTAAATGGACAATAGGACATAGAACACAACATATAATGGACATCTTAACAGAAAAATGTACAAACATACAAATACAGAAACAATTAAAAAAGAATGAAATGAATTTCTGTAAATCAGTTATATATACAACCCAGAACTACGATCAAAAGCAATATAGGAAATACAAAAAACGAAATACTCACAAACCATATAGTAGAAAACAATATTTCTTAAGAAAATCCAAAGCTAAAAAACCTTGGTTAAACAGGGATAGACATGTTAGAAAGTATAGAAATGATATAAATTATAAAAACAAGCTAGAATGTTACACTTGTGGAAGTATAGATCATTTAGCTAATGTATGTCCCAAAAGAAATAATAATAGAACAAGAAATTCCCAATTAATAGAAGATTTCCAAGAAACATTACTAAATGTAGATGAGTATATGTCAGATACAGAAAGTATCTACTCAATAATTAGTATTGATATAACTGATCCAGATAACAAAAAATCTGATTCCTCGGACTCAGAAGAAGATAACCTAGTTAATGAATTTGGCCAAGAGATAGACAATTTAGATTTAAATAACCTAACAATAAATAATTTAATGAATATTACTCAAGAATGTGAACATGATTTCCAAAGAAATAAAGGTTTAGATAGTAATAGGTGTCGTATATGTAGTTGGTACCCAAGTAAGACAATAGAGCAAAATGTAAAAAAATGTTACCTAGAAGCATGTATAAACTGTATAGAAAACACCTTAAAGATAAAAGTAGAATCCCAAACAAATAATGGACAAAAATATACGCAAAACCAGATTCTAAATCTAAGAGTATCTACTTTAGAAACTCGGTTACATAACTTAGAACAAAGATTAACGACTTTAGAGAAAGGAAAAATGAAGGAAGAAACAGTCACGCAAGAGATAGTGGACACGGTACATTTAGAAAAACTAGAAGCAGAACTCATGAATTTAGAAAACAATAATACAACATTAATATGTAATGAAGATAAAGAATTTTCTACCATTAAAGTTTAGTAAAAATTAAAATACAAAATGTAGAAATAGAAACGTTAGCACTGATAGATCCAGGATGTACTAGCTGTTTAATTAATAAAGAAATAGTACCCAGACACTTAATAAAAACACTTGAAAGACCTATATTCGCCACTCAAATGGATGGCTCTCAAAATATTAATCGTTATTACATAGAAAATGCACAAATAAGTTTCTTAAATACTTGCAATCAATTTTATAACCCAGTCTATAAAGTAAATCGAATATTAGCGAGAGATTTGAATATAGGATCAGATTTTGTTATAGGATTAAAATTCTGTATACAAGATAAAGGAGGATGCTTATTAACTAGAGACGGAATAATGCTATTTAAAGATCTGACCTATACACCTATACAAACAAAAACCTTGCCTACAATATACAAAACCTTAAATACTCATAAAAAGAAATCACTTCCTAAACCTTGCTGCGAAGATTGCCAAAATGCGCAATGCAGTAACCTGTCAAAAGAAAATTTAGACGAAGTAAGAAATTATACCTTACTCAATGCAGAAGGTAACGATTGCCTAGAACATATAGAAAAAGAATACACACTAATTAGCATAGAAATGCAGTTCTATAATTTCAGGAAAGGAATAGATAAAATAGGAATAATAAATAGTCCAAAAGATTTGGATAATATAATATCTATACTAGACGAAATGGAGATAATAGGAGAAAGACCTTTAGCTCATTGGGAGGCTAATGAATTAATGTGTAAATTAGATATAATTAACCCAGAATATACTATCAAGACAGCCCCTATAGAAGCAAATAATGAAGACACTAACGAAGTTGATATACAAATTAAAGAACTTTTAAAGTTAGGAGTCATCAGAAGATCAATATCCAGACATAGATCCGCAGCTTTCATGGTACGAAATCATAGCGAGCAGGTAAGAGGAAAAGCTCGTATGGTAATTAACTACAAAAGACTAAATGATAATACAAAAACAGATGCATACAAACTACCAGATAAAAATGAATTAATTAATAGAATTCAAAATAAAAAGATTTATAGTAAATTCGATTGTAAGTCGGGCTACTGGCAAGTAAAGATGCATCCTGAGAGCATCGAATGGACAACATTCACATATCCTGGAGGACATTTTGAATGGCTAGTGATGCCTTTCGGATTAAAGACAGCTCCGCCTATTTTCCAGAGAAAAATGGATAATATATTCGGAGAATACAAACATTTCATATTAGTCTATGTAGATGATATTTTAGTATTTAGTCAAAATATGCAAGAACACCTAGGACATTTACAAATAGTCTTTAGATTATTTGTCAAACATGGTATAATAGTAAGTAAGAAGAAAATGGAGTTATGTAAAACTTATATAAATTTCTTGGGAATAACCCTTGGTAATGGAAAGGTAAAATTACAACCACATATAGCAAAAAAGGTACTAGACATGCCAGACAAATTAGAAATAACAAAAGACTTACAAAAGTTTTTAGGATTGGTAAACTACGCAAGGAATTTTATTCAAGACTTAGGAAAAATAGTTGGACCATTATATGCCAAAACAAGTAGTAAAGGGCAAAAGAATTTTAATATAGAAGATGTTAAATTAGTTCAGAAAATAAAGGAAAAAATAAAAAATTTACCAGACCTAAAAATCCCCCTAGAATCCGATTACCTAATCATCCAAACAGATGGTAGTGATCTTGGATGGGGCGCTATTTTAAAAGCTAGACCCAATAAATACAGTAGTAAAAATGAAGAACAAATTTGTGGGTATCAAAGTGGTGCTTATAAAGAAAAAGGAAATATGAGTGCCATCGATTTAGAAGTACTTGCAATAATATATGGTCTAAATAGTTTCAAGTTATATATATTAAACAAAGAAGAAGTTTTGGTTAGAACAGACTGTGAGGCAATAGTTAAATTCCACCAGAAAATAAATGATAAAAATAGTAGTAAGTGAAGATGGTTAAATTTCACAGACACCATATCTGTCTTCAAAAATATAGTCTTTGAACATGTTAAAGGCAAAGAAAATGCACTAGCAGATCAATTAAGTAGACTGCAACTAGGAATAAATAAATAAGTTTAATATTACTTATTTGTTTTCAGCATGAGACCCACAGGACAACCACCTGCAGACAAAGGAAAGGGATAATCCTCTTCTTCAGACACTTACAAACAGACAATGTTAGGTAACGTACATTTTAGACCATTAGAACCCACAGAGACAATGGAACGAATTCAATTCGGACCGTTTAACTTAGTTGCATTTCCAGAAAGTAATATCTCATTTAGAGTAAGACCAGACTATGTTTTAGATAGACCCCAAAAATGTTTAGTAGACAATTTATGGATTTCTTACAATAAACAAAGTCGTAATCATTTTATGGCTACTATGAATGCGTTATGCCAATATATGTCCGAAAAGAATAAACCTCGTTTTAAATATTACGTAGTGATCCATGGAAAAACTAATGGTATTTTCCAAACTTGGCTAGAAGTTTTAGACTCCATACAAGGTTTTAAAACTCCACTTTTTTAAAGGTTTTAACGATTTTACTGAAGCAACTAATTATGCTAGAGGATACCTAGGACAAAATTACTATATTTCTCCTTCTCTTAGACAAAATCCAGACCAGATTCCCCAGTATAATATACAGAAAGACACGGGGAAAATAATTTTTTATGATCACTGTTTTTCTATGACGGAAAATTTCAAAACTCTAAATGCTCAGAAGGAGTCACTTGTCATGGAAAACACTAGACTGATCAAACAGATACAGATATTAGAAACCAGACTCAGACAACATTCAGCTAGCAAGACAAATGCTCAGACACAAACTACTCCAGAACAGAGTTCTCCATCTCCTCAAAAAATGGATGAGAAGGGTGTGCATTTTCCTCTAAATGCTAAGAAATCCACTGTACCGGATGTTGGTACAGCTAGTCCGGCTCAAACGGTAACCGGTAAAGACAAATCAAATCCGTTAATGGCTGTCACTTTGCCAAAAAGTGAAGATGAAGGATGCTCTTCATCAAGAACCAAAGTAAATAGGACTAAAAAGACATTGATAGCTAAAAGCAAAAACAAGACAATAGAGACTATAATCAAACAGACTTTAGATAAATTTTTTAGTAGCCAAACTCAAGACAAATACATAAATGAACAGACAAACCAACAACCCTCTAATCTAGAAGAAGGACACCCCATTAATCCAGATAGACTTGTACCAGAGCGAGAAGTTTTTGGGAACATTACTTAATAACTCGCAAAGAAAACAATTTATAAATTATATATATTTTATATGAAACAACATAGATATTTTCAAGATATAATAAGTAGCTATTTTTTCTTGTATTACGAATATAGAAAAATTCATGGTATAAAAAGTAGAAAAATCAGTCTAGAAGAAAGTTTAGAAAGATTAAAAACAGCATGTAGACAAAATCAAAAACTAAATAGATCTGGGCGAGATTTTGAATTAGCCAGTACCATACATTGGGAAATACAAGGTTGCGAAGGAGACCTCGAACATAGTGCTCGAATAGTAGAGTGGATTAAAATAAGAATTAAAAATAAAGCTTATCAATTAAGATAGTAAATGCCTATAAGATATATTCATTATATTAGAGAGGTACAACGCCAATATTATAGGGAAGTCACTTATAAACGTGAAATTACAAAAATACGAAACCAATTTGTAGAAAGATTAGAAAGACTAGACGTAGATTTAACCTGGTCTAATAGTAGGTTACGATATCAAACCAAACTAAGTAAACAATATCTTAGCTTAAATCACTTAGGATAAAAACATAGCTTCGTTAAAATGATTAGACTACTTAGATCTTAGATTTCAACCAGAAAAGAAATATAGAATACTAAAAGATCATTCTACAATAGGATAGGAACCATCGAAGATAACACCGCCGAAAGACAAAGAGAAAATAGACAAAGAGTCAGTTTCTCAGAAAATAGGATAGAAAATAATAATATATTATCTAGAATATGCAGAAGACAATCTAGTATAGAAACTAACCAGGAACTTAACGAAATAATAGATGTAGATAAAGATTTACAAATTTTTCAACAACATCAGTTAAAATTATTAAACCCTAAGATATTATATAACGCAGGATATTTTTCTTCAGACAATCAGTTATATAGACATTATAGGGAGGAACAGATATCAGCCTTAGGAGAAGATTTTAAAATACTATATTTAGTTAATACTAATTCGTTAAAACATATAAATAATAACAAAATGATTTTAATGCATATGGGTTTAATTGTCATAGGAATAAAAGGATTAACGAGGAAAAACTTAGGAGCCAAAGTATTAATAACAATTTATGATGATAGATGGTCAGACATTAAAAAATCTATAATAGGACTAACAGAAGTAGATATGACTAATAATGGCGGCATTTTCTATATTAGTCCAGACTTCCTAATGAACTTAAAGGAATTTGGAAGAAACATTAAAATAGGAACCCAGACTAAAGGATACGAAGAAATGAATAGTGGAAATAATTTATTAATGTGTATAGGTTTTGTTGGTAAGTTAACTTTAAGTAGTAATACGAAATTTAAACTAAAAGTAAATGGTGTAGTTGAGATAATGGGAAACAAAGGCATAAGTCTAATAAAACCAACAAAAATAGACCCAGAAGTATACGCAGGTTTAGAATGGAATCTAAATAAATTTACAAAACCAAAAACGTTTACACCAGAATCTCACTTACTTTATACTACAAGTAAAGGAGAAACCTCTGTTAGATTTACAGATTACAATTATACAACAAAAAGAAACTTAGACGATGATGAGACAGAAAGTAATATAGAAACAGAAAGTGAATTTATGAATATCGAAGTTTTACAAGAAGGATATGAAGTAGACATAGCCATAGAAAAGGCAGAAAATTTAGCAAACGAACATAAAATATAACCTTTAAATGTAAAGGATGCCAAAAGGATAACATGAAAATAGACGAATGTATAGAACATTTTAAAAATTGCCTAAAACGTAGTGATAATTTAGGATATAGACGTAATGAATCTTTCTTTAATAAAATAGAAGAAGATACTAGCTCAATACTAAGTTCTACCATTAGTTACAAAGAATTAGCTGAACTAGAACTAGCTAGCTCCTCAATTCTTTTGACAGGTTACTGCATTGCGCATTTTGGCAATCTTCGCAGCAAGGTTTAGGAAGTGATTTCTTTTTATGAGTATTTAAGGTTTTGTATATTGTAGGCAAGGTTTTTGTTTGTATACCAAAGTGGAAGGGTTATTTCAAAAATTATATTTCAATAAAGAGATATTTTAAAAAAGAGAAATTGTGAGTGAAGTTTTATCAGATTTGTAAATCCTACTCAGTACTCCCTCTCTCTCATTGTTTCTTCAATTTTGAAAGCTCTTATACTGTATATTTTCCCCAGATTTTTTTTTTTACTTACCCTGTTCATCTCTTCCTCCTAATCTATGTTCTTAACATCATACTTCTTTAACCACACCCCGGAATATTGTTATCTGGCAACTAACACTCGTCCTATGTCTATTCTGCAGACTTGGCGGACTATCAAGGCCAGAATTCGTAGGAATTTACAGGTTAATCCATCGTTGCTATCAAGAAATTAAGAGGCTAACCATATACTAAGGGTAGGATTTTTAGATCTGATCGAAAATTTAATTTACATGATATGCAGACATATGTAAATTTAAAATATGGATTTACAAAATCATGACAATAATATTTTGAGGGGAAAATATATAAATAAGAACTTACATGAAGTAACTAGAGGAGAGGTTTCCCTTTCGGGAACCCCCTAAAGATTGAATAGAAACCTTGAAGCTTTTATTAAAAATAAGTTGATGATTACAAAAGTTTGTACAAGGATAACAAGGTTGGATAAGGTATTTCGGAGAAAAGGTTTACACATTTAGGATGGGTTGGAGTTGGGTGATTTCACTCTGCTTTTTTTCTACAAAATACATGCCTTTTATAGGCAAAATTAAAGAAAAGAGAGGTCCTAAAGACTACTACGTGGCCGTCATCTAATGGGCCGACACTTTTAGATAAGAGATAAGAAAGAAAACTTTAATAATGCAAGTCGGGTGCGCTTTGGGCCCCATCGTCACATGCGTTATTAATTTTCTTTTAGGCTTTATTTGATGCGTGCTTCTACAGTTTTTCTTTCTTTTTAGAAAGTAGTGATAAAGGAAGCACTCACAATTGACTCTGACATTTACAAGACACAAAGTGGGCATCCCCACCTGACTAGACTATTACTGTATGTTGTCTTGTCTTGAATTTGTCTTTACGTATCCAAGTTGTGCAGGGCTACTGAATCGAAACTCATGCCTGAGTCATCATCTTCATAAGGGTCCTGTGCATCTTGGAATTGGAAATTATTATCTTCGTCTGAACTTGATCTTGAAGGATTATTCTCCTGTTCTGGTACAAGTCTATCTGGATTAATGGGGTGTCCTTCTTCTAGATTAGAGGGTTGTTGGTTTGTCTGTTCATTTATGTATTTGTCTTGAGTTTGGCTACTAAAAAATTTATCTAAAGTCTGTTTGATTATAGTCTCTATTGTCTTGTTTTTGCTTTTAGCTATCAAAGTCTTTTTAGTCCTATTTACTTTGGTTCTTGATGAAGAGCATCCTTCATCTTCACTTTTTGGCAAAGTGATAGCCATTAACGGATTTGATTTGTCTTTACCGGTTACCGTTTGAGCCGGACTAGCTGTACCAACATCCGGTACAGTGGATTTCTTAGCATTTAGAGGGAAATGCACACCCTTCTCATCCATTTTTTGAGGAGATGGAGAACTCTGTTCTGGAGTAGTTTGAGTCTGAGCATTTGTCTTGCTAGCTGAATGTTGTCTGAGTCTGGTTTCTAATATCTGTATCTGTTTGATCAGTCTAGTGTTTTCCATGACAAGCGACTCCTTCTGAGCATTTAGAGTTTTGAAATTTTCCGTCATAGAAAAACAGTGATCACAAAAAATTATTTTCCCCGTGTCTTTCTGTATATTATACTGGGGAATCTGGTCTGGATTTTGTCTAAGAGAAGGAGAAATAAAGTAATTTTGTCCTAGGTATCCTCTAGCATAATTAGTTGCTTCAGTAAAATCGTTAAAACCTTTAAAAAGTGGAGTTTTAAAACCTTGTATGGAGTCTAAAACTTCTAGCCAAGTTTGGAAAATACCATTAGTTTTTCCATGGATCACTACGTAATATTTAAAACGAGGTTTATTCTTTTCGGACATATATTGGCATAACGCATTCATAGTAGCCATAAAATGATTACGACTTTGTTTATTGTAAGAAATCCATAAATTGTCTACTAAACATTTTTGGGGTCTATCTAAAACATAGTCTGGTCTTACTCTAAATGAGATATTACTTTCTGGAAATGCAACTAAGTTAAACAGTCCGAATTGAATTCGTTCCATTGTCTCTGTGGGTTCTAATGGTCTAAAATGTACGTTACCTAACATTGTCTGTCTGTAAGTGTCTGAAGAAGAGGCTTATCCCTTTCCTTTGTCTGCAGGTGGTTGTCCTGTGGGTCTCATGCTGAAAACAAATAAGTAATATTAAACTTATTTATTTATTCCTAGTTGCAGTCTACTTAATTGATCTGCTAGTGCATTTTCTTTGTCTTTAATATGTTCAAAGACTATATTTTTGTATACAGATATGGTGTCTGTGAAATTTAACCATCTTCGCTTACTACTATTTTTATCATTTATTTTCTGGTGGAATTTAACTATTTCCTCACAGTCTGTTCTAACCAAAACTTCTTCTTTGTTTAATATATATAACTTGAAACTATTTAGACCATATATTATTGCAAGTACTTCTAAATCGATGGCACTCATATTTCCTTTTTCTTTATAAGCACCACTTTGATACCCGCAAATTTGTTCTTCATTTTTACTACTGTATTTATTGGGTCTAGCTTTTAAAATAGCGCCCCATCCAAGATCACTACCATCTGTTTGGATGATTAGGTAGTCGGATTCTAGGGGGATTTTTAGGTCTGGTAAATTTTTTATTTTTTCCTTTATTTTTTGAACTAATTTAACATCTTCTATATTAAAATTCTTTTGCCCTTTACTACTTGTTTTGGCATATAATGGTCCAGCTATTTTTCCTAAGTCTTGAATAAAATTCCTTGCGTAGTTTACCAATCCTAAAAATTTTTGTAAGTCTTTTGTTGTTTCTAATTTGTCTGGCATGTCTAGTACCTTTTTTGCTATATGTGGTTGTAATTTTACCTTTCCATTACCAAGGGTTATTCCCAAGAAATTTATATAAGTTTTACATAACTCCATTTTCTTCTTACTTACTATTATACCATGTTTGACAAATAATCTAAAGACTATTTTTAAATGTCCTAGGTGTTCTTGCATATTTTGACTAAATACTAAAATATCATCTACATAGACTAATATGAAATGTTTGTATTCTCCGAATATATTATCCATTTTTTTCTGGAAAATAGGCGGAGCTGTCTTTAATCCGAAAGGCATCACTAGCCATTCAAAATGTCCTCCAGGACATGTGAATGCTGTCCATTCGATGCTCTTGGGATGCATCTTTACTTGCCAGTAGCCCGACTTACAATCGAATTTACTATAAATCTTTTTATTTCGAATTCTATTAATTAATTCATTTTTATCTAGTAGTTTGTATGTATCTGTTTTTGTATTATCATTTAGTCTTTTGTAGTTAATTACCATACGAGCTTTTCCTCTTACCTGCTCGCTATGATTTCGTACCATGAAAGCTGCGGATCTATGTCTGGATATTGATCTTCTGATGACTCCTAACTTTAAAAGTTCTTTAATTTGTATATCAAATTCGTTAGTGTCTTCATTATTTGCTTCTATAGGGGTTGTCTTGATAGTATATTCTGGGTTAATTATATCTAATTTACACATTAATTCATTAGCCTCCCAATGAGCTAAAGGTCTTTCTCCTATTATCTCCATTTCGTCTAGTATAGATATTATATTATCCAAATCTTTTGGACTATTTATTATTCCTATTTTATCTATTCCTTTTCTGAAATTATAGAACTGCGTTTCTATGCTAATTAGTGTGTATTCTTTTTCTATATGTTCTAGGCAATCGTTACCTTCTGCATTGAGTAAGGTATATTTCTTACTTCGTCTAAATTTTCTTTTGACAGGTTACTGCATTGCGCATTTTTGCAATCTTCGCAGCAAGGTTTAGGAAGTGATTTCTTTTTATGAGTATTTAAGGTTTTGTATATTGTAGGCAAGGTTTTTGTTTGTACAGGTGTATAGGTCAGATCTTTAAATAGCATTATTCCGTCTCTAGTTAATAAGCATCCTCCTTTATCTTGTATACAGAATTTTAATCCTATAACAAAATCTGATCCTATATTCAAATCTCTCGCTAATATTCGATTTACTTTATAGACTGGGTTATAAAATTGATTGCAAGTATTTAAGAAACTTATTTGTGCATTTTCTATGTAATAACGATTAATATTTTGAGAGCCATCCATTTGAGTGGCGAATATAGGTCTTTCAAGTGTTTTTATTAAGTGTTCAGGTACTATTGCTTTATTAATTAAACAGCTAGTACATCCTGGATCTATCAGTGCTAACGTTTCTATTTCTACATTTTGTATTTTAATTTTTACTAAAACTTTAATGGTAGAAAATTCTTTATCTTCATTACATATTAATGTTGTATTATTGTTTTCTAAATTCATGAGTTCTGCTTCTAGTTTTTCTAAATGTACCGTGTCCACTGTCTCTTGCGTGTCTATTTCTTCCTTCATTTTTCCTTTCTCTAAAGTCGTTAATCTTTGTTCTAAGTTATTTAACCGAGTTTCTAAAGTAGATACTCTTAGATTTAGAATCTGGTTTTGCGTATATTTTTGTCCATTATTTGTTTGGGATTCTACTTTTATCTTTAAGGTGTTTTCTATACAGTTTATACATGCTTCTAGGTAACATTTTTTACATTTTGCTCTATTGTCTTTACTTGGGTACCAACTACATATACGACACCTATTACTATCTAAACCTTTATTTCTTTGGAAATCATGTTCACATTCTTGAGTAATATTCATTAAATTATTTATTGTTAGGTTATTTAAATCTAAATCGTTTATCTCTTGGCCTAATTCATTAACTAGGTTATCTTCTTCTGAGTCCGAGGAATCAGATTTTTTGTTATCTGGATCAGTTATATCAATACTAATTATTGAGTAGATACTTTCTGTATCTGACATATACTCATCTACATTTAGTATTGTTTCTTGGAAATCTTCTATTAATTGGGAATTTCTTGTTCTATTATTATTTCTTTCGGGACATACATTAGCTAAATGATCTATACTTCCACAAGTGTAACATTCTAGCTTGTTTTTATAATTTCTATCATTTCTATACTTTCTAACATGTCTATCCCTGTTTAACCAAGGTTTTTTAGCTTTGGATTTTCTTAAGAAATATTGTTTTCTACTATATGGTTTGTGAGTATTTCGTTTTTTGTATTTCCTATATTGCTTTTGATCGTAGTTCTGGGTTGTATATATAACTGATTTACAGAAATTCATTTCATTCTTTTTTAATTGTTTCTGTATTTGTATGTTTGTACATTTTTCTGTTAAGATGTCCATTATATGTTGTGTTCTATGTCCTATTGTCCATTTAAAATTTGGGTTTGCTGCAACCCCATCTCGTTTATACCATTTATCTTCTATTTCTCTACCCAATGCTCCGGGTAGTTTATTAAATAGTTTTTTACCTAATTCTTCATTAAAAGTATTTCCACTGACGGTACAATAATAAAAATAATCTTGTAAAAATTTCTTTATGTATACCCAGTGTGAGATGCTGAGTTGTTCTAATTTGATTAAGGCTTCTTTTTGTAAAGTGATTAATCCACTATTTGGATCTTTTCCGGTTAATAACATATACATTTTATTTGTAAAATTATAGGGGTTTGGACCCATACTTAATAATATTTGGAAATCATGTGGGCAGTTTGTCTTAAAACTTTCCCACGTAGCTTTAGCAGATTCTCCTAAGAAAGTTTCTAAATATTTATACATGGTTTCTACATCTGTTTCAGTGTAGTGTCTTAAGTAATCGGCTGCTACAATTCCTTTCCATAAATCTATTACGGTATCCCACATTTGGGGATCATGTGCTGCTATGTTTAAAATTTTTCTTTTGCTACCTCCTTCTTGTAATTTAATTGGTTCTTCTATGGGCATTCTTTTTCCTGCTTGTTTTATATATTCTCCTTTAACTTCTGTGTCTGGGTTTACTCTCATTACGGGTCTCCTAGATACATTTCCTGTGCTATAATCTATTGGTTGTGGATTAGGATGTGTTTGTTGGAAAGGGCTAGCACTTGAGGAGCTAGCTGGTTCTAGTTCAGCTAATTCTTTGTAACTAATGGTAGAACTTAGTATTGAGATAGTATCTTCTTCTATTTTATTAAAGAAAGATTCATTACGTCTATATCCTAAATTATCACTATGTTTTAGGCAATTTTTAAAATGTTCTATACATTCGTCTATTTTCATGTTATCCTTTTGGCATCCTTTACATTTAAAGGTTATATTTCTATGTTCGTTTGCTAAATTTTCTGCCTTTTCTATGGCTATGTCTACTTCATATCCTTCTTGTAAAACTTCGATATTCATAAATTCACTTTCTGTTTCTATATTAATTTCTGTCTCATCATCGTCTAAGTTTCTTTTTGTTGTATAATTGTAATCTGTAAATCTAACAGAGGTTTCTCCTTTACTTGTAGTATAAAGTAAGTGAGATTCTGGTGTAAACGTTTTTGGTTTTGTAAATTTATTTAGATTCCATTCTAAACCTGCGTATACTTCTGGGTCTATTTTTGTTGGTTTTATTAGACTTATGCCTTTGTTTTCCATTATCTCAACTACATCATTTACTTTTAGTTTAAATTTCGTATTACTACTTAAATTTAACTTACCAATAAAACCTATACACATTAATAAATTATTTCCACTATTCATTTCTTCGTATCCTTTAGTCTGGGTTCCTATTTTAATGTTTCTTCCAAATTCCTTTAAGTTCATTAGGAAATCTGGACTAATATAGAAAATGCCGCCATTATTAGTCATATCTACTTCTGTTAGTCCTATTATAGATTTTTTAATGTCTGACCATCTATCATCATAAATTGTTATTAATACTTTGGCTCCTAAGTTTTTCCTCGTTAATCCTTTTATTCCTATGACAATTAAACCCATATGCATTAAAATCATTTTGTTATTCTTTATATGTTTTAACGAATTAGTATTAACTAAATCTAGTATTTTAAAATCTTCTCCTAAGGCTGATAGCTGTTCCTCCCTATAATGTCTATATAACTGATTGTCTGAAGAAAAATATCCTGCGTTATATAATATCTTAGGATTTAATAATTTAAACTGATGTTGTTGAAAAATTTGTAAATCTTTATCTACATCTATTATTTCGTTAAGTTCCTGGTTAGTTTCTATACTAGATTGTCTTCTGCATATTCTAGATAATATATTATTATTTCCTATCCTATTTTCTGAGAAACTGACTCTTTGTCTATCTTCTCTTTGTCTTTCGGCGGTGTTATCTTCGATGGTTCTGCGTCGATTTGATAAAAAGTTCATTTTTGTGACTTTCTTAATATTTTCTTGCGTTCCTCTTGAGGAGTTATTTCAATTTTCTTTAACTGATTTACAAGTTTGTCTATTTCGGAAATAGGATTTTGTTCTAAATTAAATTTATGGTTTAGATATTGGATTTTTCTATCGATTTCTAGTTCTTGTGATTTTAAATAGTCTAAGTTTTGTTCTATTTTTTCTAGAGTCTTTTTATGTTTATTTTGAGTAATTTCTATTTGTTCTAAAGTTTTTATTATACTGTTATCTTTTTCTTGTGTTTTTTCACTAGAATTAATCAAAAGGTCTATAATTGTATTGTATTGTTTATCTTCGGAATGTAAGATATGTTCTCCTTGATTAAAGTTACACCTTATTGTAGAATGATCTTTTAGTATTCTATATTTCTTTTCTGGTTGAAATCTAAGATCTAAGTAGTCTAATCGTTTTAACGAAGCTATGTTTTTATCCTAAGTGATTTAAGCTAAGATATTGTTTACTTAGTTTGGTTTGATATCGTAACCTACTATTAGACCAGGTTAAATCTACGTCTAGTTCTTCTATGGTTTCTATTAAATTAGATCGTTCGCTAATTAAAAGATTTTTATAACGATTTATTCCTATAGCAACTATTTCGTAATTTTCTGTTTGTCTATACTTTAATATATCTGTTTCTAAGTTTTTTATTTCTTTGTCTAGTCTTTCTAATCTTTCTACAAATTGGTTTCGTATTTTTGTAATTTCACGTTTATAAGTGACTTCCCTATAATATTGGTGTTGTACCTCTCTAATATAATGAATATATCTTATAGGCATTTACTATCCTAATTGATAAGCTTTATTTTTAATTCTTATTTTAATCCACTCTACTATTCGAGCACTATGTTCGAGGTCTCCTTCGCAACCTTGTATTTCCCAATGTATGGTACTGGCTAATTCAAAAGCTCGTCTAGATCTATTTAGTTTTTGATTTTGTCTACAGGCTGTTTTTAATCTTTCTAAACTTTCTTCTAGACTGATTTTTCTACTTTTTATACCACGAATTTTTCTATATTCGTAATACAAGAAAAAATAGCTACTTCTTATATCTTGAAAAGATCTATGTTGTTTCATATAAAATATATATAATTTATAAATTGTTTTCTTTGCGAGTTATTAAGTAATGTTCCCAAAAACTTCTCGCTTTGATACCAAAGTGGAAGGGTTATTTCAAAAATTATATTTCAATAAAGAGATATTTTAAAAAAGAGAAATTGTGAGTGAAGTTTTATCAGATTTGTAAATCCTACTCAGTACTCCCTCTCTCTCATTGTAATGTATATATATTGTAATGTAGTATATATTGTAGTTTATTTTATTTAAACTTTAAAGTAGTACATATACATTGAATGGTGCGTATGTATGTGTAATTGTGTATATGCGTATATATTTTTTGAAATGTAATGTAGTATATACTATATATATAGTGTATATATTTTGTTTAAAGTATTTAAAATGTATATAGGTGGGTATATATAGTGTAAAAACTTTTTTTTTTAATTTTTGACCGGGTTTGATTGAATTTTTAATCGGGTTTAGGTGAGTTTGACCAGGTTGAGTTAAGTGGGCCGAGTTAGGGCTATTTTTTAAAAATTTTACTGTTGATCATGGATCGGCCCGACCCACTTAATCCCAACCCAGGCCCGGCCCATAAATCGAATAAATTTAATGGGTCGATTTCGGTTTGACTCGGCTTGACCCACTTAACACCCTTATCTCTGGTGAAGCAAACGCCGGTGGCGTAACAACACCGTCGATAGGTAGGTACACTTTTCTCTCTCCCCCTCTTTCTTGGTCTCCCTCTCTCTCTTCTTATCTTTTTCCCCACTGCCAGCCCTTTTCTCTCACCGACGTTATGGGCTTTCACCGTTTCTACTTTTGGTGACAGTAAGATAGGAAAAAGTGCCGGTGGCAGGAGAGAATCGAAAGAAAAAGATAAAAAAAAGCAGTTTTCTATCCACAATTGGCTCAGGCGAACTGGTTCAACGACCACCGGTGGTGACGGCGGCGGACCCAGAAAAATAGGTAGGGTTTCCATTAGACCTTGCGACCTCAAACCAGATTTGAGACGGCGACTTTTCGACGATCTTTCGGCAAATTTTTTACGAGTAATTCCGGCGACCAATTTCTACCCTAATTTGTCAGGTTCCAGCATAGCAAGCAAGAGCTGAGTAATTATTCTACGTACCCCGATGACTTAACCTTTGAACTTTATTGTATCGCGCTATTTTTGGTATCTTCACTTCCTGTAATTTATATGGGATATTTTGTCTCTTAATTGGGTTTCTAGTATTTGTTATTCTTCATATTTGGTTGTACTTTGTGCTTTGCGTGTGCCTTTACTGTTTTACTATTTTTGAATCTTTTATGTGGCTTTTCTTGAGTAGTGGCTTGGGTGGTAAATAGTTGAATGTGGTCATGTACTGCGGGGCTGGGGGTAGGGTCGGGGCCAGGTGTTGGGTTAAATTTAAGATGTGGAGGATGTGGTATAAGGGGAGGGGATTCGAGAGATGATAGGTTGAGGGTAGGGTCGTGGAACATAAGGTCCCTTCAGGGTAAGTCGAAAGAGCTAGATAAGATTCTCAAGAAGAGAAAGATCAATATTGTGTGTGTTCAGGAGACCAAATAGGTAGGTTCTAAGGCTAGGGATGTGGATAGGTACAAATTTGGTACTCAGGTAGTGAGATGCGTAGGAATGGAGTAGGTATCTTAGTGGACGATGAGCTTAGAGGGCAGGTAGTGGAGGTTAATAAGGTTAGTAATAGGGTGATGACTATTAAGTTGGTCATTGGGGGTTTCGTTGATCATCTGTAGTGCTTACGCACCACAGGTAGGCCTAGACGAGGAGGAGAAGAGGAGATTTTAGGAGGTTTTGGATGAGGTGGTATGAGGCGTGCCTAGCTCAGAGAAGATTTTCATAAGAGGGGGGCTTCAATAGTCACATCGGGTCTTTGCCGATAGGTTATGATGATGTACATGGAGGCTTTGGTTTTGGGGATAGAAATTATGAGGGAGATGCTCTTTTTGATTTTGCGAGGGCATTTGGGTTGGTGGTAGTGAATTCCATCTTTCTGAAGAAGGAGGAGGAGCATCTGGTTACTTTCCGTAGTAAGTTAGCCAAGACCCAGATTGACTTTTTGCATCTTAGGAAGGGGGATAGAGCATTGTGTAAGGATTGTAAGGTCTTTCCAAATAAGAATCTTGCGACCCAATATAGACTTTTGGTGATGGATTTGGCTATTAAGAAGGGAAAGAAGAGAAGGGGTGGGGAGGATCGGCCAAGATTTAGGTGGGATGTCCTGACTTCGGTCAGTGTTTTGGAGATAGGGGAAAAGTTGGAGGGGATAGGGGCATGGGAGTATAGGGAAACATGGATAGTATGTGGGATAGGGCTGCGGGTTGCATTAGGGAGACTGCTGGAGAGGTTTTGGATGTCTCGAAGGGTTGGTCTGGCTGGCATCAGGGGGATTGGTGGTGGAATGAAGAAGTTAAGAAGAAGGTAGAAGCGAAGAAGGTAGCTTACGTTAAGTTGGTTGAGAGTAAGGATAAAGAGGAGAAACGGGTGAGTAGGGATGAGTGCAAGTTAGCTAGGAAGGAGGCTAAGTTAGCAGTTATGGCTACTAAGACAACAACTTTTAAGAGATTGTATTTGGGATTAGAAGAGAGACAGGGAAAAGAGGTTGTATAGGCTTGCCAAAGTTAAGAAGCGTAAGAGTCGGGATCTGGACCAAGTGAAGTGCATTAAGGGAGAGGATGGCAGAGTTTTGGTGGAGGACGTTCTGATTAAGAAAAGAGGGCAGTCATATTTTCATAATCTCTTGAATAATAAAAGGGATAGAGGTATTGTGTTAGGGGAGTTGGAGCACACCGAGGATTTTCGTGATTTTGACTATTGTCGGTGTTTTAAGGTAGAGGAGGTCTGTGAGGCTATTCGCAAGATATGAAGGGACAGGGTGACTGGGCAAGATGAGATTTTGGTGGATTTTTGGAAGTTTACTAGTGGGGCAGGGTTGATGTGGATAACCGATTTGTTTAATAATATTTTCAAGTCTGCTAAGATACTCGATGTGTGGAGATGGAGTACGATGATTCCTTTATATAAGAACAAATGTGACATTCAAAGTTGCAACAACTATCATGGTATTAAGTTATTGAGTCACACAATAAAAATTTGAGAGAAGGTGGTGGAGCGAAGGTTGAGAAAGATAGTGTCTATTTTGGAGAATCAATTTAGTTTTATGCCTTGTCACTCGACGACTGAGGCAATTCACCTAGTGCGAAGGTCGGTAGAGCAGTATAGAGAGAGAGAAGGATCTTTACATGGTGTTTATCGACTTAAAAAGGGCGTATGATGGGAACTTCTTGATCTCATTTTTAATATTATTGTTCTACAAATGTCTAGAGATACTTGGAAAGGGAGGGTCACAGTGGTGTACATTCAATCGATTAAGGACATGTATGAGGGGACGAAGACTGGGTAAGTACTGTGGGAGAAGATTTCGAGCATTTTTCGGTCTTGACCGGGTTGCACCAGGGATTGACTCTTAGTGCATTTTTATTCATTGTGGTGATGGATATGTTGATGCAGAGCATTCAAGAAGAGGTTCCTTGGTGTATGTTTTTTGTGAATGATGTAGTTTTTATTGATGAGACGCGTCTAGGTGTTAATGATAAGTTGGAGGTTTGGAGACAAACCTTGGAATCTAAAGGATTCAGGTTGAGTAGGACCAAGAAGGAGTAGTTGGAGTGTAAGTTTAGTGACTCGAGGCAAGAGGATGGGGTGGTAGTGAAGTTGGATTCTCAGATGGTTTGTAAGAGGGATAGTTTAAGTATCTTGGGTCATGATTCAAGGGAATAAAGAGATTGATGAGGATGACTCTCACCGTATTATGGCAGGTTGGATAAAATAGAGGCCTCGGGAATTTTATGCGATAAGAAGGTGCCTCCCAAGCTTAAAGGCAAATTCTATAGTGTTTTGGTACGGCCGGCTATATTGTTTGGAGCAAAGTGTTGGCCTGTTAAGAATTCTCACGTCCAAAAGTTTAAGGTGTCGGAAATAAGGATATTGTGTTAGATGTATGAATTTACGAGGGTTGACAAGGTTAGGAATAAGATTATTCAGGAGAATGTGAGAGTGGTGTCGGTGGAGGATAAGATGCGGAGAGTAAGGTTGAGATGGTTTGGCCATGTGATGAGAAGGGGCACGGATGCTCTAGTTCGTAGGTGTGAGAGGTTGGCCTTGGATGGTTTCAAGCGGAGTAGGGGTAGATCGAAGAAGTACTAGAGATGAGTGATTAGACGTGACATGGACCAGTTACAGCTTACTAAGGACATGACCCTCGATAGGAAGGTATGGAGGAAAAGTATTAAGATAGAGGGCTAAGGTGTGTGATCGAGTCGTAGTCTGTAGCTATGAGGGTTTGGTGTAGCTTAGTTGGTAGCTCTAGGGTTGGGGGAGGGGGGTCCTTAATTTGTTAATGTACTTTATTGTGTGGATGTCGTATCTATGTTATTTTATCATGTTGCTTGCTTTTGACGTTTTTGTCTACTCTCTTTTGTCTTGAGCCGGGTGTCAATCAGAGACAACTTTTCTGCTTCTTCGGAGGTAATGGTATGGACTGCGTACATTTTACCCTCCCCAGACCTCACTATGTGGGAATATACTGGGTTTGTTGTTGTTGTTGTTGAAAATATTTGATTGACTCACGAAATTATATCAATGTCACTTAAATTGGTAAGAAAAAAAGTATTATACATCACAATAATTAAAAACTTAAATTATTTTTAAAATAACTATCAATGCCACCGAATTTTGGACAAGGAGAGTAACATATATTATTTGAAAATTAAAAAAAATATAAATTACAATAGTTAACAGCTTAAAATATCTAAAAATATATTAAAAGTATGATTGATTATCTAAATTCTATTTGTGTTGCATACATTGAGACCAAAAAATAACATATACTGAGCCCATGTTATCCGAAAAACAGTAATATAGGCCATCGAATTTTATTTTTCACACTCTTTATTAATTTAGGGCAAATTACCGGAATTAACTACTATTAGATTTTTATTACCACTTAAAGCCTAATTTTTAATTAATTACATTTCATAGCCCCCTCTTACTTATTAATTATTCCTAATTACAATTCATAACCTTTCTCATGTATTTTCTCTCTTTTTTCTATTCTCTTCTTCTTTTTTCTTTTTCAGTTTTTGTTTTCTTTTTTTTGTTGCTTTCTCTTTATTTTTTATTTTTTCACTTTTTCTCTTTTTTATTTTTCATTCATTTTTTTCTTTTTCTTTTTTTCTTTTCATTTTTCTCCTTTTTTTTCTCTCATTTTTCTCCTTTTTTTTCTTTTCAATTTCTCTCCTTTTCATTTGTGTGAACAAGCAAACACAAATACAAGTGCAAACTATAAAATACAAATACAAATACGAACTATAACATACAAATACAAGTGTGAACTATAAAATGCAAATTCAAATGCGAACTTTAACATATAAATACAAGTGTGAACTATAAAATACAAATACAAATGTGAACTATAACATATAAATACAAGTGTGAACTATCATTTGTCTTTTTAAATTATTAAAAAGCAATGATTGATTTTCTTTCTACGAATACTTGTTTGGATTTATTGATACTAGTTGTATTTACTTATACAAATAAATACAATTCAAATTTTTATACAAATTCAATATATACAAATACAATATTGTATTTGTAAAATTATTTGTTTGTCATTGTATTTGTATCAAGTGATATTTGTTTATTTATAAATATGAATGATAATGTTGATATACAAATAAAAATTGGTACATTTGTATCAAATGATACATTACATATTTATATATTTTAGAATCACGAAAATAAAATTAATGCACTTACTTGTTTATATACAAATACAAATGATAAATTGTACATAGTCACGACTAAATACAATATGCAATCAACTTACAAATACAAATACAAAATAATTTCTTAAAAATAAAAAGGTAATGAAGAAAATAAAATACAAATACAAGTATAATCCACATATAATATAAATATACAAACACAATAAAGCCATAATATAAATATAATCCAATATAATATGCAATCAATTATAAAATACAAATACAAAATAGTTCTTTAAAATACAAGTGTGAATTATATAAAATATAAATGATGGCGCAATCTAACAAATACAAATACAAGTGCAAACTATTAAATACAAATATAAATGCAAACTATAAAATATAAATACAAGTGCAAACTTTAAAATACAAATACAAATACAGCTGTATCAATAAATAAAAGAATATAAATGGCGGTGTGGTTATAAATACGATAAACAATTGTGGTATTTACGTTATCATCAATGACTTGTGCTCGACTAGTCATATTTTTTGAAAAATACAAAAAATATAAAATAGAACAAAAAAACAATAAAGAAAATAAGTACAGAAAAGAAAAGAAAAAAATCAAACAAGAAAAGAAAAGAAGAATGAGAAATAGAAGTTAGAAATTAAAGAGAGAAAAAAAGAAGCAAAAAAAATAAAAGTAGGAAAAAATAGAAAAAAGAAGAAGAAAAAATGGAAAAACAAAAAAAACAAAAAATATATATAAAAATATAATGGTAGTTTTAGTCAAGAAAATATTCAGTTCAACGAGATAAGCGAGATTGAGATTTTTTTTCTTTTTAAAAATATTGAATTTTATTTTTGGCGCGACTAATTAGGGACTGTATTCATATTTTATATGAATACATACTATTTACAAAACTGAATACAATGGGCATAAATCGAATACAACAGTTATAAATGGTAATTATGTAAAATATGAATATGGAAGGTGGATTTTATAGCAAAATACTGTTATTTTTGAAAGATTCCCATTAATTTATACATTTGTAGAGTTTAATTTTAATTGTGAATTAAATTTTTGAAAAAAATTTATATATTTGAATAATATATCATGATTATTGCTAATTTTAAATATTTTAAATATATGCAAAAATACTTTAAAATAAATTTATTTAAATTTCAAAATTCAAAAAAGTCACATTAATTGATATGATTATTATTATAATATTACTTTAGAATAAATATTGGTCCCGTGCTTTGCACGAACTTCTTCTCACTAGTATTATATAGCAGCGAGTTGGGCGGCTGAAGCAGGCTACTCTCCGTCGACATGCCTGCTTCAGCTGCTTACTTCGTGATTTTACTATGTCACCGTAATTAATTATTATAAATTATTTATATATCAAAAATTAATAATATTTAATAAAAAAGTAAAATAGACATTTATGACATGTCTGTTTCAGTTGCTTCAATCATAATTTTACTAAATACCACCCTAATTAATTATTATAAGTCATTTGAATATTAATAAAATGTATATTTAATAAAAAAGGTAAAATAGACATAAAATGATAAGTTAACTCTTGTTTTTTTAAATTAACATTACGTCTTATATGAGGTCCGCTTAATCTTTCTTTCACAAGTATTTTTTATAATAATTTTGTTATATCACTTCTAATTGGTGGTTGTGAGCCATTTAAGACATGTTTACTTTGTTGCTTCAATTGTGAGTTTACTATATCACCTCTAATTAATTATTATGGTATAAGCATTATGTCACTTAAATTGGAATATAAAGAAAAAATTTATAAATCACAATAACTAAAAACTTAGATTATTTAAAAAATATAATTGACTATCAGTGTCACAAAATTTTGGACAAAGAGAGTAACATATATTATTTGAAAATTATATAAAAAGTATTATAAATTACAATAGTTAACAGGTTAAAAATATCTAAAAAAATAATTTGTTATATATTTCAATAAAATATGTAAAAATATTATAAATCACAAATTAACAACTTAAAATTTTTAAAAATATAAAATATCCGATTGACTCTAAAATTATATCAATGCTACTTAAATTGAAATAGAAGAAAAGTATTATAAATCACAATAATTAAAAAATTAAATTATTTTAAAAACATAACTGACTATTAATGCCACAAAAGTTTGGACAAGGAAAATAACATATATTATTTGAAAACTAAAAAATATTATAAATTACAATAGTTAAAAGTTAAAAATATCTTTAAAAAAATATATTAAAATTATGATTGATTATATAAATTCTTTCTGTATCACATAAATTGAGATAAAAAAAAATATAAATACTATTAAATTTAATCTAAAAATTAAAATATTGTTAAATTTAAATTAAAAATCAATTGTTTGGTTGTGAATGCTCCTTTTTTTTATAGTAGAAGAATTGTGGTTCTCTTTAGCTCCTTTTTATTAGCAATTATAAGATTTTGCCCCTTTATTTTCTAAAATCTATATTTATCCAAAGCGATATCCTAATTAGTTAATTATTTGGATTTAAATGTAAGTGAAATTCGAGTTAGAATGAAGTTCTACTACTTAATTTCTCCTATATATACTTCGACAATTATTTATAATGCTAAGTTTTTTTGTGTGTGTTATTTTATAATTTATTATTGATCATTAGTTTTTTTCATAAATGTATTTACTTATAATGTTAAGATTTTTTTTGTTGTTGTTTTATTGTTTATTGTGATCGTTAGCTTTATTCATGAATTATTTACTGCATTCTTCATATTCTATATTTTTTAGATTTTTTGTTTTAACAATTTCACTTTCTATATGCAGATGAATAGTGATGGTATTACATGCTAATCTCTTTTTATAGCTTGAATTCAAGTAAGTAATATTTTCTATTATGATTTTGTTTGTTTGATTTCTGATAAAAGCAAAGAGATAAATTGTATTAAATTATCCTCATCAATTTTCCTCTAATTTTAATTGTTGGTGGTGGAATTTTTCTTATGATTTTGATGTGGTATATTTGTTCTTGATTCTTATTTTTCTCAAGAAAAAATATATTTACTCATAAATTTAATTTTCAAAATTTTCTCTTTAATATTTTTCATAGTAACACTAGCATCGAGAATAATAGTGATACTTCTTAATAAAATCAGGTGATGTGAAAAGTTATACATTTTTTAATTATTACTTTATTTGTTTGCTTTATACAAAAGGAGAATATGTTTGAAAAATATAAGTATTTGATTTTGAAATGAGTATTATTAAATTAAGACAGGAAAAATATGTGAACTGATAATTAATCTATTTAATTGATATGATTTATTTTGTCTATCCTTAATATCATAGCAATGTTTGATATATATTCGAAACTAAGATCGAATTGTTTAGTAATTGACATATAAATTATTCATTTATCAAGATAAAATTTTAAAAATTATATAGATGAGTTTGAGTTCATAATATAAAGCTAATTTTTATCTATTTTTTAATTTTGAAACTTATTCAACTTTTTACACTATAACAATTATAAAAATCAGTATTAGAAAAATGAAAGATTTAAATGAATATTTATTTTTTAAAAAAATGGAAATTTTGATAGAAATTTATTTTTAAAAATATTTTATATATTGCAAGAAAAAAATTGCAAATTATTTAAATTAATTTTTAAAATTTTAAAATCAGTTTGTTTAGTAAACACGATGTTTTTTGGGGAAGTTATTACATTTTCTATACTAAATATCTCAACTAACCTCCTATAACTAATCCTTCTTTATAGCCAAAAAAAAAAAACACATTGCTTATATTAAAATAAACATAATAAACACGTTTAGTTGCAAACCACATTTAGGATTCTTTTTCATGGGAGGTTGTTGTATTTTAATAGTATATTTTTAAACTAAAAGACTAAATGTTACTTAGAATAACATATATCAATATAAAATAAAAATTCCATAAAGAAACTAGAGAAAATTGAAGGAAATGTGTCTTTTAAGTCTTGAATGAAGGATTGATGACATTGACCAACAAATAGGGTCAAACATCATTAGAATACTTGATTAAGTTAATTGTGGACTTGATTAATATTTTCAAAACTTTCTAATCTTTTCAAAAACACAAATCAACACAACTCACACCCCTCTTCAATCCAAAACAACCACTCTATCCTCTCTCTCCAGCTTCTCTCAACTTTTTTCCAATCAACAGTTCTGTAAAATTTCTCCCTTCAACCTCCGGCAATAAATAGTCGGGCGAGTTTATTTTTGACTTTCAACTATCATTCGACGTAAATACTTCTCCGGCGACAACAACTTTGAGTTTTTCATCCTCCCATTTCCTTTTTTCACAGGTAAAAAATTATGAAGAAATAGAGGAACTTGATCCAACTACTCTTCTGGTATTGAAATGTGGACTGAATAAAATCCTAATTACTGGTATTTCTGTATTTCTTGTTGTTGTTGTACTGTTGATTCGAATTTGTTGGTGATTTTTGGTCATAGTTGATGTTCTTAGTGTGTGTGTGCGTGATGTGTTGGTGTTGCTGGGTTGATTTGTTGTTTGTCTTGGTAGAAATGGTATTGCAACAATTGAAATATTTGATGTGATAAATGAAGCATATGATGCAACAGATGAAAAATTGATGCAATAGATGAAAAATCTAATGCAACTATGAAAATCTGATGCAACAGGTGAACAATCTAACAGATCATTCATCTGTTGAGACAGACGGCTCTTCTGTTTGGAAGAAATCTAAATAATATTGATCCAACAGATAACTGATTAGTGATCTATTTTTATTCTTTCCAACGGTTTACTCTTCATTTTGCAACATATTAGGACTGTTTTTATTCTTTCAAACAGTTTACTCATCTGTTGCAGCAGGTCTATTATCTGTTGCAACAGATAACATACCCGGTACAACAGATTAGTTGTTTGTTAGAACTGTTATATTACTGTTATGCATTAATCAATTATAATCTATATTATGTTCCTGTTAATTTAAGATAACATGGCTCCCAAAAGAAAAGAAATCGAATCAAGTCCAAGTAAAGGAACAAGTGCAGCAGCTAAGCTACATTTACCACTCTATGAGCTGCTTTACAAGCGTTATCTCAATCAGGAGTAGAAGATAATGAGCACGGGGAGGAGGAATCTTTCAAAAGAGATGATCCAAATGCTAATAGCCCTTCCGCCGAAGAGTTGGTCAAAACCTTCAGCATTGATCGTTATCCTATGAGAATATAGTGCGATGGTGCCACAGATTTAATGAGTGATCTCGTGGTTAAGTCAGTCATGGGAAAATCTTTTGACGCCTTCAGAAAAATACTTTGAGAACAAAAATTGGATTCTTATTTCAGGGAAAGCTGCTTTGGATAATATCTTGATTTGCCGGAGGACAACGATGCTCATTTCCAGATGAAAATGGTATATGATCTTCTCAAGCAAAGGTTTATGTATCAAAACAAAGATAAGATGGATAAGGTGTGGATAAATTACTGTGGCATGCCTGTTTATTTTGGTTGGGAGGAGTTTGCCATAGTCACCGGACTAAAATATTATCCTCCTTATCCTTCTAAAGTTATACCTACTTTGACCTAAAAAAAAGTACCCCGGATATCCAAAAAAAGAAAAGGCAAGTCGAGTGATCGTGATGACCTGGTGTTCATTGTTGGTCTAAGCTTCAAAAACAAAAATTTGATTGAAGTGTTAAAAGGTAAAGGACTTTCAAAGAAGCACAAGCAATCATTGTGCTTAGTTTGGTTTGTATATAATGTTCTTTGGGCGAGAGACGTTAACAACAACATAAGCCTCGGTTTAAGAAACCTCTCCGAGGATCTTGAGGTATTTAACAACTATCCTTGGGGTTATGAAAGCTTCAAAATGACTGTCGAATATTTGTTGACTCCGTTAATGCCAAAAACAATCAACTTATGTGGTTTTCCATGGGCCTTCATGGTAAATATTTCTTTTATCATGATATGCTTTATCATTTTTTTATTCAATAATGCTTTTGATTTATTGGCGTTATGTTATAGGCTTGGGCATTTGAAGCTATTCCTTATTCGAGGCAACAAGTGAACTACCAGGAAGAATTTTTCTATCCAAGAATTCTGAGATGGTTGTCGGCCAAAAATGATAAAAATGCAAAATTTCTTGATCTTTTCAATCCCCCAAGGAAGTAGTAAGTCCAATTCTAATCAAGTTTATATTTTAATTAATGATTAAATAATTTTATCATCATTCTTAATATATGTACCGATTTATTTTAGATTGTCCATCCGTGGCTTATTCCGATCAATCGAGAGTTGAAGATGCCATTTTCTTACTTTACGGTCTGTGCAAACTTTATCGGACCCTAAGGTCGCTGATGGAATAAAAATGGAATTATTTGGAGCAACAACCATCACAAGAAAAATAATTTTGGATGGTGGGGATAATGATGCTCCTATTACAGTTTTTGAAACAACAAGCCATTATGATTATGATCATAATGGTTGTACAAATTTTTCTCCAGATTTTACCGCATCTAGCGAATGTTCTTCATGCAAATGTTAAGACTGCAAGGCAAAACACGATGGAGTGATTAATTCTATTAATATACTAATTGCTTCTGTAAAGAAAATGACATCTAAGAGGGGTGTCATTTCATCAAAGAGGATTTCATATCTAGACACTCCACTAGAGATCAAGACGGCTAAGAGGATAAGGAAAAACACTTTTAAGGCATCATCAATCATAAAAAAGGCAAGATTGCAATTCCTCTGTCTTTGTCTTGCACCGATGTTCAGTGTGCAAGGGCCACAGAAGAGAAGCATGAGCTGAAGAAGGTGAAAGTACATTATCTGTTCCAAAAAACAAACAGGCACATATCTGTTTCAATAGATGATACATCTGCTGAAAATTATCAAACAGATATATACATCTGTTGCAACTGTTGTCTAACCTGTTACATCAGATTCATTATCTATTTTAACAAATGAGTCTTATGTTGCAACAGATGGGTCATCTGTTCAAAATTATCGTACTACTCTGATTTACCTATTTGAATTTATCCCAACAGATAATCCATCCGATGCAACATAAGACTCATCTGTTACAACAGATAGAAAATTTATTGTATATATCTACTTAGCATTGAGAATTCTGGCTTTCCAGGTGGATATCACAGCTACTGCCGTAGAGCATAATATGACAGTTGATAATCCATCAACTACTTCCAAAGATGAAGAAAAAGTGGAGCCTGTCAGTTTGGGAGAATGGAAGAATTATCCGTTTGAAGGGTTCAACATCTCGGATGAGGCCCCAAAAAAACTAACACAGTTGATCAACGACTATTCAGAATGGATTGTCGATGGGCTGTTAAAGCATCATGCCGGCAGGTACATAAATCAATTTTATGGATATTGGTTTATACAATTCTTGTTGTAAGAACCTGACATTAACATATATAAATCATTATGTAGAAAACAAAATAACGAGCGCTACAAAGTGAACGAATCGAGTCTTGGTTTTGATTTGTTCGACTTTGTTGTTGCATACCGAGAAATGAAGAATTGGTTCTATTTGATGTCAGAGCCCCAAACTCGCTTGAATGATGAGGTTTAAATGTCATACATATTACTATTAATTAGTACTTTATTTAATTGCATTTGCGTATTGATTTTTTCATCACGTAATTCAAAATATTTGATAATATGTGCAGCACATCAATGTTATTTTTAATACCTTCGAAAGAAGACCAAGTTGCAAACACAAGAATAATACAGATACACAACAGGAAATTATTTGTATAAAGTTTACATCAATAATGCCTACGATAGGTATTTTCAACAGCAGCCGGAAGTTTTTCAAAACGAGGAATGCTTAATCAACATCATTAAAGGTTTTAGAATTTCGACTGGCTTACCTTGGCATTTGGTCAATGAATTGTACATCCCAATCAATTATGGTGATGAATTCCATTGGGTGTTGGCTGTCGTCGTTCTAAAAGAGAGGCACATCTGAGTTTATGACTCGATATCGTGAAGGAGACGTTTCGGGCCGTCGTCTGAGATACAAACGATGGCCAAAATATTTCCTACTTACCTTGATATGAGTGGTTTTTTGGATCAAAAGGTTCATACTGATTGGTCGGCGATTGAAGCATACCGGGATAAAGTGGCTAATCTATTTGATGTACAATATGTTGACGGAATTGCTCAACAAACTATTGGTAGCCTGTAAGTTTAAGTGTCATGATTTAGTTTCATTTTAAAAATTTCACAATGCTTGCATGAACTGCAAGATATGGATTATCTATTTTTTTATAACACCGGGATTGCGATAATTTTGTTGCCACCTATGACGAGTATTTGAGCGATGGATTACAAGTACCAAATAATGGACTTGATGCCGGATTACTCCGCAAAAGATATGCTGCTCTTTTATGGAAATATGGAGTTAAAGATCCACGACGACAAAAGACGAATTCCATAGCACTGGATGAAGAACAACTTGTCCATATTGATTAGATCTTTATAGCTTGAGTCCGTCAATGTAATAAGCTATCCTCCTTGGTTTAGCTTGTTGATTTATTTGTAGAGTAAATCGTTTGTACCCATAATGATTTTTTTTACATTTCATTTATTTGTTGAGTTATTTCATGTAATTTTTGAAGGCTTCGATTTATTTTATTCTATCTATGAATATAATTAATTCTGAGTTTTGAACATGTTAATTAAAATGGAGTACTAGATTCAAATATCGCAACAGATAATACATCTGCTGCAACAAACGACATATTTTATCAGACAGATTTAGACATATGTTGCAACATGAGATGTAACACGTAGGTCATCTGCTGGAAATTATATAACAGGTCTTCCTACTTTTTTTATTTACTCCAATAGATTACTGATCAGTTGTAATAGATAAGTTATATGTTGCACCAGATCGTAAAACTGTTGCGACAGAAAAATGGGGAACATCTGCATAATGCAATAGATGACCAACCTATTCCAATAGATAATCAATCTATCACAATAGGTACTATATCTGTTACTACAAATATAAAATCTGTTGCATTATAAAAATTCAGCTTTACCAGACATAAAAATTATTGCCCCTACATGTATATTGAATTGGCTTGAAATAAAAATTTGTTATCGTGTTCGTCTCTGCCTTTGTAAATGTTCTTTTTATACACGGGCTCCAACCATTTAGTTAGTACCCCATATACCCAAACCCATTGCATCTTTCCCACAATGGTGTCGCACATATCGGTCATTTGTGTGCCGGTCAGCAAACACTCAATGTATGCAAGCAAGTATAGCCCACACGCTGCACCAGTTGTATTTTTTGGGAACTGTATGTTCTTATTTCGACCTTCAAAAACCCATGATTCCTTCGCCAAGTCTTCAGTCGGCAAATGATCCATCAGCTTACTCTGCGTCAACAACTTGGGCAATAACATCAAGAGTAGTTGCATGTGGGTTAAAAATGTCTTCTTGCTGAACACAGGTAAGTTTCAGTCATAAACCTTAATCTTTCCCTCGTATATTAGTATTTCAACAGTGAGAAAATGGGTGACATCCATGTTCATGACTGTAAGGATTCTCTTTGACTTGGTCCAACTCTTGTCGTATGGATATGACATCTTCCTTCTAACATATTTAATCGCTTCTTCATCCCATTGGAACGTAGAAACTAACTGATCGAATCCCGGGCCACCAAAATCAGCTATCTTACAGAGTTTAGCGTACCTATCCTTGAAATTATTGTAGAAGTTGAGGTCCATTATCCTATCGGCAGCATCATAAGCATCTGGGTATGCTAATTGCCTACCCCTCATGAGGCAGAGAATTTCATCAACATACTGTGGTATAAGAAGACAATTTTTAAATAGGTTAGTAATTGTAAAGAATAAAAAAACAATTGAAAAAATTCGATGCAGAGAGTTCTCTGAATCAGTTCACAGATTACCAAGACAACGCAACTTATGTAACAGATGTGTATTATGTTGCAACAGAATACCAAGTTTTCGCAACAGATTACACATCTGCTGCATAGATTTTTCTTCATGGAGTAGATTGGAAGGGTAGGTTAGCAAAAGTAAACTTACCTTGTCCTCATACCACATGCACATATTTGTCATATTTGAGAAGTCTTTGGCGGCAAATGAATGCATGGTATATTTTTTTTGAACGGGGAGAGTTGCAATTTTTGCTAATTTCAGAACGGAGAGAATTTGTCTAAATTTTCCTCTCTTCCTCTTAACCTCTACTGTAGGAGTGCATGGCTCCCTCACCTCGTTGGATGGTATGACACCCCTCCTGGATTTCAACTCCTCGGCAGCTTCAGCAATAGCCTCTAGTTTGTCTAGGAGTTTATCCTCTCTGTCCTTGCACACTTTGCATTTACAATGAGAATATGAGGGTAAGGAGGGGTGAGAAGGACCACTATAAGAGTGGGAGAGACCGGTGTAGGGGTGAGAGAGAGGACCTATGCAAGGGGTGTTTTCAAACATATTTATTTTTTACTGAGCACCAACATACTCATAATCATGACTGGAAGGAGAAGCAGCAGGATGATGGCTGCAACCATCACAAATAACTCCACCAGCAACACCCCCATAAAAAGCACCCGGATCTGTTGCAGTTTGAGTTTGGTCGTGAAGAGTTTCAACATTAGACTGACCTTGCCTAACTACTCTTCTTATGAATGTTGATCCATCTAATTTCTTCTTTATTAACTCCAACGTTGGGTTTTCTTTTGTATCAACAAGATCCAGAGTAAGAAAAGAAGTCATCCCCAGCTCATCAATGGTAGGCACGATCCAAGGATGCATAACCTATAAAAAAATAACAGTAGAAATTTAAATCATATAATAATAATTTGCAGTCAGTTGGGTTACATGAGGCTCGGGTTATGTTAACACATCCAAATTATGGAACAGATAATCTAGCTACCGCAACAGCTGATTTGTATGTTGAAATAAATTGATAATATGTTGCATCAGAATACCCATCTGTTGCATAATTTAAAGTAGATGGTTAATCTGTTGAGTAGGGTTCAGAGAACAGAGCAACATATGGTTAATCTGTTGTAAAATATGGATTGTCTGTTGCAACAGATTACCCATCTGTTGCACCAGTTACAGTTGACGAGAAATCTGTTGTAACAGATGAAACATCTGTTTTAATATCTTTCTTTGAGACAAATTATTTTAGTTGAAAGAAGACGTACTGCATCATCTATAGGGTTAAAGAGATCAGCCTCGTTAATATTTTTTTTGCTGCTCTCTACTGCAGTCAACTACCTAAGGATCCTTGGATGAGAAATCTTATCCGGGTAATCCATGAAATACTTTCGGAGGGAAGGAATGGCTTCACATACCCAAGCCTAAAAATTGTAAACAGGAAGCAAGCAAGAAAAAGTCACAAGTATATTCAATATAAATTAATGAATGAGTAAAAATAGTGATCAATTTTACCATAAAAGCCCAAGAAAAGCCGTATAATGTTGTCGTCTTTGGCTTTAGCTCTTTTATTAAATATTTGACAGTCAAGTAGTAGCGTAGCCCCAGGGATAATCGTTGAATTTCCCAAAATCATCAGCAAGCACTAACAAATCACGTTCTATGACTTTCTTGATATCTCTTGCCAATAAAACGGAATGGACAAACCAAACTAAGCACAATTTCTCCCTGTAGTGCTTTGGTATGTTTTTATTCTTGAGATCCGCTATCAAATCCTTCACTTTGTAGCTAGGTCCAACAATGCCCAACAACCAATTTTTTTTTACCTTGCGTTTGTTGGACCTTTTGTGGGGTGTTTTCTTGATGGCAGGTTCTTCTGGACGATCACATCTCAAGCCCGTCAGAATGGCAAACTCTTTCAATCCAAAACAAATCGGCATGCCACAGTAATTGATCCAGACTTCATCCATCTTATTTTCGCCCTTCTTCGGACCTCCATTATCCCCTGTATACATGATCCTATGCTTGAGAAGGCCATATACCATGATCATTGGGAAACGGAGAGGGCGGGGCCCAGACAGCTTAAGAAAGTGTACAAAGCAGCTCTTCTTAAAAAGTTCATCTATATTTTCCTTTTTCATAATACTCCTAAGTTCGTCAAAAGGTTTCCCCAACTGACATTTAAGTACAACATCACTAAATACTGTATTAGGGTTATTCATCGGCATCATAACTCAAAACTTGTCAATACTAATGGTTTTGACAGAATCATGCTGGAAATTCGATATTATTTCACGCCCCATTGGTGAGGAAAAGTTAGCACTTTCCTCAGCTTCATTTTGCCCTGACTGAGATTGTTCTGGAAGTTCCTCCGAATCTATCTGTACTCTAGCCTTTTTTGTTTGGTAAACGAAAGTTGATCCACTTTCTCCACTTTTAGTTTCTTTTCTCTTGGGAAACAGCTTTTAACTATAAACAAAAGAAAAACAAAAAATACATTGCATTTGATGTCTGCATAAATTTTTTAAAAAAGGTGTGATAAATTTCAATAAATTATTCTTACCACATAACCAAAAAAAATACTCCAACGGACAACCCATAAGTTGAAATAGATGGGGAGCCCAAATCTGTTTGAAGACCTGTTTAATATCCCCCTACAGATATTCCACCTGTTGCAACAGGTGGAGAAATTTCAATAAATTATTCTATGCCACATTACAAGAAAATACTCCAATGGATAACCCATCAGTTGGAATAGATGGGGAATCTGTTTGAAGACCTATTTAATATCTCCCAACAGATCTTCCACCCATTGCAATAGATGGACCACCACTACCACAACCAATGCCACAACCAATGCCACCAAGACCACCACCAATACGAACACCAAGACCCCCGACACCACCGCCAAAAAACAAAAATACCAACAACACCATAAATACCATCCAAAAATACCACGACAGTCAATAAAATACTGAGAGAAAAACTAGGGTTTTCTTGGGTGTTTCCTACTTTTTTAGCATCAAAAATCAAAATTGTTAACCCATTCTCGAAAATAATACAACTAAAAGTCTTTTTTTTTTATCATTAACTAAAAATCCCTATTTTTTAGAATAAAGAACAAATGTAGAACTCTTCTCAAACTCTGTTACATGCAAAGATAGAGAAAAAAAAGAGATACAAGTGGGAATGAAGTTGAAAAAACAACTATATATAGTCGTAAATGGTAAGAAAATCAACCTATTTTGAAGGGTTGAGCAATATGTTTAGTAGTTATTGATTGTATTATTTAGAGGGAGAGGATACCCCAAGAGAGAGAAAGAGAGAAGAGAGAGAACTTAAGATTTAAAATAAAAAGGTTCTCTGCAAATAGATGATTTGTATGGGTTGATTTGTAATTTTGGAAAAGAATGACAAGTTTTGAAATTGCTAATTTGGTCTAAATTGATCTTAATTAATTTTAAAAAATTTAAAAGATATAAGTTTTAAAACATTGAGTTGATGAGAACTCATTTTAACTCAGAGTGATCGATCGACGACTTGGGTCAGGATGAATGCAATACCAATGCCATGCAATTGCAAAGACTCGATTGGTTTTATAGTTGACCCTATGAGCTCATTCATTTATCCCTAGTTCCACCTAAATCAACTTAGGTCCTATCACTATCCTAACATTGAGTTGATGAGAACTCATTTCAACTCAGAGTGATCGATCGATGACTCAGGTCGGGATGAACGTAATACCAGCGCAATGCAATTGTAAAGACTCGATTGAATTTGTAGTTGACCCTGCGAGCTTATTCATTCATCGCTAGTTCTACCTAAATCAACTTAGGTACTATCATTATCCTAACATTGAGTTGATGAGAACTCATTTCAACTCAGAGTGATCGATCGACAACTTGGGTCGGGATGAACGCAATACCAACACCATGCAATTGCAAAGACTCAATTGGATTTGTAGTTGACCCTGCGATCTCATTCATTCATCCCTAGTTCCACCTAAATCAACTTAAGTACTATCACTATCCTAATATTGAGTTGATAAGAACTCATTTCAACTCAGAGTGATCGATCGATGACTCAGGTCGGGATGAACGCAATACCAATGCCATGTAATTGCAAAGACTCGATTGAATTTGTAGTTGACCCTGCGAGCTCATTCATTCATCCTTACTTCTACCTAAATTAATTGCAATGAAATTTATTGCAACAAAGGACTAAGCTATTGAAAATTTTCAAACAGGTACATATATATTGCAACAAATGACATATTTGATTTAATTATCAAATAAATATTTGCATCTATTTTGACAGATAATTGAGCTATTAAAAATTTTTAAACAGATATTTATACCTGTTGTAACAGATCACATATATGATTTTATTAATTATCAAATGAACATTTTTATCTATTGTAATAGATGACTGAGCTGTTCGGATTTCTAAACAGATATTTATATATGTTGCAACAAATGACATATCTGTTTGAAAATCTTTTTTCTCTTTTAATTTTAAAGCAAGAAGCTTCTGGTCCGAGTAGATAATATCAAGTAGTAGTACTTACTACTAAAGGCAGTAAAAAATATTTCTTGGATATCTCAAATGTGAGTTCATTGAACAATTTTGTTTTGTCTTTTCAATGGCAGTAGTCATAGTCTTCCTCGTGCTCCTCAAATTATAAATAAAATTAATGTATATTAATTAATGAATATTGAAAACCACCACGTCTACGTACATAATATATCTATAGAAATTATCTCATCTCTTCCTTTAGCTGCAGTTTATTTTATGCAACTCTTATCTTTTTCTCTCCCCTCTTTAGGGTCACAACTTTTTTTCTCCCTTTTTTCTTCTCTTCTCATAAAGATCTTTTCGGATCTAAACCCATTCGTATCTTTCCTCGACTTAAATTCTATTTTGATCCCCTTTTTGATATTAAAGTATGGTTCATTATTGCCCTTTCATTCTCGTCTTCTTCTTTGCAAGTTATTTACATCAGTTTTTTATTTAATTAATATTTACCCATATCATATTTATTAATTTTTTTAAGGAACTTGTAAGTATTGAATAAACAGTTTGAGAATTTTTATTACAATATGAGAAAAAGGTCATCTGTTGGAAGAAGTTTAAAAGCCTTGTTGGCAGTATCTTTTTTTTTGTATGTATTTTTTTTGTTTCATTATTATTGATGCAGTTATTAATGTTGTTGGTGGGGTTGGCGTCGTTAGAACTTGTGGTGTGGTGTTGTTGATGGTTCTGGAACAAAGGATGTTATTTCTTTGTTGTTGATGATATTATTGGAACAAATGTTATTTTTTTTGTTGATGTTTATGCTGTTGTTGATGTTGCAACAGATGGAGAAACTGTTGGAACAAATAAAACCACCATAAAGGTGCAACATACTCCACATCTGTTGCAACATACTCCACATCTGTTGCAACATACTCCACATCTGTTGCAAAAGAATCCATATCTTTTACAACAGATGGATAATGTTCTTTTTGTGACATCAATTTTTTTTCTCTTCTTTGTAGATATAAGGAACTGACAATTGATTAACTTTTGATGGACTATCGCAAGAGGCTGCAGTAAAGATGGGATCAGAGGAATAAACTGCTTGCAGATGAAATCACTTCATATGTGGGAGGTATGTATTACTGATAATGATATCGTGGAATCACACACAGAGTGCACTAATTTTGTGACTGACGTTTTTACTATTAGTCATAGATCGTTCAAACAAAATGTCTGTAATTTTACAGTTAAGTTTGGTAGGTCCGAACTGATAAGGCTGAGGGACCATGAATATGGTTCTGATAGCCTGTTAAGATTTAATGTCGATTGTTTCTCATGTTTATTTGTCAAGTATTGTGAAGGAATATAGTTTTTGTGTCATTATAAAGAGATTCAATAACAATTGGACTAACTTTTAGGGTGCATTGGACCCTTAGAGGGCCTTTGAAGCTTAACAATGCATCTAACAAGAATGGAAAACTAGTATAGTTATTGCCCTGACCAAAATTTATATGGCTGGGTTGCTCGCTCGGGGTGATAAATATATGCCGAATGTGCGGTAGAAGAATGCTTTCGAAGGAAAATGGGTGGTTGATGGAAGACTATATCATCTGAGAGCTAATTAAAGAAGAGACATAAGGTAGATACAACTTCTAATAAATCTGGCCGGTGGAATTATATTAACAGATGCGATATCTGAATCAAGTGAAAATATAAAAGTGTATCCAGTAATGTAATTTCATCTGTTGTGCCTCTTAAAGAAAAATAATGTATTTGAGCACTTTGCTAGGGAGCTGCGTGGTCGAGATTATTACCTAGATAGAAAATAGAAAAAGACCAACAAAGAAGCCTCACGGGCATCGAGGATTGAAATGAAGTGCAACAAGTCTAGAAAACTTATGCCAACAACAACTGCAGTTAAAATAAGGAATCTAAGCGAAGGCGGCAAATTTCTGAATTTTCAATTCCATCTCATGCTTTCTTGTTTGTGTTTCTGATTAGGTCCACTATCATTGACCTAATCGGAACCACAAATGAGATTGAAAGGCAAATAGAGTATCATTGCTTCCTTAGCAATATGGTTATAATTGATTGTGTTTTCTTGCCTTGACATGCTTTCAACATTTCTTGGAGAAGATCAGATGCTTGCTATAGTATGTGAATTTTGATAATTTTCAAGCTTGCCTCCAGCTTGTTGATTCTGTGTTCAAGCTGGTCGTTGCTATCTTCGAAGTTGGTAAGGAGTTCCTCGTCTCTTGTGAGCTCGATTAGGAACACTACCTTCAAAGTTGTGGAATTCTAGAAGCCCTTCAGAACACTTTTTTAAGAAGCCTTAAAGGATACATAGAGGGTCTCTGTGTTTGTTTTAGGTCAAAATGTATTGATGTACATTGAAGATGTGGTACCAACAGTTGAACAACACACTTTAATCAAGCGTTGCTCCATGCATATTGCTTAACCAATTTGATAAATTAGTAAGCATGGATTTACGTAGCGTGTGATCTAAACCGGATCTACCCATCTTATCAAATATTACGTAACTCTGAGCTCATTACTCTAGCAAAAAAATATGACCGAGTTAGTGCACAAATTGAACGAGCTCAATCTATCAGCCTTTTTGCTAATCGCTCTTCTCCAATATAAATGACACGATATCTGTTATGCAAAAGTCTACACCGTCGCCAAATATGTTTGCCTGGGAGCAATTCTTCTGAAGATATCTGTTGATGTCTTCTGAAGAATTGCTCCCAGGCAAACATGTCTGGTGATGGTATAGACTTTTACATAGCAGATATCTTGTCATCTGTATTGGAGAAGAGTGATCGGCAGAAAGGCTGACAGATTGGGCTTTTTTAATTTATGCACTAACTCGAGCATATTATTTTGATAGGGTAATGAGCTTGGAGTTACATAACATTTGATAGGCTTGGTAGAGCCGGTTTAAATCACATGCTATAAAACTCCATGCTTACTAATTTATCAAATTGGTTGAGCAAGATGCATGGAGCAACGCTCGATAAAAGTGTGTTGTTCAACTGTTGGGACTACATCTTCAACATGCATCAATATATTTTGACCTAAAACAAATACAACGACCCTCCATGTATTCTTTAAGGCTTCTAAAGAAAGTGTCCTGAAGTGCTTATAGAATGCCACAACTTTGAAGGTAGTGTTCCTGATCGAGCTCACAAGAGATGAGGAACTCCTTACCAACTTTGAAAACGGCAATGACCAGCTTGAATACATAATCAACAAGCTGGAGGCAAGCTTGAAAATTATTGGGATTCACATACTACAGCAAGCATCTAATCTTCTCCAAGGAATGTTGAAAGCATGCTAAGGCAAGAAAACACAATCAATTAATCCATATTGCTAAGGAGGTAATTATACTCTATTTGCCTTTCAATCTCGTTTGTGGTTCTGATCAGGTCAACGGCGGTGGACCTGATTTGAAACACAAACAAGAAGGCAAGGGATGAAATTTAAAATTCAAAAATTTCCGTCTTCGCTTAGTTTTCTTATTTTAACTGCAGTCGTTGTTAGCGTAAGTTTTCTAGACTTGCTGAACATCATTTCTACCCTCGATACCCGTGAGGCTATTTTATTGGTCTTCTCCTATTTTCTACCTAGGTGATAATCCTGACCACGCAGCTCCCTAGCAAAGTGTTCAGATGCATTGTTTTTCTTTAAGATACAGAACAGATGAAATTACATTACCGGTACACTTTTGTATTTGCACTTGATTCAGATTTTACATCTGTTAAGATAATTCTATCGGCCAGATTCGTTAGAAGTTACTTTCTACCCTATGTCTCTTCTTCAATCAGCTCTCAAATGATATAGTCTTCCATCAACCACCCATTTTTCCTCGAAAGCATTCTCCTACCACACCTTCTGACATATAATTATCACCCCGAGCGAGCAACCCAACCATATAAATTTTGGCCAGGACAATAACTATATTGGTTTTCTATTCTTGTTTGATATAGTGCGAGGCTTCAAGGGCCCTCTAAGGGTCCAATGCACACTTAAAGTTAAGTCCAATCGCTATTGGTTCTCTGCAGTGATGATAAATATTAATCCTTTCTCAAAACTTAACACGCATAAACACGGGCACCAACCATCAATAATTCGTAACAGGGTATCTGCACCATCTTCATGAGGTCCTCAACCTTATCAATTTTGAACCCATCAAACTTAATGGTACAATGCAGGATCTTGTTTGAATAATCAATACGCAATCGGTTAAAAACTGCATTCATAAAAGCATTCTACTTTGTGTGTATTGTCCTGGTAACCTTATCAGTAATACATACTTAACCCCCACACATATGATAGTGGATCCATCTGCACGCATCTTATTCTTCCTAGGCCATCTATGACTTAAATTGAATAAGCAGATGACTAGCTTATTGCAACAGATGACACATCTATTTATATTGTCAAACAATTGGAGATATCTGTTACTATAGTTGTTCAACCTGTTGCAAAAATCAAACAGATATATACATTTGTTACAAAAGATTGCCTGTATGTTGTAATTTATCTAACAGAAAGAATATATTTTGCAACAGATTACCCATCTGTTAGATCTATTTTAAAGCAATTTTCTTTTCTTTTTGAGATACAATAATTTATAAATAGGTCCCTCCTTATAAATATGGATGATCCATATTCGTACAAGAATATTCAGATCGAGTCCTCGCGTGAACTTCAAAGGCAGTTTGATGAACTCCAGAGAGATTTGGCTGACTTCGGAGCAAGGCTGCCGGATGAAAAATGTCTGATTGACAATAATAATAATAATAATAATAATAATAATAGTAATAGTAATAATAATTAGGTAATATTTTTTATTTTAGCAATTATTTTCCTCCTTTTGTATATCAAATCTACCCAAGGGATTCAAAAATCTATGAACATTCATTTTATTTTGTTGTCGACTTTGAATTTTTAATTCTTATTTAGTATTTAATAATAATCATTCTGTTTATTCGTTGTTCTCAACATGTCGACGGTTGGTGGTAGGATTGAGCAGCAATTTGTGTCAACAGTTAGAGGTTAATCTAATACGACAGATCGATCATATGTTGCACCTGGCGGTTATTAATAAAAAAGAATTATTGTTATTAAGAGGGTGAAAAGAAAAAGACATAACTTTCCGTTCCGATTATTCAATATGAAAAATGTTTCGTAAATAAATAATAAGGAAATAAATGATAAATATAATTTATAACCACAATTTTAATAACTGATCGTGACTTTTCACCATTTTTGTTTTTGAATTTATTTATTATATAATAAAATGGTTATTATTTTATTAAGAAATTTGAAAAGGTATTTTTTTATTTATAAAATAAAAAAATTAGCAAATTTAGATTAATGATATGATGATAGTTTTTTTTTTTTTAAAAAAAGTAGATTATATGTTGCAACAATTAAATTATCTGATGCAACAGGTTCACTATGGTTGCAACAGATGATATATCTGTTGTCACAGATGGTTTATCTAATGCAACCTATATCGAGTCACAACTCAATAAAAGGGGTTCTTGGAAAGAACTAATTAATAATAATAATCTTAAAAGTCATGACTTATCACAATATTTCTTATTTTAATTAATTCATTACTTTTCACATAAAAAATATAATTAATAAATAGAGGTGAACAATTAGATTATATGTTGCAACAAATATGTTATCTGATGCAACATATTTTATATTTGTTGCAACAGATAATATATATGTTCTCACAGATGTGTTATCTTATGCAACAGATATAGAATCTGTTGCCACAACTCAATAAAAATGGTTCTTCAAAAGAACTAATTAATAATAATAATCTGAAAAGTCATGACTTATATCACAATATTTATTTTCTTAATTTAATCAAAAATGTAATTAATGTATGGAGATTAATAGTCGTGCCTTTTTACCTCTCATTCAAATTCAATCCTCTATAAATAGGTCCCTTCTTACTCAATCGTTCATTCAAATACACTCTATTTATTTAATGCATATCATCTTTCATATTACACTTTAGAAGATAAGATTATGACTGACGTTGCTTTTCTGCAAGACGCCGTGAATGAACTTCGGAATCAAGTCGTGATCTGCAATGGGAACTGGAAGGAGTTAGATCAAGAATGATCCGCGAGATACGCAGGCTGAGGAGGGCCTTGCTACTTTCGGTTGAAGATTGGCCGACTGAAAATGATGGTGCTGATAATAATAATAATAATAATTAGACTATTATTTTTCTTTTAGTCTAGTAAATGTATTTTTATTTGTTTTTATTTAATAAATAAATTATGTTTGATCTTTGACGTTTTAATCCATATTTAATTTTCATTCTATTTATTATTTTCTCAACAAACATGTCGATGATTCAACATAAAAAAGAATAATTTAGAATCCAGTAGCAATAGCAAGATTTATCTGTTAGGTTTGTGGCTAGGGTTGATGTGTTGTTCAAAACAAATTACTCATGTTGCAACATATAAAAAGTTGATACAACAGATAAATAGTCTGTTTCAACAGATGACTAGTTTGTTGCTTTGCTTGGCTCTGACGTTTTAATTCGTACTCCCTCCGTCTCAAATTATTCATCCCAAATTGAGATGCCACATTGATTAAGAAAAATAATTAATAACATGTCTAATTTACCATAACCCACTAATCAGTTGGTGGGACATTAGACGTGTTTGAAATAACCATTATTTGCTATTCAATAGAAATTTCATAAAAGAAGAAAGCTTTTAACGCCGGTCAGTATATAGTCCCCCTATTAAATGATGTTTCCATTTTAATTTGAAGAAAAAATTATTAATACAAAGGGTAAACATGGATTTTTTTGAATCTTTTCTTGATTAATGAAAAAGACAAGTAAAATAAGAAATCGAATTAGGAAATTTGGGATGGGTAATTGGATGTAAGGAATAATTTTGAATCCAGTAGCAATAGCAAGCATTGAAAACATATTGATCATCTGTTGGGTTTGTGGCAGGGGTTGATTTGTGTTGTTTCAAATAAATTAATCATTCGTTGCAATAGATAATTAGTCTGGTGCAACAGATAAACATCCTGATAGAACAGATAATACGATGATGCAACAGATAAACAGTCTGATGCAATAGATAAATCTTATGATGCAATAGATTACTCATCTAATGCACCAGATGATTGGTCTGTTTAAATTGTGGGCACTTATCTGGATTTATAATTGGGGTTCTGTCCATTGTTGGAAAAACAGAAGTGTACCCAGATGACAAATACGAATAAAAATCATAATTTTACTTACCAAAGTCACCTATGAAATAATGCCAAAAATGGAAAGTGATATAGTAAACAAAATTTGACCTAAGAAATTGGTCAGATCGCAGTAGTAGCATTGTACCAATAACAACAAATGGTCGACAAGAAGAAGATGAAGATGATAATGAAGTAGAAGATGATGAATAAAGCAGCAGAAATAGAAACAATTAACAATAAAAATTGCTAAGAGAGAGAAAACAACAATGGATGAGAAGAGATAGAAAAACGCCTTTTTTTCCTCTGATTTCCGTTATTTTAGGTATACATTGGGAGCAAAGTATAAATTTAAAAACTTGTGTATTATTTTCAAACTTCCTCAACTTTCTTAATCCATAATAAAGTAATTGTCACCTCCAACTAATAATTAAGACTTGTGTCACCTACACCTCATTTTAAAACTTTTTTGTCACCTGTGGCCTAAACCCCCAAGAAAGTAGGAAATTTTAAAATATTAAATTGAGAGTGGTTAATCTTATATGTATATAGATAATACTAGAGGAAAAAAGCCACTTAGAGTGGCAAGTATAAGCACCATAAAATTCCTATAAAACAGGGCCCGATCTAAAAAAAATGCAAAACAACTAATTTTGAATCTAGTTGTAGTAATTTTTAATGTGCTCAATTTTAAAGTTGTAGGTTTTAAAACTATTGACATGTATGCTTTATTTTTTTTAACAAATGAGAGTCTGTATGTTGGTTTGGGTACTATGAGTTAGTCCTTGAAGGGTGCTTAGAAAACCATCGATTTATTTTGGCTGAAAAGTATGTGATGAAAATGACCAAGAAAAGATTTCATAGTCAATGTTGTGACTGACAGGGATTTGGGGAATTAAGGTTTTAGTTTCATGCAAATAAGCAAATCAATAAGTTTTATAGAAAGGAATCAAAATTATTATTCAGAAAGGAGCATATAATTGTATGATAAACGACTGTAATTTCATAATCTACTTGGAATCCTCTCAAAATTCATATACTATAGATTCTTATCACTTTTTTGTTTGTTGATTAGTTTAGTTTATAAAAGACAAAGGCATTTTTTTTTTAATTTTCGTATATGTTAGATGGATGATTATGCACTTTCTTCTTGGGTGAGAGTGTTATTTAGTGGCATTAAGTTATACTTCATTGGTTTATTTTAGAGAAAAAACATCTTTTCCTTCCTGAACTTGTCCCCTAAACTCACTTTAGTACTTAAACTTAACTTTTATTTATTTACCCCCTTAACATCTTTAAAGTGTATTTGTTTGACCCCTAAAGCTGACGTGATATTTTTTTTAAAAAGGGGTGCGTTTATTTATTAAAAAAAGAAAAAAAGCCGTATTTTTTAAAATTAAAAACTGATATAATCCCACTTTTTATTTTAATATACATTAAAAAAAATATCCTTCTTCTTCAATGCCCCCAACCCCCCTCATGGCAACCCACACCCACACCCTACACTCTTTTATTCTCCAATTGATCATGAACATCAATACTCATTTTCTTTAAACCATCAATTCCCCCATTAACAATCTCATCCATTTTCTTCAACCATTAATTTCTCCATTAACAACCTCACCCATTTTCTTCAACCATTAATTCCTACATTAACAACTTCACCCATTTTCTTTGACCATTAATTTTTCCATTAACAATCTCACACACATTCTCCATCAACACATTCAAGATAGTAATTAATCGGACACAAGATGTAATAATTAAGATGTAATAATTCAACATTCTTATACCAAAAAAAGAAAAAAAAATCACCCTTTAGCTGAAAGCTTTGAAAAAAAGTGGAGTTTTTTTTTTGGCTTTGCTTTTTTCTGATTTTGGAAACCATAATTAACAAACAATGTGATTGGTCTGAGATTATCATAACGATTAAGTTGTTTCAAAATCAAATATTCAACCCTCATAATCAAAGTTATATTTGCAATTTATCCACTATGTTTTCTTTGATCCAAAACTATGGAAGAAGAAGACCCACCTGGCTTCTTCGAAAAAAATGAAGTTCTTTTTGATACTTTTTTTTTTTGTTTTGAAAAAACGATTGAGATTCAATTGAAAAACTAGGGGGGATGGGGCGCTGGAAGAGGAGGAAGGGGGCTTGCATTTGCAGGGTAGGGGGGGGGGGTGAGGGCTGGAAGAAGAGAAAACGTAGAGAGGGCGGGATGGGCGGATGGGGTGGGGGCTGTGAAGAAGAAAGAAAATGGGGGGTGGAGGTGCCTTTATATATATATATATATATATATATATATATATATATATATATATATATATATAAAATAGTACATACATATTTTTATTTTAAAAAAACATAAAATAATGTATGGGGGATTAAATTTTTTTTAGAAAAATAGTAATTTCTTAAGTGGCAATGACGTGGTGTTGATGTGTAGGCGAGTGTAGCACACTCTCTGTTGTGAAAGTGATATTCAGTTTTGAGGGGTAAAAATAATACACTTTATAGATGTTAAGGAAATAAATAAACAGAAGTTTAATTTAAGTGCTAAAGTGAGTTGAGCGGACAAATTCAGGGGGGAAATCATGTCTTTAGATTGATTTAAATGTATATGCATTTAGATTGATTTACTTTTGCGGATACAAATTAAAATAGTTAATTTATAGGAATATGTCTTTATCTCTTATAAATTTCTTTCATAATTTGTCAATTTCCTTATATTTTTCTTTGTAATTTTTAATATCCTTCTCAAATAAATAAAATCTTTCTATATAATTTTAAATATAGGATAATAATTGATATTGTTCTATTCAAATTTTTGTATTACAAAATTGACTTGAATGTATCTTTAAAAAAAATGTTGTACATATTCAATAATCTCAAATTTTCAAATTCAAATTATAACAACTGAAAAGAAGAGACAGGAAAAAGTGAGACTCTGGAAGACTTTCAATAATCTATATTACTAATAGATAACTATCTTTAGATATTATGTACGAATAATAGTGAAAATTATCGTTATTATCGTTATCAGTAATCCATATGTTCAGGAAAAAAATTGTATGAATATTATTATGTGTGAAAATATATTTAAAAGTTGTCATGTATATCTCCACATTTCACTCCAAGTAACATGTTAGTAGTGGTTATAACTTTTTCGACTATATTTTTATAAATTTTAAAATCAATACATTACTTTAACTCTTTTTCTATTGTCTATTATTCTCCTTTTTTATTCCTTTTTCAGTTTTTCTTCTCTATTTTTTCTTTTTTCTTTTTTCTTTTTGTTTCCTCTTTCTTTTTTTTTTCTTTTTTCACTTTTTCATTTTTCATTTTTTCTCCCTTTTTTCTCTTTTTTTTTTCTAGTACTCTTTTTTTTGTTGTGTTGTATTTTTCTCCTTCTTTTTTTTCTCGTTTTTCTTCTTCTACTTTTTTTCTTTTCATTTGTGTGAACTAATAAACACAAATACAAGTGTGAACTATAAAATAAATACCAATATGAACTATAACATACAAATACAAGTGCGAACTATCATTTGTATTTTTTAATTATTGAAAAGAAACGATTGATTTTCTTTCTACGAATACTTGTTTGTATTATTGATATGAGTTGTATTTATTGATACAGATAAACACAATTCAATTTTTTATACAAATACAATATATACAAATACATAGTGTATTTGTATTTGAAAAATCATTTGTTTCATTTGTTTGTAATTGTATTTGTATCAAGTGATATTTGTTTATTTACAAATATGAATGATAAATTTGATATACAAATACAAAACAGTACATTTGTATCAAATGATACATTACATATTTATATATTTTAGAATCAAGAAAATACAATTAATGCATTTACTTATTTATATACAAATGATAAATTGTACATAGTCACAGCTAAATACAATATGCAATCAACTTACAAATACAAATACAAAATACTTCTTTAAAAATAAAAGGCATCGACGAAAATAGAATACAAATACAAGTATAATCCAAATATAATCTAAATATACAAACACAATAAAACCATAATATAAATATAATTCAATATAATATGTAGTCAATTATAAAATACAAATACAAAACAGTTCTTTAAAATACAAGTGTGAATTATATAAAATGTAAATGATGGTGTAAACTAACAAATACAAATACAAATATAAGTGTGAACTATAAAATACAAATATAAATGCGAACTATAAAATATAAATCAAGCGCAAATTTTAAAGTACAAATACAAATACAGTTGTATCAATGAATACAAAAATATAAATGACGATGTACGATAAATTATCATGGTATTTACGTTATCATCCATGACTTGTACTCGACTAGTCATATTTTTTTAAAATATAAAAAATATAAAATAGAACAAAATAATAATAAAGAAAATAAGTACAAAAAAAGAAAACAAAAAAAATCAAACAAGAAAAAAGAAGAAGAAAGAGAAATAGAAGTTAGAAATTAAAGAGAAAAAACAGAAAGAAAGAAACGAGAAAATAAAAATAGGAAAAAATAAAAATAAAAAAAGACAAAAAAATGGGGAAAACACGAAAAAGAAAAAAATAATGGTAGTATTTTTGGCGAAACTAAATATGTAGTGCATTTATATTTTATATGAATACAGACCACTGAATAAAAGTGAATACATCGGCTGAAAATCGAATACAACGATTATAAATGGTAACAATAATGGATTTGATTTAAAAGGTTAAAAATGTTTGAATTTAAATTAAAAGATAAAGTAGCTAAAAGTACTTATATGTAGGAATTTTAAACAATTATAAATAAGAAAATAAAGGATAAGAAAATTATTAGTGCTTATTACACGAAATAATAAAACAAGATTATTAAAAACACTAATATACTTTATGATAAGTGAAATGATTTTTTTAAAATACATAAGGCGAATTCAAAATAAAAAATTAGTTATGAATTTGGCAGTATTTATATTATATATGATATTATGTAAAATACTAAATGGAAATAAATTAACAAAATTGTTATATTAGGAAAAAACCATGTACATGAAAAGGGAGATGATCAAAATATACAAGTTCTTATTATACTTTAGATGAATTTAAAACCATATCTTAAAATAGAATATAACATTATTTGCATTATAAGTGAAATACTAAAGGTTACATATTCAAATATCAAAATGAAAAAATTGATGTATCATAAAATAATAAAAACATTATAATAGTTTATAAGAAAGTAACTTTTGAAAATGATGTAGAAAAAATTGTTAGACTATTTGAGGAAGGACGGTCTTCGCTTTGAGGGGTGATGTAAATGAATTAAAAACTAACTTGGAAAGATAGTGCAACCATATTTATAATTTTTATTATTTTAGAAAATAACATGAGTAAATGATATTTCAAAATATTATTGTTAAATGTAATTAATGAAATAATCTCAATCAATAGAATAATGTTTTAAAGATGACTAAGTGTAGGTGTATGAATAATTTATATTTACGAATATTATATTAAAAGAGATTAATAGATAAGAATATCAAATCAAGTAACAATTAAATTAAAGTTATATTTTGATCTCACAATATTAAGTAGTGGGTAACGTAGTAACAGTAAATAAAAGAACACAAAGAAAGAGTTAATATAAAACAAAAAGTATAAGACCTATCTAAACATAAACATTTAAATACATATGAAAGACAATTTAAAATGTGAATACAATATGTATAATATGTGGCAGAACATTATTATGAGATTTTTTTAAAAAAAATGAATGTGAATTTTAGGAGACTGTAATCCAGATAAATGAAATAGAACGTCCAGTAAACATAACAACAATTAGAAATCAATTATAGCAGTGAATTTAAAGATGATTAAAGATTGAACAATTCAAATTCAAAGTATTAAAGCCTTATTTTACAACGAGTACCCATGTCACATGATTATACATATTTTCTTAAATTTGGCACATTCTTATTTATTTTCAGCAAAATAAACTTCATCCCAAGGTGGATGTAATTCAATTCGAATAACATGAGAAGAAATTGAGAATGAATTTTTTAGTAGTTAGAATCATGATATATTTTGAAATGGTGGTATAAAAAAATAATATAATTATAGTATTTAATTGTATTAAAATGTTATTTGATGATTGTGCATATGTATTAATATTTTATTGATTCAGCTCCATGTTTCTTAAGTAAGAGGTCGGGAGTTTGATCCCCGCTTCTGGTGAATGGAGCAAACTCTGTGGCCAGTTTCCTATCGTTTAGTGCGCTGATAGAGGAATAAAAGAGTAGTCTCACCACTGTCGACTGTCGGCTGTGAGGATCAAAAAATAAAATAAAATATTTTATTAAGTATATATTATTAAATATATTTTATTGAAAAGGAAGATGATAATTACATTTTAATAAAACTAAAGTGATGTGATATGTTCAAACTATTAAAATTTTTTTAATTTTGTGCATCGTTCAGGGTATGCATACTAATTTAGAATAGACGTTGTCTTTGTACGGGCTTCTGCTAACTAGTCACATGGTAAGTAGTATCAATATGTTGTACTTATCTGCAACAATATCCAGCCCCGAACCCAAGTGCAATTCTTGTAAATTCCGCCATTTATTCTGCTAGGCTCAAGAACATGGGAGATATGGATTGGTGGGTGAAAATGCCAAAAATTGAACTACACGCCCACCTTAATGGCTCTATCAGAGACTCCACTTTACTGTATGTTCTCTCTTTCTTATCAATACTCCCTTGTTCTTGGAAAGTAGTACAAATAATATTTCTGTATGTTGATTTCTTGGGAACAAATGTTTTAAGTAGATAGTCCTACCTGTTCACTTCTTCCTTGATTCTTGGAAAAAAAATGAAATTCTTGGGTGTTATTCTTGTTTTCTCCTCTTTTATGTTAGGGGATGAAATCAGGTGGTTTGTTTTCTTTTTACTGCCTCGTCCCAATTTAAGTATCTTAGTTCGATTGAACACAGAGTTTAAAAAAGAGTGAGATTTTTGTTGGGTGGTTAACTCCCTCGGTCTGAATGTAAGTGTGTTAGTTTGATAGGGCACAGAATTTAAGAAAGAGATTTTTGAATTTTATGGTCTTATATAAATATAATCTTTTAAATCTTGTTATCTTAAAGTTATTATGTAAGATGTTGGAATTGGGAAACTTACTGGAAAGGGACTATCTCTTTGGGACAGGTCAAAAAGGAAAATAACACTCAAATTAGGATAGAGGCTGTAGTAATGGTGGGAGGGAAAAAGAGATAAATGGTTTCATAAGTGTAGGAGTAGATTTAATTTGATCAAATAATAGAGTAAATGTTCCATTTAAGTTTACAAAAGTGGGTGAAATCTAGTTCATGACTAACCAAGAAGGCCAATAGCAAAACCACTATGCGTAATGGGAAGCTTTTTAAAAAAAACTTATTTGCGAGCTTACCTGGTTTTTGTGCTAGTGGTAAGTACTCATTAGCGAGTATCTGGTCACTAATGATTCTAGATTCCACAACCTTTTTACCATAGTCTACACTTGTTTGTCTGAATGGTCGACCTTGCCATCAAGTTGTGTCACTCGATCCTTGAGTGTTTCCTTGTGTGGTAGCTTCATAATTACAAACATAGAAATTATTGTACGTAATAACATAAAAAGTGTTGGTTTCAGAAGATAAAATGTCTAATGTTTTTCCACTTGGAGAACTTATTGGATTGTCTCTAGCAAGGAATTCGTTGAGGTGTGCAACCTGAGAAAAAAGTCCTTAAAGAAAAATATAAGAAAGAGTTTTATCATTGATGTGAATGTGATGCTGATAGTTTCATGTGCTAGTAAACATAATTGACATTAGCTATTGCTGAGGCAATACTTATAAACATATGAAAAGTAGGATGTCTATTCCTCAAATTATTATCCATATAAATATATTGTGATATGTAATGGACCTTCTCTTTTGTATGACCCTTAGTTTTCTTTAGTTTAGGGATGTAAAGAATGGAACTTGGGCCTAACTCAATCCCAAAAGCTAGCTCATGAGGGAGGATTGTTCAAGTCCATATAAGGAGATCAATTACCATCCCTTTTTCGTCGTGGAACTCTTAACATTTCTCTACATGCTTAGACGTCGTTAATTGGAGAGAGCAATATAATATGGAGGACCAACATCGGTGAACTAAGATTTGAAATGGGTGTGACTCTGATATCATGTAAAGAGTGAATATTGGGTCTATTTTTTGTTTAGAGAATTAAAAGGCTCAATGATAAAAAAATCGTATCAAGAATTCACCCTACAAAGGTTCAATCAAAACCCCAAAAAAGAAATCTTACTCATAATATTGTCTAAAAAAATGAGTATAAAAAATTGAAATTCTAATTTGATACTTCGATAACGCTATCAATAAATTCTACTGCTCTTTCCACCTGCTCTTTCCATTGATAGTTCCTCATCCCAGAATAGATGTTTCTTTCTTCATTTAATCCAAGATTCTCTTTTTGCTTAGAATCATTGATTGCTGACTCGCTCCATGTGCAGTGTGAATCATTAATTGATTAACTTGATAGTTACTAGGTGGGGTAACACTAATTGGTGAGTTTTAGTTGTCCAGTTAATCATTCATGGTAAACAATATTCGAAAGACCAGAAAAAATCAACATAACTTCATTGAACGGATCAACTAAAAGATAGCTGTGATGGTAAAAATTTCTAATTAGTACGACTATTCCACTTGGATGACAATACCAATCATTTACCTTTGTTGTACCGGGGTTGGGGTTACTTTTGTTAGGGACAAAATGCATCAAAATCTCAAGTAAGGGACTTCCAGGATGAATTTTGAAAGTCCATCCTCCTACGCATATTTACGGAACTGTTTTCAAAAGCAACAATCAACTTGTTAAAAAAGGCTGTCTTCTGGAAAGAGTTCCAAAGCAAGGGTGATCTATGCAACCATAATGTATATTTTTTTGTTTTGAAAAGTTCTTTTCTTTTTTGAAGTGAAATGCTTGAACAAACTATTGAATTCCTTAACTTCACATGACGTTACTTCATCAGGCAGTTCATATTTGAAAATGACGTCTGCAACTAACTTTTGAAAGTGTTTGAGGTGTTCTTTAAAAGTATTGTCATTAACAGCCATGAATAAAAAATTGTATAAACGAATATTTTGGTCTGCTCGTAGATAAACTCGATCATGCAAATTTCGATGGCGCTTTCCGGAGTTGCGGATTGTCTACAACCTCAAAATTATTTGTTTGAATTTTTTTTAAAAGTCATCTCCTATTCCAATACACTTAATAGTATCACCGTAAATATTTCGCATATCATGTTTATCTTGTTAGTCAACCAAATACTAAATGAAGATATTTTTTTTTGAAAATCATTACTCCATTTTTCTTGTATATCCTAAGATCATGCTACTTTATGAGCCATGATGAGTTGATTTCATTCAATGTATATATAATTTTTTCAGCATCCATTAAGTGTTGGTGCTCTAGTGTACTAACATTCATTGTGGATGTTGAATCCTTAAATTTTAACTCACAATGAATAAGGTTTCCTTAAATTTATTTCCAATTTTGTAATGTTGGACGTTGTCGGAAAAATGACTCATTGCAATACCAAACTTTAAAATGTATGCGTAGGAGATTGAACTTTAAAATTTCTCTTGGGAGTCCCTTAGGTAAGGTTTTGATGCATTTTGTATCCGACAAGAGTAACCCCAACCCCGGTGTAACAAAGTTAAATTATTGGTATCATCGTCTAAGTGGAATAGTCATCCTAATTAGAAATATTTACCATCACAACTATCTTTTAGTCTATCCGTTCAATGATGTTGAGTTGATTTTTGCTGGTGTTTTGATTATTGTTTACTACAAATTGTAAACTGGACAATATAATGATCCACATGACACATGGAGCGAGTCAACAATCAACGATTCTGAGCACAAAGAGTATCTGGGACTATATGAAGGAAGAAACGTCTATTTGGGGATGAAGAACTATTGGTGGAAAGAGCAATGGAACTTATTGATAGCATTATCTAAGCACCAAATAAGAGTTTTAATTTTTTATATTTTTTTTCTTAAACATTATTTGAGCCTTTAATTCTCTTAAAAAAAAGGTCAAAGATCCATTCTTACATGGTATCAGAGCCAGATCTATCCCCAAATCTTTGTTCAGTGATATTGGGTCCCCATATTATATTCTCCAAGCTTCAGTTAACGAGGTCTGGGTGTGCGGGGAATGTTAAGAGTCCCACATCGAAAAGGGATGGGTAATTGGTTTCCTTATGTGGATTTGAACAATCCTGCCCACATGTGCTAGCTTTTGGGGTTAAGTTCAAAATCCATTCTTTGCATTCCTAAACAAAAGAAAACTAAAGGTCCTACAAACGAGAAGGTTCTTTGCATATCACAATATAATTGGGTACTTAGAGGAATTGACGATCTTATTTTTCATATATTGATAAGTATTGTCTCAACAACAACTAATGCCAATTATGGTTACATTATTAACACAAAACTATCAGCATCACGTTCACATTAATGATAAAATTCTCTTTCCTTTATTTTATTTTAAGGACTTTTCCCATGTTGCGCGCGTCAACTAACTTCTTGCTATCGACAATCCAGTAAGTTCTCCGAGTGAAAAAACATTAGACATTTCATCTTCTGAAACCAATAACACTGTTATATGTTATTTGACGTACGATAATTTCTATGTTGCAATTATGAAGCTACCGAAACACTCAAGGATTGACTAACGCAACTTGATGGCAAGGTCATCCATTTAGATAAACAAGTGTAGACTATGGCAGATTGGCTGTGGAATCTGCAATTGTTGGTCACCAGAGGCTCGCTAATTAGTATTTACCACCTACATAGATACAGGGTAACCTTGCTAATGCGTGTTTCTTAAAGCTTCCCTTTATGCACATTGTTTTGCTACTTGCTTTCTTTGTTAGTCATGAACTAGATGTGTGACCCCCTATTGCAAACTTGAAGGAACATTAACTCCATTGTTTGATCAAATTGAACCTACTTCTACACTTATGGAACCATTTATCTTTTTTTCTTCTCTCCCATCTCTGCTAGACCCTCTCTCCCAATTTAAGTGTCTTATTTTCCTTTTTGACCCGTCCCACAAAGAACGTCTTTTTATATATTTAGCAAGTTTTTCAATTCCAAAATCTTACATTGTACTTCCTCCTCCCCATTTTACTTGGCCCCTTCACTAGAAAAAGTTGTTTCAATATAGTTGTCTAATTTATGAAATCAAGAGAAGTTTATCATGTTCTTCTAATACTACCTTTATCATCTAATTACTATATAAATTATTTATAGTAAAATTTAATTTCCAAAGCATAATTATGGTCCCCGTTCGGCCATGAGAATTTATTACTTTTTTTTCAATTTTTTTTTTCATTTATTACAAAAATGGTGTTTGGCCATAAGAATTCCAAATACAACTCCAAGGCGAAACTTGTTTTCACTTCTAATTCTCTCACAAAAAGTAAAAAAACAACTAGGGGTGTGCAAAAATCAAACCGACCGATAAAAATGTTATTGGTATTGGGTTAGCGGTTTTTTATTGGTTTTATAAATTTTTTTATTGGGTAAACGGTTCGGTTTCGGTTTTAGCTTATTGGGTTATCGTTTAAACCGATAACCCAATAAGGATACACCAAGTTATTGTTTTATTCCTATTTATTTTATATATTTAAATCTCTATCTATATATATATAGAGAGAGAGAGAGAGATAAATAGATAGATAGATATGTATTTGCATATATATATTATATGCACTACTTATTCACAATTCAGTGATTCACAAAGTATTAACCTATTCAGGGCAACAAAGACACAATATAAAGCTCAGCTATTATCGTATTGAAAAGCTTGAAGCATTTATAGCTTCCAACAATTAGGATTTAATTTTTTTTCTAACTAACATTCAGTTCAAGTTTGAAGATTCTTGTAAACTAAAATGCATTGTGTAGGATTTTGGCGGTAACTAAGATTTTGTTTTTTTATGTTAGTTGTTACTATTTCTATTTTATAAGTATTTTCTTATTAGTTAAATCGAAAACCGAACCGTTAAGGACCAAAAATCGATAAACCGAAACTGATAAGAAAATATCTTATTGGTTGGTTATTGGTTTTACATATTTAAAAACCAAAAACCGAACCAATAACATATAAAACCGTACCGAACCGACCGATGCACAGCCCTAAAAACAACAACTCCAGTTTATCTTCATGGCCAAACACAACTCCAACTCCAACTCTAAAAAAATTTGATTTTCATGGCCAAACACCTACATAAAGTTTGTTTAATAAAATAAACCTCTAATAAATGCACCCAAGCCTAGTGGTTCAATGAAGTTGGTTGAGCACCATGAGGTCTCAGATTCAATTCACAACAGAGACAAACACTAGGCGATTTCTTTCCATTTATTCTAGCCTTGGTGGACAGAGTTACCTGATACTTGTTGCTGTTAGGAGGTTGCAGGTATCTCGTGAAATTAGTCTAGGTGCACGCAAACTAGCATGTACATCACGGTTAATAAAAAAAATAAACGTCTAATAAATAATTTCTTAAGGGGATAGCCAAGTCAACATGGCCAAATGAAATGGAACGGAGGGAGTAACTTTAAGGGGTCGTTTGGTGTGAGGTATAAAGGATAAGTAGTCCCGGGATAAAATAAAAGATTATTTTATCCCATGTTTGGTTGGAGGTATTAGTTAATACCGAGATAACTTATCCCACCATTTAACCATAGTGATGGGATAAGTTATTCCATATGCATGGTGGGATAAGTTATCCCGGGTAATCCAATTATCCCAAGATAACTATTTCCAAATCAAACGACCCCTAAGTGTATTGGAGTAGGAGATGACTTCAACACCAAAAGCTAGTTCATGAGAGGAGGATTGTCCAAGTCCATATAAGTAGACCAATTACCCATCCCTTTTCCGATGTGAGACTCTTAACTAGGGACATACCATTAAGCAATGAATTTTGTTGTTACCCGTTGAGGGAGTTCGACTAGACTTAGACTACAAGTTATCCATCAATTACCTTGTTTTTCTTGGAATTCCCTTTTTTGAGTTCTGAGTTGGCAATTGGTCTTGCTTTGGTTGTATTTTCCAATAACCTCTCTGTGGTTCAATCTTATTCTGCAGGGAACTTGCTAGAGAAGTGGGTGATAAGGGACTCGTATGTTTTCCTGATGTCGAGCATGTTATCTTAAAAGGTAAGACAATATTCTTCTTGTGTTTTTCATATTATTGATGTGGAGCATGTTATCTTAAAGAATAAGCTGATATATAGTAATATTTCAAGCTCCTTTTTTTTACTTCCTTTTGAGTATCTTGAAACTTGCCTTGAGCTTACCTTTGGGTGATTCAGATGATCGTTCCCTTACCGAAGTGTTCAAATTGTTTGATTTGATTCACATTATTACAACTGACCATGAAACTGTAACCAGAATTACTAAAGAGGTACCCTATTGTGCAGTAGCTGAAACTTTCATAACATGCAATGTATGTTGCAATTATTTGATTCTTTTTGTTATCACTATGAAAATAGGTAATTGAAGATTTTGCTGCTGAAAATGTTGCATACTTGGAGCTAAGGACAACTCCCAAGGTACTTGAACTTTAACATCAGCTTGATCAGTAGGCTCCTAATTTAGGGCATTATTGTGCTTGTTGTTACAATGGATATATAAATTGAGAGAATTATGATAAGTCAACCATCAGCCTTGTGGTCTTGGCATTTGGAATCAAATTTAGCAAGCATAGCTCAGTTAAATTAAGTGAAAATAGATACTTGACATTATGCTTTGATTTTAGCTTCATTTAGCTTATTACCACTAGTTTTTCGAGATAATTATTTTGTGGAAGGGTATAAAAGCAGGAAATATGATGCAAATGCTTTCTTACGCATTTAATTCCATGTATTTTGTACTTACTTTAAAGGAAAATGATTAGTTGGAAAAGCTGTTAAGTTCACCTAAAAGATGTCTTTGCTGGTAAATCCTTATTTTCAGAGAAACATGATAAAATTCTTGATGTTGACGTTGCTGTTTAGGATCATGTGTCTTTTTAGTTATCCTAGGTTTGTTATCTTTCTTATTGTCTAGGTATGACTCTTATGTTATTGTGGCTAAGTTCATAGTGTGTGTTTTAAATCATATATTAGGTGCATGTCTACAAGTGTTTCTTCACACCTATAAAAGCTCTCCTTGTGATGTTGTTATGTAAAAGTGGAGTTTTTCTATATATGATATTGTGAAGGACCCACCTAAGATACCAACAGCTGCATCAACAGTTCAGACCTCCAAAAGGATCCTTCACATATGTACTGTTCTAGCTCATTCATAAATAGATCTTATTTTTGATGTCTTTTCTGAATGCAGAAAAATGTCTCCAAAGGGATGAACAAGAAGTCATATATGGAAGCAGTTTTAGACGGTTTAAGGGCTGTTACTTCTGTTGAAGTTGATATTTTTAATGAACCTAATTTTGATTATCCTGCTAATGCCGGTATTTATGCTCGGAGCAATGATGGTGCAAGCAATGGATCAGGAAAAAGGAAAATATACGTCAGACTTCTACTCAGTATTGATCGTCGTGAAACAACAGAAGCTGCAATGGAAACTGTATGTTCCTCAAATCTGATGCATAAAGAGGCTAAAAGGGAGGGGACGGCCCGGTTCATACCTACTCCGTAGGTGTCGGGGAGGGGGGGGACCGGTCCTGGCCTCACCTACGCGTCCTCACCCCAGCTTCGCTGGAGGGACGTTTTGAACCCCCGACCCTGGCACGCCACGGTAAGCAAGCTTACCGCTGAGCCAGAGCCATCCCTCTGATGCATAAAGAGGCTGAAGGTATATATATAGACCTTACAGTCCATGGCTTGCTAACTTCTTTGTGGTTGGTGAAGGTTAAGCTTGCTCTGGAAATGAGACATTTGGGAGTAGTGGGTATTGACCTTTCTGGCAATCCTGTCATTGGTGAATGGTACTATTTTGCTCATAAAAGATTTTGTATTGCATATTATTCTTGCCTTGCATTGTCAATAGTCTAAAAAGGTTTGAGTTTTTTGATACTTTTTGTCTTGTAGGCTAACTTTTCTTCCTGCTTTAGAGTTTGCTAAAGAGCAAGGACTTCTCATTACCCTTCACTGTGGCGAGGTGCATCTGGCTTCACTAGTTTGTCCAGCTTTTATCAGTATCACACCGTTATTTCTCTGACTGGTGTATTTGGTACTTAGTGCTATTAGGTACCCAATCTTGTGGAAATCAATGCAATGCTAGATTTTCTTCCTGCAAGAATTGGTCATGCTTGTTGCTTTGGAGATGAAGAATGGGCAAAGCTAAAATCCTTAAAGATACCGGTTAGAAATTTTGCATGTGCATTTCCAGAGTTCTAGGACATTCTTTTTTTATACAATACAGTCACGCATATCAATGATTGAGCAAATACTTGATCAAATTTCCTTCCTACCCTAGAGGACTGTATACGAGATGATATTTCTCCTTTTTCTTGATTACCCTGCGTATTTGCTGGGTAAAGAAAACTGCTGGATGTTTCCATCTAGAGTACCACCTAGTGTTGTCAAAGGCATGCTTAAGTGAGCTTAAGCCTTGAAGTGAGGCACAAAACATGTTGAGTGTTTCACCCCGCATAATGTGAGCTCTAGCATCGTCATCAAGGCCCTAACACACTTTTTGTAGCCAATGCGCCTCTCTTGAAGGGTAGATACTAAACAATTGATATTCACTTTATTGTAATTCCTTTTTTCAACTTCTTTGTCCATTATATTTGTTATTTATGCTTATTATTACTAGTCTTGGACTAAACATACATATTTGTTTTTTTCCCTCCATGTGTTCCATCTTTCATTAAAGTCTATGCTTTATTTGTGTTTAATGCTTTAACAGCGGTTAAAGCTTCAATAGAGCTTATAGGTTTTTTGCTTATTCGCTTTTGTTAACACTGAGAACAACAAGATGCAGAATCTTTTTTGGTGGTGGATTGAAATTCTCTTTGCCTACTGATCCTTCTGTTTTGTCACATTGTTTTCTATGTCATCGTAGGTTGAAATTTGCTTGACTTCCAACATCAGGACTGAAACAATATCTTCAGTGGATATTCATCATTTTGGTGAGGTTTCTGATTATCTTTAGTTTATACTTTTTGCTGTATCTAAATGTAATGAGAAGCAGAAATGTAAACCTTCAGTCCACTATCCCTCCTGTCCTGTTGCTACTCGTCATCTTTGACAAAGTTGTTTCTTATGACACTAAATACTTTGAACCAAGTGCATAACCTTAGCTCTGACTTGCAGCCGATTTATATATAAGTGGACATCCCATTGTCCTCTGCACTGACGACTCAGGGGTGTTCTCTACCAGCGTATCTGACGAGTATAGCCTTGCCTCTTCTAGTTTTGGTAGGTATTACTTTATGCAGACGTACCTAGTAGTGTTCTAGATTATGCTCTCTCTAAAACCTACGTCTTACATTATAAAGGTATACAAAAGAGGGAGATGTTCCAACTGGCTAGGAATGCCGTTAATTTTATTTTTGCTGGTAATAAAGTAAAACAGGAGCTGGAGCAAATATTTGATTTAGCTGCAAAGAGCCTGGAGTTCTGATGAGAAATGTATCAAAATGAACAGGATTATTCTTCAGTTATTGTTATTATAATTGGAAAGTGAAACCGTCTTATTAAATGGAGCGACATAAACATTGAAGATTTTTATAATTGACTCCAACTTTCCTGAGATCGCAACATTGTTGTCATTGTTTATTCTCACTTATTTCTTCTGTAACATTTGTTGGTACCTTATGAAGACTTCCAAATATGCGAATATTTCTTGTTGTATCAGAGTTTGACTTTAGTTGGGAAACAATGCATATCAGCTACTTGTAATCAGTTAACCCAAACAAGCTAGACCCAGCTACTTGTAATCAGTTAAGCCAAACAAGCTAAGAGCCGAGGGTCTACCAGAAATAACCTCTCTATCTCATAAAGATAAGGGTAAGGTCTATGCACACCTCCGCCTTCCCAGACTCCTGTTGTTGGGATTACACTGGGTTGTGTCGTAAAAAGATTATGTAAAGAATGCAGATTTACTGATTGCTGAGTAGCACAGATGCAACACATTAAGTTTACCCCAAATTATCTTCTAGACAATTAGTTTTAGCAAACATAACTATGCAAGTCTTGGCTTTCAACTAAAGCATATGTATAACTCTCCTTGAAGCAAAAAAAATTATCAGATCCCAACAATAACAAAAACCTAAATTAACATCTTTATTTTCACGAACAAGAAGAAAAGAACATAAAAGACGGAAGATGTGATACAAAGCCAGCAGCATTACTTGAACTACCATTTTTTTTTTCATGAACAAGAGGCCTTCACAAGGCTCTATTGAAAAAGTACAGTTTGTCTGCACGAAGCATTTCACGCTCATGTAGGGTTGGGGATAAAGGCACCACCTCAAGAGACTGTGGCGTAAACAGCCTACTTTAAGGCACGCATCAGTGGTTGATTTCACAACTCGAATTTGTAACCTATAGATTACACTGGAAGCAACTTGTCAACTTTACATGTTGTGCCAAGACTTCCCTTCCTCTGTTGGAAAAAGAAGAAAAGAACATCCAAAGACGGAAGATGTTATACAAAGCTAGCAGCATTGCTAACAGGTCTCTTAATAAAATGAATACAAGTGATCTGGTGGAGGTTGGAGCAAGGGGGAGCATAGGATCACTTCTGAGGAAAGAGAGAGAGTATTTCAGAAAACTTGAATTGGAATGTAACTGGGCTTTTATTGAATCTCAGAAGACGAATAATTATATGAAAATGGATTCCTGTGGTTGCAGTTGTTGGCATATTTTCAGATCCTGTATGATGAAATGGAAAAAGAAGAGAAGAATCGACAAATGTCTTACCGCAATGTGTTTTATGGTTCCAGAGGATATCATTACAAAGAAGGGACCAGTCCGGTTCAGTAACATAGAGGCGGATTTAGAACAGGTTCTGTGGTTTTAACTGAACCTGTACTTCATGCCCTAACTGTGTAAGTATATATACATATGCAAAAAAGCATTTTGAATGTATATACATATAATAAGATCACACTCATTCTGAAGCAAATTCTACAGGGTGGTAGTCCGTCCGGCCATGTTGTATGGAGCGGAATGTTGGCCAGTTAAGAATTCCCACATCCAAAAAATGAAGGTGGCAGAGATGCGGATGTTGCGCTGGATGTGCGGGCTGACTAGGGGGGATAGAGTTCGGAATGAGATTATCAGGGAGAAGGTTGGTGTGACACCAGTGGAGTGCAAGATGCGGGAAGTTCGATTGAGCTGGTTCGGACACGTGAAGAGGAGGGGCATGGATGCCCCGGTTCATAGGTGTGAGCGGCTAGCGTTGGATGGTTTTAGGCGGGGTAGGGGAAGGCCGAAGAAGTACTGGGGTGAGGTGATTAGACGGGACATGGAGCAGTTACAGCTCACCGAGGACATGACCCTAGATAGGAAAGTCTGGAGGACGCGAATTAGGGCAGAGGACTAGGCCAATTGGGGGTCGCTAGTGTAGGGAATTACTTGTTGGGGGTAGTATTCTGATTATGATTTTTCGTGTTCCTTATCCCTTGTTTCAGTACGAATCTGGGTGCTTTCCTCTGTTTTCCCTCTGTTTTCTTTCTGTTTTTATTTCTTTTACTTATGGCTGCTGTATTTATGTTATGGATGTTATGTTGTGTAATCTTGTAACCTTGTTTCGGTGCTTTACTTTGTATTTGTGTGGTATCTGGTGTTTTGTGTCTTGAGCCGGGGGTCTATCGGAAACAGCCTTTCTACTTCTTTAGAGGTAGAGGTATGGACTGCGTACATCTTACCCCCCCAGACCCCACCAGGTGGGAATACACTGGGTTTGTTGTTGTACACTCATTCTGAACCAGCCGTCTCTAGATTCTGGATTGACTCTCTAGCTACTGGAATCTTGAGGTCGGTCGTAGCAGATACGAGGATGAAATAAAATTAATATAGCTTTGATCTATCAGCTTTCTTTAGCTTTCTACTCTTGGTTCCTGACTGGAATTTAAGAACTAGAATTTCTTGTCAAAAACTCATTTTATCTTTTTTCTCAAACATCAAAAAGTACAGAAGTCTACAATCAGCAAAAGCTAAAAAGGCTGTCTTTTTTCTGCCTTTCTTGGCTGGAGAAAAAAATGGTAAAACAGGAAAAAAGAGTACTTCATCTTATGACACAATTAGTTTCTGTTGCTAAGTCCTCCGTTGTTAAGTCCTTGAGACACAACTCATCAGTACTATCCTCTGGTTCTGATGTGCTAACTGTATCTTCATCATCTCTCGGCACGGCTAAGTACTCAAGAGCTGTAACAACATCACAAATCAGAGGTCTCGTGTTGGCTTCGTCTTGGAGACACATATTTGCAATCGCAAGAGCTTGACGAAATTCCTTTACAGGGTAATTTCCTCCGAGCAATGGGTCAGCCATTTCAGTGAGCTTGTTCTTGTCTTTAAAAAGTGGTCTGGCCTGCAAAAGTGAAAAAAATGGTAACTAACCTGTCATCGCATATGCAGTATATATAACATAAATCCCGAGATATATCCCATGTCTTTATCTAACAGTAGAAAATGATTCAACATAACAAGCTCAAAAATCAAATTTTGCAGCTCTTGTTTTGGCCTATGTCTTGATTATACGTGGCAAGTGGGCTGGTTCGATCACTAAGGCAATGAAATTACACTCAATGACCTTGGAAATGGGTGGTCTTGAACTTTTGACCCTCACTTTTCTCCATGGGCAAACCTTCAAGGTCAAAAGTCAATAGTGTTGACCATGGGATAGGACCAATTCACCCTTCCCCTTGTGACCGCACCTAGTCCAGCCTTGTTCAGAATTATAGTCAACATTATGCACTATTGTACTTCTGCCAAAGGTTCAAATTGTAGATTAACCACAGGGTTAAAAGGAAAAACAGAAGAAATATCTAGAGTGCAGTAAAACATATTAGGGATGGCAACTGAAATGGAAGAAAGGGATGGCTTATCAATGTTAAATTATCCAGGATACATCATTTTAGGTATGGAAAACTAACTATAAAGATGCCAAATGTTAAGCTTATTCAATATGAAGGGGAGTCTTGCAGCAATAGTAAAGTTGTGACCGTGTGACCTAGGTTCGAGCCATGGAAGCAGTCACAACCACTAATGCTTGCATTAGTGTAGGCTGTCTACATCACACCGTTGGGGTGCAGCCTGCTAACTCGGATGCTTTTGTGTACCGGCAGCCTTTTTAATATGAAAGAGTTAAAGAAAGGTAGTAACTTCATCAACTAACCCAAGAAATCAAGTTTTGCTCCTCTGGTGGTCTTGTATTATCAATAGCTCTTCTCCCTGAAATAATTTCCAACAGAACAACTCCAAAACTATATACATCAGATTTAGATGTCAGCTGTCCTGTCATAGCATACTCTGGTGCACAGTATCCATAGGTCCCCATAACCCTTGTAGAAACGTGATCCTCGCCTTCCGCTGGACCTAACTTTGCAAGCCCAAAATCTGAAAGCTTTGGATTAAGGAACTCATCTAATAATACGTTGGATGCTTTGAAGTCACGATAGATTATCTTAGGATTGGCGATATCATGCAAGTATTCTAGTCCTTGCGCTGCGCCTTTAGCTATCTTCATTCTGGTATACCAATCCAATGGCTTCATGTTTGATGGCAAATCTGAGGAGCATATGAATTAGTAAGTATGTAAGATCAAATTTGACAATTTTTTTTTATACAAAACAGCAGTAGTTCATAGAGCACTTTACTACTACACTCTAGTGATGTCTTAAGTTCAGCTCAATGGCGTAAGGATAAAAGACTGCAAATTAAGTTATGCATACCAAGAAGATGATCGTCTAAAGATCCATTCTCCATGAATTCGTAGACAAGAATTCTTTGGTTGCCATCAGCACAATATCCTATCAGATTGACAAGATTAGGATGGCTAACAAGACTTAAAGTCAAGACTTCTGCAAGAAATTCCCTGTTTCCTTGAACTCCATTCCTGTCAAGTTGTTTGACAGCAACAACCTGGAGACACAAAACTCATTTGATATTGAAACCGAAACAGTTGTTCTATTAGTAGTTAATAATCTCAGGAAAAGAAGGAAAAAATAAGAGATAATGGTCAAAAACACATCTAAACTATCTTTTTTTTTTTTTTTTTTTGTGAAAACACCCCAAACTATCAACATTCTCTTTTCCTGCCTGAATCATCACCATCTATGTATTAAAACACACCTTAACTATCAGTTGTTCCCTTTTCCTACTTGAATGATGGTGATCATTTACTGTTTAGGTAAGAAAAGGGAACAACTAATAATTGAGGCATATTTTAATACATAGATGGTGATAATTTAGGTATGAAAAAAGATAACTTATAGTTGAGGTGCGAAACTCGAGAAAAAACGAATGCTTAGATGTGTTTTTGACAATTAAGAGAAGGACATACTTTGTCAGTTGTTTTGAGGTGTCCCTTATAGACCCTTCCAAATCCTCCTTCACCAACTAGAAGCTCAGGATTGAAGTTGTCTGTCGCATGAGCCAACTCGCGGAATGTGAATACTTCTGCTGAAATGTTTACATTGCCATATCTAAGTATATCTTCAGCTATCAACTTCTGCTTGCTGACCCCTGCTCGGATGTTCGAATTTCAAGTCATTTATGCACTATTTGGTGAAGAACAATTTAAAAGCTGGACTAGTCAAGAACAAGTTTAAGAATTGAAGGCTACAAACAACTCCTCAATGAAGGCAATTTAGAATACTACTGTTAAAACAACAGCACACGCTTCAATTCCATGCAAGTTAATGTCAGATACACTAATCCTTGTTCTCCATACCGTTCCATTTAAGTAACTCTCATTCCAATATTATATGCAAAAAAAAGATAAGAATAATAAAAAGATAGCATTTCCATCATTAGAAGTTCTTTTTACATTTTCTACCGGCATACGGATCTCTTACAAGGCTAAGGACTCCTAGAAAACATTGTACCTAGGGTAAACAGACTAACATGACTGAAAAACTTAATCTTACTTATTTGGTATCGCCAATATAGATCTTGTTTCTTCAATCACATCCTATTTTTCGTTAAATCTTCATGCATGCCAAGAGATTATAGGTCCCTTCCAGACAATTTCCTTCCATGTGATTTTATGTCTATATCGTCTCTATAAGCACCTTCTATCACCACAGTTTCAAACCTATGGTTGAATGCATCTGGAGGTTGAGGCGAGACATGATCAAACTAACTTAACTAATCTTCTCTCATTTTATCATCTACGTGTGGTACTTGCACCTTCTGTTGGTTGTGCTATTTAGATATCAATGTCTCTAATAGCTTCAAGTAAAATCTCAATACAAAGGATCTTATAAGGATCTCGATCATCACATATTCTTTATCGACCTCGGTATATTCACAGATAAACATAAATACATGTGGAATAAAATCACTACAACAAATCCATAAATTTAAATATGTAATTGATTTAACGTTAATACACTTGAAGGTTGAATCCATTAAGTTTAAATCTTAGATCTGCTTGTCGAGATATCTCAACCTGGATGCATAGTAGCACTTCTAAGAATGGTGGCCAAGCCCTCTGAATCATCATATTTGCCGGATAACGTTTCATTCACAGAACTCCTAGATGATTTCAAGTGAGTTTTCCTCATTTTTCTTGTAGCTCTTTCAAATGAAAAAGAATTGATCAAATTCTTCCCTATTCCCTCCGATTTGGTTTTAGCAAGACAATTCTTTTATACCTTGCAAAGAAAAAACCAACAAAAGTTCTTGAATCTTGATTTTCATTTCTCCTAATTCCTTCCAACAACAAAAAAAAAAGAATTAACGGAGAAATGAATCAACCAAGTAGGTAATGTAGAAGGGGAAGGTGAAGAAATTGATCCAATTTCAATGGAAAAAGGGACACTTAAATTTTTAAGATAAAAAACAATGGACTACTATTTTGCATTTTTAATTGAAAATTTCAAAGAATTAGATGTAGGAAAGAGAAAATTTTATCCGATATTTGTGTACTGCTATATGTAGTTTGAATGGAGTGTGGAATTTAAGGCCTATTCTATCTTAACTAACTTTTGAACATCTAAATAACAACTAACTTTTTGCTAGGTGATCCTTATTTTTTTACCATCTTTATAACATTGCTCCATTAGTTAATGTAAGATTCAATTATTTGTCTGGTTAATTTTAGCTAGTATACTTCATTTAACTTTCCTTTCAAATTTCTTTTACTTCACCAACAATATAGGTAGTGTAATCTCACGATTTGGGTTTGAGGAAAGGTGATGTGCATGCACCCTTATTCCTACCTTGTGACAATGAACACACCTTAAATAAAGCATATAAAAACAACATGAGAATGTAGTTAGAAAATAATGAAGAAAAAAAATGGCAACAACAAATACTTTGATAATCGAAGCAAAGAAATCAAGTTCCTTTGTTACATCCATATACTCGTACTGTCTTTTGAATCCATTCCCCAGTTTGAATCTTCCCGTAGCTTCATTATGTTGTCTATGATTTCTGAGAATGAATGACATGATTTTTTAGGTGATCAAATGAAGATTGGGTAAGATTTTCAATTTTGAAGATTTGAAATTTGAAAAATATTTTGATTAAAGTCAACATTTTAGATTAACGAGGTTGGTTTCGAGTTTTGTCAGTTCTATTAGGTTCGGAAGTTGATTCTTAACTTGCTTGGATGGTTGATACGGATCTCGAGGTGTTCAGCAGTAATTTGAGCCTTTGATTGGATTCTTGAGTTTTAAGGAAGCTAAATTTGACCATGGTTGATTTTCAGTTAAGAAGACCTAGTATCAGTGATTTAATGATTTTAACACGTTCGAAACGTCTTTAATCATCGATTTGCATTATTGGTTTCGAGGGGTGTCGGATAAGTTTTTGGTGCTTTAATGTTGTTAATCTTAAATAGTACCAACTGAAGCAAATGATCTTTAAATAGTGTTTTGATTGAACCATTAGATTCATATTCTGATTTTGGATCCATTAGAAAAAGTTGCGCTATTTCGAATTCATATGACAAAGTTACGACCTTTTTACCATGTCAATCTGGTGTTGGTGTAGCACTGGTCATGAACACGGACCTTTTTTCATGAACGCAAAGAATCGCATAAAAAATTTCAATGATTTTATAAAAGGACAAATTTCGTGATTTTAATTATTTTTTAAATTTTTTGGGAGATAGAAAAATTCAATTTTGAGGCAATTTCATGTTGACGTGGAGTATTCAAGGTGAGGTGTCTTGGTGTATGTTATTTGCAGATGATGTAGTGCTGATTGATGAGACGCCAGGGATGGGGGTGACAAATTGGAGGTCTGGAGGCAAACCCTTGAGTCTAAGGGGTTCAGCTATGCAAGTTTAGTGACTTGAGGAAGGAGGACGAAGTGGTGGTGAGGTTGGACTACCAGGACGTTTGTAAGAGGGACAGTTTTAAGTATATTGGGTCTACGATTCAGAAGAATGGTGAGATTGACGAGGATGTCTCTAAGCGTATTGGAGCAGGGTGGATGCAGTGGAGGCTCGCCTTGGGGGTGTTGTGTGATAAGAAGGTGCCCCCTAAGCTTAAAGGCAAATTCTATAGAGTGGTAGTCCGTCCGTCCATGTTGTATGGAGAGGAGTGTTGGCCAGTCAAACGTCTCCACATCCAAAAATTGAAGGTGGCGGAAATGAGAATGTTGCGTTGGATGTTTGGGCTTACTATAGGGGACATAGTAAGGAATGAGATTATTCGGGAGAAGCTGGGAGTGACTTTGGTGGAGGACAAAATATGGGAAAGAAGGCTGAGATGGTTTGAGCATGTGATGAGGAGGGGTGCGGATACCCCAGTTCGTAGGTGTGAGAGACTAGCTTTGGATGACTTCAGGAGGGGCAGAGGTAGGCCGAAGAAATACTGGAGGGAGGTGATTAGACATGACATGAAGCAACTTCAGCTGACCGAGGACATAACCCTAGATAGAAAGGTGTGGAGGGCGCGAATAGGGGTAGAAGGCTAGTGTGAGTGTGTGGGTTGTAGCATGCAGTCAGGAGAGATCTTGTGTAGCCGGGGAAATAACCCTAGGACTGTGTACGTAGGTGGGTGCCCTTTTTCTTATGTCTTAGTTCCTATTTGTCTTATTTCGTGTCGCTAGTATTTTCTCATATTTCGTATTTCTACTATTACTATTTTTAGCATTTCTTATTCTTGATTTTCTTTTATGTCACTCATCCCCCTTATTTACTATTCTTTATCTTGAGTCGGGGGGTATATCGGAAACAACCTCTCTACTTCTTCGGAGGTAGCGGTATGGACTGCGTACATCTTACCCTCCCCAGACCCCACTTCGTGGGAATACATTGGGTTTGTTGTTGTTGTTGTTGTATGTTTCTTTTAGAAATATCGGGTACATAATTGTACCTTTCTTTCATTCATTTTTCAGGGATACCCATTAAGTTTTATGCTTTGGTTTACAAATTTAATGTAAAGGTTGAGATTTTGAGCACTAAAGATAAGTAATTGAAATTTGTTGGTGTGAGTGTGGCTTGTGATTAGATTTCGTTGGTTTTTGGAACTTAAGTTCACATGTTATGGATGAACCTAGTTTGACATCAAATCACTAATTTATCAATTATATCATCATTTAAATTGCATTTGAGCATGAAAATTAGAAATTTTGTGCCTCAAGTAAAGAAATTATATTTTGATAAATTAAAGGTCGATTTGAATTTCATTTTTGTTGAAATTTTAGATTTGTGTTTCTCACCTTATCGATGATTTTGAAAGAAAATTATGGGTCTAACCTTGAAAGCCTAAGGTTGATTTTCTGAGCCCAAAGTTGAAGTATTATAATATGAGTATCAGTAGACTCATATAGAGTGCACTTTTTATAGATTGAAAGTATGTTAAGATTGTTCGAAATGAAAAGGTGCATTTATAAAGGTTTGTGATGTATTTACATGATATTCAAGGTAGGACATGGCTTATGTTTCTCAAATTTAGCTAGGTTGATAACTATTTATATAAAATATGTCATGCATTGTGCGGATATTGAAAAGAATAATTATTGTTGTGAAATTTGATATTGAGATAAAGTTGGTATGCATTTCATGACTGAAAAATACTTCTTTGTTGAGTTTTACTCAATTGCTACATTTTATGAGTTATTTTACCAAGATAAGTATCGCATTGAAAACTATCTGCTTAAAGTGATAAAATATGACATAAGAGAGTGAATTTGAGAGTAAATTTATCATTAAGGAGGCTTATAGTCTATGAAAATTTTGGTGAAAATGCATTATTTTATACTTATTGCATGTAAAATTTATTTTATCGTTGTGATCATAAATAGTCATTCATTCCCATGGATCACGTGAATGGAACTATAGAAATAACATTTTGAAAGAAAATACTAATTTTAGTCTCGATTTGAATCCGAACAAATATATTCATGATTTTAGTCCTAATTTGAGTCCATATTCGATTCTGGACAGATGATACCGATTTTAGTTTTGATTTGAGTTTTCACATACTATATATTGATGGAGTCCTAGTTCAAGTCTTGACAGGAAGTCTTGATTTAAGTTCAGGTTGTGTGTATAGACCTTGCGAGTCTTCTATGAGTTCTATCTCATAACGTATTGTACAAAAGGTGTGTATATCTATAGGATCATTGACCATTGCATTACATAACATTGCATTGGATTGCACACTTTTGTATTTGTATGTCTTGTCTTATTCCTTATTGCCTATTATTATTGAATTGGCGAGATCTTTTTTGAACGCAACACTTATAACATTCTTTGTTTGATATAATTATTAACTCTTTCTTGACCGACCTATGATGTCTATTGAGTATGCATGATTTTGTATTCATACTATACTTGTTGCATCTTTATTGATGCATACCCTAACACTAATGGGCCCAATTGATTTTTGGTCCGATGTGATACTTCTTTGAAAGCTTGGGTGAGCTACTTGACATCAAAAGCAATGCAATACTCTCTTTATTTGTACTTTCATGTTGTTATTATTTCAGACATATTTGTAGTATTTTTGAGATGATTGTATTCAATTACATGCTTTTGTACTGGTGACACCAGGTCGTAGACATGCTTTATTATTTTCACACTTCTATTCTATTTATAAAAGTTTGAATTTTGAAATATACTTCTGCTATTTCAATTTCTTCTGGATATTGACTTGATAATTGATTGAGGAGAAGGGTTAGCTTACCTACCAGTGAATTTGTGTAGGTGTCATCATGACCTTATATTTTGCATAGTGATAATTTAATATAAGAAAATCTAGGTTCAACAAGTACAAGAATAATGTCTAATAAAGTCTTACATATCAACGTGAATACGTTTGTTGCTTATCTTCAAAAGGCTACATGATATTTAAAAACTGTATTCTTTGCTTTTTTTATATACGCTCTTGGTCCAATAACTCTTAAATTTTCTCACTCTATCTCACTGATGGTGAGGACAAGCTCTCAAATTCGCCCGCTAATAATTGAAAATAACAAGCAAGGTATAGAACAAGAGGTTATAACGTGGTGGACAATCTTGAAAAATGAATAAAAATAAAGATATAATCATATACCCAATGATTATATGAGAAAAACTCATCGAGAATCACTTAAATGAAGCTTCCTAGCTCCCAAAATGTAAAAAAGGGATTGGCGCTTAAAAGGCACTTTGTTCTCTAAAGCACCCTGATCAAAGGTTCAAACTACCACTAAAGTGGTCAAGTGGCAGCTAAAGCGGTGGCTGCTAAAGCGGCTACACCAGCAATAACAATTTCAAAACTTATCTTTGTACCTCAAAACTCATCCGAAACTCTATAAACATGAATTAATAGTGAAAATTAACCATAAAACATGTTTTGGTCCTAATAAAATCTTCAAATTTATGAAAAGAAGTTGTACAACAAATCAACTCCCAAAAACCCTTTTAGGCTATTTTAACTAATTTCTATCGAAGAGATTTAAATACAGAATAAAGACTCGGGGACCAAACTAGCAACACTACTAATCTAAAATAGATATTTCAAATCTAATAAAACTATCAGAATTACGACCTAAGCTCGGATCATCAAATATTGACCAAGGTCAAATTAATCATTTTAAGATTATTCAAAACCACAAACTCATATAAAACACTTCCAAATGTCAATCATACCCACAACTTATAAATGGCATTAAACAAGTACGAAAAAAATCAAAACAATCAAAATACAGTAAGAACTAAAAATCACCATGAGGGTTGTTACATTATCTACCACTGAGACACACGTTAGTCCTCAAATGTAAAAGAAAAAAAGTCCAAAATAGACAAAAGATAGAAAATACCCTCATAAACCTCAAGCAAATACTCCAAAGAAGAATCACAACTATAAAACTATCAGTCTCATTATAGAATTAGAATCTTTCAAATATAACTCACAAGCTCACAAACTAGCATTCAAAGCTAAAATCTCAATAAAGCCGAGTTCCTCTATTTTTAAACTTTATCTATACCCAAAAACTGAGTAGATCATACTAGATATTCTAAACATACTCAACTAATCTAAATCTTCCAAGGACACCACAAGTCGCTGAAAATACCACAAAATAAAAAATCATCATCGAACCCACAAAATGCCAAGAAACCCATGAAACCACATAGCCACTCATCAAAATATTGAATCAACCTATTCAAGGATGATACCACAACTATAAAATCAGTTAGCACTATATTCTCAAGCTGAAGCAACTAGGCAAAAAATCGACATCAAAGCCACACGAAACCTTAAAAGCAACACTTAGCACATTTAGGTTACTTTACTATAGTCATATCCTTATGCTTAACCCTTGAGGGAATCAAGAATCATCATAACACTCTATATACTATAGAAATGAATTCTCTACATGGCATTAAATCCTCATATAACTCATCACAACGATCCATGTAGTCCTTAAGACCCGAATGACATTAATCAACTTGAAGTTCTTAATAATAGGTAGAATGAAGAGCCTCTCTAATCATCACATATAAGCAACCAATCATATTAAGGACAATGAATTCATAGGAGAAGTGCAATAATCACTACAACAACAACAACAACAAACCCAGTGTATTCCCACCTAGTGGGGTCTGGGAGGAGTAAGATGTACGCAGTCCATACCTCTACCTCTGAAGAAGTAGAAAGACTGTTTCCGATAGACCCCCGGCTCAAGACACAAGTGCAATAATCATTATATCTCATTTATTGATTCCCAAATTATAAATCAAAAGTCAAAACTCGAAAAAATCACTGTTAGACTACTCATAAGACACCGATGAATCATATTGCTAGGACTTTGAATATTCAACTCGGCCTATAACTAAACTCTGAATATATCAAAACTCCTTTTATACATGTTCCTTATCTTTGTCTTAACTCAACTCTTATTCAATATTCTTTAACATAAGAATCATGAAATGACAACACATTCTCTAATCCACACCCATGAGCAAAAACATCATAAAGCCATTTAACTTTTAAAGTAATAAATGCTAAAAACTAGGTATCCTTCCATTCAAAGATTCTTTCAAATCAATAACAAGTACCCTTATAAGTTAAATTTCTTCGAGTCTAATCTATGAGTATTTCAACATCTATAAGTTTTTTCATGAAAGCAAATTTAATAACTAAGGAAGTAACAACCATAAGGAAAGAATGTCAGAAAAGCACTAAAAAAGAATGGTCTTGAATGTTGTGTGGTAGTCCATAATATATCATCCAATGTTCTAGCCCAATCAATTCTATTATCGTTCATAATCTTCGCCAAAATAAACTTGATCTCACGATTGGAGACCTTAACTCGCTTGCTTATATAAAGATGGTAAGGTGTAACAACACTATGTTTTACATCATATTTGTCAACAAGGGATCTAGATAGACGATTGCAAAAGTGCGAGCCTCCATTACTAATAATTTTCCTTGGTGTACCAAATCTGGACAATGTGTTCTTCCTAAAAAATGTGATCACAATCTTTTCTTTAGTATTTGAAAGTGCAACTGCTTTCACCCACATCAAAACATAATCAACTGCTAGCAGAATATATTTCATCCCATATGAGCTCATAAAGAAGCCTATGAAATTGATTTCCTACACATCAAATAGATCAAACTCTAGTATTGTGGTCATAAAAAATTCTTGCCTTCACAAGATATTCTCTTGTCTTTGGCATTGTTCATAAGCCTTAGCATAGTCATGTGCGTCTCTATGAACTGTGGGCCAATCATACCTATGTTTCAAGATCTTATACGTAATTCGCACACCACTATGATGACTCCCTAACTAGTGAAGAATGTCATGCCTCAAGAATACCCATCATCTTTATCTCAGGAATGCATCTTCTAATCAATCTGTTCGCATAAATTTGAAATAAGTATGACTCATCCTAGAAGAAATTTCTCACATCATGCATAAACTTCTTACATTGTTGAAATAATAGGCCCGCTGATACCATATCACTCGCCAAATAATTGACAAAGTTTGTAAATCATAAAATCAAGTCTTGCTATACGGATAATACCTGGTCGTTTGGAAAAATATCATCTATCTAATGCTCATTCTTAGTTTCAAAATTACTTCTTTAGCTAGTCGTGATAATTTATCAACTACTTTTTATAGTTCTTTTTCGATCCTTGACCTCAAAGTCAAATTCCTGCAATAGAAGTACCCAATAAATCAGTCTTGACTTTGCATCCTTTTTTGCCATAAGGTACCTAAATTTACGTGGTTATTATGCACAATTACGTTCATTCCAAGCCAATAAGATCAAAATTTATCAAATACAAACATCATAGTAATAAACTCTTATTTAGTTACACTATAATTTTTCTGAATGGGGTTAAGTGATTTTCTAGCATAGTAGATGGGATGTAAAATCTTCTCTCATATTTGGTTTAGGACTTCTCCTAGCGCCACACCACTAGCATCACACAAAATATCAAACATCATAGACTATTTAGGTGACATAATAATCACGCCCAAACTACACCTCCAAAAAAGGCTATTGCGGTCACTTTCAAAATATAGTAACCCAAATCAAGTTGGCGTCGAACCTAAGAAAATATGTGGAATTGTGGCTCTTACTTATTGTAATCAACGTACAAAACTAAAAAAGTAAATAGGGGGTTTGTAGTGGCAATCTCAAACAAGTAGCAAATATCAACTCTGGTTGTAATCAGTCATAGACGAACACTAGGATCGTGTTTCTCTAGCTTTCACTCAGTAGGATTATCATGTTTTATTGAACCAACCTGACATCTTGCATGTAGAATCTGATAAGTTATGTACTATCAACTTCCCTTTACCTTTTGAGTCTCAGGATGTCTCACTACTAAACCTTATCTTAGATCCCAGTTAACTATTACCTTTAGAGTCTCTAGTTATTAGATGATAGATAAAAGTTTTACGTAGATAATACTTGTTAGCCTAGATCGATAATTAATATTTAAATTACTATTGTAATTATCTTTTCCTAGTCACTACTCTTCTTTTAGAGTAAGTAGTGATAATGTAGGCGGGATCCTAACTTTTGCAATCGCTAGAACATCTATCAAACCAAATATAATACAATACATGCATGGGCGTTAGTTCAGAACAACTCAGCACTTCCCCTACTTCATCAATCTGCTAGGGTTTATACAATCCTAGCTAAGGGTTTTAGCCGTTCATGCTTGTGAAATGATAAAAAATATTCATGATTGAATGCATTAAATGATATCATAATAATCAACAAGTTAAAATCCAAAGTTTCAACTAAATTAACAACCAAAATCGATACAAATTTATTCCAAGACCTAATTCGGATCTCAGAATCAAAACATATGTTTGTGAGTATATGAAGTGTGTATCCTAACTACATAACATCAAAAGGGTAAATATAGTGCACAAGGAAATCCTAAAAATTGAATCCCAAATGAAAAAGAAAAAATGAGGTCAGTGGCCACTTACTTAGGTCACATACAAGTCGTATATACCACATACGGACCGTATGTGGACATGGGTAAGTACCAGAACTCAAGTATAGATCTTGCAGCTCTTTGGACTTTTGATCTATGTATTATCTTGGTTCACATATAGATCGTATGTACCGCATACGTACCATATGTGGACATAGGATAGTGCAAAGTATTATTTTTCTTGCTTCTGAGCCTCTGGACTTCAATTTTTGATACATAATTAGGTTACCTATGCTCAATAAGTGGCACATATGCCCCAAACAGCCTCAATAAGTATTCAAAAACTTTAATTTTCATTGTTTTCTTTAGTTTATCATCCAAAACTTGATTTACTGCAAAACATACCTAAAATACATCATATCTAACAAAACGACCTAAGGAACTTGCACATTTTCATTGTTTTAAGCATCGAAAGTACTATATTTTTATAGCACATTAACACCCTCAACTTAGAAAGTTTCCATGTCCTCACGCAACACAACACAAAAAACAAAACAAGACACTTAACTAGGAGAATCTAAGCTATCTAAGGCAGTCAATCATCAGTTTAAGCTAAAAAAGTTAACCCCTCTTATTTTATCAAGTCAAAACCAATTGTGTATACATATAAAGCATACAATTTGATATAATAGGATCAAGATATGGTAATTAAATTAGCAATAAATAACCATGCATATATATAAGATACACTACCCGAACAAGTAAGCAACTTAGTAATGCACCTCGCGTGCCCTCACAATAAAAAAATCCCACTCACTCAACTGTAATAAGCATTTCAATGCTAGGAAAGTCAAGAAAGACTCACACTCAAAAGAGAAGTTCAATAAATACACATCAAATACCATAAGTGTAATATCGTAAAATTTTTCCTAGCTAATTTCATCCCATGAATGCCTAGTAGTAGCTTCTAAAGTGAATAATGATAATTTCATGAGGAATTTTTAAGATTTTCACTTTTTATCATGTGGAAAATTGAATAAGATTTCCATCAATATATGATTCTCTTAAATATGATAACTGGGTCAGAAGTTACAACTAGTTCAAGTTGCCGACGTAAAATAGTGCCTTATTAGTCAGTGGCGCGTCGCGCCACAAGAGGAAATGACATTTGACAATTTTTAGTGTTGCTCCGCGATCCCAGCGCATCGCTCCAAGGGTGAAAACCAGAATTAAAAGGGCACCGCGATTGACTTCGCATCGCGCCAAGGTCCCAGGTCCCAGTTGTTAATTTCCAGTAGCCTGGCGCGATAGTGGCATGTCGCTCCAAGGGTCTAATTCAGAAAATTTGAATGAAAATTTAATGATGTATCCAGGGTTAAAAGGGTCAACTTCCTACCCCTATATAATCCCTTTAACACGTGATTCAACCACTTTTCACCTAAAATATATTAGTTTCTCTCAAGTTTATCTCAAGAACAAGCTAGGGTTTCTATTGGGGATTTAAATTCTAGAAGGTTTCACCATCAATCTTCACAAAATCACGATCTAAGGTATGCATAGTGTTCATTCATGGACTCATTTCGTTCACGAAGTCCAAGAATCCTTTTTAACTATAAGTTATGGATTGTCTTTATGTTTTCGTGCTTTATATGTTCTCTTTCATATTGATAAATAGGGAATTGATTTCTATTCCGTGATTTGATGATAAATTCCATGTGGGTTGATTAGTATAGATAAAGATTCATGAAATCTCATGACTAAAACCTTGTATGATGAAATTGTAATTGAACCATAATGTTTAATTGCTACACCATGATGTTTACATTTACTATGCCTGCCATATGTTTGATTAAATGCCTAGATGAAGGAAATTTGCCTAACTAGCATGATATCATGAAAATCCCCATAAATGTACAAGTTTATGACTATTAGACGTTTGATAAAATGCTTCAATAAATGTATTGTGGTGATTATCTTGTATTTAAGAATATCAAGTCATGTCAGTTTCCTTCCATCGAGTCCTGGGGGTACTTGTACCCGAAATATTAGCTATGTGCCTACAACCATGTCATGTTTTCACAATACTCTCAATCAAGATATGAACTCTTAGACTTTAGATATTCTTATAACTCAGGAAAAATCTCCATGATCTTATGAACTCAGTCAGTTATCAGATATTAGAAGTATTTTGTCAGTTAAAGGAATTTAGTAAATTTAGTCCATGTTCAGTTCAGTAAATCATGATCAGTGTCTATTCAGATAGGCGTAGAAATTAGCACTGAGTAAACCCAAGGATGGGAACTCACCTGTTATATGAGGGTGTGATTTTTAGAAGAAATCCTTGCGTTCCAGAACTATGTAGACAGTATAGGTTGAGACATCATAGCCTGTTATATGAGGGTAGATGAGGTGGCTTAACCTGTTATATGAGGGTTTCCACCATTCTCACTATAGTTATCTATTATATGAGGGTTACTCATATGTTGTCCTTACCAGTGGCACGGTATTGACACCGTTCCAGCCAGGGCAGAGACTGGGCCCCAGTTAAGATATAATAGCATATATGGGGCATATCGGTTAAATACTACTTCCCAAAGTTTCATGTTATAGAATCAGGACTATCAGGCACAGTCAACTCAGATAAAATATGGAACTCAAATAGTTTTACCAGATTTAGGACTATCAAGTACAATCACCCATGTTATCAGTATTATTCAGATATAGTCTTTCATGTTATCATTCATATCAGTTATCAGTTATGTCATGTTATCAGTATCCAGACTCAGTAGTCATGCCATCACGATATTAGTATCATGTTATCACATTGTCAGTTACAGTTACATATTCATGTATGCATTCTCACGTTCATGTTAGATAGTCAGTTAGTATTAATTATGCATGTGAACCCTTGCATATAGCCTACCTCACATGCATACTCAGTACATTTTATTGTACTGACACATTCGTGCTATGGTGCTTTTTCTTTTATGTTACACTATAGGTTCAGAGACACGTGCTCCAGATCAGCAGTAGATCCCAATTTTACCAGCCAGAGTAGAAGTGAGTCCTCATCCTTCGAGGACATGATGATTTTTTTTAATTTCATTGATTAGTTTATTAGTTGGAGTTATTTGGGGACATGTCCCATCTACTCTTTATTCAGATTATTCAGACAGTTAAAGGCTTTCAGACAATTATAGTATTATCAGATTTAGACTTTAGTTTTGTTTTTGTATTGTGATACCACTTTATTCAAATATTATCATTATTCATATTAAGTTCAGTATTGAACCTTATGGCCTTTCAGTGCATGTTTCCACAATTTTATGTTATATTATGCAGTATACAGGTACAGATATCAATTATGTGTTAGCTTGTGGTCCTTCGGGGTCATGAGCACCGTGTAACATTCTGGTTCAGCAAATTGGGGTGTTACAATAAGCTTGCCCTTATTTTTTTTACCTTGGTTTTCAGACAGTCAAGTTAGGATCGTTATAGGACTTTACTTGGCTTGTAATGTAGGCTTGGGGGCTGGTATGGTATATATGGATATCAAGTGACTAAGCCTCCTTAGCACTACACTAACTTTTGGGTGCCCACTTTAACCAAGTTCGTTTCATTCCACCCTTATTTTTCTTTTTTATTCTTTAATGCACATTTTGTTGGGTATGGTTTCTTTTTCTTTATTCTTTTTTTCTTTTTCTTTTCTTTTTCATATTTTTTCTTTTTTTTTCTACAATATCCAGCCTTACTAAATTTTCTTATTTTACCCTTCTCCATACACAATTTATGTCACGCACCCTTATGATAGCCATCCTTAACTTAGGTAATTTTCCTAAGGTGCACAATGTCCAAGGAGGACCAGGGCCAAAATAGGTTTGTTGCAACATAAATGTGAAGGTGGAGGGTGAAAACAAATAAATAGGCTATAAGGCTAAAAAAATAGGGATGAAGAGATACTCTTTCACATTAGAGGGGTCATTTAGTCTAAAAGTGGACGAAAATAAAAAAGGTCCTATGATCCTATCCTAGCCGACTATCCTACAGCCTAGCAAGACTAACCAGGCAAGTTTTAGATTTAACACACAAAGAAAACTAGGTAGCATCTCACACACATATGGCAAAGAATCACATCACAAGCACTACCTATTCGATTCATGCACAAGTTGGCTATGAATATCATGTACCTAAATCTAATTTCATAATAAGATACATAATGGTCACAGATATAGAAATTCACACAGTTCAAAAAATCAAATTTGGAGGGGTATCATTTTTCTCAAAATCATAAAAAAATATACCAACTTCCTTAAATACTCAAAAATCTCCTAATTACACAAAAACAAACACAACACAACACAAAACAAAACACATTATGACATATATTTTAACCCTAGATGTGCCGATTCTATAACCATATCGTGATCGACAGAAAAACAATCCTGATAACAACCCACCTTCAATTAAAAATTATGCACTATACCCAATGTGTTAAATAAATATAAAGAAAGTGAATGAGGACATACCTGGGATGCTCTAGGCATCTATATTATGATAGCCCTTAGGTGAGGGTATTCAGAGTGGTGGAAATGGTGTATTACTAGAAAATGCACCCGCTACTATCTCGGCCAGCATCTGGCGATCAATAACTGTAGTCTCCATTGACTCAAGTCTGGCCCTTCTAGTTATATGGCATCATGGGATCCTGTAGGTACCCCTCTTAGCCTTTCTTGGTCCCAACTATGGGGACCGCCTCATCATCCTTCACAAACAAAGTCAAAGTGCCTGGTCCCACATAGAGGTAACTTCTGAACAATTAGGGGTATGACCGAAGGGATGATTTTCATATGACTTTTTATGAGAGAGAGCACCTCTTTTCATAAAATATCCACCTCCTTCCCAATCTGTGCTAGATCTGATATCTTAATCTCTGCAAATTAGGCTACCACATATCCCTCAAAAGAATCAACAAGCGCATCTAAATTAGCACATAACACTGATATAGAAACTCTATGTACAGAATCCTATCTAGCCTCAGCTGTCTCTAGCTTGGTCCAAACCCATGGATGAACCGCTCTTATAGAGTCACCACATCGGTCTCAATATTTCATAATCAGGTGTTGATGACTCTGTGACTATCTACCAAGATCTATAAAAATTTGTGAGGTACTATTATCACAAATGATGCAGGAACTATGGTGGATGAGCGAGGGGGCATTAAAGATATACCACCAACTCTAAAGTGAAAGTCGAGGCTGATGTTGATGTAGATGAGGTCCCCTTACCCTGAGTACTCAACCCAGGGGAATCTCTCTACTCCCTCATCTCAAACTCTATCATAATTCCCATATCACCTCTCTGGGTATTTTAGGCTCTGTGGGTACTGATGGCCCCTCAGACAGGACTATAGGCACTGTAGTGGGCGCATAGGGTCTCCTAGGAAGGTCCGAACATGCTGGATACTTTATCATCCTAGTCTGTGTCATGGCCATCGCCTGTACTCTTTTATAAAATCCTGGTATCTCAGGCATACTGGCCTTATTACATAATTTATGAATAACAAATAGGAATGGCAGAGTCGTAGACCCACCAATGGCTCTCTCATGAAGCTTATCCCAAATAATAGCTACAAAATCAATGTCATATCCGGCTATCAGTCTAGTAATCAACACATCTCTATCCTAAGTTAATATATTATCCACAATAGTCAGACACACTCTATAACGAATAAGCAGACACCAAAACTTGGCAGCAAAAGTGAGTGCCGCCTTCTTTATCATACCTTACCCCTCGATCCAAGGGGTATCATCACCTAGAGGTGATATATTTTTAGTGATCCATCTTGCTATCTCAACTCTATCACTCCTGTTCCCAATATCTAAAATAATCTATCTACCTCGTACAACTCTCAATCTATAGTCACACTTTGCTATGGATGCTGGAGCAATATAATCAGGCCCATAGATATCGGCAGATGGTCGTCGTTGAAATATCTACCATAACCCCTCTCACATAAGTCTTCTTAAGTTGAGGGTACTCAGTAAACCTTGAAAGACCTCTACTCTTTGATGTAATCAAGGCTACTATGGAGCGGTATGGTGCAAGGAACTCCCATATCAAAGCCAAGATGTATGTACCCAGGGGTCGAGTCATCTACCCAAACTGATATCTGTCAAATATAGCTAGCAATAGTGGTGCATCGACCAACCCAAATAAGTCAATATGTATCTCCACATAGATGGTACTCCTTCTAAAAAATAATTTAAAGTCCCTTTACACACCATCTTAGGTTTACCTTATTAAGAGGTTGCTTCGAGATATGCGTGGGGTCGGATGCCTGATCCTGCTGAGCTAGTGCCTATGAATTAGGAGCTGGCACATGGTGCGTATTCTAGTATGTACCCTTCTCAGACTAGGATACTGGTGAATACTCTTACTGAACTAATGTACCCTCATTAGGCTTGGGTTCTATTGAATTCTACTCCTTATCTGCTATATCAAACTCATCTGGGAACCTTCCTTAGACTGGGGGTCCGATGTAGCTGATACAGGAGGTGACTCTTCCTCTTCCTCATCATCAATATTATCATCACCCTCCCTCTCCTCCTCCTCCCCATTAGTTGTCTGTGGAGAGTATGGTGGTGATCTTTGATCTATCTTTATCCGCGACTTGGACATAGCCTGAATTACCTGAACAACCTGAATGGAATCAGTTTGGGTCCTAGGATGAGTAATAGAAATCCATCTTCCACACTATGAATCATCTGCAATCTGTACACCCATGGTACCCATAATAATAGTCTCAGTTGCAAGATGTTTCTGGCCCCTAGTTACTCGATGTGTCGTAATGGCCGAGACTGCTCTGGATCTGGTCTTGTGGGTACTCCTCTTTCAAGCTACTACTCTTAAAAGAGTCATCCCGTCGCTTCATAGATGCATCCTTCTTCTTTTGTGGTGCCATGTGTACCTAATAAATCAAATATTAGCACCCAACAAATAATGAGGGATTTGCAAAAATCAAAGAAAAGTCTAGAATTTGAAAATTCCAAATTTTTCTCAATTCTTGCATCCTTATAACTGGTACATAGTCCCAAAAAGTTCATTGTGTGCACATACATCAAGAATTATCTTTTCATATAAACTAACACGCCAAAATTTTGGTGTTCCTATACTTTTTCAAGTTCAACTTCCGTTTAGGGCATAATCTTAAGGTTTAATTCAAGATCAATGCCATACATTAAGATTTTTAGGCTATTTCAAGGCTTTCATCCACAAGTTAGTTGGTTACTACATATTTAGCATAAAATTCAACACACCATCTTACTTAATTTTAAAGTTAATATGACATTACTAGTGAGAGCCATGATTATTACCTTTTATGCCAGAGATGGAAGTCAACTAGGAAGGACTGAAGTAAACCTTAAGCTTGAACATGTATTCAACACTTTTGGACAAATCGATACCTCGAATGCGTATCAATTTAACCTTAACTTATGTGTGGAAAAAAAGTTTGAACTTTGAGATGGAAGTTGGATTTTAAGAATTTAGAAGAGATTTTAAGGATTTCTAAGTGTTAAAAATGATTTAAAAGGATTAAATAGGGAAAGAGGGTTGGTTTAGGGTTTAATTTAGCATTGGTGGACCCAAAATTTTTAACCAAAATTTGGGCCCAAAACTGCTCACTTACAATAGCCATATATGGGTCATATGTGGTACATATGGTCCGTATATGCCCACCATATGTGGGTCTAAAATTTTGAACGAATTTCCTACTCTCTGGACTTTGTATTTTGACACTTATTTTGCTACTTATGAGGTTGGAAGTGGTAGTTATGACCCTGAAAGTAAGCTCGTAGGTTTAAAATCTAGAAATTTTCCAAAAATTCCATCTTTACAGTTAATGTACAACTTACCTGACCCACATGGGACTTACGACCGTGCTGAGTTGGTCACAAAGTCCCATTTGCCTTTGGTTATAAATCAAGCAATTTTTTACCGCTTTCCAGGTCTATACTTATCCGACTTTACCTACAAAAAATAAAAATAAATGTGAGCAGTGTAATAGTGGGTGGCCTCCCACCCAATGCTTGATTTAACATTGTGGCAGGAAGTGTCTATGTTAGTTACTTAGACTTAACCAATAAGCCCATGGATTGCCTCCCATGCAATTCTTGATTTAATGTCCCGACACGACACGAGTACCTTGACTACTCAAAATTCATCAAGGTACCTAAAGTAATACCCTCAGGGGTCATCATTACAATAAATCACCGATACAAAACTCATGTCGGTAGGCTTCTTTATAGTTCTTAGAACATTGAAAGTGACTTCTTCATTATTGACTCTAAACTTGAGCTCTCCCTTCTCCATATCGACCACCACTCTACCTGTGTCCATAAATGGTCTTCCTAAAATAATGGGCATCTCAAAGTTAACCTCATAATCCAGAATGACAAAATCAGCTGGAAAGATGAGGTTGCCAATTTTTACCAATACATTAAAAGAAATGTCACTTCCATCAACAATCGCATATTAGTCAGCTCTGGAGGGCTCAAGCCCAATTGCTTGAATATGGATAATGACATCAAATTAATGTTGGCCCCTAACTCACATAAGGCTCTAGAAAATCTAGATGTCCCAATAGTACATGGAATCGTAAATGCTTCAGGGTCTCCCTTTTTTTGGGCTAGAGACTTAGAAGTGACTATACTGCAATAGGGCACTCCTCCAACATCCTTAAAAATAGTTTCCCTTTTTATTCATCACTAACTCTTTTATAAAACTGGTATAGTCAGGAATCTACTCCAACGCCTCAAGGAGAGGGATATTCAAGCTCAGATCTTTCAGCATCTTAATAAAATGCTTAAATTTTCCTTCCTCTTTTTCTCTTTTTGTCTTTAAGAAAAAGGTAGGGGTGGTCGTGGAATTTATCTCAATGCAGACTCATCGACCTTGCCTTACTTGTATTATCACCTACCCTGGCATCAACACTTGTCACCTTGTCAACTTCTACAGTAGGTGTCTCATTTATAATAAAACGATCACTCTTTGGCACCCCATCAATAGAAAATGGTGAATCAACAGTAGAGAAACCACTCCTAGGTGATAGAAAGAAATTAACCATCATTCTTTGGGTTTTGGACCATAGTGCTTTACTGCTTGATTGCGTTCGCATGAGACACAATCTTTTCGGTAAAGCCTAAAATATCATCCTTGATCTCCTTAAGGATGGCCTCTTGACTTTCCTGACCCTTCACTAGTTTGGTCAGCATCGCCTCCATTCTCAATTTTGTATCCAGGCTACCTGGCAGAATGTATCTCTCTTCCTTCTCATTTTAGTAATCTTTCCGTATCCTATCACCATATCGCTCCCTATTGTGGTCTCAGTATTTTTCTTCATAGTAGTTCTGAACTTGGTTTTATAATACCCCGTAAGATCCTAGACAAGTTTTTAATAATACGTCACATGTTTAGAAGTCCCAAAGGCATTTATTTCACACAAAGTAGAAGAGATTTAGCCATTTTAAGACCCTAAGATTTTGAACATTTTATTTTTGGCCTTTTTGAGTTCAAAATATTGATTTATGAGTTAAAATATGTATAGAGATATTAAAAAGGTCATCCGGGAGAGTTTCAGAATTTTCGAAAGAGGTTCGGGTGATTTTGGACCCTAGAGGCAGTAAGCCTATATAATTTTAGCGTGTCACAAAGTATAGTCTTTGCGATACTCAATGTGTCATGGAGGTTAGCCTTTGTGACATGCAGCGTGTCATGAAGGCTGGCCTCCGCGATCGCCTTCGTGGCATGGAGACTGTGTATTTTTGGTAGGTTTCATTAAAAGTGAATGGGTAATTTTGGTCCTTTCCCCTTCTCCCAAAACACCCAATTGATGATTTAAAACCCAAGAGGGGAATTATTTTCCCCATTCCTCATTAGTTAACAACGTGAAATCATCACCCATTCCCAAGAACATAAAATTTAAAGTTTCTTCCAAGAATTCAACCATTTAAGGTCCCAATTCCAAGTCTTATTCAAGAATTCAAGCAACTCAGTTATGTGAGGTATTCATCAATGGGTTCCTTACACCCATTGAGTCCCAAGAGTCCTTTTTATTTCATGTATAAACCCTTTTCCCTCTTTGTATGAAATTCCAATATTAAGTATGAATTTACTCAATATTTTCTTAGTAGTTTTGAATTCAAGTCATGCCAATATGTTTCCCTATGATAATTTTGTTATTATATGCTTTAAATTTCAATCATATATATCATGTTCAGTTGACACCATGTTAACTTACCAATTTATGAATTAAACCGTATGAGCATGTTGTTCTCATAAGTTTAACGTATTCCCATACTTATAATCATGGATTCAATCAGTTAGGAATATATTCTATGTTTTGGATCTCTGAATCATGAATTCCCTTATAGTGCTTTTAAATGATGTCATTGTATTTAAAGTATTATTCAGTGCTGGAGGGTTATGAACAACTGATACCTATATGTTCATACATGTTTGCATTTTTAAGTAACAAGTCAGTCAGATCATGATTTTATTATCATATTCAGATTATTGTGTTCATGCTGAGCACTTATCAGTACCACATTATATTAAATGAATAATAATACCAGTATTATTTAGTTGGGAGTAATACTTATCACCTATTGAATGCAGGGATGACAGATCCCCCGTCATTCATGCATGAGTCGTTAGTAGCATTTTCTAAGTTCCAGACCTATGACACCACTGTAGATTATGAGGGGTACCCCGTCAGTAGAGGCACGACACCCTTATCCTTTGGGACATCAGCCTTGTAGATCCACATCATCAACCATGTGTTGGTACCCCTGACAAGTTGTACTAGGGTTACAGCTTGACCCAGATAGTTCAGAGTAGGGCATGTCGGTTGTAGTTAGATCCTACAGTCTCGATTCAGTATTTAGACCATATCATATCAGGATTGCATAACCAAATTTCAGTTTTTCAGTAATTCAGTTAGACTATTTAGTTTTAAAAATTATTACAACATATGTTTTACTTGGTCTTGTATTCATATCTCATGTTCATACATTTATTCTTTATACTTATATGTACCTCAATTTTGCCTATCTTATGCACTAGTACATTTAAAGTGTTGATCGCATACTCTCTTTGCGCTATGTTGTCTTATAACATAGGTTTGAGCGCTTAGTTCTTCGATCGTCCTTAGTAAACTCAATGCCCCTCAACAACAGTTGAGGTAAGTCCTCATCCATCGAGGATAAGATATTTTCCATTATTTTTAGTATTTTATTTATCTCAGACAGTCAGAGTTAAATAGGGGTTTGTCCCATCAACTCTTATTTTAGACGATTTCTCTTATTTTAGATGCTTTCAGATAGTCAAACTAGTTTTTAAATGTCTCTTTTTACCAGTATTCCAAACATGTTAAATATTTTTCAGTAGTATATCTTAATAGTAATTTATCAGTTTAACTTCCACACATGATATTTCATTATTACTTTATTCAATGCTCATAGTAGGTACTAGATCATAGGTTATCTTGGGGTCACTTGTGGCCTTAAGCATCGAGTTATAACTAGGGGATAGCCTTAGGTCATAACAAAACTTGGTATCAGAGCCTAAGGTTTTAAAGTATCCTAGGGTGTCAAGAGGCTACAAAATATTTTAGAAAAGTTTACCATCTTTTAATATTCATGTCGTGTGAAAAAACATGAGCTCTATTGAATTTCATATTTCTAACTCATCCTTTATCCGTATACAGAAAATTCCTCCCTAAAGAAACAACGAAAAAAGAAATGAGAATTAGCTCGCACCACCACCTATTTAGGAAGATCCTTTGAATGAACATGTTTCCCATACCAAATCAGGGCCACTTTCATAGCTTTAGCCCATTCTGTGCCTACTCAGAATAACTAGAAAGCTATTGCCCCAACCAATCTAGTAATGAATACATCTACAACTAGGATCCATGACTTTACTCAGATAAATCCTCTAGTGTTTTCTAAATCCAAGTCTAAGGAGGATCCATAGGAGTTTTTAGACTGTGTGCAGAAGGTGATTGACATTATGGGTGTCACTTCTAGTGAGAGTGCTGAATTAGCTACTTATCAGTTTCAAAAAGTAGCTCACACTTAGTTTAAGCAGTGGAAGGAAGACAGAGGTATTGAGGCAGGACCTATAGAGTGGGAGGATTTTTCCATGAATTTCTTAGATAGGTTCTTCCCACTAGAGTTGAGGGAGGCTAAGGTTCAGGAGTTCAACAATTTGAAGAAGGATAGCATGAGTATGAAAGAGTACTCACTCAAATTTACTTTGGCGAGGTATGCTGCAACTATGGTGGCCAATTCTAGGTTCAGGATAAGTAAGTTAATGTCGGGAGTTCTTGAGAAAGTGGTTACGGAGTGCAGGACATCTATGTTGATAAAGGAAATGGATCTCTCTAGGTTGATGGTCTATGCACAACATATTGAGAAGGACAAGAGTAAGGATAAGAAAAGGGAGAATAAAAGGGCCAGAACATAGAGCTTTAAATTTTATCAGCAGAGGTTTGACGGTGGAAACCATTCTCAATTCAACCAAAATATTTTAGCTTCAGCCTCATCTTCTGCCAATGCCTAAGTTCTTTCAGGACAGTCGGGATAGAGTGCCAGTCTCTAAGTCCTACGTTAGCATAAATAGTAATCACACCAATCCGCTTTACAAGAAGTGAGGTATGAATTATTAGGAAAAGTACAGAGAAGGTACTGATACATGCTTTAAATATGTTAAGTCAGGCCACAAGATAAGGGATTGACCGTTGGGTATATGGAAGGGTATAAATAATTGTCAACAGGGCCAGACTAATTCTTCAACAACACCCACGAGTTGCCCTACTTAGCAGCGTGCCACCACTAGTGACACCAATGGATAATTTTATAATCGAGTTTATGCTCTCTAGACTCAATATGATCAGTAAATTTCCCCTTATGTGGTTACGGGTATGTTACAAGTCTTTTATCTTTATGTTTATGCATTGTTAGACCATGGAGATTCACTTTCCTTTATAACTCCTTATATTACTGTAGACTTCAGTGTTATTCCATACATATTATTAGAGCCTTTCTCAGTGTCTACCCCAGTGGGTAATTCTATATTAGCGAGACAAGTATATAGAAATTACCCAATCACAATGTCTCAAAAAGTGACTTTAGTTGACCTTGTGGAGTTAGAAATAACTTATTTTGATGTCATTCTTGGCTTGGATTAGCTCCACTAGAGCTATGCCTTAATTGATTATAGAAATAAAATTGTCTAGTTCCAGTTCCTTAATGAGCCCGTTATTGAATGGAGGGTAGTACTTCAATGCCTAAGGGTCAGTTTGTCTCCTATCTTACGGCAAAAAAGATGATGTTTAAGGGATATATTTACTATCTCATACCAAATTTTGAAACTCTGAGTCTTGAATCAGTTCCAGTAGTGAATGAGTTTCTAGAAGTGTTCTCTGAAGATCTTCCCGAAGTTCCTCTCAAAAGGGAAATTTACTTTGGAATAGATCTTCCCCCAAATACCCAGCCTATCTCAATTCCACCTTATGGATTTAGCAAAACTTAAGGAATTAAAGTAACAGTTGAAAGATCTCTTAGATAAGGGTTTTATCAGACCTAATATTTCTTTATGGGGTGCTCCAGTTCTGTTCGTGCGCAATAAAGATGGCTTCTTCCGAATTTGCATTAACTACCTTGAGTTGAACAAAGTCATAATCAAGAATAATTATCCTCTCCCTAGAATTGATGACTTGTTCAACCAACTTCAGGGTGTAAGATATTTATCTCAGATAGACCTCAGGTTTGATTATCATCAGCTGAGAGTCAGAGAATGTGACATCCTAAAGACAACCTTCAAAACTCGGTATGGTCACCTCAAATTCCTAGTTATATCTTTTGGACTATCGAATGCTCATGCAAATTTTATGGATTTGATGAACAGAGTGTTCAAGTAATACCTGGATATGTTCGTTATAGTCTTTATAAATGATATCCTCGTCTATTCTCCTAGTGAAGGTAATCATACAAACCATTTGAGGATTGTATTGTAAACTCTTAAGGATTACTAGTTATCCGCTAAGTTAAGAAAGTGCAAATTCTGGTTGATATTAGTATCTTTCCTTGGTCACATCATTTATGGTGATGACATTTGAGTTGATCCTCAAAAGACTAAAGTAGTGAGAAACTGGCCTGGACCCATCTCTCCATCAGATATCAGAAGTTTCTTGGTTTAGCTGGTTACTATAGACAATTTTTTGAAGGATTTTCTTCTATTGATTTTCCCATGTCTCCACTAACCCAAAAAAAATTCAAATTTTAGTGGTCAGATTCCTGCGAGAAGAGTTTTCAGGAGTTGAAGACTCTACTCACTTCCGCTCTAATCTTGACTTTACCAACTGGCCCAGATAGGTTTATAGTTTATTGTGATGCTTCTAGAGTTGGTCTTGGTTGTGTGTTATTGTAGCGAGGTAAGGTCATAGACTATTCCTCAAGACAACTTAAACCCCATAAGAAGAATTACCTAACCCATGACCTTGAGTTAGCAGTAGTTGTCTTTGGCTTACAAATTTGAAGGCATTATCTGTATGGGGTTCATGTTGATGTGTTCACAGATCATAAGAGTTTACAATATGTGTTTACTCAAAAGGATCTAAATCTTTGTTTGAGAAGGTGTATGGAATTATTGAAGGACTATGATATGAGTGTGATGTATCACCCAGGTAAGGTTAATGTAGTAGTTGATGACCTTAGTAGATTGTCTATGGTAAGTGTTATGCATGTTGGGGATGATAAGAATGAGTTAGTCCATGAGCTTCATCAGCTTGCTAGGTAAGGTGTTTGGTTGGGTGGTTCGACCAAAGGTAGTATATTGGTTCAGAATGGTTTGAAATCTTTATTGGTAGCTAAAGTGAAAGAAAAACAAGATAGGGATCTTATTTTGGTCAAGTTGAAAGAGGAAATTAGGGATCAAAAGGTTGAGGTTTGCTCCCAAGGGGGAGATGGTGTGCTTAATTATCATAGAAGGTTATGTATTCTGTGTGTTGATGGTTTGACACATAAAATATTATCAGAAGCATATGGTGCATGATATTTCATTCACCCAGGAGCCACTAAGATGTACCGTGATTTCCAAGAAATCTATTGGTGGAGTGGTATGAAGAAAGATATTGCAGAATTTTTATCTAAGTGTTCAAATTTTCAAGAGGTTAAGGTTGAGCATCAAAGGCCTAATGTTACGCTTTTGGATTTCAGCATCCCTACTTGGAAGTATGAGGTGGTGAACATGGATTTTGTGATAGGTTTACCTCGTACACAACGTCAGCATAATTTGATTTGGGTCATTATAGATCGAATACCAATTCAGACCATTTCTTGGTAGTTCATACTTCGTATTCAGCCAAGGATTATTCTAGACTCTTACTTAGGGAGTTGGTAAAGTTGCACGGGGTTACATTGACAATCATTTTAGATAGAGGTATCCAAATTCATCTCAGTACAGCTTTTCATCCTCAGATAGATGGTCAGGCAAAGAGGACCATCCAGACCTTAGAATATATATTGAGGGCTTGTGCTATCAACTTCAAGGGTAGTTGGGATGACCACGTACCATTGATTAATTTTTCTACAGTAATAGCTGTCACTCAAGTATTCAGATGGCTCCATTTGAGGATCTCTATGAAAGGAGATGTAGATATCTTATTGGTTAGTTTGAAGTAGGCGAGTCTACTTTGATTGGTCCAAATTCAGTTTATGAGGCAGAGGAGAAAGTTCAGTTGATCCAAGAAAGGCTAAAGACAACCCAAAGTCATCAGAAATCCTATGTAGATGTGAGAAGGAGAGATCTTGAGTTTGACATGGGTGACTTAGTTTATTTAAAGATTTTTCCTTTGAAAGGGTGAAGAGATTTAGTAAGAAAAAAAATCTCACTCTATGATATGTTGGACCATAGAGGATTTTGAGCCATTTTGGAAAGGTAGCTTACGAATTGGAGTTGCCTACAAAATTAACATCAGTGCATCTGGTGTTTCATGTCTCTTTGCTAAAGAAATGTATTAGTGTCTCAGCTTCTATTGTTCCATTAGAGAGTGTGAGCATGAAAGATGGTCTTTCCTATAAAGAAGTCTAGTTGAGATCCTTGATTGTCAGACTCGTAGGTTAAGGAATACAAAAATCCATTTGGTTAAGGTCTTATAGAGAAATCAGTCTATTGAGAGAGCTACTTGAGAAACAGAAGCACATATGCGAGCAAGTATCCCCATCTTTTCTATATGAATTCAGATTTATCTTGAGGTAATGGTTTCTCTTAAGTTGATTCTCTTGTTTTCTATCTCAGCTATCCAACCATCCTCATGTCATTGCATGCATTCATAAATTCAGTTTAGTCTATGAGTAATATTTCAAATTCAGTTACTTAAATATGATTCATCTTATAAGTATTCATTACATGATCTTAGCCTTCTTAGTATCTCAGCTTAAATAGTTTCGTTGGGGGACGGATGATACCAATGGGGAGATATTATAACACCCTGCAAGATCCTAGAAAAGTTTTCAACTATGCGTCACATGTTTAGAAGTCCCAAAGGAATTTATTGCACACTAGGTACAAGAGACTTAGTCATTTTAAAACCACAAGATTTCGAACATTTTATTCTTGGCCTTCCCAAGTTCAAAATGTTGATTTATGAATTTAAATATGTTAGGGATGCTAAAAGGGTCATCCGAGAGAGTTTCAAAAATTTTCAAAGAGGTTCGGGGTGATTTTGGATCCCGAAGGCAGTAAGACTCCACGATTTTAGTATGTCATGGATGATAATCTCCGCAATATACAACGTGTCACAGAGATTGGCCTCTGAAATTGCAATATGTCATAGAGGTTGGCTTCCGCAATAGCCTCTGTGGCATGAAGGTTGTGTATTTTTGGCAACTTTCATTAAAAGTAAAAGGGGCATTTTGGTCCCTTTCCCCTTTCTCTAAACACCCAATTGATGATTTAAAACCCAAGAGGGGCATTATTTTCCCCATTCCTCATCAGTTAACAACATTAAATCATACCCCATTACCAAGAACACAAAATTTCAAGTTTCTTTCAAGAATTCAACCATTCCTGTCCCAATTCCAAGTCTTTTTTAAGAATTCAAGCAACTCAGGTATGTGAGGTATTAATCAATAGGTTACTTCCACCCATTGAGTCCCAATAATCCTTTGTATTTCATGTATAAACCTTTTTTCTATTTTTATGAAATTCTAATGTTAAGTATGAATTTATTCAATATTTTCTTAGTAGCTTTGAATTCAATCTATGCCAATATATTTCCCTATGAGAATTTCGTTATTATATGCTTTAAATTTCAATCATCCCTATTATGTTCAGTTGACACCATGTTAACTTACTAATTCATCAATTAAACCTTGTGAGCATGTTGTCCTCATAAGTTTAACATATTCCCATACTCATAATCACGGATTCCATTAGTTAGGAATATATTCTATGTTTTGGGTCTATGAATCATGAATTCCCTTGTAGTGTTTTTAAATAATGTCATTGTATTTAAAGTATTATTCAATGCTGGAGGGTTATGAACACCCGATACCTATATGTTCATACATGTTTCCATTTTTAAGAAACAAGTCAGTCAGATCATGATTTTATTATCATATTCAGATTATCATGTTCATGCTGAGCACTTATGAGTACAACATCATGTTAAATGAATAATAATACCATTATCATTCAGTTGGGAGTAACACTTACCACCGAGTGAATGCCGAGATGGTAGCACCCCCGTCAGATAGGCATGAGTCGTTAGTAGCAGTCCCTAATTTTCATACCTACGGAGCCACCATAGATTATGAGGGGTCCCTTGTTAGTAGAGGAATGACTCCTTCATTCTATAGGATATCAGCCTTGTGTATCTACATCGTCAGCCATGTGTTGGTACCCCTGGCAAGGTACCAACACCCTTCCAACTGGGGTTACAGGTTGGACCCCGATAGCTCAAATTATGGTATGTCGGTTGTAGTTAGCTCCCACCATATTAGTTCAGTATTTAGACCATATCATATTAGGATTGCATGACCAACTATTCAGTTCATAGGCCATTTAGTTATACTATTTAGTTTTACAAATTATTGCAACACATATTTTACTTGGTCTTGAATTCATATCACATATTCATGCATTCATGCTTTGTATTTATATGTATCTTAGTTGTCCTTATCTCACGTAATAGTACATTCAAAGTACTGATCGCTTACTTTATTTGTGCTATGTTATCTTATAACATAGTGTCGGATGCTTAGTTCCTCGATCGCCTTTAGTCAGCTCAGTGTCCCTCAGTAGCAGTTGTGGTGAGTCTTCATCTATTGAGGACAAGATATTTTCAGTTATTTTTAGTATTTTGTTTATCTCAGATAGTCGGAGTTAGTTTAGGGGTTTATCCCATCAACTCCTCATGTTTTAGAGGCTCTTAGATAGTCAGACTAGTTTTTCAGTTTCTCTTTTTACCAGCAGTCCAGACATGTAAAGTATTTTTTTAGTAGTATATCTTAACAATATTTTATCAGTTTAACTTTTGAACATAATGTTTCATTATTACTTTATTCAGTGCTCACAACAGGTACTAGATCATAGGTTAGCTTGGGGTTACTTGTGGCCTTAAGCACCGTGTTATGACTAGGGGTAGCCTCAGGTCATGACAGATTTCCTTAACCTTAGCCCAAAAAACTGCCAACTGATGATCCAGATACTTAGCCTCCTCTTCTAATTCAAACTCGTAAGGTCTAGAGGTTTCACCCTATGCTCCTACTGTATTTACGTTCTCAAAATTCACAGTTGCGAACTACTTTTCTAGCAACCCAATATCAATTCTCAATAGCGCAATCTCTTGTGCTACAGAACCTTCTCAGCCTCCCGAGTTTGCCACCTTCAGTTAGTGAGAGAAATTTGGTCTAGAATATCATAAGCTACCTCCCAGCATAGTCTCATAAAAGCTTCTCCAGAGATAGTGTCTTCCATGGCTATTGAACTAATGGTCAGTGCTCTATAGAATATCTCCAATAGGCCCGTCCTTGAAATATGATGGTTGGGCACCATACTCAACTTCTTTTTGAACCTGAACTAAGCCTCGTATATAGAGTCAGACTGCAGTTGTCTAAAATTGTATATCTCATTCTTGAGTTGCAACATCCTGGCTGAAGGAAAGAATCCGTTCAAGAATTTTTTGCCAACTCATTCCATGTAGTGATAGATCCTCTTGAAAGTTCCCCTAACCATAAAGATGTTTCTCCTATCAATGAAAAAGGGAACAACCCCAATCTAAGTGCCTCTTGATTCACTTCTGGATTGGCATTAGAACTTAAGATCCCAATGAAATTTGTAAGGTGTATATTTCCATTATCAAAAGGTAATCCCGAAAATACACCTTTCAAGTTTAAGAGCTAGATCATGGCATTAGTTATATCAAGCTTAACACTTGGGGTAAAACAAGGGGGATGATCGCTCCTATTTCTGCTGGCTCAACATAACCCAAGTGCCCCTCATCAAAATAAGGTTGCAAATATTGGTACACTGGGATCAATTGAGCTCGGCCACCTCTAACTTTGTTCTGATTACCGTCGAGTTCTACTCGACAAACTGCTTCTTGTATCTTCACAGCTAGCTCTGCCTCCCAAGCAATACGCTGAGCATCTTCTTCCCTTTTCTGGTTAGCAGCATGTGCTAATAATTCCTCAATTTTTTAGTCAATAATGTCTTAAACTCCATGCTGGGGAGGGAAAGACACCTGGTATGTACTAGTATGAACCCCTTCAGAAATGTCATTTCTTTTTGGCTTTGTTATCCTACAAGTCCGTTGTATGATTCTCTCTGGATTCAGATTTAGGGGGAGTAAGGGATTGCCTTGACTCCTAATGCTAGGCATACAATGGTGTATACCTAACTAGAAACAAAAACAAAGACCCACAAACTTTGATTCACAACTCAACATTGTATTCCCCGACAACAGCGTTAAAACTTTGATCATGCCCAAACTATACCTCCCCAAAAATACTATTATGGTCATTGTCAAAATATAGTAACCTAACTTAGGTTGGGATCGAACCTAAGGGAATACATCGAATTATGGCTCTTACTTGCTGTAATCAATGAGCAAAACTAGATAAGTAAATGGGGGATTTGCAGTGATAATCTCGAACAAGTAACAAATATCAACTCTGGTTGTAATCAGTCGTAGACGAAACTAGGATTGTGTCCCCCTTGGATTCTCAACTCAGTAGGCTTATTGTGTATTATTGAACTAACTCGATACCTTCCATGTAGAATCTAATAAGTTATGTAGCATCAACTGTCTTGTGGAATCATTAACGGATTTCACCCTTATTTTGAGTCTCAAAATGTTGCATTACTAACCCTTATCCTAGACCTCAATTAACTATTACCTTTTGAGTCTTTAGTTATTAGATGATAGGTAAAAGTCTCATGTAGATAATACTTGTTCGCTTAGATCGATAATCAATCCTTAAATTATTATTGTAATTATCTTTTCGTAGTCACTACTCCTCTTTTGGAGTAAGTAGTGATAATCTAGGTGGGATCCTAATGTTTGTAACCGCTATAATATCTATCAAACTGAAGATAATACAATACATGCATGGTTATCAGTTCAGAACAACTCACCACTTCCCCCACTTCATCAATCTGCCAGGGTTACCACAACCCTAGCTAAGGGTTTTAGCTACTCATGCTTGTGAAAGATCAACAATATTCATGATTGAATGCATTAAACTATATCAGAATAATCAAAAAGTTAAAACCCAAAGTTTCAACTGAATTAACAACCAAAATCATTACAAAGTAATTCTAAGACCAAATTCGAATCTTAGAATCAAAATATATTTGTGAGTATATGATTACGTATCCTAACTATAAAACATCAAAAGGGTATATATAGTACACAAGAAAACCCTAAAAATTAAATCTCGAATTAAAAAAGGAAAAATAAGGTCGGTGGCCACTTACTTAGGCCATATATGGACCATATGTACTATATACGGATCGTATGTGGACATGGATAAGTTCCAGAACTCAAGTACAAATCCTGCAACTCTTTGGACATTTAATCTCTACACTATCCTGGGTCATATACGGAGTATATGTACCACTTAAGGACCATATGTAAACATAAGATAGTGCAAAGTCTTCTTTTTTTCCTGCTTCTAAGCCTCTAGATTTTAATTTCTAATACATACTTAGGTCACCTACGCCCGCTAAGTGTCAATACACCTAAAACAGCCTCAATAAGTAGCCAAAAACTACAATTTTCATCTATTTCTTTAGTTTATCATTTAAAATCTGATTTCCTGCAAAACATACTCAAAATACATCATATCTAACAAAATAACCTAAGAAACTTGTATATTTTCATCATTTTATGAGTTGAAAGTGCTATATTTCTATAGCACATCACATAATAATAGAGGGATGAAATTAACTTCTCTTTTAGGCACTCAAATGCTTTAAAAGGTTCTTCTTATAAAAAATGAACTTCATATCCTTCTCCAATAATTTTCACAAAAGATGTTCAATCTTAGAGAATTCCTTGACGAATCTACGATAACACTCAGCATGCCCTAAAAAGCTTCAAATACCTTTAACAGAAATTGATTGAGGCAATTCATCAATTACCTCAATCTTTACCTTATCGACCTCAATCTCTTTCTCTAAAGTTTTGTGACCAAACACTATTAGAAATTAATAGTATGCATATTGCACCAGATATGTTGTTTTTCTTATAAAGACACTAGTAAAAAATAGTAGTTACTAGTCATTCTTTAATATAATTCTTCCGCATGGTAAAATCAATCTCTTCACGCAGAGCATGAATCATTTTTTTTTACAAAATATAAACTTATGAATCAAGTTTTACATTTTAAAAAAAATAAAATAATGATTTCATATAACATATAAAAATGTAAATTAAAAGAGTTAGGGATTTTGATTTTGGGGAAAATATAGTTTGAGTTTTTGAAGCTCTAACTAAATTTTGCGATGAAATTATGAAGGCAAATGAAATTGTTGCTTAAATACCGCGAAGGATTCATTCTAATAGTAATGTAATAAGTAGGTCATTTTGGATATGAACTATGAGTGACTGATCATTTTGCCTGATTTTATTCAGTTCTTTGGTATGTGTGTTGTATTTGTATGTTTTTTTAATGCCTTTCTAGTAGATCTAATTTTTTTTTCTCTCTTGATGATTCAAACTCACAATTAAGATTGTAAGTGACGTATATTTATCATATGAACAACTCCCTCTTGTCATGTATATGTATACAAATATTTATGTGTGTTATATTTGTATGCTTTTTTTAATGCCTTTCTAGTAGATCTCGTTCTTTTTGCTCTCTTGATGATTCAGACTCACAATTAAGATTATAAGTGATAGATATTTATCATATGAACAACTCCCTCTTGTCGTTGTACTTATATGCAATTCTCCTAAAAAGATATTATATCAAAGAATGAATATTTGACTTTTGAATTTTGGAGTACTTCTTGGGTTGTTTTGTACGTGGAATAAGGTAAAATATATTATGATTAAATCTGAGAAAAGATATACGCCTTATTATATAGACAATATAAATTTATCATGAAACAAATTTATATCATCTACCAAATGGAATATAGATCTTATCTCAAACTTAGTTATGGAATATCTTATTTTATCCCATTCAATATGAAATTATTTTATTCATCTTTTATGACTTTATTGAGCAACTACTTTATTTTTCCTTCCCTTATTTTCTAACAATAAAATATATTTTTGAAAAGTCTAGTAGCAAAATATCACTAAATATTGAATTATATATAGCTCCGTGAGTATTACAACTACTCACTCTAATTGATATGGTTGAAATAGACAGCTAAAAAGGTATGAAATGACTCTACTTTAAAGAAGAGAAAGGTGGCCATTGGATGATCTATCCTTGATTAGAGATTTCTCTATGAAAAATATAAATCATAGTTTGAAGAGGGGTGGGGAGGAGGAGCAACAATGCTCCTATATAAGGAGCAAGATATTGTAATGTAGCAGGAAATTTGTTCTTTGAGATGAATTAGTCTAAAATTATAATATCATAACTATAATTTCAAGATAATTTATTAGTTTGAATACTCAAGGGCAGATCTATGTAGAAGGATTGGGGTGGCACGACACCCGAAAGTCTCGATTGAATATATATATACATAAGTAATGTATGAACTCTCTATATATTTATGTATATATCTATATATATATGTAGGTAAATGTATAAAATTTAAGCCCGACACATACTGTAACAAATGAGTTATTGGTGTCAACACCCACAATGACAAACGAACTATTGGTGCCAGTGGTTAAACCTCAATTTTATCCCCCAACAATGCAAGTTCGGTTTGCACTGATATCATATTTTAGAATTATGTTAACACAGTTTTCTGTTTTTTCTTAAAAATATTGTGGCCCCGAAGAATAGGACCTTGGCCTCTTTTAATAAATATCTTAGCAAAATCAACTAGACAACACCTTATATAATGTCAATAATATTGATAAATGTTAATCATACTTATCTGTAAATATTAACTCTAATGTCATAAAATATCAAAGGAAAAGTTACATAATAAAATTACTAAACTTATCATATCTACTTAAAATCTCTATTTTTTTTATATAATTATATGTCATCCCATATTTTCTTTGATTGTGATGTATAGGTCTAAAATTAAGTAATGTATTTGAAAGAATGTGATTATTTCTGTAGACTAAATATTTTTAGTAATATTAAAAAGAATTGAGATAGAAAGTAATTAACTCCCAAAAAAAGAGATTTATGTTATTTATACAATATCAAATACATTATTATTCAAAATAATGTAGTACCAGAGCGTCTAAATTCTGAATCCACCTCTCCAAATACCAAACGACCCTTTTTGTGTAACTTGTTGGTAAGAGTGGTAATGAGGCGGTGCGGTACAGGTATTTTCTAAATTCGCGAATTTAAAAATTGCTCTACCTCGCCCCGCATCACCTTTAATTCGCATAAATCGTCCCACATTCATTTTCGTGTATACCCACACTGCATCACCCTATGATTTTTTTTAAATAAATTATAACTCCATTAAAAACCACGATATTTTCAAATCTATAATTATGAAGTAGTGACTATCAATTTCTATTATATCACTTTTCACTAAGAAATTGTCAGAGAAGTATCAGGTGTACAAGCAATGATCAAATATTAGATTTTATTTATAATATGAATCAAGAAATTAAAATTAGAGATCAATCAGTTTATTTGATTATTTAAGTCTTTGCTATATATAAAATAAATAAGCTATAAATGTCAAAGTGATTTAGTAAGAAAAAGCCTTTAAACTTTTGTTTGATATTTTGAGTTATAAAATTATTTTATCGATTTAAAAAAAAGTTATGAAATTATTTATTTGTAGTGTTATATATGTCATTTTAAGTACGATAAAATTTAAGTAAAGAATATATAAAATTTTAGGTAGATTCACGAGAATAACCTAAATTTTAGCATTTTTTTTAAATTTAAACCTGCCCGCATATGCCCGCAACCTGCCTCACCCCGTATTATTTAAAAAAAAAAAACTTACTTCAACCCGCCCTACACCTACATAGCCTAAAATCTGCACCGCCTCGCATAACCTAAAATGTGCACCACCACGCACCTGCATCGCTCCATTGCCATTCCTACTTGTTGGTGAATCCAACAATCTTAGGTCTCGTTTGACCATGAAAACATAATTTTTTGGAGTTGAAAATAGAGTTCAAATTGAAGCTGGAATTGTTGTATTTGACCATGAATATAAATTAAAGTTATTTTTGAAATTTTGTAAGAAAATAGGAGTGAAAAAAGTAAAAATTGTTATGAATGTATTTACATTATAGTGAATGTCTATCAAGAATATAGATAAGATCTATCAAGATCTATTTGATATCTATTAGGATACTAAGTATCTATCTTAGAGAGAAACTGGGAGTATTTTTCCCTATAAATAGAGGGGTTTTTGTTCATTGTATCATCAATTTTATGATCTCTCATCCTCAAGAGAAATAAAGAAGTCTCCCCTTTTCTTTCTATCATTTATTCTTGTTCTTACTTTATATTTTCGTATTCTTGCTTTATATTTCATAGTATGTTATCAACATGAGTCTCTAATTACCACGATGTTAAACAATCGTGCTTCGTCCGCAAACATAATAATTTGTTCGGCCGAAATAGATTGTTTAAGGTAATTACTCATATTCAGATTATTATATAATAACTTCATCTTCATGAGGCTAATATTATTACTCATGTAATTATCATTTTCCAAGAACAATACCATCCTACTGATTACATGCACTGAGGCCTAGCAACTGAAAGGAAAATAACTTTTAATGGAAGAATTGAATAAATACGCACTTTGGTATTTTTTAATGACATTATAATTATATAAATTTATTCACCACTTTTTCTATTGTCCGTTTCTTTAAGGTATTATATTATTTTCACTCTAGTTGAGACTCACTTCTTTTGGTACGATTCTGACCATCTTTTAATAGTAAGGGTAATATGGTGAATTCAAGTTCTATTGCATCAAGAGGGCAATACATCAGGTTTAAGTCCTGATACCTTGATGTGCTATAATGATAAGTTATTAGGTTCATGTCCTATCGATTTATGCCTAAAACACCTTTATATGGGTAAGATGTTGAGTTTGAATCTCAATGTACCATATTTAATGATATTATGATGGTTAAGATAAAATAATGTGTATTTGGTAAAAATTCATGACACATGTCTCATTGAATATGCTCCATTCTCTGAAGTGAATGTGGTAGCAGTGCATAATATGTCTGAAAGAAGACAAGTGATTGAATGCACGAATATAAGAGTGGAGGTACAATATGATAATAATTATCAGAAGTGATAATATTTTCACACGCTTATTATAATTATATGGTATGTTTGAGAAAAATTCTTTACATTATATGCACACCTCGATTTGCTCATGAATTAGCAATATTTTGAAAGAGGTTATAAGCTATCATAATTTGATAGACTTAATGCACGATTATATTCCATTCCTGGGGAATGAGGATTTCAATTATTTCAATACAAACATGCACTTGATTGTGATGGTACCATAACTCACCTCCGAATGAGGCATAATAACTGAGAAGAGTTATTTTGAAATCTATTTCTAAAGTAGTAAATCTTAAATTTATTCATATAATAGTAAATCTAAAATTTACTAAAGAAAAAAATACATGTTATGGTAAACTTTGAGTTTACTAGTATAAAAGTTCATAGATTGACATAAACGATTGCGACATCCCAAAGATGTTCATAGTGAGTATTAAACATATATTGAAGAATTAAAAAGTTCTTGATGAACTTTTAATGGTGTTTGTTCTCATGATAAGTTGGTTGAATCAACTAATTTTGGGATTGAATCTCTTAAAATCTGAAAAGTATAAAAGATGAATAAGGGCTCGTTCACTTATCATGTGATATGTTGAAAAGATGCATCAATAAGATAATCACATGTAAATTCATTGTCAACCTGCGTTTGACATTCATAAAGTTGTTTGCTCAATAAAATTGAGTTAAGACAATAACTTTCAGACTGTGTAATCAAGACAATTCATCTTGATGATGGTAGTTTAGCATTGAATGCCTTCGATAAATAGTTAAATCATTACTAATGAGAACAAAGTTTCATGTATTGGTCTGAAATATGATATGTTGCATATAATAGTACTTGTATGCATGAGACCAATAAATTATGATTATTTCTTCCCTCTCAATTGGTTCAAGGTCAGGAACCAACTATTCCATCTAATAGTTTTGATGTGCGGTATACGATTAATTAATATACCATAATGCACAAAGATGGATTTCTCAAAGAAGATGAAGAATATATGTTAGTTTTCCTAACATAAGGGGAGATTATAAGCAGTTATGAAGTATGTTAGGAATTATCACCTGATCCTCGTTCAAAAGATAATTCAAATCAAATGCCGAATGCATCTCATATTTAAGCTACAAGTGCTTTTATTTTGTGTCTATGAAGGACAAAGTCTATGCATGCGTGAAACGTGGTAGATCAATCGATTCCAAATAAAATAATCCTTGAAAAGAATAAGGAGCAAACAATCATAATAAGAAGGCAACATGCTCTTGAAGAGCCTATGGCATAACACTTCATGAAACCTTATGAGAGGTTCAGGTACCTAAAAATAATGAAGTGATGAGATCTTAAAATGTTATGTCAACCGATATAAAATAATATATCATCGATGATATCTTTGATACAATATTAGCAAAATATTGTAAAAGGTTACAAGGATCTGAATTCTACGTTTATTTAATCATGCTGACGTAGAAACATTTACCAAATGACATGAAAGGATGCATTTTGGTAAGCATAACACTTATTTGATTTGAAGTGCAGACACTTGAAGATGTCACAGATATTGATATTATCACTTGACAAAAATCTATATGAAAATTTCAAAAGGATTCAAAATGCCTGAAGCCTATAAAGTTTCTGATAAACTTGTTTATTACTCTTATAAAGGATAAATTGATGGTCTGAATATTGTTGAAACTCTCAGAGAGTTTTTCAAAGCAATAAGATTATTTGCTGAAATGAGAAATATGAAGTACCATATCTTAATGCAATTGGTGCACAACAATAATGTATCTTGCAAATACTACAAGGCCTGATATAACCTTTTCAGTCAGTTTGTTAAGCAAGACATATTTCTGCTCCTACTAGGAGACATTAAAATGGGATAAAATATATGAGTTTATTTTATTCTAACGCTTGCAGTCCCAATATTATTGATTATGCTAATATTTGGGTATTTATTTAACTCGCATAAATCTCGGTCTCAAGCATGCAATGTGTTCGCATGTGGAGATACTGCCATACCTTGGAGATATACAAAGTATTCTATCTAGTCACTTCATAGAATCATGCTGAGATTATAGCTATTCATGAAGCAAGCCGAGAGTATGTGTGGTTGAAGTTCACAATATATCTCATTCGAGAAAAATGTGATTTGAAACGTGACAATGTATCCATAATTTTATACGGAGATAATGCAACTTGCATAGCACCACTTAAGGGAGGATACACAAAAAAAAATAAAACGAAGCACACTTCATCAAAACTTTTCTACATACATGAGCTACAAAAGAATGATGATATTAACGTGCAACAGATTCGTTCAAGTGACAATGTGACTGATTTATTCACCAAGTCTCCTCCAATTGCAATTTTCAAGAAGATGGTGCACAAAATCGGGATGCAAAGGTTCAAGGATGTTTTCATTAGGGGGAGTTAATACATGTGTACTCTTTTTTCCTTACGAGGTTTTGTCCCACTGAATTTTCCTTGTAAGGTTTTTAATGAGGCAGCCGAAATACATATTGTTAGAGATGTGTACTCTTTTTCCTTCTCTAGATTTTCCCCCACTGTATTTTTTCTAGTAAGGTTTTAACGAGTCACATTATCTATCAATTAGACATTCAAAGGAGAGTGTTATGAATGTATTTACATTATAGTGAATGTCTATCAAGAATATAGATAAGTGTTATGAATGTATTACATTATAGTGAATGTCTATCAAGAATATAAATAAAATCTATCAAGATCTATTTGATATCTATTAGGATATGAAGTATCTATTTTAGAGAGAAACTAAGAGTATTTTTCCCTATAAATAGATGAGTTTTGTTTATTATATCTTATAATCTCTCATCGTCAAAAGAAATAAAGAAGTCTTCCCTCTTCTTTCTATCATTTATTCTTGTTTTTAGTTTATATTTTCTTATTCTTGCTTTATATTTTATAATAATTTTTTTTCGTTTTTACTTTTTAAAATACAATTTTAAATTATATTTAAAATTTTCATGATTAAACAGTATTATTTTCACTAAAATAATTTTTTTTTTTTAAAATAAAAATACTAGGACCAAATGGCTGCTTATTTGGTTTAACACGTGTCAAGTTCCTTCACCTAGTCGTACTACTCTTCGCTAAACCCTCACTAGTAAACCTTACTCCATCTCCATGTATGCATGAAAAAAAATGCTACACATCAATGACGATTTTCAAATCAATTCAAGCCCTAATATCTCGAAATCGAAAGTTCCATTCCAACTCTCTCACTTCTTCTAGAACCTTCTCATCATCAACGATTCCATTAACGCCGTTACTTAATGTTGATCCTTTCGTCTCTTACCGGAGCCGCCGCCACTTCCTCTTCCGTCCCAGTTTCCTTTCTCCGTTAACCGCCGCCGTTAATTTCTGTCCACTTTTTCTATCTTCACCGCCTTGTAAACTTTCTCAATCGGCAACTTCTTTACATCTTCAATCGGATTTTGTTCTTGTTTTTCCTGGAGTTAGTGCTCTTAGATTGCAATTGCCGACTACGTACAAATTATGCTTCGAATCGACGCCGCGTAGATTGGAAAAGGAGAAGAATGATAAGCAATGGAAAGAGTCTTCGTCTCAGCTGGCTGTTGAAGTTAGGGATAGTTTCCTTAACTTGCCCAATTTGATTTCGTTGAGTAGAATGATCTCTGGTCCATTTCTAGCATGGTAAGTTTTCACTCTCTTTTTATTTTTGTTTAGCTGAGAATTGGATACCCTATGCAACTATATTGTTTTTACTCCCTCCATTCGACTGTAGATGGAGTCGCTTGACTTGGTACGAAGTTTAAGAGAACAATGGTCTAAAACAATTGTGAAGTTTTTGTGTGGTTGTAAATCATATTCATTAAGGGTAAAATGGAAATTTTAAAGTTAAAAGTGTTTTTGATTATAGTAAGGTGACATTTTTTTTGGGGACGGAATAAGAAGGAAACAATGCCACATAAAATTTGGCGGGGTGAGTATATAATTGTGCTGTCTGAGCCACTTTAGTGCACCTCGGTTATTTCCCACCATTGCTAGAACAGATGGGAAGAAATCACCTAGTGTTTTGTCTTTGCGTGGATAGTTTTGTGGCTCACTTCCCTTTTGTTTTGTTTAGCTGAGAATTGGTTGCAATAGTTTATGCAACCTACATTTTGTATGGAGGAAAATGTATTACATTGAAATGCTCATTTTCCAAGTGTGTGGCCTTGTTATCAATGAAGTGGGTGAGAACCAAGAGGTCTTGGTTCATATCCAGTGGAGACAAAAAACCAGGTGACTTCTTCTTTTCAATCCTAGCTTTGATTGATCGAGTTACTGAATACCCGTTGTTGGTGGGAGGTGGCATGTATTCCATGGAATTAGTTTAGTCGTGCGCAAGCTAGCCCGGATACTAAGGTTATCGAAAATAAAATGTTTGGCTCGTTCGTATAAAAGGAAATACTCCACCCCTTTTTGTTTGTCTTATTTTGATTTTTTGGCCCATTTAAAGGATGTATCTTTTCTTCTTTTAAAAACTCCTTAATTTTAACTTACTACACGGCTTGTTTAAGACCACTTCCCTTTTAATTTATCTGTCTAGTTTTAATTTGATATGGAGTTTAAGTTAGTAAAGAAGACTTCTGAATCTTTTCATCTTAAACTAAAGATATGTTCTCCCTCCATTTAAAAAAGAATGACCTAGTTTGACTTGGCATGGAGTTTAAGAAAATAAAGAAGACTTTTGAATCTTGTGGTATTAAATTAAAGATATGTCAAATGTACCAAAATGCCCTTCAATCTTGTGGTCTAAACATGCCATGTGGAAAGTTAAAATTAAAAAGTTGCTAAAAAGGGAAAGGGATCGTTCTTTTTGAAACGGACTAAAAAGGAAAGTAGGTCATTCTTTTTGGAACGGAGGGAGTAGCATTTATCAAAATGTCTTTTAATCTTGTGGTGCTAAACATGCCACGTGGAAAGTTAGAACTAGGAGTTGTCTACAAGTAAAAAGAGGCATTCTATTTAAAACAGAAAAAGGACTAAAAAGGAAAGTAAGACAAATAAATTCAAATGGAGGGAGTATGTGCTAATTATAAAAGGATACTTCAGCATGTATGATGATAGTATTTTGGTAATTTTTTGGATAATTAAAGGTTGACAACAACTTTTAAATGTTGGATATAGAGTTAAAGTTGTGATATTTTTGAAGGAAAATGATTTTTGATCATAAGTGGCTGAAGTTATTTTTACTTTCTTGGTGGAAAATATATTTTTCATAATTTGACACAACCAAATACTAGAAAATGGTTTCATCAAGGAAAACATTTCTGTTAACATTTTGCACCATACAAGATAAACCTAGAGAGACTAAGTGAGCCTATGATCCTTTAATAATCTGGTGGGCATTTACTTTCATCATTGCAGCAAAAAGTACTTCTTCATTGCAGAATGCAGAAGCATTTCATTTTTTGACATTTATATTTCATGATTCGGATGATTTTGGGTGTTTAGTTCAAGTTAATTTTAGCGCTAATTGAACTTGTAGAATAAGAAATTTGAAAGAGAAGTGATAAAGTGAAAGACCATAATTTTCTTTTCTTTTTGATCAGCAAAGAGACCACAAATATTTTATGCACTTGGCTGTATGCCTTTGCATTTAATCTCTGAAAGTATTCAGGAACTAGTACAGGAACAAGCAATAATTGAGTTTGTCATTTTCCTTTGCTGAGCATTATTTTTTATTGGGACCAAGGAATTGTTGTAATCATTATGTTTGTTTATTATAAATTAGATCATGTGAGTGCCGTGAACATGATCATCTTGGTTTTCTTCGATCTGGCTGTGCTAAGGATTGAGGTGTAGTAGGAGACTAATTATCTTCCTTGGTCAATCATTATGTTTGCTTATGATTAATTAGATATTGTGAATTCTATGAACATGACCACCTGCGTTATCCTGAATATGGTTGTGCCATACGCATAGCTTGCAGGCTAAATTATTATGTAAAATCTGTATGTGAAGGCCACAGAGCTTTTAGACTGCAAACTGACACTATGTTATCATTCTGCTGTAGTTAAGCTACAAATCAAACATATACTCCTTTAATTTCCATTGCTGTTTAAATATTGCAGGATGATTATACATGATATGTATCTTCCTGCATTGGTTGGGCTAGCCGTTTCTGGGGCAACTGATTGGGTGTGTAGCCCCATTCTTCTTCTCCTTAAAAAGGAGTTAAGCTCAGCTTTCTAATTTAGTTTCACTCTATGCCTTGTAGCTAGATGGGTTTATGGCGAGGAGGATGAGAATAAATTCCGTTGTTGGTTCTTATCTTGATCCTCTTGCTGACAAGGTAACTATTTAAGCTTCTCTTCTTTCTGGTTTGTTGATTTAACCAGCGAACATAGTTCTGGTTTTGTGGTTCGTTGATGTTTTCTTCATTGTTTTACTGAATTTATTTGTGGTCATCCCTGTTTCTTTCTTGTTTCTCTTTTTTTATTTGCTTCTTTTGTGGATAAATATTCTTATCTTGGGATGTCAGATACTTATTTCTTGGCCTTAGCACTATACCTTTTATACCTACAGGTTCTTATTGCATTTGTCGCTCTGGCAATGGTAGACAAGGGTCTTCTTCATCGTAAGTTCATGTCCTATTTGGAATAAACTCTTTTCCAGGTGACTGAAGGATGCTTTTTTAGTTCTCCATCACCGACTATCTTCCAATAAAAAACAGAGTTGGCTGCATGAAATACTCTGAATCTATCTACTATATTCAGGCATATTTCATTCCAATACTATATTTTTATTCATCTTTATAAATCTTACACTTATCCTTAAGCTGTCATGTGAGTCTCTAACCGGGCCTAATGTAAATGTGACAACAGCAGCTTAATCTACATTTCTGATTAGTTCTGTATCGCCGTTGTGGATCATTCACCTACTTTGGAATTGTCCATTAAGAAAGTTAATGTTAGTCCTTTTCTTGTTTTATTGAATATTCTATCCATTGCTTGAAGTTCATTTGAGCGATGCACTTTTTAGATTGTATTGTTGAAAGGCTGGTGAATGAGAGCTTTGGAATAACCGGTAAAGTTGCTGCCATGTGACCAGGAGGTCATGGGTTCAAGCCTTGGAAACAACCTCGGGCAGAAATGCAAGGTAAGGCTGCGTACAATAGACCCTTGAGGTCGGGCCCTTCCCTAGACTATGCATAGCCGGAGTTTTAGTGCACCAGGCTGCCCTTTATTGTTGAAAGGCTTGCGGAAAATCACCCTGAGATCGTAATATAATATTCTAAATATCAGATTTCATGCCTTATAGTTAATACTATGAACGTCTAAGTTAACCTCTATAAGAGCAAGAAAGATCCTTACCTGTATTTGGCAAAACTGATATGTTGCATACAAATCTGAGCCTTAATTACAGGCTTTGTCTTGCCTATAGCTTTTCCTTTTCTCTTTGTCATTATTAAGGTTGAAGGATGAGAATTTCTCATTCTTTTTTTTCCGGATAGACTATAAGTCCTAGTTCTGATCTAAAATTTGATCCTTTAATTCCACTGACTAATTTAAGTTAGGATTACAGTTCTTTAGATTGATGCATGTCTTGGTATTTTCCTTTATCTGATGATCAATTCGTGCTCTTGAAACATGTACACTGCTTATATGGCATCAATTTCCCTGGCTTGACTCTTGAGGCTCGATTGAACGAAATATTAAATAAGAGATATGATAGTGATCCATATGTAATGCTACTGCTTGTTGGGGCCCTTCAGCCGCATATCTACTAAAGTACATTGAGTGCAAAAAGCGTTTAGATGAGTTGCTTACCTAGTTGGATCTCTAATTATATGTGGATTTCCCAAATGAAGATGAAATATTGCACTTCGTTTTCAGAAACTTACTTTCTTGGTTTTATGCTGTGAAGCTGGACTAGTTTCCCTGGTTGTGCTGCGTGATGTGGCCCTTGTTGGTGGTGCGGTATATAAAAGAGCTAGCATTTTAGAGTGGAAGGTGACTTGTCTCTCTGCTTTTAGATTCTGTTATAGTATTCTGCAGTATTGTTTTTGCTCATATGGTTTAACATTGTTTGCAGTGGTCAAGCTGGTATGAGTTCTTCAACCTTGATGGTGCCCGTCCTCAGAAAGTTGAGCCTCTTTTTATAAGCAAGGTATAGATAACACATGTCCTCTGAACCTATCATTCAGTCGAAGCTCTTTAAGCAACATTGTCAAGGAATAACTGAAAGGATAGCTTGTAATTTTGAATGAACAATTTTGCAAAATATTTGGACCTAATCTAAGACATTGTCTAGTGGTGTATGACGAAAGTGGAGCTTTCTTAAATATGGCTAAAAGTGTCTTAACAAGGTTGATGAATTGTATTGGCTGTTTACTCTATCGAGTGTTCGTTTTCAATCTGTCAGTGAGATTGAGGGAGAGGTCACACTGATTGAAAAAAAGATAAGAGGTCATTCTGAGAGAAATGATTAGTAAAGCATGCTTGCAAATTTGGTCAGAGTTCATTTTCTAGTTCATGACTAGCAACTCATCCAGGATTATGGGGTCTGGGGAGGGTGGTGTGTACGCAGACCTTACCCCTACCTCGTAGAGATAGAGAGCCAAACTAGTATTCCAGTTCATAACAAGTATTCCAATATGTACAGGTAAATACAGTTTTGCAATTGGCCCTCGTTGCTGCAGCTCTCCTTCAACCGGATCTGGGTAATGCGGAAACTCAAACATATATCACTTATCTCAGGTGAGTTACATCAGTACCTCTTTGTTTCATTTCTTGACAAATATGTAGTGCTCAATTCCATCTTGCTTGGTTGCAGCTGGCTAGTAGCCATGACAACAGTAGGTTCAACTGTGGCCTATGGAGCACAACACCTTAGGAGTGGAGCTACATTGAAGAACAGACTCTAATTGACCTAGTACTTACAACAGAAAAAATTGCCTGCTTCTACCAGTTTTGTTTCTTTCGTTTTGTTTTTGCCCCATGAGATGTCAAACTAACCTTATCAAAAAAAAAAATTAAAAAAAAAAAATGTCAAATTAATGTTCCATTATGTTATATATCTGATAGAAGGGGAGATTATAGGTTTTGTTGTACGCGATTCTCACTCATTTCTTAGGGCACTGCTCTATCAGAATATAAGAAGTTTTCTGTCTTACGTCGCTGCTGATATTGAAAGACGCAATAATAACATGAATCCCAATGCTATCCTTGTGATATTTTCAGGGTATTTGAGACACTTCAGAGTTCCAGGAACAGCATATCCCTTCATAGAGTTATTATAATTTGTTCGTCTCCTCTCTTACCTCAAAACAGCCACAGAAATGCACTTAAGATAAAAAGTAGAGAAAATTTCAGAAACAACTAACTTTAGGGTGAAAATCAGTCTCCTTAGCTTCGCTTTCCTTAATTATAATTCGTATCTACATTTTAATTTGCTATAGGATGTACCATATGTAGATATTGAGCTAAAATCACTCCCTAAAATATCTAACCATAATGAAACAGGACTCAAACTTAACTACTACAACGTTAACCCTGAATATTCTAACCAACCTCGGAGACGAATTCCCAAATGCAAGTTCTTCAAGTCTTATCAAAATTTCTCACTTCCCCTTCATCAGCAATTATACAAAGTTATTTAGGATTGAGTGAAACCTTAATTTGTCGATTTCAATGGTGCAAATATCTTCTCCAATTTTTTGTAATCGTGTTTGATATATGTATTTACAGACTCTGATGATACAAATAATTGTGTATATATGAGTTGATAAATTTGTTTCACTTTATTTACTGTCGATGTTCAATGAATTCATCTGTTCTTGGTCATTGATTTTGCTATCTTATAGCATAAATTAGATTGTATACATATTCAATAAACACAGTCTGAGCATTAATACTGTACTATCTGATTGTATTCAAAGAAAAACATATGACTATATCAATCGTATTCATTCGGAAGTCTATTCAAAACCATACAACAAATCATTATGCGAGGCTCAATACTTCCTGAAATGTAGTACCAATATCCTTAAGTACGTAAAACTAAAAGTTCATATGACACCGACTAATAGCAGAAAACCGTCTGGAAATTTGCACAGCTACAAGCAGAAATGTAGTACCAATATCCTATAAGTACCTAAAACTGAAAATTCATATGACACTGCCTAATAGGAGAACACCGTATGAAGATTTACACAGCTCCGAGCAAATCGACACCACATCCATCGAACAACCCTTCATCATGCTGAATTCTCATGAACCAGCACTTGTTCTCAATCTTGGCTGCAAAAAGAATCTGAAAGTAGTAAGAGGGGTGAATTGCTTCTTTTTCGATTTGACAGTCGACTCGCTTGGACAGACAGTCGATTATTGAAGCAGAAAAGTAAAGTTCAGAAAATAAAGTGCTGAAAAGAAATGACACCATATAGCTTATACTGGTTAGTAGCTCTAATTGGTCTTACTCTAGTCCCTTTAGATTTCAAGGGATTCTACTAGTTTTTTGTAAATCAAATCAAGTTACATGATTGAGTCAAACTTTTTGGCTATGACTCACACTCTCTTCTTTTTTCTCACTTTTGATACAATGTCTCACCGACTATGTGTTTCTCTCCTCTCTTTTTGAATACACAGTAATCTAGAGAAGGTTAAGACAAAATTATATCTCTTCCTTTGTCTTCCACTGCTTAAATAGTAGTGATTGAACTATTATTAGCTGTTGGAAGAGGTATAGAAAGCAATTCAAAAGATTTTTCTTCTTAGGAAAGGGAATAATGGATATTCAGTTTTCAAGAATAAGTAAAAACTAGAAATGAAAATCTAACTAAGTAAAGCGTAAATAGAGATAGACGCGACAATTCCATGAGATATTCTCTCTATTTAATGCACAGAATCTTTCTTCCTTTTTAAAAGTTGTTGAGCTGGTTCTTCCTTTTTGAGCATTGACTTAGAAGAAATTTGAATATTCTTTTTCTAAATTCCTGCAATAAAATCAATCACCAAATCATTCATCAAAATTTAATATTATCAATCTTCGGTTTCTGATGGATGACAAAAATCAGATAGATGAGGATAACTTTTCTTTTTAGGCCCCCCTAGTCATAGCATTGGCTCCCCCGAGTGGGTGATCCTTGATCCTTTATCCTGTCGACTTGTCCTGCATAGTGAAAACCATAGTATTCTCCCCCTTTGATATCTATCAAAAAGGAAGAAGCACCGACAAAATAATAACTAAAGGACTATTAAAAACAAGAGAAAATAAAGTATTCATGAGCTTAATCCCATATATACATGAAAAATCAAAACAATGTCCACAAATAAAGTTAGAGAGTGGCAGGAGGATGGTATTGAAAAAACTAAGTCAGGGTCAGAGCAGTAGCATCTTTCAAATTCGTAAATTGTGTGACAACGGTGGTGGAGAAAGTGTCAGTATCTGAATCTTAGGTACAAGCTTTGTTGGTTCCTTGATAACTTGATCCAATTTAACATAAAGCCGAGCAACATTAGTTCCAGTTTCTTTACTGGTATCCTTTATCTTGTCAAGCTGAAAGTGAGTGGCCAACAGAAGATCCTTTAAGCTATCAAGATTGGAGTCGATTTCCAACAAACAGAGTTCCATATCCATAGAAAAGACACCAAGTTCTTGAGAAGGATAAGAGAAGTATAATTTAAGAGAGGGAGAAGTACCAATTAACAATTTTCAGACTTACGAATCCATGCATCATCAACCAAATGTAACTCATACTACCAAACGTGGTCGCATTATAACATTGCTTTACAAAGACAGAAGGAACAACACCTAAGAAATACATCACAGGCTTTCAGAATACAAGTGATGACGAGACCGTAAGGTATATTGGAAGGGTCAAAGGATACTTCAATCATGTAGTTAAGAATAAATGAGGATAAATTAATTTTATGCTGGGTAGTAATGTAGAAAGTGAGTAAGGTGTCTCGCTGAGATAAAGTGGAGAGAGACCAATCCTAGAAAACAATGTAGTAGCCACAATATGAGTAACCACACGAAATTTAAAAGATAAGTTTTTAGGACCAAGAGCAGAAGGAAGAGAATCACAATTATCTAAAGCAAATGCACGCTTAACATCCTCAAAAAAATATCAAAGTCAAACGACCAGGTATTTTGTAAAGAAGTAGTAAAACCAGTGCAATTAATGTCAAAGATAACATTGAACATTGCATATTCCAGAAAAATTCATTTCCCCATGATAAGGATTTCAAATTTACCATATCTGGTCGAAAAAATATTTTCATAAAACAAACGGATATGAGACTCATAGGCACGCTTAGGAGTAGAAACAAAGATGTTTGCCCAATATTGAAATCAGAAAATAATTTTTTCAGATAATGCAAAGATTCTAAGAGATCCAGATCAACTATTCTACCAGAAAACAAAAGATAATTCCTTCATAGAGTGAAAGAGAGTTTCATTTGATGGTCTTCAAAAATTAATTTTGATATTCAGAGAACTGTTGAAATCAAACTTAACTTTATTTTTAGAACACTCAGAGACATCAAGAACAATGGGATGCTTACCAGTAAGAGAACAAGAGAAATTAGAAAAGGCTTAAGGAAGATTTTGATTGGATAAGTCGGAGTCATGAGGGACTGGTGAAGAAATTATTCCTTTTTCTTTGATATGAGAATTCTTTCAATTGCATTGTTATAAATGCTTAGAAACTTTAGCCATATACAGAGAGAGAGAAGAGATAGAATGGAGAAAAAAAGAAGAATCAAATATATAGAGGGACAGGGGATGTGAAACGAAATAAAAATAGAGGAAAAGGTTGCCAAGAAAAATGGAGAGATGTCATAATTGCAATATTGATAACAATCCAAAGAATTTGAGCACAGAACAATTCAATTGCAATATATTCAGATTCAATAGTAGATAGAGAAACAATTTTATTTCTTGCTATTCCATTAGACAAGAGATTTTTTCATGAATTAACAAGTTCTGCCAGGGCTTTTTTCTATCAACTTTGTCACCTTTATAATATGCATCTGAAAAACCTTTTAGGTCAATGCCATTAGATTTAGAATACATAGACTATAAGAACTTGTATGAATGAGACACCGAATAATACATTCTACCATAGTTAAATGAATTCTTTAGAAGCTGGCTGAAATCTAGCACATTTGCAAACACTAAATAGTATGTCTGATTAGGGGTGAGCATCGATCGGTTTAATTCAATTTTATGTGTTATTGATTCGGTTTATCAATCTTTGATTTTAAAATATGCTAGACCAATAACCAATTAATAAGATATTTTTATTAATTTTTGGTTTATCAATTTATTCCTTAACGACTCAATTTGCGATCAACTAATAAAAAAAGTACTCAAAAAAATTACAGTCCCTCAATTTGCAAGAATGCTGGTAAACTTGTCTATGTTGCACATGTTCCATAAAGAAAATACATCTCAAACAATTGCATCCAAGCTATGGCAACAACGATATTTTGAATCAATCAACCAGCCCCTAAGATCTGAAGTTCAAGTCATAGTTAGTCTAAACTACCAACAATTAGACAGCTACAACAACTAAAAGATCAAAATTTAAAGCAAACTTTGTGTCGCAGAATAACACAAGTCATTTATAAAAACATCAATTTAACTTGATTGGCAATGCATAACAATTAGTTTGAGCATAAACTTGGATTGTAATTGGGGCATGACTTTGTACTCAGTAAAATAAGTTTGACAAATTACATGCTCTTGATCAAAATCTAGATATACCACTGATAAAAGCCCAAAACTTCTAACTAATTTCTACCGAATTTGCCCATCATTTTTGAAATAATAGGAGCAACCTTAGGATTTGCCTGATGCTTGACCAAATTAGTGGGTTCTTCATTACTGTAAAATACAAACAATATTCAGTAAAAGAAAACCATGAAATAGGACCAGTATAGCTTATGGAGAAACCAAATACATCAACACACATAACACCTTTCAAGTTTTTCCTTTAAATAACTTTCTGATCAACGCTCAAACTACACCTCTAACTGAAGGATAATGCAATCGCTGTCAAGTAAAGTAACCCAACTAGGTTGGGGTCGAACCCAGAGGAAAGACTCAAATTTATATCTCTAGCTTGCTGAACTCAACGGGCAAAACTAAAAGTAAATATGGGATTGTAGTAATAATCTCGAACAAGTAGCAAATCTCAATTTTGTTTGTAATCAGTCAGAAACGAATACTAGGATTGTGTTCCCCCTGACTTCTCAACTCAGTAGTATTATCGTGCTTTATTGAACCAACCCAGTACTTTGCATGCAAAATCTAATAAGTTATGTATCATTAATTGCCTTGTGAACTCAATAACGGATTTCATCCTTTACCTTTTGAGTCTCAAGGTGTCACATTACTATCTCTTATCCTAGATCCCAGTTAACTATTACCTTTTGAGTCTCAAGTTATTAGATAATAGATAACTATTTTACATAAATGATACTGATTATCCTAGATCGATAATTAATCTTCAAATTACTGTTGTGATTATCTTTTACTAGTCACTACTCCTCTTGTAGAGTAAGTAGTGATATTTTAGGCATGATCTTACTGTTTGCAATTGCTAAAACATCTATTAAACTAAAGATAATACAATACATGCAAGAATGCTAATTCAGAATAACTTAGCACTTCCCTACTTCATTAATATATCAGGATTTCCACAACCCTACCTAAGGGCTTTAGTCGCTCATACTTGTGAAATGATTAATGGAATTCATAATTGAAGACATTAGATCAATATCACAATAATCAACAAGTAGAAACCAAAGTCAATAACTAAATAATCAACTAATATCAATAGAGTAATCCCAAGGTCAAAATTCGAATCTTGGAATCAAATATATGTTTGTAAGTGTTAAGTGTGCTTAAAATCACTACAAAATATCAAAAGGGTATTTATAGGATACAAGGAAACCCTAAAAATCAAAAGCCAAATGAAAAAGGAAAATTAAGGTCGGTGACCACTTACTTAGGCCACCTACGGACCGTTCGTACTACCTACGGACCATAGGTGGTCCTAGGTAAGTAACAGACCTCCTGCACAGCTCCTGAAGTTCTCTAGACTTGGCACTTACTAGGGTCACCTATGGATCGTATGTGCCCATATGTAAGTGCCAGAGTCTTCTTTTCCTACATCTGATCCTATGAACTTCAAGTTTTGAACCTACTTTGGGCACCTACGCCCCCGGTAAGTGGTACTTAGCCCAAAATTACCTCGGTAAGTAGCCAAAAACTTTATTTTTCATCTTTTTCTTCAGTTTAGCATCCAAAACCTGGTTTCCTACAAAACATATCCAAAACACATCATATCTCACAAAACGACCTAAGAAACTTGCATATTTTTATTTTTTTAAGCATTGAAAGTGCTATAAATACATAGCACATCAATATGCTCAACTTTGAACGTTTGCATTTCCTTGGGCAACACAACAAAATAAAATAAAAATACAACAATTAACTAGGAGAATCTAAGCTATCCAAGGCGGTCGATCATCGCTTTAAGCTCAAGCACATTACCCTTTCTTAGATCAACACTTTAACACCAACTGTGTGTATACATGAAGCACAACAATGTCACACAAAGGAATTAAGATATGGAAATTACATTAGCAATAGAACACCATGTATATGTACAAGTTACACTACCCAAAATAAGTAAACAACTAGCAATACAATCCATGTGCCCTCACAACAAAGAAGTCCCATTCACTCATATGAAATAATGCATGCCAATGCATGGACGGTCAAGAGATACTCACATTCAAAAGAGAAGTTCCACTAATGTGCATCAAATACAATAGGCTTGCCTTTATTTTCTTTACCTTAGCTTTCAGACAGTCAATTTAGGATCATTATAGGACTTTATTTGGCTTATAATGTAGGCTTGGGGGAATGTTATGGTACATATGGATATATCAAGCGACAAAGCCTTCTTGGCACTACACTAACTTTGGGGTCCACACTTTAATCAATTTTCTTTTTATTCCATCCCTTTTTCTCCCTTTTATTCTTTAATGTATATTCAGGTTGGGTGTGACTTCTTTTATTCATTTTTTTCACATTTTTCTTTTTTTTTTCTTTTTTTTTTTCTACCACACCCAGCCTTACTATTGTTTCTCTTATTTTACCCTTCTTTATACCCACTTTACATTACACACCCCTATGATAGCCACCCTTAACTTAGGATATTTGCCTGAGTTGAGGTGCATAATGTCCAAGGAGGACCAGAGCCAAAACAGGTACATTGTAATACAAATGGAAAGGTGAAAGATGTAGCAAGAAAAATAGGCTACAAGGCTAAAAAATTAGAATCAAAGGATACTTATTCACATAGGGAAGGTCATTTAAGCTAAAAGAAGACTAACATAAAAAACGACCTATGATTTTTCCTAACCGACTATCCTACAACCTAGGCAAGACTAACTAGAAAAGTTCTGGATTTAGCACATGAAGAAAACTAAGTACCATCTCACACACATATGACACAAGGTCACATCACAAACTACTACCTATTCGATTCAGGCACAAGTTAACACTGATTATCATGCCCTAATCCTAATTCCATAACAAGATCCACAATCGTTGTACATATATACATTCACTCCGTTCTAAAACTAATTTTTTGGAGGGTTATTATCTTTTACTCAAAATTAACAAAAATATGACAACTGTCCTAGATACTCAACAATCTTCCAATTACATAAAAACACAATACAAGACAAAACAAAACACAATAAGACATAATTTTAATATATATATATATGTTGGTTCTGCAACCATACCATGGCCGACAGGAAAAGAAGCACGATAACAAAAACCCGCGACGGCTATAGTATACCGCACCCCAACTAAAAGACTGTGCACTATCCCCAGTGTGTATAAATAATACAAAGCAATGGAATTAGGACATACCTAGGCGCACTAGGCGTTCGTGTATTGATCAAAAGATGTTACCCTGGGTTGCCTCCCAAGTAATACCTGATTTACTATCGCAACACAACTCAGCTGCCTTGGCTACTTAGACTTTACCAAGGTCCACTTCAATACACACTTTCACTTCTTCAAGGTTTCCCATGTAGTGCTTCATCCACTACCCATTCATCTTAAATGGGACTTTACCATCACGCTTTATTTCCATAGCACCATGTGGGAATACCCGAACCACAGTGAATAGCCCATACCACCTAGACTTCAGCTTACCAGGAAATAAGTGAAGCCTTTAATTATACAACAAGACTAAATCACCGAGCTCAAATTCTTTTTGTTATCATGATACAACTTTATTCTTTGTTTGTGTATGGCACAAATCTCATAAAAATGGAGTCAAAATTTATCTAACTCATTTACCTTGCTCAATCTCGACCTTGTTATATGTAATGACCCGAGACTACCCCCTAGTCGTTACACGGTGCTTACAGACCTGAGGGACAACAAGCTAACCCATAAGCTGGTACCTGCTTTGAGCACTGGATAATATATCCTGGATTTTGGAAGAATAACTGAAGTGCCATAAGGTTTTAAATATCTGAATTCACAATGTAATATAAATCTAGGAAAATGACTGTCTAAATCTGATAAAGTACTGATAAACTGAACAACTAACTGACTGTAATGTCTGAAAAGCCTCTAAGACTGACTGACTGAGAGTTGATGGGACAGGCCCCAACTAACTCTACTGACTATTGAAATAAACATATGAAATAAGATAGCCTGTCCTCGGGGGTGATGAGGACTTATCACTGCTACTGTACTACTGAGAATCTGAGGGACTAAGTGTGATATAGGAACTAAGTGTCAGCACCTATGATATGAGACATCATAGTGCAAAAGAAAGGTATGTGATCAGTAATTTGAATGTACTGGTATGCCAAAATGCGGTAGGCTAACATGCAAGTTTTCATGAACAGGAGTAATGATCTATCTGAATATACATGTAAAGCATGGAATACTGAATATAGAACATGAAATCTGTAGATACTAAACATGTATGAAAGTCTGTAAAATACTAAAAATACATACAAATTTGTAGACACTGAGGATGTATGACCCAGCATATGATATGAACTGGATGAAATCTACACACTGAAATACTAAAAATAACTGAAATTTGTATGTAAAGTAAAAAAATACTAAGACTAAAAAACTAAGCTGGGACTATAACTGAGACTATATCTAAGACTGTGGGAGGTATCATCTAACCAACATTTCCCAATTTGAGCTAATCGGGGTCCAACTTGTAACCCCAGTTAAAAGGGTGTTAATACCGTGCCACAGGTACTAACGTTGGCTGTGTGGATCCATTAAACTGATATCATATCAGAAGGACTAAGGGTATCAAGCCTGAACTGATGGGTGACCCCTGCGAGATACTCAACCCTAATCTAACGGATGATTACTCATATCCTACACTGGATACATGGTTCTGGAGTATAGGGACTGCTACTAATGAATCTATCTAACTAACGGGGAAACCGCTATCCCTACACTCGCTCGGTGCTAAAATCCTACTCCCAACTGAATGACACAGAAACGCTAGACTATTCTGATTTTAACTGACTGTTCTGATAATGCTCATGATATAATCTAAAGTTACTCTGAAGATACTGAGACAACATTAAGTAAACAACTTTAATTTTGGGTATTCAATACCTCCAGGACTCAAAATAATTGTAGTAGCATGACATTAAAACATTAAAGGACATAGCATGAAAACTCTTATTAAATTAATTACTCTTGTAGGCATTTTATCAAACAGTTATAGTTCATGGTTTAAAATAATCATAGAATTACTAAAGGACCGGCATAATTGACATGAAATTATCATTGAAAACACTAAGTGATGATTTAATTCAACAAATGATAACACTAAAACATGAAGAATTGAATAACAACAATGATTTCATTAAATTATGGTATTAAATCTAAGTTCATGGAGATTAATGGATGAAAATCATGATTTAAAATTAAACAACTTTAAAAAAAGATCATAACTTTATAATTAAAAAGGTTACTTGAACTCCATGGATGAACATCTAACATACATGGAATAATGAATTTCGTAGGTTTAATGGAGAGTTCTTGAGAAATTGCCTTGAATTTGAGAGTTAGGATTTCTTGTTCTAGAAAGAGGGATTTTTTTATTATGAGAGGAATTGAAATAATGATGACTACTTAGGGTGTTTACGGGTTAAATTTTGTGTTTTAGGCTAATTAGGGCTGTGAAAAAATACCAAAATACCCTTAAATGAATTTAAAAATAGAAGTTGAAAACTGACCATCCCAATTTTTGGCCTTAGTGCGATGCGCCACTATCGCACCAAGCCACTAGAAAATGGAAAACTGGGACATGGACAAACATCACGACGCGATGCCATCGCGGTATAGCTTTGGATGCCATTCTGGACAACTTTGCGATGCGCCAACTTTGCGAAATCTCATTAGAAATTGACAAATAGAAATTTCGCTTGCTCCGCGATGCTCCATAATCGCAGAATCACATTGGAAATTAATAATTGTCATTTGGGTTGTCTACGCGACACACTGAGGGTTAAATTGATGGTGTTTAACAACTGAAACTTAAAATTGCCATAACTTCTTACCTAGTTATCGAATTTGGGCAAATTTTATATGGTTGGAAAGCTAATTGAATTTCCAACGCAATGGCAGGCTCCAAACTAAAGAATAATGAGCATTTTAGAAAATTCTATATACAGATACTCATATACTAGGACTTAGATTATGCTAGGGAAATATGGGTGTTACAATATCTCCCTCTTGGGGTCATTCGTCCTCAAATGAAACTAGTTAAGCTGAGAGAAATTGCTGGACTCAGCTTACACACTGGATATGAATTTTTGATGCATGGAATGCATCACTGAACTGATTCATGAATGCACGATTGACATGAAAATAATGTAAAACTAAAACTGAGTATGATAGAGAAAAATCTTAAGAAGATTTGGTACCTTATACTAAATCTGAATTCACGGAGAAAAGATAAGGGTACTTGATCTGCATATCTGCCTCTACTTTCCAAGTGGCTCCCTCAACGGACTGATTCCACCAAAGAACTTTGACTAGTGAAACTTCTTTGTTCCTTAGTCTAGGACCTTGATGATCAACAATTTTTACTGGAACTTCCTCAAAGGAAAGACTGTTCTGAATATCTACACTTTCTAAGGGAACAACTACAGCTGGGTGTACTGAGGCTAAATATGAAGGCAACTCAAGCTCGTAAGCTACCTTTCCAAAATGACTAAGAATTCTGAAGGGACCAATATATCGGGGATTGAGTTTCCCTCTCTTGACGAATCTCTTCACTCCCTTCATGGGAGATATTTTCAAGAACTCAGGATCACCGAACTTAAACTCGAGATCCTTTCTCCCCATATCAACATACGATTTCTATCGGCTTTGAGCAGCCTTAAGTTTTTCTCTGATCAACTGAACCTTTTCTAACGCATCAAACACCAAGTCAGGCCCTACTACTATAACCTCACCTACTTAAAACCAACCAATTAGAGATCTACATTTCCTACCATAGAAAGCCTCAAACGGAGCTATACAGATACTGGAATGATAGCTGTTATTGTATGCGAATTCAATCAAAGGAAAATGGTCATCCCAACTACCTTTAAAATAAACAATGCATGCTCTCAGCATATCCTCGAGAGTCTGAATGGTCCTTCCGGCTTGACCATTTGTCTGAGGGTGAAAGGCTGTACTGAAGTGGACTTGGATACCAAATTCCAAAAGTAAGAGGTAAACTGGGTACCTCTATCTGAGATGATAGATAAGGGAATGCCATGCAACCTAAAAAACTCTCTGAGATAGATATTCGCATAGTCCTCGACTGAGTAAGAGGTATGGACTAGCAAGAAATGAGATGATTTGGTCATCCTATCTACAATAACCCAAATAGAGTCATGCTAACGATGGGTGCAAAGAAAACCTATCAGAAAGTCCATGTTCACTTTCTCCCATTTCCACATGGGAATACTGAAATCCTGCATGGACCCACTAGGCTTTTGGTGCTCAATCTTAACTTAGCTACAAACTCTGCAATATCTCTCTTCATCCTACTCTACTAATAGATCTCTTATAAATTATGGTACATCTTAGTAGACCCTGGATGAATAGAGTAATGCGCACCGTGTGCTTCTGCAAGAATTCATTACCTCAAATCATCTACACTAGGCACACATAATCTACTCTGACAATGCAAAACACCATCTCTCCCTTAGGAGAAAACCTCCACTTTCTAATCTCTGAATGATTCTTTCAACTTAACTAGATGAGGATCTCTATTCTGCTTTTCTTTCACCTCAGAAACTAGAGATGACTCTGAGCTACTCTACACCCATACACTACCTTCTGCAGAATTGAGTAAACGAACTCCTAGTCGGGCAAGCTGATGGACTTCCTGAGCTAACTTCTTCTTACCCTCCTCAACATGAGCTACAGTACCCATAGACATTCTACTAAAAGCATCAGCCACTACATTGGCCTTGCTCGGATAATACAGAATGCTCATGTCATAATCCTTCAATAACTCTAACCATCTTTTCTGACTCAAATTCAAATCTTTCTAAGAGAACACAAACTGAATGCTTTTGTGATTTGTGAACACATCTACATATACCCCATATAAGTAATGCCTCCATATCTGTAAGGCAAACACTAAAGCTGTTAGCTCAAGATCATAAGTCAGATAATTCTTCTCATGAGACTTAAGCTGTCTGGAGGCGTAGGCTATGACTTTACCTCTCTGCATGAGGACCCAACCCAAACCTACCCAGGATACTTCACAGTACATAACAAAACCATCTAAACTATCTCGTAGAGTCAAGACTAAGGCTGAGGTGAGTCGAGTCTTCAACTCCTGAAAACTCATCTCGTATGAATTTGACCACTGAAACTTAACTTTTTTCTGAGTCAATCTGGACATGGGGGATAAAATAGAATAAAACCCCTCAACAAACCGACAGTAATAGCTAGATAAACCCAAGAAACTCCTGATATTTGATGGAGAGATGGGTCTAGGCTAGTTTCTCACCACTTCAGTCTTTTAAGGATCAACTCTAATGCTATCACCAGAAATAATATGACTAAGGAATGCTATTGATCTTAGCCAAAATTCATACTTAATTTAGCGAAAAAGTGATGGGCTCAAGAGTTTGAAGTACTAGGTTGAGATGGTCTGCATGATCACTTTCGCTACGAGAATAGACAAGAATGCCATCAATAAAGACTATGATGAACATGTCCAAGTACTGCTTGAACACTCAGTTCATCAAGTCCCTGAAGGTTGCTGGGGCATTTGTAAGACCAAAGGACATGACTAGAAATTTGAAGTGACTATACATAGTTTGAAAAGCTATTTTTTGGAATGTCACATTCTCTGACTCTAAGCTGATGATAGCCTGATTTGAGGTCTATCTTGGAAAAGTAACTGGCACCCTAAAGTTGATCAAGCAAGTCATCAATTCTAGAAAGTGGATATTTATTCTTGACTGTGACCTTATTTAACTAACGGTAGTCTATGTATATTCTGAGAGAGACGTCTTTTTTATGCACGAATAGAATAGGTGAGCCCTATGGAGAGACGCTGGGCTTGATGAATCCCTTATTTAAGAGATCCTTTAGCTATTCTTTCAGTTCTTTGAGTTCATCTGGAGCTATTCTGCATGACGGAATAGATATAGGCTGAGTATCTGGGAGAAGGTCTATTTCGATGTCGATTTCCCTTTCAGGAGAAACTCTGGGAAGATCTTCAGGAAACACATCTGAGAATTCATTTACTACTAGGATTGACTCAAGAGTAGGAGATTTTGAGTTAGGGTCTTTGACTCGCACGATATGGTAAATACATCCCTTCATTATCATATTTTTGGATCTAAGGTACGAAATCAATTGACCCCTAAGAGCTGTAGTACTACCCCTCAATTCAAGAATCGGTTCATTTGGAAACTGAAAATGAACTATTCTGTTTCTACAATTAACTGAGGCATAGCATGAGTGGAGCCAATCTATGCTACGAATAATATCAAAATCCATCATCTCTAACTCTATGAGATTAACTGAAGTAATTTTTTGAGATATTGTGATCGAACAGTTCTTGTATACCTGCCTGGATACAATGGAAACACCTAATGTGTAGACACTAAATAGGGCTCTGCTAGAGTTTTGGGACTGACTCTAAAATTGAGGGCTATATATGGAGTTATAAAAGAAAGAGAAGCTCCAGGGTCTAGTAAAGCATAAACATGTAAGTGAAAAACCTGTAATGTACCAGTAACTATGTTAGTAGAATTTTCTTGATCTTGGAGGGACTGAAGAGCGTATAATCGGTTTAGACTCTGAGTACTAGTAGCACTGGTAGCGGTACCCTGCTGAGTTGGACAACCGAATAGAACTGACAACTGATGGGACTGACCCCGTTGGCGCACATCCCTACCTTTTTGATCAACTACATGACACTTTCGAATTTGATGGCCTAGCTTACCACACCTAAAGCACACATCACTACCCGCTCTACACTTGCCCTGATGGTGTCTGCCACACTTCTAACATAAAGGATTGGTACGAGCAATACTAACACTTACCTTAGACTTAGAACCTGGTGCCCTATCTCTATTGTCATTTCTCAATTTAGGTACTGGGGCACTGGATGAAGAAGGTACTGGGGCTGGATACCTCTGATGAAACTAAGAACAGTTACCACCTTCTAACTTTGGCTGATTGAAATTAAAACTACCCCTCCTAGCTCTTTTGTTTCCTCTCTACCTCTGCTTAATCTTCTACTTCTCTATATGTTGAGCATGAACCATCAACATAGATAAGTCCATCTCATTAATCAGCATTACAGTCCTACACTCCTTGACCACACTATCAGATATGCCAGACACAAACTTACTCATCTTGGACCTACTGTTATCTACCTCACGAGGAGCATATCTAGCTAACTGAGTGAACCTGAGAGAATACTCCGTCACACTCATGCTGCCTTGACTCAAATTAATGAAATTTAACACTTTAGCCTCTTTCAACTCTAATGGAAATAATTTATCCAAGAAAGCCGGGGCAAATGTTTCCCATTCTATAGGCCCTGCATCAATACCCCTGTCAATTTTCTACTTCTTAAACCAAGTATGGGCTATATCCTGCAATTGATATTCAGCCAACTCGACACTCTGACTAAACGTCACTCCCATAGCATCCATTACCTTTTGAACCATATCTAAGAAATCTTGTGGATCCTCTTCAGACTTAAATCTCATGAAAGAATGAGGATTTTTCCGGGTGAAATCCAGATTTTAGTTACAGCAATATTGGCCACTGGGTTGGATGGAATAGAGGTTGGCCATTTATTTTGTGTTGCTACAGAGTTTACTAGAGTAGTGAATGCAGCCCTAAATTCTGCGTGAGAGACATGCTCATCCAGAGGATCTGCCTGGAAGGGCTGAGGGACAGGCTGAGTTCGTATTCCTCTTTTGTTCTTCTTGGGTCTGCATGTTCTGTAAACGGAAGAAGGAAATAGATTAGACTGAGAGTTTAACTCGAGTTCATATTCAATCGCATGACATGAATACTGAAAGAAGAGAAACTCTTCCTAAATACCTTGTAGCCTCTCATCCATAAGTGTGGTACGCTACACACCCATGCACATGACTCTACTCGATGCGACTTTCAGAATTTCTAGGACACTTTAAAACCTTAGGCTCTAATACTAAGTTTGTAGCAAGCTGAGACTACTCCCTAGTCGTTACATGATGCTTACAGTTCTGAGGGACCACAAGCTAACCCATGAGCTGGTACCTATTGTGAGCACTGGATAATATATCATGGATTTTGGAAGAATAACTGAAGTGCCATAAGGTTTGAAATATCTGAATTCAAAATGTAATATAAATCTAGGAAAACGATTATCTAAATCTTATGAAGTATTGATAAACTGAAAAACTAATTGACTGTAATATTTGAAAAAACTCTAAGACTGACTGACTGACTGAGAGTTGATAGGATAGGCCCTAACTAACTCTACTGACTACTAAAATAAGGATATGAAATAATATAGCCTGTCCTTGGGTGATGAGGACTCACCAATGCTACTGTACTGCTGAGAATTTGAGGGACTAAGTGTGATCCAGGAACTAAGTGTCAGCCCCTATGATATGAGACATCATAGCGTAAAAGAAAGGTATGCGATCAGTACTTTGAATGTACTGGTATGCTAAATGAGATAGGATAACATGCAAGGTTTTATGAACAAGAGTAATGATCTATCTAAATATATATGTAAAGCATGGAATGCTGAATATAGAATATAAAATCTGTAGATACTAAACATGCATGAAAGTCTATAAAATACTGAAAATACATGAAAATTTGTAGACACTGAGGATGCATGACCAAGCATATGACATGAACTGGATGAAATTTGCAAACTGAAATACTAAAAATAACTTAAATTTGTATGTTTTGGTCAAGCAATGCTAAGACTGAAGAACTGAGCTGGGACTGTAAATGAGACTATATCTGAGACTATGGGAGGTATCATCTAGCCGACATTTCCTAATTTGAGCTAATTGGGGTCCAACCTGTAACCCCAGTTAGAAGGGTGCTAATATCATGCCACAGCTACTAATGTTGGCTGTGTAGATCCACTAAACGGATATCATGTCAAAGGACTAAGGGTGTCAATCTAGAATTGATGGGTGTCCCCTGCAAGATAGTCAAGCCTAATATGACGGGTGACTACTCATATCCTATGATGGCTACGTAGTTCTAGAGTATAGGGACTTCTACTAACGACTTTGCCTAACTGATGGGGAAGCCTCTATCCCTAAACTTACTCGGTGCTAAATCCTACTCCCAACTGAATGACACTGAAACACTAGACTATTCTGAGTTTATATGACTGTTCTGATAATTCTCATGATTTTATCTAAAGTTACTCTGAAGATACTGAGACAACATTAAGTAAATAGCTATGATTTTGGGTATTCAATACCCCAGGACTCAAAATAATAGTAGTAGCATGACATTAAAACATTGAAGGACATAGCATAAAGACTCTTATTAAATCAATTGCTTTTGTAGGCATTTTATCAAACACTTGTAGTTCATGGTTTAAAATAATCATAGAATTACTAAAGGACCGGCATAATTGACGTGAAATCATTATGGAAAACATTAAGTCATGATTTAATTCAACAAATGATAACACTAAAACATGAGGAATCGAATAACAACAATGATTTCATTAAATCATGGTATTAAATCAAAGTTCATGGAGATTAATCGATGAAAATCATGATTTAAAATTAAACAACTTTTAAAAAAGATCATAACTTTATAATTAAAAAGGTTACTTGAACTCCATGGATGAAAAGAATCTATGGATAAACGTCTAACATACCTGGGATAATGATTTTGGGAGGTTTAATGGAGAGTTCTTGAGAAATTGCCTTGAATTTGAGAGTTAGGGTTTCGTGTTCTAGAAAGAGAGATTTTTGATTGTGAGAGGAATTGAAATAATGATGACTACTTAGGGTGTTTAGGGGTTGAATTTTGTGTTTTAGATTAACTAGGACTGTGGAAAAAGACCCAAATACCCTTGAACGAATTTAAAAACGGAAGCTGAAAACTGACTATCCCGATTTTTGGCCTTGGTGCGATGCGCCACTATCGCTCCAAGCCACTGGAAAATGGAAAACTGGGGCCTGGACAAAAGTCGCAACACGGTGCCATCCTAGTATAGCTTTGGATGCCATTCTGCCCACCTCCGCGACATGCCAACTTAGCAGAATCCCACTTGAAATTGACAAAAAAGAATTTGGCATGCTCCTTGACGATCCATGATCGTGGAGTCATACTGGAAATTGACAATTGTCATTTGGGCTATCTACACGATGCGCTGAGGGTTTAAATGACAGTGTTTAATGACTGAAACTTAATATCGCCATAACTTCTTACCCGGTTATAAAATTTGGGCAAATTTTATATCATTGGAAAGCTAATTAAATTTCCTACTTAATTAAAGGCTCTAAACTAAAGAATAATGAGCGTTTAAGAAAATTTTATATATGAATACTCATGCACTGGGACTTAGAATATGCTAGGAAAATACGGGTGTTACACTTATATCATGCCACTCAAAATTTATCTATTTTATCCCCATAGTACCTTTTACTCAAGTTTGATTGATAAGTGCCATGTCTTACCGTATACGAGCTGATATGGGAAGGCACCTATGGGAGTCTTATAAATTATTAGGTAGGCCCACAATGGCATCATCTAATTTTCTAGACTAGTCAGTCCTGTTGGCATTCATAGTCTTTACCAATATAGACTTGATTTCCCTATTGGATACCTCAACTTGCCCGCTTTTTAAGGATGGTAAGGTGTTACCACCTTATGAATTACACTATATTTATCAAGCAGGGCTTTAAATAGAGGGTTACAAAAGTGAGACCCACCATCACTGATAATTGCTCGTGGAGTGCAAATTAAGAAATAATTGTTTTCTTAAAAAATATTGTGACACTTCTGCCTTTATTATTTGGAATCAAAACTACCTCTACCCATTTTGAAACATAGTCAACTACTATCAAAATATACCTCATGCTATAGCTTCTTACGAACGGGCCAATGAAATCAATCCCCCATGCATAAAAAAAACTCCAGCTCTAAGATAGGTGTCATGGGGAGTTTATGGCATCCTGAAATATTGCCTTGATACTCACATTGGTCATAGGAGTGCACAAAATAGTGAGTGTCTTTATAAATTGTAGGCCAGTAAAACCCATACTGTAGAATTTTGTAGGTTAAGCGGGTACTACTATGATGACCCCAAACTGGTATGAATGACAAAATTTAAGAATGCCCATCATCTCCACCTCAGGGATTTACATACATACAAACCATGAAAATATATAGTTCATCCCAAAATAAATTCCTCAAATCATCATAAATCTCTTGTACTGCTGGAAGGAAAGGTCTGTTTAGACAAGATCACTTGCTAAATAGTTGGCGAATTAATAAACCAGGGGGTTAAGTCTTGAGATGCTGCAAAGACCTGCTCATCTAGAAAAGTATCATGTACTTCAAGCTCATCCCTTATTTTATACATTGACTCCTCCTCAAGCCTAGACAAGTGATCTGCAACTTATTTTTTATGCCTTTCTAGCCTTTCACCTTAAAGTTAAATTTTTGCAGCAAAAGCACCTAGCAAATCAATCTCGATTGGCATATTTTTTGACATCATACACCTTAAGGATGCATGGTCTATATGAACTATAACTTTAGTCCCGATAAAAAAGGACCGGAATATTTTAAAGCAAAAACCACCACAAACAACTTTTTCTCTGTAACTGTGTAGTTCTTCTGTGTGTAGTTTAATGGCATGCTGGCATACTAAATTGGATGAAGGATCTCTTCTATCTGTTGGCCTAGGAAAGCATAACATTCTAGTAATACCCTCTATTATACTTACTTTAGTTCAACTCCTAGTGATTGTATAAGAGGCTTAAATCTTGAAAATTTAACTAAGTGTTGAAGACTTAACCTTATTTTGACCTCTTAACTTCGAGGATTTTTAAGTTGATCTTACGGGCTCCGAGATGATGGTTTTTGGGTTGATTCATGTTCAGGGGTGTAAGGAGCATGTCTCGGGGAAGTTTTAAAATATTTAGACGATGTTTGGGTTATGTTTGGATTTCGATTCTAGAAGCTCAACATGATTACACCGCGTCGTGCTGGGTATAGTGATGGGTATGTCATCACATTGCGCTAGGCCTCTAAACGGCATTCTAGTTATGACTTTAATCTCCAGGGGGTAATTAGGCTATTTACCATCACCCAAGTCGTAAAAGTATAAGATTAAATGTCGAGTTAAACATTATACACCCATTCTCCATCAATTTTCTCTCTAAAAACCCTTACCCGATTCCAAGAAACTCTAAAACTCCATTATTTTCTCTTCAAGATAAATAAGAATTGAAGTTTCTATTTCAATAAATTCAAGAAAGCTTTCAAGATCATATCCAAGGCTTACAAAGTCAAGCTTTCATCCAACAAATCAAGCCTATTAAGGTATGAGGGGTTATAAACAAGGGTATCCTTTCACCCTTGTGCCCAAGTTGCATGATTTTAAGATTTTAATTACTTGTTTTGAAGTAGGTTTTATACCCAAGTTTATATATTCTTGAAGTATGTGATTATCATGAGATTTAAAGCTTTAAGTATATCAAGAAGTGCTTATGCTTAAATTTTTAACTTACAAGATTTATATTATGAATGAGATTGCACTATTTTGACTTGTTATTGTTGAAGTATTTAAAAATTATTATTGAGCATGAAGTGTTGTTATGAATTAATATGATTTAAAGCATGAATTTCAAGCCTTAAGTTAGATTGTTGAGATTTATAGAAGATCATGCTCTTAAGATTTATTTGATAAGTTCATACTAAGAATGAGTTTAAGTTTTTAAAAAGACTATGGTCTTAAGCTTGTTTAATGGTTTTATACCAAGATTTAAAGAAAGAAGGATCTTTTGATCCTAAGATAAGATATGGAATTCAAATTTTTTTATTTTGATTACATTTTAAAGCAAAGAGAAGCATAACTTGATTTCATTATAAAACCCTTATGCTAAGTTAAGGTGGATTTCTTAAAGTATGAGCATAAAGTAATGAGGGAGTAGTATTTAGCACCGAGTTGGGTATGCGTCCAAGGTCACATGCGCTAGAACTAAGTGTCACCATAGGTTTAAGCGCCCATAGTGTTCTAAGTATAGTGATCAGTTAAGTTAAGGTCCTATTCCGATAGCAAGGGTAGGACAACTTTCCCCAATGTGAGCTCTCCCCTCCGTAGGTAAGATGTTAGACTCCATGATAGCTCACATGGTATATGTCAGTTAGAATAACCTCCCAAAGAAAGAATAAATTAAATCTTTTAGAACTAAGTATTATGGCTCACAAGGTTTAGCATTATGTTTTATTACTCATGTTTATTATTTCACAGCTTTGATTTTATTCAAGCCCAAGGTGAGTCATCTACGCTTAGCATACATTAGCTGAAAATCTAATTGCACATTGAGTTACTGTGCACTTATTCATTCACCCCACATACTCAGTACATTCCAGAAGTACTGATCCATATATACGTCTATGTGCTACATTGTCTTATAATGTAGGTTCTGGTGCTCAGTTCTAGCATCGTGATTAATTACCAGCATATCCACCTATATGCCAACGCTTGGTGAGTCCTCATAGTTTGAGGAACCATTTTATCAGAATTGCAATTGATGAAGTATTTAGCTATTTAATTCTATTTGGTTCGAGTCAGCTGGGGCTTGTCCCAGTGGCTCTCTAGTTAGAAGTAGAGGCTTGTCCGATTGTTTTGGTTATATACTTAAAAGTGTTCGTTTCAAGATTTCAAAGTTTAATACTTTTAGTTAAGACATTAATTCAGATATTTTAAGATTTGATATGTTAAGTTTATCTTTATTATGAGTTCCAAAGTTGTTAGAAGGCTTAAAGGGTTAGCTTAGGATTACTTGTAGTCTTGATCACCGTGTGATGTCTAGGGTGTATTTTTGGGGTGTCACAAGGCTACTCCACTCGAATCACACATGACCTCAAATGGTGCAGACAAATCAAGGGACACAATGATAGGAGACAAAATTAATCGCTCCTTAAGGCACTTGAAGGCTTTTAGACCTGCATCATCAAACACAAATTTCACCTCTTTCTCTAAAAGTTTCATAAAGGATTTGCGATCTTAGAGAAACCCTTGGTGAACCTTCTATAAAATCCTGCATGGCCCAAAAAGCTTCGTATACCTTTGACTAAGACTGGTGGTGGATACTTTTCAATTACCTTAATCATTGCTTTGTGCACCTCAATACCTTTTTTGGAGATCTGTTGTGTGATAACAATACCTTCTTTTACCATAAAATGGTATTTTTCCTAATTCAACACCAAGTTGCATTCTTCACATCTCTATAGTGCACTTTCCATATAGGCCAAACAATCATCAAAGGAGTCCTCAACTACTGAAAAATCATCTATGAAAAGCTCGATTGTGTCTTCTATCATATAAAAAAATATAGACATCATGCATTGCCGAAAGTTGGTAAGAGTGTTGCTTAACCCGAATGGCATTCTCTTGAACGCAAAAGTCCCATAGGGGAAATTAAATATCATCTTTTCTTTGTCCTCACGAGTAATAGTGATCTAATTGTAACTCTAGTAACTGTAAAAAAAATACCAACTCCAGCTTACTAGTATATCAAGAATCTGATCTATAAAAGGCATAGGGAAGTGGTCCTTTTGGGTCCAAGTATTCAACTTCCTATAGTCCATGTAAACTTTCCAATTGGTCAATGGTCTCATGGCCACAAGTTCATTTTTATCATTGGGAATTACTATAATTCCCTTTCTTCTTTAGGACATATTGAACTGGTCTAACCCACTTGTTGTCCGCAATGGCTAAACCACTCCAACATCTAGCCACTTGATAATTTCTTTCTTCACAACCACCTATGTAAAAGGATTCAATCTATGTCAATGTTCAATGTTGGGAACACATTATGGCTTAAGCTGTATTTTGTGTATACAAATACCATGTGGAATTCCCACAGAATCTGCTATGGTCTACCTAATGGATCTTTTGAACCTCTGCAATACGGACATCAATGTTTCCACCCGTGACTCTGGAAAATCTACATCAATGATCACTAATAAGATATTGTTAGCCTCTAAGAATGTATACTGTAAGTGAGATAGGGGGAGGGCCTTAAATTCTAAAATTGGTGGCTCTTCCATGGATGGTTTCGCAGGAAATGAGATTTTATTTTTTAGATCAAGATCCAACTTCTTGATATCATAATTGTAAGAACATCTACCATGCAATGCTATAACCATCTCATCATATTCTTTCATGCCATCACTTTTAAATTTTATAATTATAGTTGTTATCACCTCGACCCCAAGTCTCTCTTTAATAGACACAACCTCTGCATCAACATCATCATTAATAGTATCTATCACCAAAACCACTCATATATCATTTGGATACTATACTGATAGACATACATCATAAATCACTTGCTCATCATTCATTCTGAAGGTTATCTCCTCCAAGTCCATATCAATCAATGTGCTACCCCTAAATAGGAAGGGTAAACCTAATATAATAGGGGCTTAAACATCCACTTCATAGTCAAGAATCATGAAAACCGCTGGGAATATAAAGGATGCGACCCTTAATTCTGCATCACACAAAACACCCATTGGTTTTTTTATAGATGAGTCGGCCATGTAATACCCCGATCTTTCTTAAGCCTAAATCCGTCTTTTGAGTATATATGTATGACTTCCAAAGTGATTGATGTTTAAACCATATTGTATTTCTCTAATTTCTACTTCTTGTCATGTAGAGCATTGAGTAAGATTTTCATTGAAATCCAACTTTTGACAAGGGAGTTATAGCCATTTTACTCAGCGATATCGGATTGCCCAGGTCTGACGATTGACCTGGTGGACCGTCAAGTGTCCCTTCAAGCCAAGGCGATGTCCTTTCTTCCTAGTCACCGTGTGACGTCCAAGATGGTGGACCATAAAAAAGTTGACGGACCATCAAGGGGTCCGTCAGGTCGAGACAGAATGTCTCATTTTTGGCCCTCGAGTGACAGACGACTTGATGGTCCATCAATTTCTTAACGAACTGTCACTTTGACTATCACGTCAATGTAGAATGGCCCAAATTAGGCATTCGAGTGACGAACGACTTGGTAGACCATCAATTTCCTAACGGACCATCACTTTGACCATCACGTCGAGGCAGAACATTACAATTTTGGCACTCGAGTTAAGGATGATCTGGTGGATCGTCAGGATACATAACATACCATCAGATCGACCATCATAAGCGATCAGCGAATATCAGCTTTTTCAAAAGGGCATTTTGTTCATTTCTGCTTCTTGTTGCCTTATATATACATCAAAGTAGTAAAGAAAAAATCATTTTCTCCTATTTCTCTCCAATTTCTCCAAGAATTTTCTAGAAAACTAGGGTTTTCTCTCAACCCAAAAATCAAAACTCCTTCCATGAAATTCAAGGATCTTCCATAGATTTCTCCAAGTTGTCCAAGAATTAATCTCCCCTAGTCAAAGACATCAAGTATCTTAGCTCAAAAGTGTAAGGAAGTTCCAAACAATTTCCTACATCTCTAAAATTATAATCCAAGGTATGTGGTGCTTGAACAAGAACACTCCTTTCATTCTTGTGCCTAAAGATTTACTTTCTATTATTGACTTACATGATTTTTTAAGTGGGTTTACACCCAAATTTCTTTATTTATGATTTATGAGATTTGAGTTGAATAAGTTTGGTATGTATGATTATTACACCATCATTTTTCATAAATTGAGAATTTATTCCATGAATTGTATATTATCATTATGTATTGATGATTTCTAAGGAATTTAAGACAAGTCTCATGAGTTATGCCTTTCCATGAGAAATTTGACTATTGAATATGTATTGATATTTGAGATTGAAAGTCAAGAATGAGTCCTATGATGTTTCCTTGAAGCTTTTGATATTTGAAAATAATTCGAAAAACAAATGTACTTGATGTTGACAAAGATTGTGTTGAGTTGAGTCGGGTTAGGAATCCACAAGATGTTTATGATTTACAGATGAGATATATATTTATGTTTTAGTCTTTATAATAGACCCATGAGTTGATATTGATTAAGGTGTATTTCCTAACGCATTATGAGCTGAGTCTGGGAGGAGTATTTAGCATCAAGCGGGAAATATGGTATTTCCCTGAAACTACATCCCACTGTAGGATTGATGTTGATAATTGTGGGCCAAAGGCCGATTATGAGATTGTGATAATGAGATTGAGGTTGTACTCCCTGGCAAGAGTATGATACCCCCGCCAATGTGGAGTTCTCTTCTTAGGAGGGTAAAACGTTGGACTCCATGTGACTCACATGGTGTAGTTACATTGGTTATAAGAAACTCCCACGTCTATAATGATCTAAGTACCATGAGATACCGAGTCACTCTGTGTCATGAGTCAAAGAGTTTTAGTTGAGTTAAATGATTTATGAGATTTATGAAGCATATATTATTACTGATGACTTACGAAAATAATGTTTTCGATAATTTAAGCAAAGAGAGTTATTATTGACAGCATGCATGATTTTCTTATACATTTATGATATTAGTTAAAATATTGCATCCATCCTTACATACTCAGTACATTCCCAAGTACTGACTCTCATACTCTTTTGTATTCTATATTTCCTCATGATATAGGTTCAGGTGCTTAGTCTCAGCAACGATAGTGATCTCCGAGTACTTCATCTACATTTCTACGGTGGTAAGTCCTTATGGTTTGAGGACCAGTGTCTCTGATTTTTCTTGTTAATAGATGGTTGTTTACTTTCAGTTTAGTACAAGCCAGTTGGGGATCTATCCCAATGGCTCCTCAGTCCTATGTAGTAGAGGCTCTTTCAGACTAGTGTACCAGCGTGTACAGAGATTTCAGTATTTTATTTGCACAGGGCAGTATTACTTCGTATTTCAGTATGTTCATGACATGGTTATTCTTCTTTATCTTAGCATGATTTACGCTAAAATGATTTTTGAAACTGATGACAGGCTTAGAGGGTTAGCTTGAGGCCACGTATGGCCTTGAGCACCATGTGATGTCTCGAGATAGGTTCTTGGGGTGTTACAAGATTGGTATCAGAGCCTAAGGTTTGAAGAGTCCTAGGGAGTCTAAAAAGCTACGTTACAGAAAGTATTGATCATTGGTGTGTAGCAAACACATCTATGAGCAAGAGTCTATGGAAAGTATTAGGAAAATTTATTTCTTTCTTTCAAGAGTCTATTGTGCCTATGACCATTTCTCTCTGCTGTTAATTCATGCTCTCTTATGACAGAAAATGCCTCCTCATAGAGCTTGCAAAAAAAATGAACGACCTCAATCCGTTGATCCTTTAGGTGAGACAGTGTCCCACGCTGAATTCCAGGCATCTTTCCAAGCGCTAGCCTAGGCGGTCACCGCCAATGCTCAAGCCAACACCCAGACTACTATTCTACCTCTACAAGGGGATAATTCTGCTGTAGCCCGGGTTTGTGACTTTATTAAAATAAATCCACCTGAGTTCTAGGGGTCAAAATTAGGTGAGGACCCATAAATATATTTAGATGAAATGAGAAAGATCACCCAGGTTATGCACGTGACTGAGGAGAAAAGTGTTGAATTGGCTGCCTATCAAATGAAAGATGTTGCTTATGATTGAATGGAGATATGGAGGAAGAGTAGATGGGAGAATGATACTCCTGTGACTTGGTAATTATTCCAAGATGCCTTCTTAGATAGATTCTTTCCCCCAGAGCTGAGGGAAGCAAAATTTGAAGAATTTATGAACTTAAGACAAGGCCCCATGACAGTTAAGGAGTATTTCCATAAGTTTAAATAGTTATCTAAGTATGCTCTCGGTATGATGGTTGATTCTAGAACTAGAATGAGTAAGTTCTTGGACGGTGTATCTACTTATGATGTGAAAGAGTGTAGATCCGCTATGCTTAATAGGGATATGGACCTTTCAATACTAATGATTTATGCTCAGCAGATTGAAGTGGACAAAGTGAAGAAGAGAGAGAGAGTGAGAGGGAATAAGAGAATTAGATCAGAGCATAGGGGTATAGTCAGGCTAGATTTTTTGGAGGGATCCGCCCTCAGTTCTAGAGTCGTTCTCTTGTGCCAACGCCTTCATCAGCCAGTACTCCTGCATTCAGAATTAGGACGGAGCAAGGTAATAGGCCTACTATGTCCAGGTCCCAGGACAGTGTAAGTAACAGACCTTGTCCTCCCCCATGTCTAAAGTGTGGTAAAGACCATCCCGATGAGTGCTTAGTCAGTCAGAGGGGTTGTTTTGGTTGTGGTAAGTTGGGCCACAAGTTCAGATATTGCCTATATGCTAGACAGGGGAGTCACAATATTCATCCTCAAAGTTAGATTATTAGTGTTCCAGCCCCTGTAGTTCATCCTACTTCTCCTCAGGGTGCCTCATCTAGTACTGCAGGTGGTCAATTCCAGAATTGCTTTTATGCTATACCACCCCACCAGGAGCAGGAGGATTCACCAGATGTTGTTACTGGTATGCTTCATGTATTTCATTTCGATATGTATATGTTGATGGACCCTGGGTCAAGTCTTTCTTATGTGACTCCGTTGGTGGCTGTGAATTTTGAAATCAGTGATGAAAAGATTTTTGAGCCTTTTCTAGTATCTACATGAGTGGGTGAATCTTTTATTGCTAAGTAAGTATATAAGAAGTGCCCTATCACTATTCTTAATAGAGTCATGTTTGCAGATTTGATTGAGCTAGACATGGTTGATTTTGATATTATTCTGGGTATGGATTGGCTTCACTCTTCTTATGCTTCTATAGACTGTTGTACCCGGGTATTCAAGTTTTAGTTTCCCAATAAGCCAGTCTTTGAGTGGTCCAGAAATTTTGTATCTCCTAAAAGTCATTTCATATCCTATCTTAAAGCTAGGAAATTAATATCAAGGGTTGTATCTATTATTTAGTCCAAGTTAAGGACACTAAGTCTGAGATTCTAACTATTCAATCTCTTAGTATTGTCAATGAGTTTCCTAATGTTTTCTCGGAAGATCTCCTAGGGGTCCCTCCCGATAGAGAGATAGAATTCGAAATTGATTTTATCCCTGATACACAGCCTATTTCTATTCCTCTGAATCGTATATCCCCCGCAGAACTTAAAGAGTTGAAAAATCAAATCAGAGATCTTTTTTATAAGGGTTTTATAAGGCCTAGTGTGTCTCCCTAGGGTGCACCCGTTCTATTCGTGCAAAAGAAAGATGGTTCATTGCGCATGGGCATTTACTATCGTCAGCTTAACAAGGTCACAGTCAAGAATAAGTACCCTCTTCCTAGAATTAATGACCTATTTGATCAGCTGCAAGATGCCAGCTACTTCTCGAAAATAGATTTGAGATTCGGTTATTAACAACTTAAAGTCAAAGAGTGTGATATTCCAAAGATGGCTTTCTGTACTCATTATGGTTATTTTGAATTCTTGGTCATGTCCTTTGGGCTAACTAATGCCCCGACAACTTTTATGGACCTTATGAATCGGGTGTTTAGACCATACCTAGGTATGTTCATTATTGTGTTTATAGATGATATCTTTGTATATTGCCAGAGTGAAAACGACCATGCAGATCATCTTTGAATTATCTTGCAAACCCTTAGAGATCAACAGTTCTTTGCTAAATTTAGCAAGTGTGAATTCTGGCTAAGGTCAGTTACTTTTCTGGGTTATATTGTTTCATCTGATGGTATTCGAGTTGATTCTAAAAAGGTAAAAGCTGTGAATAATTGGCCTAGACCTATTTCTCCATCTGATATAAGGAGTTTCTTAGGTATAGCTGGCTACTACCATCATTTTGTCGAAGGTTTCTCTTCTATTGTTGCTCCTTTGACCCGGTTGACCCAAAAGAAGGTTAAATTTCAGTCGCCAGATTCTTACGAGAAGAGTTTTTAGGAGTTGAAGACTCGACTCATTTCAGCCCCTGTGATGACCCTGCCTAATGGTTTATATGACTTTGTGGTATATTGTGATGCTTTCAGAATTGGTTTGGGTTGCGTGTTGATGCAGAAGGGTAAGGTTATAGCCTATGCCTCTAGGAATTTGAAACCTCATGAAAAGAATTATCTGACCCATGACCTCGAGTTAGCTACAGTGGTTTTTGCTTTGAAAATTTGGAGACACTATTTGTACGGTGTTCATGTTGATATCTTTACGGATCACAAGAGTTTACAGTATGTGTTCACTCAGAGAGAGTTGAATCTTTGGCAGAGGTGATGGTTAGAATTACTAAAGGACTATGATATGAGTGTGTTGTATCACCCGAGCAAGGCCAATTTAGTGGAAGATGCCTTTAGTAGATCCTCCATAGGTAGTGTAGCACCTGTAGAGGAAGATAAGAAGGAGTTAGCTCGTGAAGTGCACCATTTATCTAGGTTGGGTGTTAGATTGCTCAACTCAGCTAAGGGTAATGTTTGTATTCAGAGTAGTTCCAAATCTTCCCTAGTTTTGGAAGTGAAGGAGAAGCAGGATATGGATTCTCGTTTGGCTTAATTGAAAGCGTCCGTCAAAGACCAAAAGGTGAAGGTTTTCTCCTAAGGCGAACATGGTGTATTGAGATTTCAGAATAGATTGTGTGTGCCTAATATTGATGATCTGAGGCAGAGAATTATGACTGAGGCACATGGCGTGTGGTATTCTATTCATCTCGGTGCTACCAAGATGTACCTCGATTTGCGGGAAATTTATTAGTGGAATGGTATAAAAAAGGATATAGCGAAGTTCATAGAGAAGTGTGTAACTTGCCAGTAGGTAAATATAGAGCACCAGAGACCCGGTGGTGTGATGCAAGAATTTAACATTCATACTTAGAAGTGGGAAGTGGTGAATATGGATTTCATGACCGGTTTACCTCTCCCTCGTCGTCATCGTGATTCTATTTGGGTCGTTGTAGACAGATTGACTAAGTCAGCACATTTCCTACCAGTACATACATCTTTCACCACTGATGACTATACTAAGTTGTACATTCGAGAGTTAGTCAGGTTGCATGGAGATAGAGGCACTCAGTTTACTTCTCAGTTTTGGAGATCCTTTCTGAAGGATCTCGGCACCCAAGTTCATCTTAGCTCTACTTTTTTTCATCCACAGATAGATGGTCAGGCTGAGAGGACTATCCAAACTTTGAAGGATATGTTGAGGGCTTGTGTTCTTGATTTCAAAGAAAGTTGGGATGAACATTTGTCGTTGATTGAATTTGCTTACAACAATAGTTTTCATGCTAGTATTGGAATGGCTCAATTTGAATCTTTGTATAGGAGAAGATATAGATCACCCATAGGTTGGTTCAAAGTGGATGAAGCTGTTGTGATTGGACCTAATGTTGTATTTGAGGCTATGGAGAAAGTAAGTTAATTTGGGAGAGGTTGAAGAAAGCCCAGAGTCGTCAGAAGTTATATACAGATGTGAGAAGAAGAAATTTTAAGTTTGAAGTTGATAATTTGGTGTATTTGAAAATTTCACCCATGAAGGGGGTGAAACGATTTGGAAAGAAAGGGAAGATGAGTCCCAGATATGTTGGCCCTTATAGAGTTTTAAATCGTGTTGGGAAAGCATCTTATGAGGTTGAGTTGCCTGCAGAATTGTCAGTTGTCCCTCCTGTGTTTCATGTTTCTATATTCAAGAAGCACAATGGGGACTCTGTTCTTGTTGATCTATCAGAAAGTTGTGATGTTCAGAATAGCCTTTCGTATGATCAAATCCCGATTGAAATCCTAGATTATCAAGTCCGTAGACTGAGGAACAAGGAAGTTCCCTTGGTTAAAGTTCTGTGGTGAACTCAATCAGTTGAGGGTGCCACTTGGGAAGCAGAAGTAGATATGCGAGCTAGTTACCCTCATCTTTTATCCACAAATTTGAATCAAGATGAAGGTACTATTCCCTTAATTTAGTTTCCTCTTAATATAATGTATTCATCTATATGGTTATTCCCTCTATGATTCGTACATTTGGTGAAGTACTCAAAAGTTGAAGAGTATAGTGATCCCTTTAATGTGAGTCATTCCAGCTGGGCATCCTCATTTTTTTTTATTCTTGGCCTATTTGGCAACATTCGAGGACGAATATGTCCAAAGGGGAGATATTGTAATACCCCGATTGTTTCTTAAGTCTAAGTACATATTTTGAGTGGATATGTATGACTTCTAAATTGATTGATGTTTAAACCAATAATATTTCCATTGATACCAATTTCATTAAAATCTGACTTCAGACGAGGGAGTTATAGCCATTTTACTCAACGATATCGGATCGCCCAGGTCTGACGGTCGACTTGGCGGATCGTCAGGTCCTTGGTGGACCATCAAGTATCCCGTCAATCCAAGGCAGTGACCCCTCTTCCTGGTCATCGTGTGACGGCCAAGGTGGTGGACTGTCAAAAAGTTGACACACTATCAAGGGGTTCGTTAGGTCGAGATAGAATGTGTCATTTCTGGTCCTCGAGTGATGGACGACTTGGTGGTCTATCAGTTTCCTGATGGACCGTCACTTCGACTATCACGTTGAGGTAGAATATCCTAGATTTGTCACTTGAGTAACGGACGACTTGGTGGACCATCAGTTTCCTGATAGACCATCACTTCAACTGTCACGTCGAGGCAAAATATTCCTATTTTGGCACTCGAGTGATGGACAATCTGGTGGACCGTCAGGAGACTTGAAGGACCATCAGCTCGACCGTCACAAGCCCGGATTAACACATTTTAGTTTTTCAAAAGGGTATTTTGGTCATTTTTGCTCCTGTTGCCTTATATATACATCAAAGTAGTAAAGAGAAGATCATTTTCTCCTATTTCTCTCCAATTTCTCCAAGAATTTTCTAGAAAACTAGGGTTTTCTCTCAACTCAAAAATCAAAACTCCTTTCAAGAAATTCAAGGATCTTCCATAGATTTCTCAAAGTTGTCCAAGAATTAATCTCCCCTAGTCAAAGGCATCAATGATCTTAGCTCAAAAGTGTAAGGAAGAAGTTCCAAACAAGTTTCTATATCTCCAAAATTATAATCCAAGGTATGTGGGGCTTGAACAAGAACACTCTTTTCGTTCTTGTGCCTAAAGATTTACTTTCTATTATTGATTTACATGATTTTTTAAGTGGGTTTACACCCGAATTTCTTTATTTATGATTTATGAGATTTGAATTAAATAAGTTTGATATTTAAAATTATTTCACCATCATGTTTCTTAAATTGAGAATTTATTCCATGAGTTGTATATTGTCGTTATCTATTGATGATTTCTAAGCGATTTAAGACAAGTGTCATGAGTTATGCCTTTCCATGAGAAATTTGACTATTGAATATGTATTGATATTTGAGATTGAAAGTCAAGAATGAGTCCTATGATGTTTCCTTGAAGCTTTTGATATTTGAAAATAATTCGAAAAACAAATGTACTTGATGTTGACAAAGATTGTGTTGAGTTGAGTCGGGTTAGGAATCCACAAGATGTTTATGATTTACAGATAAGATATATATTTATGTTTTGGTCTTTATAATAGACCCATGAGTTGATATTGATTAAGGTGTATTTCCTAACGCATTATGAGCTGAGTCTGGGAGGAGTATTTAGCATCAAGCGGGAAATGTGGTATTTCCCTGAAACTACATCCCACTGTAGGATTGATGTTGATAATTGTGGGCCAAAGGCCGATTATGAGATTGTGATAATGAGATTGAGGTTGTACTCCCTGGCAAGAGTATGATACCACCGCAAATGTGGAGTTCTCTTCTTAGGAGGGTAAAACGTTGGACTCCATGTGACTCACATGGTGTAGTTACATTGGTTATAAGAAACTCCCACGTCTATAATGATCTAAGTACCATGAGTTACCGAGTTACTCTGTGTCATGAGTCAAAGAGTTTGAGTTGAGTTAAATAATTTATGAGATTTATGAAACATATGCTATTACTGATGACTTACAGAAATGATGTTTTAGATAATTCAAGCGAAGAGAGTTATTATTGTTAGCATGCATGATTTTCTTATACATTTATGATATTATTTAAAATGTTGCATCCACCCCCACATACTCATTACATTCCCAAGTACTGACTCTCATACTCTTTTGTATTCTATATTTCCTCATTATATAGGTTTAGGTGCTCAGTCTTAGCAACGATAGTGATCTTCGAGTACTTCATCTACATTTCTACGGTTGGTGAGTCCTCATGGTTCGAGGACCAGTGTCTCCGATTTTGTCTTGTTAATAGATGGTTGTTTACTTCCAGTTCAGTACGAGCCAGTTGGGGATCTGTCTCAATGGCTCCTTAGTCCTATGTAGTAGAGGCTTAGTTAGACTAGTGTACCAGCGTGTACGGAGATTTCAATATTTTGTTTAAACAGGCCAGTATTACTTCGTATTTTAGTATGTTCATGACATGGTTATTCCTCTTTATCTTAGCATGATTTGCGCTATAATGAGTTCTAAAAGTGATGACAGGCTTAGAGGGTTAGCTTGAGGCCACGTGTGGCCTTTAGCACTATGTGATGTCTCGGGATAGGTTCTTGGGGCGTTACAGGCCATCAACAGCTTTATGGATATAAGTTTGAGTGCCTTCATTCCCATCCTTATCCCCAACAACTTGTATACCACCAGTGACATTAAATTGATGTCATCTCCCAGGTCATACAAAGCCTATTTGATATTGAAAGGCCTAATAGAACATAGAATAGTGACCGCCTCGGTGTCCTCCTTCTTTTCTACTAACGGTAAGGAAGGGATAGCAATACCATGGTTCACATTATGATTGGGCTCATCGTCCCAATCATCACCTTCGTCACTCTTAGTATTACTATCAATAATTATCAACTTCTCAAACTTTGCCTCAGGTGTCTCATCGATTGTAATACTATCAATTTTTGACTCCTCAATAGTAGGCACATGGGAATCACCAGTAGTGGAACCACTCTTAGTGGTGATAGCTAGACAATAACTGATGTTTGAAGAATTCTGCACTGTGTCACTAGGAAGGGTACCAGTCTATCTGTGATTCAGACTTACTAATATCTGCGCTAACTGCTTGATAACAGTTGCATGAGACTCAACCTTTTGGGTCAAACATTAGATATCAACCTTAATCTCCTTAGCACTAGCCTTCTGTCTTTCTTGCCCGTTCACTATTTTGGTCAGCATCGCCTTTATTTGTGATTCGGTATTATGACTGCTCGGCGGAACATACCTGTCATCCTTTTCTTTATAGTCACCTTTCCCTCTCCAGTCACCATCACCCTCCCTACTGTAATCTCAATATCAATCTCCATAATAGTTCTGAACTTGGTTTTCTTACCCTTTGTCTTGAAAACCCGCCAATTTCTTATCAAGATACTTAGTCTCCTCCTTCAAGTCAGACTCAGATTCTCTAGAGAACGAATCCTATGCACCTACTGTATTTACCTTCTCAGAATTTACTATTGTAAACTACTTAGCCAATAACCCAATATTAGTCCTCAAATGTGCAATCTCTTGTACCACACACTCATCAACTGCTCTATGTTCATCGAAATCTGCAATGGAATAAGTTCCTACACCCCTCTCCATCTCTCGAGTATGCCACCCTTAGTTAGTAAGAGAGATCTGGTCTATAACCTCAGAAGTTGCTTCCCAGCATAATCTCATGAATGTTTCTCTTGTGATGGTGACTGTCATGGCTCGAGAATTTATATTTAGGGTTCTATATCATCCCAAAAATATAATGATTGGGTACTATGAACAACTTCTTCTTAAATTAGAATCAAGCATCGTACATCGACTCAGAATGTAGCAGTCTGAAGTTGTATATCTCTTCTTTTAATTGCAATATTCAAGATGGAAGAAATAAATAGTTCAAGAATTGCTTGTGCAACTTATTTCGAGTGGTAATAGATCCTATTGGATGTTTCCCAAACCATAAAGAAGCAGCTCCATTCAACGAGAAGGCGAATAAACTCAATTCTTGTACCTCCTAGTCTACCATCAAAATAGTATAAGAAGTGCAGATCCCAACAAAGTTAGCAAGATTCATATTTGCATCGTCTATAGTCGATCCCAAAAATGCACTTTTTAAATTCAAGAGTCAGATCATGGCACTACTTGTCAAATTTCACATAGGGGGGGGGCAGTGCAGGAGGAATGATAGCTCCTGTTTCTGCCGACTTAATGTATCCCATATCCTTCTCATTATCATTTGACAAAAAGTACTGGAATGCTTGGATCACTTGATCCTTACCACCTCAAACTCGATCTCAATCATCGTCGAGTGCTGCTCAATAATCAACTATCGATCTTAGCCTGACTTGCTCTGCCTGCTGAGCTAACCTGTCCTCCTTGTCCCTTCTTTGGTAGAAATATCTACTAAGAATTGTTCTGTCTTCCAATCAGCAATGTTCTGTGGATCACCTAGAGCAGGGAGAGGTACTGCATTAGGATCATCCGAAACCCCTTCAAGATGGTCTGCACGAACTGGTTCAGTCATCACACGATTAGGCTGTAACAGTCTCTCTGGGTTAGGATTCAATGGGATTAAGAGATTACCTTGAATCTTGGTGTTAGTCATACACCGACGTATACCCAACTAAGTAAGTACACCATCTTTCCTGGCAACTGCATCAAATTTTTGATCAATGCCCAAACTATACCTCCAACTGAAGGATAAAACAGTAGTTGTCAAGTAAAGTAACCCAACTAGGTTGGGGTCAAAGCCACAGATAAGATGTAGATTTGTATATCTATCTTTCTAAACTCAACAAGCAGAACTAAAAGTAAATGGGGTTTAAAGTAACAATCCCAAACAAGTAGCAAATCTCAACTTTGATTGTAATCAGTCAGAAATAAACACTAGGATTGTGTTCCCTTTGGCTCAGTAGGCTTATCGTGCTTTCTTGAACCAATCCAGTGCCTTGCATGTCGAATCTAATAAGTTATGTTCCATTAACTGTCTTGTGGAACCATTGACGGATTTTATTCTTTACATTTTAAGTCCCAAGAGGTCATATTACTAACCCTTATCCTAGATCCTGGTTAACTATTACCTTTTGAGTCTTAAGTTGTTAAATGATAGATAACCGTCTTATATAGATGATATTGATTAGCCTAGATTGACAATTAATCTTCAAATTATGTTGTGATTATCTTTTCCTAGCCACTACTCCTCTTGTGGAGTAAGTAATGATATTCTAGGTGGGATCTTACCATTTACAACCGCTAAAATATCTATTAAACTGAAGATAATACAATATATGTAAGAATACTGGTTCAAAAAAACATAGCACTTTTCCTAATTCATTAATATGTCAGGGTTCCCACAACCCTCGCTAAGGGATTTATTTGCTCATACTTGTGAAATGATCAAAGGAATTCATAATTGAAGATATTCAATCAATATCATAATAATCAACAAGTGAAACCCATAATCAATAAATAATAGTCAACCAAAATTAATATAGAGTAATCCCAAGATCAAAATCCAAATCTTGGAATCAAATATATGTTTGTAAGTGTTAAGAGTGTGTAGACTCACTACAAAACATCAAAGGGGTATTTATAGGATACAAGAAAACCCTAAAAATCAAAACCATAATAGAAAACCCTAATTCAAAACACAAACGACAAAGGAAAATTGAGGTCGATGTCTATTACTTAGGCCACTTACGGACTGTAGGTACTACCTACGGAGCGTAGGTAGTCCTAGGTAAGTGACAGACCTCCTATACAGCTCTTAAATCTCTATATACTTAGACCTCTAACACTTACTAAGGTCACCTACGAACCGTAGGTGCCCTGAGTAAGTGCTAGAGTCTTCTTTTTCCTGCTGAGCCTCCGGACTTCAAGTTCTGACACTTACTTTGGTTACCTACGCCCGGTTATAGGCACTTATTCTCAAAATTGTCTCGGTAAGTAGCAAAAAAATTCAATTTTCGCATTTTTCTATAGTTTAGCATCCAAAACATAATTTTTTGCAAAACATACCCAAAACACATCATATCTCACAAAACAGCCTAAGAAACTTACATATTTTCATCGTTTTAAGCATTAAAAGTGCTATAAATCCATAGCAAATCACTTTCAAGCCAAAAACAACTAAATACAGAATTTAAACCCCTTCACATTGCAAAGGTACAAACCTGAGGCGAAGTAATTTAATAACATTAATATCACATTCAATTTAGAGATTCTAATAAATAGAAGAAAATATTTGTAACATCACTAACGTTATCTTAATATTAACTCATAGAATCACTAACTATCCTCTCCTTACATCACAAAATTCATATTTCATGAACGTCCATTCTAATAAAAGCATTATGATTTTCTAGTAGTTGATATCAAAGAGCCTTAATCGTTAACGTTCTATAGACTAACAATATTTACCTTCCAAGAGACTTGCTAAAACTAGAATAACCAATAAACTCAACTTTAACATGTGCATAAGCATAGAAGAATGTGCATTATTGTGTTTTTCCCTTCTTCATGAATTACCTTTCAATAGATGATCACAACTTCTCCAAATGAATAATTACTTTCAAATTGTTTGACACTTTTGTTTTCTTGATCACACGACTAATCCCACAATATGAAGCTATGTTTACATGCTTCATCAAGAATACATACCACAATTTGGTTAATAAATCTTTTATATAATTAAAACATATATTATTATCTGTGCAAAAGTAGGGTTTACAGGAAATATTAGGATCTGATCTATTTACCTCTTTTTTTTTAACATGTGATTTGATATTACCACTTAAAGGCATATTCTATTCCTTTATTCCAACAATATCAACAACTCATTCAATTTACCTAACACTTTATCATAACATCCCTTCAATAGCTACCAAAGTCTACATTGTTTACTACTCAATGTATGGACATGTTAAGAAGCTAGCACAAAATATAAAGAAAAGAGTCGCATCGGTTGAAAGCGTAGAAGCTAAACTATGAAAAGTACCAGAAACTCTTTCAGAAATTCTTCAAAATATAGGTGGTCCAGCAAAAGGCGATGCACTAATTATCATATCAAATGACCTTGCTGAAGCTGACGACTTTATGTTCGGGTTCCCAAAAAGATTTAAGATGGTGGATACTCAATTCAAGGAATTTCTTAATACCACTGGAGGTCTCTGGAGAACTCAGCAGCTTGTTGGCAAGACAACAAGTCTTTTCTATATCACTTGATCTCAAGGAGGTGGCCAGGAGACTATGACGTAGACAATAATTAACCAATTGGTTTGCCATGGAATGATCTTTATTGCGATTGGTTACACATTTGGTACTGCCATGTTTGGGATGGAGAATATTAAAGGTGAAAGTCCTTAAAGTGCAGGAACTTATGACAAAGATGGTTGTAAACAACCAACAGAGCTTGAACTGAAGCAAGCTTTCCACTAGGAAAAATACACTGCCACCATCCCAAAGAAGTTCAAAGGATCTACTTGATTGTTTCACGGCTACTCATGTGCTATTATTGCATTATGTTGTCCATTTTTTTCCTATGTATAGTATACTTTTGTTTTAGTTTTAAAGGTTCATTCCTACTAAAATAAACAATAAGTGATTAATTCGTATTATATAGGGTCACTGGTCAGTGTCTGTCATAGTTTACAAATATTGATTTATATGTTTTATAAATCATACTTAATCACTGGTTTATAGGATTAATTACCAAAGTCTCATCAATAGGATCTTGAGGGATAAACTTAAAATCACCAAAAATATTAAAACACCAGCCATGAAACAATAGCCAACCTTAAAGAATATAGAATTTTAACCCCAAAACATAGTAACTAAATGTAGAATTTATTAAGTTTAAAGACTTAGAAAAGTTCAAACTACACACAAATGAGACAAAACAAATAATAAGAGAGATCAAACATACACACATAGCATATTATATACATATACATACATCACACAAAATTGAGAGGATGAATATAGAGACTAGTAGAGTAAGATGGTTAAATATGAAGAAACTCAGATGGAACTAAAGTTTATAGCAGCACCTACACAAGTTCAGATAGAATTACTTACCAAATGCCCAAATCCAAGTGCAAAAAAAAAAGAATTTCAACTCCAAGTCAATCATCAATAATGCTAATATTAGCCAAATCTATAGAGAATTTATATTAATCAGTAACAAAAGTATTAATGACTATTTACAATAATGATACAAAACTAATACAATTAGAATATTTTTACCTTGTTCAAGTTCTTTGAGGATATCTATGTCTTCCTTGATACGAATAGGTCGTGATTCACTCTGAATTCAATTTTGAAGTCACTCTATACTTTGCACCAATTTAGGAGTTAATGAACTCCTAAATGAATTCAAGATACGTCTACGAGTACTAAATGCACAATCAAATGTCACGCTTGAATGGAAATAGCTAATACATCCCGATCCATCTTAGCAAGAATAGATAATCTGGGTGAATGTATTTTCCATCGAGACAAGACATTAAAGTTCTTGGTTTCACCTTTATTTTTTTCATCAAGATATTTTTTCAATTTTGTTTTAACAATTGCCGTATTTCCAGCTTTATGTTTCATTAGATCATCCATGAATGACCCTAAAGATCTTATCGATTAGGCAGTACTACCTGAACCTTAAGGTAGTGAATCAGAATTTTCAAATAAAGAGGGAGATAACTATGAAGAATGTTAACTATATTTATCTTTTGAAAAAGACTTTACATACTCACCAAGTATCAAATTCATGTACTCTTTCACTTGATTTTCTACCCAAATATCACTTGAAGAGCAAAACCAACCAAAACAAACTTATGTTGAGGATCCAGAATACAAGAAATAAAAATTATCTTATTTATTTTCTTTGGACTACCCCAATACTTATCAAGATTTTCTCTTATATTCGATGTAATTTTAACCAAAAGATCATCATCATCATCATTACTCGATATCAATTATTTCAAATAACAAGAAACCTCACAAATTAAGAAAGTGTAAATTTAATGTGACATAGAGTGATCCAAATACTTCTCTTGTTAGATTATAAAAAATTTGAAGGAAATTGGTAATTTTGCTTACATGGTCCTAGCATCACTCGAAAGTACACTGACAACAGTTCCCTCTTTATCCTCAGCAAACTGAAGGTAATGCGATAAGCTAATATCACGATCTGCATAACTCAAAAATCCATTTTCATACTTAATATCCCTATTCAACATCAAGTATATGGAGTTCCACCTCTTAGAAACATCCAAACATAATGATTGTTTACTATTGATATCAACATCTTCACAACATTCTTGGAACCTCTTATCTCTTATAGGAGATTGCCTTATGTATTTCACTACTTTTATAACCCATCCAATAGATACGACAGTCACCTTTAAACTATCTTGAACAACAAGATTAATAATGTGATCTGTACAACTTACATAAAAGTGTTCTTCATTCATTAAATTGGTCCTTTGTTTGGTGAATATCTTAGGTAACTCTTTCACAGTCACATCATTTCAACTATCATTGTCAACTGTGATGGCAAAAATTTTATCTAAGCCCCAATCACATAAACACTTACTAATCTCATTACCCATGTCTTTACCTCGGCGGCTAAAAATTGGCCAAAAGTTAATTATCCTCTTGTGCATAATCCATTCATTATCAATCCAATGTGCAGTGATAAATATATAATTAATTTCTTTCAAAGAGGTCCAAGTATCAATGATAAGATAGACTCTCTATTTTACTTCTCTAAAATACCTCAATTTTTGTTTCTCTTCATCAAAAAGCGTAAAATAGTCACGTGTCACAGTAGTACAATAAGGAATCTTAAAATGAGGTTGCACTACTTTTATAAAGTTTTGAAAACATTCTTCTCACCAAACTTAAAAGGGAGTTTATCCACAATCACCCTGCGACATAAAGCTCTTCTACATTGTTCTTGCTCAAGTTTCTAAGAAACAACAACCACGTCACCTGCAGCACCCTTCTCAACAGATTGAAAGCCTAGTTGGGGTTGAATTTTATCAATGTTTTGATTTTGATGCATCTTGGAACATGTTAAAAAATGACTAAGCATTGTCATCGTACCATTTTTGCTTGAATCAACAAAACAATCTTGATCATAATGCTTACACTTTGATTTCTTATTTCCATCTTCATTAACAAATGATCTAAAATGATCTCATACATGAGACTTTTTTTTTCTTTCTTACTATACCTTTGACTGAACGGATTGTGATTGACGTGCAACATTTGAATTAATACTTTCATTATCCAGGATCACTAACTCATCAGTTGTAATATTTTCAGCCATGTGTATGTCACTATAAAATATGATTTAGACAATAACAAACAACAAATCATGAAATACTTTCAAAGTAAACAAAAATTAAGAGATTCTTCAAGAAAATCTTGAATATTATTGAAATTGAAATTTAACTCTAATTGCCAATTAGGGTGTTTGATTCGGGTCAGGTACGGACAAAAGGGTAAAGGAGTTTAAATGATTACTCACCCTAACCCTCGTGTTGATTAAACCCTAATCCTTATTGCTGACCCTCGCCGTTGTTGGTTTCTCAATCCTCACCGTCTCGAGTCTCGACTCATCGGTTTACAATGAGTTAACTGTCTAAGTTCTGACTGAATATGTTAATACGTAATAGTTAATACATTGTGAATCACTGAATTAGTGAATTGTGAATAAGTATTGTATATATATATATACATATATATATATATATATATATAAATAATAAAAATAATAAAAATAATATATATATATATATATATAATATATAAATACATAATAAAATATTTTTATGTATAATATAAATAGGGGTAAAATAATAATTTAGTGTATTCTTATTGGGTTATCGATTTAATAGATAATCCAATAAGATAAAACCAAAATCAAACCAGTTACCCAATAAATTTTTTTATAAAACCAATAAAAACTGTTAATCCAATAACTCAATAGCAATTTATTGATTTGATTTATTAGTCAGTTTGGTTTTTACACACTCCTATGTCTGGTCGACTAGTTGTAAGATATAAAAGAGAACTAATGATACCTCGATAGTTTATTTCGTCAATAGACTTATCTCATCACTTGAGTTGAAAACACATGTGGATCTCATTGGAGTACTAGATGGTTTAGCATCTTCCATCCCAAATTTGTGAATGAGCTTTTTGGTGTACTTATCTTATGAGATGTAAGTGCCTTTAGCTGACTGATGGATTTATAATCCCAGAAAGAAGGCTATATCTCATGTCATAATCATTTCAAATTAACTTTGTATAAGCTTAGAATATTTCTTGCATAGGACAACATTACAACTTTGAAGATAATATCAACAACATATATTTGATAATGAGATTTTCATTGGGGGTTCTTATGATAAATAAGGTCGTATCAATTTTTCTATGAGCAAAATCATAATCATTTAAGAAATTGCTTAAAATATCATACCAAGCATGAGTTGGTTGTTTTAAACCATAGGAAAATCTTAAATTTTCAAAATCATGGGGGTGTGTTATAAAAACTTATTCATCTATGAAATCGTTTAAAAAAGCACTTTTGACATCCATTTGAAAACGTGTAAAACCTTTATGAGAAACATATGCAAGTAAGATTTGAATAGACGCTAACTTTGCTACAGGTGCAAAAGTTTCATCATAGTTGACTCATTCCTGTTAGGAATACTCTTGAGCGACTAGACGAGCTTTATTTGAATTACTTTACCTAATTCATTCATTTTACTTTTGAAGACCCACTTTGTTCTAATGATTGAGGAATTCTCTTATTTGGGAACAAGATTTTATATGTCATTTTTAGAAAATTGCTTAAGTTCCTCCTCCATTGCTTTGACCTAGTTTTTATCTTTCAATGCCACTTTTACTTTTTTGGGTTTAAGTTGTGAAATGAGAGCCACAGTTGCATTCTTTTACTAGAAAATCTTTTCTTAATACCTTCGTTTAGATCACCAATGATAAATTTCTTTGGATAGTCTAGTTCACTTCTCCATTCATTTGGGATTGTTTTTAATATGAATTAATCATTCAAAGAAACGGTTAGCTAATCAGTCGACTTTGAAGGGAAGACAACTTCATTAAAAGTAGATTTGTTTACCTTTACCTACTCAAATTCATCATCTATAGAGATAGCATTCTTAATAGAATGGTGAGTATCATTAAAAATAACATGTACAGATTCTTCTATATAAATAGTGTATTTATTAAAGATCCTATAGGATCTACTAGAATTGGAGTAGACTATGAAAATACATTTATCACTTCGATGATTTAACTTACCAATGTTGTCCTAACTATTGTTACAAATAAAGTATTTGGATCCAAATGCATAAAATACCTGATATTAGGACTTTTGTTGTTTTAGAGCTCATAGGAAAAAAATTTCAGAATAGGTCTGATGAGACATTTGTTTAAAATATAACAAGTAGTACGAACAACTTCTGCCCAAAATTTGTTAGGCAGAGAATATGTACAAATTATGGTTCGTGCTATATATTGAAGAGGATTATGTGAGGTTGTATCTTCATGAGATTGTGAAGCTATATGGTGTACCTATTTTGATTATCTCTGATTGTGGTAATGCAGTTTTTTTCTTATTTTTGGTAGTTATTTTAGAAGGGGTTGGGTACTAAGGTTAGTTTGAGTACTTCTTTCCACCCGCAGACAGATGGGCAAGTAAAAAGGACTATTCTAATATTGGAAGATATGCTTCATGCATGTGTGATTGATTATGATGGTAATTTGGTTGAGCATCTACCTCTTACAGAGTTTGCTTACAACAATAGATATTATTCTAGCATTGGGATGGCCCCTTTTGAGGCATTGCATGGTAAGAAGTGTAGATCTCCTATTGGATGGTTCAAGTTTGTGGGGAGGATATGTTTGGCCTAGATTTGGTTTATCAGGCTATAGAGAAGGTAAAGGTGATTCAAGATAGGCTTAGGGATGCCAAAAGTTGCCAAAATTCCTATGCTGATGAAAAGCATAAGAACTTAGAGTTTGAGTTTGGAGATAGAGTGTTCCTAAAGGTGTCTCCCATGAAGGGAGTAATGCAGTTTGGGAAAAAGAAAAAGCTCAGTTTTGGAGTGTTGTTCCTTATATGGTTTTGCGGAGGGTTGGTAATGTTCCGTATGAATTGGAATTGCCTTCTAGTTTAAGCTTCATCCATTCTATTTTTCATGTCTCTATATTGAGAAAGTGTATAGGTGATCCTTCATCGGTTGTTCCTTTGGAAGGATTGGGTATCTCAGATTTTCCCTTATAAAGAGATCCCAGTAAAAATCTTGGATCGGCAGGTTCTTTGATTGTGGACCAAGGATGTAGATTTAGAGGTTCTATGGTAGAACCACAACGTGGAAGAAGCTACTTGGGAAGCGGAAGAGGATATGAAGTCCAAGTATCCATATTTGTTTTCTGCTCTAATTATTCGTGTAGAAGGTATGTGTTCTTAATCACATCTTTGTTTTCTAACTTGGTTAAAAGAAGGTTGATTTCCTTGCATTTTTATTTTCTAACTTAGTTAAAGTTTGGAATAGTTATATTGGGGTATAATTCGTGCTTGTACTACCTTGTCTGCCATTCGAGGATGAATGATCATAGTGAGGGAGATTGAAATACCCTGGGTTATGGTCCTTAGAGATTTCCTGGGTTTTGGACTTTCTAGACATCATAAGACTCAACATACTAGTTGTACAGTGAGGGTATAGGTCAGGTGACCCATTCGTATATTGCCCAGTGTTAGGTGGTTGAGTTTCTGAAATAGGTACGACTTGGGTAGGTACGAGTCGTATGGTGGGTGATGGGTAATAGATTTGGCTTTTCCTTTACTTAATCTTAAACTTAGTAACTTAACCTGGATCTGAGTATGAGTGGCTCACCATAAGTTGTGAGATATCATATGAGTGGTATAGTCCAACTCGTATGTTAGACAGTGTCAACCTGTAATACCCCAAAAGTTTAGACATTCTTAGGATCATGCTTCGAACACATGAGTAATAAATTTTAGTGATTTTGTAGTGCTATGATCAAGGTTGATGCATATTAAGGCCTGAAAAGTGTCCTAGCTAATAAACAAACCAAAGCATTTTCTTACCGATTGAATTCTCGAGAAGGATATTAGTTTAGTCAACTTCAAATGAGAATATCTCTCTTTATGATATGAATTTCTGAGCTCATAACCCACCAAAATATATATAATTGAATTATTTTTCTAAGGATACCAATTTCACCTAAATCCGATATCGGAGCAAGGAGTTATGCCCATTTTACTCCAGCATATCAGGTTGGAAAACTGAGTGACAACATTCGTGATAAGCTATCACAAGCGTGATGACTTAATACCAATGTCGTTATCCCAGGGCAGATTTCCACCCCCAGTGACAATATTTTATGATGTCGTCATGCCCGTGATAGCTTATCACTAATGTTGTCAACCTTAATCAGAAAATCAAAATTTCACCTTTTTGTGAAGACATTTCGTGATGACTTATCACCAGCTAGACGACTTGTCATGAATGTCATCAGGTATTTTTTTCCAGCAATTGAGGGACATTCTTGCAAGGTTATTTTGATCTTTTTCTTTACTTCCCACGACTTATAACCCTCAAGGAGCATATTATCTTCTATTCTCTTTAGTTAAACATCTAAAAAAAAACTCTCTCATACACTCTCAACCACAAGATTAGGGTTTTCTCTCAAGATCATCTCCTCAAGAATAAGAACATTCTCTCCCAAAGAGGTTAAACCCTAGTCAAGAAAAAATCAAAGACAAGCCTAGGATTTCTTCAAGAACTTTCAGAAACATTAGATCTCTTTCAAGATTCAATCACTATGCGTAGTGTTCATCCATGGAGCTCAAGAATCATGTTTTAAATTATAAATTGTGATTTCCTTGTTGTGTTATGACTATATTCATGTTGATGATTGTTGTTTGGATTCAAGGTTGTATCTTGATGTGTTTTTCATGAAGTATGTGATTAGGTTAGTTGAAACCCATGAATTTTGGATGGATTAAGATTGTCAAATTGATAAGTACACCTATGCCCAAAGTTGTGCATGTAAGGTGTTTGATAAAATGCAAAGAATGATAGAATCCATATTTTTATGACTTAATAGTGCTTAAATGACAAGCCCATGTTCTATTCTTATAACTCCACATGAACTCCATGTTATTGTTGTGTGTTATTGTTGTGATATGGAATGAGCATGATATTGAAGCATTACGAGTGTATACATGTTGTGTGCATCCCCTTCCATGTATAAGATGGTGAGATCCAAGTGTAGTATGAAATCCCCTACTTATGGTATTGTGAATTGTGGACTCTATTCTTATTATTAAGTCAGTCATGTGTGTCCGTTTCCTTCCATCGAATCCTGGGGGTACTTGTACCCAAAAAATTATAGTTGTGTGCATAGAGACATTTCATGTTATCACGATACTCTTTGTCAAGCCATGAACTATAAAACTCAGACAGTTATGTGACTTACGAAATCTCAGAAATCTCATGATCTCAATTAATTCTCAGATAATAGTACTATTCTGTTAGTCAACAGAAGTCAGTTACTCAGTCCATGTACAGTCAGTTAATCATTTTCAATCTCTTCAGATGGGAGTAGAAGTTAGCACCGAGTGAACCCAAGGATGGGAACTCACCTGCCAGATAAGGGTGTGATTCTTAGCAGTCGTCCTTGTGTTCCAAAACTACGTAGCCAGCGTAGGTTGAGACATCTTAACCTATCAAATTAGGGTTGATGAAGTGATTTGACCTGTCAGACCAGGGTCCCACCGTTCTCATTAGAGTAACCTGCCAGATAAGGGTCACTCACAGCTTATCCTTACCAGTGGCGCGGTATTTACACCCTTCCAATCAGGGCATAGATTGGACCCCAACTCAGCTATTATAGTATATTTGGGGCATGTCAGTTAAACAACTACCTCTCACAGTTTTAGTCTCAGTTTCAGTAAAAGAACTCAGATAGTTCTTCAGATTTCAGTGTACCAGGACTGTCAGATATAGTCAATTCAATTACAGTACGGAACTCACGTAGTTCCATCAGATTCAGGACTGTCAAACACAGTCATCCATGTTATCAAAAATCCTAGTATTAGTTATGTTAGATATAAATAAACCATGTATTAGCGTAAAGATCTAGATATCACGTATTCACGATCTCAGTTACTATGTATGCATGTTTGCACTCTCACGTTCATATTTATCATTCAATTAGCACTACACATATATGTAAGCCCTTTTGTATATAGCCTACCTTGCTCGTATATTCAGTACTTTCAGTTGTACTGACGCATTTGGGCTATGGTGCTTTCTTTTATGTTACACCATAGGTTCAGAGCCACGAGTTCTAGATCAGCAGTAGCAGTTGTATTTCAGTATATAGAGTTGCAGTGAGTCCTCTTCATTCGAGGACGATATGATTTGACTTTATTTATTTTCTTTGATTATCTTTCAGTTTATGGAGTTAGTTGGAGATATGTTTTTTCAACTCCTTACTCAGACAGTATTTAGAGGCTTTCAGATTTAGTTTAGATTTGTTTCAGACTTCAGTTATTTTGGGTATGTATTTTTATGATTTGTTTATGTTTTCCGTATTTTACATGTATATTATGCAGTTTACAGGTACAGATATCAGTCATGGGTTAGCTTGTGGTCCTTCGAGGTCATAAGCACCATGTAGCATTACGGTTTAAAAAATTGGGGTGTTACAAACTTGGTATTAGAGCATAAGGTTCAATAGAGTCCTAGGAATTCTGAAAGTCGTATCTAGTAGAGTCTTGTACATGGGTGTGTTGCACGCCACATTTATGTGCAAGAGGCTATAAGATATTTTAAGAACAGTTCCCTTCTTTTAGTATTTAGGTTATGCTAGTGATCATGATATCAACTTAACCTCCCAGTCTAATTTGTTCTTCTCTTATTTCAGAATATACCTCCAAAGAAAAGAAACCATCCAGCTCTTCAGTCCAAAGATCCTTTGGGCGAGCATGTTGATCATATGGAGTTTGGGGCCGCATTCACCACACTTGCTCAGTCTGTGGCTGTCCAAAATGAACGGCCACCAGTTATTCTGACCAATCCAGTGGCCAACTCAGTTGCAGCTAGGATTCGGGACTTCACCCGAATAAACCCTCTATCTTTTTTCAGGTCTAAGTCTGATGAAGACCCCCAGGAATTCATTAACCAAGTCTAGAAGGTCATAGACATTATGGGAGTTACTTTTTGTCAGAGTACCGAGTTAGCCGCATACCAATTATAGGATGTTGATCACACTTAATACAAATAGTGAAAGTCTGAAAGGTTAGAGGATGCAGGTCCTATAGAGTGGGAGGAATTTGTCATGGCTTTCTAGGCAGATTATTTCCCCAAGAGATGAGGGAGGCAAAAGTTCTAGATTTCATCAACCTCAAGTAGGTATATATGATGGTTAAAGAGTACTCTCTCAGATTTACTCAGTTAGCTAGATATTCTCCTGATGTGGTTGTAGACAACAGGGCTAAGATGAGTAAGTTCGTGTCAGAGGTGAATGATAGCGTGGTAAATGAGTATAGGTCTGCGATGCTGAACAATGATATGACTTTAGCTAGGATCATGAACCATTCTCAGAAAATAGAGGATCAAAATATTAGGACTAGGGAGAGGCAGAACAAGAGAGCAAGGTCAGTCAATTTCAGTTTGCTCAACCCAAATCAGAAGGAGAAAATCGTTCGCAGTTTCGTCCTAATCCAGCAGTTCCAGCTCCTTCTTCTGCCAGTGCCCCAGTGTCAAAATTCAAGGATGGAAACCGAGATCGAGCACCAAGCTCTAAGTCTCAGGGAAGTGTCAGCAGTGCCCGAACTAACCCCCTGTGTCAAACTTCTGCTAAGAACCACAAGGGTACCTGTAGAGCTAGTAGCGATTTTTGTTTCAATTATGACAAGCCAGACTACAGGGTTAGAGAGTGTCCGCAGTCAGGTCTGCAGGGTTAGTAGAATTATTCCACAGCTCAGTACAATCGCTGAAATTAGCAGGGTGCCACTTCTAGTGCTACTAGTGGACAACGCCCAAACAAACTCTATGCTCTTTAGACCCGATAGGATAAGGAAAATTCTCCTGATGTTATTACTGGTACGTTGCAGATTTTCCATGTTCATGTTTATGCTTTGCTAGATCCAGGTGCATCCTTGTCTTTTGTTACTCCTTATATAGCAGGAGATTTCAGAATCAGTCCAGAAATTTTAGCAGAGCCCATTTCAGTCTCTACCCCAGTGGGTAAAACCATCATAGCTCGGTGGGTATACAGGAACTGCCCGATTATGATATTTCAGAAAGCCACATCAGTAGACTTGGTCGAGTTAGAGATGATTGATTTTGATGTCATTATTTGTATGGATTGGCTTCATTCTTTCTATGCCACAGTCGACTGCAAAAATAGGATAGTGCAGTTTCAATTCCCGAATGAGTCCATCCTATAGTGAAAGGGTAATACTTTATCTTTCAGGGGTCAGCTTGTTTCCTACCTTTGGGCAAGGAAAATAGTATCTATGGGATGTGTTTATCATCTCGTTCATGTTAAAGACTCTAGTTTTGAATCTCCCAGTCTCGAATCAGTCCCAGTTGTAAATGAGGATTCAGACATGTTTCCCAAAGATCTTCTAGGCATTTCTCCCAAAAGGGAAATAGACTTCGGCATTGATCTTATTCCAGATACTCAGCCTATTTTTATTCTGCCATACAGAATGGCACCAGCAGAACTCAGAGAACTGAAAGAATAGTTGAAGGATCTTTAGATAAGGGATTCATTAGACCTATCATTTCCCCGTGGGATGCACCAGTCTTATTTGTGCGTAAGAAAGACGATTCTCTCAGGATGTGCATTGATTACCATCAGCTCAATAAAGTCACGATCAAGAACAAGTATCCTTTTCCTAGGATAGATGACTTGTTTGACCAACTTCAGGGTGCCAGTTATTTCTCCAAGATAGACCTCAGAGTAAGCTATCATCAACTTAGAGTTAGAGAATGTGACATCCCGAAGACATCTTTCCATACTTGGTATGGTCACTTTGAGTTTCTAGTTATGTCCTTTGGTCTTACCAATGCCCCAACCATTTTCATGGACTTGATTAATTGTGTGTTCAAGCAGTACTTGGACATGTTCATCATAGTCTTTAAAGATGATATCCTAGTCTATTCCCACACAGAGTACGACCATGCAGACCATCTCAGAATTTTTCTTCAGACCCTCAAAGATCACCAGCTATTCGCCAAATTCAGTAAGTTCGAGTTTTGGCTAAGTTCAGTAGCATTCCTTTGCCATATTATTTTGGGTGATGGCATCCTCAGAAGATCGAAGCGGTAAAAAACTGGCCTCGCCCTATTTCTCTATCAGATATTAGGAGTTTCTTAGGTTTGGCTGGCTATTACAGATGGTTTGTTGAGGTATTTTCTTCTATTGCATCCCCTATGTCCAGATTGACTCAAAAGAAAGTTAAGTTTCAGTGGTCAGATTCTTATGAGAAGAGTTTTCAGGAGTTGAAAACTCGACTCACCTCAACTCTAATTTTAGCTCTTCCAGATGGTTCAAATGGGTTCGTAGTGTATTTTGATGCATCCAGAGTGGGTCTAGGTTGTGTCCTCATGCAACATGGTAAGGTCATAGCCTACATCTCCAGACAGTTAAAGCCCCATGAGAAGAATTATCCTACTCATGATCTTGAGTTAGCAGCCGTAGTATTTGCCTTGAATATTTGGAGGCATTATCTATACGGAGTTCAGGTAGATGTCTTCACAGATCATAAGAGTCTTCATTATGTCTTTTTGCAGAAAGATCTCAATCTTTGTCAAAGAAGGTGGTTAGAGCTCTCGAAGGATTATGATATAAGTATCCTTTACCATCCGAGCAAGGTAAACGTTGTGGCCAACGTTCTCAGTATACTCTCCATGAGTAGTGTTTCTCACATTGAGGATAGCAAAAAGAAGATAGCTCATGAAATCCATCAGCTTACCAGACTAGGTGTTCACTTAGTTGATTCTTCAAAGGGTGGTGTATGTGTTTAGAGTAGTTCAGAATCATCTCTAGTTTTCAAGATGAAAGAAAATCAAGACAGGGATCCTAGCCTTGTCAAGCTAAAAGAGTCAATCAGAGATCAGAAGGTTGAGGTTTTCTCCCAAGGGGGAGATAGTGTCCTTTGTTGTTAGGGTCATCTTTGTGTTCCAGATGTAGATGAATTGAGGCAGCGGGTTCTTATAGAGGCACATGGTGTGCGATACTCTATTCATCTAGGGGACACTAAGATGTATCGTGACTTGCAGGAGATCTATTGATGGAGTGGGATAAAGAAAGATATTACAGCTTTTGTGGCTAATTGCTCTACATGTCAGCAGGTTAAGATAGAGTATCAAAAGCCTAGTGGTTCTATACAGGAGTTTACTATTCCTACTTGGAAGTGGAAAGAATTAAACATGGACTTCATGATGGGTTTGCCTCGAACTCGTCATCAACATGATTCAGTTTGGGTCATTATAGACAGGATAACCAAGTCAGCTCATTTTCTTCCAGCCCATACCTGTTATTCAGCCGAGGATCATGCCGAATTCTACATCAGGGATTTCGTTAGATTACACAGTGTTCCACTATCTATTATCTTAGACAGAGGTACCTAGTTCATCTCTCACTTCTGGAAAGCATTCCAAAAGGTTTTTGGTACCCAAGTTCATCTCAGTACAGCTTTTCATCCTCAGACAGATGGTCAAGTAGAAAGGACCATTCAGACTCTAGAAGATATGCTAAGGGTGTGTGCAATTGATTTCAAGGGAAGTTGGGATGACCACTTGCCTTTGATTGAGTTTGCATATAATAGCTATCATTCCAGTATTCATATGGGAGGTTTAGATCTCCAATCGGTTGGTTCAAAGTTAGTGAGGCCTCAGTTATAGGGCCTAACATATTGTTTGATGCCTTAGAGAAGGTTCAGTTAATCAGAGAAAGACTTTGAGCTGCTCAGAGCTGACAGAAGTCTTATGCAGACGTTCATAAAAAGGATCTAGAATTCAAAATTAATAATTTTGTCTATCCCAAGATCTCTCCTATGAAGGGGGTAAAGAGATTCGGCAAGAAGGGAAAGCTCAGTCCCCGATATGTCGGTCCTTTCAAAATTCTCAATCGCTTGGGCAAGGTAAATTATGAGCTCGAATTGGCTCCAGATCTAGCTTTAGTTTATCCAGTCTTCTATGTCTCTTTGATCAAGAAGTGCATAGGTGACCCTTCAGTTATAGTCCCTACTCAGAGTATGGATAACTAGAAAAACCTCTCTTATGAAGAGATTCCAGTCGAAATCTTAGACTATCAGATCTGTATATTAAGGAACAAAGAAGTTCCTCTAGTCAAAGTTCTTTGGCGAAACCAGTCTGTTGAGGGAGCTACTTGGGAAGCAGAAACAGATATGCATACCAAGTATCCTCACCTCTTTTTCGCCAATTTAGATCAAGCTCAAAGGTAATAGTTCTCCCTAAGATTATTTAGTTTCATGTTCAGGATTCTATTTACGAATTGTTTACTAAATATCATTGTATTCGGTCATGCATACATATAACAGTTCAGTCATGTAATCATGCATCAGATATGCATGAGTTTAGCTTGTCAGATATGCATCAAATATGTGTGTTTAGATATATTCAACTTATTATTTAGGTTAGTCATGTCATCATGTTTCAGATGTTGCATCCCTTAAGTAAGGCCAGTACATTAGTAATCTCAGCTTAGTCAGTCTCATTCGAGGACGAATGTTCCCAAGGGGGATACTGTAATACCCCAAAAGTTCAGACAGTTTTAGGATCATGCTTCAAACTCATGGGTAATAAATTTTAGTGCTTTTGTAGTGCTATGGTCAATTTTGATTCATATTAAGGCTTCAAAAGTGTCCTAGCTAATAGACGAATCAAGGCATTTCCTTACCGATTGAATTCTTGAGAAAGATATTGGTATAGTCAACTTCAAACAAGCATATCTCTTTTTATACTATTAATTTCTGATCTTATGACCCACCAAAAAACGGATAATTGAATTATCTTTCCAAGGATATTAATTTCGCCTAAATCCGATATCAAAGCAAGGAGTTATGCCCATTTTACTCCAGTATATCAGGCTGGGAAAGTGAGTGACGACATTCATAATAAGCTGTCACAAGCGTGATGACTTATCACCAATGTTGTCAGCCCTGGGCAGATTTCCACCCCCAGTGATGACATTTTGTGATAATTCGTTATGCTCGTGATGGCCTATCACCAATGTCGTCAACCTTAACCAGAAAATCAAGATTTCACCTTTTTGTCACAACATTTCGTGACGACTTATCACCAGCTTGATGACTTGTCACGAATGTCGTCAGCTATTTTTTTCCAGCAATTAAGGGACCTTTTTGCAAGGGTATTTTGGTCTTTTCCTTTACTCCCATGACTTATAACCCTCAAGGAGCGTATTATCTTCCATTCTCTTTAGTTAAACATCTAAAAAAAAAGCTCTCTCATACACTCTCAACCACAAGATTAGGGTTTCCTCATAAGATCATCTCCTCAAGAACAAGAACATTCTCTCCCAAAGCGGTTAAACCCTAGTCAAGAAAAAATCAAGAGAAATCCTAAGGATTTCTTTAAGAACCTTCAGAAACATTAGATCTCTTTCAAGATTAAATCACTAAGGTATGCGTAGTGTTCATCCATGGATCCCATTCATCCATGGAGTTCAAGAATTATGTTTTAAATTATAAATTGTGATTTCCTTATTGTGTTATGACTATATTCATGTTGATGATTGTTGTTTGGATTCAAGGTTGTATCTTGATGTGTTTTTCAAGAAGCATGTGATTAGGTTAGTTGAAACCCATGAATAAGTACACCTATGCCCAAAGTTGTGCATGTGAGGCGTTTGATAAAATTACAAGAATGATAGAATCTATGTTTTTATGACTTAATAGTGCTTAAATGACAAGCCCATGTTCTATTCTTATAACTCCACATGAACTCCACGTTATTATTATGTGTTATTATTGTGATATGGAATGAGCATGATATTGAAGCATCACGAGTATATACATATTGTGTGCATCCCCTTCCATGCATAATATGTTGAGAACCTAGTGTATTATGAAATCCCCTACTTATGGTATTGTGAATTGTGGACTTTATTCTTATGATCAAGTTAGTCATATGTGTTAGTTTCCTTCCATCGAGTCCTGAGGGTACTTGTACCTGGAAAATATAGTTGTGTACCTAGAGTCATGTCATATTATTATGATACTCTCAGTCAAGCCATGATCTATAGAACTCAGACAGTCATGTGACTCAGGAAATTTCATAAATCTCATGATCTCAGTTAATTCTTAGATAATAGTACTATTCTGTCAGACAACAGAAGTCAATTACTCAGTCCATGTACAGTCAGTTAATCATGTTCAATCTCTTCAGATGGGAGAAGAAATTAGCACCGAGTGAACCCAAGGATGGGAACTCATTTGCCAGATAAGGGTGTGATTCTTAGCAGTCATCCTTGTGTTCTAGAACTATGTAGCCAGCGTAGGTTAAGACATCTTAACCTGTTAGATTAGGGTTGATGAAGTGATTTGACCTGTCAGACCAGGGTTCTACCGTTCTCATTAGAGTAACTTTCCATATAAGAATCACTCACAGTTTATTCTTACCAGTGGTGCGGTATTAACACCCTTCTAATCAGGGCATAAATTAGACCCCAGCTTAGCTATTATAGGGCATTTGGGGCATGTCAGTTAAACAAATACCTCGTACAGTTTCAGTCTCAGTCTCAGTAAAAGAACTCAGATAGTTCTTCATGTTTCAGTATACCAGAACTGTCACATATAGTCAATTCGATTATAGTACGGAACTCAGGTAGTTCCATCAGATTCAGGACTGTCAGACACAGTTATCCATGTTATCAGAAATCTTAGTATTAGTCATGTTAGATATCAATAAACCATGTATTAGCATACAGATTTAGATATCACGTATTCATGATCTCAGTTACTATGTATGCATGTTTGCACTTTCACGTTCATATTAGTCATTCAGTTAGCACTGCTCATGCATGTAAGCCCTTTTGTATATAGCTTACCTCACGCGTATACTCAATACTTTTAGTTGTACTGACGCATTTGCGCTATGGTGCTTTCTTTTACGTTACACCATAGGTTCAGATCCATGAGTTTCAGATCAGCAGTAGCAGTCATATTTCAATATACAAAGTTGCAGTGAGTCCTCTTCATTTGAGGACGATATGATTTGGCTTCATTTATTTTCTTCGTTTATCTTTTAATTTACGGAGTTAGTTGGAGACATGTTCCTTCAACTCCTTACTCAGACAGTATTTAGAGGCTTTCAGATTTGTTTCAAACTTCAGTTATTTTGGGTATTTGTTACCCCATATGGATGTTATGATCTGTCAGATATTTTATTCAGTTGAACCTTATGGCCTATTATTCATATTTTCTGCATTATATATATATATATATATATATATATATATATATATATATATATATATTATACAGTTTATAGGTATAGATATCAGTCATAGTTTAGCTTGCGGTCTATCGGGGTCATAAGCACCGTGTAGCATTTCGATTTAGAAAATGCATAGGGTATGAGTAGTGGGTACCACTCATATGATAGGGTACGTGTGGTATGGTCGAGACATACACTCCTGCGGGAATTTTATGTAGTTTAAGTTGGGAGTAATTTGGACATTTCCCCTCTTAACCTCTTAAGGCCCCACAACTTATATCACTTGTGGGATATTATTTACCCTAATATTCTAATCTTAAACACTTAGAAACTCTCGCAAAGGCTCTTGGGTCAAAGAAGGCTAGGGTTTCATCAATATGATTAATTTGGGACTTACAAGGGTGATTTCTCTCTATCATCTTTGTAATCTAAGGCATTGTACTCCTCCCTCATTGTTAGCTTCAACTAAAGGTATGTTTTATGAATTATTTTCATGGCATAAATATTTTATGGTTTTCAAATATATGTTGGCAGTTATGGTTACAATGATTGTTTTTGGTTTTCCTATGTCTTTTACTTATGGTTTTCATATTATTATGGTGGTTTAAATATTTGGTTGCATGGGAATGGTTAATTGGTACTTGGTCTTAGCTTTGGAAATACTATGTCCCCAACATGTTTGATAAAATGCCTATGAGAATGTTTTTAGTTAAATTGTTAGACTTTCATTGAACTATTGCATGGTATAACTTGGTAATAGAACCCTAAATAGTATAAGTGGTTTAAATGGTTTAGAATGGTTAAATGGTAAGGTCTTAGTGGTTATGGTTGTTCTAATTGAAAGCCTTGTATGGTAAGGGAATCCCCCAAGCAAACATAATAATGATCATTTGTGGTGCACATGGGACTCCCCCAAGTCAACGTAATAATGTAATCTATAGGTGCATAGGAATCCCTTCTTCTTAAAAGGGATGGCTAAGGACATTGCTTGCAAGATATAGTCGGTATGGCGACACCAATACTTATAGCCTTGGTTTATAATAAATGGAATAGTTGTTTGGTTTTGTGGTAATGGTTTTAAATTGGGCAATAATGGCGGAGGGGTGATAGCTAATCGTGAAAGTGTGAGTCTAATAGATGGACACTGGAAACTCATGTTTGCCAATATGAGGATTGGTCATAGCAACCATATATGATACTTATGGGGTATACGAGAATCCCTTTAGTACACTTGTACATATGTATCATAGAGAGCGAAGGGTACTCAGGAATCCCTTACTCCTATGGTATCTCTAGTCCGTGTGGCTACACATATCGGGGCCCGTTCAGGGGTTTACACTGGACCTATACAGCCTGTGGGTGGTTCTAGGATAGTTAAGCTACATATATCCAGGTTAATGATTTTAAAGGCATGCTAAACCCAGTTTCTTTTTCCTGCATGGTTATATATATGTATGTATGGTTGTGAATGCATATGATTGGTTTACTTGGTTTTAAAGGTTGACATTATTTTATCCTTATCCTGAGTACTTTCTTACGTTCATTTGCTAACCCATCATCGGGCAGCTGTATCCCCACATGATCCAGGAATCAGTCATTCTACTTCTCCTGCTTAGTGATCGAATTTGGGATCAGGTCGGTTGGATTGAAGTGGTGAGCTTTCATACTCCAAAAGGCTCCATTTTATATCATGAATGTTTTTACATACTTTGGTCATTTTATAGACATTAGTTTTGTCTATGGTTGGGGGCATGTCCCAACCGGATATTATTTTACTTTTGGTTAGAGGCGTTGTGAAACTACTATGGATTGGGATGAGCGGTGTCAGTATTAGTGTTATCCTTAGTATTGGCATTAGTATTAGGGTTGATACTACTTGATTGTATTTATGATTGTTCCATCCTTTTATTTTTTGGACTCGTATTCAGTTATTGTTTTGGTTTTGTTATAGTTATTGGTTTGGTATTAGATGGTTGGGTTGGATATAGGGAGTGGTCTCCAGTCCTGGTTGGACTTGGGATGCCCATTATGATAAGGCCTTAGTTTGGGTCGTGTCACTTCTTCTCTTCTAAAGTTAAGCAGTGGTATTAACCTCTTAATGAGGTTCAACTTGCTTAAAAGATGAAGGAAAAGATTAGTAAAATAGGGCGACATGAAAATTTCATCGGAGATAGTAAAAAGGGTACAGATCTAATTAAAACCTTACCTTGAGTTTTGAATTGGCTCTACAAATCAACACTTGAAGAAATATTCATTTGGGATTGGTTACCATAACATCCGGTGAAAGCTTATGGGATGTATTGAGATGGAACATACCCAAAATATATGGAATTTACTAGTCAAATACAAAGCAAAGAAATGGTTGCAAATTTCAATTACTTCACATCTTCACAAAGCTATTGGTTTACTGAATCAGAGGTTTAACTGGAAGTGACGATTGATAATGGAGATCGACATCCATGAAAGCTTCACCTCAGCTAAACCAATCTTTTTTTTTCTGTCCATTAGGTTTCTTTTGACTTTACTTTCCTTTTCTTTTGTTTTGTCTTAGTTTTAGTTTATTTGGAATGGACTGAGTTTGTTTTGGACTTGGCATTTTGCTTAATTTTGTACAGATCTATTTTAATAAAATAAGGCACATAAGCCTCACCAAAAAGTTGATTAAAAAAAGTGAAACTTACATAAATACCTGAATCTTTAAGTGATATTACATTTTATCCCAACAATTTGGTTAATTACATCTTATCCCAATTTTTTGAAATCGTGATACATATGTTACAAGGTGATGCATATAGAAAGTGCTACATTAAAAACTGACTAGATATTTTAAGGAAGTAATATATTCTCTTTTATTATGTGAAGCAAATCACGCACAATTAGTTACACAATGAATTAATGAGATTCATAAAAAAATCCAATACCCTAATTTCTGTCGATTCATTCAAACGCACTATGAAGATGGCTGCAATTTTTAATGCGTTATTAAATACGATTTGATCTTTATTCAGGGCAAGAGCAGTTGTACGAGCACTATAATCATGAAAAGGTTTCATAGGGGCCTCCACGTAGTTCCAAGAATCGGTGTCGGGGTCGTAAATTTCACCGATCTTTTTCTAATTATAAGAATTCCACCATTCTCTAGTGCTACGAGAAGCCTCTTGATTGTTTCTCGACGGTGGGGTTGGTGTTGCCGCAGATGGAGCAGTTATGTTTAAACACATCCAAACAAGTGTAAATACGAAGCTCTTCATCTTCATCACAGAATCCACCAGTCCAGTAGAAGTCTTCTCTGATAACGGCTCACCCTCCTGTCGATCCACGTTTATTGATTATTATTTGGCGGTGAAATATGTGTGATACATTTGGTTATATTTCTATGATATTTTTTTTCAAAATTAGATATTCAATATATATGATACATTTAGCATGCTTGGCATATAAGTTGAAGTTTGAAATTTCTTATTCATATTTCAAGAGTGTGAGTTTGAAATTTAGATGATTCATATTAAATGTTTATAAAGGTTCTGTGATCCATATTAATATTATCTGCATTATTTTTAAGAGGTTATTTGTTATATTAGTGATACACTTTTATAGTTGAAATAAATATGCTAAGAAAAACACAACTTAAAAGATGATTCATTTATTCATACGTTAAATGTATCACTGATTTAATTAAAAAATATAATAAATATAGAAATATTTAGGACATATGTATCACCAATAATCTGGCCGCAAAAATGTATCACTCATACATTGTCAATAAAATGTATCACCAATAATCTAACAACAAAATGTGTCACTCATACACTATCAATAAATGTATCACCCATATTCTGATAACAAAAGCATCATTCATATGAATCACCATTACACTATGAAAATGTATCCAGAAAATTAATATTTTTATATATGTATGAAGTGGATTAACAAAGTCTATGCACAACTTGTATCTGCGTTGGATTAATGAAAATTAATATCTTTATATATGTATCTACATTGTTTAATAGTAACTTAAAATTCATTTAAACAATTAACTCACCTTTTTGAAATAACTAAAAAATTTTATAATTTAATGTAGTACATTAACGATTTGAAGAAGATGGAGTAATGGAGATGGAAGATATTTTAACTAATGATAATTTGAGAAAGATTTTAGGGAAGTAAATTTTTAAATTAAAAAATGGCTTGGAGATGGAAGATCATTAGTAGTAGTAGTAGTAATCCAGTGGTGTATAATTTATATAGGATTTTTTTTCTTGCGGTGTAGCTTGTGATGATCATGTGCTTATTACTACTATATATATAAGCGTGAGTGGCAACTGAAAGCAGGCAGCCGACGGTCGACATGCCTGCTTCAGCTGTCTGCTTGCTCCGTAATTTTACTATTTCACCCCTAATTAATTATTATATGGCATTTACGTATTAAAAATAATAATATTTAATAAAAAATATTATAAATATTTATAAAATAAAATAAATATTTATGACATGATTATTTCAGCTGCTTCAACTACAATTTTACTATATAACTCATAATTAATTATTATGAGTCATCCAAGTATTTAAAAATTAATAATATTTATTCTAAAAAAGGTAAAATAAACATAAAATGATAAATTAACTATTGGTGTTTTAAATTAATTTGACATCTTATATGAGGTCCAATTAAATTTTTTTCACAGGTATTTTTATAGCAATTTTGCTTTATCACTTCTAATTAGTTATTATGAGTCATTCAAAACGTGTCAATTTTGTTACTTCAATTATATTATTTGGTTTACTCTCAAAATTATATCAGCAACATTTAAATTGAAATAGAAAAAAATATTATAAATCACAATAATTAAAAATTTATATTACTTTTAAAATATAAATTGACTATCAATATAATTACAATTGCAAACAGCTTAAAATAGTAAAGTACAATGACGAAAAAGTATTATAGATTACAATAACTAAGAACTTAAAAAAATTAAAAATATGATTAAATATTTTATTTTATTTGTATCACATAAATTGAGATAAAAAATAACCTATATTGGGTCCGTGCTGGCACGTGCCTTCCACATCTAGTTATGTGATACTTAAGGAGCATAGTGTTCCATAGAATATTTTGATTTGAATAGGACGAAAACGAATAAATTTTGCGGATTTATCTGAATATGTGATATGATATTATTTTATTTATTTTAATTGATTATAATTTGAGAGAGATTTTAGGAAGAAATACTTGAAAAAAAATAATTTGCATGAGTTAATGGTAGAATAAAAATAGAATGTGAGATTTTATTGTATCAAGAATAAAGTTAAAAATCAAGATTTTATGTAAATTTTAAAAAAATATAGTTTTAAATTTGAATTTTGTGTTATTTATCCTTAAAAAACAAACAAACAAACAAACAAACTCCTATAATAGGGTGGTTGAACTAGATTATAATTTGGTCAAAATAGTTTAAAAGTCATTTTTGAATTTAAGGAGTGTTTGGCAATTTAAAAAATTGCTTATAAAAAGCCAAAAGTTAGAAGCTAGTCACTCCCTACTTTTTTTTTTTTTTTTTAGCTTATAATCCATTGAATGTTAACAAAATAAATGACTTTTGTATACTTTTAATTTTCACTATTTCAAAATTATCCTCTTGTAACCCTTATAATTTTCACTTATAGCATTCATGATCTATAGCAATTTTAATAACGATTAACGTTTTTAATTCAATTTTTATATTATATTAAATTATATTTTTGTAACAATATATATTTTACTAAAATAATTAATAATATTCAAACAAAAGATATTAATATTATTATAAAAAATTAAGTATACATAGTAGCTTGCTGGCAGTGTATACTATTTATATGTTGTATTTTTTTTTGGTTTGTTTATTTTTTCCTTTCAAGAAAACGTAATTTTTATCTAAAAAAAATTGATAAACCTATTTTTTATCTAAATATTTTGTTTACCTTAAATATTTTTAATTCAAAATTTTAATTCCATCCCTGAAGAAAGAGTATGAATTTAAATTAATAAGGCTTCAAAATAAACATCGAGCAATAAATAATTCAATTTTTTCTAAAAAAGTTTTAGCACATAATTTAATAGTCATTAATAAAAAATTATAGATATATTAAAATTGAATTAAAAATATATATATTAATTTTAAATTTTAATTATTTTAGAAATAAAAATTAATAATAATTAACGATACATATTGTTAATCGATTTAAGGGCATTTCAAATATTTTGATAAAAAAAGGTGTTTAACAACACTTGTTTACTAAATACATCAACAATTTTTTTTTCCAATTTTAATACTTTTATTCAAATATAGTACTGCTTATTTTTTAAATACATTCAGCAGCCAAAAACACTCTAAAACAATTTTTTTGAAGCCACTTTTTTTTTGGGCATATCCAAATGGCCCTAAATCTCCATTTTCCAGTTCACTCATTTTCATCTTATAAACCCTGAAACCCCCACTCAAATTTCAAACCCTAACCCTAAATCATCAATGGCAGCACTTCGCACCAAGCTCCGATTCATCACCAGCACCCACCACCGCCGTTACTCCGCTGCGTCTATTCTTAAACCCGACTCCAAATCCCCACTCTCCGGCAAAGAAAAATCACGCGCCGCCCTCACACTCCTCAAATCGGAAACTAACCCACAACGCATCATTGACATTTGCCGTGCCGCTTCTTTAACCCCCGAATCCCGTCTCGATCGCATAGCATATTCCAAAGCAATAACCAAATTAAAGGAACTCAATCACTTTTCGAGTATCCGTTCCTTTTTACATGAATCAACGACCCGATCCGATTTGAAATCAGAGCGGTTCGTTGCTCATTTCATTGTCCTGTACGGACAAGCTGGATTAGTTAATGAAGCAATAACCGCGTTCGAGGGAATGGAGGAGATGGGGATTAAGCGTACTGAGAAGACGCTGAATTCACTGCTTTTTGCTTGTGTTTTAGCTAAGGACTTTGATGAAATGAAGAGGGTTTTTGTTGAGTTTCCGAAGAAGTACGGGTTTGTTCCGAATTTAGATACTTATAATGTGGTGATTAAAGGGTTTTGTGAGTCGGGTTCATCGAGTTCTGTTTATTCGATATTGGGCGAGATGGGGAGGAATAATGTGAAGCCGAATGCGGAGACGTTTGGGAATTGTATAACTGGGTTTTATAAGGAAGAGAAATATGAAGATGTTGGGAAAATGTTGGAAATGATGAAGGATTTTGATATGGTTCCGGGGATTAGTACTTATAATATAAGAATTAGGAGTTTGTGTAAGCTTAAGAAGTCTACGGAGGCAAAGGCGTTACTTGATGGGATTTTATCGAGAGGAATTAAGGCGAATCTCGTTACGTATGGTAATCTTATACTTGGTTTTTGTAGGGAAGGTAATCTGGAAGAGGCGAAGAGTATGTTTCAGAAGATGGTTAATAGTGGGTTGAAACCTGATGCGGAATGTTATTTTACGTTAGTGTATTATTTGTGTGAAGGTCGGGATTTTGAGGCTGCATTGAAGATTTATAAAAAATGTTTGCGTGATGGATGGGTTCCGAATTTCTCCACAATGAAGTCTCTTGTTGAGGGACTTGCTAGCATTTCAAAGGTTGATGATGCACGGGAAGTCATAGGTCAAGTGAAGGAGAAAATTTCAAGGAACGTTGAGAAGTGGGATGAGATTGAAGAGGCATTGCCGAAGTAGGGGCACAGTTTTTCGTTGCAGCGTGCCCGTGGTTTTAATAAAGTGAAAATTCAAAGTTCCTTGGAAACTTGGTATGTATCTCAGTGTTGTAGAAATATTTGCGGAAACATTATGATTTTGCTTGTTCAAATGAATCATTCTCCTTTTGATATTGGGTTAAACTGATTTTGCAGAATTTTATGCGAAAGATTTCTTTTTTTACATTTCCACTCTTTTATCGTTTGCATGTACTTATTGATCTTATTGACCTACTCCGTTATGGAATTGGAGTTCTGAGTCCTTATTCGCATGTGCTTTGCTTCAGCCCAAGTAACATGTCATTTGGCTGGACTTTTTGGCGAACTGGTTGTTTTATCGCCCATCCAGTAGCATGTGATATTAACATTGACTATTGTTTTAGCATTTGTTTATAGGTAATGAATTGAATGAGGGCTCCTATGCTATATCAGACTGTTTTACAGCTGAAGAAGTAGTTAACATTAGCAGATTCTTTGGGAATGTTATGTTCTAAATACGGAAATGCCCTTGACAACCAGTTGTATGTCTAAGCTTGATAACATGATCACCTGCATTTACATGGATAATTGGGGCCACCAAATGTTTTCAGAAATGGAAAATTTGATACTTACAGCAGGCTGTGATGCCTTTACCTTTTTCTATCTGCCTGAATGAGCATGATCAGAAAGCTGCTTTGAGTGCTACATCTTCTCTATTAAAGCAATTGTGCATGTTAACTACTTAATGCTGCATTACAAGGCGTTTTGTTGCAATTTTATGTGGTACATGTCTGTTTTTGGTTTTTTAAGTAATGCCTGCTGTGTATATTTCATAGAAGAACAAGAGTGTCTTTTATCCCACAACATTGACGATAGTAGTACTCTCCTGGGGTCAGTTCTGTTCTGGGTGAAGTGTGCTTCTGTTGTTCTTATAAATTGTTCAATGCTTGTAACCATCTGCACTAGTATACATGATTGTGCCTTCTTATTGGTGCCTTCTATTCATGACTATGCTTTTTTCTTAGTGCCATTTGTATGATTAATGATATAGTGCCAAAGGCCTGGTTGAAATTATTATATATCAAGATTGTGCATATAACGCACAACCAGAACTTTCGTTTGCCTCCGTTCATTGCTTGTGCTTTGGTTTCTGTTTTGATGCTACTGGTTACTGATGGTACTCTGAAAAGGTTTACTTTTTCGGTCACCTTGGTCCTTGTTCTATTATGAAGTGATAAAGTTAATCTTAATTGAGGACTGGAGATATATAACCAATGTAGAGTCTGGCTGGTTTATATCAGCGATCCTGTTTTAAAAGGAAGCATCTGCATATGTCGAACAAAAGATTGGATAGATCTACTGTTGTATATACCTCGAAAATGTGTAAGTTGTCCCAATATAGTGTAGCAATGTCTGTTTATATGCTGATACAAGCATGAGGAGTACCAAGAGCACAAGATGTTGTCCAAGGTTCAAGCTTCGGAATTGGCAAGAAATTGAAGTCTTTTTTTTTGGAGTATTTTGAAGCCTTGTTCAAGAGAATAAAAGGAGGAGAACTTATACACATTGAAGACATTTTGTACTCCAAAATAACACTCAAGAGGCGCCCTAAGTTAGGGCTATTATGGTCCTTTAAGACTTTCTTTTTACACTCCAAAGGAGCACCCTTCATTAAAGGTATTTTAGTCTTTGTTTTGTAATATTATAAATAGGCACCTTAGGTCTTATTTTTCGAAGTTTTTGAGATAATGAATTGAGTGACTTTTTAGATTGTAATCTTAGTGGTAGATTGTAATCTTCTCCTTCTCCTTAAGAGAGGAAAATCGAAACTTGGACCTTGAATACATTTGAAATTGATTTTTCACTTGTATTGGGTTATTTGGCAAGAAAGGTGTGCTTGAGGAAGTGTGAGTCCTTTGGGTCACCTAAGAGAATGGTTTGATCTTACATTGATGATATGTGTTTGAAGGTTTTGATACACCTTCTAGTGCTATTCATTGGTGGAAATGAGGGTCTCTCTGCTATCTTTACTTTATGTCTCTCTTCTTCATCTCTTTTCTTCTATGTGTGTTGTTTTTCCTTTTGTGTGTTTGCTGATTTTTATCTTCTATTGTCAATTTCGTGTTTTTGATAGTATTTAGGCTATCATTTGGTATCAAAGCCTCGTTTAGGGTTGTTCCAACATCTCTAAATCTTGGTTTCAGTGTTCTTATTAAGAAAATCTCAATAAAAGAGAGTCAAAAATTCGAAAAATACAAAAAAAAAAGTGTTGTCTTGTGTGTTTGTTGTAGATTCGAAATTTTCAAGTTAGATCTACAAGCTTTTAGTGTGTTTTGAAAGTTTCTTGTGTTAGATTTTTGTTCTCTAGCACATAGGGAGTCTAGATCTAAGTTTTGAGCAAGATCCGGTTATGTTTGTGCATTCCACCCTGAAAACATGTTTGAAGCTTTTTGTGGGTGGGTTTCGTGTGGCTTGTTGTATTTGTGACGTTTTGTGGCTGGTTTGTTGATATTTAAGCTTGTCTTAGCAAAGGGAACCTAGATCCAAAAGAAAAATTAAATTTAGGTTCATTTGCCTTGTGGTCAAACTTTGGTCAACTCTTGAATATTCATGTTGTTGTTCTTCATCTTCATTGATTGTTGAAGAAGAATATTCAAGGAGGTTGTTTGATCCAAAAGAGGGAAGAAAGAGAGTGAAAAAGTTGTTAGTCCAAAAGCATATTCAAAGAATATTTCATTCTTCCAAAAGAAGGAAGGGACAAGGGGACAACAAAGTACGGGACCATTTCTTTTCCATTTCAATTAAAGGCTTGAAAGAGCTTTAAATTACATCCTTACACCCTCAAAACCGAAATCCTTCTTCTCTTTAAGTGTTGTTTGGCCGAGACAAGAATTTAGGAATTGAAAATTTTGAAAGTCACGTTTAACCACAAGCTGCCACATCATCACTTTGGTGACCAACCGAATTGAGTTCAAATTTAGATTTCCTAATTTCTAATTGTTGTTTCTAGTTTCAATTTTGTTGGTTCTATCCTTAATTAGTAAGCTAGTAAGTACCTACTGGTTTGGTAATTAGATTAGAGTCTGTTCGTTTCGTGTCTTCGATTTTTGCGTGCTTTTCTCGTTTTCAAATTCGTAGTAGTTTGTTGGTTCAAGTCTGTACATCATTTTTATTTGAGTCATTTCAAACAAAGATCGATTCTAGACCAAAGCTTCTCACCACTCAAGTAACTTCCCAAGTATTGCCAATTATTTAACACTTGTGAAGCCAAGTGTGAGGTGAGGTTGAGTGAGAGTGAAGTCAGGCCTTTGAACTAACTTGTTTGCTCGTTTTGTAGGTTATTTTGCTTGTTGTTTTTTGCTTCTTATTAGGTTAGGTACTTTGACCAAGGAATCTGAGGGTTCTTCATCCCAACCTTTGGGAAATGATGCTATTGGAGCCTTGATGGCTCGGCTTGAGGCCTTAGCCCGAAAAATGGATGATAATCATGATGTTATAAAGGGTGATATGGATTCATGGAGGAGTGACATGACATCCTTGACGGGTGGTGTAATTAGAATGAAAGCGAGGGTTGATAGATTATATCCACCAAAGCCTCCACAAAATTCAAACCACCAAGTCCCAAATCCACTTTACTAAGGACACCACACTCCACAAAATCCCATACCACAAATCCAAATACATCACTAATGTAATCCAATGCCTCCTCTCTAAGATCCACTAAACCGAAATTACCCCATACAACTAAGGGAAGAGATGGTGATAGAATCCGAGGGTGATGAGGTCGGTTTTCAAGATGGAGAGAATCTTGATGTTGAGGTACAAGAAAAATGTGAAGAAAAGAAGGAAAAGGAAAGCAAAACTGCGGGTAGTGAAGTAGAAAAGGAAAAGAAATGCTTGATTGTGGATCTTGTCCACAAAGAATCCTTATTACTCACTAACCCAAATACTAGCATTTTGCCTAGTATTTTCTCTTCTCATGTGCAGGTTCAAGACCCTAGAAGTCTCGAGGAGAAGCCCAAGGAAGTTCCCTTCAAGCCCTTGGCCGAAAGTCCAATTTTGGGATAGGTGATGAAGAAGTGAGTCCAAAGGAAAACCTTGACATATTCCCTTGTAATGTGGAGCATGAAGGCTGTCATGATGCAAAACCAAGTGAAGAACACACTTCCCATGATCTACAAGCTAACGAAGCTATCTTCTACACCCCTAGAAACTTGAATTTTTATGATGGTGCTAGTAGTGGCCAAAGTGGTGTGGTTTCGGATTTTCTTAGTGAAGAAGTGTATGAATCTTCCTTTTGTGATACTCTTGGTGTTGTTACGTTTCATAAGGACCAAACTCTTGTTGTGAGTACGCAAGCACTAGTTGATCCTTTAGATGATAAAATCAATTCTTTTCGTAAGAATGATTTGTGTCCATCTAGTGCTAGCACTTATAACTTGAATAAGGTACCATTACTAAGTGACAAGAGTATTTACACACTAGTTGACTCTTGTGAAAGCCAAGGTGAGTCTACGTTGGTATGTGAGTTGCCAACAACTAGTGAGGGTGTGCAAAATGATCTATTGGGTGGAGTTGACCTTGATTTGCTAGAATGTTTAGGAGACCCAAATTGTGATTGTACTTGTGCAAATGGTTTTGATTGTGATATCTTTGCTACCCATTATGGTTTGAATATGTGTGTGGGATACTCTCCTGAAAGAGAAGGTGGTTTCATGATTGAGGACCCTAAGACAAATGTGTCATTGCCTCTTTTGGGTATTGCTTATACATGTGCATCCTTGTTTGACACACTTGTGCTTAAGTTACTTGAATCTCAACTTGTGGATGGCAAGTTTATGTTTCATTTGAAAGGAAGTTGTCGTATGAGTTTAAATGACTTGATTCCAACCTTATGTGCTAAACTTATTGAATCAATTGGCGTTCTTATAGATGATAGCACCTTGGATGATGCCTTTACACTTGATGCCTTCCTATATACCTCTTTGCTTATGATGATATCCATGCAAGTCTTGGATTTGTTTTATGTAGGGGTAGGACATTTGTTTGTTGGTTCACTTGGAGTTACAATGCTATATGGCTTTTGTGGTCCTTTTTAGTTGCCTTACCTTTTGATGCTTGTCTTAGCCGTGTCCTTTGTGATGTTTGTTGTAGGTGTTCATGATCATAACGAAAGATAGTTAGTGTTATTTCAAATGTGTACCTCCTTAGAGTGTTTCTTTGAACTTGTGTGTTGAAAACCATGACATTAACCTTGTTCATAGTGGCCTTATGTATGACATAGTTGTGTGTAATGTCTTGGATGATTGTGAGTTGGATTCCTTAGTAAAAGGGATGATTAGTCTCGGCTTATGCCCTTAGTTACTTCGACCCTTTGATCTCGGTGCATTCTTGAAGTATGGGAGGGATAGCCTCAGATTATGTTGATCTTATTCACTTTCTTTGTGCTATTTATGCTAAGTCTTTCGTGTCACAAACAAAGGACCCATGGATGTATGTCAAGTGTGAGCAACCTTGGCTTATCTATATAACTTATGGTACTAATGCTAACCCTCATCCCTTGAGGATTGTGTGATTGTTTTTCCTCTCTTTGGTTTTGCAAGATCTGAATTTGAGGACAAATTCCTTTCAAGATGGAGAGGATGATACAAGCATGAGGAGTACCAAGAGCATAAGATGTTCAAGGTTCAAGCTTCGGAATTGGCAAGCAATTGAAGTCTTTTTGTGGAGTATTTTGAAGCCTTGTTTAAGAGAATAAAAGGAGGAGAACTTATACACTTAATAGGCGTCTCAAGTGAAGGGCATTGAAGACATTTTGCACTCCAAAATAACACTCAAGAGGCGCCCTAAGTTAGGGCTATTATGGTCCTCTAAGACTTTTTTTTTACACTCCAAAAGAGCATCCTTCATTAAAGGTATTTTAGTCTTTATTTTGTAATAGTATAAATAGGCACCTTAGCTCTTATTTTCCAAAGTTTTTGAGATAATGAATTAAGTGACTTTTTAGATTGTAATCTTAGTAGTAGATTGTAGTCTTCTCCTTTTCCTTAAGAGAGGAAAACCGAAACTTGGACCTTGAATACATTTGGAATTGATTTTTCACTTGTATTGGGTTATTTGGCAAGAAAGGTGTGCTTGAGGAAGTGTGAGTCATTTGGATCACCTAAGAGAGTGATTTGATCTTACATTGGTGATGTGTGTTTGAAGGTTTTGATACACCTTCTAGTGCTATTCATTGGTGGAAGTGAGGGTCTCTCTATTATTTTTACTTTATGTCTCTCTTCTTCATTTTTTTTCTTTTATGTGTGTTGTTTTTCCTTTTGTTTGTTTGCTGATTTTAGCTTCTAATATCAATTTCGTATTTTTGATAGTATTTAGGCTATCATATGCTTACCCTGGATCACATTTTCATGATTTTTTAATTCTCTTTATTAAGGTGGCTTGCTTTGTTCTTTTGTCATGATAAAGAACGGAATCAAAAAATAAATTACGATACGAAATCGAAAATAAAAGGATAGATGAATAACAAGTAAATAAATAGACACAATGGATGAATGAATAGCAAATTTAAGGTATATTAAACATCTAACCTTCTATTCAATGTCAAGCAAAGCACCAATCTCCTACGTAGACCTCAAGGGAATTGGATTTCCAAGTAACCTACGTTTTAAAATGAAGTTCCAACACAAGTGATTCTACGCTTGCCTCACACTCTCACAAGAGTATACATTCATAATTCTTCAAAAACTACCTACTAAATGAAAGATAAGTCATATATAGTTTAGGCTAAGTTATTACATCTTATGGGCCCAAAAGTGATTCATTTGAAAAAAGAAAAAAATTACATAAACTAGCAATCCTAAGACATTAATTACAATTAATAGCAATAGTTTCTCCTAATTACAACTTATAAAAAAAGTAGCAATATTTTGCCTTTTTTAGGGAAAAGCACGTGACTTTAATCCCTAATTTTATCTTACCCTTTTTTTACGCTACTTTACCAATTTCAGTTTCCTTTTCAATTACCGATTTTTTCTCCATCTATTAAGGTAAATTGCTTTTACAACTGTTATATTTTTCATATATCTCTTTTATGTAATTTATTGTCGCCATTTTTTTTCCATCTTCTTTTGCATATTGTTTTTTCCTTCTTCTTCAGATGATGATTTTATTGCTTAATAGGAGATGTGCCACCATTCTCATAGCAGTAACTCTCTTCATCATCTTCCTTTGCTATGTTCTCATGTTCATTTAATTTTTTGACTTGTTCAGATTGATAAGGTGAAAGTTTCATGTTAGGCTTCTCTATTTGATTAGAAAATTTGATTATTTTAGGATGCATATTCGCTATCAGAAAGTTCTACACTTGCTTCAAGTTCATTTTTGACTAACGATTCTTCAAGCAACATTGACAACTCCTCGAATTTCTTTAATGATGTAGTTTCTCTACTTTGAAGCTCCTCATTTTCGCAAATAATATTCTGGGCCTCTTTTTATTTGGCCATTAAACGTTCCTGCAATCTCGTTCTCTCGTTCTTTGCTTCACCAAGGACCTCCTTTAGATAAGTCACCTCAGATTCAAATTTTTTAAGGGAATTCTTCAAATAGGCTTCTTCATCTTTTTTGGCAGAAGCTTGTTCCTCAATTGTCGAAATCACGAAATGAAAAATATTGAGAAAATCTTATCACCAAAATCCACAAAAATTCACAAATTAGTGAAAAAAAAGGAAGTCGGATGAAAAAGGAGAATCTAGTAAAATTGCAAGTCCTGTTTTATCTGATTATGAATCTGAAGAAGAGAAAGTGTGAGAATTTTATAGTTTCTGGACAATATCCGAATATATGTATTTTATATATACAATTTATAAGGTGTGTATTTATTTTGAGTTTTGTTAAGATATGAAATTGTAGTTGTTAATTTGATGATATGTATATGTTATTTTTAAGATATATATTTTGTATTTAGATTTGTTACTGATAACATTTGTATTTGTTATATATAAGATATTTAAGATATGTATTTTGTATTTAAGATTTGTATAAGATATTTGTGTTTGTTACTGATACGGTTTGTATTTGATGTTCAGTTGTATTCTTGTTTTAGTAACTTATATTTGGACCATTCATGTATTCTTTTCTTGTTATGTATGTACATATGTTATATTCATGTATATATGTGGCAATATAACTTGAAGATGTATTTTGTAAATATATATGTTGATTTTGATCCAAATCTTCTTCGCACGAGATATGCTTTAATTTTGTAACATTATGGAGATAACAGAAAATAAGAGAAGACACAAAGTGATGATGAAGCACTAATAAGGCCTCCTAGAAAAATTGGGATAACAGAAAATGCTGAAGTTCATAAAATTTGATATGTGTTTTTAATTTGTTGTATTTGACAACAGTTAACTTTAGGTGGACAAAAATGTAGTTGAATATTTCTTAAGTTTCATATGTTACTTTAATGTTGAAAGTTAATGATATGTTAATGTTTATTTTTCTTTTATATTTTGATTATTGATGTTCAGTATTATAAAATAGAATAATTTTTGTGGTTATATTATGAATATGTTAGCAATATGTCGTTATGAATATATATTTTTCAGTTTTGCATATGTATTTTTCAATTATACTTATAGATCTATAAATAATACATATATATTTGTCCAGTTTTTCAAATGTATTTATTAGTAATTTATATGTATATCCCAATTATGCTTATAGATTTATCAATAATACACATGTATTTTATCAGATTTAAAAAGTATTTCTGAATAATGAATATGTATTTTTTCAGATACGCAAAGCTGATGTGAATATGTATTTATGAACAATACATTTGTCCTTTACAGTTTATATATGTATTTATGATCAATGCATATTTATTTTTCAGATATGTATATGGTTCAATGTAACAAAAATACATATGTAATTTTTTTTTTATTCATATGTAGTTATGAATAATGCATATGTATGTATCTTTAGCGCATATTTTTTTTTTATTAATACATATGTATTTTCAATTCTGATTAATATGTCGTTATATGTTTTTTTTCAATTTCATATATTTTTATGATGCATATGTATTTATCAATAACGCAAATGTACCTTTTCAGTCTGTATATGTAGTTTATGGGTATAATTATTTATTAGATTCTTATACGTGTTTTTCAGCTTTTAACTATTTGTATGTGTAGTTTTCATTATCCTTAGGTTTAAATATGTATTTTGCAGAATAGTAGTTGTATTAATTTATTACATATATAATGAAGTTATATTAATGATTTATATATTTGTAACTTCAGTAAAATAATTGCAACAAATTAACTATAACAAATTCAAGAACATCAAATATTCGTCTTATACTGTAGAATCACATAATTGTCAATGAAAAAATTTAACACTTATTTTTTGACTGAATACATCAACAAACTTATCCTTTATTATATTTCCTATATGAACGCCTATTGTGACCTTTAAACCCATATAAATCACAATAATTTTTGTTCTTCTTTCGGATTATATCTCTTCCTGATTTTTCACGATCCTTCTTTGGGGGACTTTCAGGTGGCTGCTTGTATTTCGGGGGTAGAACAACCTCCTCCAATATCTCCAATGAAATTATCCAGTCATTTTTATGCAGTAGAGGATAAACTGAAAGATCATACGTTCTCAAGACTGTTTTTGGCTTGTATAGATTTGAGCAATATGGTTCCTTCTTATAGTTTTTTTATCAAGTACTGCACAAACATGCACACACGGTATCTCGTTCAATTGAAATGAATGACAAGATTAATTTTTTTCTTAAGGCAAATAATAAAATATTGCTCCTTGTCGTGGATTATAGAGACATACTCTAAGGCTGATATAACCTGAAATTATTATAAAAAAAATTTACACAAATAAAAATAATTTTGACATTTGCAATTTCTAATTAGCAAATGTATTTTACCAATGCAGAATATGTATTTTACAAGTCTGCATAAGTATTTTTCCGCTATGCATATGTGTATTCAATTTGATTCCATTTGCAATTCAGATCTACATCAATATAAGAAGTCAGTAGTGTGTAGAGTTGATTATACAAAGTATTTATGCTCATCAATATAGCATCACTAATGTAATCTTCATATTGTTATTCATATGTCCATCTACTGAAATATTTAACGAGAGCAAGTATGCTTTCCATTGTCAATGTCCAGAACACTACAAAACAGTAAATATAAATTCAATTATCAAATACGTACTACATACAATGAATCATCTGTATATACACAACTGAAAAATAAATTTCAACGAAACAAATCCTTTAGTCGAATAATATGTATCATCGACTAAAATTCAAAATTAACTTATAAGAATTGTTATTTAGTTTTATAAATACATAATGACAAGGACAACTTTGAATTTGAAAAAAAAATCATTGAGAAAATTTTTCAAAATACGATCTCAAAATTTGAACTTCATAACTGTTACGCAAATTTTTATTAATTTTCCAGAAATTTTTGCAATTATATTTTATGAAATTCACAAACAGAACCAAGTTTGTTTATCAATACATGTAATTGTAGCATTGTATTTTTAATTTTTCTTCACAAATTTCAGACATTGATCAATAATATTGAAAGCACTCTATTTTTTTTTAATTTTCTTTGAGTTGCTATTTATGAAAAACATTTTTTGAGTTTGAATGTGTTGATGTAAATTAATGGTTGAGGTAAAAATAAAAGAGTCATATAAGGTAAAGGAATCTATTTAATTAAATGTGGCATAAATTAAGGAACAGTTTCATCCCTAATTTAACTCTAACTGATTATAGTTAAATAAGGAATGGATACCTATTTGTATGTGTATTTATATAGAAACCTTTTACTAAAATATAGAATACTTATTGCTATTTTTTGTAATTTTGAAACTGTTGCTATAAGAGAGCTGAACTTGTAAAAATTTTCCATTCAGTACGTGCGGTTTGTACCTGCACCCATGGCCAAAATTGCGGGTACTACCTGTTCCTAGTGCCAGACTGCGGGTGCAAACCACATGTGGCCACTGATCCTGTTTTCTCCTATTTCATTTGGGCTTTATTTTTAGAGTTTCCTCATGTACTATAAATACCCTTTATGTGTTTTTTAGTAAGAGTTACACATTTTTGATATTCACAAACATATTTTGATTCCAAGATTCGATTTTGATTTTGGGATATTGACTTTGGTTCATTAATTTAGTTATAGTTGTGGGTTTTATTATTTCTTATCATTGTGATTACATCTATGCTTTCGAATACGAATTTTATTAATTTCTTCACAAGCATGAGTGGCTAAAACCCATAGCTAGTGTTGTGGAAACCCTAGCGAATTGACGAAGTGGGGGAAGCACTTTCGTTGTTCTAAATCGATATCCATACATGCATTACTTTTTCTTTGTTATGATAGTTTTGTTAATGGGTGCACACATTAGAATCCCGCCTAAATATTGTTGTTTACTCCAAAAGAGGAGTAGTGACTAGGAAAAGGTAAAGGTAAAGACAACAATAATTTGGAGTTTAACTGTCAATCCACGCTTCTAGGTTTTATCTTAGTAAGTTTGACAGCGACCATATTATCATCTGAGAGAAGGTGTTGTTTGGACGTCATCAAAATTTTAGCGCCATTGTCGGGGACCATGGTGTTGAATTGTAATTTGAAGTTGTTGCAGTTTTTGGGTTTTTCTTTTTCTTTTCATTCTTAGTTGGTCATACATTGGTGTATGCCTAACACATGGATCAGAGGCAATCCCTTACTTCCACTGAATCTAAATCTAGAGAGGATCCTACAAACACCTGGTAGGATGTCTGAGCAGAAAAGAGATAAACTTTCTGAAGGGGTTCGTGATATTGTACCTCCCTCTCCTTTAAGGAGTACAAGATATTATTGATTGATAAACTGGTGAGCTATTATCTCAATTTGAAGCCGAGAGGAGGTCAATGGAAAAAAGTCAGTAGGTAGTTAGGGAGCAGAGCTAGCTGAGCAGAGATAAGCAGCAGACCACTGAATAGCACTCTGGGGAAACCAGAACAAAGATGGAGGTTTCGTGTTCAAGTAATCCTAATATATCAGTATGCGCAACCATATATAGATAATGAAGAATACTTGGTATATATTGAGCCGACAAAGATTGGAGCCATAGTTTCTCCTGTTTTCCCCACAGGCATCATGTTTGATATCACGAGCACAATGATCCAACTCTTGTATCTTAAGGATGTGTTTGCATATCTGCCTATAGATTATGCAAACTTTCACCTTGCTAATTTATTTGGGATCTGCAATTCGTATACAAATCCATGGGTGAATTAGGAAGCACATAGACTGAGGCTATTCCCCTTCTTACTTGCAAGAGAAACATTTTTATGGTTAGGGAAACTACCAAAAGGATCTATCACTATATGGAATGAGTTATGCAAGAAGTTTTTAAATAGGTTCTTTCCTCTATCTAGGATATTGCAGCTCAAGGAAGAGATTTATAACTTTAGGCAGCCACAGTCAAAGTCTATGTACAAGGCATGGTTCAGGTTCAAGAAGAAGCTGTGTATGGTGCCCAATCATCGGTTGTCAGGGACGAGCTTATTAGAGATATTCTACCTAGCCTTGACCATCAGCTCCAGAGCCATGGAAGACACCATATCTAGAGGAGCTTTTATGAGACTACGCTAAGAGGCAGCTTCAGAGATGTTAGATTAGATCTTACTCACTAACCAAGGGTGAAAAACACAGTAGGCTGAGAGGGGATTTGGCACTTATGTTATTGGTGCCTCATGTGACCAGAAAGTAGATAATAACACAGTAGTGTAAGAGATTGCGTTGCTAAGAACTGATCTTGGGATACTTACAAAGCAGCTTACAGCAGCGACTTCAGAGGGTAAATGTAGTAGCAGAACAGGGATCAACTTCCAAAGCATATAAGTCAGAATTGGAGGAGGAATCAAATTATTTGGATTGTTAGCTGGCTGGTCGAGCCCAAGGGCAAAGGAACCAAGGTCGGAACTATTACAACATATATAGTGTAACGCCCTGAGTTTGTACCCCAGAATCCAAATGGTGCTACGACCCCGAAGGACCACAAGCTAACCCATGACTGGTACCTGCTATGAACATTGAATAATAATACTATAATAATGTGGAACATAGGATGAAATACCATAAGGTTCATAATATGAATACTGATAATAATAACATCTGATAATAATATCTAAAAATTGAATACTGTCAGAACTAATCTAGTCTGAAAAGCTTCTAACTAAACTGTCTGAATGTGGAGTTGATGGGACAAGCCCTCAACTAAATCCGACTATTGAAATACTGAAGCTACTAAAAATACTGAGATAAAGTATATCCTCAATAGATGAGGACTCACTACTGAATCTGCTGTAGCTATCTGAATCTGTCCAAATTCAGTCGGGAACCTGGCTGGTTGATATCTAGCCTACACTGGCTATGTAGTTTTAGAATGCAAGGACTGCTACTAAGGGTCACACCCTCTACTAGCAGGTGATCCCCCATCCTTGAGTTCACTCGGTGCTGAATCCTACTCTTGTTTGAAGGAAACTGATTATTATACTGAGCTGAACTGGATTGATATTGAGTTTCACTAAGTTCTGTAATTGACTGAGTTCACTGGGTTCTGTTAATTGGCTGGTTACTACTGACCGTGACATTACTGAGACTACTCTGTAACTGACTATGGCTCTAGGTAAACAACTAGATTTTCGGGTATTGAATACCCCAGGAATCGATAGCATTAAAAATAAAGCATGGCATGATCATAAAAATATAATAATACTTGCTTGCTAACAATGCACTCATTTATACATTTTGTCAAACACTTGTAAGGCATGAACTTGTACATGAAAGGGACCACATAATAGCACGTCATGATGTCCCTATTCAATTCATATAGGCATTTTATCAAACACTTGGGGAGAGTGCTTATTTCATATAACAATAAACAAATAATAATATCCTGGCTACTACATCCAACTTGTAATTCAAGAGTTCGACATGAAGATCACAGAATTCAACCCACAACTATCTATTTTTCATGAGGCTTGTAATTAATCATGGAATTAAATCCCAAATAATATCATGAACATGAATTCAATCTAATTCAAGCAAGGAAATCATAAATCTAAGATCTTGTATGTTTAAAAAGGGTTCTTAGACTTCATTAGTGAAAGAAACCCATGAATGAACACCTAACATACCTGAGAAAATTAATTCTTGAAGGTTCTTGGAGGGATTCTTGAGAATTGTTCTTGATTCTTGAAGTTAGGGTTTTTGCCCTTTTGAGAGAGAATGATTTTTAATCTTGAGAAAAATGAGTAAATAATGACCTAATTACATTTTTAGGGATTAAATCCCGTACTTGGATTGATTAAATTTATGGGAAAATACTTATTTGCCTCTGGACGACACTTTCAATTTCTGTCAAAAAATTTTATTTGGGCCCTTGGCGCGACGCGGCACTATTGCACCATGTCACTGGAAATTGATAATTGGGAACTGGGTCATCAACGCGAAGCGGTGGAATCGCGATGTCACACTAGAAATTTACAACTGAGAATTGGGACACCGACGCGACATGGTGGAATAGTGGAGTTTCACTGAATTTTGACAATTGCCATTTGATCTATCTCCACAACACGGTGATTTGCCAGTTGGCACACTGCTTTACAAAAACTGCCCTAAATCTTCACCCGGGTATCGGATTTGTGCAAATTTTATATCATTGGAAAGTTGACTAAATTTCTACGCAATGGTAAGGTATAAACTGAAAAATCCTGAGTACTTCTAAAACTTTATATAGGATCACTCAGGTACTGAGAGTTAAATTAAGCTATGAAAATATGGGGTATTACATATGAAGACTATAGCAGAGAGTAAAATGGTGATAGGAGAAAAAAGGATGACTATAGAGAGAAGGGAGATAGATATATTCCACCTGATAGATAAGACGTAGAATCCAAAATGGAAGAGATGTTGGCTAAGCTGGTGAAAGGTCAGGAAAATCAAGAGATTAGACTTAAGGAGATCAAGGATAACATTTCAGGATTGACCTAGAAGGTCGAGTCATATGCCACTGCTATCAAGCAGTTGGAGCACCAGTTTGGTCAGATGTCAGCAACTCTGTACCAGAGGCAGCCAGGTACCCTGCCGAGCAACACGATGCAAAATCCTAAAAATAATAGTCGCATACTTGTTATTACCACGAGGAGTGGTATCATTATTATGGATCCCCCACGACCTGCTGCAAAAGATGTTGATGATGAGACACTTGTGGTTGAGTCTGAGAAGGTAATAGGTGATAAAGGTAAAGCTGCTGAAGAAAAAGGTAAGGTTCAAGTCATTGAGCCAAAAATCAGACAGATTACGAGACCACCCCTCCCTTTCCCTCAGATATTAAAGTAAAAGAAAGACGAAGGTAAGTTTAAGCAATTCATTAATATGTTGAAAGAATTTAGCTTAAACATACATCTTCTTGAGGCGGCGGTGTAGATGCTTGGATACGCCAAGTTCATGAAACAATTGGTCACAAGGAACTAACAATTGGTCACAAGGAACTAAGGAGCGATATTTGAGAATGTTGATGGTATACATCATTGTAGTCCAGTCACGACTAGATCTTTGGCGAATAAAAGGGTGATCCTAGTGCATTCACTATACTATGTACTATTAGGTCATCCTATTTTTCCAAAGCCTTGTATGATTTAGGAGCCAGTATTAATTTGATGTCATTGGTCGTATTCAAGAAATTGGGCTTGAACCCTTCAGAACCAACTTCAATGCGACTATTGATGGCTGACCGCACAGTGAAGAAGCCTGTGGGAATCTCTTTTGATGTGATCGCGAGGGTGGATAACTTTATTTTTCTGTCTAACTTTGTCATCCTGGACTGTGAGGTTGACATCGAGATGCCTATTATATTGGAAATATAGTTTATGGACATAAGCAGAGCTATGGTTGACATGAAAAAAGGTGAGCTAAAATCAATGAAACAGTCAGCCGACATAAGGGTAGTATTGGTAATTGATTGTATTGATGACCCTGGAGAATATTTCTATGGGTATTTTGATAAATTCTGAGTAGTCAAGATACCCATGTCATGCTACGATATTAAATCAAGCGCTGCATATGATGCAACCCATGGGCTTGTTGGTGAAGTCTGAGTAACCAATAAAGCCACAGCGTACCACGATGTTAAATCAAGCGTTGATTCGTAGGCAACCCACTATTTTTAGTGTTTACATTTGTGTTTTTTTACTTTTTTTGTAGGTTATTAACATATGGACTTACCCATAATATGGTAAAAATTTCTACATTCATTAATTTCTAGGTAAATATGGCACCAAAAGCTAAGAAGAAGACGAAGGCCGATACTTCAAAGAGACGGGTAGAGTCTTCCGAGCCTAGCGGTTTAGTGGAGAAGTACCTGAGGCAGCACCGTACAGACACTGTAGTCGAGGTGACATATAGAGTTACGAGGGTACAGACTCACCAGGATGTTTCGTCAGCTGCAGCCCGGCTGAGGATGAAGTCAGCCAGGATGTCACCATCATACACTCCTCCACCTGATAATGATAGAGTCTGAGTTTACTCCATAGGTTTCTAATTAGGAACCCCCGTCTGAGGAAGGGTCCTGGGATTTATCCTCTGGGAGCTACGACAATCTTGCTATTATCAATTTCAACAACCTCTTACTGATCATATTACCTTGGAAGAAAATACTGAGGTAAAGCAGAAAGAGCCATCAGTGGTGCCTCAATCTGATGAGGATACCGCTACTCATGTATAGCAGACAGATGTGCCCCACTCTGAGGATGGTACAGAGCAGGATACCCGACGAGTCAGTATAGCAAGGGTAGAGTCTCGCTCCCATGCATGTCTCAAATGTACCTCTTGAGGAGGGACGTAGAGGTGGTGTGTGCTAGGGATGAGGGAGATCTTCACTATTGACAATCGTATTTGGGAGGCAGGTAGGCCTATGAAGTGTATTTATGAAGAGATCCAGATTGACCTATTGGGATAGATCGAATATATAATGCCCCAAAAATGGGTCCCGAGACGTAACAGGGAGCTTAGGGTCACAAGTGACCCCAAGCTAACTTTCTACTTGCTTAACTCATAAGAAATTGAATAAAATACATAATTCTGAATTCTAAATCTAATCAATATAGAACTGAATTTAAATGATTACAACTCTACTTTTACTACACAATATTGGAATCAAATATATTAACTCTACTGACTGTCTATTAAGCCTCTACTAGTATTGACTTTAGGTAAATGGGACATGACCCCCAACTATCCCAAATCAATACGACTGAATAAATAAAAATAAAATACTGGTCAAACTATATGACTGACTCGACCCCTTAAATCAAGAGGACTCATCACCTGCTGACTAGAAACTGCAAACTGTATGAATATGGTATGCGTGCTACAACTGAACTGTTACCTACATTATGAGATAATATAGAACATAAACATATATGTGGATCAGTGCTTTGAGGATGTAATGAGTATATGAGGGTGAAATGTATATGTAAAAAATCACCTCACCGTCATAATTTATAAAAATAATGCATGCTAAATGTAAATGACTCACATAAGCTGGAATATCTGAAATACTGAAATCTGTAATCATGAATAACAAATCATACTTGAAAATCTAGTGAGTCATAACATTTAGTTCTGAAAGCTATGCATGTATTCTCTCTTTAAATCATACTGTCTAAGTGTAGAAAGGACTCACTCTAAATTCTAAAATCTAAAAGCTGAAGTTTGTAGATAACATCTTTCTGTAAAGCATAATCTGAGTAAAATTTGTGAGCCTTCACACTTAGTTTTCTAAAAGCTTTTTCTATTAATCTTTTTCTGAAAGTCTTTATTATTAGGGAAAACTGTTCTACAAGGAAAAATACTTTATCTGAAGCGTATTTATAAGGAAAACAATTTATATTAAGGGAATTCCTTCAAAGCTTTTCTTTACTAGTAGGGAAATACTCAAAATTATTTATTTATTTTTTTCTAGTAGAGAGGTTCTCTTAACCGACATAAACCATGGAGGCTACATGGATTCCAACGTCTCGTACTCCTAAGGAAAAAATCTCACATTAGGGAGAGGTGTCATACTCTTATCAGGGAGTATAACCTCAGCTTAGATGATCACTATCTCAGCCCACTATGGGCCCTTTAATCTCAAATCTATGGTGGCACGTAGTTCTGGGGTATGAGACCTTGGAATCATACCCAACTTGGTGCTAAATACTACTCCTTTTAATTTGTTACACTTATCTCGTTGGCAATCTACTTTAAAACTCACAAAGGGTTCATTATGAAACCAATTATGCACTTATCTGAATCAATTTGTAAATGAAGCTATTTTTGCTTTCTGTAATTTGTAATAAATTTGTAAAGTGGATTCCAAAACTTATCTAGTGATCGAAAGATCAAAGCTTTACTAAAAATTTATAAATAATCTGATAATAGGATGCTTAAAGCATCATCTTTCTCGAAATAACAATATTCAATCTCGGGTAATAACCCATGCTTTAATCTCCTGTCAAAAAATCACAATAATCATGCTTGATATTAAAAACAATGATAATTCTTCTCAAAATCTGTAAATTACTGCAATAGGCATAAAAATATGAAAATAGACATGCAATTCATCTTTGAAATATCTCAAAAACTCATAACTTTGCAAATAGAAATAATGGGTATGAACCCTAAATCAAAACTCATGCAATATCATTCAAAATCATATGAATTTAATGTAAAAGCTTGGTTTGAGGTACAAGGATGGAAGAAGATCCTTATTCATAAACCCCACATACCTTAATTTATGATCTTAGATGAGAAAGTTTGAATCTTGGATTCCTACGATTCTTTTGAAGATGAGTTCTTGGAGTTCTTGAATTAAAAATCCTCAATTTAAAGCTTTCTTGGAGAAACTATGGAGGATTTTGATTTCTTGGAGAAGAAGCTCTTGAGTTCTAGGGTTTTGTTTTGAGAGAAAATTGATGAAATAAGCATAAAGTGCTTTGGAATATGCTTAATGTTATATTTTACACGAATTGGGGCCTTAGGGATTGACCAAAATGCCCATATTAAACTTCTAAACGAAATTGGAAAAGAAAGAAAAAATCTCGATTTAATATACCACCGTAACGCGCAACTATGATGAGTGGGAACTGGGCCTTCACCAGTGGGAGGGAGCTACACTGGTTGCTTGTTTGATGGTCGATTATGCTGTTGATTTTTCTACCATCCTCAGGTATGAGTTACATGATAGAGCCTTTAGGGAGTTAACTAATATACCATTCCCTTGCATGATTTAGAGGCAATGTGATGAGGCTGGTGTGCCTGAGATACCAGGTGTAGACGAGAGGGTACTTGCAATGGCGACTGCATAGACTAGAACTATGAGAGATCTGGTAGGTCCAGGCTCTTCTAGGAGATCGAGACTGTAGGCAGCAGTACCACGAGTCCAGACTGAGGGCCCTATAGTTTTCACAAAGCCTGATGAGGCACATCAGGGTGATTTGGGTGCTAGTATTGATATGGATATAGGGTAGCAGAGAGAGGATCCAGACTTCAATAGGTAAGGTAAGGGGACACCATTTATTTCTTCTTCAGCCTCGGTTTTGACCTCAGAGTCGGTGGGTGTACCTTCACAGTCTACTCACTCATTTAATACATCTCCTGCTTCAGGTATGATCATAATATCTAGAGATTTTTTATAGAGCTTAGTGGACAGTCGGAGAGCCACATATGCTAGAGTGAGGGTTGTCGAAATTGAGATGACTACCCTCTCCGAGTAGATGAGATCGGGGGTTAAGACTAGATTTAAGCAAGAACAGGCCTAATGGGAGTCCACACTGAGTGTTGCATTGTCTGAGCTACTTTCTGACTTTCATACATAGTTCAATGAGTTTGAGAAACGGGTTACAACCTGATACATAGAGACAAATGCATCGAATCTATCCCAGATAAGGGAGGAGTTTGATAAATTACGAGCAGAGGTACGCTCTCTCACAAAGAGTATCCACTCCTTCAGTTATACCCCAGGTGGTCCAGATATTACCTCCACTTGCACCGAGATAGTTTGATTTCTTTACGGAGGGTGATGAGGCAGTCCTAGCTATTGGAGCCAAGAGAGGTCTCATTGACGACTTGCAGGACCCTGATTTACCATATGACCGGGCCATTAAAAAGGCCAGAAATAATTTAATGGAGTCTGCATTCATCGATAGGTAGAGGCATGTATCTATAGCAACGAGTACATCATCCAGTAGTGCACCACCACCATCACTACCTCTGTCAGCTGATATGCCCCCCTCTAGGGATGCTCCAAATTTTGGCACCTAGTGCATCCTAGTTATGTTCTCACTTTCCTTTGTTTTACTTTGTCTTAAAACATTGAGGACAGTGCACAGTATTTTGTTGGGGGTGGGAATACCATGTAGCCGCGAGTTTTTATTGTCGTTCTTCTTTTCCTGTCGGCGTAGTATGGTTGTATAACCGGCATATCTAGGATAACTTTGTGTCTTATTGTGTTTTGATTTTGTGTAATTATGAGATTTTTAAGTATTTAGGGCAGTAGTCATATTTTGACAAAGTTTTAATACCCCTCCAAAATTTGTGTTTTAGAATTGTGTGAATATATAAATATATGAATAGTGTGAATCTTGATATGACATTAGAATTAGGGATATGATAATCACTTCCTAATGATTGCATGAATCGGATAGGTAGTAGTTAGTAATATTGACTTTGTGTTATGTGTGTGAGATACTACCTAGCGTTCTTTGTATGTTGAATTTAGAACTTACCTAGTTAGTCTTGCCTAGGTTGAAGGATAGTCGATTAGGAAAGGATTATAGGTCATTTTTTATTTTAGTCCACTTTTAGCCTAAATGACCTTCCATGTGTAAATTATATCTCTTGATCCTTATTTTGAGACTTGTAGCCTATTTTTTCTTGTTTCACCATTCACCTTCCCATTTATAGTACAATGAACCTATTTTGACCCTGGTTTCCTTGGACATTTTGCACCTCAACTAAGGCAAAATACTTAAGTTAAGGGTGATTATTATAGGGGTGCATAGTGTAAAATGTTTATAAAAAAGGGTAAAATAAGAGAAGAAGTTAGTAGAGCTAGGTGTGGTAGAAAAAGAAAAGAAGAGGAAAAGAAAAATTATGAAAAAGGATAAAAAAGAAAGAATAAAAGACCACACCCAACCTGAATGTGCAATAAAGAATAACAACAACAAAAAAAAACTAGTGTATTCCCACATAGTGGGGTCTGGGGAGGGTAAGATGTACGCAGTCCATACCACTACTTTTGGAGAAGTAGCAAGGTTGTTTCTAATAGACCCCGTGCAATAAAAAATAAAAATGGAGAAATAAGGGTGGAATAAAAAAAGAAGAAATTGGCTCGTAAGTGAGACCCCAAAGTTAGTGTAGTGTCAAGGAGGCTTGGTTACTTGATATTTCCATGTGTACCAATACCAGCCCCCAAGCCTACATTACAAGCTGAGAAAAGTCGTATAGTGATCCTAACTTGACTATGTGAATGCTAAGGTAAAAAAAATAAGGACAAGCCTATGGTATATGACATGCGTTGATTGGAACTTGTCTTCTGAGTATGAGTGCCTTTTGATCGTCCCTGGATTGACATGTATGATTTTATTTGAATAAGTGGAACATCCTTGTGTGAGGGTACTTGAGTCATATTTATAGTTATTTGCTTGTTTCAGGTAGTGTAACTTGTATATATGAGTGGTTGTCTGTTGCTATCGTAATTGTCATAACTTGATCCTATTGTGTCACATTATTGTAGTCCATGTTCACATACAGTTGGTTTTGAAAAATAAGATTGGAGGGGGATGTTATGTTTAGAGTTTAAGTGTTGACTGACTGCCTTGAATAGCTTAGTTTCTCCTAATTAAGCGTGGTTTTTGTTTTTGTTGTGTTTTGTTGCCTGAGGACATGCAAATGTTCTAAGTTGAGGGTGTTGATGTGTTATAAAAATATAGCACTTTTGATGCTTAAAACAAGGAAAATATGTAGGTTTTGGAGGTTGGTTTGTAAGAATGATGTCTTTTCGGTATGTCTTGCAGGAAATCATGTTTTGGATGGTAAGTTCGTCAAAAAGGTGAAAAAGATGTTTTTGGCTATTTTTGGAGCAATTATGGATGTTTGGGACACTTTTCAGCTTGATCACGATCAAAGCATGTTTGAGAATCGAAGAAGAGCTGAAAAGATGACTCCTGACACCTAATAAGTCAATCTATAGACAACATGTAGGACCTACAGACTGCAGGTAGACAAAGCAATTGCCAGAAGTCCAAAATCCTAAGAGCTGAACTTGCAGGAATTTTCCATCCGGTACCTGCGGTTTGTACCTTCACCCATGGCCAGGACCGCAGGTACTACCTGGGCCCAATGCCAGTCCGAAGGTATAGACCATATGTAGCCACCGACCCTATTTTCTCCTATTTCGTTCGGGCTTTAGTTTTAGGGTTTTCTCATGTACGATAAATACCCTTTATGTGTTTTTTGTAGGAGTTACATACTTTTGATATTCACAAACATATTAACAAAACTCGAACTGGGACCTTGTCATAATGGCCATCCCAAGTCCAACAAGGATCAGGGACTACCCCCGATACCCAACCCAACCTCCAAACACATACCCTGAGTTGGATGAATTTCAATTATATAATAGGATAAAGATTTGGAGATATACTGACTTTGAGATAAGTCTATTTCCTAAACCAACCCAACCAAGTCAATCCGTCCAATAACCAACCAAACCAAGACAATAACCTAATGTGTTTTTATATATATAGTCCAAAAGAAAATGGAACAATCATAAATTAAATATAGTCCACTGATGTCATCCCCAATACCAATACCAATGCTAAGGCTGAAACCACTGCCGACACCACTCATACCAACCCATAGTAGTCCCAAAATGCCTCTAAACAAAAGTAAAACAATATCTGGTCGGGACATTTTCTCGACCATAGCCAAAATCATAGTCTATAAAATGACCAAAGTATGTAAAGACATCCATGTCATGAAATGGATCCTTCCAAAATATGGAAGCTCACCACTTCAATCCAACATAAACTGATCCTGAATTTGATCGCTGAGTAGAAGGAGTAGAATGGCCGGTTCCTGCATCGTGTGGGGATACAGTGGCCAAATATAGGTTAGAGAGTGAACTCTAGCATGCACTTATGATAAGGATAAAATAATCCTAACTTTTAAAACCAAGTAAACAACCATATGCACACACAACCATACACAATTATATATGTCCATGTCGGGAGAGAGAACTGGGTTTAGCATGCCTTAAACCATTGACCTACGTATGTGTATCTTAACCATCTTAGAACTACCCATGGGCTATATAGGTCCAGTGTTACCCCCTTAACAGGCCCCGATGCGTGTCACCGCACGAATCAGAGATACCATAGGAGTAGTAGATCCCCGTGTACCCTTCGCTCTCTATGATACATATATACAAGTGTAACTTAGGGGATTCCCATGTACCCCGTAAGTATTATATATGTGGTTGCCATGACTAATCCTCAGGTCGGCAAGTATGCATTTTCAGTGTGCATCTATTGACTCATACCTTTACGGTTAGCTATCATAACCCGCCATTTTTGCTCAATTAAAACCATTAGCACACAACCAAACCACCAATTCCATTTAGTAATAACCAAGGTATAAGTAGTGGTATCATCATACCGACCATAGCTTGCAAGCATTGTCCTTAGCCATCCTCTTTAAAGAAGGGACTCCCATGTACCCATAGATTACATTACTAAGTTACTTAGGGGATTCCCATGTACCCCACAAGATGATCATTATTAAGTTTGCTTGGGGGATTTCCATGTACCCCAAAAGTGTATTCAATTAATCCATAACCACCAAGACCTTACCATTTAACTATTAAAGACCATCTAAACAAGTTAGGGTTCTATTACCACTTTATACCATGCAAAGTTTTCAATGAAAGTTCAACAATATAGTAAAAACATTCTCATAGGCATTTTATCAAACATGTTAAGGGCATATAGTTTTCAAAACCAAAATCAAGTACCAATTAACCATTCCCATGCAACCACATCTTCAAACCACCATTAAAACATAAAAACCATATTTAAAACATAAGAAAACCATAACCAAACCCCCAACATACATTCAAAACCCAAAACCGTACCACAATTATGCCATGAAAATAATACATAAAACATGCCTTTAGTTGGAACTAACAATGAGGGAGGAGTAACATGCCTTAGAATATGATGATGGGGGAGATAAATCACTCTTGTAAGCCCCAAATTAACCTTATTGAAAAAACCCTAGCATTTCCTGACCCAAGATCCTTGAGAGAGTTTCTAAGTGCTTAAGATTAGAATAATAGGGCAAATGATATCCCAAGAGAGTTATAAGTTATGGGGACTTAAGAGGCTAAGGTGGGGAATATTCATATTACCCCCAACTTAAACTGTATAAAACTCCTATAGGAAGGTACGATCACCCCTTCCCCAAATCGTACCCTAGGGTATGAGTGGTACCTTTATCTCATACCCTAGGCCTCCCATTGAACCCCAACACTATCCGTCACATGAGTTCCTAGACTAACTCGTATCCAACCATATGATTGGTACTTTCCTAAACCATACCTTAGGAGAAATCTCCTAAGCTAGACATAAGTCACCAGACGACTTGGTAACATACGACTCGTACCCTAACACATGACTTGTAGGATGCCTAGTCGTACCTTGGATAGAAACCATCCAAACCATACTAATTTACATACGAGTGGAGGGTTCTTAAACCATATCACTTCATACGACTAGTACCCCCACTCGTATGATGTCCAGAGAGCTTAAAAGTGAGAAATTTTCTAAGGACCAAAACCCAGGGTATTTCAATGCTCCCCCACTTAGATTATTCATCCTCGAATGATGGAACAAAGAAGTACAAACATAATTTACACCCCAACACCTTGACACTAACCTTTAACTAAGCTAGAAAACAAAGATGCAAGGAAATCAATATTTTCTTTAACAAAGTTTTAAAACAAAAGTATGATGAAGAACATATACCTTTCACATGAATCCCGAGAGCAAAAAACTAAAAGGGATATTTGGACTTCATGTCCTCTTCCGCTCCCAAGTAGCCTCTTGCACCTTGTGGTTCCACCATATAACCTTACCTAAGGCCACGTCCTTGGTTCACAATCGATGAATTTGCTGATATAAGATCTCAACCAGGATCTCTTCATAAGATAGAGAATCCAAGACACCCATTCCTTCCAAAGGAACAACCGATGAAGGATCACCTATACACCTTCTCAACATATAAATGTGAAATACCGATTAATGGAGTTCAAACTAGAAGCCAACTCTGATTCAGCACCGAGTGAGCCTAGGGATAGGGGCACACCTGATAGTCAGGACTGGGTCCCTAGAAGTAATCCCTTAGCTCCATAACTACGTAGCCAGCGTAGGTTATTAGATGTCACCCATTAGATAAGACTGACATACTCAGGGATTACCCGCAAGATTAGGACTGATCTCAAGGGTCATCCGTTAGTTAGGACTGACTTCACAATAGTTATCTTTACCTATGGCATGGTACTGACACCATTCTAATTAGGGATACAGATTAGAACCCAGCTCAGTTATCTTCTCTCATTTGGGGCATGTTGGCTAGATAATTACCTCCCACAGTTTCAGTTTCAATCTTCAATTTAGAACTCAGCTCAGTTTTATAGAATTAGGACTGTCAGACACAGTCAATCATTATCAGTAATTCAGTTATCAATAATTTCATATATCAGTTATACAGTTAGCAAAACTCAGTAATTAGCTTCAGAAAAGCTCATTTATAGTATACACGTACTCTTATATTCAGTTACTCTTTATCATTTAGTCAGTTATTATTCATGCATACAAACCCTTGCATTCAGCCTTACCTCATCTAGCATACCAGTATATTCCCATGTACTAACGCATACTTTCCTTTACTATGATGTTTCATATCATAGATTCGAACGTTCAGATTCTTAACCGCGCTTAGCCAGATTCAGCCAGTAGTAGCAGATTTAGAAGTGAGTCCTCATTTATCGAGGATGTGCTTTTATTTTAGTACTTCATCTTAGTAGTATTTTAGTAGATAGAGTTAGTTGGGAAATTATCCCATCAACTCCACTTTCAGACAGATTCAGTTAGAGGCTTTTCAGACTAGATTTTCAGACAGTATTTCAGATTTAGATGTTATATTTTATTAGTATTTCAGATGTTTTGAACCTTATGTCATCTCAGCCCATTTTTCTGCATTAATTACAATTATATTATCCAGTGCTCACAGCAGGTACCAGCTCATGGGTTAGCCTGTAGTCCCTCGGGACTGTAAGCACCGTGTAACGACTAGGGGGTAGTCTTGGGTCATTACACATACTATGGGGGTGTGGTGCAAGGCCTCCTCCTCAGGGTAAGGGTTCGTCCAATTTTTGCTCCCTTCTTCTTGTCCGTTTGTTCCTTATTTTCCCACTTCTTGTGGCTTGTTTGTAGAATTTATTTAGCTTTCATAACTCATACAATTTTCAACTACAATATGGCATAACAAAAATTAGTACATACAACACAATAGAGCTCATCAAAGTATACTAGAACAACAATAGCTTTGGCTAGCTTAACTAGTTTTCTCGTCTAAACTCTATTTGATCCTTGACTTGTTTCAAATGCATTCAAACACTATAAACATAAAAATTAGCACAATGCACAAATACACACTTTATAGTTTGTTAAGAACATCAAGTTATCCTCAAAAATTAGCTAACCACATGTAGGTAATGACACTTAGGTGTATAAATATGCCTAAGATCAATATTATTAAATAAAATTTTTATTTTACCCCTTTTGTTTTCAAACTCATTTTTTGAACCCATTTTGGACACATCTTAAACAGGGTCAATATGGTTATTATTATCTTTCTTTTGACATGTAGATAACATATTTAACTAGATTGGACACATTTGGTGTTGATTCAAGGGAGTCGAGCTTCCGGTTGATGCTTTGGACAGTGTTTGAGATTGTGGATCCTTATTTAAGGCAAGTTGAGATGTACCTTGACTTTTTTCAAGGTTTTTATATATTGTATGCTTGATTGTGGTATTTGTGTATCACTTAGGATTGGGGGTCCCGCTTAGGTGAAATGGCGAGCATCTCCACGGGTAACAGAGTCTTTGATGGCTTGTAGTTAGATTATTGTCTTAGTTAGTTAGTATTAATACTTGCAAATATCCTTAGAGTAGAATGTTGAAACATAACCTAGTAATTCTTAAATAATTGTATTAAATGCCTATATAGAGCTTGAATCTTATTACCGAACTTTATTATGATGATTGTGGTTTAGTGCCTTTATGTTATTATTGACATTATTGATGGATTTATTAAGGATTTAGAGGATACTTAAAGTATGAATAGACTTGTTCTAGTTGATGGGCCATAATGAATGAAACAAGCTAGGTTGGGTAGTTTCGTGATTACTTATTCTTGGAATTGTGGTTTAGTTTGTGTTGTACTTGTGGGGCTTATGTGAGCATTATTATGGATTAAGTACATATTTATGATGCCCGGGGGGAATTATATGCATATTGCTTTGGATTTAAAATGATATATTATTTCAATGTTTGAGTGGGGACTTTAATTGGTGTTATTGGTCATGTTTTATGCACTAAATTCCTTATTTAGTATTGTGTTGCTCGAGTGGGGACTTGACTTGACATTGTAGACCTTATACGAGCATTAACTACGTATTCACTATAGTGATGCCTGAGTGAGGGGTTGGAAATAATAATATTGATGATTACATGACTATTTATTCTAGGGGTGCCAAGTGGAAACTGATATCATGAATTATTGATGACTATATGACTATTTATTCTAGGGGTGCCAAGTGGAAACTGATATCATGAATTATTGATACATTGAATTGATTATGAGCTCATTTATACATGTATTGAATGGATTTTGATCTTCATACTAATTAGCTATGAATGGTACATCTGCATATTATGTATGCATACTCATGAGACATTGGTACCACTAAGATATTTTAATTTTTGAAAAAAAATGAGACACTTTATAAAATATCTATACCGAGGAATGTGTTGGTAAGGTTAATTTGAGATATGAGATTGAGATTATAAAAAGTAAATGGGTTACAAATCCTTCATAGGTTCAACTTGGAAGCGATAAAGCTCGGTGGGTATATACAGAAAGTTATATGATAACTTTCAAAACATTCATCATCATTACTATATTACATTGCATCAATTACATTACATTGGGATTCCTTGGTATAGTTTGTTATTGTATTAGTATCTGCTCTTGTATCGTATTACCATGATAGCACCTTGTTTGTGATATTGTGTTTGAGCATTTATTTTACTTCATTTTATTTTTTTATTTTATCTTATATTTGTTGGGAGGTTATGGTATTATGAGATGTGGGATATGGTGGTGGCTTTATCGGAGAGATAATTGGATAACACCTTATGGCAGCATGGGATACACCCTTATATATGCACACTCTCCTTGTCTTATCCCTTATTATTGGTTGTTTGTAACTGATTAAGCTTGATATATCGCACTGGTGAGTTTTCTACAAAAATGACTTCTCTTAATATTTTATATAAAATGAATATCTAACTCGCCTGAATTAATGTGACTACTCTTTATTTGGTATACCTATTGACCGTTATGTTAGGTTATCTTGATAAGATAAAGTACAATAATTTAGCGAGATATAGGTTACTCGAGATACCTTGGATAGTTGAGTGTATTTCTCGCTATCATTTTGGATTATGATCGGTTATCGACGATGCTGGCTAAGTACACGTGGTTTCATACTCATTCTTTTTATCTTTTTTTTCTTATTTTTTGCACCATGTCCAGGTATTGGTTCAATAGTAAATTGTATATTGCACTACTTTTAGTATTGATATTGCAAAGATCGAGGTAGTGGATGGTGGACGTCAAAACTACTAGGATCTTTCTACTTATGTATTATTCGCATTCTAAGATATTTTGATGATTGATATGATTTTTATTCTGCATTAGAGGCTTATAATACTGACAACCAAACTTAGGATGTATTTTTAAGACTTGTGTCTCATATATATATATATATATATGTGTGTGTGTGTGTATGTGTGTGTGTGTAAGGGATTATTTATTCTTCTATTTTTGTTTCTTTCTCCTTAAATTATGTTCTTTGAGATGGGTTAGGCTTACTTGTCTGAAAGGTTTGACAAGTGCCACAATGTACCTACTTTGGGTCATGATAAATTGGTATTAGACCCCCAAGTTCACTAGTCTTATTAGTACAAGTCGAGCCTAGTAGAGTCTTGTAGATCAGTGTGGAGACGTCTATATTCTATCTTCAAGAGGCTACAGGGCCTTAGAGCACTTGGAGCTTTGTATAACTCAAAAACTTCTTATTCACTCTCTCACAAATGATGAACAAACGTTCTTTCGTAGCTAGATATTCAGAGCCCTGTTTGAAATCATGTCCTCGCTAAGCTGAAACTGTACTATGTCATATCTAGTCGCCGCTTCCCAATACTCATTTAACCTATATCTATTCTCTCTTGAAATTATCCATCTCCAACCTATCATATCTCCACACTGAGGTATCTTTGCATCCTCTTTTCATATATCTAAACTATCTCGGCTTCCTCATACATCACATCAACCTAATTTTAATAGGCTAAAATTGGTTTGACTAAGATGAGTTAAACTAAATGAACACAACAATAATAACATAGACTCCTACAAATTAGGGTCTGAGAGGGTCGAGTATACACAAGCCTTAATCTACCAGTGTAGAGAGGATGTTTTTGATAGACCCCCAACTTAAGAGGAAAAGTCCAAAATAGTTCAGAAAATAAAGTAAAGAAGTACAAGAATTAGAAGACACTAACAGGACAGTAACTAAAACAACATAGTATGATATTCAAAGGACAATACAATATATAATAACAAAAAAGTACTAGAAATTACCGGAGCAATACTACAACTAATAGTATGGATAAATAACATGACAACACATTTCTATCCACTAGCCTCCTACTTTAATTTGTGACCTTCATAACCTTCTATCTAAGATCATGTCCTCGGTAAGATGAAACTGTGTCATGTCCTATCTAACCATCTCTCACCAATATTTCTTCAGTTTATCTCTCCTGAAACCATCCATAGCCTACGTTTCACATAGTCTCACTTGGACATTCAAGCATCTTCTCTTCACATCTTGAACAATCTCATTCTTATTTTTTCATCTTATCTTCCATCGAAGTCACTCCCACCTTGACTCAAATATCAGCATTTTGAATTCCATATCTCCTACTATGTCCGCACATTCATCACTATATTTTCATTTCTGCAACTTTCAGCTTCTGAACGTGACAATACTTAATTAGTTAATACTTCGCCCATACAACATCATCGATCCAACCACCACTTTATAGAACTTACCTTTAAGCTTCAACAATATTTTTTTATCAATAAAACCCCAAAGATAAGCCTTTATTTTGCCTATCTCGCACCAATATAGTGTGCGATATCAAAATTGATCTCTCTATTACCTTGAGCTAAGGATTTCAAGTACATGAAACATCCTCTTGGGGATGAGATTGGAATCAAGTCTCAATTTCACGTAGACCTTAGGTGTCACTTCATTGAACTTATGTTCGAAGTATTCAATCTTGATCTTATTCAACCTGAACTCTTTAGACTCTAGCGTTTATCTCTAAATCTCCATCCTCTTGTTAAATTCGCTTTTTATCTCATCTACCAGATTAATATCATTAGCAAATTACATATATTATGACACCTCACTTTAAGTCTGACGTGTTAGTTCATCCATAACTAGTGTAAATAGAAATGAACTAAAGTAAAACCTTATCATGATTGAGAAGTTCTTTGATTCTTCTCTCACTGTCTTCATCCTGGTTTAACTCTACCGTGCATGTCTTGAATCAACCCTAGTGTAAGCCACATGTACACTTCTAGTCTCCAAGTATCTCCAAAGAAGTTCCTTAGGAATTTTGTTGTGTGCCTTCGCTATATCAATGAATATCATATGTAAATCTCTCTTTCTCACCTTATACTGCTCCATCAGTCTCCTCATAAGGTGGATGAATAAATTCTATGTAGGCATGAATTTAAACGAATTCTTGGCTATGACATACCCTTCCTCGTCCTTATCACCATCACCCTCTCTCACACTTTTATTTTATGTCTCAATAATTAATAAGTAAGCAAGTCGATAATTAGTACAAACTTTGTTAAATTAAAAGAGTTATATTTTTATAAACTAATTTTATCACCAATATGACAAGGACTTTTTTCACCTTTTTGATTTGAAAAGAAAATTTTCTTCTAATTAGTTAATATCAAGAAGACACGCACAATGGTAATTATGATGATGATAATTTCAATATTTTTCTACTACAACAAAGCTACAAATGAATTCTATATTGTAATTCTTTTTATAATGGTTGTGTCTGAATAAGCTCACGAACATCCCAGTTAATTTACGAAAAATCTACCACCTCATGCCAATAACAACTATTACTTATTAGGTAATTCTTGTAGTAATTTATAGAGAAAATGCATAAAGATATCATTAAAGTTGCCTCAAATTTTTAAAAAGATACTTAAAGTTTGTGGGCATTCTATTACCGTCTAAACAATTTTGAAATGATATTATTATCTCTTTTTTGGCCATATGGCATAGAGAGTGAATCCACTCTCTTAAGAGAGAGTGAAAAAATAAAGAAATGACTAAATCTTTTATTTGTACAGATTTTTTCTTTATAAACGTATTATTATTATTATTATTATTATTATTATTATTATTATTATTTTAAATTGTCTTAATTTTTTTGAAAATTCTTTGCTTCTTTTATTTCTCTTCATGACCCAATCTCCATTTTTCAATACACCATTAATAATATTATTCTTCTACATTAATAATATCATCCTCTATCAACGAAAACACACTCTTCTCCATTTCTAATTTCAAAACTAATCCATTTTGAAAAGAAAAAAATCATTCACTTCTTTCACCAAAAACGATCGAGAACTCACTGCAATGACAACCAACTTCGACCAACAAGCTCATCATTAGCCGATGAACTCCCTCCACCCCTCCTCTCCCAACTCTATTGAAAACAACTGCTAAAGAGACCTCCTTTCCCGTCCGAAATTTTGCCAAAACATACTCATCAAAAGTCGTCTTAACTCCTATAAAAAATCCATAACCCAATAATCAAATCGACCTTCGATGAACTACTCATACTAATACTCCTTCAATTCCACCATGATAATTCAATAATTGCTCCCTCCAACCTCCACCATTAATGATTCTATCCGGCTAGTTCATTTTGAGAAGTGTAATCAAATTATAAGAAAGAGAAAAAAGGAAAAGAAATAAGAAATATTAGAAAAATGGAAAAAAAATAAAATATATTTTAAATTAAATTAATATATATCAAGTAAAGATTGATGTGTGATTAATACTTGCCCTTTAAAATTAAAATTGATAAAAAAATTAAAAAATAATATTATTTTAAAATTATTTATGATTAATAGAACGCCACAAATTTTAAGAGGGTTCTTGGATTGACTTATTTTTAAGTGTTCTTGGTTTTTAAGCACCTTTTTTTAATTTAAAGGTATTTGGCAAAGACAAAAAGTGTTTTTAAGCACTTTACTTTATACTTAAAAAGTACTCCTTCCGTCTCATTTTATGTGTCATAGTTTGATCGAGCACGGAGTTTAAGAAATAAATAAAAACTTATTTAATTAAATTATCCTTTAGTGAAATTATCTCTTTAAATAGTTATCAAATAAGAAAAATTAACATTCTTTTTTAAAACAAACAAAAGAAAAATGATGATACAAAAATAGAATGGAGAAAGTACAAAAATAAATCAAAAGCCAAAAGTAAGGTACTACCTATTTTGACTTTTGACTTTTAAGTCACGTAAAATAAAAGAAAGGCCCGCCCAAACACCCTTTGAGTTTTCGACATAATTTAATGGTGCATCTTTTTATCTAACTAGTTATATCGCATGTGCCTCGCACGTGTAACATTTGATTATTTAAAATTAGATGATTTTATCTATTGAGAAAATTTTTAATGAAGTGTAAAAAGTTCAAATCATTTTTTAAAGATCAGAAAAGGGCCTAAAATGCCCTTCAACTATATAAAATGATGCAAAAACGCCCTTCGTCTACCTATTAGGCCTAAAATGCCCTTTTCATCTACCTATTGGGCCAAAAATATACTTCTCACCTACCATTTGGACCTAAAATGTCCTTCCTGTCTACCTTTTAGGCCTATTTTGCCCTTTTATTTAGGCAAATTACATGGAAAGGTTGTCCGTAAAACTTAATTACATAATTAATAGTATTTTTTTAATATTACAAAAAATAAAAATTCTTTTTTTACATAAATAGCCATTTAAAAAGATCAGAAAAAATAATTATAATTTCTAATTTAATGTTATAACTAATTATCAATTCACCTTAATTTAAGATATATATTTTCAATTTTCAAATTAAAAGTGAAAAAGATAATCTCTGCTTTCAAATCTTTCTCTCTTATATTAAAAATTTTAATATTTATAAATAAGCTAAGTATTTCATTATTTGCTCGTGTATGTTTCATTTTGTTTTCATGTATGTTAACATCTAGTATTATTTCATTATCGTGTATTTTTAATTCTAATATAACGAGTTAACAATAATTTTTTATGGATAAATATTTATGAAATAAAAATCATCATGTTACAAGTACATATATACCATGTATTTTAATTGTATAAAATTTATGTCAAAGTCAAATTATTATTATATTTTTATATAATTTATGGAAGTACTTTTCTTTTTAAAAAATTATTTATTAAATATAAATATATATTTTCAGTATTACATGGTATAAATATTTTTATATCTAAACTATACCATGTATGTTTATGGTAAAAATATAATTTATATGGTATAAATATAATTTGTATAGTGTAAATATACCATGTATTTTTATGATATAAATATAATTTATATAATATATAAATATATCATATATTTTTATGGAGGTATCGTGAAAGCAAATAATCAAAATGAAAAACATAAAATTTTGATATAGTATATAAAAATGTCTTTCCGTATAATTTGCCTAAATAAAGGGTAAAGTAGCCTCAACAGGTAGACGAAAAAGGCATTTTAGGCCCAATGGGTAGGGATGAAGGGCATTTTAGGTCCAATAGGTAGAAGGAGAACATTTTTGCACCATTTCACATAGTTTAAGGACATTTTGAGCCCTTTTCCGTTTAAAGATTCTTCACACTTTAATATAATAATATAACATAAATATATATTTTACCATCAGAAGTATCAAATGATTGATAGATCATCACATTTACAATTGTTATGCAATACGGATTGTTATTGTAATTCTTTGATTTAATTGTCATTATTACAGAATAAAATAACAATTAAATTAAAGAATTACAATAACAATTTTAGAATAATAGTAATAAGTTATCTACTTATTGTAATTATTCCTCTTTCCTTTTAAATTATTTTAGGAAATTAGTATTAAGGTGTACTTTGGCCCCAAAAAGGTGTACCTTTTTTTCAATTTTTTCTTCCTTTTTTTTTTTCATATATTTTAGTACTCAATAATTTTTAACTTACTAATAATTCTTACCATATATTGTGTTGTATCATATATTTTAATACTTCTTAATTTTTAAAACTTATCATATATTTTAGGACTCCTTATTTAAATTTAATAATAATGACAATTAAATTAAAGAATTACATAACAATTTTGGAATAATAGTAATAAGTTATCTACTTATTTTAATTATTCCTTTTTCCTTTTGAACTTATTCTAGAAAATTAGTATTAAGGTGTACTTTGGCCCAATTCTTTAATTTAATTGTTATTATTTCAGAATAAAATAACAATTAAATTAAAGAATTACAATAACAATTTTAGAATAATAGCAATAAGGTATCTACTTATTTTAATTATTCATTTTTCCTTTTGAACTTATTCTAGGAAATTAGTATTGAGGTGTACTTTGGCCCAAAAAAACGTGTACCTTTTTTACAAGTTTTTCTTCTTTTTCTTTTCAGATATTTAGTATTTAATAATTTTTAATTTTCTAATAATTCTTACCATATATTATGTTGTATCATATATTTTAATACTTCTTAATTTTTAAATTTTATTATATCTTTTAGGACTCCTTTTTTTCAAATTTAATAATAATGACAATTAAATTAAAGAATTATAATAACAATTTTAGAATAATAGTAATAAGTTATTTACTTATTTTAATTATTCCCTTTTCCTTTTAAACGTATTCTAGGAAATTAGTATCAAGGTGTACTTTGGCCCGAAAAACCCATGTACCTTTTTTTCAAGTTTTTCTTTCTTTTCTTTTTTTCATATATTTTAGTACTCAATAATTTTTAATTTTCTAATAATTCCTACCATATATTTTTTTGTATCATATATTTAATATTCCTTAATTTTTAGAACTTACCATATATTTTAGGACTCCTTATTTAGAATATTATAAATATGATTAAATAATAATTCTACAAAAATGATAAAATGATTATTTTATCAATTGTGGAGACGTTTATTAAAGAGCAAAAAGTTCAAATCACTCTTTTAAATGTCTTCACACTTTTAATATATTATAAATTATAAATATAAATATAGATTATAGACAGAAAATTGCATGTCATAGACCCAAATATGGGTGACTTTAGATATTTGACCCCAATAAGAAATATCTTTAAAAAATAATCTTCCTTACTTTTTAAGTATAGTACAAGTATTATTTTGCCCCTCTACACCTCAAATATATTTTTTAAACTTTCCATACTTATTTGTCTCTCAAATTTTATCTTTTATTATTTTCACTTTTTATTTTTTCTTTTAATTTTATTATTCTATTTTTTTATTATTTTCACTTTTTTCCTTTAATTTTCTTATTCTATTTTTTATTATTTTCACTTTTTATTTTTTCCATTAATTTTATTTTCATTTTTTAATTCATTTGTCCCAACCTTTATTTTTTTCTCCAGGATTATGTATATCTTTATTTTTTTTTAATTCATTTATCTTTAACCTTTATTTTTCTTTTATTTTTTGTTTTTATAAGTTCTTTTTTTTTCCCCATATTTTTCTCAAACTTTATTTTTATTTTTTGCTCTCATTTTTTATTTTTTCAAAATTTTAAATTCTTCGCTTTTTTTCTTAATATTTATTTTTTTTGCCTTTTTTTTCTCACTCTTTTTATATATATTTTAATTTTGTTTGATTGTTTTTTTCTTTTTTCAGTTCTCTTTTTTTCCCTCATTTTTCTCAAACTTTATTTTTATTTTTCCTCTCGTTTTTATTTTTCTCTATTTTCTTAATTCTTCATTTTTTCTTCATCTTTATTTTTTTCTTTCCTTTTTTTTCCAATCTTTTTTTAATTTCTCTATTTTGTTTGATCGTTTTTTTCTTTTTTCTCAACTTCTATTATATTTTGCTAATAAATAAAAAATTAAATAATCTGCAAAAGTATCTTCTTTTTTTGACATCAAAGCAAATTTAAGGGCATGAATTTTTGTTACAAAGTTCTTTAAAAATTCTTGAGATAAGTCGTGTCTCTAAGGCGAGAGTTGTAGAATATCTCATACATAAAGACATAATGTGGTAGTGTCAACTCTTGCCCGTGGGGCATAGTTTATTATTTGAAAGTCCTTGAGATAAGTCTTGCCTCTAAGGCAAGAGTTGTAGAACATTCCATAAATGAAGACATAATGTGGTAGTGTCAACTCTTGCCCATGGGGCATAATTTGTAGTTTGAAAGTTTTTGAGCGAACTCTTGCCTCTAAGGCAAGAGTTGTAGAACATCTCATAAATGAAGACATAACGTGGTAGTGTCAACTCTTGTCCGTGGGGCATAATTTGTAGTTTGAAAAGTCCTTGAGCTAATTAAGTCTTGTCTCTTAGGCAATAATTGTAGAACATCTCATAAATGAAAACATAACGTGGTAAAGTCAACTCTTGCCCGTAAGACATAATTTGTAGTTTGAAAGTCTTTGAGTCAAGTTTTGCCTCTAAGACAATAGTTGTAGAACATCTCATAAATGAAAATATAATGTGGTAGAGTTAACTCTTGCCCGTGGAGCATAATTAGTAGTTTGAAAGTCCTTGAGTTAAGTCTTGCCTCTAAGACAAAAGTTGTAGAATATCTCATAAATGAAAACATAGTGTGGTAGAGTTAACTCTTGCCCGTGGGGCATAATTTGTTGTTTGAAAGTCCTTGAGCTAAGTCTGGCCTCTAAGGCAATAATTGTAGAACATCTCATAAATGAAAATATAACGTGGTAGAGTCAACTCTTGCCCGTGGGACATAATTTATTGTTTGAAAGTCCTTGAGCTAAGTCTTGCCTCTAAGACAATAGTTGTAGAACATCTCATAAATGAAAACATAACGTGGTAGAGTCAACTCTTGCCTGTGGGGTATAATTTATTGTTTGAAAGTCCCTGAGCTAAGTCTTTCCTCTAAGGTAAGAGTTATAAAATATCTCATAAATAAAAATACAATGTGGTAGTGTCGACTCTTGCCCATGAAACATAACTTGTTGTTTGAAAGTCATAAGTCTTGCCTCTACAATGTAGTAGTGTTAACTCTTGCCCATGAAACGTAGCTTATTGTTTGAAAGTCGTAAGTCTAACCTTTATAATATGATAGTGTCAACTCTTGCTCACAAGATGTAACTTGAATGGAAGAAATCGAAGAAAAAAACAAAAAAAAAACAAAATTCCGGAAAAAGAAGAAAATGAAGAAAAATATTAAAAATTAAAAATCAAAGAAAATGTACAAGTTGAGAGAGAATAAGAAAAAAATAAAGGTTGATAAAAATAAAAAAAAAGATTAATTAAAAATAAAGGTCGAGAAAAATTTAAAAATAAAAAATAAAAAAAGTAAAAAAAGTTTTTTTCTTAATAAAAGTAGACGTTGAAAGGTGTAAAGAAAAAGAAGTAAGGGAAAAAATTAAAAAGAACCAAAAAAAAAGGGGAAAGAAAAAAATAAAAAATAAAAATAATATAAAAGAAAAATGAAAAAAAAAAAGAAGTTGAGAGGAAAAAAGAAAAAAGTAAGGGTTGAGAAAATTAAAAAAAAAATAAAAAAAAAAATAAAAGTAAAATTAAAAAGAGAAAAAAAATAAAAGTTGAAAGATATAAATATGGAGTTGTTATCTATGAGGATCATTTATGTAATTTACTCCATTAATCAGGAGCAATTTTATCCAAAAGAATATTAGTTAATAGGTAAAGACTATTTTTAGAAAGTTTTTTATTTGGAGCTAAAATTTGAAAGTCACCACAATTTGAGTCTATTTTTGAGATCGGTTATAGATACAGATTTATAATCACCAAAATTTCCTGAAAAACTCATGAATCCTTGGCTAAATACATATACAGGCCCTTAAATTATTTCACTTTTTCTGCATAGGCACCTCAATTAAACCATCTACTTATTGGACCCTTGGCTCCTTCACAAAATGTGTCAATTGAGCCCAATTGCTGACGTGACACTGACATGGCATGACATGTGTAATGCACTCTCCTAAAAGAGAGTGAGAAACCATTTTTAATTAAAAAAATTAAATATAAGCAATTCCAACCAATTAAAAAAATTACATTAAAGAATTTTTTTTTCAAAAAAGAAGAAAATAACCATCTTGTTCTTCTCCATATCTTCTCTCCATCAATGGCTTCCAGAGGCAGATCTATGTAGAAGGTTTGGGGTGACACAACACCCGCACTTCTCGGTTGAAACTTTGTATATTTATGTGTATATGTATCAGTTAATATATAAATATTACGCTTGACACCCACAATATCAAAGGAATTGGTGGTGCAAGTGGTCGAAATGGTTGGGTTTTACTCCAACAATGTGGGTGGGTTTTACTCCAACAATGTGGGTTCGATCCCCGCTCAACACTGTATTTTAAGTTTTAGCACTATACTGTCTATTTTCGATTAAGAAAAAACATATTGTGGCTATGAAGAATAGAACCCTTGACCTGACAAAGCACTTGACAATATCAATTAGGCAAGCCTTCATGTACTATCAACATTTGTTGATATATATAATTATAGTTTATTCTTTTAATATTGACTCCACTATCCTAAAACATCGTCGGAGTATACCTTATTGTTTAAAATAAGGTGGCACCCGGAGCTTCCGAATCCTGGATCCACCTCTGATGGCTTCTTCAAAAATCATTCACATATAAGTTGAGTGGCAAAGCATAATTAATCAACAAAATTAAACATAAAACCCCCCAACCAATTAAAAAAACACATTATAAAGAAATAAAAAAAAATAGACATCATCTTCTTCTTCATATCTTCTTCACCATTAATGGCTTTTTTAAAAACCATTCATATATAAATTGAGTAAGAAATCATAATTAATAACTTCTCGGTATCTTTTTCTCCATTAATGACTTCTTTAAAAAACACATTGAAGAAATAAAAAAAATAACCATCAGTTTTCCTTAATAAGATACAATTTATTTATTTTTTTACTTTCTTATTCAATCCGCGAAGAGGGCTTGGAGGGTCAATCAACGAAGGGTTTTTTTTTGGAAGAGAAGGCTGTTGGGGGTGGGTAAGGGGGCTGGGGGGTTTCAATCGACGAGAGGGGAGGGGTGTTTGGAAGAAAGGGTTGTAGGGGGTGGGCAAGGGGGCTGGGGGGTATTCAATTGTTGAAGGGCTAGGGGTGTTTGGAAGAGAAGGGCTGAAGCGGGAGTTAATTAGTTTATTTATTTTTTATTTAGATTTAATTTTATTAAAAAATTATTTTAAATTAAAATGTCACATGTCGTAATTTAATTCGCCACTTTGTCACATTATCAGTATGTATATTATACGTAGTTTATATTTTTTGTCACATTAATAAATTGGACTCAATTAAAATTATTTATGAAGAAATAAAGGGTGGTTATAGGAAAAAAATGAAATAGTTCGGCGGCAGTGTATGTATTCCGTTGAATCCTTTTTCCACCGTCCCTTCTTCCCACTAGGACCCCACCCCCACCTCACCTTTCTCTCCATACTTCCTTTTCGTTCTTTTTAGTTGTCATTATATCATTCTACTCATAGCACGCCAACACGTTCCTCTCTAAAATCTCTTTGTATTTTTGACTTTGTGGGGAGAGCCAAAAAAAGAGAAAATAGGGATAACCCAGAAGCTGAAATGGCAAGAATTCCAGTTGAATTGGAAATGCCATTAAAGTGGTGGGATGAAGTCAATGAATCAGTGGAATGGCAAGATGGGATTTTTTACTCTCTATGTGCTGCTTTTGCTCTTGTCTCCTCTGTTGCTCTTGTAATTATTTCTATCTCTCTCTTTCTCTGTGTATAAAAAGAAGATTGTATTTTGTTATTATGAATTTGAATTGGATGTGGCTAAATGTCAAAACATTGTCTTTTTCCTGAATTTACCAATCTTAGTGAAGTTGTGGAGTTTTATCTTGTGATTGATAACCGAGGATGATTTGTCAGGTTATCTATAGTATTTTGCCATTACTTCTTTTTCTATATTTCTTTCTCTATACTGCTTTTGACTGTTTATTCCTTGAGCTGAGGGTCTATTCAAAACACTCTCTCTACCTCCAAGCTAGATGTAAGGTTTGCGTACACTTTATCCTCCCCAAACCCCACTTTGTGGGATTACACTGAGTATGATGTTGTTGTAGTGAAGTTGGGGAGTTGAAAAGAGAAAATCCTTATGATTGAATTATTGTTTGGTTGATGATACAAAGTTCAATACTTGTTGTAGATAGGAATGTTTGGGTGCTAAAGTCTTGAGATGCTGTGGAAACTGAATATTGATTTCAACTTAAGGTTTTGATTTTGTTTGTTTACTTCCCTGTTGTTATTTTTATTATTATTCTATTCCTTACCAGGAACATGACTATTGAAAGTTATTTCAGTCAGTTAGTTATCCATTAGTTAGTTAATGGTAGTCAGTTACTGTTACATTGAGCTACTGTACAATATAGTTGAGAGTTAGTTAGATAATTGATGATGTGGAGCCGAGTGGTGAGCTGGCAATCATGTGCCATAAGTGTGATGTAGTTGAGCTAAGACCTAAGAATCTTTTAGACAATTCTAGAAGGTATACTCTATAGTCTAGTCTATAAATAAGACCTACAGCAGTTAGTTGCAGGCAATGTAAATAGTTTCTCTGATAGTTGAATAATGAGCAAATGTGCTTCTATGGCTTCTCTGTTTTCGTTATCTCTGTAAACTTCACATGGTATCAGAGACTTGGGTTGAAGATACTGAAAGATAGAGATTAGATCTCTGTTTAGCTGACTCTCTTAGAGTGCATTCATTGAATTTACAATGGCGCCAAAGATCGATCAGAGTGATCACTTGTTCATTGGAGCTTCAGATATATCTGGAGCTACATTGATTCCAATCAAACTGATTGGATCAGAAAACTATGGAATATGGAGCAGATCTATGAGGATCGCATTGCTGGGGAAGAGGAAGTTTGGTTTTGTATCTGGTGCGTGTAGCAAGGGCTTGTATAGAGAGGAATTACATGAGCAATGGGAGACCTGCAATGCTATAGTGTTGTCTTGGCTGATAGTGAAGATTTAGTGAGTGGCATTATGTATGCAACAAGTGCATATGAAGTTTGGGAAGATCTAAAGGAGAGGTTCAACAAGATGAATTGTGTGAGAATGTATCAATTACACAGGGAGATTAATGCCTTGTCACAAGGTACTGATTCAGTTGTTTCTTATTTTACCAAGATGAAGTGTCTATGGAATGAGTATGATGCAGTAATCCCTGCTCCCTCATGTGAATGTCCAAGGTCCAAGCATTATGCAAACCACCTGTCTGAGCTAAGGTTAATACAATTTTTGGGTGGTCTAAATGATTCCTATGATCAAGCTAGAAGACGGATTCTATTGAAAGGAGTCACACCTACTCTAAACTGGGCTTATGCTATGATAGCAGAGGATGAAATTTAACAGCTAGCTTGCCATTCTACTTCAAGTGATAAGTCTGATCCACTTGCAATGCAGGTTAATAGAAACTCAGAAATCACTTATAGAAATCAAAACTATAGAGGCAAGAAGTGTGACTATTGTCACTTAAATGGGCACACAAGAGAGAACTGTTATAAGCTGATTGGGTATCCTGCTGATTGGAAGTTGAAAAGGAAAACAATTAACGATACTGGAGGTTCAAGAGGTTTCATGTACCAGGGTTATGGTGGTGGACATGGTAATCAGTAATATGAGAAGCACAGGAGTCTGAGCAATAGTCATGGAAACCAGCACGTGAGTCAAGTTACCGCTCAATATTCATTAAGTGGTCTAAAGGAGTAAATCTCTAGTGGTGATGCAGGTTATATAGCTTCCACCAATCATGGAGATCATAAGGAAGAACAATACAGTAGCTAAGGGACAATGTTTCACAGAAAGAGAATATAAACAGATATTGGAACTTTTGTACAAGGATCATTAAGACATGAATCACACTAACATGTCAGGTATAGCTACATGTCTATTTTCTCATGCTATGCTAAGCAACAGGAATGGATAGTAGATTCTGGTGCAACTCATCATATTGCAGCTGATAATAAAAGAGTTCACATAAGAAATAAGACAACTCAAATAGGAGTGGATAAAGTGAATCTTCCAAATGGATCAAAGGTGAATATAGCTTATACGGGAGAGGCACTAATTTTTCAAGATGGTAAAAGATGTGTTGTTTGTACCTGATTTCAGACTGAACCTGTTATCAGTTTCCCAGGTCCCTAGACAGATGTCATGTTTTGTGTCCTTTTATCCCGACTTCTGTGCAGGTTGAAAGGGATTGGTAGAGAAAAATGAGGTTTATACATCCTCAAACGTCTCAAAGGTATGCTTGAGAAGAAGATTAACAATGAGAGTCCAAACAAGCTGGTAGCCGGGATCACAACAAACAACAACAATGTATGGCACAAAAGGCTTGGACATCCATCTATTCAAGTGTTGAGGTCACTAGATCTTTTAACTCATAATAAAGATGCTGAATTGTTGAATAAATGCAATATCTGTCCATTAGCTAAGCAGACCAGGTTGTCATTCCTTATTAGTGAGACTAAGTCAAATGCATGTTTTGATGTTGTGTACATGGATTTGTAGGGACCTTATAAAACCTCAGCTTTTGATAAAAAGTTCTATTTCTTGACTGTTGTGGATGAAGTTCTATTTCTTGACTGTTGTGGATGATTGTAGTAGGTATACTTGGATTCATTTACTACAACTTAAATCAGAAACTATTGTGGCTCTTAAAAGTTTTCTGGTAATGATTAAGACTCAGTTTGGAACTGGTGTTAAAGTCATCAGAACTGACAATGGTACTGAGTTTTTCAATACTCAGTGTGATGATTTGTTCCAGTCTCTAGGAATAATACATCAAAACAGCTGTCCTTATACATCACAACAGAATGGTGTGGTGGAAAGGAAGCATAGACAAATCCTAAACATAGGTAGAGCTATCAAATTTCAGTCACACATGCCTATTAAGTACTGGGGCTTGGCTGTTAAGACAGCTGTCTACCTAATGAACAAATTACCATCATCTTCTATTGATGGTAAAAGTCCATATGGGGTACTGTTCTCTAAACCACCCTCCTTAGAACATCTAAGAGTAATAGGATGTTTGTGCTATGCTTCCATATTGCCTAGAGGTGACAAGTTTACTGAAAGAGCACAACCAGCAGCATTGATGGGTTATTCTACTACTCAGAAGGGGTACTTATTATTGAACTTATTATCAGATAAATTGTTTGTTAGTAGAGATGTCACATTCCAAGAAGATATCTTTTCATTTGTTAAAAAGGGAAGTCGACACATACACATGGAGCCATTATCACCATGTACAGAGATCAGTGATGATCAAAGCTCAGTCAGTTCATCTGATCCTGGCGGTGATCACATCTTGAATGAAGAAGTATTGGAGCATGATGCACCCACAACTGGTCCATCAGTAGACATGTCAGATGACACACAACTGGATTTGGTTCATTCACGTACAGACAATGCAAATTCTAAAACACATCCACCTAGAAGAACACCTAGAGTGTCTAAGGAGCCTATTTGGATGAATGATTATGCAGTTCCAGGCAAGAGAAAAGGCACCAGATATCCTATAGCCAATTATCTGTCATACAAGAATACTACTCAAAATTATCAATGCTATGTGAACAGTTTTTCAAACTTAATAGAGCCTCAGTTCTTCAGTTAGGCTGCAACAGATGAAAGATGGGTCCAAGCTATGAAGCAGGAAATCCAGGCACTTGAAGATAATAATACTTGGAAAATAGTTGACTTACCTCCTGCTAAGCATGCTATTGGCTCAAAATGGGTATACAAAATAAAATACAAAGCAAATGGTGATATTGAAAGGTTCAAGGCAAGACTGGTAGCTAAGGGTTACAGTCAACAAGAAGGATTGGATTATCACGACACATTCTTTCCTGTGGCAAAGATGGTGACTGTCAGATGTGTGATTGCTTTGGCTGTATCAAAAGGGTGGACATTGTATCAAATGGATGTTTATAATTCATTCTTACAAGGGGATTTAGATGAGGAAGTATATATGAAAATGCCTGAAGGTTTTCAGCAAAAAGGTAATCACAAAGTTTGTAGATTGCTTAAGTCACTATATGGACTTAAGCAAGCTTCCAGTCAATGAAATATCAAAACTTACCTCAGTGTTGATAGATGCAGGTTTCATTCAAAGTGCTCATGAATACTACTTGTTCACATTAAAAAGAGCAAAGGGAATGGTAGGGTGCTGGTTTATGTAGATGATCTGTTGATCACAGGTGATAGTAAAGACATGATCATTGAAGCCAAGGAGATCTTGCACAGGAAATTCAAACTCAAGGATCTAGGGGAGCTCAAATACTTCCTGGGAATTGAAGTCTTGTCAAAACAAGGTGTTATATTGAATCAAAGGAAATATCTTCTTGAGTTAATATCAGAAGCTGGTTTGGCTGGTGCAAAACCAGCTTCTACTTTTATGGAGTCCAATGCTAGACTTACATCAGTTGACTATGATAATATAGCAGGAGTTACTGGTGATGTTATCTTGAAAGATGCAACTGTTTATCAAAGGTTAGTTGGTAAGCTTATGTATGCTACCTTAACTAGATCAGATATCAATTTTGCTGTTCAAACATTAAGTCAGTTCATGCAAAGACCAAAGAGATCTCATTTGGAGGCTGCATATAGAGTGATAAGGTACCTAAAGGGTTTTGTAGGTCAAGGTGTCTGTTTGAAAGCTCAGGCTGTTGCAGACTTGGTTTGTTGGTGTGACTCAGATTGGGCTGCATGCCCCAACACAAGAAGATCAGTTACTGGTTATGTGGTGCATTTGGTGGCTCACTCATATCCTGGAAGTCTAAAAAACAACACACAGTCTCAAGGAGTTCAGTTGAAGCTGAATACAGGAGTATGGCTACTGTTGTGGCAGAACTTACTTGGATAGAAGGTCTATTTGCAGAGTTGAATGTCCAGATTCACAAACCTATCATTTTGTTCAGTGATAGTAACTCAGCTATACAACTTGCAACAAATCCTATCTTTCATGAAAGAACCAAACACATCGAGATCGACTGTCATTTTATTAGAGACAAAATCAAAGATGGACTTGTTCAGCCCTTACATGTTTCAACACAACATCAGGTAGCAGATATCCTAACCAAGAGTTTGGGCCATGATCAACACTGTCACTTATTGAGCAAGCTTGGTGTGCTCAACATTTTGCACCCTTCAGCTTGAGGGGGAGTATTGAAAGTTATTTCAGTCAGTTAGTTATCCATTAGTTAGTTAATGGTAGTCAGTTACTGTTACATTGAGCTACTGTATTATATAATTGAGAGTTTGTTAGATAATTGATGATGTGGAGCCGAGTGGTGAGCTGGCAATCATGTTCCATAAGTGTGATGTAGTTGAGCTAAGACCTAAGAATCTTCTAGACAATTTTAGAAGGTATACTCTATACTCTAGTCTATAAATAAGACCTGCAGCAGTTAGTTGCAGGTAATGTAAACAGTTTCTCTGATAGTTGAATAATGAGCAAATCTGCTTCTATGGCTTCTCTGTTTTCGTTATCTCTGTAAACTTCACAATGACCTTGGATAGGAAATTATGAACGACATGGGTTAGGGTAGAAGATTAGTAAGCAGTTGAGGTTGTTCTTCCATATGCGTAGTCGTAGTATAAGTCTTGTAGTTTCTTGCTATTTCAATTGCTGTTACTTTTTATTGTTCCTTGTACTTGGATTGTTGTATTATTTTGTTTTAGTTACTTTTTTTTTTCAGAGTGCTTTGTCATTCCGTGTTTAGTATTTTGTTGTGGTTTCTCCACTTCTATAATTTTCTTTGAGATGAGGAAACAACCTCTATACTTCCGAAGGTAGGGGGAAAGTTTGTGTATGCATTACACTCTCTAGACCCTACTTGTGGGATTACACTGGCTGTGTTGTTGTTCCGTCTCTTCCCCTTTTTTTTGTGGTGAAAGTCTTTTTAGGAGCATATGTAAAGCAGGATTGGCAATGGTTGTTTATATAGTGTAGTGTGCTTGAGGGTTTCCAACTAAGGCATTTAGAAAGCTATTGATGATTCTAGTTCATGGTTTAAACTGATTCTAACGCATTGACATGGTTAATTACAAGGGTAGGGAATATGTAGATTAGATTACACTGTTAAGTTTGAAGTCAATATATCTCCTTTGGACCCCCCTGCTTCTGGAAAAGAATCGATTCTTTCTTATGAGTCATAATCAGTCCATGATAGTCCCAACAAAGTGCAGCCTCTCAAATTATTATTGAAGAGATGATGGCGATGAACGAGGCTGAAGAGGCGAATACAATAGATGAAGAACATCTTTTAGAGCCAAACTTGGATGTGATTGCTGAAGAGAGTGCTGATCCTGTTAAGAGTCCTTTGATGGAGATCCTGTTAATGAAATTTTGGGTAGTGAGGTGGAAAAAGATCATGCAACATCACAATTGATGCTCCTTCTCAGAGATTAATACTTCCTTGTTACGATAATGGCCCATTCAATATCCAAGAGAGCTTAAACTTCATTGACGTTTCACGCTGAGTGAAATCGAATATGGTAAATTATGTCATCAGTTGGGTGTCAAGGCAGATGATCAGGAGAATGATTAGCTAAGTCTCCTAATGAGAATTGAAAGATACAGAATAGCAAGACCTAAAGGCACAAAATAAAAGCCTATTGCCATAGAAGAGGAATCAAAGGGAGTTAGAGGGGTTGAAGAATTTTGGGGTCAATTATGGAGACGAAGGCAGGAAGTAGAGATAGGGGAAGGAAGGCCATCACATGTAGACGATGAAAAATTAAAATGTTATGCTGGAAAGTTAGGGGATTGAATGATGCCGTAAAAAGGAGGTTGATGAAGTCTTTGTTTAAAAAATGGAGAGCTGAGATAGTTTGTTTGAGCGAGGCAAAATTGAAGCAGTGTAATACTGTAATTGCTCCTTGATTAAGATGAATGGGTAAGCAGATGGATGAGCTGGTTAGAGCTCGAGGTAATAGGAAACACTGTGGGATCTATAATTATGTGGTATTAAACAAGATGGATTGCAGTGAAAAGTTGGCGGGGGAACATACAGCAAATGTTTTTTTAGAACATAAATATTCTGAGTTAAATGTATATTTTCTTTGGTATATGGGCCTTGTGATAGAAAGAGGAGAAAGAATTTTTAGGAGGAGCTTGGGGCTATTGCAGGATGAGAAGATTGCCCTACATTATCTGTACTTTTGGATAGATGGAAATGTTGTTTTGGATTTCATAGTCTGTTGGACTTACTCGGCTGTTTAGGATTTTAATGTAGTCAAGGTCAGCCTTTTTCCTTGTAATCTCACAGTATCAACATGATACTGTTTTCCATAAAATATTACCTTATCAAAAAAGGAACTTCATAATTATTGAGATACAATAATTAAGATCAAATATCTAATTTTCATCCTTTCCAGTCCCATGCACTATCCTCTAATTTCTGCACAACCTTCACAGGGTTTAGTGCAAAATGGTTGCTTTTGTTAGCTTTTTCCCAAATTATTCCTAAACAAATGATTGTCTTAATGCTATTTGTAAGTTGTCTGATATCTCATTGTCAAAATGTTTAGCTTTTTCTAAGGTTTGTGATTGGTATATAGTGAAGTTGTTTGGTGTGCATTTATGGATGTTGAAATCTTTTCTGACGAGCATGCAGTTCTCAGGTACCATGACTTATTAGTTGCATGCCATTAGTGTTGTATCTCCACGACTCTCTATTAGTCTTGGGGCTTCTGGTTGAGTGTGTGTGTTGACCGTTTGCAGATTCAATTAGTTAGAATACAATTGAGAGTACCTGAATATGGTTGGACAACACAAAAGGTTTTCCATTTCATGAACTTTGTTGTAAATGGAGGTAAGATAGAGTTAGCCTAAGTAACTATCTTATGATTTTTGCCTCAGTGAATTAATTTTAAATGTACATCTACTTTTCTCAGTCCGCGCCATTGTCTTTGGATTTCACAAAGAAGTGTTTCTGTTCCATCCCAAGGTAAGTTCTGCTGTGTTCATGTGCTGTTATAATAGCATTTGACAATGTATGTTTACTTGAATATATTGCCTGTTTAATAATCATTTCCTCCTAGGTTTCATACCTGTTAATTTTGTTGTTTCTGAAGTAAATAACCCCCCTACTGACTAATCTTATGTTTAATACTAATATACTGTCAATAGCGGCTAGTCTTATATATTAAACATGAGAGCTTATTTGATTGAACTTGTTTAGATCATTTGTTTCATATTACTTCTGAAGGTCCTCATAATTGCTCCATCTTCTACAGGTCTCAGCTATTGGGACTATTTGGCTGTGATAAGATTGAGCAAGTTCTTTAAATTTATGGATACTTTTTCGAACTGTATCATCTCTGTTAATATTTAGTTGTTACCTCCAACATTTAGCTCTAAAAGCTTTTTGTCCCCTATGAGTTTATGCGAGGGATTAATTAATCCACCGATAGCAACTCGATAGCCATGGTTTTCTGCCCTCTTACTTAAAATTATCTTTACTTGACTAAATTTATGCATGAATAGTTGGTATCATTAAACTTAGCTTGACACAGAACTGTTGAATGGTCCTAAAGGCAAGAAATCATGTGATAATTACATTAGAATAAGAATTCATTTTGAATGGAACTCCAAGGCTCATTGTTGTGATAGATGTTTCATCCATTATTATGTTTTTAGTGTTGATGATGTGAGAAGAAGAATTTAATACATGCCACCGCTGCCACTTGAGCGGCTTCGTAACTGTTTGCCAATTGATGTTAACATTTACTCCATGTTAAACCAGGTGTTGACTTTGGTATTATTGGATCTACCAGGCCTGCTTTTTTTCTCAGCATATACACTTCTTGTTCTATTTTGGGCTGAGATATATCACCAGGCAAGTGAATGTGTAGCATCCTCCGAGCGTAATATTGACCCGTCAATTCCTAACTGTTGTCTTTGTACAATGAGCAGGCTAGAAGTTTACCAACGGATAAGCTGAGAACCTTCTATATTTCAGTAAATGGTGCAATATATTTCATACAGGTTCGCTTCATACTTCGCTTCCTCATTTACTAGCAGGCTTTGTTGTCGCTTAGTGGGCATATACGCTGGTTTAGATATTGGTAATTATTTTTTTTATAATGTATATTTATTTTGCTTATAGGGATATGAAATATATTGAGATATCTAGGGAATCCATCAATCTCAGGTGGTGTTTTCTAGTCAATAACCACTTGCATTTAGGTGGTTGTTTCTCATTAATATCAAGCGCTTCTCAGTCCTTTTAAGTGTTGGGTCCTATTCATCTTTAGATGACCCTACTTTGGTTAATGGAGTTCTTTTTTCTTTTCCCTGAACACAAAGCTAGAGGTCATATCCGATTTCCCTTCTTCTTCGTGTCTGTCTGTATCGCACAGCTGGTCGACGCCAGCTGTAATTGTTGAAAATAGGAGGCCAACCAAGATCCCTTTATTGTTAAAGAAGAACTGACATTTCTAAAGATAACGTAGTCCATTATTCTTGATTTCTAGGTGAATAACCTGAACCAACTCCCTTGCACCAAATTAACACGCCATCGAGTCTGTATACCTCTATCTCAGTATATATATTCCTGAAAAAATGGTTTTGCATCAGGCTTGTATTTGGGGGTACCTCTGGATGAACGATAACAGCACTGTGGTATTCATTGGGAAGATATTTATAGCAGGTGAATCTTTATATTCATTTTCTCACATACTCTGAAGATTAGAACTGTTTCCAGAGTTTAGTCTTTCTCATTAATCTATCATTTCATTACATTTGGTGCAGTTGTGTCATTTATAGCTGCATTAGGTTTTTTGCTGTATGGAGGAAGGTGAACTAACTGCTATTTTTTGGCGCATTTATCTTCTTAAGCCATACAACTTTATGTCATTGACCGTGGCTTAGAGCCTTAGACATACTGATTTTGTATACTTCTTGTGGACTTCCATCTTTTTACTATCATCAGGTTATTTTCTATGTTGAGACGCTTCCCCATCGAATCTAAAGGGAGAAGAAAGAAGCTTCATGAGGTTTGCACTTCCACCCATTTGTCTTTTTACCTATGTAGCTCGGACACTCAAAATGGTGCCGCACCCATGTCGGAATGTCCAACACTCAACTGTCAATATTTTTCGTAGAGTCCAAGCAACATAGCTTCTTACTATATGGAAAGAACTTGTTTTGGTGTTTCATAGACTGGTGTAGTGCAGTAGATGCATGCATAATACAACAACATACCCAGTGTAATGCCACAAGTGAGGTCTAGGGAGGGTAGTGTGTACGCAGACCTCACTCCTACCTTGGAAGATAGAGAACCTGTTTCCGATAGTAAATGCATGCATGTAATCTTTTTCCCTAAAAACCAAAATTATTCTTCTCTCTGCCCACCAGTGGGAATTATTTCTTAAACTTTGAAGTCTAGGAGTAGTGATGGTTTTGCTTATTCCCTTCTGGGACATTCCAGCTATAACAGATATGTAAATTTGCTATAACAGCCATACTTGACCGCAAATGTCTTCCTACGTGAAATAAAACAAGATATGGAAGTTTATCACTATTCTGCAGATTATAGCTATATATCTATTGGAAATACTGAAATGATAAGAACAAATGATACAACAAGAATTGTTGTCTCCTTTTAATCAGATACATGAACTTGGAGGCATTCCTGTCATTCACCCAAACAGTGGTATGGCTTTTGAGGCTGATGGGATATCATCATCTTCCTATTCAGTTCCTGATAGATGTGTGTTTAATTGAGCACGGTGGAATGATAAAATCTGCTTCTGCAAGTTGTGATGTCTGTTGAAGTTAGCACTTCAATCATCACGGGAACGGTCAAAACTCGAAAGCTAATTTGATGTATGTAAACAGAAATGGGCAAGGTGACTGTATAAATTGAGAAAGAACTATGTGCACTCACTGCGGTACTGGGCAAATGGGAATACAACCAGTTATTTGAAGTAAATGCCAAACTGGATCCACCTTAAGCACTTTCTTTTTGGGGGGGTTCATCTACAGATGAACAAATAAAGAACTGGGCAGCCTGGTGCACAAAGCATCCCATACTCACACAGGGTCTGGGGAAAGGCCGTACTCCAAGGGGTGTGACGTAGATAACCTACCCTAGTTCAAACATTCGTGGATGAACAATAAAGAACTAAAATTGGTAATTACGGAATCTCACTGGGGTTCTTAGAAAGATGAGATTCTTGTCATGATTTATTAGCTAAGGGAATGCCTGTATTTTTGTAATGGAACTGGAAGATGAAATGCATGCACAAAATATCTACACCTGCCGACTTCAACGAAACATTTTCTTGGGCTACATGCACAAAACATCCATACTCACACAGGGTCTGGGGAAAGGCTGTACTCCAACAGATGTGACGTAGATAACCTACCCTAGTGCAAGCATTCATAGATGAACAATAAAGAACTAAAATTGATAATTGCAGAATCTCACTGGGGTTCTTAGAAGATAAGATTCTGAAATGCATGCACAAAATTGCTACACCCACCTACTTCAATGAAACATTTTCTTGGCCTACCTGCTTATTCTTAAAATCCTTTTACTTCTACCAGTTAAACTATTCCCTTGTTAATTTGATACGATTTTGTCAGGTCTGAAGTTTCACTTATGTTAGAGTTGAATGCACGCATAAATGTTATAATTAATGCATAGTAGTTCTCGAGATCTCTTACTCTATGGTGATTCACATGGACATGACGTATATGTATGATTGCAGGTTGGATCTGTAACTGCCATTTGTTTCACTTGTTTCCTCATTAGATGCTTTGTGGTAAGACTCTTTTCCCCTCTCCTTTCTCTCCTAAATACTGTTAGCATTTTGGTTTTCACCAATTTAATGGCCTCCTTGTGCCATTTCAATTTGCATAAATGTGCATCAAGACAACTCTCTCAGCTCGCATGGGCACCAAGGTTTAATTGGTTGCTTTTGCAAGTGAGACACTAAATGCTGTAGCTATTTTGAAATAACAAGATGTGAGTTAAGTGCACCCTTGCCGCTATTCTCACCTCCTGGAAAATGATAAGAGAACAGAATGACACAATCACATGAGGATGCCAAGAGTAGAAATTTGATACAGAAAAGGTTAGGTTTAATAGCAGCTGTTGTTTTGAGCCTAAATTCAAACTCGGCTTAGTATGTTAGTTAATTCCTTTTCAGCATTAATAGTATCCAACCAGTGATCAAGTCCTCTGTCACACGATCTTATTGTCTCTGTGAACCAGCTTTCATGTCTGTACATCTTCTTTGTTGCTGCTAATCTTTCTCAATATAGGTTGCGTTATCTGCTTTTGATGCTGATGCGTCACTAGATGTCTTGGACCATCCAGTTCTAAATTTGATATACTACGTGGTACACATTGTTTCCTTTTCCATGCACCTTGGACACCCTCCGACCTTCTCTCCTCTCTTTCTGTCATCTCTCTGTCTCTAAAATGACACTTTTCCCTGTGGCAGCTCGTGGAAATTCTTCCTTCAGCTCTTGTGCTCTACATCCTGCGGAAACTGCCTCCGAAAAGAGTGTCTGCTCAATACCACCCTATCCGTTAGCTGCAGTGGACATATATCTTCTATCCTACAACTTCTCGATGGTTGCAGCATGCAATTGAAGTTAGTGTAGTTCTGCAAGGAGGTATGGAGCCGCAGAAAAGGATCCAGGAGTGTAAATCGTGGAAAGGCGGGAAATATCTCAATTCATTTTGCTAGTTGCAGAGGGCTATTGTGCTTACATGTCTTGTTTCTTTTTGAGTTTGAAGTTTGAAGATGAAAATTTGTATATTAATGGAACAAAGAAAATCATGAAAATTGTTATCATCACTTCAATGAGATTGGTTTTTTGTCCTTTGGTTTCATATCTTGTACCATTTCATTGTTAGTCCATGTCCTGTACTACAGTATCCCTTTGTATTTGTAATCATAATTAACCTATTGATGAATAATGTGATATCCCTGAAGTGATTTGATACTCATTTTGCTTGTTTGATATACACTTTGGGACTATTGATTTGGATTTGCATTGTAAAGTTTCATTTGTGGGTGGGGATTGTTACCCAGTAATGAATATGATAATCCTGTAAGTGACTTTGATACTCATTTCAAGTTCTTGTCAGTTTCATTTTGCTTTCTAATATACTCTCTACGTCCCTTTTCCCTGACTTGATATAATTTGACGTGACACAGAGTTTAAAAAAGAAACACTAATAAAACTTGTGTTCTAAAAAATTAGTAGTAAATATTTCTGTGGATATAAATTTTTTCATTAAAGATAAACATCTTAAAGTTGAACGGTTACTTCTTTCGTTTCTGAATATGTAGCCTTTTTATTTTGTTTCTAAATAAGTGAATTTAGATAATCGAATCAAAAAAATATAAATGATGCTATCTAAGTTTTATCTTCAAAGGGAAAAGACATAAAATGCTCCTTGACTTTGTCCCAAAAAATTGATTGCACACTCAAATTATTGAAACGATCTATTACCCACTTATGTCATTCAAAAGTGAATTTATTTACACTCCAAAAGCTGATGTGGCAATAAATTAAAAACAAAAAGAAACAGAAGTATTTTTGGCTTTTTTTCTTTTAAAAATATAACCACATTGACTTTTTTACCAATTAAAAAAAGGGTTAAAAATTTGCAAGGTAAAGTTCATCTTCTAAAAAAAGGCAAAATGGTTCAATGGGCCCCTGTACTAGGTCGGTTTTGTAAGTTGGACACTTCTACTCACATGTTTGTCATCTGGACCCCTGAACCCATTAAAAAGATATATTTTGCATCATTTGACCGTTGACCGAGCCTACGTGGCATTGAAATTGCTGACTAGAACGAAGAGCGTGAAGACACTCGCCTAAGATGCGAGTGGGGATCAATTTTTAATCAATTTTATATTAAAATAATTTTCAAAAAATAAAAAAGGCCACTCAACTTTTTTTCAATTTTTTTAATTTAGAAATATTTTTAAAAATTAAAAAAATAATAAATTTAGAAAAAAAAATAAAAAATTCCTCCTTCCCCTCCCCCTCCCCCCGTCCAGCCATCCCCTACCCCACCCTTTCCCGCATCGACCCCAGCCCCCTCTCCCCCACCCCCCACCCTCCACCCTGCCCCACCCCACCTTACCCCCATCCCCGTCCCAATACCCTTATTCCCAGCACCCCAACCCCGTTTTCAGCACCCCACCCCACCCCAATACCTCCACCCTACCCCCAGCCCCTTTCCTAGCACCCCCACCCCCATCCATCCCCATTCCCAGCACCTCCACCCCACCCTAGCCCTATTCCCAGCACCCTCCACCCCACCCAACCCCATCCCAACACCCCCACCCTACCCCAGCCCCATCCCAGCACCCCCACCCATCCCAGCCCCGCTCCCAGCACCCCCACCCCACCCAGCCTTGTCCCAACACCCCCACCCCATCCCAGCCCCTTTCCCAGCACCCACCCCACCCCCAGCCCCGTTCCCAGTACCCCCAATTCAAATTTTATTTTATTTTTTAAATTTTTTCTCTCAATTCAAATTTTTTCATATTTTTTTGGGATTAAAATTTAAATTTAAATTTTCTAAATATTTTTTGGGGATTAAAATTTAAATTTGAATTGAAAGTGAGTGATAGTGGATATTAAAAAATTAGTGAATTTAATGAATAAACTTGAAAAAACTTAAAGTTTTTGTGAATTTGTTAAAGATATTCAAATTTAAAAATTGAAAATTCACTATGTTTGTATATATGAATTTATAGTTAAAAATTTAAATTAGTTGGAGAAGAATTTTAATTATTTGGATTGAATTTGATGTTTAATTTGTGAGCAAAAATAAAAACATGATTATTCAAATTTTTCTACAATTTATAATTTTTTCTTATTTAATTAAATTAATTTTAATATTTAATTTGTTATGTAACATTTTAAAAATGACTTGAAATTTAATGAAATGCTTGAAAATGATGTGGCAGATGACGTGACACACGTAACAGCTGACGTGGGAGAGTGTGTTACACTCTCCAAAAAAGTGTTTACAATGTTGCTTTTTAGTGGGTTCAGGGGTTTAGATGACAAACATGTAAGTAGAAGTGTCCAACTTACAAAATCGATATAGTACAAGGGTTCATTGAACCATTTTGCCTCTAAAAAAATAAGAAAATCAATTTGAGCTCAATGCTTAAAATTTTATCTCTTTGTTATTTGGTTGATATTGTTGGAGAGCATAAGTTGCAGCTCTTTCATCAATATTGTTTATTCCTATTTGAACAAAATAAAAACTAAAAAAAAAAAAAAGAAAAAGAAAAATCCATAGCCCTCTCCTTCATTAACAACCTTCCCTTTTTTTTTTCTCATTTTATTCCTCTTCTCTTCTCCGTTTTTCTTATCACTTCCATTTTACTCTTTTATATCTATTTTCTCTCGTTAATTGAATATTTGTTCCTCACTACTTAGTAATGGAATTGGAGATTGATAAAAAAAAAGTAGTAGATATGATTTTACTTTTGTTGATTGAAAATGATAATGTTGTGATCAGAGGCGGACCCATGTGGTTAGTCGAGGGTGTACGTGCACCCGGTAACTTTTTTTTAAAAAATCGTACATATATATCCTACTAAAGAGTTAATATATATAATTGTGCACCCTCAATAACAAAAAATGTCTGGGTGCGCTGGTTCTGAACTTATATGCTGGCATCCTTTGGGCCCCGACGTTGCGGGTTTGATTCTTGATAAATGCCTCTTTTTTTTTCATTTACCTAACATAGTAACATTTAATTGCCACCAGTTCAGCTGGCCCCACAACACCTAAAGTGGAAACTAGAATTACAAGGACCAATTTCAATTCTCTACTCCCCTAAATTTCAAGCCCTATTCTGTATTTCCCAAATTCCCCTAAAAGTCAAACTCCTTGAAAAGTGAAAACTAGAATTACAATTTCAATTCTCCATTTGACCCTAACAGGTATACATCTCTTCCTTTTTTTTTTTTTTTTTTTTATTTAACTTTGAATAATGTTAAATCATAAATGCTTTTAATATTTATTTATTGCTTAAAAGTTATAGTGTGTAAAATTTATTTGTATTTTTTTTCTTGCTTCTATTTAAGTTTATGGACTTTGATTAAAAATAAATAATTAATTTTATTTATATTCTCGATGAATTTTTTATTTTGTAGAAATTTGTTATTGATTCTTGTGAATTGAAAATTTGAAATGGATAGATATTATTCTCCTCAACCATGTTCTAGTTTTAAAGATAATTCTCATCGCCTTTGCAAAAGCAAAAAAGGACAAAAAAAGCTTCAAGGTCCATTATATTTAAGCACAAATTACAAATAAAGCGTGAGATTTAACAAAAATAAGCATAAAGGAGAAAAGATATAAACATATGTCTAGTTCAAGACTAATAATATAAGCATGAATGACAAATATATGAACACAGAAATCGTTTTTTTTATTAAGTGAAATATCAATTGTTAAATGTTCGTATCTCCAGAAAAGCCTTATTGAACGTATATCTTATAAATTAGAATCTAAACTGCACATTAAACGAGGCGAGCGATCAACACAAATTTGAGTCTTTATTCAGAACTTATGCACGCCTTTGACAATACTGGTGCACCCCCAAACTTCAAATCCTGGATTCGCCTTTGGTTGTGATTTTAATGGCGAATACAAAAAATTGCGGTGATTATTATTGGCATTTCAATAATAACAATGGTGATGGTGTAATTTTCTTGATGAATCTTGTGAAGAAAATTAATATGCGATTTTTGACCTCGATTTTTTATGGGTCATCTTAAAATTTTCTTGCAAAGATTTGAACTTTTTTAGCATTATCTATATCTATAATCTATAATTTATATCTATATCTATAATCTATATCTATAATCTATATCTATAATATATTAAAAGTGCGAAGGGCCTTGGAAATGTCATTTGAACTTTTGCCCTTCATTAAAAGTTTTTATTTTAGACAAAATCGTATTTTCACTATTTTTCTTGATATTTAAAAATTGAAAACCGATTAAATATATTTATGGTAAAACTTTTCTTCTTTCCTTATTAGAAGTCATTAGAATTACTGATAATTAATACTTTTTCATTAATTTAATAATTCTAAATCAACTAAATTTGTTTTAAGAAGATTTGAAAAAATTAAAAATAAATATAAAAGTATTAGAATAAGAAAATTTAAGAAGCATTAAATTTTTAAAAGTTTTAAGTACGTAATAAGAATGTAATCAATAATTTTGTAAAGATTTGATTTTAAAAATAAAAAAGGACTTTAAATATAGAAAAAAAAACTGTACTACAAGTATGACTCAAATTGATGTGTGTCTCTTAGCCTTTGACAACAAAGGAAAAGAGGTACTGTATGACAAACGGCAAGGTGATGATATAATATATATATATATATATATATATGTGATTACACTAAAAAAATATGTTTATATTTATATTATTATATTAAAGTGTGAAGAATCTTTGAAAAGTGATTTAAATTTTTACACTTCATTAAAAAATCTCCGAAACAGATAAAATTATTTAATTTTAAATAATCAAACGTTACACGTGCGAGGCACGTCCGACTAAACTAGTTATGAAAAAAATGAGAGTTAAGTAAATTTGTGTATTTTTGATAATAATGAAATAAAAGATAAATAATTTATTAATAAATAAATAAAATAAGTATGAACATGTTGTCTCTATGGAAGATCTACAAATATGATAAAAAGAAATTTTTTGACAAGTTAAGGAATTTGGTAAAAGTGTTGTTGCAGTTTTTAATAGTAACAATATTTTGATGTAATTTAGAATTTGATGGTGGGTTTTGAGAAATTTTTATGATGGAGATATGAGTTTAGTGATAATAGCTTTAATGGTGATTTTTAATGGTGAATTGGTGGTGTATAGTGAAGAAGAAACAATAATAATGACATGAAATTTATTTATTTAAAATTTTTACATAATATTTGACGTGACAGTAACATGAGGATGATGTGAAACGAGTGTAGAACACCTTCCATCATGAGACTAATTGTATGTTTGTTAGGGTGTAAATAAATTCAATTTTAAGCAGTATAGGTGTAAGAAGTCATCTCAATAATTTGAGTGTCTGATCGACTCTTTGGTATAAGTTCATGATGAATTTGATGTATTTTTCCTTCTTTAAATAAAGAGTGTTTTACATAACCAAGAAATTACATCTTTTTAAAGATATTTATTAAGGATAAGTAAGTAAAAACTATCTTTATTTTTTAGGAACTAGAAATTTCTTAAGAGATGTCTAAGCTAAAACAATCACTTATTTAAAAACGAAGAAAATACTAAATATAAGAATGTGTTATTCTTTCTAAAACTGATTAAAATGAAAGTGTCATATGGATTGGACAAAAGGAGTAGTTCTTTTGGGTTCCCACCTGATCATGTAATGCCCACTTTGAGATTGAATTAATTTAAATTTGCATAATTTGAATTTAAAGGCCTCCTCATCAAATACAATTTCCTTTTCAAGGCTCAAACTCAAAATTTTAAATAAGGATGGATGAATACGTGTCTATAGAAGGTTAAGCCAACCAACATTATTGGTTCCTTAACAGACGAGAGATTAATTGTATCAATTTTATTTTTAGTTGATTTTTTTTTTTTTAAAAGAAATTGACTTAAAAAAGAATTTAACAACTTCACATCTTAAAAGTTAGAAAATAAACTTCAACTTCAAAAGTTAGTTTGAGGATTCTTAGTCAGATTTGAGCCACAAAATTTATTGAGCTATACATATGCACATGTTACGTCCACAAACTGTGCTTGCATAACCTTGCTTTATAGTTCAACTACTGACTTTATTGGTGCTTCGCGCATTCATAAAAGGTGCTGATAATTTACGAATCAATTTCTTCTAAATATTGAATGCTAAAAATAGATATTAAATCATACAAATTTGCACCTTGGAAAATCAAAGAGAGGGAAAATAAGCACACATTCCTCATGGTACGAGGGTTAGCACTAGCACCACAAGTTATATAATCATTCCAAGGAGGTATACTCTTGGAATACACCCAACCATCATTTGTTATGAGTAAGAAACATCAACCACAAATATCACAAAGAACACGACTAAGGCAAACATCAAGGAGTGAAGAATATAATCCGAAACAAACACATATTCCATCACTCACCATATTCCTATGAACATGATCACTATGGACCCTACTACTATCAAGGTCTTCATCAAACAAAATCAAAGGGCCATATTCATCATCAAGACCTACATTATAAGCATCTTCACTAACTTGAAGGTTTTCAATCACACTATACTCATGATCAAGTAGTGAGCTATCCTTAGAAGCACATGATTCATTATGCACGTCAAGATAGCTAGCAATAGAAGAAACATGCACATCTATATCAAGAAAAACTGAGATCACTTCACAATGAATCACCATTAGTACCACACTCATATCATCAATCCTTAGTTGTTCACACTTGACATACACCCACACATCCATGGTATTCGTCATAAAAGACTTGGCATAAAGGGTACCAAGGAAGTGGATAGAATCAACATTAAAATATAATGAGCATGAACCAAAACTACACTTCCAACACCTCACAAGTACCCCGAGGTCAAAGAGAAGTAGTAGACATGGGTCAAGGCCGTAACTACCTACCCGTTTCACTTGAGGATCAAAATCATAACTTCCCAAGGCATTACACAATTTTAGCATACACATGGTCATCTTGAACAATACTAACTTCATGGATTTCATCAAACAATTTCAAAGGACCATACTCATTGACAAGATCAACATCACAAGCATCAACACCTACTTGAGAGATTTTAAGTATATCATTCACATGCTGAAGTATTGAGTTATTCTTAGGAGCACATTGATCATTATACACAACAAGAGAACTAAGGAAAGAGGTATGCACTTGCAAACCCAAAACCACTTCACAAAACACTAAATCACAATATTTTGAGTTCAAGGAAGTGTTGAGAGTAGCCAAAATCACCTCGGGTTAGGCTTGGGCAATCCACCCTTTTGGAGCTCTAGGTCAAGGTAGTCACTAGTTCATTTCCCATGCTTTCATGTGGAACTCATTTTGGATCCTTCTTGGATATTATTTTATCTTGTACCTGCGTATAAGAAGAATCAAAACTAGGCAAAATGCTAGCTTTTAGGTTAGGAATTAACAAAGCACACTTGTGGGCAAGTCCCACAATCAAGTTTGCTTTTCCCTTTTCAAGCTCACATTTCGAGACCTCTGCTTCTTTTTTCTTCTTTCTTTTCTCACATTCTTCTTGTACCTTACCATCTATTTTCTCTCTATCTTGAGGCTTGGCCTCACTTTTATTGGGTTCTAACTTTTCCTCTTCTTCTACTTGGGTGGAGGGAATTCGGTTTTGGAAAGCTTGGATAGGGGGAACCGGGTTTGGTTGAAGGAGGATTTGAATTGGTGGCCTTGGATTTAGAGGAGTGTACGATCTTTGGTTTTAAGGGGTTTGAACTTGTGGAGGGTTTGGTGGACATAGTCGATTAACCCCCATTTTCATTCTAATCACACCACCCATCAAAGTTACCATTTCACTCCTCATAGATCCATATCACCCTTCATGTCTCTCCTCATAGTATCTATATCACCCTTCATATCTCAGGCAAAGGCCTCAAACCGAGCTATCAAGGATCCCAAATATCATTACCCAAGGGTTGAGGTGTGGAACCCTCGGATTCCATCTCAAATGTACCTAACAAAAGCAAAAAAAAAAAACAGCAAGACAACACCTACAAAATGAACAAACAAATTAGTTCAAAAGCCTCACCCCACTCTCACTCGGATCTCACCTCACACTTGGTCTCACAAGTGTTGAAGACTTAGCAATACTTGGTAAGTGAATTGAGTGGTGAATATGCCTTGGCCCGGAATTAATTTTTGTTTGATAAGACTCAAATAAAATAATGTAAGGACTTGAACCAAAAAACTACTACGACTTAAAAATAAGAAAAGCACACAAAAAGCAAAGACACGAACAAAACAAACTCAAGACTAATTATCAACCTAGGAGGTACTTACTAGTTTGCTAATTAGTGATAGAATAAAAAAATTGAAACTAGAAACAACAATTAGAAACTAGGAAATCTAAATTTGAACTCAATTTGGTTGGTCACTGATGTTCCGGCTTTCGACAAAATATTTTACATCTTTGTCTTGAGAAAGTTGTGTGTTTTCAAGCAACTAAGGTTGTGTTTAATGCTGGTTTTTAATGTTTCAGTGCAAGGAGTGAGTTGAAGAAAAGTCCCAGAAAAGTGGCAAGAAAACAATTCTGACGGTCAAAATGGTGGACCGTCAGTCTTACGATGGATCACCAACCTGACCGTCAAGCTAAATAGAACCCAAGACTTCAGGTCCTGCAGCAACGAACCAAATGATGGACCGTCAGTCTTACGATGGACTACTAAGTTGGCCGTCAACGTTATCCAGAACCAGGCTCCACGAAGGACTCAGTGACAGACCAAATGGTGGATCGTCATTCTTACGACAGACCACTAAGTTGGTCGTCAAGTTTATCCAGAACCTGGATCCCTGAAGGACTTAGATACGGATTAAATGGTGGACCGTCAGACTTACGACGGAAGATCAAGTTGGTCGTCAGTCTTATCCAGAAAGTAACCTTCCCAGATCAGCAGTGACGGGCCTAATGGTGGACCGTAAACCTTGCGATGGACCACCAATTTGGCCGTCACTTTGGACGCAAATTTTATGATTTTGAATTTTAAATCCCTTTAGCGTGGAACATATAAATACCAAGTATTAGGGTTTAGTAGGGACTTTTTTTTGTCTTCAGTTTCATACTTTTGTCTCTATTAAGAGTTTTGCATTATTTTTCATTGAGATTTGAATCCAGAGAGGGAGTCTTGATTATCAGTTTTCATTTTTTCCATTAAAGATTGAGGAGAACAATATTGTGACTTTTGTAAGTACTCTTCTGAAGTTGTTTATGAACACCAATATAATCTTGATTTCTGATATGGAGATGAGTAGCTAAACTCCCATAACTAGGGTTATGGGAGCCTTGATGTAGAGAAATATTTTGGGGTTATGAATGGGTTTGCTTTCTAACATCTATCGAAATTGCATGAATCTTTCTTAATTTTAATGACATCTCTTGGTTGCAAACTTGAGAATTGAGCCCATAAATTCCACTTGTCTGACAAGAAAGTGGATGTAGGAAAAAGAGGTGATTCACATGAACTCTATAGGTTTACCCTTTGGGTTAACGGGTTGATGCCTTAACAGGATCAACCCTCATAAGAGTGTTATTGAATAATTCATGAATCCTTTAAGTTCGAGAGAAGTAAAGGGTGAAATACCCATTGGGTTGAGAAACATGTAGGTAATCTTTAGAATTCAATAATTTTTGCAATTGGATGCATAAGTTAGAATTCGAACTCAAATTGTTTGAACATCTTGGTGAGCATAACTCTAGTTAATTCATTCTCATTGGAATTACATCTACATTTACTCTCAGCAGCTGGAATTTTGTGTAACACAAATACAAAAGACCTCTATTAACATTCCTAAAACTCCTTTGTATTTCAAAGCCTTAGATCAACAGTCTAATAACAGTCACAATACTTAGTGAACATGGTATTCCCTGTGGAATTCGACACCCAACCCAGTTGGGTTTTATATTTGACAGCAATCTCTTACTCTCTCATAAGAGAGTTGTAATTTGGGCTTATCAAATTTTAGCGTCGTTGCCGGGGAATACGATTGTCAATTAAGTTTGTGCTTGTTAATCAACCTTTGGTCAAGTTTCCCAAAATTTTACTTTCATTTGTTGTTTCTGTTTGTGTAGGGAAATTATTGTGTATACCAAGTACATAGATATCAGGTGCACCGTTATTTCCAATACATCCAGAACCGTAACTTATTGGAAGAATGACAGAACCCCAAGATTCTGAGAGACTAGCCCCATTGGCTAGAGCTCAACTAAATCAGCAGAATGATGGCCAGCAGGCACGTCATCGTAACCCTAACGATGATAATTTAGGGGATAATGACTTATTATATCCTGCTAATCAAAGACGTGCAGAGAATGTAGCTGCACCAATAAACAGAAATGTAAACAGAAACTGCCCTTTTAGGGAGAGACCTGATAGTCAAGCTGTTCAATTTGATCTTAATGATGATGAAGATAGAATGGATGGAGCTGGTGCCACTGAAGCTATTATTTCTCCACCTCTAGCACCAGGAGCAAAGTTCAATTTACCAGTATTATGATCCAACTCCTTCATCTGAAGAGGTTGTTTGGTGGACTCCTGGGAGATGATCCCAATATGCATTTAGTGAATTTTGTCACTATTTACAAGTCCTTTGATAAGCTGGGAGTGGGACAGGATGCCATTCGATTGCATTTATTTTCGTTGTCTTTATCTGGGAAGGCAACATTATAGCTTAATAAGCTGACACCCGATTCTATAACCAACTGGAGGTAATTGAAAGAGGCTTTCCTAGAAAGGTTTTTTCTGCCTTCCAGAAGGGTACAGTTGAGGGACGAGATCAGCAACTTCTGCTCCCAATCAAAGCCCTTCATGAGATATAGGAAAAATTCAAAAAGAAGCTAACGTAGTGTCTGAACCATAATATGATATATATTCATCTGATGGAGACTCTTTATCTGTAACGACCTAATTTTCTAGAATTGGAATGTCATACGGTGCTCATGATCTCGAAGGACCACAAGCCAACCCTCTACTGATATCTGTACCTGAACACTGCATAATATAGATAATAAATGTGGAAACTGGCTATAAGGTTCAAAAAGTCTAAAAATACTCAAAAATTGAAAATTAAATACTGATATATCTGTCCGAAAAGCCTCTAAATTGTCTGAGCTGTGGAGTTGATAGGACATGTCCCCAACTAAATTCTTCTACTAAAAATAAACAAAATCTGATACAAAAATGATAAAAGAATCATCCTCGAATGAAGAGGACTCATTGCTACGTTTACTGCTGCTGACTGGGACTAAATTGCTAAGGGTACTCTGGATCTTGTGCCTCTAAACCTATGGTGTCAAATAAAACACCATAATGCAAATACGTTAGTATGGGAATGTACTGAGTATGCAGATGAGGTAAGTCTAAATACAAGGGTTCATGCATGAATAATTACTTAACTGAATAATCATAAGAGTACCGAATGAGAACACAAACATGAATGCACAAACCATAATCATAATCATCATAACTCTAACTACTGAAACTCAGGTACCACTTTGCTATCATCTAAACTCACTACTAACACTGAGATATTGAACCACTGAATCATCTGATACTAATAACTGAGTACTGAAATTGAGATCAGTCTTATCTAGCGAGTGATCTCGAAATCTGAGAATACTGAAACTGATTAACTGAATATACTCACATCAATGACTGAATTCTGAGTTCACTGCTCTTGATTGACTCAATCAGAGATCAACATCTCTAACGGATGATTCCAGAATCTATTATTAATGATTAAAAAATGATCATGTCCGAACCTGACCACAAGAATACTCAACCGAATCTGAGACTGAGATCAAGCCTATCTATCGGGTGATCTCTGGATCTGATAATGAGATTACTCAACTGATTCTGAAACTGAGATCAAGCCTATCTATTGGGTGATCTCTTGATATGATACTGAATAACTATGTATGAGACCCAGCCTATCTGACGGGTGGTCTATGAATTAATGGAACTATTTGAGTTTCTCACTGAGATAGATGACTGTATCTGACAGTCCTGATTTCTGAAGATTGATACTGAAATTGCAACTGTAGGAAGTAGTTACTTAACTGACATACCCCGACCTCGCACTGGTGGGGTCTAACTTTTAACCCTACCTGGAAGGGTGTCAATACCATGCCACGGGTAAAGACTTCTCTAGTCAAGCCTCTCTGGTGGTTGACCCTCACAGAAAGTTAGCCTAAGGCAATATAATAGTCAAACCTCTCTCTACGGGTGACAACCTCTACTGACGGTGACTCCTGCATCTTGCGCTGGCTATGCAGTTTTAGAGTTTAGGGATTGCTCCTAATGACTTGGCCTCTCTCTTTGACGGGGAGTCGTCATCTCTTCTCTTACTCGGTGCTAGCTCCTACTCCCAACTGGAAGACTCTGAACTGAATTCTCAACTGAATACAAACTAAACTAAATTTGATACTGTTCACGTTTCTCAAATGATCTAACTGAGTTAAGCTGAATTTACTTGGTTCCATACCTGATGAAATACTACTGAATCACGGTATTTGATTGATGATACAGAGTTTTAATAGAGTACTCGTTTTACTATAGGTATTAGGACTGAATAATTGACTACTGCTAGATCTGAGCTATGTACAGAACTGAGGCTAGATTACTAGCGATACTAAGATCACGAAGATTACTGAGATTTCTTAAGCGCTGCATCTATCTGAGGATAACGAGTTTTATAATTTACTGAGTTCTGAGAATCATGGCCCAACTGGGATTATCATGAAAAATGACACAGTCTCTAGACAACATCTAAATTATCGGGTACAAATATCCCAGGACTCGATAACATAAAAGTAAAACATAACCATTCCTGACTAGTCATAACCACGGTCATTCATTTATCATCACAATCACTAAAGCATCTCTTTAAGCATTTAGGAATCATAAATATGTAATAGCATAGGGGGAACATGCTATTGGATCATAATCCATTCAACAGGGTCTTACATCAAGTACTTCACACATAGGTTAGTCTTGGCATGTATCGGATAACACATGATTGGGGAAACTTCATACTATCATGTCACAATTTACTTGTCAAACACTTGACATATATTAGAGGCTTAGCATATATCAAAGAGCACAAAATTGGGGAATTTCATACTATCATGTCTCAACTCGTTCACTAAGGCTTTTCAACAAACACTAGGCATGCATGGACTTGAACACAATTAGGGGTTTCCTAATCAACATGCTATAATGGCCATAATCTTTTCACATAAGCATTTTATCAAACATATGGGGAGCATTCTTTGCTTATTCAACTATTTCTACACTTAATTGACATGAACACATTATCTAACAAGCAACTTGAAGAGGATTTATCATGAACATCACATGAGTATCACATACTAAGGTCAAAGCTTTATAACCTTGTAAACAACATGAATCACAACTCAATCATAGCAGGAACATCAATTTCAACTCACATGAATCATTAAGACCTATAAACACAAGATCTTTGAATTTTAGAAAAATGGTTCTTGAGCTTCTTGGATGAAAGGGACCCAAGAATCAACATCTACATACCTTGGGGAAACTCTTTTCTTGAAAGACCTTGGAGAGATTCTTGATTTCTTGATTTATCTTGATCTCTATTGATTTTACTTAAAGAAGAAATAAGGGTTTTGATTTTGTAAAACTCTAGTTTTGATGTTGAAGATGGAAAATGAGGCTGAGAGCCTTTTATCGGGTTTATATAGAGGCTGAAAAAGAATGGAAAAAAACCAAAAAGCCCTTGGAATTAAAATCCAAAACTGTAAGAATCTCGATTTTTCATGCTGGTGCAACACGCCATTATCGCGCCAGCTCATTAGAAATTGGACAATTGGAAAACTGCTTGACGGCGCAATGCGGTGAACATCGCGTTGCCACCTTGGTTGCGAACTGGAAAAGCACTGCGATGCGGATAAAGTTGCAGAGGCTCACTGAAATTTGACAATTGCCATTTTTGCTGGCTCCGCGATGCGCTACAGTGCTAGGTGGCACACTGTCTCACTAAAATGGCTCTAACTCTTTGCCCGAGTGTCGGATTTAGGCTAATTTGGTATCGATTGAAAGCTTATTCAATTCCCTACATGAAAAAAGTCCATATTAGGAAAATTCTACATGGTTCAAAATATTTCTCACTTGGGAAGGCACTTTTAAAACTGTTGGGACCAGATTTATGCTTCACTGAACATGCGGGTGTTACATTATCAGCCTTTGAACTCTATTACGAAACCAGTTGTTGATAATGATGCAGGGGGATCATTTGTGGATCTCACATTTTAGGAGGCCTTAGAGATGCTTGACCAGATGACCAAACAAAGCAGATCTTGGCATACCAGGGATTCTTTGGTAGCAAGCCCTATTGTGTCTATTGGCATGACTGTGGAGCAACGTAAGAAAGAAGAAGAATATAATCAAGACATGGCATACTTAAATACGCAGATGGATATGTTGACCAAGCATCTATTATCTACAAAGACTTAAAAGGTGAAGGCTGTTGCAGATAAAGGTAGAGATGATTCTGATTCAGAAGAAGAGGCCAACTATTTGAATAATCAAAAGGGTTTCTGAGGCAATAGCCAAGGAAATCAAGGTCGGAGCTACTACGACAAGGCTGGTTATAAGGATAGAGAGCAAGGAAATTAGAAAGGTAAGAATGATAGAAGTGGGTTATATGTACCTCTTGGAAGCAGAGATAGTGCTGTAATTAGTTCTGGCAAGATGTCCATGGAGGATATGATGGAGAAATTATTAAAGAGAGTTGAAGCTACCAAATCTAGAGTGACTACCATGAAGAGCGATTTATCTTCTATGAGTCAGTTGGTGAACTCGCACTCTATATCTATCAAGCAGTTGGAGCAACAAAGGAGTCAAATCTTGGCAGTATTGAATCAGAGGAAGACTGGAACATTGCCAAGTGACACCATTCAAAACCCATGAAATGATGGCTCTTGCATGGATATCACTACTAGAAGTGGTAAGGTATTAACAAGCCCTCCTGGGGGTAAGCCTGCAGTTGATATTATAGCAGATGAGGTTAAAGAAGATGAGATTGATCATCCGGTAGAGTCTGGGAAATTGGATGAGGTTATTGATAACACACCAACCAACAGTCAGTCGGAAGATAAATCAAAGAAGAATAAAAGAAAGGAGGCTGAAGTGGTAGTTACCACTCTTCCAAAGCCACCTCCTCCATTTCCTCATCGGTTGAAGAAGAAAACTGACGACACCAAGTTCAACAAATTCATGGCTATGCTGATGGAGCAAATGATTGGATACGCAAAGTTCATGAAAGACCTCATCATAAAGAAGAGGTCGGTTAGTTTTGAGCAGATGGACAATTTGCATCATTATGGTGCTATTTCCATAAGGTCTCTGGTGCAAGAAAAAATAGATTCGAGAGTATTTACCATCCCATGTACTATTGAACCTCTTGACTTTGCAAGAGCCCTATGCAACCTGGGAGATAGCATCAACCTGATGCTGCTAGCTGTTTACAAAAAATTGGGTTTGAGAGATCCCACACCAACTAATATGTGACTTGTGATGGTGGATAGGTTGGTAAAATGACCTTTTGGTATTTTTTATGATGTGTTGGTGAAGTTTGCTAGTTTCATATTTTCGACAAATTTTGTTATTCTGGATTGCAAGTTAGATTTTAAGGTGCCCATAATCTTGGGTCAACCTTTCCTCGTAATAAAAAATGTGCTGATTGATTTGCAAGCTAATGGGCTCTTATTCAGGCTGAATAATGAGGTGGTGTGATTTGATGTGTGCCAATCAATGAAGAAACATAAAGAAATGAGTGTATTTTCCATTGTAGATGTCTATTATAAGGAGTAGCAGGAAGTACCGATAGAAGAGAAATTTTCTGTTGAAACCCTGGCTGAAGTATTGATAAATTTTGATCAGGATGGTGTAGAATATTATGAGGATACTGTTTGTGCCTTGACTGGCATGGGGTCTTACTTATATGCTCCTAAGAAGTTGGACTTGGACTTAGAAAATCATCCTAGTCCACCTGCTAAGCCCTCTATAGAAGAACCACCTGTCCTGGAGCTGAAAGAGTTACCCAGTCATTTGAGGTATGTGTTCCTGGGTAGTGGGGATGCACTACCTATTATTATTGAGACTGACCTGGGTGAGCAGGAGGTGGAAGAACTTGTTTCGGTACTGTAAAGATACAAAAGAGCAATAGGCTGGACTATTGTTGATACTATTGGTATTCCTCTTAGCATCTGCACTCATAAGAGACAACATGAGAAAGAATGTACTCCTATCATTGAGCATCAATGCCGAATTAACCCACCAATGTAAGAGGTGGTGAAGAAGGAAATTATTAAATGGCTAGATGCAAGAGTGGTTTAGCCTATTTCCAACAGTAAATGGGTAAGACCGGTTCAATGTGTGTCCAAGAAAGGGGGCATGACTGTTGTTGCAAATGAAAAGAATGAGTTGATTACTCTCAGGCCTGTGACTGGTTGGAGAGTTTGCATGGACTACCGCAAACTAAACTCATGGACTTTAAAGGGCCACTTCCCAATGCCCTTTATGGATTAAATGCTTGATCGGTTGGCAGGAAGGGGGTGGTATTACTTTTTGGATGGATATTTGGGCTACAATAAGATCTATATTCCTCTTGAAGATCAGGAGAAGACAACATTTTCATACCTGTATGGCACTTTTGCATTCAAGCGGATGCCGTTTGGATTATGTAATATACCCGTTACTTTCCAAAAGTGTATGATGTCTATTTTTTTGGATATGGTTGAGGACACTTAGAAGGTGTTCATGGATGATTTTTCGGTGGTGGGAGATTCATTTGAGCTGTGTCTGGAGAACTTGAGTAAGGCTTTTCAGAGGTGTGTGGAATTTAATCTTGTGCTTAATTGGGAGAAATGCCACTTCACAATGAAGAAGGGCATTGTTCTACGGAAAAAAAATTTCATCAAAAGGGATAGAGGTCAATCGAGCCAAGATAGAGGTTATTAAGAAACTATCACCTCCCATCTCAGTGAAAGGGGTGCATAGTTTTCTTGGACATGCTGGCTTTTACCGGAGGTTTATAAAAGACTTCTCTAAAATTGTAAATCCACTTTGTAAACTTTTAGAGAAGGAAACTAAGTTCTTCTTTGACACTGATTGTATTATGGAATTTGAATGCCTCAAGAGGAAGCTGGTTAAAGCCCCTATCATTGTTGCACCGGACTGGTCAAAATCGTTTGAGATTTTGTGTGACGCAAATGGTGTTGCCTTTGGAGCTGTGTTGGGGCAAAAGAAAGACAAATTATTTCATCTAGTTTATTATGCCAGCAAAGCACTAAATGAAGCTCAGAAGAACTACACCATCACAGAGTAGGAACTTCTAGCAGTGGTGTATGATTTTGAGAAATTTCGGGCATATTTGCTGGGTACCAAGGTGGTGGTACACACTGACCACACTGCCTTGAGGTACCTAACGGTAAAGAAGGACACTAAACCAAGGTTGATTCGGTGGGTATTACTACTTTAGGAATTTGACTTCGAGGTCAAGGATCGTAAAGGATGTGAAAATCAAGTGGCTGATCACTTATCCAGACTCGAAGGTGATCAAGCAGTAAATGATGGGCTTGAGATTGATGATTCCTTTCCTGATGAGAAAGTATTGGCTGCAGTGCTTGAAAAAGTACCTTGGTATGCTGACTTCATGAATTATGTGGTAAGTGAGGTGGTACCAGAAAATTTTCCTTTCATCAAAGGAAAAAGTTTCTTCATGATGTGACCCATTACTTTTGGGATGAGCTGCATCTTTTTCGGCAATGTACAGATGGTATTATTAGATGGTGTATTCCAGAAGTAGAAATGCTTTGGAAGCAAGCCATGCCTCCCTAGTTGGAGGTCACCACACAGGTGATCGGACTGCAAGGAAAGTGCTTTAGAGTGGCTACTATTGGCCCTCTTTATTTAAGGATGCCTATGAGTTAGTGAAGGGATGTGACCGATGTCAAAGTTAAGGGTCCATCTCAAAGCACCATAAAATGCCAATAACTAAAATGCTGAAGGTAGAATTATTTAATGTGTGGGACATAGATTTTATGGGGCGCTAGTGGGAGGCAGCCCACAATGTGTTATTGTAAGCATTTATTAAATTTTGTTGTTATTAGTGTATTTTTGATGTGTTTGTGTAGTATTCAGGACCAAAATTACAGCAAAAGGGAGGAGTGGTACAGTTGAAAGTAGGGGTAAGAACATGAATTACTAGAACAAAAGTGATGATCGATTCGGTGGACCACAATCCCTATGACGGTTCACCATTTCCTCTGTCGTAACCAACCAGAAAAATTTATTCACTGGATCAAGTTGACGGTTAAAGTGGTGAACCATCCCAAAGTTGGTGGACCGTTGAATCAACCGTCAAAACCAACCTAGATGGCTTGGGTTCTGTTAAGGTGCGATGGTGTCTTTGGTGAACCTTCAAAAACTCGGTGGGCCATCCCGTTGACCGTCGCTACAAAACAAAAATGTTCAGGTTTTGAACCAAGGTGTTATGGCTCCCAAACTACCAGTAAACAGAGGAGGTAGATCTTAAAGGGATGGCGGAGGACCCACATCCGGATATAACACAAGCCAACATGAAAGGGAAAATCTCCCACTCTTCTAGTCTGAAGAGGAGAGTAAAGATAGTACTAGCAATACTAGTTCGAGCACAGACGAGGCCACAGGTGATGTCACTCTACCTGAGTTGGCTGATGTTGAACTTGAGGATGCCAATGTACAAGGGCAAGATGAAGCAGAGAACGTTAAAACTAAACCTGAAGATGCTAACGTTGTTAGATGCAAGGATCCTCAAATTCGAGAGACGATTAGATGGCAGATAGAAGAAGCACATGAGAAGTTCTATGATGGGTTAACACCCACTGCGAGAGGGATCAAAAGGTCATTCACAAAAGAGCATCAGATTGTGATAAAGGACTTACATGAATATCCTGAGTTGGAATGCCATTTTAATGAGTATAGACTAGCATGGATGAGCCAACCATCGGGAGCCTATCAACCGAATTGGGTAAGAGAATTCTTTGCAAATTATCTTGTACTGGTAGAATAGGATTGCCCAAAGGGGACATCAATTACAAATTTTCTGAAAAGATAGTTTGTACTTGTCCAAGGATTTACTGTTGATATTTCAGCCCGAACAATCAATAGGATGTTATTTGGACTAGAGTACGAGGCCCCGCTTTCTGTGCCTGATCTTGAGTATAGATTAAGAATTGCTTCCTCTCAAAGGCAGTGGGTGGCTTCATTGTTGACTGAGGATGGTAACCCTATTGGTTGACCAACTCACGGAAGCGTATTCAAAATACTCCCTTAGTTTTAAGGCTAAATTCTGGTGGGATATTATTTGTTTGAGGTTAATGCCAACAAAAGGGGATGGAAACTTAGATAAACACAGAGCCGTGTTGGTGGCAAGATTGATCTCAGGGATTAAAATTGACTTTAGCTAGATAATTGCAGATAAGATATTCGTGAGGGCCCATAAAATTTCCAGTGTATTTCTATTTTCATGCTTAATCACAGCTTTATGCAGACAAGCTGGTGTGCCCTTGATTTGTGGAGTAGAAAATGAAATCCAGGCTGTACACAAACAAGACCTTGAGAAATTGAAAGACGACTCGAAATTTGAGATACGTGTCACAAAGCCTCCAGCTTACTAGACTTAATCTGCACCAGCTCCTGATACTACAGAGATTCCCATAGATATGCCGTTGCCCATTACCACCTATGTTCTACCTAAGTACGTACCCCAAGGAACATCTGTAGGGTCAGGTTCCACACAATCGATGGGTGGAGGAAATTTTTCTGAATACAGGTTCACACCAAAAAACTTTGCTAAGTCAATAAAGACGCAAAAGAGGTTTCAGAGACAGCTAAATAAGTAGGCTGCAGACTTCAAACCTTTTGTTGATGAAATTGTGGCTGATGTAATTCATCCATACCAAACCATTCATGCTAGGATGGACACCATGGAACTTCATATTAACAAAAGGCTTGATTCACTGTCCTTCTCCGACCTTGCTAAGCTGATGGCTGAATTTGAACAAGCAAAGACGGACATTACAGAGCTGAAGAATAAGCAGCCACAACAGCCTGTTTTTTATCCAACCTTGGTAGAAAGTGATGTTCATGAAGGTGTTGTATACTTCATGGGCATACCAGTGAAGAACAAAGGGAAGGAGAAAATGGATGAAAAAGTTGTACGGAAAGAAGCAAAGAGGAGAAAGAAAGCAGAAATGACACCAAAACAACGAGAATGACATGATATTAATAGAGCTCAAAAAAATTCACTGAAGGGTGAAGAAAAGAGAAGAAATAAAGAAGAAGATGAAACACCAGGGGTATCCACAAGTGCTGCCCCAGCAAAGGGGCACAGTGTAAGATCTGTTCGAGAGGTGATTCCTCTAACCTTAAAGGGTGAGGTTGTGTGCACTCCTACCACCATAGGAGCCAACATTGCACTAGGTGAGGACGCAGGAGCCTCACCACACTTCATAGATGCCTCAGATGAATAAGAGGCAAAATAAGTAAAACCATTTCCTTTTACTTTAAATCAATGCTGTGAGGACAATGCATCTGTTTTTCTATGGGGGTGAGTGTACTTGTACTTTTACCATGGTGGGTTGTGTTGCCGATCTCTTTTCCCTCCATGTGCTATCTAGTAGAATCGGCAGGTCTAGGGTGTTTTTATTTTCGCATCTTTAATTTCCTGTCTAGGGGTTTTTTATTTTTTCATCTCTAATTTCCTAAGCTTGTGATGTAAATATCTGTATTTAATGTTATTTATAAAATATTTCCCTATTTCAATAGCCCTTTGTAGATATGAATAATGAATGATGTTGGCTTAAAACTATGAGCATGAATGTGTAATTATTTACTCTAATCATTTAGCATGTGTGCATAACCTTCAGTGAGTCTGCATTTGGCATTAACATGAAAGAGGTGCATGAATTATGTGTTGGAAGTCCTAAGAGCAGCAGAAGAAGTTTAACTCAGTTGCCACACTGTGTGTGAGGTTTTGTCTTGAGTCTTGCATAGTGTAGTGCCTAAAACTTGCCCGAGTCATTGATACCGTTCTCTAACTAATTCAATAGGATAGGATGACAGGCCCTCTTTATATTCTTAGTCCACTTAGCCTAAATAATTAACCACTCTAAGATTTTTCGCTCACTCGAACCCGTTTTGAGTCATTAATACTATTCTCTAACTGATTCAATAGGATAGGATGACAGACCCCCTTTGTATTTTTAGTCCACTTAGCCTAAATAATTAACCTCTCTAAGATTTTTCTCTTACTCGAACCCGTTTTGAGATTTTTAGTAATTTTATTTATTTTCTATAACTATAATTAACTCTCCGTAGGGCATTAGCATTCAACTCTGGCCCTGACCCAATATTAGGCACTGTGTACCTCAACTTAGGTAAAACACATAAGTTGAGCGTGGCTATTGTAAAAATGCAAGCACCTAGTAGAAAGTTGGTTTAGAATATAGTTTAAAGGCATTTGGCCCTGATCTGTCCAAAGATATTGTGCACCTCAACTTACTGCATCAACATAAGTTGAGGGTGGCTGATGCTCTGAAAAAAAATATAGAATTGATTAAGGGTGATTATAAGCAAGTTGATTAAAATAGCAGTTTGGGGGCTGAAAAGTTGCTAGGGCAAGGACAGTTAAACCCTATTGAGTCACTTTACCCAAAAGAGTACCCTCATCTAGCCTGAAGCCTTATTACAAGCCTAGAAAAGACCTGTTTGATCCTAAAAGAATCAACTTTGAGGGTGTGTTAAATGGCAAGGGAAAGCCTATGGGTACCTGGACTATGCTTGTAACTTTTTTGAGGAGCGTGGGAGTTTAGATTGTGTCCATGCAGTATAAACAGTGGTGGACTTCATTATTGTGAGGGCAACTGGAGTTTTGCTTAGTTCTACTATTCGCTATGGGATATGACATCCATGTTTATGTGTGCCAAATTATAATCAATGCTGAATAATTTGATACATATCCGATAAAGCTCATTTAGTGCTACGCTTTTTATCAATAATATTTTTATATTCAAAATTTAATTTGAGATCACTAATTAAGGAGAACAACTTTATCCACTATACGAAGGACACCACATCCATTGGTGGTTATGCTTCACGAGAGGTTTTGAGTCATAAAGTAATCTTAGATCCTCGCGAGACGTGAATAATGGAGCAAAATAATAGAAAATCAGTTTAACCGACAAGTTGATAAGATTCTAGCTAATATAAAAATGAAGTTAGTATTTTTTTTATAAATGAATAATTAAGGGCAAAATTTAAAAATAAAAATAATTTTTGAATTGAAAAATAAGTTATAAGAGGTGTTTATTGGATGGTTCAATTTTGATTTTTATTTAACAATTTGGCTTTATCAATTATTAATTTTATATGTGCTAAATTGCTATCAAACCGTAATAAAAAATCAATTTATTTCAGTTGATTTAATGATTATCAGTCCAATTTTTAATTTATTCAATATAAAAATTAAAAAAAAGTAACTTTTATATATTCTATCAGTAACTTCTCATCCAATGACATCCATCGAATGCCATCATCACTTTTGGTGAAGAAGACGTTTGATAGTTGGGTGAGCGGTGAATGGAGATAAATTTTTGTGGCCGAAAAATTTAGAATAAAGTAGTATTATTAGTTGGGGGTTGGTGAGGTTTATCTGATATAAATACTAGATTTCATTTCGAATCGATAATTCATTATTTATAAAATTTCAAATCACTCTGAATTCGTTAATCCGATAACCTGCTACAATACTACAATAACACTTTTTCGATTTGAGTTAAATTGAGTTGTAAGCAATTCTGAACACCTTTAAGTTGTAAGTTATTTTTTAATTAGAAATACAATCCAAAATTGAATTCGAAACTTCTACCGCCAAACGGTTCCTTAGTCGCGAACCAAACAATTCTTACTTTTTGCTTCTCCCTTCCATTTTAGTTGGTCACTTAAGAAATCATAAATATGGTTAATTTTATTAATTTACCCTACATCTAATATGGATATTAGGATGATTTATAGATAACATGCTCACATTAATGGAATATCCTAGAGCATATGTATAAATTTGAAATTTATAAATTTGTTTAGGTTTTTAAAGAAGTTGATACAAATGATTTGAGACATATATTTATAGTAAGGTGATCAATTAAAATAAGACGAAATTAATTTTTCTTCGTCCATTTTTTACTGACATGCGAATTAAAAAACAGTAAATGTTAGGAGCCATTTTATCTTATTATTCTTTAAATATAATAAATTTAACGCTTTAAAAAATATATTAGATGATAAATTATATTTCATAATTAAAATAAATAATTTATTAATTTTATAAGTCCAACAAATATTATTGAATATTTAAAATAAAAAATGAATTAAAAAAAATAAACTGAGGGAATAGTTGTTGCAAGAATTTTCATGTGGTACTATTTCTAAATTTAGAAGGTTTGACAATTTACCAAGAAGTCAAAATTCTCACACTAGCCTTTCAGTTACATCAATGAATACTCTGTTACCACCGCTATATCTTTTCTCCACAAAATTCCCGTTGGGTTCCAATACAATTACAATGCAACCGCCAGCAAGTTCATGCGCAGATCTACTTATAAATTTTGATGTTTTGATATTTATTAAATTTAATAAAAATAAATATAATTATATGAAAAATAATGTAGAATAATATATTATTAAAATTAATAATATAAAATTTTTAAATTTTAAATATCAATATATATATATTTGGATCTTTCGAATATCAATAATTTTAAATCAATCATTCGACCACCGTACCAACAGCAGCGATGAATGACTCAGCAGCCACAATACTAGATTCTGCCACAATAGCCCGGTTATTACAAATAATTTTTAAAGATAATACTTTTTTAATTTACGTATCAAACATAATAAAATAGCTAAGAAATTATCTCCCTATCAGACAACACCATTCTTGTTGAATTTAGAATTTTCGTGATCTAATTTATTTTAAAAAGAATTATTTCTTATAAAAGTGAAAACTTAATAGTAATTTTTATGGATAAATTTAGAAGGTTTGAAACTATTACATCGGTCAATACTATGCCAATGTTACCCTTTCAGTCCAATAACCAGAGACTACAAAATATCTCCACTCACATCATCATCCACAAATTTCCCTTTGAGTTCGAACGCAATGCAACCACCAGCAAGTTCAACGGTTCCACCACCGTCCATGGTGGCGCAACCACCGTACCAATAGAAGCAATGGATGACTCAGCCGCAGCAGTATCAGGTTCCGCCACCACAATCCGGTTATTACTACCAGCAACCACCACAACAACAATAACAGTCTCAGAATACGGCGTCGGCTCAGCCGAGCAGTGCTGATGAGATACGGACGCTTTGGATTGGAGATTACAGTTTTGGATGGATGAACAGTACCTATAGAACTGCTTTGCTCAAACCAGAGAGGTATAACTAAAAGTCCGGAATAAAATTTATAATGCACTGGGTTGAAGGGATAAAATTTATACATTTGGTTGATGGTAAATTTATACGGTCAACAAAGGTTAAGTTTTATCCAATCTTATTACATTGTTTTCAACTTGTCGTTATTAACATATAGTACGCAGTGGTTTGGTATGTGGGATAGGATGGGATTAAGTCTGGAATAATATTTATACTTGCTTGGTTGATGATATAAATTTACCATCAACCAAGTGTTGTATAATTTTATCCAATCTTCGAGGTGGAATAAATTTAGTTCAGGAATGATAATCTCAGGACTATAATCCCATGGTAACTTAGTTCACAAAGACAGAGACAAAAACATTGGTGATTTCTTCCATCTTTCTTAGCTTTGGTGGATAGAGTTTCATCATACGTGTTGATGGTGGTAGGTGGTAGGTATTCTATTGAATTAGTTAAGGTGCACACAAGCTGGCCCAGAAATCATCATTATCAAAAAAATAAATTAGGTTGCACACCAAACTGACCCCCCTACATGTATAAGGGGACTAGTTATAATGACAAGTTTATGTGTTTTCTAGTGATTCTGTTCTAAGTTGCGCAAACTCTTCACTTTCGATGCTGTAATCGTTTTGGATTCTCCACAAATATATTTTTTTGGAGAATTTGACATGCACCCATTAATTTTTTTTTCGAGTCCGAACAACATAGATTCTATTAAGACATTCAAATTAGTTTATTGGATAGAGCAATGGTGCTTCAATATGAACTAGCTTATTTAGGATTTGTCATAATTAGACTATTTTTACTTTGGTGTCTACTTATGGTGATTCTTCTCTGACATTGGCTATGCTTTTCACTTAGAAAGATTTAGTCGCTCATGCATGATATATTAGAAAATATAAACAACTAAAAAACTATAGATTGTGGGAGAAAAAAGAAGATATGGCTGCTAAGTCTTTAGGGGGAATGTTAACGGTGGCCCAGATACACAGGCCCAATAGCATATACAAGACCCAAAGGCCCATTTCATTTATTTTTACATTGCATTTTTATTTTCATTAGTATTGATAAATATAAAAGGACAAAAGGTCCTTTTAGATACTTCAGTTGAATGAAAAAGACATTTTCTCTCTCTTCTCGTCTCTATGATATGGTTTTGTGTTACATTTTAATGGCGATCTCGAGCAGTAATGCTCTAACATGGTATCAGAGTCAGGTTTGTGATCCTTACGAGTCACTCTATCTTCCGATACTACCCTCGAAGGGTTTTCTGTTCACGTGAAAGTTCATTGCCGTTATTATTTTGGGGTTTTGTCTTTGAAATCGATTTACACAAGGCCTTTCTTATTCAGGTTGCGAAGAAGGGCGGTAATCGATCAATTTTTTTCGAATCTTACTTATATACTGTGATTTCTCAATTTTTGGTATCATTTTGCGATATTTGATGAAAATCTAGTGTTTATACTCTTCGATTTGCTGTAATTTTCTCAATCTAATGTGTATGCTCTTAGATTTGGTGTAATTTTCTGAAATAGAGTCTGTGCACTCTTAGTTTTGTTGTAAATTTCTCATCTTTACCTAGACTAAGTGCGGTTAGACATATTGACGGTGGTTATCTGTTGAAAGTTGGTTAGTATGACTACATCTACAAAACATATGACCAGTTCTCCTGGTTTCGATGAGTTCACTGTCTCCTCGACTCATCCATTATACTTGCATCCCTCCGACAATCCTGGGACCCATTTGGTGACTCCTTTATTTGATGGTACTGGTTTTGTGGTCTGGCGTAAAACATGATAACTGCTTTGTCTGTTAAGAATAAATTGGGACTAGTTACTGGTACTGTGACCAAACCTGCTCCTGATTCTCCTTATTTTCAATTTTATGAGAGATGTAACCATATGGCATGGCTGACAAATTCTTTGTCTACTGAACTGGCAACTAGTGTTATGTGTTTTGATTTTTCCAAAGACATTTGGTCTGATATAAATGAACAGTTTGGTCAATCAAATGGTACTAAGTACATTCAGATTCAGAAAGAAATTAGTTCTACTATACAAGGATCTTCCAATATATCATCCTATTTTACTAGGTTGCGCACACTCTGAGATGAATTGAGCATTTCTTATGTTGGTCTTGAGTGTACTTGTGGGGCTTTAGGGAAGTTCATGGAACAACAAAAGCTGTTCCAATTTCTTAGTGGCTTAAATAATGAATATTCACTCTGTAAGAGTAACCTTCTGATGATGCCTACAGTACCTTCCTTTAGTAGTTCTTATGCTATGTTGCAACATGTTGAGAAGTAGAATGAGACATCCTCTCCTATTCTTGGGTTCTCAAATGATTCAGCTGCCTTCAATACAGTGTCTCAAAGCACTTCTGTAGGAAGAGGGTACAATCAAAGATTCAATTTTGATTCTAAAAGACCTCTTCCCTCACCCCTGCCAATTGATGCTAGAAAAAATTACCCTGATGGCAGAAAACTTCCCAATCCTACTTTTGGTCCCTCAGCTCCTTTACCTATTTTCTGCAAGTATTGCAAGAAGTCTAGACATCTTATTGATAAGTGTTACAAACTTAATGGATATCCTGCTGATTTTAAATTCAAAAAAAGCAGGAGGTTTTTTGAACAATCTGACAACTTCTCAGCTGATCCTTCTACCTCTCATGCCAAGATTGAAGATGGTGACTATAAATTGACCAAGGATCAATTTCACCACTATCAACATCTTTAACAGTTACACAGTACATCTGATGGCAAATCCTCTTTTCCACATCATGGGTCTCATCACCACCCTAATGAGGATTTTGCTCATTTTGCAGGTATGTTCAATCACTCTACTGTACTGTCTATTGCTTTTCATGCTAGTGTTGTGTCAAATCTAGGACTAAATCCTTGGATATTTGACTCTGGAGCTACTAATCACATGACTCCCTATAAAATATTCTTCACAATATAGTCCCTCTAGATTTACCTCTGATAATTAGCCTTTCAAATGGATATAAGGTCAAAGTTGTATCAACTGGGTCACTAAGTCTCACACCAGATATGACTTTGCACAATGTACTCTCAGTCCTATCTTTTCAGTTCAATCTTATCTCTACACACAAGCTTCTTTCTCAACTTGAGTGTACTGCTATTTTTACCAAGTCTAACTGTGTTTTACAGGGCCCTTCTCTGAAGAAGCAGTTGGAAATTGGTAAAGCTGCACACGGGTTGTACTATTTTTCTCCCTCTGACTCTTTCTTTCCCAATGTATATTGTAGTATTAATGATTCTACTAGTTGTACTTCTTTTTTACAAAGTATAAATAAAACTGACTTGTTCTGGCACCAAAGGCTTGGTCACATTCCCTTCCACAAAATGAAATCTATTGGTTTCTTGACTGGGAAGATTTCTTCCAAACAGTCTTTTTCTTGTGATATTTATCCTAAAGCTAGAAAACACAGATTACCTTTCCAACCTAGTTCTTCCACTTCTTCTATTCATTTTCCAACATTTATATTAATGTTTGGGGTCCTTATCACACCCAAACCTACAATGATTTCAGATATTTTCTCATATTGGTGGATGATTTTACCAGGATTACCTGGACACATCTCCTGTCATCAAAATATAGTGCTTCCTCTGTCATAAAAGCATTTGTGACCATGGTACAAATTCAGTATCAATATACTGTTCAAATTTTCAGGTCTGATAATGCTTTTGAACTAGGTAACAACACTGATCTGCAAAAGTTGTTTACTGATCATGGCATTCTCCACTAGACCATCATTCCACACACTCCTCAACAAAATGGGGTTGTGGAGAGGAAACACAAGCATCTTTTAGAGGTTTCCAGAGCATTACTTTTACAGTCAAAACTCCCTTTAAAATACTGGGGTGAATGTGTCTTAACTGCTATATGTTTGATCAATAGGTTCCCTGTTGTTCCTCTGAATAATTTTTCCCCTTTTGAAATACTTCATAGATTTCTTCCATCTTATGATCATTTAAGTAGTTTTGGGTGCCTTGCTTATGCAACTACTCCTGTCTTTCTTAGGGATAAATTTAAACCTAGATCCATTCCTAGTTTATTCTTAGGTTACCCTTTTGGTAAGAAAGGTTACAAGCTTCTAAATCTCTCAGATTTCTCCATTTTTTATTCTAGAGATGTTCTATTCCATAAACACATTTTTCCTTATCCTACTTCTTCTCCTCCATCTCCTTTTCCTACATCTCCTACATATGCTGAACCCACTCCTTCTTCTTCACCTCCAACTACTCCTCCTATCATCCATTCCTCTCTTTCTTCTCCCCCTCCTCTTAGGAGAAGTTCTAGACCTTCTCATTCTCCTGGTCATCTTTTTGTTATTTCTTTTTCTCTGCAAGTTAATTCCAAGGTGTCTAGTGCTGACATATACATGCATGAGCCTTTGTTTTACCAGTAGGCTACTTTTAACCCTGCTTGGAAAGAGTCCATGCTATAGGAATTTAAGGCTCTTGAGGACAACCATACTTGGGATATTGTTCCTCTTTCTTCTAATAAGAAGGCTATTCCTTGTAAATGGGTGTACAAAATCAAACAAAGGTCTGGTGGTAATGTTGAGAGGTATAAAGCTTGGCTCGTTATTAGGGGTGATACTCAAAAGGAAGGCATTGATTATCATGAGACTTTCTCTCCTGTGGTCAAACTCACCACTGTTAAATGTCTCTTATCTCTTATTGCTAAGCATCATATCTCTTGCTACTAAGCATCACTGGACTGTTTTCCAGCTGGATGTCAACAATGCTTTTCTTCATGGTGATCTCCATGAAGATGTATACATGAAAATTCCCCCTGGCCTTGATGTTTCTTCCTCTTCTTCTTGTTCAACTCCTTTGGTTTGCAAGCTCAGGAAATCTTTATATGGCCTCAAACTGGCATCCAGGCAGTGGTTTTCAAAACTGTTTGAAGCCTTGTTATCTAGAGGCTACATTGCTAGCAAAAATGATTATTCCCTTTGCACTAAATCTTATGGTGGATCTCTGGTTGTTCTTGTGGTTTATGTTGATGATATTCTGTTGGCTGGGTCAAACATTGATGAAATGAACAGTCTAAAGTTGTTTCTTGATCACTAGTTCAAGATTAAAGACTTGGGTCTAGTTCATTATTTTTTGGGGATGGAAATCATTTCTCATGATGATGGTTATCTTATGCATCATCATAAATATACTTCTGGTTTACTAGAAGAATTCCATTGCTCCCAATTCACTCCTGTTGCATCTCCTTTGGAACCTTCTGTGAAGTTGATTCCTGATATGGATGAGCCTTTACCTGAGCCTTTTGTGTTCAGTAGGTTAGTTAGTAAACTCAATTTTTTGCAGCATACCAGACTGGATATCTTTTTTGCTGTACAACACCTGAGTCAATTTTTATAATCCCCTTGTGTTGCCCATATGAAGGCTGGGATTCATGTTCTCTGGTATTTGCTTAATGCACCAGCTCAGGGCATTTTTTTCCTAGCTTTCCCTAATTTCTTGCATTTTGCATTTACTGATTCTGTCTGGGCTGCATGCCCTCTTTCGAGAAGGTCTGTCACTGGTTATTATATGTTTTTTGTGGATGTCCCATTTTTTGGAGGAGCAAAAAGTCACCTACAATTGTTCTTTCTTCCGCTGAGGCTGAGTATCGCACCTTACAAAAAGTTGTTGCTGAGATTGTATGGCTCTTACGTTTGTTTGCTGACTTGGGTCTTCATATTTCTACTCCATTTCTGTGATAGCCAGGCTGTACTTCACATTGCCAAAAATCTTATTTTTCATGAACGGACGAAGCATATTGAAATTGATTGCCACTATGTTCGTGACTACCTTGCTGCACAACTCATTTCCCTCCATTATGCTGCTTCTGCTGACAAACTTGCTGATATAATGACTAAATCACTCAGCGAACCCCTTCATCATCATATACTCTCCAAGCTGGGAGTGCACACACCCTCCAGCTTGAGGGGGTGTTAACGGTGGCCCAAATACATAGTCCTAATAGCATATACAAGACCCGGAGGCCCATTCCATTTATTTTTACATTATATTTTTATTTTCATTAGTATTGGTAAATATAAAAGGACAAAAGGTCTTTATAAATACTTCAGTTGAATGAAAAAGATATTTTCTCTCTCTCTCTTCTCATCTCTATGATTACTAGGGTTTTGTGTTACATTTTAATGGTGATCTCGAGCAGTAATGCTCTAACAGGGAAGGGTGGATCTTTTTTTTATTCTTTTTGGAGAATTACGAAGTGTTTGCTATGGTCATATGCTTTGGATTGATTTCTCCAAAGCGTTTTGTATGTTTATTTGAGAAAAGGGAATACTTCCCCGATGGTGCTGCATGTAGGAACCTGTACCACTTTAGAAAATGGAGTTTATATGCTGTTACTTGTATTATGTGTATGGTGAAAAGTAGTTAACTTTAATTTAAGACAAGTGAAGAGTTCTCCCCCATATATTAATTTAAGCATAGCTTAAAAATATGTAGTTCTTGTGCTTGAGTCCATAATAGATGCTTTTACATGTATGCTTGTAAGCTTATACATAATTATTCTTTGTTTGCTCTAGTGTGCATATTATTGCAACTACTAACAGTCTTCTCTTTCCCTTTTCTTCGCTTTTATCCTTTGCTTGTGGTTGAGTATGACAACATTAACTGTTAGCTATTTATGCAGGTAGTATCTTCTAAAGTTATCCGTAATAAGCAAACTCAACAATCAGAGGGTTATGGCTTTATTGAGTTTAATAGTCATGCAATTGTAGAAAAGAATCTACAAACATATAATGGCACTTTGATGCCTAATATTGAGCAAAATTTTACGCTCAACTGGGCATCACTTAGTTCGGGTGAAAAACGTTCAGATAATACTCCTGAATACACAATATTCGTTGGAGATTTGGCAGCTGATGTTATAAATTATATGCTTCAGGAGACATTCAGGGCCAGTTATCCCTCAATCAAGGGTGCTAAGGTTGTTACAGTTAGGGCAATAGGGCACACAAAAGTTTATGGGTTTGTTAGATTTGGGGATGAGAGTGAGCAGTTACGTGCTATGAATGAGATGAATGGAAAGTTTTGTTCCACTAGGGCCATGCACATTGGTTCTGCAGCTAACAAGAAGAATGCTGGTGGTTAGTGTCACATCCTAAAGTAACCCCTAGGCGTGACTGGCTCCCGACAAGTGACAACACCACTTGTCGGAAGAACCAATTTTCTATACATTCACAATAGCTAGAGACAATGAGATGAAAACATATACAACTCTACATACACGAAATAATCATTAAAGCAGGGTAATTATCCAACAAGATACCACATAGCGATTTATGAAAACGTCAATAGTTTAGATTACAAATCTCTAACCCAAGTCCCACACTAAGTTCATGGAGCATCTAAATAGAGTTACATGAGTTCAACTTTTGGGCATGCAAACCCAACGAAAGGAAACATAAGCTAAAAATAACTAAAGATGAATGACAGCCTTCACGAACAATGGGAAGGCTCACCTTAGAAACGTAATTCACATTTAAAGACAGTCAGCCACGAGCATCTCTCTCTGCAACCGTATTTATACATATGCAATTAAGGAGTGAGCTATATAAATATAACCCAGTAAGATCCTCGACCCACTACTTTAATACCCCTGGAACAAGTATTAGAAAATACAAAATACACAAATAATATGTACAAGATATCTCTCATAAAGTAATGTCAATAAGATCCAAAGGAAGTTAAAAAATGCCACCCTATATCTTAATTCAATCCACACTCACGACTTGTCATAACCGACAGTGAAGATGATCGGCCTAGCACCCCGACAAGTCCATGAAAACATATACAGTGCCCTAAAAGTCTACTACGATAGCATGTACAAGCCACAAATTTATTACGGCGGCATAAGTAATGCCCCTAACATATTACGATAGATATGTATGCCCCTAGAGACTATAACGACAACGAATAAAATATATTCAACGCCCCAAATTTACCTCACATTTCACCTCTAAATAATTCTCAATACACTTCTCAAAATACATATTCATAGCTAGTCCAAGGCCACAAATTCTACCAAGTTCACGCTTGTCCCAACACATGGAGTAGGCAGAAAAATATAATTTTTTTAAAAAAATAGATTTGAAAAGCAAGAATTAACGCTTAAAGGCTCACTTACCTCGAATGCACAATTCAAGCACCACCTCCTAGTAAATCAAAATATGCTCCCGAAAACTCAAACTCCTTAAACTACACCAAAAATGGATTTAATATAATTAATACCCCATCAACTAACGTTCCCTAAAATTTTAGAGCAAGTCAAATATTAAAGTCTACCGTTCAATCCAATTAATCGTATTATGTATCCCTACCATGCAATTGCACCTTCAATAAATTGACAAAAAAAAAATTGTTTGCACAATCAACGTCCTAATTGTCAATCTGGAACCTTGATATGCAATTTGTTTCAAGTCAAACCGTGTTGTTCTAATGTTAATAGCAACACTGCCAACTTACATTCTAACATCACTTTCCACAAATACTATTATAGCATAGATAACTTCATTTGTTTTTTCCATATAAGTAATTATTCATGAGTTCCTTAATTACAAGTAATGGAGCAGTATTATATAGGTAGTCTAGATGGTTTCTCAAATGACAAACTTCCAACCTACTGTTGCAACTTTAGCCCCATTAACTACTCATCATTGAAACATCATTATCATCCTTCGGTCATTAGCTAATTATTAAAAGAATGGGGTTATAGTCACTTTATGAAAATTTCAAACATATACACATATATTAATTACTACAACAGCAGACTACTACCACAATGAAGAAGATCAAACATACATTATTTACTTTTTTGCCAAAATTCTATGCCAAAACTACAAACAAACTCATACCTTATCACTTCACGAAGATGCCAACACTGTGTAGATAATCTCTGTTTATCTATCTTTTTTTCTTTTGGTATGCTGTTTTGCTTTCTGTTTTCCCAGGGATAAAAGATCATATATATAGTCCTAGTACCGTGAAACTGAAAAAGGCTCTTGACTTGTGCCCTTTTAATTCCTTAATTAATATTAATAATTGGTTATAATTACCAATTAACCCTTCATTAAAAAGGAAATAATAAGCTGGCTATTACATTCTCCCCCACTTAAAATAATGTTCGTCCTCGAACGGGTCTAGAATCTTACCTGAAATATCAAATAAGTGAGGATATCTAACTCGCATTTCCTTCTCGAACTCCCAAGTAGCTTTCTCTGTTGGATGATTACGCCATAATACCTTGACTAAAGCTATCTTCTTCGACCTCAACTGTCGCACTTGCCTATTGATAACGCTCAATGTATAGCTCTCGTAGGAGTGTAAAGCGGTCGCTGTCAAATATATAACCCAACTGGGTTAGGTATCGATCCCACAGGGAATAGCTTGGTCAACAAGTAAGCAAAGATTGCTAGACTTCTAGTGCAAGTTTCGTAAAAGGGGGGAGTTTTGTCGTGCAAGTAATGTAACCAAAGTAATAAGGTAAAAACGGAAAATAGCAAAGTAAAAAGTAAGAATGTTTGGTAAGATGTAAAACAATGAGAATTGAGAAGTTGGGGTTATGTCCACCTTATGAGTTGTATGTCTCTATTGGCTATGAGTTGTGCGAAATTCAGATATGCATGTGCTTATAGAGAATTGTATTCGATGGTAAATCCAAGCGTCTTTCGACCTCAACAAGGACTATTTCACTTTAACTCTTTCGAGCTTAAAGCGTATCTAACGGTACAAATTCTCCAAGAGGTTAGTCCAGTTACGGCACTAACTTTTTAATAGGGGATGGGACCCTATTACCTTGACATTATCTCTTTTCCAGAAATATAACTTTTCTTTCGAACAAGTTAATGCTATACTGGCATATTCTATGCGTTTGCAACCATAAGAATTTGCATTAAGATGAAGAGAATAATGATATAAGCAGCATACGTGTCGCGAATTCACAAACTCATAGCAATAGATAGTAGCTCATATGACTTCCATAACCCCAACAGAGAAGTTTAGTTATGCATGAGTGCGAAGGAAATCACAATCGGCATTGTTATTATACCACAATAAAGATCTCGTTAGGTATAGGGTGGTAGGCGTTAGGCGTGACTTCTTTGCTAAATAACGTTTCTCTTGTTGCGCAAATTAAGAATTGAATAGATAAATAGAAGAAGAATAAAAAGTAGAATTAATGAAAGAATTATAATCCGAGTTGTAAGTTGTGGAATAAGAAGTAGAATGAGAATGAGAATGATAAAAATCTCTAGCAAAATAGGGTATTTATAACACCCATATCCTATTCCTACTAAGCTAATGCATTACTTAACCCAATCCTACTGGGTTACTGCATCATTATCCTAATCCTAACAAATTACTGCATTATTATCCTAATCCTAATAAATTACTGCATTATTATCCTAATCCTAATAGGTTACTGCTGGTTCCCAAAGTCTTCAGAAATGTTGTTTTTGCCCGGGACAGGTTTTCCATGCGTCATTTTTGGTCCTTGGCATCCAAGCTTTCCCTTCCTTCTTTCGTGAAGCTTTCTTTGGCGTCAAGTTATTCATAAAATGCTGAAATCTGCATCATTTATACCTGAAAACTTGCTAATCACGTTTGTTAACTCACTTACAGGAAAAAGGACTAAAAGTGCATGAATTATATATTTTGTCCTCAAAACTTAGCTAAAATATGGGTAAAATATAGTACTTTAGGCGTGTAAATTCGCCTATCATCAACACCCCACACTTAAAGCTTTGTTCGTCCTGGAACAAACTATCATGTCCATCTAAACATCTACTTGGGATTTCACAGTAACAACACAAAATATTCATCAAGACAAGCACGTCAATCATTAACAAAGAGTAGTTTTCTGATCATTAGTAGAAACAATTTTAACCTCTAATATAGACTCGTGATGGTAGTTAATTCGTATCCAAAAGTTAAGGCACAAAGAATCATACACAACTAACCAAAACTCGTCAACCATGTGTGTCTCACAATATATTACCCATAATCACTCACAAGCATAGTATATTTGTCGAATCATGGGTAGAAGGGTATCCTTGCTCTCGCTCTCACAAAGAATTCATATGCTGCAACTGATGACCATAGGCTTGCCCTTAGTGTAATGCTCCACTAAATATCAGAATGCCAAGCTTAGGATCAAATAGGTCTTTTACAGGTTGTAATGTAGGCTAAGGGACGGGTAGGACTATTTTGATAACATACCTCTTATGATAGCAATTCTTTTTCATAACAAATTCAAGCACCATTACATTCTAAAGCATCATACTCACCCAATTTCCTCTTATTTTGTCACATGACTTTACACTTTAAAGCACTTAGGAATTTGGATCGAATTATGGTCTTGAAGAAATGGATTAGGCTTACATATGAGGTTGTCAAAGAAAATAGGCTAAAGGCTCAAAGGGTTTAACTAGGATAATGTCCATGGGTAGGTAAAAAGAAGGTAAACAAGTCTAGGTTGCCAAAGAAATGCCTAAATCATATCCTAGACTTGCACTCCTTATTTTCGCTTTACATACATACCAGGCAAGTTCTAGCATCAGAAAAAGAAGGTAAACAAGTCTAGGTTGCCAAAGAAATGCCTAAATCATCTCCTAGACTTGCACTCCTTATTTTCACTTTACATACATACCAGGCAAGTTCTAGGATCAGCCACAAACACAGAATATACTATTATCTCACACACATAAGGCACATGGTCGACTTTATTAGGAGTAGTATAGACTCTTGACCCAACAGATGAAGGAATTGAACCACACAATATCACATAGTGAGTCACAATTAGAGCCTAAACATCTCAATAGTAATGATTTTAGCATAGACTCTTGTCATAATACCATGTTGCCTATCAGAACAATTTTATGCAAAGTTTGTAACCAAAAAAAAATTCCTAAAAAAAAATTAAAAAAAACAAACATAAATAAGCAAAATATACATAAATAAGCAAATGCGAATAAAGGAGTATAGCATGCAAATACCACCACCCCACACTTAGACGGGACACACTGCCCTCAGTGGAAAATAAATACGAAGAACCTGGTCAGTCGGACTCCTCCTCTATGTCGGGGGTCATACCCTCTTCGTCGAAATCATCATAGGAGTTGTCGTCATCAGAATTCTCCTCCACGTCAGAGTCTGGCATTCGTCGATCATCATTGGTTGGCACATCATCATCAAGAGGTTCCTCAAAATATGTACCTACTCCACACATCTCCCTTGCATGGACATTCATTGGATAGTCATGATCCAGCTGTTGGAGCTCTGCAGCAGTTGGAACACGACCTCCGCTCATCATTGTAAACCGAGTCATGCCATAAAGATGGCGAAAGAAACTCTCATCCCGAGCATGTCTCTCTGCCGTAGTAAGGTTGACGCCATATGTTGATTCAGCATCTTTGACCTTTGTGAGGTCAACCTTCTTCGGGTTGTGTGGGAGTTTATGATCAGCTGGCTCCTCTTCGATGTCTTCCTTCCTCAAAATTGCAGTCAACAGATTGCCAAAGCTGAAATGGGACCGCTTGTGTAGCCTAGCCTTTCGCATTGTAGACCGAATGATTGCCCCAATGTAGATAGGGACATTCGTCATCAATGCATATACTAAGCACACTCTATCTCTTGTTATTTTTGTGTATTGCGTCCCTGGAATGAGGCAAGAGTTGACTATACGCAACCATATCCTTGCTTCCCTATTCAAAGGAGCATATTGGAAGGTGTTGTGTCGACCGGTGTCTTTGTGTCTACTCCACCGTGCCATGGATCTTTTTCCACAGAGTGCATGTCGAATAGATCTGTATAGAGGTCTACTGTACAGCTCTTTGAATGGTGATGGATCGACTGAAGGCAAGCCAAGAAAGGAGTTGAAGAAATCCGCATTGAGTTGTAAAACTTGGCCTCGAATCTTGACCTCGCTTCCTGTGGTTTTCAGTGACCAGTTGGCATAGAATTCTCTTGTTAGATCGAGATTGCACTCTCCCATGTCTCGGAAGATGAAATCAAGATGTAACGCCATGATCTTGGCCAACATGCGCGGTTCTTTCTTTGCTAGGCTTTCCTTGTTTATCAAGTCCACATGAACATATTTCTTCTCTTTGTTGTTCTTATACCATTCCTTTGCTTTCTCCTCTGAAACCCATTTAATTCCGAACATGCGGCATGGTAATTGCATCGAGGATGATTCTCCTTGCTCTTTTTGGCCTCTTTTCTTGCCCTTTTGGGAAGTGGTTGGCTTATCTTTGCCTTGTCTTGCTTTGGGTGCCATTGTGCCTGAGATTAAAATAATATTCATGTTAGCGTCATCTCGATGGATGCAATCTATAAACAAGCAGTAGTGGCACCACCCCACACTTAATTTATTGGTACAAACTAGTGAAGTGAACGATGTCGATTACTCAGACTTCATCGATATACGTTTATGTGATATGTTCCAACCATAAAATTAGTGCAGTCATACTTCTTGTAGTCTTGGCAATACTTTCATGTTTGATGTATCAAGACTACTACATAAGGATTAATTAAGGTATCGCATCTAGAATAATCACAACCTCATATGTTGGTAGTCAACCATAACTCTCATCTCGATGAACAAGTCATTCCAACATGTAAGCTTTCAAGTGACAAGATTATGGAATTTTTGTGACTATATCAATTCCACAGAAGTATGATAGTGCATCAAAATCAAATTCAAGTTGGAAATAAGTTAAGATCATCCTTACGTATTCATTCACCCACTTGGTTGTATCACAATAATTCAATCACATTGAAATCATCAATACTACTTTCAAGATTCAACAATTCATAATGGGCGTAGTAGTGTAGTACTTACGGAATATAAATGAATAACAAAGTAGTACTTACTTGATTGATGACTTTGGATGATGTTCTTGTGAAGTAAGAGAGCAAAGGGAAAATTTTTGAGAGGATTTGGGGACTATAGGCGGCTCTTAAGCTAGGTTTCCAATGTGTTTTTGGTTCAAGACTAAGTCTCATATTTATAGGAGAAGGTTGGGTCGGGTTTTGACCCATTTAAAATCGGATTTGGAGACAAGAAGTGACCATAGGCGGCGTCTTTTGCTTTGCCTATGCTTGGCATAGGTGGCGCCTTTTGCAAAGCATTGTCTAGCATAGGCGGCGCCTATACCATGGCATTCCTAGGCATAGGCGGCGCCTTTAGCATGGCCTATGAGATTTAGAGACAAAAGGCATTAGTATAGGCGGTGCCTATGCTATGACATACTTGGGCATGGGCGGCGCCTATTCTATGGCACACTAGATTTCGAGAGCTTAGGCCATAGTATAGGCCATGCCTTGTTCGTGGCCTAGTTTTACCTAGGCCTAGCCTTGTTCGATGCCTATATTTTCATGAGCAATACTCAATCCATAGCCTTTTGGTTCTTTATTCCTAACTTACCACCTTTAACATGCAATACGTCCAAATCAAAATTTGAAACCGACCTCCTCGTTTTACACCTCTTTGCACCTACATTTACTCAAAAACAATAAAGACGATTAGAACGATGGGTTTCCTCCCATCAAGCGCCTTAGTTTTGGTCGTGGCACGACTCTTTTTTTTGGATTTTTATTTATCAAAAGAAAACACGTAATAAGACAAAAACTGAAAAACGATGGCTTGCCTCCCATCTAGCGCTTGATTTATTGTCGCGGCACGACATGGTTATATCGAGTACTTAGACTTCGTCGAGATAAGTGATGGCCATATAGTTTATCGAATCAAGAGGACCGATATATGGTTTTACTCGTTGGCCATTCACCTTGAAGACAACACCATTAGTTTCTTCCAACTCAATTACTCCAGACGAGTAGACTTGGTTAACTTTGTATGGACCAGACCACTTGGACTTTAACTTACCTGGGAATAACTTTAGTCTGGAATTGAAGAGAAGTACCATATCATCCTTTTGAAAGTTTCGTCGAACAATCAGCTGATCATGATACTTTTTCATCCGCTCCTTGTAGAGATCCGATCTTTCATAAGCATGTAGACGGAATTCATCCATCTCGTTTAGTTGCTCCAATCTCAGATTCATTGCATCATCCCAGTTCAAATTTAATCATTTCAAAGCCCACAATGCCTTATGCTCAAGCTCAATGGGCAAGTGACAAGCCTTCCCATAAACTAGTTGGTACGGGGACATGCCAATTGGCGTTTTGAATGCAGTCCTATACGCCCATAGTGCATCGTCCAGGTTCCGAGACCAATCTTTCCTATTAGCATTTACCATTTTAGCAAGGATTTGCTTGATATCTCTGTTGGAAACCTCTACCTGTCCGCTGGTTTGTGGGTGATAAGACGTGGCTACCTTATGTTGTTTGACACCATATTTTGCCAACACGGATTTGAATAGCTTGTTGCAGAAATGAGATCCTCCATCGCTTATTATAGTACGTGGTACTCCAAAGCGAGAGAAGATATTTCTCTTTAAGAATGCTACAACACGCTTTCCCTCATTGTTGGCCAACGCTACAGCTTCAACCCATTTCGAGACATAATCTACAGCAACTAGGAGGTACTTCATTCCAAATGAATTTACGAATGGACCCATGAAATCAATACCCCATACGTCAAAGAGCTCTACTTCAAGGATTTTCGACATGGGCATCTCATGGTGTTTCGAAATAGCACCTTGTCGCTGACGCTGGTCGCATCTTCTCACAAAGTCATAGGCATCTCTGAATATCGAAGGCCAATAATATCCACTTTGCAATACCTTCCTCGCTGTCCGATTACCTGCGTGATGTCCCCCAACTTGGGAAGTGTGGCATGCTTCCAATATATCAGGCACCTCTACATGGGATATACATTGTCGGATAACAACATCCGCGCATCGTCGAAACAAATATGGCTCATCCCAAAAGTAGTGGGATAAGTTTGTACATAAACTTCCTCTTTTGATGGTAAGATAAGTTTGTAGGTATCACATTACTCACCAGTCGGCATACCATGGTAACTTTTCTGCTATCGTGGCTAAGATCTCCTCGTCCGGGAATGCATCATCAATATCGATTTCAGGCTGCGCTATTTGCTCGTTCTCGAGTCTAGATAGATGATCAGCCACTTGGTTCTCGCAACCTCTTTTATCTTTAACTTCGAAATCAAATTCTTGCAGCAGCAACACCCATCAAATTAGTCTTGGTTTTGCATCCTTCTTTGTCATTAAATATCTCAGAGCTGCATGGTCTGTATGAACGATCACTTTGGTTCCCAACAAATAAGCACAGAACTTCTCAAACGCATACACAACCACTAGGAGCTCTTGTTCTGTGACAGTATAGTTCTTTTGGGCTTCTTTTAGGACCTTGCTAGCATAGTAGATAGGATGAAATAATTTCTCCTTCCTCTGGCCAAGTACAACGCCAACAGCAACCCCACTAGCATCACACATGACTTCGAATGGTAGAGACCAATCTGGTGCTACCATGATAGGGGCTTCAATGAGTTTTCTTTTGAAGCATTCGAATGACTTCAAACAATCTTCATTGAAGTCATACTTTGCATCTTGCTCCAAGAGTTTGCACAATGGACTCGCAATTTTGGAGAAGTCTTTGATGAACCGCCGATAGAAACCTGCATGACCGAGGAAACTACGAACTTCCTTCACTGAAATTGGGGGCGGTAGCTTCTCGATGACTTCAATTTTTGCTCGATCAACCTCAATTCCTCTTTTAGAGATTTTATGCCCAAGAACGATTCCTTCTTTTACCATGAAGTGGCACTTTTCCCAATTCAGCACTAGGTTGAATTCTACACATCTTTGCAATGCCATACTTAGGTTTGCCAAGCACGCTTCAAATGATTCGCCAACAACTGAAAAGTCGTCCATGAATACCTCCAAAGTATCTTCAACCATATCAGAAAAAATGGACATCATACAACGCTGAAAGGTGGCTGGTGCGTTACATAGCCTGAATGACATACGTTTGAAGGCAAACGTGCCATATGGACATGTGAATGTTGTCTTTTCTTGGTCTTCGGGGGCAATGCAAATCTGATTATAGCCTTAATAACCGTCTAAGAAACAAAACCATCCTTTCCCTGCTAATTGATCTAACATTTGGTCCATAAATGGCATTGGAAAGTGATCTTTGAGCGTCCATGAATTTAGCTTTCGGTAGTCCATGCATACTCTCCATCCGGTGACGGGTTTGAGTGGAATAAGCTCATTCTTTGCATTTGCGACCACCGTCATGCCTCCTTTCTTGGGAACACATTGTATCGGGCTTACCTATGTACTATCTGAGATTGGATACACAACTCCTGCGTCTAACCACTTGATACTTTCTTTCTTCACCACTTCTTGCATAGGTGGATTGAGACGTCTTTGATGCTCAATGATGGGTGTGCATTTTTCTTCAAGCTGAATTTTGTGGGTACAAATCCCAGGTGGAATACCAATAATATCCGCGATGGTCCAACCAATGGCTCTTATATACTTCCGTATAATAGTAATGAGAGCTGCAACTTGTTGCTCACCCGAATCTGCTGCCACAATAACTGGAAGTGTGTTTTCGTTTCCTAAGAATGCATACTTTAAATGACTAGGCAACTCCTTCCATTCTAACGTGGGTGGCTCTTCAATAGATGGCTTAGCTAGTGGTGTGGGTTAATTTTTGAGATCAAGGTCCAGCTTTTTGGGAGCATAGCGATATGTCCCTAATCCTGATAGAGCACAAATAACTTCTTCGCAATTTTCAGCATCCTTACTCTCTCCATTCATGAGCACAATCGCCAATGGGTCTTCAATAATTTTTTCTTCTTCAAGTGATTCTTCCTCATCATCAAAGTAAACATCAGCCACCGAGAATACGTTCAGCTCTTTGGGTTGCTTCATTGCTTTGCACACATCAAAGCGAACTACTTCGTCATTTATTCGGAATGAAAGCTCATTAGCTCTCAAATCAATGAGCACACTTCCTGTAGCAAGGAAAGGGCGCCCCAAGATTATGGGAACTTCTGAGTCTGCCTCACAATCCAAAATGACAAAGTCTGCCGGAAAGATGAATGAAGAAACCTTTACCAATACATCACATAGAATACCAACAGGTCGTTTTACCGACCTATCCGCCATTACTAGCCTCATATTGGTTGGAGTAGGATCACCCAACCCCAAATTTTTATAGATAGATAATGGCATCTAATTGATGCTGGCTCTTAAATCGCATAACGCCTTGGCAAAATTTAAAGATCCAACGGTGCAAGGAATAGTGAAAGCACCAGGGTCAGCCTTCTTCTGGACTAGTGATCGGGTAGCAATTGCGCTGCAGTGATGAACATTATCTTTCAACTCATAGCTTGCTGCGTGCTTCTTTGTCAACAGATTCTTCATAAATTTTGCATACCCAGGCATTTGTTCAAGTGCTTCCACCAATGGAACATTAATGGTCAACTGCTTTAACATAGTCATGAATTTGCTGAACTTTGTATCATCCGCCACCTTCTTCAATCTTTGAGGAACAGGTGGTGGTGGATAGGGAATTGTTCTCTCCACGGCTTTCTTCACCTCTTGCTTCTGTTTTTCAGCCTTTTTAGGCTGCAACATGCTCGGTGTGATGTCATGGACGTCGTGGGTGGCTTCCGCGGATTCCTCTCCTTTTGCGTTATCATCAATGTCCACTACTTCATCAACCACTTGCTTGCCTTTTGATGAAGTTTCCAGCACCTTACCACTTCGGGTAGTAACAGCCATGCATGACCCATCGTTCCTTGGGTTTTGCACAGTGTCGCTAGGTAAAGCGCCAGCCTTTCTTTGATAGAGTGCTGCTGAAAGTTGGCTCAATTGCTGCTCTATTTGCTTGATTGAAGTGGAATGAGAATCAACTAATTGCTTCATATAGGACAAATCATTTATTACCTCCGTTACTCCAGCGCTCGTTGCTTCCACTCCTTTCAATAGTTTAGCCATTATCTCTTCCATATTTTCAGAACTAGATGTGGTGGTGTCACGTCTTCCTGGGGGAACATACAGACCACTTTTTTCATTCTTATTCTTCCAACTACCTTGGTCCTTGTTTCCAGATTTATCATAATAGTTTCGACCTTGGTTTCCTTGGGTATTCCCTCGAAAACCCCCTGATTGTTTAAGTAGTTGGCCTCTTCTTCCAAATCAGATTCGTCTCTTCCTTTCGACGCAATAGATTTGACTTTTTTGGTCTTCCCTGATAATAAATACTTTGTAAGAAGATCCACTTGTGTTTTCATGTGCGCCATATCTTGATCACGTTCTTCTTCTCTTCTCCTTTGGTCTGCAGTCATGCCAATAGATAAAGTGGGGCTTGCTACCTCAGAATCCCTGGTATGCCAAGCTCTACTTTGCTTCGTCATACGATCTAGCATATTGCTTGCTTGACCAAAGGTGAGGTCCATAAAAGATCCTCTAGCCGCATTATCCACCACTGGTTTAGTTATAGAATTCAAGGCTCTGTATAGTATCTCCATTAGGTGAACATTAGTCATGTGATGGTTTGGGCACCTCGTTAGCTTTGTCTTGAACCTCTCCCATGTTTCATGAAGGGCTTCAGTTGGAAGCTGCCGAAAATTGCTGATTTCATCTCTTAATTGTGCTCTTTTGGATGGCGGAAAGAATCTTTCTAGGAAAGCGTCTCTCAATTGCCTCCAATTTGTAATAGAATCAGGAGTCAGCCCATTCAACCATAGGGTTGCCTCCCCCGACAGAGACAATGGAAATAGACATAATCGAATTGCATTCTGACCAACACCAGGATTGTCAAATGACTTGCATGTAGAAATAAAGTTGATGAGATGCATATTCGGATCATCACCTGCTAGTCCACCAAATAATCCCTTGAGTTGAAATAACTGAATAATGGTGCTTGTGATGTTGAACTTGGCTCCGGATGCCAATGGTGGAGGAATGATGGCTCCTGTGGCTCCGGCTCCATCAAGATCATCATCATCATCGTCGAAAGCTGGTTTCATAGCTCGGCGTTCAGGCCTAAACCTAGCTTGACGATCTCTTCTGTTGGCAGGTGTTGCAATCTCAGCAGTATGCCTAGGGTTTAGTAACTCGTCATCACCTAGGTCCTCGTCGTCAGGATTTATTGCTCGCCCAAGATTATCAATATTCTGTTGATGCACTTGAGCGGCGCCTAGAGCAGCTAGTCTCGCCTGTTCCTGTTGAGCAACCATCCTTTCAATTTTGTGTTGTGCCTCCATTCTACCAATACGTTATGGTTCAGGATTGATAGGTAATAACGGTTGACCAGAACTTCGAGTATGGGGCATGCACTGAATAAAAACCTGCAGAGAACAAAAACAAAAACTAAAAGTAAAAGTACGAGAATCTTTGACCAAAGGGTCTAGTAATTATCACAAACTTAATTGACACTCGTATTCCCCTCAACGGCGCCAATTTTTGATAACGCTCAATCTACAGCTCTCGTAGGAGTGTAAAGCGGTCGCTGTCAAATATATAACCCAACTGGGTTAGGTATCGATCCCACAGGGAATAGCTTGGTCAACAAGTAAGCAAAGATTGCTAGAATTTTAGTGCAAGTCTCGTAAAAGGGGGGAGTTTTGTCGTGCAAGTAACGTAACCAAAGTAATAAGGTAAAAACGGAAAATAGCAAAGTAAAAAGTAAGAATGTTTGGTAAGATGTAAAACAATGAGAATTGAGAAGTTGGGGTTATGTCTACCTTATGAGTTGTACGTCTCTATTGGCTATGAGTTGTGCGGAATTCAGATATGCATGTGCTTATAGAGAATTGTATTCAATGGTAAATCCAAGCGTCTTTCGACCTCAACAAGGACTATTTCACTTTAACTCTTTCGAGCTTAAAGCGTATCTAACGGTACAAATTCTCCAAGAGGTTAGTCCAGTTACGACACTAACTTTTTAATAGGGGATGGGACCCTATTACCTTGACATTATCTCTTTTCCAGACATATAACTTTTCTTTCAAACAAGTTAATGCTATACTGGCGTATTCTATGCGTTTGCAACCACAAGAATTTGCATTAAGATGAAGAGAATAATGATATAAGCAGCATACGTGTCGCGAATTCACAAACTCATAGCAATAGATAGTAGCTCATATGGCTTCCATAACTCCAACAGAGAAGTTTAGTTACCCATGAGTGCGAAGGAAATCACAATCGATATTGTTATTATACCACAATAAAGATCTCGTTAGGTATAGGGTGGTAGGCGTTAGGCGTGACTTCTTTGCTAAGTAACGTTTCTCTTGTCGCGGAAATTAAGAATTGAATAGATGAATAGAAGAAGAATAAAAAGTAGAATTAATGGAAGAATTATAATCCGAGTTGTAAGTTGTGGAATAAGAAGTAGAATGAGAATGAGAATGATAAAAATCTCTAGCAAAATAGGGTATTTATAACACCCATATCCTATTCCTACTAAGCTAATGCATTACTTAACCCAATCCTACTGGGTTACTGCATCATTATCCTAATCCTAACAAATTACAGCATCATTATCCTAATCCTAATAAATTACTTCATTATTATCCTAATCCTAATAGGTTACTGCTGGTTCCCAAAGTCTTCAGAAATGTTGTTTTTGCCCGGGACAGGTTTTCCATGCGTCACTTTTGGTCCTTGGCATCCAAGCTTTCCCTTCCTTCTTTCGTGAAGCTTTCTTTGGCGTCAAGTTATTCATAAAATGCTGAAATCTGCATCATTTATACCTGAAAACTTGCTAATCACATTTGTTAGCTCACTTACAGGAAAAAGGACTAAAAGTGCATGAATTATATATTTTGTCCTCAAAACGTAGCTAAAATATGGGTAAAATATAGTACTTTAGGCGTGTAAATTCGCCTATCATCACCTATCAAGAATAACTATCGGGCTTTCCTCATAAGTCAGATTCTCATCAAGCTCTATATCATCTGGATGGATCTTATGGCTATCATCACTAACATACTGTCTAAGCATAGACACGTGAAACACAGGATGAACTGCATACAATCTCGGAGGTAAATCAATCCTATACGCTGTCAATCCAATTCGGCTCAAAATCTTATAAGGATCAATGTATCTAGGATTCAGCTTACCTTTCCAGCCAAATCTCATAACTCCTTTCATGGGCAAAACTTTCCAAATAACTTTTTCCCCCTTTTCAAACTCTAAATCACGGACCCTTTTATCTGCATAAGACTTCTGTTTGATTTGTGACGTCTTAAGTTGGTCCTGTATCACCGCAACCATAACCAATGCTTGCTGAACTAAATCTAGACCTAATAATTATGCTTCGTCGGGCTCAAAATAGGCAATTGGTGAATGACACTTGCGACCATATAGAGCCTTATATGGTGCCATTTGAATGCTCGAGTGGTAGCTATTATTATAAGTAAACTTTTCCAAAGGCAGTTGATCATCCCAATGGCCACCAAAATCAATCGCGCAAGCTCTAAGCATGTCCTCCAAGAGCTGAATAACTCGTTCAGACTGCCCGTTGGTCTGTGGATGAAAAGTTATACTCAACTCAACCTACGAACCTAATGCCTTCTGAAAATATTTCCAAAATTCAGCAGTGAACTATGCACCTCGATCAGAAATGATTGAGATAGGCACACCATGAAACCGAACTATATCCCGAAGGTAAATTTCCGCTAACTGCTTTGTGCTATAAGTAACCCGAACTGGTATGAAATGGGCAAATTTTGTAAGTCTATACACTATCACCCAAACTGAGTCTTGCTTCCTGAAAGTATTTGGCAAACCAACAATGAAATCCATAGTAATCCTTTCCCACTTTCACTCCGAAATAATCAATTTTTGCATCACTCCGCCAGGTTTTTGATGTTCATATTTGATCTGCTGACAATTTAAGCAACTAGTAACATGTTTCAAAATATCAACCTTCATACCTTTTCACCAATACAACCCGCGCAAGTCATGATACATTTTCGTAGCACCAGGGTGGATAGAATATCGTGAGCTATGATCCTCATTAAGAATTAGCTGTCTTATGTCACCCACAACGGGAACACACAATCTTCCATGACGATGTAGCACACCTTCACCATCAATAGAAAATAACTTAACACTGCCATTCTGCACTCGATCTCGAAGCCCAATAAGGTAGGGATCATCATATTGGCAAGTCTTAACTTGCCCAACTAAGGAAGAATGAACCACCATAATGATAAGTAATTTGCCAGGCACGGTATGATCAATTCAAACTCCATGATTGGCTAAAGCCTAAATATCCATAACCAAAGGTCGCCTTTCAGCAACAAATAAAGACAAACTGCCCATAGACTTCCTACTCAAAGCATCCGCTACTACATTCGCCTTTCCAGGATGATACAAAACAGTAAGATCATAATCTTTAAGTAACTTTAACCACCGTCGTTGTCTTAGATTCAGATCGATTTGATTAAATAAGTACTACAGACCCTTATGATCAGTATAGATTTCACATGGCTCACCACAAAGATAATAATGCCAGATCTTGAGTGCAAATACAATCGTGACCAATTACAAGTCGTGAGTCGAATAATTTTTCTTATGGACCTTTAGCTTTCGAGAAGCATATGCCACCACTTTACCATTCTGCATTAACACACAATCCAATTCGAGATGCATCACAATAAATAGTGAAACCACCCTCTGCTGTAGGTAAGGTCAAAATCAGAGCTGAAATCAATGTCGTCTTTAATTTCTGAAAACTTTCTTCACATTCATCTGACCATTGAAAAACCACATCCTTTTGAGTTAAGCACGTCAATGGAGCAACTACCTTTGAGAAGCCCTCTACAAACCTCTTATAATAATTAACTAGCCCTAAAAAGCTACGTATCTCTGTAACAGTACTAGGTTGAGGCCAATCTCGAACTGCTTCAATCTTTTTTGGATTAATATGAATCCCATCTCTTATCACTACATGCCCTAAAAAAGAAACTGTGCCCAACCAAAACTCACACTTTGAGAAATTGACATATAGCTTATGTTCTCTAAGTTCTGCAGCATAACTCTCAAGTGTTGTTCATATTCTACCTCACTCTGAGAGTAAACCAAAATGTCATCAATGAACACAATAACAAATTGGTCTAAATACAGCTTGAATACCATGTTCATGAGGTCCATAAATGTTGCAGGTGCATTAGTGAGTCCAAAAGACATCACTAAAAATTCAAAATGTCCATACTTGGTCTGAAAAGCTGTCTTAGTGATATCTTTCACAAATAACACAGGTGCACCCCAAGGTGACACACTAGGCCTGATGAATCCCTTATCAAGCAATTCCTGAAGGTGAACCTTCAATTTCCTCAACTCAGCAGGAGCCATACGATAAGGTGGAATAGAGATAGGTTGAGTCCCTAGCACTAAATCAATGCTGAACTCAATTTCTCATATCGGAGGTAACCTGGGAAAATCATCTGGAAACACATCAATAAACTCTCGAACAATGGGAACATTATTTATAGAAACTTTGTTTGCTCGAGTGTCATGAACGGTAGCAATAAAACCCAAACAACCATGATTAATTATTCGGCGGGCTTTTACATAGGATATTATCTTTCCTTGAGTCACATGAGTTATACCTTTCCACACTAAAGGTGGTTCTCCAGGAATATCAAAATGTATAAGCTTAGCATAACAATCAACCAAAGCGTAACATGGTGCCGACCAATTCATACCCATAATCACATCAAAATCAGTTATTGGCAACACAAATAGATCAACTATGTTGTTCTTACCCTGAACAGATATCACACAATCTCTATAAACTCTATCCACTGATAAGGTCTCCCTTACTGGGGTCGTAATGATATATGGCTCAACAAGAGTCTCAATCCTTCTCTCAAAGAATAAAGCAAAACATGGGGACACATAAGAATACGTAGAACTAGAATCAATAAGAGAATAAGTCTCATGAAAGTTTACAGTGATAATACCTATGACCATAGCAAAGAATCTCGGTGGTCCACCTACTGTCTGAGAACCTTGAGCACCCTGTATACCCTATCCAGGAGTACTCTGTGGAGTGATCCTAGATGGCTGGCGTGAACATGGTTACCTATAATATTTCTCTACACCTGAGAAGTAGCTTAACTAAATCCAGAATCTCCCTTAGGACAAAACTTAGCAATGTGCCCTCTTTTACCACAAGTATAACAAGGACCACTAACTCCAAAACAACGTTTATTATGATTCCTTCTATAATTGGAACACTTCGAACGCTGCCCAAACTGAAAGAAACTACTACCATTCCTCTGTGACTGCTGTTGTTGTCCCTGTCTAGCTGGATAACTATTCCTTGATGATTGGCCCGCTGACTCTGACTGCGTAGGCCTAGACTGTCCACGATCAAAAACACTCTTGCTCCTAGATGAAGCAACACTAAACCTACCTGAGTTACGTACCTTTTTGTTTTCTCGATTAATTCTTTCCATCTCATAATAGGACTCAAAATGAAAAGCAGTGTCAAATACCTCAGAATAGGATCCATTATGCACATCGCGTATCACTGGACCATGATAACGAGCCTCAATTCCATCCATAAATCATTTTACTTTCTCCACAACTAAAGATGGAACATACGTGAACAACTCAGTAAACTTAGCTTCGTAGTTCGTGACTGTCATGGATCTCTATCGTAACTCATTAAACTGGCATCTCATGTCATCTTATTTGCTCAAGGGAATAAATCTGTCCAAGAACATAGTTGAAAACTCTGACCAAATGATCGGTGGTAGCCCTGCTTGCCTGCCCTTCAAAACGGAAGTCCACCATGCCCCGGGAGACCCTGAGAACAGAAAAGTAGTAAATTCTACACCACGAGTCTCTTTCAGTCCCAAAGTAGTTAGTATCTTCTCGCAGTGATCTAGAAACTTTTGAGGCTCAACAGAAGATTGTGTAGAATCAAACTCTGGTGGGTTAAGATCCATGAAATTCTTTAGATCCTTGGGTTGCCCTACAGCTACAATCGAATGATCAATGGGTAGAGGTGCTTGAGAGGTTGCAACATTCAACTGAACTTGTGCTTGCATCTGCGTAGTAGCCTGAGGAGGTAGAGTTCAACCCTGATTAGGAACCAATGCCTCAAGTACATTCAACATTCTTTCCATTATGTCTGCAGACAATGTAACAGTAGGTGCAGCAACTGGACTGCAGCTGGAGCATCTCGATCAACCTGGTCCTATGCTTGCTCGGAAGCCACAACTTGGGGCTGGCTCCCATTCCAAACTCTAGGCTGAGCACCGTTCTACATCCTAGTTTGAGGACTAGTTGGATGAGACCCAACTCGACCACCACCACACGTAGGATCCTGTCAAGCACCACGCCAACAGATGCATTAGATCGACTAGCGGAGGAAAAACCACATCTCTTAACCATCTGCGAAACAATATTTAAAGGTTAAACTTAATTCAACTCAACACACGAATAAGGAACATAAAGGGAAAACTTCCTAGATATTTTGTAGCCTCAAGTTCAGAAGTATGGGCGCCTACGTGCCCCTGAACAGGAATCTACTAAACATTGCTCCATGACCCGGGACCTAAAGCCTACGCTCTGATACCAACTTTGTCACATCCTAAAATAAACCCTAGGTATTACTGGCTTCCAACAACAACACTTGCTGGAAGAACCAATTTTCTATACATTCACAATAGCTAGAAACACTGAGATGAAAATATATACAACTTTACATACATGAAATAATCATTAATGCAGGGTAATTGTCCAATAAGATACTGCATAATGATTTATGAAAAGGACAATAGTTTAGATAACAAATTTCTTACCCAAGTCCCACACTAAGTTCATGGAGCATCTAAACAAAGTTACATGAGTTTAATTTTTGGGCATACAAATCCAACGAAAGGAAACACAAGCTAAAAATAACTAAAGATGAATGATAACCTTTACGAATAATGCGAAGGCTCACCTTAGCGACTGAATCCACGCGTAAAGACAGTCATCCACGAGCCTCTCTCTCTACAACCGTATCTATACGTATGCAAGTAAGGAGTGAGATATATAAATATAACCCATTAAGATCCTTGACCCGCTACTTTAATACCCCTGAAACAAGTATCAAAAAATATAAAATACACAAATAATATGTACATAATATCTGTCATAAAGTAATGACAATAATATCCAAATGAAGTTAAAAAATGCCACCCTATATCTCAACTCAATCCATACTCACGACTTGTCATAACAAGTAGTGAAGGTGATCGGCCTAGCACCCCGATAAGTCCACGACAACATATATAATGCCCCAAAAGTCTACTATGACAGCATGTACAAGCCTCTAACATATTACGGCAGCATAAGTAATGCCCCTAACATATTACGACAGCTATGTCTGCCCCTAGAGACTATAACGACAACGAAGAAAATATATTCAACGCCCAACCTCATCTCACATTTCACCTCTAAATAATTCTCAATACACTTCTCAAAATACATATCCACAACTAGTCTAAGGCCACAAATTCTACCAAGTTCACACTTGTCCCAACATATGGACTAGACAAAAAATATAATTTTAAGAAAAAATAGATTTGAAAAGCAAGCATTAAAGCTTAAAGTATCACTTACCTCGAATGCACAATTCAAGCACCACCTCCTAGTAAATCAAAATATGCTCCCAAAAACTCAAACTCCTTAAACTATACCAAAAATGGGTTTAATATAATCAATACCCCATCAATGAACATTCTCTAAAATTTTAGAGCAAGTCAAATATTAAAGTCTATCATTCAATTCAATTAATCGTATTATGTATCCCTACCATGCAATTGCACCTTCAATAAATTGACAAAAAGAAATTGTTTGTACAGTCAGTGGCTTAATTGCCAATCTGGAACCTTGATATGCAATTTGTTTCAAGTCAAACCGTGTTGTTCTAATGTTAATAGCAACACTGCCACCTTACATTCTAACATCACTTTCCACAAATACTATTATAGCGTAGATAACTTCCTTTGTTTTTCCATTAACTAATTATTCATGAGTTCCTTAATTACAAGTAATGGAGCAGTATTATATAGGTAGTCTAGATGGTTTCTCAAATAACAAACTTCCAACCTACTGTCGCAACTCTAGCCCCATTAACTACTCATCATTGAAACATCATTATCATCCTTCAATCATTAGCTAATTATTAAAAGAATGGATTATAGTCACTTTATGAAAATCTGAAACATATATACATATATTAGTTACTGCAGCAGCAGACTACTACCTCTATGAAGAAGAACAAACATACATTATTTATTGCTTTGCCAAAATTCTATGCCAAAACTGCCAACAAACTCATACCTTATCACTTCACGAAGACGCCTACCAACACCATGTAGATACTCTTTATTTATCTCTTTTTATTTCTTTTGGTACGCTGTTTTGGTTTCTGTTTTCCCAGGGATAAAAGATCATATATATAGCCTAGTACCATGAAACTGAAAAAGGCTCTTGATTTGTCCCTTTTTAATCCCTTAATTAATACGTGTTAACAATTGATTATAATTACCAATTAACCCTTTATTAAAAAGGAAATAATATGCTGGCAATTACAGTCAGATGCAAGGTATATCCACGATCATGCTATAATGTTCTTGAGTAGTTAGGAATAATGCATTTCATTTAGCTTGCAGTTTGATACTTAGTATTATTCGAAATGCTAGCTTACAGTTTGATACTTGGTGTTATTCCTAGAGTTTGAAATCTTTGATTTTGAACTAATTTGTCATAAAGAGATTGAGGTTTGAGTTTAGATAGCTGGAGATGCCACTGGTTTATTTTGGAAAGCACAAGTTTTGTCTATTTTGGTATCCAATTTAGATAGCTTGAGGGCATTTTTGGTTTATTTTGGGGATCTTGAATTGTTAGTTTTAGTCTCAGTCGATTAACGAGTGCTTTCATGTTTTGCTTACTTAAGGTTATGCTTTTGAGTTTTTGAAGAGAAGTACCAGCTTATGATGTCATTCCTTTGAGTACTGAAATCTTTTTTCTTAAATAGTAAATCTCATAATACTGCAGTTGTCTCGAAGCAGGGTAATGGGCAGCAAGCTCTATCATTTAGTGGCCTGGAGCTTGTTTCAGCTAAAATGAATACCTTTTAGGGCATGGTGATGCGTAGGTCTATTTATCTAAATGTGTTTAATTTCCTCTATCGGATCCTTTCTGTGTTAATTTTTAACAGCTCCAGTTTTTCCTTTTTACTCCACTCTTGTTCTCCAGATTACTTTATCTTTACTATTTAGCCATTCTATTCTTGTTTATTTCATATGATTTAATCTGCCACCAGTGTGACTTTGATCTTTAGTGTGACTCTAAACTTTCTGTCAGTTTCAATGCTCTGCTTCGGATATCCCGGTCTTTAACTGCTTTATTTCCTCGTGAATTTGTCTTAGAAAAATCCCCTCACAGGGGGAAACTTCAGATTTGTGGCTTCTACTTGTTTAGCTGTTATAGGGGGACATTTTTGCTTTTGTGTTGTTTTTTCGACTGCATTTTTCTTTGCTTTATTAATATTATATCTCTTCTGTTACCTTCACCTTTGCTTTTTCATTTACAGCTTCATATCAAAGTACTGGAACTCAAAATGAGGATGACCCTACTAATACAATTGTCAGTAAATTTCTTTATATCAACATTTTAATGTATTCTCTCAAACTGTACTCACATTAAATAACTTTAATTGCAGATTTTCGTTGGAAACTTGGATTCCGATGTAATACATGATCACCTCAGGCAGGTTTTTGGAAACTATGGACAATTGCTTCATGTAAAAATACAAGTAGGCAAACGTTGTGGTTTTGTTCAATTTGCTGATAGGTACAGAAGCAAGACTTCTGAACTTTGTCAAATTCAATGATAAGGAAACTAACACGCTCTCCATTGTTATGGCATAAGTTGTGCTGAGGAAGCTCTATGAGCTTTAAGTGGAACTCAGCTCGGTGGACAAACCATCTGTCTTTCATGAGGTCGTAGTCCTTCAAACAAGCAGGTTATTATTATTGGGTTCATAGTATATGAAAGAAGTGTGAATGGAAAAATAGAGAATAAAATGGTGGAGGAAAATGAGACACTAAAATAGAAAGTGTACTCCCAAATTAGAAAGTTTACTCTTTCTCCACATTGGTGGAAGAAGAGAACTTGAAAGTGTTTATAATCAAGAACACTTACTCCACATGGCAAGTGAGGCAAGAAATAAGAGATGCCTCGCACCGTCGTCGTCGTCGCTTGCTCGGCTTCGGATTTAGATTTGGCAAATGATAGATTGATGAGATCTATTTAGAAATGATACATTGTTCTGAACTGAGGCTACAGAAGGTTGCAATGGTTCAAAATGATGCTTCAGAGGATATAATCCTTCAATGAAGTGACACACTGATTCATGAAGTGAGATAACTGTTCAGGAAAAGATGCAATCTTTGATGAACAGACATGAATTTACAGCAAACATGTAACCTTTGGAGTGAACCATTGCCTCTTTTTAGAAGAGGCATATTGTGGCTATATAAACCTAGTTTCTTCCACAGGTTTAGTATGAAATTTTCAGAATAAAATCTCTCTTTTTTTCTTTACAAATATTCTGTGTGATCAATCAAAACATTCTGTGGGTTCGAAGAATCCACCTATTTGAGGTACCGCTATAGTCGAATTGAAAGCCATTTTATACTGGGAGGAAAATTCCATAACCTCGGGTATAGTGAGGGGAATTATTCCTTAAGGAAAGTCTGTGAATTTGGACGACTTGGTCTTATTCATTTCTGTTTCATCTATTTTCTAAAAAATAAAATACACCTCTTGGAAAGGTTATTTTGATTTTGTGTTGAGGGTATTTGATATACTTCATTGTGTTCTTGTTTATATACTTGAACTTTAGTTGAAGTTGTTGTTTCTAGTATAGAGATTCTGCGTACCCGTAGAAGGAATATAACAATTATTTTGCCTGATCGCTCTGATTCAAATAACATGTTTGCCTTTTCAGCAGTCTCAGGGTGATCCGAACCAGTGGAGTGGTGCTTATTATGGTTATACACCAGGATATGATGCCTATGGTTATGCCCAACCTATTCCAGATGCAAACATGTTCTATGCAGATTATGCCTGGTATGGAAATTATGCACAACCTCCACATGAAGGGGTCGTTTGGTAGAGTGTATAAGATTTAATGCAAAATATAGTGTATTAGTAATGCTTGCATTACATATGCTTGTATTAGTTATACATGTATTATTTTTTATACATTGTTTGGTTTGATGTATAAGAAATAACACATCTTACATAATTTCTATAAAAGAAATGTTTGTTTACAAAAATACCCTTCTTGATTTTGTATACTTTTTTGCAACAAAATTTTTTTGCCATCTCAAATATAATTAGTATTGTTAAACTAGTATATAAAGGTTTCGGATTAATTGCAAGACCTTCATCTTTGCGTATGAAATATTATGCCAACAGATTAACATAGTCGAAACAAAAATAAAATATATAACGTAGAATTAAGAAATAGTCTCAATTTTTTTTAAAATTTTTTTAAAGACCCTCGAAGCAAAGCAAAAATATGTTATAATTATTTTAATCAATTATTCATTGTTGTAGATTAAAATGGTGGGAAGAAAATTGTAAAATATTTTGAAAAAATTCACTAGTGCAAATTAAAATGTCGGTAAAAGGAATGGTGAAATATTTTGAGAGGAAAATTAAGGGGTACTAAGGTCATTTAATAAGTTAATACATGTATTAAAGATTTTGCATTACTAATACATAGAAAATGAGTAGTATTAATAATACACACCTTAATACATAACAGAGTGTATAACTAATGCTTGCATTGGTTATACATTGACTAAAAATTGTACCAAACAAGGTATTCATAATGCACATTAATTAATACATTCATTATTTTTGCCAATACACTCTACCAAACAACCCCTAACAGCAACAAATGTCTCAGCAACCCCCAGAGGTGAACCCAGGATTTGAAGTCTGGGGGTGCACCAGTATTGTCAAAGGCGTGCATAAGTTTTGAATAAAGACTCAAATTTGTGTTGATCGCTCGCCTCGTTTAATGTGCAGTTTAGGTTCTAATTTATAAGATATATTTTCAACGAGGCTTTTCTAGAGATTGGAAACACTTAACAATTGATATTTCACTTAATAAAAAAAAAAAACAATTTCTGTATTCATATATTTGTCATTCATGCTTATATTATTAGTCTTGAACTAGACATATGTTTATATTTTTTCTCCTTTATGCTTATTTTTGTTAAATCTCACGCTTTATTTGTAATTTGTGCTTAAATATAATGAACCTTGAAACTTTTTTTTCCCTTTTTTACTTTTGCTAAGGTGATGAGAATTGTCTTTAAAACTAGAACTTGGTTAAGGAGAATAATATTTATCCATTTCAAATTTTCAATTCGCAAGAATCAATAACAAATTCCTACAAAATAAAAAATTCATCGAGAATATAAATAAAATTAATTATTTATTTTTAATCGAAGTCCATAAACTTAAATAGAAGCAAGAAAAAAAATACAAATAAATTTTACACACTATAACTTTCAATCAATAAATAAATATTAAAAGCATTTATGATTTAACATTATCCAAAGTTAAATAAAAAAATAAAAAAAAATAAAAGGAAGAGATGTATACCTGGTAGGGTCAAATGGAGAATTGAAATTGTAATTCTAGTTTCCACTTTCCAAGAAGTTTGACTTTTGGGAGAATTTGGGAAATATAGAATAGGGCTTGAAATTTATGGGAGTGGAGAATTGAAATTGCTCCTTGTAATTCTAGTTTCCACTTTAGGTGCTGTGGGGGGTAAATGAAAAAGAAGAGCCATTCATCAAGAATCAAACCCGCAATGTCGGGGCCCAAAGGATGCTAACATATGAGTTTAGAATCAGTGCATCCAGATATTTTTTGTTATTGAGGGTGCACAATTATATATATTAACTCCTTAGTAGAATATCTATACATATATATACGATTTTTTTAAAAAAAGTTACTGGGTGCACGTGCACCCTCGGCTAATCACGTGGGTCCCGCCTCTGGCAGCCCCAGGTATTTTCCAAACCTTTGAACTCTTTATCTTCTATGCCTATGTAGGGAATGACATTGAATATATGCACATTCTACTAGGAGGGAATGGAGCTTGTTTTTTTTTGTCATTGTTTGTATTTCTCCTATTCAATTTCTTAACATTTGTGTGACACTAGGCGAAGAAAATGAGTTGCTAGAGAAGTAGTAACTTAAAATATGTAGCACCAATTTATTCATCACATCACATTTTATTCCTCATGGGTAGCAAATGACTTATGTTTTGCAGTAATCTGCTGGTCAAAGGAATTGCTGAGAGCTTCCTAACAACAAAAACATTGATGTAGAAAAGCGGAACACGTGGATTTTTCAGTTGAGTGTTGTAGAGGTAGTTTAGTTTATTATCTGTAGGTTAGTTGCTTGGAGACCATTTATGTTTTGGTCGGCTGTCTGTTTCTGTAGTTGCCTCTTTTCTATTTCCTTTTTTGTCGGCCTATTGCGCTCTTGGACATTTCAGTTATATGCGGTCTAGTTATGTTAAGGGCCACACAGAGATCTAGGACGTCTTTTTTGCACCTCAACAGTTTTGGCTTGTCAAATGTTTATTTTGATGTATCATGGTGCTTTTTCTTAATAATTTTCATTTCTTGATAATTGGTTTTGTTTACCATTTCAATCATTACATCTTGTGTCGGGTTAATTACCATTTTTAAATTCAGATGGCTTGTTAGTTTATTCTGTTAAGGGTGCTCAGATGTCGTCATTAAAAAGATTGTAAATTGCTTGGTTTGCTCCTTGATTTGAGGCAATTTTGTGTTTAGGTGGTACCATAGATCTGTTTTGATTCCTGTTGCCTCAAGTCGGGGTTATAATTTGTGAATGGTGGAGTAAGTTACTTGTCAAAAACAAAATTTATGGAGTAAATTGTTCAATTGTCATGTAAAGTTTTCTGCAGTTTTCACTGATTTGCAATGGCTATGAGATTTAGTCACCAACAATTCCTTTTATAGTTCGAATGGCGTTGTAAGTGTTGGTTTAATCCGGTTGAATCGTTTGAAGTGTTCAAACTGCGGGATGGAATCTGTTGAGAGAGATGGATGATGGTCAATGTTTAATTGGCCTTTTGATTCCATCTGAAAATATATGATAGCCTTGATTTTGCAAACATTCGAAGGTGTCTTGACTGCTTTGAAATGGTTTTACTTGAGCTGAGGGTCTATAGGAAATTGCCTCTCTATCTCTTTAAGGTAAGGTAAAATGTGCGTAGGCTCCATTCTCTCCAGACTTCACTTATGGGATTACACTGGGTATGTTATTGTTATTATTGTCAAAGGTGTATCCAATTATAGACGGTTGTATACATTTTAAGGAGGAAATAATTAACAGATACTACTGAGAAGAAAGAAATAACAACAACAACAAAAAAAATAAAATAAAATGAAAATGTAGAACAATTAATTAATGCCACCCACGTATATAGGAACAATTAATTAATGCCAGCCGCTCTGATGGAGATGGAAATGTATCTTCTTTTTTTTTTTGAAAAAAAGGAAAACGATACAACCTCTAGGCAGTACTTAGTGGCCTATTTGTATATAAAATAAATCTCACAAGGTCTTAGCATCATCCCAATAATTAGAGCTGGACAGAATAAAAAAAGCTGGCACCAAACTAGGATTAAAATTAGCTCTAGTACGATACTTCTAATTAAAAAAAAATTGTATGAAAACCTAGACTAAAGAGGATTGCACGAAGTTGTAATCTTCCCCTTTCTGTGCCTCTTCCTAGCTGTGAATTTTGCATATGATCAGCAATAACGACAAGAGCATCTGTAGTTTTCTCTTCATCAGTATCATTCGGGCAATCTGTTTGGTTCTGATACTCAATGTCATGTTTATCCAGATCAAGTAGTCTTCTTCCATGTGTAGGTAATTTAAAAGGAGCCAACTTCCAACATTCTCGAAAGCATAATTAGCTAGAAAATCAGGCAGTGAGCGAGTTTCCTCCTCTGTAAATGTGTTCAATAGTAACCTGACAATGATGCTTTAGCATAAGAATAACCTCCAGACCTCCACTACTGTCCTAATATGTTGTGTTGTCTCCCAAATTCCTTATATAATAATGTTCTTCATAATTAGGGTAAGACTGCGTACAATAAATATTTGTGGTCCGATTCTTCCCTAATTCTGCACATAGCAGGAGCTCTAGTGGACCAGACTGCCCTTTAATGTTCTTCATAATCAGGGAGTCATGTTTCAATTGTTAGTTGATTTAAACTCCTGCAAGCACAAGAAGATATTTTCTCTCTAACAGCAATGACTTCTGCAACTTCAATATTATTAGTTTCATGTATCTTTCTGCCCATGCAAAAACGAAATCTCCTTTGTAATCTCTCCAAATTATAGCAAAATGCATTTACAAATCAAGAAAACATGAAGGTCCACAAGTTTTTCAGCATAGCAATGCATGTAATGAGAAAGCAGTGGTAAAGGATGCAAATTAAAGACTTCGGAAAAGTAAGAAAGAAAATCAAGAGGAGGATTAGGAAAAAGACATTAACACAAAACTCCTGCAGATTCTGCTGGACAACTATGGTAACAATTGCAGCTAAAATACTTAAAAATACAACCAAAAACAGATCAACAGCATCCATTTATATGTAGCCTGATGATGACAACAACAACGTGTAATTCCACAAGTGGGGTTTGGGAAGGGTGGTGTGTCCGTAGGCTTATCCCTACCTCGTGAAGGTAGAGAGATGATAAGTAGTGCTGTCATGAGGAGCACAAGTGCACATTCTCTGTGCTTTCCTTTCAATCTCAACTTATAGAAGACATTCTGATAGGACCTGTTCTACTTCTTCTATCAGAATGTCAAACACTTGCCTTTTTTAAGAACCGAAAGGTTGTACTAGTATTTGTTTACAATAGAGGAATCTTGAGTTGGTCTTCATTTCTATGTCAACTGCATGCACCTAATTAATAACTCACCAAGATCTTACGTCTGAACTCTTGGAATTAATAAATTTGGGGAATATTTAGAACACTTGGATTTAATCAAATTCACACATACAATTTGAAATATTTTAAATTTTGTTTTGACAAATTCAGAACTTTATTAAAAAAAAAAAAAGGAAAGCCCGTTGCACTGAAGCTCCCGCTATGCACGGGGTTGGGGGAAGGGCCAGACCACAAGGATTTATTGTACGCGGTCTTACTCTCATGAATCTACCGGATTGACCTCTGCCTGCATTTCTGCTAGAGATTATTCCATGGCTTGAACCCATGACCTCCTGGTCAGGGGCGGAGCCACCTTTTGGAGAGGGGGTACATCCGAACCCCATTCAACGGAAAATTATACTATTTATATATGGTTAAAATTATTTTTTATGTGTATATATTAGATGTTGAACCCCCTTCGACTGTTTTTATGTTTATTTCTCAACCCCTTAATGAAAATTCTGGCTCCACCACTGCTCCTGGTCACATGACAACAACTTTACCGATTACTCCAGAGCTCCCCTTCAAATTCATAATTTATAAGTTTTCAAGAAATTGAATTTTTACTGATTTGCGGAAACATATCAATTGCTTGATCCTTGACAAAGGAATGAAATGTTGTGCACCACACACCACCCACAAATTCTTTTTGAATTATATGTATCCGCGAGATCAATTTGAAAAAATAGTAGGGATATACAAGGGACGACCCGGTTCATACCTACTCCGTAGGTGTTGGGGAGGGAGGACCACATGGCCTCACCTACGCGTCCTCACCCCAGCTTTGCTGGAGGGACGTTTCGAACCCCCGACCCTGGCACACCACGGTAAGCAAGCTTACCGCTGAGTCAGAGCCATCCCTCAGTAGGGATATACAAGACCAGACAAATTTCATTGGAAATATTACTCTAATGAATTCCTTACCTTACTCCTTTTAGTGAACCTATTCGGTATGAAATTGTATTAATTAGGAATGTGAATTTCAGATACTGAATAACTAATACGGAGAAAAGAAGAAGAACTCACGATAGAACAGTACGATGAGACAGATATGCTAATAATACAAAAGTTCTTTACATTGTAGTGTATATAAGCTAAATCCTTCTTAATAAAGGTGTCACGGTTCTCTTACTTATATTGTAAATTTATAATCATGGAACCATATCTCTATCTAACTCTAGCTTTTGTTTATAATCATGGAATCTATTATATATAGAAATATTTAATTGCGAACTCAGTAACTAAACAAGCTTTAGATCGGGTAACAAATTTAGAACTCATGAACTTCAAATCCTGGTTCCGCCTCTATCAGCTAGCAAAGGGAACATGCCAAATTGATGGGGAAAGCACACATAATTGGGATGATTAAGGTTTACTGACTCCAGAAAAGTCTTGCAAAATAAAAAGAAAAAGTAACCAAAGTCTAACTTGAAGATAAGGTTCTAAACTGCCAGCTGCTTATAGAGAAAATATGTCTTAAATTTTTGAGCAGCTTCAAGATTGGCCTTGGTGAAAAATCTCCAGGTTGATGTTGCCATCGTCACACCTTTTGTTCTGAGTTTCAAGTTTTGCTGAATGATCAGAATTTTCAGTTTTTGCCTCCTCTTGCTGTGATGCTAATTGAGAGCCTAACACAAGTTTGTCACCAGGAGTATAACTTGCGCCCTTAGTTTCATTTGATGTTTCAGCATTTCTTGATAACTCAACTTCAGGTCCAATATGAGTATTTTGTGGTTCCTCATACTTTGGATAATTCAGATTTTCCATCATGAAATCCATCGAAGTAGTCCTAATTGATTCTATGGGCAAAGCTGGAGTTTCACCACTAACCAGCACTTGGTTGATCCCAGGATTCGGGTTCTCATTATCACCCTCCTGAGCTCGAGTCATCTGAACATAATTCTGTTCAAGAAATGTGCTTTTTAGTTCATTGCTTGGCTGAACTTGAGTTTCTGCAGCAGCTTGTGTTTCTTGGGAGATAGAGTTGAGTTCAGCAAATAGAGTACTTTGGTTGAATTGATTCTGTTGGTTTTCTTGTCCACCATGAGTCCATTCTTGGGAGTAGAGTTGCGTTTGGATGTTCGTAGGAGCTTGATGGATCTCAAGTTTCTTCGCTTCAAAGTGAACCAACTCTCGGGGCTGAAGTAATGTTTGCATAAACGACTGGTCATGATTCAGTTGTTTATCATTCTTGGATTCAGGTTCAATCGGTTGGTTGTCTAATGCCTCTTGAGTCTTAGACGCAACAGGATTATGATGAATTTCACTAGACGAGCCGTTGTGATTACCATGAAAAAGAATGTCAGACTGAAACGTTGAGCCCATGAGTTGGTTTTGAACCTTAATTACCTGATTGCTTGTTCCTTCACTAGCTTTAGTACCATGTGATTGGTTCGGGACTTCAAACACCTGCATCATTTCATCCTGTTCAACCATTTTAAGATTTTCCTCTGGAATGGTAAGGTGGGATTGGATTTGGACTCTTTGATCTTGATTTGGCATCTGCAGCATGAGTTTTTCACCCGAGGGAGAACTCGAGTTGCCATGTGCCTCGTTAGATGCCATAACCGTGCTAGGCTGAGGCGCCATAATGGGAGCAAATTGATTGTTGTTAGTTATAAATGGAGCATTTGACATTGGCTTAGAAGAAAAAACTTGTCCTGGTGTCGCATTGGGCTGGTGCTCTTGCTGAAGCTGGTTTAAGAGTGGGCTAGCAACTTGACTTCTGCGATACATTGTAGCTGATGGGGCAACATCATTTGCAGGTGTAATAGGAGCAAATCTCCCCGGCTGGAAGACTAATCCACGGAGCGTGGTGCCACTATTACCTACCCTCACAGTGATGAAGTACCCTGCATCAAAACGACCATCAACGACACCAGAAACCATCTGTCCTACACCATTGTTACCACCAATAATGCCATCTTTTTGGTTCACTTCAACAGCATTTTGTTGAACTTTCTTGATGCTTTCGGGTGCTGGAGGAGTCATCATCACTGGAGACTGCAAATTCCCTCTTTTAGCAACACCTCCATCTTTGCGCGGGCGGCCACGCCTTCGCTTTGCTGGAAGGATTGTTGGAGCAGAGGGATTGTTATCTTGTATAGCTTGCTCATTCATCCTGAGAAAAGTATATCAAAATTCTGAGTATGTTCTACTAGAGCTTTGCACTATAAAAAAGGGAAAGTTTTCCTTCAGGACCAGGATCATACTATGATACAAAGCTTAAGAACAGACATAAAGGAAATCAAAACCAGATAAACTTTTCAGTATGTCAAACAATTCAATATGGTACCATAAGGCAGGGTTTATCATAACGAGCAACTTTGGCTCAAACTTGTACTTATGTAAAAAGAATCATTATGCAAGTACAAATAATAGATTTAGAACCTAATATACCTAGTGAATTCCAAATTCGAACTCACAATGTCCAAATCTTGGATCAGCTTCTCCCGAAAGTAGATAAAGTTACACAATTCAAGTTAACATCACACTTAATAATAAAAAAGATTTTTCTCGTGCATGGTCCGTTAAAAAGTATAAGATTCATACATGAAGTTAGTGTGTTGAATATATAATTAAATTACTTAAAGTGCACTTTCTCACCTCAACATAAAATTATTGCGTTGGATTAAAAAAAGAACCCTTAGCAAATGAAAGTTGCGTTGGATTAAAAAAAGAACCCTTAGCAAATGAAAGAATTTGGTAATAATAAATTCTTGATTAACACCATTAAGTAGACCACGGAAAAAGCATATATATTCTAAATTAGTTGAAATTGGCTATATGAATTTTCAATATTTGTTATGCTCCTTTTGAAACCATTTTCAAACCAAGATAAAGGGTATTCAGTTGAAAAGACAAAATTATCCACCAAAAAATAAATTCTTTCCATGAATAGAGATGACCCAATTTTATGAGACGCAAATGCCTAGTTTTCACTGAGCTCTTGGCATTATAAGGGGGGGGGGGGGGGTATGGTTTAATTTAAGCATGTCACTGACCTAGGAAATTTTGATCTCAAAAGAGTTCATGTGCACCAATAAAATAGATGAATTTTGGCTTATTACTGTTCTAAAAAAAATCCAAATCTTCATTAGTGTTACTTATAATTATCCTTGTGGAATTCTATGGTAGAAATGTTGAATTGTACAAATTATGACTTTCACCTTTCCTATATACTGATCATAATCTTCGTAGAAAGACTTGGTTCTATCGATATTCTAACTCCACTTTTAGTGTTTCGCACATTGTGGGTATTTTTTTTTGGGGGGGGGGGGGGGAGGTGGGGGGAGAGGTGGTGGTTAGGGGGTAGGGTGGGGTCTGGGACTTGGGTTTTGTCGAAAAGCTAACATCATTTTCAGCGTTTCACACATCGGAGAGGATAGGATAGGAATCTTGATTATATCAAAAAGCTAACACCACTTTCAACATTTCACAAATCGGAAGGGATAGAATGAGGATCTTGATTCGATCGAAAAGCTAACAACATTTTCACCATCTCACACATCCAGGGGATAGGGTGGGAATTTATAGATGAACAAATCAATGCTGCGTGGGGGTAATAAATATGAAGAATTCACAAAGAAACACTTAGATTAGATCTTTGGAAATAGAATATACAAAAAGAATAATTTCCTTGAACAACCAATGTTACCCTTGTGCTAGGGTGATAAATTCATCCCAAAAATACATTTCTATCATTTCTTTCCTAAAACAATACAGTTTACATTAGATCTATCATGCCATGTTTTTCATGCATTAAGAATGTTACTCCATCAATTCATTGTTTACGTGAGTTAATGATCATGTGCACCTTAGTTTTGTTTTTCCTCATAAAATAATCATGGATAATCCAAATGAGGAAACTAAAATGAGAAGTACCTGTCTCACAAAGAATTGATGGCGATAGAAATTCGTTTCTAGATCTAAAATTTCTATTTTTATTTTTTTGCTTTGAGAAGGAATTTCTTTTCTTCTTTGTTTTTGAGCTTCTTTTTTTATTAATTAAAATTTTTATGAGTAGGATGAGCCCGTGAATAATGGGAGAGGAAATATAAAATAAAAACGAACTTTTGTGGGATTATAACGATTCAAACACAGGCCTGATTTGTATTTACAATATAAAGATTAAAAAAAGGAAAAAGATAGAAATAGAAATCGGCTATAAATAAAGACACGTAATAGCCAATGGAATTTAATTTCCTTTTCTAGCCCTTTTGTTTTGGCCACTACTTCCTTCTTTTTCTTTTCCCACTATTTTGTTGTTCTTCTTCCTTTTTTCGTTTTTGGGTTTTTGCTATTTTGTTTTAATTTTTTTTGTGCTGCTTCTTTTTTTTTTTTTTAAACAGATAAAAGATCTGCTCTTCTACTTTTCAAAAAATAATATGATTTTGTAGTGTTTTTTCTTAAGAGGGTGGAGAAATTAGAATATAGAAAAAGTCGTTGCAATATAACTATCCAAAAAAAGTCTATAATTTGTATAATTCGTGTGTAAAACAAAACGTGTGTAGTATTATTTGTTGTATAAAAATAATATATTTTGTACAATGATGATATTACACATTTTAACAATCTTTAATTGCAATAATTATTCAAAAATATATTATATTCAATATTTACTCAGTTTTTATACAAATCATATACAAAAACATATTCTATACAATAATTATAGAATTTTTATATACATTCTATAGAATAGTTATACAGTTTCTATAGATATTGTTACAACCTTTAGTTACAATTATTGTTCAAATACATATTTTATACAAAACAATAAAGTTTCTATGTACATCTTATTTGATTTCTATACATATATCTTATATTGATACATATTCTATATAACAATTATAAAATCTCTATACAATTGTAATTATTATTTTTAAAATAAAAAAAGTATATTTTTTTTAGTCAAAAAATTTTTAGCAAAAAAAAAAATGAATCATTTAAAAAAAACAGTCGAATGACCCAAATGAAAAAAAGAATTAAAAATGATCAATTTTAGGAATTTGTTTGGCCAACAGCCCATTCATTGTTAATTGGTTCAAATGTGGCTCATTTATTTTGAGATAGGCCATGCAATGTCATTTTTTCTTAAAAAAATGGCCGTATATGAGTATATAACATTTATTAGGATGTTATCTCTAAATCGGATTACACACATGAAAATTTATTTAATGACTAATAAATAATATTTGTAAATTGAAGAAAACAATAACTAAATATTCCATCCACATAATATTCAAAAATATTTACACGAAGTTGTGAAAATTATATTACTTGATGAAGCAAACTCCAAAAGTTTCAACAAACTAATGCAGGTGGTTGTGGACATAAATAATTGTAAAATGGTGGAAAGAAGTGGTTGTAGAGATAGCAAATGAATGTGGTATAATCGCATCGAGTGGTCATCATGTCGCTGTGACCATAGATGATGACTCTGCTACAATCGGCAGAAAGTGGTAATTTAGAGTGAGATAGAGGTGGTGGTGGTGGGCAATGCTAATTGATGATTTGATTGTGATACAATCCGAATTAGGACACATGCTGAGGATATATTCTTGTATGATATCAAATCAAGAGAGTGTTTGAAGAGGACAAGAATTAAGCTAGAAAATCAATGAAGCTGTAGTTTCTAGATCTGTACAATGAAGCTCTTGTTCTTGAAACTTTGTGTTACGATCGCTATAGAGGGCTGATAGGGAAGCCGACGTGATTTCGATGCTTGGGTTAGTATCTCGAATGAGTTCTTAGCCGCCAGGGATTGTATGTGCGTTGCACGAATTGCCTCCTAAAAATAAGGTAGCAATTACGAAAGCGCGATTGTGTGTTTTTCGTCCACGCAGACCAACTGGTCATTTTTATAATTCTAATTAAGTTTATAGTGGTAATTTCTATAATGAGCCATAACTCTTATAAATAGGAGTTCGGAATTTAAATGACGTGTGACAATTAAAAAGTGATTGAAGGAAAAAAGTTAATGCCAATATTTCACGATCCGAACTAGGGCCTGGCTGTGATGGATATCTTGAGTCCACCGAGGACTGGAGACCACCCCCTTAGCCTATCCAATCGGAACACAACAGATATATATAAAAATAGGAGAGACAAACCCAACAGTCTAAGTGATATCAATATCCAAAAACATCAACGATACCCATGTCCATAATATCCACAAAGCCTCTACCACAAACCGAGTATCAATAAAGTATCGGGACATGCCCCTGACCATAGCTAAAGCAAGACTGAAATAAAGTCTAAGACATAAGGACTAATACATGAAATGAAGTCTTTCGAATGGATGGAAGCTCACCACTTCAAGTCAACTCTCGATCTAACCGTGGACACCTGATCACTGTGAACGAAAGGTAGACTTGCCTTCAGACCCTACATCGCATGGGAATACAACGTCTGAAGATGGTTAGTGGGTTGAAAACTAACATGTAACTCAGGGATAAGGGAACAAATAATGCCATGGATGATAATTTAAAACCAGTCAAATCCAATGCATACCATCAAAATTCAAATACATATATATGTCACATGCCAGAAAAGGGAACAAGGCTTAGCATGAACATTTAAAACTTAACTTTGACTATGTAGCTCAACCATCATAAACATCCACCCATGGGATATATGGGTTTAGCCCTCCCTACTAAAAGGGATCCAGTGCGTATTAGCCGCACGAACCAGAGGTATCAAGGAAGAACAAAAAATATCCTAACCCCACGTCAATCCAAGCTACAATATATATATCAATAGTATGAACCATGAACACAGGTCATCAAGCCCAAAGCTCATGTTGGCAAACAAGAGTTTCCAGTACAAGTCATCCAAGACCTACACCTTCATGGCTTTGCTACATAACCCCTATTAATTCCAATTTAAAACAAGTTTCAGATAACCCATTTTACAAACCAATGAACCAATCATTAAGGTACATTTGGGTATCGTCATACCAACTTTGTCATGATCCAAACTAGGGCCTGGCTATGATGGGTATCTCGAGTCTACTGAGGACTGGAGACCATCCCCTTAGCCTATCCAATTAAAAACCCAACAGTCTAAGTGATATCAATATCCAAAAACATCAACGATACCTCTGTCCCCAGTACTACAAATTAAGTATCAATAAAATATTGAGACATGCTCCCGACCATAGCCAAAACAAGACCAAAATAAAGTTTAATACATAAGGACTAATACATGAAATGAAGTCTTTCAAATGGATGTAAGCTCACCACTTTAAGTCAACTATCGATCTAACCACGAACACCTGATCACTGCGAAGGAAAGGTAGACTTGCCTTTAAACCCTGCATCGTATGGAAATATAGCGTCTGAAGATGATTAGTGGGTTGAACACTAGTATATAACTCAGTAATAAGGGAACAAATAATGCTATAGATGATAATTCAAAACCAGTCAAATCCAATACATACCATCAAATTCAAATACATATATATGTCACATACCAGGAAAGGAAGCAAGGCTTAGCATAAACATTTAAAACTTATCCTAGACTATGTAGCTCAACCGTTATAAAAATCCTCCCATGGGCTGTATGGATTCAACTCTTCCTGCTGAAAGGACTTCTGTGCATGTTAGCCGTACGAACCAGAGGTATCAAGGAAGACCAAGGAATGACTCGACCCCATGTCAATCCAAGATACAATATATATATATGTATATATATATATATATATCAATAGTGTGAATAATATGCACAGGTCATCAATACCAAAGCTCATTTCGACAAACACGAGTTTCCATTGCAAGTCATCCAAGATCCACACCTTTACGACTTTGCTATTTAACTGTAATACCCCGTATTTTCCTAGCTTAATTTAAATCTTAGTACATGAGTAATCCTATGTAAAACTTTTGAAATACTTAGTATTTTTTAGTTTAAAGTCTTCTATTGCATAGAAAATTCAGTTAGCTTTTCAATGATATAAAATTCGTCCAAATTCGATACCCGGGTGAAGAGTTAGAGCCATTTCTGTAAGACAGTGTACCACTTGAAACATCAGAACGTTGCGGAGCCAAGCCAAATGACAATTGTCACTTTCCAGTGCTCCATCGCGATATTGGCGTATCGCGCCATAGGACCAGTTCACAATTGTCAAAATCAAGTAAGGCAATGTGATTATGGCGCATCGCGCCAAGGGTGAAACTCGCACCCAGTGTTGCTCCACAATTCCACTGCGTCGAGCCACTAACCACATTTCCAGTTGTCAATTTCCAGTGACAAGGCATGATAACGTCGAATCGCGCCAAGGGCCCAGATTGGGATTTTTCAGTTAATTCTAGTTTTAATTTTGAGGGAATTAAAGTTTTTTTCCCTCACCCAAGTTAGTCTTTAACACAAAATTTGCCCTAAATACCCCATTATATCATTATTCACTCACTTTTCTCAAGATTTACAACATTCTCTCTCAAAGAGGCAAAAACCCTAGTTCAAGAAATCAAGGTCAATCCTCAAGAAATCCTCTAAGGACCTTCTAGAAAGAATCTTCCAAGGTATGTTAGGTGTTCATCTATGGTTTTTTTTCACCCATAGAGTCCACGAATCCATTTTTCTAAAATTACAAGATTGTTGAATTATGAACTTCCATGTTTGAATTGAATTCATGTTCATGATATTAGTTGGGTTTTAAATCCATGACTTAAGTGCAAGTTCATAAAATTGAATAACATGTGTAATGAATATGTTATTATCTTGATAAACCCTTGAATTTACAAAGTGATTAATGTGTCTATGATGTTAATTAGGTTTAATCCATGATTATTATAAGATTCATGAAATTAGATTTGTATTTTATGGGGAATTATATGAATTGCATGCTAAACTCATGGAATTGTAAGTTTGGGCATTGTAGTTGCCATGTTTACATGTTATCCATGATTATGTGCATGAAGTTGTGCTCCCTAAGTGTTTGATAGAATCTCCATGTGAATAAAGTGATGAAATCATGACATATTAGTGTATGTACAAGCTTATACCCTATAAGTGTTTGATAAAATGTCTCTACAAATGAAATATGAACATATGTACATTGTTATGCTTTGCAAGATCATGTGATGCTTTACTTTTTATGCTATCGAGTCCTGGGGGTATTTAATACCTGATAATTTAACTGTTTACTTAGATCCAGTGTCAGTTACAGAATAGTATCAGTCATGTCATAATCAGTGTTACTCTCAATCAGTTACAGAACTTAGTAGAACTCAGTCAGTTACAAAACTCAGGAAAACTCAGTAAACTCAGTATCAGTCCAGTCTAGTTTAGTATAATTAGTTTAGTGTCTTTCAGTTGGGATTAGGATTCAACATCGAGCGAGCCTAGGGATGGCGACTTACCCGTTAGTTAGGACTGGGTCCCTAGAAGTAATCCCTAAGTTCCAGAACTACATAACCATCGTAGGTTATGAGATGTCACCCGTTAGATAAGACTGACATACTCAAGGATCACCCGCTAGTTTAGGACTGATCTCAGGGTTCACCCGTTAGTTAGAAATTGCTCTACAACAGTTGTTAGTACCCGTGGCACGGTGCTAACACTCTTCCAATTGGGGTTACAGATTAGACCCCAACTTAGTTATTTTATCTTATTTGGGTCATGTCGGTTAGATGATTAGCTCACACAGTTTTAGTTTCAGTCTTCAGTTTAGAATTCAGTTTAGTTTCACAGAATTAGGACTGTCAGACACAGTCAATCAGTATCGGTAAATCAGTTATCAGTAACTTCAGATATCAGTTACTTAGTTATTAGAACTTAGTACTTAGCTTCAGAATAGCTCAGATATAGTATATATTTATGTATGTCCACAGTATTGCATACTCAGTGATTTCAGTAGTATTATTTACTCATGTACTCTTATATTCAGTTACTCTATATCATTTAGTCAGTTACAGTATATGTATATGAACCCTTGCATTCTGCCTTACCTCATCTAGCATACCAGTATATTCCACGTACTGACCACATACTCTTTATTTATGCTATGATGTCTTCTATCATAGGTTTGAATGCTCAGGTTTCTGATCGTGCTTAGACAGATCCAGTCAGCAGTCGTAGATTTAGTAGTGAGTCCTCCTCTAGTGAAGGCATACTTTATTTCAGTATTTTAGTTTATCAGTAGATTAGTAGTTAGAGTTAGTTGGGGGGTTGTCCCATCAACTCCTTATTCAGACAGTTTAGTTAAAAGCTTTCAGACTAGACTAGCTCAGAAAGTATTACAGTTTTCAGATTTTTTCCAGATGTTACATTTATCAGTATTTCTGATTTTGAACCTTTTGGCATTTCATCATATTTTCCGCATTTATTTCAGTATTACTATTTAGTGCTCACAACAGATATTAGTCATGGGTTAGCTTGTGGTCCTTCAGGGTCGTAAGCACCATGTGACGTCCAGGGTGTACTATCGGAGTGTTACAAACTTGGTATCAGAGACTAAGGTTAAACAGAGTCCTAGGGATTCTGAAAGCCACATCGCGTAGAGTCTTGTGCATAGGTATGTAGCATGCCACAGTTATGGACAGGGGACTATGAGATGTTTTAGAAAAAGTTTCCCTTCTTTCAGTATTCATGTCATGCGAGTGAGTATGAGCTCAAGTAAATTCTCAGTCTAATCCTTTTTCTCCTTCCGGTTATAAAACATGCCTCCTAAAAAGATTAATGGAAGAAGAACTGGAAATCAGCCAACCTCTCCACCCATTTAGGTAGATCCCCTGAATGAGCACGTCTCCCTTGCAAAATTCAGAGTTGTATTCACCATTTATCCAATTCAGTAGTTGCTCAAAATAACCTATAGGCTTTTGTCCTATCTAGTATTGGGGTTGATACTCAGCAGAGCAAGGGGGAGAAACATAGAAAGAAAGATAAAAAAGAATAAGAAAGTAGAACAAGTGGTTTTAGGCCATGGTCAGAGGATGGTAACTGGTTTCAATTTCATCAGAAATTATCAGTCCCAAATCCTTTTGTAGCTAGTGATCCAATGCCAATGTTTAGAAATGATAGTCAAGATGGAGCACCAGGCTCTAAGTCACAAGGTAGTGGGAAGGGTATTCATACTAATCTGCTTTGCGGAGAATATGGTAAGAACCATAAGAGAGTGTGTAGAGCTGGCAGTGATGTTTGTTTTGGGTGTGGTAAGCTAGGCTATAGAGTCAGATATTATCCTCTGTCAGGTTCAGCTCAGTACAATTGCCCGAACCAGCAGGGTGCCACTTCAGTGCCGCCAGTGGGCAACTTCCAAACAGTCTTTATGCACTTCAGTCCAGAAAAAATCAGGAAAGTTATCCTTATGTGGTAACTGGTACGTTACAGATCTTCTATTTACATGTTCATGCCTTATTAGATCTAGGATCTTCTCTGTCTTTTGTAACTTCTTGCATAACAGTCAACTTTAAGTCAGACTAGAAATCTTAATAGAACTTTTCTTATTGCTTACCTCAATAAGTAAATCTATTCCATCCAAATGAGTATACAAAAATTGCTCGATTATAGTATTTCAGAAATCCCTTTAGTTGAGTTTAGTAATAGAGTCGTTCATTTCCAGCTTCTTAATGAACCAGTCCTTGAATGAAGGGGTAGTACCTCAGTCTTAGTTTATTTAAGTTTGAATCTCTAAATTAAACTAGTAGAAAGAGGAGTTGAGAATTATAAGTTAGTCAGTGTTGAGGTTGCTATATGGTGATTTTTGGGGCAATAAAAAGATAAGAATCATGTATCAGAAGGAAGTACTATCAGTGGACCTTACATTATCAGGAGTAGTCCTTTAGAATTAGTTTAGTATTTATGAGCATTGTCATATCTCAAACTCTAATGCAAAGTGGTCTCATCTCGATTTAGAGTTTATTAAGGGGTTCATAGACTTAGAATAGTGACTTTAAGCTAAAGGGGAGATGGTAGAACAAATAACCAAGTCAGACTTTCAAATTTTAGTAGTAATATCAGTATGTGTAGAGACGTAGTGGGAGAGGTTGATGCCCAACCCATCCTTACCTCAGTGCAAAGTATTGCACTTCAGCTATCACAATATTTACTCATGCAGTCCATGTCAGTTCTATGATCATAGCTCCTATTCGTGCACATTATCAAAAATCATGTACGCTTATAATCCCTTGTATGAGCAGTTCCAGTTCACTCAGCGTTATGAATCACATTCCGTGAACACAAAAACTCCAAACTCAGCTCATATAGCTCATGACTCATGTACTCATGCTTTACAGTAAGCTCAGTTCTCATCACTAAACTTTCCAGTATCTCTTCGCGTAATGAATCTAGCTTGGAGTAGTGGGTACTCATAACTTGACCCTCAAGTTCCAATCTCAGTCATAAGCTATGTATTCAGGGAGGGCCCAGTTCCGTTCATGATAGTCAGTCCATGTATCATGTTTCAGACTCAGTCATGTTCTCATGTTCCCATTCATGCGTGTTCAGTAAATGATCTCAGGTTCATCAGTATTCTCAGCTTAAGGTGATAGTCTTTCTTAGATTTACTCAGTTCCATGATCCAGTTACAGTTATAAAATTAGCATCCATTACCGTTGCATATTCAGTCATGCATTCATGAATCAGTTTAGTCATGTATTCCATGCATCAGATATGTATGTTCAGTGTGGAAACTTAATTTGTTAGTAGTTCAGTTATGTAGTCAGGTTTCAGTTGTGCATATTCAGCGTGTAAATTCAGTCTATCAGCATTTCTCATCTTGATTAGTCTCATTCGAGGACGAATGTTCCCATGGGGGAGATATTGTAATACCCCGTATTTTCCTAGCTTAATTTAAGTCTTAGTACATGAGTAATCCTATGTAAAATTTTTGAAATACTTTAGTATTTTTCAATTTAGAGCCTGCCATTGCGTAGCAAATTCAATTAGCTTTTCAATAATATAAAATTTGCCCAAATCTGATACTCGGGTGAAGAATTAGAGCTATTTTTGTAAGACACTGTACCACCTAGAACATCAGCGCATCGCGGAGCCAAGACAAATGACAATTGTCACTTTCCAGTACTCCATCGTGATATTGGCGCATCGCGCCATAGGCTCAGTTCACAATTGTCAAAATCCAGTAAGGCAACGCAATCATGGCGTGTCGCGCCAAGGGTGAAATTCGCACCTAATGTTGCTCCGCAATCCACCAACCACATTCCCAATTGTCAATTTCCAATGACAGGGAGCGATAGCGTCGCGTCGCGCCAAGGGCCAAGATCGAGATTTTTCAGTTAATTCCCAGTTTTAATTTCGAGGGCTTTAAAGTCTTTTTTCCTCACCCCAGTCAGCGTTTAACACGAAATTTGCCCTAAATACCCTATTATATCATTATTCACTCACTTTTCTAAAGATCTAAAATATTATCTCTCAAAGAGGTAAAAAACCCTAGTTCAAGAAATCAAGGTCAATCCTCAAGAAATCCTTCAAGAAAGAATCTTCCAAGGTATGTTAGGTGTTCATCTATGAGTTTCTTTCACCCATAGAGTCCACGAATCCATTTTTCTAAAATTACAAGATTGTTGAATCATGAACTTCGATGTTTGAATTGAATTCATGTTCATGATATTAGTTGGGTTTTAAATCCATGACTTAAGTGCAAGTTCACAAAATTGAATAATATGTGTAATGAATATGTTATTATCTTGATAAACCCTTGAATTTACAAAGTGATTAATCTGTCTATGATGTTAATTATGTTTAATCCATGATTATTATAAGATTCATGAAATTAGATTTGTATTTTATGGGGAATTATATGAATTGCATGCTAAACTCATGAAATTGTAAGTTTGGGCATTGTAGATGCCATGTTTACATGTTATCCATGATTATGTGCATGAAGTTGTGCTCCCTAAGTGTTCGATAGAATCTCCATTTGAATAAAGTGATGAAATTATGACATATTAGTGTATGTACAATCTTATACCCTATAAGTGTTTGATAAAATGTCTCTATAGATGAAATATGAACATATGTACATTGTTATGCTTTGCAAGATCATGTGATGCTTTACTTTTTATGCTATCGAGTCCTGGGGGTATTTAATACCTGATAATTTAACTGTTTACCTAGATCCAGTGTCAGTTACAGAATAGTATCAGTCATGTCATGATCAGTGTTACTCTCAATCAGTTACAGAACTTAGTAGAACTCAGTTAGTTATAAAACTCAGGAAAACTCAGTAAAATCAGTATTAGTCCAGTCTAGTTTAGTATAATCAGTTTAGTGTCTTTCAGTTGGGAGTAGGATTCAACATCGAGCGATCCTAGGGATGGCGGCTTACCCGTTAGTTAGGACTGGGTCCCTAGAAGTAATCCCTAAGTTCCAGAACTACATAGCCATCGTAGGTTATGACATGTCACTCGTTAGATAAGACTGATATACTCAAGGATCACCCGCTAGTTTAGGACTGATGTCAGGGTTCACCCGTTAGTTAGGAATGGCTCCACAACAGTTGTTAGTACCCATGGCACGGTGCTAACACCCTTCCAATAGGGGTTACAGATTGGACCCCAACTCAGTTATCTTATCTTATTTGGGGCATGTTGGTTAGATAATTACCTCTCACACTTTCAGTTTTAGTCTTTAGTTAGTTTTACAGAATCAGGACTGTCAGACACAGTCAATCAATATCGGTAAATCAGTTATCAGTTACTTTGTTATCAGAACTCAATACTTAACTTCTGAAAAGCTCAGATATAGTATATATTTATGTATGTCCACAGTATTGCATACTTAGTGATTTCAGTAGTATCAGTTACTCACGTACTCTTATATTCAGTTACTCTATGTCATTCAGTCAGTTACTGTTCAAGCATATGAACCCTTGCATTCGGCCTTACCTCATCTAGCATACCATTACATTCCACGTATTGACCGCATACTCTTTCTTTACGCTATGATGCCTCATATCACAGGTTCGAACGCTCAGGTTCCTGACCGCGCTTAGAAAAATCCAGTCAACAGTCACAGATTTAGTAGTGAGTCCTTATCTATCGAGGGTATACTTTGTTTCAGTATTTTAGTTTATCAGTAGATCAGTAGTCGGAGTTAGTTGGGGGTTTGTCCCATCAACTCCAAATTCAGACAGTTCAGTTAGATGCTTTTATACTAGACTAGTTCAAATAGTATTTCAGTTTTCAAATGTTTTTTTTAGATGTTACATTTATCAATATTTCAGATTTTGAACCTTATGACATTTCAGCCTATTTTCTGTATTTATTTCAGTATTACTATTAAGTGCTCATAGCAGATATCAATCATGGGTTAGCTTGTGGTCCTTTGGGGTCATAAGCACTGTGTGGCGTCTAGGGTGTACTCTCGGAGTGTTACAATAACCCCCCATTAAGCCCAATTTAGAATAAGTTTCACATAACCCATTTTACAAACCAATGACCAACCATTAAGGCACATTTAGGTATCGTCATACCCTTACACTTGCAAGCTTACCTCTATGCCATAACAATTATGTTTGATTTGGGGGAATGACTCAACCCCCTTTTTGTTCATTAAATCAAGTAAGAGGGAATGCCTCGACCCCCTTTTGTTTATTAAATCAAGTATGAGGGAATTCCCCGACCCCCTTTGTTCATTAAATTAAAACATTGCCAGCAAGGCCTTTAAAATTCATGTTCATTGCTTAACCTTTTTAAGCCATGGAATTACATAGGTGGATAAGTTAAAGCAAGTGACAAAATCATATTCATTGATAATTTCACAAATAGGTTGAGGTGACAAAATTTTCAAAGTAATAAATGAAAACAAAATCATCAAATTGGGGATTAACCATGACCACTCAGTTCAATATCATTCTTATGCGTCCCACAAAGTTCAAAATCATAAGTAAAATATGAATGTTGCATAAATAACCATGGAAAAATCAATTAAGCAACCAAATAATTTAAAAGCCCTCAACAATGTCAAAACCCACATCAAAACCATGCATTTATAATCAATCAATGCCACTATGAAAATATAAATTCAAGGAAAGAGTTACATGCCTTAATTACCAAGAAACTTGAAGAAGAAAACACCCTTAGGATCCTATATGACCACCTCTTCGAACCCTAGTCTTGACTTAAAAAGGGGGATTTGAGAGAGAGGATTTCTGCGAGTGAAGTAATTGATGTTATGTCGTGAAAAATGATGGAAATAGGTTAATATAGTGTTTAGAGATTGTTTATGAGTGAAAGTACTTCAATACCCATCCTTCCCTTCAAAGACACTTTTCACACTAGGATAATGATCATGACACTTATATTTATATAGAAATAATTGGATTCAATTTTATACATGTAGAAACAACGGTTTGAATTCTAGCCCGAAAATGCAGGGTGTTACATTATCCCCCTTTGGAATCATTCGTCCTTGAATGATGGACAGGAATATTTTTAAACTTTAGAAGTATTTTAAAAAGTATGTAACTTCAAATTAAGAATTTTCCCTCAACAAGACACGAATAGGAATCAAAAGAAAAAGGGCTTCATGGCATCACCAAGTAAATTATGTAAGCACGAATCATAAGACAATAAGGATAAGGTTGTACAAGAGGTAAAAGACCCAAATCTCCTCATCCCAAGTGGAAAAATCAAAACAATTGAAATTTTACCTAGGTTCACTTTGCGGACCTTATTACGGAGCACAGCCTTCACATCGCAGGTCATCGCAGAGGCTTACTGCCTCCGTGACCCAAAACTACCCTAAACCTTGTCCAAAAATTCCAAAACTCTCCTAGGTTGCCAATTTTACATCCCCAAACATTCCTTGAGTCAAAAATTGATATTTCAAGCATGAGAAGGCCAATAATAAAATACCCAAAATTTAACAATGTTACATTATCCCCCATAGCATTATTCGTCCTTGAATGATGAGCTACGATACGTTTCACATGAAAATAATAACAATGCACTAGAATCCGAGGATAAATCCGGATAATATCAAGAAAGAACATAATTCATACCTCAATATTCATCATTCGTTACATTGAATAAAAATGGATACTTAGCCTTCATATCCTCTTCCACTCCCAAGTAGCTTCTTCTACCTTATGGTTCCTCCAAATGACCTTTACTAATGCTACGTCTTTAGTCTGCAACCTACAAACTTATCTTTTCAAGATCTCTACCGGGACCTCTTCATAAGACAGGTAATTCTAGACACCAACATTCTCAATATGGATCACCAAGGAAGGATCACCTATATGTTTCCTCAACATGGACACATGAAATATAGGGTGTATAGAACTGAAACTTGCAGGCAATTCTAACTCATATACAATAGTTACCACTCTCCTTAAAATCAAATAACAACCAATGTAATAGGGGTTGGGCTTCCCCTTCTTCCCAAAATGCATCACTCCCTTCATGGAAGATACCTTTAAGAACACCCAACCACCCACGTTGAACTCCAACTCTTTTTGCCTCATATCCGCATAGGACTTTTTGGAAACTTTGGGCATTCTTAAGCCTATTATTAATTACCTTTACTTTTTCCATATTATGATGAACCAAATCGGGACCGAACAACCTTGCCTCACCAACTTTGAACCACTCAATAGGGGATCTACACCTTCTATCATACTATGCCTTAAATAGGTCCATGCCAATGCTATAGTGATAGCTATTATTGTAAGTGAACTTAATGAGGGGAAAATGGTCAACCCAACTACCCTAAAGTCAACTACATAAGCCTAAATCATATCCTCTAAAGTATGAAAGTTTCTTTCTACTTGTCCATCCGTCTACGGGGGAAAATAATTGTAATAACCTATTTCTAAATGCCACAGTATAATATGCGACTCATTTTCTTGAGTCATACATACAACATACGAGTCAAATGTTATAGTCGTGTCTAAGAAAGTGTGAAATGGTTGATGTTCTATTATAGGTACGATTCAACCCTAAGAGTCGTAAGATTAATATACGAGTCGTATGAAGATGTGTCATAAGGTCAATAGCTTGGGTTTTCTAAGTTTCTGTCCAAGTTATGCGTGGGGGGCTATAAGTCGTATTGTGATGTTACTAGTCAAATTTTAGACCGTATGTTGACCAGTGTATACCCTCTTGATGCTTACAAGCTTACGATTCATGAGGCTAACTCGTAACTTCATTATATGAGTCGTATGGTTGACTCATGAAGATTGTTGACCAATTTCTGTAGTGTTCAGTTAACGGGCCTTTTGGTCTTTTCCTCTCGTATAACTCCCAACCCACGACCTATAAAACTAGAGACACATTATTTTCCTCTATCCTTCAGTCAATTAACAACATCTTTTATCCTCCCATCTTAAAGAACACACAATTAGGGTTTATCTCACCAAGTCATCTCTCAAGTCTCAAAGTTCAAGTCCTCTTCACAAGTCAAGCAAATCCAGGTACGTGAGGTTTTTGAACAAGGTTAATTCTTCCTTCCTTGTGCCCAAGAAACATAGTTTTAAGATTGAATTTACATGTTTTATAGGGTTTCATTGAGTATCTGGAACTTATTCCAAAGGCAAAGTCACCTCTTTTTAGGCCTCTTCTCTCAGAATTCAATTTTCAACTCTATGATTGGGTTTTGGGAACTTTTTCTTGAATTTGGAAGAGAATCAACTTCAAACTTCATCTTTTGTAAGTTTAATTTCTCTAAATGAGGAATACAATTGTTGCTATCTCTTTCTTTCTCATGTGGAACTAAAACTCATAACTAGGGTTGTGGGATCTATTATTATTCCTCTATGGATTTAATAGTTAGTTAGAGTTTGAGTGATTGTGGGAACATCTTGATAATTCCTTTGTAATGATTGTTTTCTATTGGTTGTAAACAATAGATCCAGCGTTACGTTTGCCTGCTCGAACTGAGAAATAAACTAAAGGTAGTGAATTATCAATGAGGATTTGGAAAGGTTAATTTTCCATCTAATGATTAATTTTGTAACAAGATTAATCAACTCGAGATAAAATCAGTGTGAATAGAAGGTTTTCCTAAGTTCGAGAGAATTAGGGAGCACAACATCTAGGTAGGTTGAGAAATACTTAGATAGACTGTCGATACTGATAATTTGGTGTTTCCCACAACTCATGAGAATCCAGTACTACAACTATTATTTAATGAGAGTTTAATAATAATAGTGATCACAACCCTAGTTTCTCTCTATCATTGTTTTAAACCATTGAAATTTTAGCTTTGAATTCTGAAGCAAGTCAAAACTTTAATCATTGTTTGATTGATAAAACCCCAATTAAAGGAAACCATTAGCTATCAGTTATTTTAATCATAAATAGACTTGATTGACACTTTATTCCCTATGGGATTCGATCCCAACCTAGTTGGGTTATATATTTGAAAACGACCGCTTACTCTCTTGTAAGAGAGGTGTAATTTGGGTGTATCAGTGATGGAGAAAGTTCAATTGATCCAGGAAAGGCTGAAGACATCCCAAAGCCGTTAGAAATCTTATGCAGATGTGAGGAGAAGAGATCTTGAGTTTGAGGTTGGTGATTTGGTCTATCTAAAGATTTCTCCCATGAAGGAGTGAAGAGATTTGGTAAGAAGGGGAAACTCAATACCTACTGTGTTGGACCTTACAAAATCTTGAATCATTTTTTAAAGGTAGCCTATAAGCTTGAGTTACCTAAAATTTGTCATCAGTGCATCCGGTGTTCCATGTCTCTTTGTTAAGGAAATATATTGGTGATTCAGCAGTTGTTGTTCCTCTAGAAAGTATGAACGTTTAGGATAGCCTTTCCTTTTAAGAAGTCCAAATTGAGATTTTTGATCATCAGATTTGTAGACTAAGGAACAAAAAAGTTCCCTTAGTTAAAGTTCTATGGCGAAATCAGTCTGTTGAGGGAGTTACTTCGGAAGCAGAAGCAGATATGCAAGCCAAGTACCCTCATCTTTTCTCCGCAAATTCAGACTCAGCTTGAGGTAAAGAACTTCCTTAGATTTACTCTTTTCCCTTCTCTGTTTCAACTAAATAACCATTTTCATGTCATTTTATGCATTCACAAAATTAGTTTAATTCATGAATCATGCATCATGCATCAGACTCAGTTATTTAATCATATTCCAAGTCATGCGTATTCAGTACATAATCTTCGTTGTCGTGGTATTCTCAGTCTAACCAGTCTTATTTGTGGATGAATGTTCCCAAGGGGGGAGATCTTGTAATACACCATATCTTGTCTAGTCTTTGGACTATATACGACTCAGCCCCAAGTCATAAGTCAGCATATGAGTCATAAGTTGGACTCGTATCCAAATCAGTATAGCATGGAAAACATTCTGTTACAAGTACAACTTGACCATTATGAGTCATCAAGAGGGGTAAGAGTCATATAAATACAGTCGTAAGGTCGTCAGTGTTGACCCCTTGAGGTTCTATCTAGGATATGAGGGGGGAAATCTAATCATATACAAAGGTATGACTCGTATGGAGAGAAGTCGTATCAATAATAGTATTGGTTCCCAAAGTTGTCTCTTTATCCTACGAGTGACTTTACGAAATCATATAAGTATCTTATGAGTTATAAGTATGACTCGTATCCAGATCAGTACATGTTCTTTGGAATCTGCCAAGCTTATGAGTCTGTAGTCTAGTCGTACCCTAACATATGAGTCATAAGGTCGACTCATATCGACTGGGAACACAATTTTCTACATGTTTTTCCAAGGGATTTTATGTCTTTCCCCACTCCTTTAAAAGCCAAACCCATGTCGTTTTGTCTTCACAAGGGGTGTTATGAAAGGGCCTAAATCCCCAATTCACAACATAAAACATCAATTCATCAGAAATAAATCAACAGGGAAATTTCTTCCTCTCCCCCAAACAATTAGGGTTTGCTCAATAACAAGAACAACTTCAAAAAAATTTCCTCAAGGCTTCTACTTAAGGTGTGTGGGAGCTTATCCTTGGATCCCCTTTCACCTACGGAGTCCAAGAACCCTTTTTGGTTTTAAATTATGAGTTTTACATGTTTAAGTTGAACTATCTCCATGAATCTCTTGCTAATTCAATTTCAAGTTATGATTATATGTTCTTTCAAGTGGAATGATTTATATCATGTTTTGAATGCTGCAATTTCCTTGCCATGTTCAGTTGATTTAGGATAAATCCTCAAGTTATGAATTTAGTGATGAAATCCTATTGTTTCCTCATGTATAAGTTTGGTATTTTCACTTGTTTGATGAAATTCCCATGTTTAGGTCTTTGAACCATAATCCTTTAATATGGTACTTCAAGTTTGATATCATATTTTATACTCATTCAGTGTTGGTTGGTTATGAACACTCGATATCTATGTGATTTACATAAATTCAGCCATTTAAGTACTCAGAAAGTTAATCCATCAATCTTATCAGTATTCTCAGATGTTCATATTCATGACAAACATTATCAGTTTATATGTTAATAATTACCCTAGAATCCATATGCACTGTTATTTTTAGAATACCATGACCTGAGCTTATCAGTTATCAGTGTATGCCCCAATTAGCATTTCAGTGTCTTTCAGTTGAGAGTAGGATTTAGCACCAAGAGAACCCAGGGATGGGGGCTCACCTACCAGTAGAGGGTGTGACCCTTAGTAGCAATCCTTGAGTTACAAAACTACATATCCAACATAGGTTTGAATGTCTACCTACCAGTTGAGGGTTGACACATATCTCATGAGAGCACCTTCCAGTAGAGGGTGAATCCTTAGTCCCTCGGGATACCAGTTTAGTGGATCCACACAGCCAGTATTAGTACTTGTGGCACGGTACTGGAACCCTTCTTACTGGGGTTACAGGTTGGACACCGATTAACTCAGATTGGGACATGTCGGTTACATGATACCTTCTACAGTCTTAGTACAGTATTCAGTGTACTTTCAGTTCAGTCTTGCTTGACCAAGTGTATAGATCCTCATTTATTCAGTTATATAGATTTTAGTCTTTCAGTTTATAGATGATTTCCAAAATAATTTTATACTTGGTCTTGGATTCTCAGGTATCACAGTTTGCATGCATTCATTGTCAACTATTTTATGTTATTCACTTAGTCCTTATCTCATATGCACAGTAACCCATATATTTCAGCTAGCCATCTTCTCATATACTAGTACATTCAAAGTACTTACCATATAGTCTTCTCTGCGCTATGATGTCTTATATAATAGGTTTGGATGCATAGTTTTCCAACCATACTTAGACAGCCTAGCGTTACAGCAGCAGCAGTGATGAGTCCTCATCCCTTGAGACATATTATCACGTTCATTTAGTTATTTTGGTATTGTATTATGTTTTGTTAGTCGGAGTTAGTTGGGAGCCTGTCCCATCAACTTCTTAGTCAGTTTAGAGGCTTTTAGATGCTCAGACAAATAGTTAGACAGTCAGTTAATTACTTTCAGCTTTTATCAGTTATCTCAGCCATGACAACATTATGTATTATGTATTTCAGTATTTTAGTTTTCAGTTGTTTATCAGCTTATCTTCCGCATATGTTATATCAGTGCCATTTTATTCAGTGCTCACAACAGGTACTAGCTCACTGGTTAGATTGTGGTCAGTTGTGACCGTAAGCACCATTGTCGCGGCTAGGCGGTAGCCTCAGGTCGTAACACTTCATCTTTAAATGAAACACCCACATAGGATTGCCTTCAACTTTCCTGTTCCAACATGCTTTAATAGTTGCAAGAAAGTCTAATTTTCAACCCAACAGTTAAGAAATTTAAAATATTTGATAGTACTTTCCTACCAACTAGTAAGCTCCTCCAATAGAGGACAATGATCTGATCCCACAGATAGTAGATGAGTAATACCTATCTGAGGCATGTGTTCTAACTATTTGTCATTAACCATACCTCAATCAAAGTCTCTTTCAGAACCTTGACTCAACATCCCTATAATTGCGTCAAGTATATTTTTACTCATGAAACCCTAGATCCATAAGACCACAAACTTCAATACACCAATAAACTCAGAGATTTTGTTCATATTATAAGGTAGATCACCTATATTTTCCTTAGATTAGTAATAACATTAAAATCCCCTATTATGTACCAAGGGATTTCATAATCAACATAATATAACTATATGTCCCACAAATGTCTTCTAAGATGATCTCTACATATGAAAATAGTAAGATAAGTGGTAGATGTGCTGTATGTCTAATTTAACATGTAGCCTATTGATCATTAGTTTCTAAGACCTTGTAGACTACATCACTAGTCCTAAAAATTCAGATCTTTCCATTAAGATTACAAGTTGCATTTTCCATGTTAAGATGCACTCTAGTGATGTTGAGTTGAGAGTTGTCTGATAAAGGCTCAAGGATGGAAATCATAGACAACTTGTGAAGATTCTTGAGATTGTAAAATCTTTCTAGAGCTCTTTTGGTATTAATTCCCCTATCATTCCAAATAATAGAACTTATCATTGTAAAATCTGAGACTGGAATCAAGTAAGTGGTCTGTTAGAACTAACAGATATGCTGGAAGTAGCATTTTTATTAGTATTTTACATCATTTTCTTGACTATTTGTGATAGACCTTCCTTATAAGAATTTTCTTGAACTTCTTCATGGAATTCACATTGAAAAGTAGAACCAAAGGCTTTCATTAAATGTTCTCTTATTTCATCCTCTCCATCTTCATCAACAAGAAACTTGTCTTTGTTAAATTCATCCTCAGAGTTAATTACTCTATTCTCATCATAGATGCCAGAAGAGATAGTAGGGACAATGTTGAATGAGCATTGGTTATCATTAGGTAGGGATAGTGTTGAATGAGCATTGGTTATCATCAGGTGGTTTCTCTTAGACTTGAAGTGGATATACCTGCGCACCAACTTGTTTAATTACAAGGACAAATTTCTTCTGAAAGCCTTCTTTCTTGCTAGCTTCTTCACTTTCTTGCTTTTTTAAACTTTTCTTCTCCAAATCTCTTTTTTACTCTAATTTAGTGTAGACTTATTGCTGGGGGTTTAGAAGTATCGTCATGATTTCTATCAGTAGAAGTAAGATCATTCTCTTGAGAATTTCCAGCATGTTATTATTTTTGTGAGTATCATCATTCTTCATGGAACAAGTAGATTCAGTGGCCGTTAGGACAAAAAGACTCTTTATCCAAACTATTTTGTCAAATACTCACAAGTTTTAAATCCTTTGCCAAATACCCACTTAATTCTACCTCACAACCAACTTTTCCAGCTTAACAATTTCAACCCCAACCTTTAAAATAATTCACTTTAACCCAATATTTTCAACTTAATGAATTCACCCACAAGTTTCTAATAATACACTTCAACCCACTCCATCATCCACCACTATATATATACAAATAATATCTAGGTTTCCAAAAATATTAAAAAAATTATTCCAAAAGCTAAAAATAGAAAGTAGTTATTTTTTCCACCAAAAAGCTTCGATTCCGGCCACTTTTTTGACGTTATTTTTCAGTGATCAGCTATAAATTAGTCCACAAACATCATAAGCTTTTCCATTGCATCCATTGTTACCCCATTTGTTTCCTATCTTCTCAAATACACTTTCCACTATTGTTAGAAAGCTTTAAATCACTCACACTACTCAAAACCACTTTAGAAAGTGCATTACAGCAGCTCAGGCGACTCTAAGTTCATTTCTTTATTCCATAAACCTAACAATCATTGATTACAAGAAATATTTGCAATTTCAAGTATTTGTATAGAAATCTGCACAGTCATCGACCCATTCTCGCCAGTCATCGACCATGCAGAAAACACGATATAGACCATAAGCATAATCTACCATCGACCGAAGCTTAATTGTAGGATGTCTACTGCAAAATTTGTTCTAATTTTTGGTGATTTCATGGGAGAATGGGTACAGACTTCGAAATGTTGGAAATAGAGATCATTTACCAAGGTGACAATTCCCATTCCTGTTCACCACAATAGTTCGTATGACGAATTTATTGCAAGCGTAATATAGAGCGGGGATCTAGATTGTGCGTCGAGCGACATGGTGATTAGTTATGTAATGTATTCGAGGGAAAACGTGAATCATACGATCATAAATAGCGATGTACGTATGCTGATGTGCATAATGGATGCTGATGCAGATGGCTTTAGGCCAATTTTGAGGATAAATATGGTTGAGAGGTCCTTTGAAGGACCGCTGAATTCATCAGCACACCCATCGCGACACCCGACAGTCAACAATGATTTGATCGACGACGATTTGAATTATTACGAGAACGATGTGGATGATACAATTAATATGGAAGATTATTCAATGCATATGGAAAACTTTTCATCGGACTCGCAAGATAATGAAGAAGACCGTGAAATAAAATCACAAGTAGGACAATCCTTCACCGATGAAACCAATTTCTGTTGTGGTCAAACATTCATCTATAAAAAGGAGCTGAAAATGCAACTAGACGCAGCAGTGCTGAGGCAGTCTTTTGATTATTATATGGAGAAGAGCAACACAAAATTGATGAAGGCGCAATGCTTATCTCGTGGTTGTGGCTGGCTGTTGCGGGTAAGAAGTACGACACCTCGGACAGATTTCATATATACAAGTATGTTGGGATGCACACGTGCGGCATTGAAAAAGCCACCCGCAGGCACAAAAAAGTCTCATCCAAATTGATTGTTTCAGTATGTGTAAATCATTTTCGGGATGGTAAGGGTCCAAGCATAAGAGAAATTCAAAGAGTTGTATTTAAGGAGTTGCGTTGCAACACAAGCTATTGGATATGTTGGAAAGGAAGTGTAATTGAGAAGAATATCATTCGCGGGACACCGGAGCACGAATATGCTTGCTTGCCGGCTTTTTCCCACATGGTGGAGTTATTAAATCTCAGGTATTTTTACTCTATCATGGTAAACCGGATGGATGGATCGTTCGCTTACTACTTCTTAGCATTCGGAACTTATATGCGAGGATATGCCCACATGAGAAAGGTAATTGCCATTGATGGCACATATTTGTATGGAAAGTACGGGGGCGTTCTACTGAGCGCCGTTGCACAGGATACCAAAAATCATATATTTTTGATTGTCTTTTGGATCGTCGATAAAGAGAATGATGCTTTTTGGACCTTCTTCTTCTAGAAGCTGAAGTCTATCATAGAATATGAACCAGATCTATGTGTCATCTCCGACAGGCACATTAGCATCGCCAATGCCTTCTCCCGTGTAAACAGTCGTGCACATCATAGACTTTGCATGAGGTACCTCGCTGAAAATCTTCACGTAAATCAACACTGTGGAGAACATCTTTATCTATTCTACACCATGGCAAAGGTTTATTTCTTTGATGAGTTTAGCGATAATTTTATGGAATTGAAGAGTAAATACCCCGAGGCAGCTTATATCCTAGAAAATGTGCTTGAATTTGAAAAATGGAGTAGAACACGCTTTCCAAGCAATAGGTACGACGTGATGACCACAAACATCGCCAAGTCTCTCAACTCGATTTTGATGGATGAACGGGAGTACCCCGTGTCGTACATATTCAATTTAATTGCTAAAAAAATTGGTGAAAAGTTTAGGAAGCGGCATACATTTGTAGGTGGTAAAGAGAACATATTTGTGCCTTCTGCGGAAAGGATCATAAGGGATAATAAGAGTGTGAGCGATTCCTTGTATGTGGGTAATCCAAACAGGGTTCTCGACGAGTATACGATGTTCGGCAACAGCGTTACTGCCAAGGTCAATCTCTTGGAGAGGAGTTGTTCTGGTCAGAAATTTAACTTAGTGAAAATGTTGTGCAAATACGCCATGGCAGCTTTGCGAGCAAAGTACGGCGATGACAAAGATTATGGTAACTCCATCTACGACTACTCTTAGCCAATTTATAAAGCTGAAAGATACCTCCTTGCATACTCGGAGCAATTAACGTTGTCCCTCCGGAGGCTAAATGGACTGTGCCACAGGAATTGGTAGACACCAAAATTTCTCCACCCCCGTACGATCTCAAACTCAGAAGGAAGAAAGTCAAACACACTAAGGGCGTCGGTGAGACATTCAAGTCCAAAAGAAGGAATAGGTGTTCAATATGCAAGAAATTCGAACACAAAAGAACCACGTGTAGAATGGGCATCAAATCATAAATAGGCTTTTCTTTTATCTTAAGTTGTAAAGCTACTGTTTTGGGGGATGAATGTGCATTTCTGTAGATTTTAACATTCAGTTATTATCGACCTAAAGCTTTGTCTACGATAGACTATCTATAGTCTACGGTATATATAATATATGGTCTATAAATTATTATGTATTGATTATATTATTGCTGATATAACACGTTATGTTGGTTATTTTCCCGGCTTATCTCTCCAATCGATGCAAGAATCATTATTTGCCTTGTTTTCCGTTCCCATTTATTAAAAAATTGCACAAAATATCTCTTCACGAGGAAAAACAGCTGGTATACGCATATGAAACGTTTTCTCTTGTCAGACATGTCGACCTACCATTAGGTGGATATATGAACGGACGCAATCTATAGGTCTATAAGTACAGGCCCCCTTTCTACGCAACCCTTCAGTTTTCTCTAAACTGAAAATATCAGAAATCATCTCTTCTTCTTCTTCTTCTTTTTCTTCACCCAAATAAAAAAATGCCTCTAAGAAGGATACCCTTGCACCCCATCAAACGTGTTCCTCCGAGGCACTACGACCTCCTCCTCCTAAGGAATGATTTGGACCGGCTTTTCTACGGGCTGGGTCAAGACCGCATCTACCTGGAGCGGGAGCTCCGTTGAATTGCTCGTTTCTTGAGGGCAATTCTGGAAAGGCTCGAAATGGAAGGCCCTGACTACATCACCCCTACACTATCCCCATAATTTAGTATAAATGTTTTATTTTAGTATATGTTAATAAGTTTTTTTGATTTGTTCATTGTTGAAGAAGCTTTCTTTATAGGATCTTGTTAGAAGAAAGCCTCTTCCATTTTTCCCCTTTTGATGTAAATTTTATTATGTAATGCAATGAACAATTTTACTACAACTATATTTCAGTTTCTTTTAACATTGTGTGTTTACCATCTTTGTTCTGATCCCTTGTTTGAAAACTCGAATCAAATATGTCTGCCTTTTCAAGTTATAGTATTGTGGCTTGACTAATTTCCTGAAGAGTAAAATCTAATGTTTAGATTTTATACAAAGTATTTCGTCGACTGTACATATTAGTCGATCGTAGACTACATGAATCGATGGATCATCGGGTAAATTAAAACAAATAATAACAGATTTTCAAAAAATAATTTAATTTTAAAAGATTTAAACAGATTATCACATGTTATGTGGCCGGTGGAAGAAAATATTTAAATTAAAAATTATTTAAATAGATAATCACACGTTTTGGGAATTATGAAAAACAATTATTAAATTAAAAAAAATTAAATAAATAATAGTAACATGTATTTTGGGTTGGTGGAAGAAAATAATTAAATATAATATGATTTAAATGGATAATCACATGTTTTATGGCAGGTGAAAGAAAATAATTTAATTAAAAAGGATTTAAATAGATGATGTTGGACTGGTGGTGACACTTAATAGACCGTCGTATATCATGCACTATGTCCTCCATCGATTAGTCTGGTATATCATAGACCTTCACGTTTATTATCGCATCAACTGATATTATTATTATGCGTAGACCATGGTGATCTATGTACACAGTTATAGACCATCACTTGGATGTAATTAAAAAATAATTAAATAAATTATAAATAAATATGGTGTGGATTTCTACACAATTTAAGAAGTGTAAACAAGTCACATAATCGTATTAGAGCTAAGACAAATTAGGGAGGGTGAATTAAGAAGTGTGTGGATGGGTAGTGGTTGAATGCTCAATATCGTAATAGTAATGTTTCTCAAAGCACAAGTGTGTATTGAGGATGATAAATGTTTTACCACTATCAATTGCACAAACTCTTTTGATTTAGGGGTGGTGATGAAAGAAATATGTGGAATGTGTAGGCATCAAATACAATACATATCCTATATACATACTTATGCTTTGTTTAAACATTACTCTTACGATATTGAGCATTCAACCACTACCCATCCACACACTTTTTAATTCACCCTCCCTAATTTGTCTAAGCTCTAATATGATTATGTGACTTGTTTACACTCCTTCACATGTGTAGAAATCCACACCACATTTATTAATAATTTATTTAATCATTTTTAACTACATCCAAGTGATGGTCTATAACCTTGTATATAGATCATCGTGGTCTACGCCTAATCATGATATCAGTCGATGCAATAATAAACGTGTAAGTCTACGATAGACTATACTTATTGATGGATGACATAGTTCATGATCTACGAAGGTCTATTAAGTGCCATCACCAGTCCAAGATCATCTATTTAAATCATTTTTAATGTAATTGGTTTCTTTCACTGGCCCAAAACATGTGATTATCCATTTAAATCATATTATATTTAATTATTTTCTTCCACCAGCCCCAAAATATGTTACTATTATCTATTTAATTTTTTTTAATTTAATTATTTATTTTAAACTACCTCCACGTGATGGTCTATAGATGTGTACATAGATCACAGTAGTCTACGCATAATCATGATATCAGTCGATGCACTAATAAAGGTGTAAGTCTATGGTAAACCATACAAATCGATGGCTGACATATGTCATGATCTACGACAGTCTATTTAGTGTCACCACCAGTTCAAAAGAGAAAAATTACTTTTCCAACAATAAAAAATGGCTAATTTTGTAAGCCATCAGTGTGAACACTTTGTTTTTACTTCATATATAAGGTGTACATCCCTCCTTATTTTATTTCATCAACTTTATTTTGTTTTTAAAAATTCTACAATGTCGCAAACATCTCAATCATCCAATTCTAAAAATACTCTAATTTGTCATTGGGAATGCGGCTGTCTTGAGGACATCACACACGGATTCAAATCCAGGTCGCAGATTTTATAATAGTGCAATTGCAAAGGTGAGGTATGCTTGCTTTTTTTAAAAAGTTAAGTTAATGGTTATGTAATTATCTTTTTCCTAGGATAATGATGCATGCTCGTTTTTCAAATGGCTTGATAAGCTATCACCTCCATCCAGTCCATCAACGTTTATTTCGGGACTCGAGACATCAAATTTTCAAGGCTTGGCAAAATTTAATCTACTACAAAGGCTCCAACAATGCGAAGAAAATAAAGATTTTCTCATGAATTTATTCAAAGAAGTCAAAGAACTGAGGGATCATTTTAAACTATTGCTATATGACTCTCAAATAGAGAGGGATCAACTAAAACAAAAATTAATTTTGACCGAAGAAAGAGAGAATGTCCTAAAAATGATGTTATGTGCTATAATGCTAGTATTCGTTCTTTAGAAAAGTGTAACATGGATATAGTGATATTGAATAAATAATAATAGTTCTACTTTTGAACAATGTTAAATACTACTTTTGATAGAACCATAGTCGATTAAACAACACGTCAACTTAAATTCGACCAGCAAGGTAATGATAGACTATGCATACGATATATGGAATATTAAGTATGCATTCTATGATATAAAACATACAATGTACCAACTGTGACCACACCCTGCATGTTCAAATTCTATGCTACAAATCAGTTTGGTAGAAACAGATTCAGCTCAGAATCATAAAAAGTTTCATAAAATAAAAGAATAATTGTCATATCCTACCACCAGATCCTTCAAACTTCATAATTATAAAATAAAAAAAAAGTCATATCCTAACAACTCATCATTTAACAAAAAATAAAACATCTTAGCATTTAAATGTCTCTTTCCCTAAGTTCCTCATCAACACAAGTGTTACTGCTGATTTCATCAACAATGTCCATGACCACATCTGTTTGGACAACTTCAACTTCTTTTTTCTCAATAATTGCAACTGCTTCTTCATTCCCACCTTCTTCTCCTTCTTTTTCAGCATGTGCATCAACTGCTGCTTTTCAGTTTCCTTTTCTTCCACACCTTCTTTTCTCACTTCACCTGCAGTAGATGTTTCTTCCTCAGCTTCAGCAACTGTTTCTTCCTCGGCTTCTTCTTTTCGTTCACCTGCTGCTTCTTGCTCAACTTCTTCTTTGTCAGCTTCTTCTTCAATAGTTTTTTCTTTTTCCGTGCCTCCTTTTTTATCTGCTGCCGCTTCTTCTTCTGCTGCTGCTGATGCTGCTACTTTTCCACCTTCTTCTTGGCTCTTATCTTCTTCACCATCCTTCTTTTCTTCTACTTTTCCCTTTTCTGCCACAATAGCGGCCAAATCATCCATTTTACTCTTTTTTTCTCCTTCTTCATTCCTCTCTGATTCATGAACATGGACTATTTCATAATATTACAAAGTATTACTGATATTTAAAGCTGAATATTCATTAACAACATTAATTAATGAATGAAGTTACCTCGTTCATGTTGTCGCTCATCATTTTCCTTTTTCTTCATTCTTTTTCATTGATATAGGCAACAATATCCAACACCATTTTCTCGAGCGCAGTCACACGCTTATGAAGATCCCTGGGGGATGAGGTTCCGCTGCATCTTTGGAGGTTCTCAGAGAATCATCATCACCAACACGTACTCCAACGGGGTTACCATCCAAATCCCCGTTATTATCACTGTCCTCATTTGAAGCGAGGATAGTTACCCCTTTTAACTCTTTCTTCAAGCCATCGAGGACGTTATTCTTCACCTCATTCGTATATGGCTCAAACATAATCATGTAATCCATCTTCGTCTTATGAACAGTAGGGATGATGTACGGGTGCACGTTCTACCAAATATTAATTAACAATTACATAACATTCGATAAAAACGGTACTATTATTACATTATAGAAAATAAGTTCATACCTCGGTAACTTTTCCTTTATACTTGAATGGATCGCCTTCGATTATCTTGTCGCTTTTTGAAGTGTGCCATCTGAGGATGCGGGGGATGGGTAAGGGCTCATCTATTGATTTTCCAGCAAATTCTCCAAGATGAGGAAGGGCCTCATAGATCCAAATCTGTAAGCAGTATAGCAGTGAAAAAAATAACTATGAGTCTATGACATAGTATAAATAAAATGATAATCTACGATAAACTCACTAAAGGGTTTATGTAGATACCATGAATGCCCAGGGAAATCCGAATAGAGCATAGGATGTCTTCTGCTTCTCATCAAATACTTCCTTCTACTTTTTCAGATCACTTTTTTTCTTCAGATAGTCCATGGCCAGTTGAAATGTCTCTTTCTCCCACGGATACTTCTCGAAGAAACTCAAAGAGTCGACCATTCGAATCAGTTTTGTATCGACAACCTTCATCGAATCTTTCGTAAGCAACATGGTGTGCAAGAACCACAGTAGACAACACTTAAACTTCTGGTCTTCGTTCAGCTTATTCCCTCTAATCAGGTGTAACGAGTTGGTCGCCGTGATGTTTTTGGTTTTTGTCACCTTAAAACAAAAATTGTCCCCCTTTGCTAACACCTTCTTCATTTTTGATTCACTGGGGTATGATGAGCAGTTCAGCCCCGTGATCAAACAAAACTCTTTCAAGCCAAAACAGGCAGACTTGTTGGTAACTCAGAACCACATCTCATGACGCATCTTATCATTCTTAACGCATCGTAACAGCAAATAATGGACCAACTACCCATTGAATTTGAGATGTTCTGACAGGTTTCTTAGGTGTCCAAAACAGGACCGCTTGAATCTTTTCTTCAATTCTTGGTCGACAAGAATTTGCTTAAATTCTTGATAAGCAGCCATTCTTGATTTGATCGATATCTTTGCCGGAAAAAATCCGACCTCGTCAATTATCGTTCGAAGGTCATACCGCTTTACGGAAATGCACCTTGAAAGATATGGCACGGATAACGAATTATTATCCCCATCATCACTATTACTCCCACTTCCCTCACACTCTTCACTGTCACCACTGACATTTCGCTTGGCAACATCTTCACTAGAATCGACGTAGTCGCTTATCTCCTTTAACTTTGAATCTGATTCGAACAACGACTCTTCAATTTTCTTTCTTTTTAACACTTTTTCAACTGCCGCAACTCTTCTTTTTCTACTACTACCAGCGGTATCGTCTTTCTGTTTAGGAATAACATTTTTCTATCCATTTTCAACACAGCCTACACCTAAAGAACAAATCTTCAATTTTTAGTTCATAGACCACAAGTCTATCAACAGAAATTACTCAATGATCAAATGAACCTCCCCCCCCCCCAAAAAAAAAACAAAAAAATATTAACAAACACCCCACCATTAAACAGTTCACTACACAAACATACAATAATTGAATCAAAATCGAACATGCAAAATATCAAAACATAACAATTGCTAAAAATCAAACTAGTGCACCTAATCAAACTAATTAGCTATTAATATTTCAATTTTCACTATTTCTGCAATCATTTTTTAAAAGAATTTCATACGTCTGAAAATTGAAATATATCTAGGGCATTCTCATTTCATAGACCATAGGTCTACAAATAGACCGCGGGTCTACGGACAGAAACAGGACGCTGTTCAAATCAAAATGCCAAAATATCTCTTCAAACAACAATTATACCACCATTCAACACTTCGTTGCTAAAAAAAACACGATTAAATCAAAACACCAAATTCGAAAAAAAAAATCCTACATAACTACCAATCGATTAGCAAAAAGAAAAACCATTTAAATGGATCTAGAAATGATTGAAACTCGATTTTAACTAACCTTGTGAAGCAACATTGCCCCCTTAGCAGTTGCAGATGAATACGTACGAAAATAGCGTTTTTGGGAGAAGTTGTTTGAAAACGGGAGTTGGGAATTGAAGAGGAGAGAGAGATTTTTTTTTTTGATATTGGAATAAGTGGAGGGGGTTAGGTGTATTATATTAAATTTATAAAATTGTATAAATGATGAATTGGTCCCTTGGCCCACGTGTGGGCCCCACTTTTTTCACTTTTTACAACCTAAACCTAAGAAATAAATCAAAAAAAAATTAAGTGGGTATTTGGCAAAATAGTTTTGCAAAAGTTTTTCTTTGCCAATTATTCCCTAGATTCAGTATCAGTACCATACTTAAGACCCACTCTTATCCTTCTAAACATTTTCAAACTTCATAGCATTATTGACCATGTAATTATTTATCGTCGCACCAAATTCAATCTCCAAGTCAAGAGGTTGAACTATTTGTTTCTGATTGTGCAGAATTTTGAACACCAACCTAAGACTAATTAAAACCCTCTACGTGAACCTTATTTGAACCCAAATTTTGACCCATTGTACCCTAATCTTGACCTTTTTCCGAACTCCATCAAGCCGATGAACCTTTGAATTAAGACCAGATGAAAACTTCTGAGAATTTTTAGGATTTAGACTCAGTCTGATTGTTATGATGACCTTGAGTTTGTTGAACATGATGAGAAGTGGTAGTTGAGGCTTTAAAGTTAGTCCTACGATCACTATAGGGGTATCACGCAAAGCATGAACCAAGAACCCCTCTCTATTGGATACCCCTTCCTACAGATTAGTAATTTTCTCTTGTGACCTACCATTCTTATGTCCATCAACTTTAATATCAGATGACACATTAAAAATATTATTGGGGGAGACATGGGTTGTGGGAGTATGGAGTCAATACCTAAGGTCTTCATAATATTTCCATCTCCTTTATTTTGATGAATAACTTTTTCCTTGACAATTCTATTAGTCTCAGTGGCAACCACTTGTCCATAAGTATTAATAGGTTAAGAAACATACCTATTTGTTGCTCACCTTGGTTTTTTATTACTTTCTTTGTTGTCTTGTTTAGAAACAGGTTTATATACCTTGTTTTGCTAAGCAACTTCATACATTCTTTGAGCATTTTGATTGTTTTCCCTATAGTTCTTTCTTCTTTGTATTTGTCACTATTTCAAAGCTTCAAAAATGGATTTATGGAGTTTTAAACTTAAAAATGACATTTTAAATCTATCTCTGTGAGTTTTTCATCGCGATCACAACGGCTACCTCAGATTGCAATAATGGCTGACCAGATCCATCGCATTTGCGATGACACAGTTAAGTTTGTGATGAAGAATCTAAACCCAACCCCATCAAGTCCTTCTACGCGATCACGGTCCATCCTTCACGATCACAATGGTCGACCTAGTTAGCTCTTTATGATTCTGGGAAAAATGTCTCAGACACGAAGAAGGTGAGGGTTTACACTAAAAGACAGCAACACAACTGAAGTAAATAAGCAACAATCTTCCAAATGGATCCTCAAGATGTGTTTGGAACCTTGTGAACACAATTTAACTATGCTACTAGATCAACATCAACCTTCCATACTCAAATGAATCGATTGATTTACCAATGGAGATTATTATCAATAGATATTGACTAAAGTCAATTCTAGGCCATAAACCTCCAACTTTCAATCTCATCTACCCAAAATCCAATAGAGAGCTTCGGAGTCCAAATCAACCATACTACTAATCCAACATTATTATTTTTAGAACTGATGAAACTAACAAAATTCTCATATAATTCTTAAATCTTCAAATATTGATCAAAATTAACTCTACCAACTTCAAACCTTCCAAAATAAAAGTACTAGTATAAAGTATAACCGAACACCTTGAGAATTGTGTCACCCGCTCACACAATTCACAAACACTAAAATACAACTAAGGGAGTAGTAGAATGATTAAAACACACAAAAATCCAAGTTTCAGTATATATATGTTGTTACAATTAAAGTCAAAATAAATATTCACTAGGATCGTGGAAATAATGTTCACATGAAGCAAAAATATCATATCAATATGGTATGTGGCAATCATACCACTTTTTATGTTCTTAAGTGATCAGATGTTTTGAGTAGCCTTTTGAGTATGTGAGAGTTGTTACTAGGGACTATATTTACACCAGAACATAGTGTGATGAGCAGGGGAGGATTTAGAAGGTACGGTGGGGTTTTCGGGAATCCAGTGATTTTCATACAGATCTTGTATTTATATTGAGAAATCTAATAAATATATAAAAATTATAAGTTAGGAACCCACAATAAAGTATTTTATTGGTTTAGTGGCAAAGCAAGTGCATGTTGAAACACTATTGTCCTCTTGATCACGGGTTCTAACCCCATCACTCACTTTTTTTTTTTTTGCCTCTGGTGATGATGAGTTACAAAAGTGGGTTCTAAAATCTAACCCCATCATTCACTTTTTATTTTTTTTATAATTTTTATTTTGCTCAAGAAACCCTCAAGCTTAAAATTCTAGATCCACCTCTGGTGATGATGAGTTATAAAATAACGTACACCGGATAGTTTGGATCACTTGGTGATGAGGCATATTGACCATCATAGTCATTTTCTATAATTGCTAACAAAAAGTATATGTGTAAAATACGTGTTAGAGCAAAACTCATTTTACCAATCAATTGGATGTTTCATATAGGACATGTTCTCGCAAATGTTCATTATATAAAAATATGGTCATAATAAGCATAAGTGTTGTTAGGATTTTTATACTGATTTTCTTACTATATTTGAGTTTTATTTTTCTTGGAAGGAAATTAAAGTATTATCATAATTATTTTTATTTTTCCTGAAAAAAAATATAAATTTCTTTCATATTTGGATATTCCTTGTCTTGGAGGAATAGTTTAACTTCTGTACATTGGAGATCCATTTTCTCATACCTTTACACAATTGGATCAGTAATGTACTCATTGAAAGAGTTTTAACGACTTTTATACTTTCTTTTATATTATTATTTTTTTATATGTAGATCAATTGACTAAGTCATATAATATTTAGGCTTCAATATATTTTGAATTTTGTCATCTAATCTATCGGTACTAGTTTATAACTATTAGCTTCCTACGCCTATAAATTTAGAACCCAAAAGTGTAATGTCAGTACATCTCATGGTGGCAGTACTATAAGACGTTGATTTATTGTTGTATTCATTATTAACTATTTTCGGAATATCTAATCGTACTTTATCCACTTTAAAATTAATCAATATTTTATTTTTTACCTTTTTGTCTAAATCGATTTTGTCTTTCAAAATGATTAGTCATAAAAATAATAAAGTACTGCCAAATAGGAAGAAAAATACTATCTTAAAATATACAATAATGAAGACCTAAAATTTAAGTATATGAAATTTATTCTTCCTCAATTTCTTCTACCATATCAACTCCATCTTATTCATGATCTTTCCCATCTTCTTCTACATCTTCATTACTATAACCTAGACCCTAATTTGCACCTATTTGTTGAGTAGGCTCAACAAAATCACTTGCTTGATTATGCACAATATGACACATCACAGTTTGTTGTTTAAGATGAATATTTTGTAAGGCCTATTCATTTGTGAACCATTGAAAATATAGGATAAGAAGAATTTCAATGCAATTTTTTTTTTAATATTTGTGAATACTAATTCTTCATAAGCTCCACAAAAGTTAAGATCGTCCAACAACAACAACAACAACAACAAACCCAGTGTATTCCCACATAATGGGGTCTGGGGAGTAAGATGTACGTAGTCCATACCTCTACCTCTAAAGAAGTAGAAAGGCTGTTTCCGATAGACCCTCGGCTCGAGACACGAGATACTACACAAATACATAGTAAAACATAGAACAAGATGTCATAACATAAATGCGACACCCATAAGTAATAAAAACAGAGAAAAGCAAATAGATTCGTAATAAAACATGGAACAAGGTATCATAACAAGAATAATACCCCCACCAAGTAATTCCCTACACTAGCGACCCAAACTGGCCCTAGCCTTCTGCCCTAATTCGCGTCCTCCAGATCTTCCTATCTAGGGTCATGTCCTCGGTGAGCTGTAACTGCTCCATGTCCCGCCTAATCACCTCACCCCAGAACTTCTTCGGCCTACCCCTACCCCGCCTAAACCCATCCAAAGCTAGCCTCTCACACCTACGAACCGGGGCATCCATGCCCCTCCTCATCACGTGTCCGAACCATCTCAATCGGACTTCCCGCATCTTATTCTCCACTGGAGTCACACCAACTTTCTCCCTGATAGTCTCATTCCGAACTCTATCCCCTCTAGTCAGCCCACACATCCAACGCAACATCCGCATTTCTGCCACCTTCATTTTTTGAATGTGGGAGTTCTTAACTGGCCAACACTCCGCTCCATACAACATGGCCGGACGGACTACCACCCTGTAGAATTTGCCTTTAAGCTTAGGCGGCACCTTCTTATCACACAACACCCCCGACGCGAGCTTCCACTTCTTGTGGTATGATCAAATCGGGACAATGATATAAGACCTCATAACTATACCTTTTAGAATAAAATCTAACCCACTGAAATTTCACCCCAAATTATAACTTCTTTGGGCCTTGAGGAGTGTTCTTTCCCAGTGATGTGTCAAACGATTTTTAAAAAACTATGTAGACACTACCATTTTTCGTTCTGTAAATTGGTGTAACATACTCATACTTTATTAAAGAAAATATAATTCAATTGTGTTTGAGTTGTCACTTTTATCATGGGGATTCTTGAGCAAGCCTCACCTTTTTGTCTATTTTCTAATCAACTTTTGACGGTAATATTTTTAGGCATTGTGAAAGCATGATTTTTTTAATCGAAATTAATGCAATAATCACTGTCAAAGATGGGATTTATTTGGCCTTCCGTTTCTAGAGAACCATGGCTCTTGGTGCACATTAGCAAACCTAGCTTAACGTGCATCGAGAGAGAATCTCCATAATGAATATTTTATTTATGTTACAAACTTATAATTAAAATTTGTGTCCAAATAAATAATTATGTAAAAAAAAAATAAACTGAAGTTGTAAATCTAGGAAAATGATAGACGAAAGCTTAAACATAAAGATATTTTCAACAAATCAATCAGTCTATCCATGTCTAGAGACTCACATTTTTACTTCATTAATAAGGCTCTTAGCTTCTTCCTTATCTATTTATCTTTCCGGGAGTTGGTGTAAGGTAGCTTATTTTGAGTTTAAGCTTTATATATATTAGCATTTTGAAAATATTCATACAATCAGGTCATTTATTAAGTGATTACATGTAAATCTTTCGATAAACAGTAATGGTAATTTATCTTTCAGAGAGCTAGCACAAGCGTTGATTTTAAGGACAATGCTGTTGAAAAGTGAGCGTCAAACTCTTTTCTCTAGTTGTATTGCTGATCTCTATTCTATGTTTGAGAAACATTTTTCTTATTATAAACTTTGATCATTCTTTTGAGTATAGCCAAACTTTATTAGCGACATTCTTTTATTCATGATGTTATAGAGGCTCCATAGACATTGTCGATATTTTGCTGAAGTCTCAATTGATATGTATCAATAACTATTTTTGGTTATACAGGTTTTACAGTTTCATTAAAGAATGTTTTATGAAAAAAGACTTTACAGCTATTTATGCATGAATTACAATTAAAAAGTCATGATAAAATTTGTTCATTTCAAGATTAAAAATTCAAATATCGGTCTATCTCTCCAGTGTTAGGTTGTAACACTAGGGGCTATTTAGCGATCTTTTTTAGTGATGAATTTTATAGATAAAGAAAACATTTATTGATACAAAACAAAATATGAAAATGAAAATACATTACGAGAATCAAAAGATAATAAAGAAAAGATAGATAGACACAAAAAGAGAAAATTATAAGCAACTGAGGGTATATTAAACCACTAACTTTCGATATTTAACCTAACACAAACACCTAACTCCTACGAAGACCGACAAGAAAATTAATCCACTCACAACCAACTTTTCTAAATAAAGCCAACACCTTTTCAACATGCTAAAAGCACTCTCAAGTGTAAGTTTCATCCAAAATCATCTAAAATCTAAGAAAAGAAAAATCCTATCTACTTATAGCCATGGGTTTTATTACAAAATGGGCCCAAAAGTGACCCAATATAAAAAACGGCCCATTTGACACTTTTATCAATACACCTTCTACGCTCCAAGCTATCATCCAAACACAATGTTACTCAATGGGCCTTTTGATTATATCATCAGATATAGCTTCTCTCATACGTCAAGCTATCATCCAAATAGTACTTGCTAGGTGATCAGGTCTTGAATCCTTAGGTGTTGTCCATGAAGCATAGATCTCGAAAGATTGGAACTGATTTGGCTTGTATCATCCTCCTATTCTTGATAAAGATTCAACCTCAAATCCAAATCTTTTAAAGACTTGTCATCATACTTTTTAAGTTTGGAATTTGGTAAGAACTCCGTTAGGCCTTTAAGCATATTTTCATGAGGCACTCTCCTTTCATCCTCCTTTAAAAGTATTTGTTCATGAACCTGAACAAGAGGAGTGATACTCGGTAAAATGTTAGTATCATGGTTAGTGGACCTAAGATGGAAAGGGTCTTTGCGTTATTGGATTTGGACTAGTCGAACAATGTTTTGTGGAGCTCAATTTATATTAGTTTTGGTGAGGGAATATGTTTTTGAGGTCTTGGAGCAAAATTTTGGTGGATGATTTTCGGGTAGTGATAGTAGAAATGTGTTGTCTGCTTGGTTATGGAATCTGTTATCTATTTTTGTTGTTGTACCCTCTATATGTGTCATTATTCCTACCATGCATGACAATATTCCATTCATTTTCTTTACATTTTGTAGCATCCCTAGGAGTGTCTTCAAGATGCTATCAAGGGTTCCTCCATCCATAAACCTTAGCACACTTGAGAAATAGGATGAAGCAAATATGGACAACTAGATTAAAAGTAAAAGGACTTGAAACAACAAATTAACTACGAAATAAAACTAAAAAAGCACGCAAAAAAAAGGATAAAGAAAGAAATGGATTCAAGAACTAATCAACAACTAAGTAGGATGATTATAAGTTGTAAATTAGTGTAGGAATCAAGAAAAAGTGCTTAGAAATGAAAGAAATGACACTAAGACTTTAGAACCTTAGCAAAAAATTGGACTTGGGATAGTTGAGATGCATTAGGGTAATATACGAACGTAGGTTACGACATGCCCACACAGATGGAGTCGCATGTCATAGATAGAATGTCTAGGTATGAACTGTGTTGGTCACCTGCTGGTGCGCGTGCCCACCTACTCACGCAAATGGGGGATGCAGATACCCAAATAGCTCAGCTAGTGTCTCTGAATTTTAAGCTTATATAAGCATTTTTTGTACTTCTTTCCTTTAGATTTTTCCTCTTTTGGAATATTCCTTTAGCATAAAGAATTACATTTCTTTTCACCTTTTCTTCAGAAACAAAACACCTTTTTCAATGAATCTTCTTCTTGAAGATATAAAAATTCTTCAAGAATACAAAGAACAAATATGAAGATGCAAAATTCAAAACTTCATTGTTTCAATTCAAAATTTGAGATCTAGTCTCCCCTTTGTCTTGAAACAATTTCCAATATTTTTTAGCCTCAAATTCCAAGCCAAAATTTTAAACTCTTAAAACCCATTTAGAATTTTTCGTCAAGTAATGAAGAGCACCATGAACATGAAGAACACCAAATTAAACCCCCAATATATTTCTTCACCATTTTCACTCTAATTTCAAATTCAAACTCTAAATGATTAGGAGAACAAATCTCAATACGAATAAATGCCCAATTTAGCCTGGATCTAAGAGCTCACTTCTTCTTCTTCAAACTTCAAGGTCCCAACAACGGTAGAATTCTTAAATCAACTTCATTCAAGTTCAAAGATCAGATCTATACTCGCTTTATGCTAGAGAGCACAAATTTAGCATAAGAAGCTCTAGAAGACACATAAATCAAAACTCAAATTTTTCAAAATTTCTCAAAATATTTTTTCTATTATTTTTTTTTAATTTCCTGATAACAAATTTCAAGACTAGAATTGTTCGAACAATCCTAACCTCGACTCTGACACCAAGATGGTACAAAATAAAAATAAAGTATGAAAATCAAAAGATAATAAATAAAAGATAGATAGACACAAGAAGAGGACATGTAAGCAACCAAAGGTATTTTAAACTAATGACCTTTGATGTTTAACCAAATATAAGCACCTAACTCCTACAAAGACCGAGAGACAAATTAATCAACTCACAATCAACGTTTATTAAAAAAGTTCACAAAGCGCTCAATAAATATTTCGATCCAATACTACCCCTAGTCGTAACACGGTTCTTAGAGTCACAAGTGACCCCAAGTTAACTCATGATATGATATGACGCTAAGAATACTGTATAAAATAAGATTCACTAAGTGGAAGCAAAAATATGAATAATATAATAATGTTTAAAATAAATTTCAATATTGAAGTCAAAAATGAAAATCATCTAATATACCATAAAATTGAACACATTAGTCTGTCTGAAAGCATTTACTAAGACGAATACTGGGACTAGCCCCCAACTAACCTCTAACTATCTGAGAAATGAATGACTAAAATAACTGAAGTAAACAAAAGTCTTATTCTTGAAAGATGATAACTCACCAAACTCTGTTGCTGAGGTGATACAGGATCGTGCTAACAACGAGTTGGATGTTTAGCATCTAAACCTATATTACGATATGATATAACACAAAATAAAGTATACAGTCAGTACTTTGAATAGACTGAGCATGTGAGATATGCACTATCTTATAATGGGATCGAACATGTTAAACATACAAGACTGTACTGAACATAAAACTAAGGATTATAAATTGATGCAATGACTAAGTGACCAGACATGAAACTGATTAATATTATACTGAACAAACTGAATACAAATTCAAAGCAAGATATGATTTTGAAATATGGGAGATACTCTGAACTGACATAGATCATGTGAGCAATACGGAATCCAACTTATAACCCAAGTTGGGAGGATATTCTATACCTTGATAAGGGTATGAACTATGATTGGCGTGATCACTCATAAACCCATTGGGGAAAAATATAATATCATACATATGGTGGCATGTAGTTCTAGGACTTGGGTTTTGTTGAACCCTAGTCCAACTAAAAGCTAAGTATTACTCCCAACTTAACATAGTTGATAGTTCGATGAGATGACATATCTGGATGAGATGACATAATATATATATATATATATATGGTTGTATGTATGTATGTATATGTATGTATATGTATATATATATATGTATGTATGTATCTTAGTATTAGTATTATGAGGCAAAACTCCTAATTATATATATATATATATATATATATATATATATGTATGTATGTATGTATGTATTTTTGAACATTGCGACTTGTAAGTTTATGGGAGACCTGATTTGGCTAAAGAAAAATGCATAAGATAACATAAGAGGACTAAGCTTTAGAATGACTCTACAAGGTTGGATCTAAATACTAAATCTTGAATCATGAAGATGTGAATAGTTTAATAGTATGAAGTATCTAAAATTACATTTTAGAATATACTTTATTGAAAATCACTACAAGGGTCTACACAACTGATAATAATGAAGTTCACTGATTCTAATGTCTGAGATTGAGTGAGAGACACTTTATATAAAAGCATCCTAAAACATTTAAAACTTAAGGGCTGAATATTTAATTTTCAATGGACAAATTTCTAAGTTATTGGGTGTTCAGAACCCTCCATCTATACAAAATGCAACTACTCACGACAGCTACTATAATATGAATAGGACATGGAATTTCATAAAAAGAAACTTCCAGAATCAAGAATTTTGATAAATATAATGAGGGTTCACAATGATAACTCTATAATAACATTACATTTCTTAGAGGGACACGTATTCATGAATTACTTCTGATAAGAAATTAAAGTACTACAAAATCCATATTTTTCATGAGACCCTAGCTTTGAAGAATGAATTTAATTAACTTGAGTTCACTTAGGTACTCAATGGGTGAAAAAAAACCCATTGATAAAATCCCACATACCTTAACTTATTGTTTTCATGAAGGAAAACTTGATTTTAGAGCCTTAAAAGTTCAACTTTATGAAGAAACTCTAGTTTTTATTTTCTTAAGAATGGAGAGGGAAATGAGTGATGAATTTTGATGATGATTGAGTAAATAACATTTTATTGGGTGATAAAAGTTAGGGTAGGAGGTTCCAGAGTAAGGAAATGATAAGACTACCCTTAAGAAAACTAAAAGAAATTGCAGAAAATTCTCGTCTGACAATTTTGTTGATGGCTCGTCAACCATCTCATCATTTTTGGGTAATTTTTCAAGCTTATTAGTTAAGTTTGATGGCCTCACTTAATGGGTCATCAACAAAGTGATGGCCTGTCACTCAGATCATCAACCAAGTTATAAGGGTAAAATGAGTACAAGTTTTTACTCAGGTATTGGATTGACAAATGGCTAGTGGCGTTGAAAATAAAACTCGAAGACCTTTCATTTGGTAGTTCTTGAGCTATAAAAAATATTTATATGCTAGGAGTTATACTCATCTAAAGTTGACTACAAAAATTACTACACAAGAATTTAATCGGTAAGGAAGCTTTCAACTTGGTCATGGGGCAGGAAGTATTTATCTTAATTTGTGTCTAAATCATTTCTGATACTACCAAATTACTATACTTGATTATAAATATACTTGAAGTATGGTTTGAACTTAGCTTGAATTTTTAGGGTGTTATAATATCTCCTCTTTGGGGTGATTCATCCCCAAATGAAAACTAACTAAGCTGAAATATTAGGGAAAAAGTTATAATCCCAACACTGAATTTCTAGGAGCTAAATACTGACATGAAAAATGAGTTTGTAACTGAAACATAGATAGAACTGAATTCATGGATACATGTTATGACATGAGAGTAACTGTGTGACATGGGACTGAGAGAAGTAATAAAAAGGAAACTATTACCTTGTACTGATCTTTGGCTGGGAACCAGACTCCACCATATTCATACACAACAAGAATACACATAAGAACTCGATGGGATAAGTACTAAGATGGGCGTAAGAGAGTACAACTACAAGGAAAGGGTGGAAGTCACTAATATTATTCGTCTGATCTCTGAACTGAACTATTGGCTATATGGATTGATCCATACTAAGAGTTTAAAACTCAACTAAAGTGTTCATGACTAAAATGTATGCATGGAACTAAAGTAATAATACTAGTACGAAATTTCAAGTAGTAGTTGAGAAAGAAACTTTGTTTCTTTCGACACTCCAGGTTAGGATTTGAGTTGCATATAAGGAAAAGAATCACCGGTATAATCTGAGCAACACATTTGATTGGGGAAAGTTTTACATAGTCTGAGAATCTTGGTTCGCTAATCTGAGTTCATAGGAAAAGAAAACGATATAGATTTAACCATGAAACACCTTTACTCTGAAATTTTTATAGCATGAAGCAAGAGTATGCTGAGCTAAAATAAATAATAGGAATACTATGCTTTTGTTGCAAGACGATTGATAACTTCTAACTCAGCATAACTTCTCCACTACGCTCCTCCCTAAATGTATTACTCCCTACCTCTGGTCTTTACTTCAAATTCTATCGAAGGTACACTATTCAAGGCTGCTAAAGGCTAAGTCTGTTAGCATGATCTCATCATTGCCGAGCCTAATTAGAAACACTACGTATTGCCTTCAAAATGGATGTGCTAGTCCTAATTGCGGGGATCTGAATTATATACCCATTAAGGTCCAACTTTACATACCCAAACCTAATTTATAATTAAGGGGTTACCATCCACCCAACACCAAAAATCTACAAGGTACATCCATAAGTCATCTAAATCTAGCACTCAGTTGTCACCAACCCCACTGTCGTAGCATACTAAAAGTCACAGAGACTCTACTAGGAAGATCTAGAGTAACAGAGGCACCGCAGAATCATGACCTAAAGACTTCTATAACCCTTGACACTCAACAAGGGTCTGAGAAATACAATAAAGTATGAACGAGCTTTTTCAAGAAGTTTGGTCTGAGAATTGCATTAACCATCGAGAACGTATAATGAGTACGCGGGACTGAGCATGCTGAGAAATAATGGGTGCATGAGAAATAAGTTACATGGTGTGAGACTATTATTCATGGTGTCATAGAGCACGATTTGGATTTCTCAATGAGACTATTACTCTTTATACTACTAAGAAATAAGAATAGACATACATTTGTAGAAAGTGCTACATTAGATTGACGCTAGGTGGGAGTAAATTGTCAAAATAATGCAAATATAATGAAGAGACTATGATAAGAATGGGTCTCTACCTTTCCCTAGCCCTGTTCTAGAACCTGCTAATGCTACTATCTAAATTTCCACAATCAAATCAGTTCTATTCTCTAGTATCTCCCCCCTGGATCAAAGTCACCACACTAAGTCTGCAAGTCTTGGTCTTAACCTTCCTATTTCTTGAAGTAGGCTATATTTGTTGCTTTCCATCTATCTTTTATGATAATCTACAAAGATTACAAGGATCTAACCACAACTATCTCTTTCTATTATTTTTCATAATACAATTCTCCACCGTCACTATTTTATTCTAAATGATGACCTTTTACCACTGTGGATAATAAAGGATAGAGGACTATAAATGCATAAAGTAGAAAATCTAGAAACATACACTACTCAGCCTTGGGAGAAATATCCTAACTCAGTTGGCTAGAAGATGAATGGGATTGATTTAATTGCTGACCATAGCCTGCACTAGAAGAGGCACCCTGCTGATTTGTGTGACCAAGAGAGGCTATTGTGGAAGGATGTTGAGCATGTTGGCGAACCTTCCTGCCCTTTACTGAAGCTGTCGGACAATCTCTCAACCTGTTGCTACCTTGCCACAGCCAAAACAACCTTTACGGCCTACCATACGCTTTCTTATGTGGTTCTTACCATACTTGTTGCAAGTGGGGTGGGTTTTCCCCTTGCAATATTTTGCTGAGAATGAGAGCCAGATGCTCGCCCCTTCTGATCATAATGAGGCATGCAAACCAGAGATAAAATACTAGCTGATGATAGTGTCGGCCTTGATGACCTTTGCAAAACAAGATCATTCTTCACTAGCGATCTTCTAATGGTAAGAGTTACCATTCCCTGGTATAACCCTTTTTCTCTCCCTTCTTTTTTTCTTACCAATAGTATTTGTGGGGACTGATACATGCTGATGCAATTGAGTTGCCATAGCTCGGGATAATAGTAGGATAACATATGAATCTCTAAGGTAGAGATGTCAGCACTTGCAGGCTGATCGACTGGTGTGGAAGGGCTACTATTTTGATTACTTTTTAACCTATCTACTTTCAGGAGACATATTCTAAAACGCCGTAAGGCATGAGCTAGAAAGATGAATTTAGTTAGGCTGTATTTATTTTTATTAAAATTTAGACATCTTAATCTGAATGCACATCTGGATGATTAAGATGTTTCTAGATCTGAAAACTAAATGATTAAGATTATTTATTTTTCAACATCTGAATCTGCAAAATTTATTTATTTATATAAACAATAAAAACATAATTCAAATAAAAAATTAATTATATATTAAAAAAATATTTAATCTAATATAATAAAATAATTATTTGATTGAAAAACATTTATTTTTGTTAGTGATAGTGGAGATGGTTTGTATTGGTGGTGGTAGTGGTAATGATTGATGTTAGTGACTAGTAATATTGGTGGTGATAGTTGTGATAATAGTGATGGTTGGTATTGTAGTGATTGTTATGACGGTGACGATTGATAGTGGGATGGTTGTTGTAATGTGAAGTTGGTTGATGTTTGTTATTGGAGGTGTTGATTACAATGGCTGAAAAATGAATGCACGATGTTTGACGATTTGTTTGTGGTAGTTGGAGACGCTGTTAGTTATGATAGTTTAGATGGTTGTTAGTAGAGATAGATTGTAGTGATGGTAGTGGTTGAAGTGGTGGTAGAGGTGGCGATACTGGTGACAATGATAGTGACTGCGGCCGAAGAATATGTGGAGGTTGATGATGTGTTAGTGGTAGTTAGCGGTAGTTCTAGTTATGATAGATGAGTTGGTCGGTAGTAGGGATTAGTCAATTGTGGTTGATAATGATGGTGGTGTTGGAATTGGTGTTAGCCCTTGTTGTGATGGTGGTAGTGAATATAATTAAAATAATGAAGGTGGCAGGTTTTGTAGCGATTGACAATAGTGATTGACAGCAATATTAGTTGTCGATGGTGGTTGTGATGGTGGAAGTGGTTAGTGATGGCAGTTGATGGTGGTGGTGAGTGGTAGTTGACAATGGTGGTGGTGGTAGAGGTGGTAGTAATTATGGATAGAATAATGATAAATATCATCCAACACAAGAATATATGTTAATGACATTAAGACTTGGTTCCAGATCTGATGATTAAGACCTATTAAGAGCTAAAATCTTAATAAAAAATAAATGCACTTAATGATCTGAAGTCTGAACCATTCAGATTCAAGCCTCCATTAAGTGCAAACAAATAAGGCCTTAAACTCCATCTTACAATATGATAATGAAAAAAGTAAAACTTTCCTAAAATGTTTTATCTCATTTATAAGTGTGGTGTGTTTCACACTCATGAATAGGACTCGACTAAATGTGGTTTCCAGACACCTTAGGACACTTCAAACTTTATGCTCTAATACCAAGTTTATAACGATTCGAGACTATTCCCTAGTTGTAACACTATGCTTAGAGTAAAAAATGACCCCATTCTAACCCATGGTCTAGCGTGGAACTAAGAATATTGTATAAAATGAGATTCACTAGCGAAAGGTAAACTTCGAATAAAATAATAATGTTTAAAATAAATTTCAATACTGAAGTAAAAATAGAATCAACTAATAAACCATAAAGTTGAACACAGTAGTCTGTCTGTCTGAAAACCTCTACTAAGATGAGTTGTTGGGACAAGACATCGGCTAACTCTAACTATCGGAAAACTGAATGACTAAAATAAAGAAAGTAAATATAAGTCTTGTCCTCGAAAGATAAGGACTTACCAAACTGTCGCGACATCATTTTGTGAAAATCAAATATTTTTTTGATATTAATTATTGATTTGATTTTGATAAGATTACATATCATGTGAATTCCATATGATTCATTATGCCATTGAAGAAGAAGAAGAATGGAAGAAGAAGAGGAAGAAGATGATGACGTGGCATGACGTGGAATTAATTTTTTATAGTAAAAAAATAATATATGAAATGGAATTACGTGGCATGACACGTGGTAGCATGTGTAGACCACAAATCAAAATAAAATCTGAGTATGAGTTTTTAGAGGGGTATATATTCCACTTTAAAATAGTTCGGGAGGGGGTAATAATTTCATTTTAAAATAGTTCAGGGAGGGGGGTCCTAGGACCCTCTCAAAGTATAAGTGTGTAGTTGGGATTTGGGGTAAAGGTTGCGGGGGTATTTGACTATTTTCTCTTTAATTTATATTTTTACTAGTTTAAACATTTTTTCATAATTTAGTTAATATTTACTAAATTTATTATGAAATTTTTCATAATTCACAAATATTTTTTATTGTTGTTGCTATTCTTATTCTTATTCTTATTCTTATTCTTATTCTTATTATTATTATTATTATTATTATTATTATTATTATTATTTAACTATAATATATAATGTTTGATTTAATAATTTAGTATCATTTGTTTTCTCCACTTTGTTATTTAGTAGTTACCCATTTATAATATTATTTTTGAAAGAAATTTATTTAGTCCTAAAAAAGCTCAAATTTAAATTTTCAAATTCAATTTTTTTTCATAAGTGAAAAAATCCTCCTCACTATCTTTCCTTTCTTGTGAAGGATATTTTATTCTCAAAATTATTTCAAATTAATTTTACCTATTTTATTTTACTCCCTCCATATCTACAAAATCTTTCAATAAAATTAAAATATTATTTTATTAAAGTAAAAAATATCACTTTCTCCAAAATAATCCTTCTTATCGTTTTTTATATGAAAAAAATAATTCCTGTCCATTTTTAAAACTCTCTCCTCAACGTTTTTTTTTTTTCATATACATGGACTATCACACAAAATGAGGGGAGAAACCGTAAGAGCACAAGAAAAGAAAAATCAAAGGCATTAGTAGTAATTGTTGGGTTCAAGGTGTGTGTGTGAATGGAAAATGGAGGGAAAAATAGTGGAGGAAAATTAAGTCCACACTAAAAATGAAAAGTGTGCTCAAATAAGAAAGCTTATTAAATTCTCCCATATTGGTTGGAGAAAGAAGCTTTCATGTGTTTATATTGAGAAACATATCTCCACTTGGATAGTGAGGTAAAAACAACGTGGTACCTCGAGCCGTCGTTTTTGTCATCACTCGCTCGGCTTGACTTCGGCTTCACAAGTGAAATTTAATCCAAAAAAATCTGATAGAATTATTTTTCTCCATGTGCGGGCGCATTTTGGACGCCATGCACAACACACCTCGAAGGGATGCAACCCTTCGAGGTAAAAGGCATATTGTTTTGCGCAATAGGGTGATCTACGCGTGCACCTAGGAAACCTGCGGGCACAAGTGTAGCACAGGTAGCCATTGGAATTCGGACAGTGTTACCTGCGGTTGCAGTTTCAGCACAGACTGGGCGCAGGTGATGTTACTGTACTGAACAGGTGCCTTTTAGCAGAACCAATGCATCCTTTCCGAAGGAAAACATTAAGGCTATAAATATCTAACATATTCCTCAAGTATAGACATGATTTTTTATAGCAAAAACACTCTTCTTCTCTATAAAAACTTAGTGTGATCATTAGCCGTTGAGTGAGTTCGATGAACCCAATAATTTGAGGTCCCGTTGTTGTTGGATTGAAAGCCATTTTATCCTAGGAGGAAAATTCCATAACCTCGGGTACAGTGAGGGGAATGATTCCTTAGGGATACTCTATAAATTCGGAGGACTTGACTTTAACTTTTTGTTTCATCTTATTCCTAAAATTTTAACACACTTCTTGGATATATCATTTTTTATCTTGTGTTGAAGGTGTTGAAACTTCATGTTTCTCTTGACAAGTTTGGTCTTGAGCTTAGTTAAAGTGTATAACATACAGATTTGTGTACCCAAAAAAACTAAAAATAACAATCTTAAGAAATAATTCAGAATCTGTATTGCCTGGTTTCTGGAGATTAAAACTTTAAGCTTTCTACTCCGTTTGAATTTAACTAGTGATTTGAAGACATAAAGTTTTCATCACAAGTTAAAGATCACTCGGTTTACAATTGAAAGTCATAAAAACTTTATTGTTAAACTAGAAACAAGAGGTGTTTAAAGTTCCTGCAACTTTATTAATAGTCTTTTGATATACTAAAGTTACTGTCTTGTTGTGACAGAAAAATGACTACTGATAGTTAAGTGCATGATGCTGCAATGACCGTGGCAGTAACTAGCATTGCCACAATGAGTCGTACGAATGCTCCACCGGCAATGGCACCAACGGAGAAACCAAGAAAGTTTATGGGTATTGACTTCAAAAGGTGGAAGTAGAAAATATTCTTCTACCTTACAACTCTGTCTTCAAAGGTTCACATTTGAAGAAGAGATGCCCGAGGGAACCTTTGGTCAAGAGTGATTTGTTATTATGGAGGCGTGAAAACACTCAGATTTCCTAAGCAGGAATTACATTTTGAATGACCTCCAAGATGAACTATACAATGTGTATAGTGGGATGAAAATGGCAAAGGACCTGTGGAGGCGCTGGAAAAAAAGTATAAGACTGAGGATGTGGGAACCAAAAAGTTCTTCATAGCAAGATTAGTAGAGTTTAAAATGATTGAAAACAAGTCTGTTGTAATCCTCTTGCGGAAGATTTGATCGTGAACAAGGCGTTTCAAGTTGCAAAAATTATTGAGAAGTTACCACCTATACGGAAGGACTTCAAGAATTACTTGAAACACAAGAGAAATGAGATGTTAGTCGAAGATCATATAATAAGAATACGGATTGAAGAAGATAATAAAACAATGGAAAGAAGGTCGAAGGGAAATTCTACAATAAGCGGAGCAAATATTATAGAAGACGACCAAAATAACTCCCAAAAGCGGAAGAAAGCTGGACATGAAAGCAATCAATCCAAGAAGAAATTCAAGGGAAAATGCTATAATTGTGGCAAGATTGGCCACAAGTCTACGGATTGTTGTGCCCCAAATAAAGGAAAGAAAAAGGACCAAGCCAAGAAAGAAATTGTCACGAACCGAGCCTAGGCCCTAGCCGTGACGAGCATCCCGAACCATGAAGGCCCGGAACACCCATTCTCTATCTGGTTATCATGCACAACATTCGTAATCATAATAAAATGTGGAATTCAAACTGAGTACGGAATACATGGTCAAGTTCTGCAACATTTCTGAATAATACTATCTGACATCAGTCTGCGAAATCTCTACTAAGAACACAAACATCTGTCTGAAAAAAACTGGGACAAGGGCCCCAGTAAACCAAAAACATAATAAATAAGATAATGTCTGACATAATTAGGCCTTCCGAATAATAGAAGGCTCACCACTGCGAGATCAAGTCTACAAATCCGAGAATGTCTACTGAGTAGCTGGACCCCTAGACTGTGCCTCAGGACCTGGAAGGAGGGGGGGGGGGGTCAGCACAAAAGTACTAGCACGCGAAGCAATCCAAAAATAGTATAATGGAACATACATACATACATACATATATATATATATATATATATATATTAAGTGAAAGCAATTTTTTTTCATCAAGACATCATGTATAAAACTGTTTCCGAAAAATACATGGGCAGTTTTTGAAAACATGTAACCTGCCTGTTCATTTCAAATCAAGATCTCTGTTTTACTTCTGAGTTAGGTGGTATTCCCCTACAAGTCTGATATTCCACGGGCTGTATGGAATCCGCCATTGACTCGGTGGGGAAGACCCCAACCCAAGTGTGCCGCAAGGGTTGGAGTGTCTGAGTCTGATACGCCACAGGACATTTAAGTCAGCGCATAATAGTATACTCGGGTCGGCAAACCACGGTTTTAGGCAATGAGTCGCTTGAGCTCAAGCCCTCTTCGGGGAACCACCTAACATCTCTGTATGCCCATTTTTTTACCTTTTCTGTACATGCAACATTCTGAATGTCTAAAATCATGAAAGTCTGAAATGTCTGTTAGTCTGAGTCTGATATGGCATTAGTCTGAATTGGTATCGTCATACCAAGACATTGCAAGTCATGATTTTTCTGAGCCATAATGTATTAAGCAAGAGCTTTCATTCAAAACATAGTTTAGACCACCAAAACATGTAACTGATGTAAAGGATTTCATATTCCGAAACTTAAAGTTCAATTCATGCAGAAATTTCATCAAACACCTGGTGGTCAAATGTCTTTAGCAAGTTCATGTATTCAAAATTGAAACACATTCATTCATATATGTATATAAACTGTCAAATCGTTTTGGAGATAGTCAAAAGACCAAAGCAATGATGTTAAAACATCTTATACATAAATATATATACATAATTTAAAACCCCATTCTAAAACATGATTTTTTTTATGCTCATGAGAATTTAGGAAAAACCCCCGCGTACCTCTATTTCCAAGGATAATAGATGTTTCTTGAAGCTTGCGGATTGGTGATTCCGAATATGTAATTATCTTCGAAAACCTACGGTCGAATCTTGAACTATTTGGGATTTTATTTTGAAACCCTAAGGAGAATTCTAGAGCAATTTTGGAAAAGTATGTGTATTATGGTGTTTGAGGGATTAAATCCCGTGTTGGTGGTATATATAGGGGTGGAGGATGACCAAAATACCCCTAAGGAACAGTTAAGGTCAAATCTGTCCCTCAGTTGACAGTTTGATAGGCTGGAGTAAATCAATTATAACTTTTTACTCATATATTCAAATTGGATGAAACCAACTTCATTTTAAAGAGGACTCAAATATCTTTCGTTTTATATATTATAGCTCATACAGTTCATTATATACAAGGAGTTATGATCGTTTGAAATTGACCCAGAAATACTGAAAACTGGGCAATAGGCTATGCGTTTTGCTACTGTTTTAAATCCAAACGCAGCCTTATGCATTCCGAAAAATTTCAAAACTTATCCGAGATGTACTATGAGCTTGACCGATCGTAACGCAGCTTGAAAATCTAAAAACGAATATCGGAAAGGTTGAAAAGTTGTATCCCGAAGATTGCCAGCTAAAATGACACTAAGTCCTCATTACACTCACAAAAAATTTCAAGTTTTTAAGTCTAAGGGCACTCTATTAAAGGCTAATCCATGCACGACTTTTACGGGGTGTTACATTATCCCCCCTTTGGGATCATTCGTCCTCGAATGATGGATAGGAACTTGTTGAAGCCTTAAAGATATAGAATAACGCGGACACGACATGTCCTTTAATAAAGAATACATTGATTTGAAACATGACCATATGGCTGGAACTACTGATATTTTGAATTCTTATATCGGACACGCATATCTGATGCATGGAATACACGACTGAAGCTATTCATAAGCTGAATTCTCATAATGAACATGCATATCTGATGCATGGATCTGTCCTTGAGTTGTTCTCATGAACGCAGGACTAAATACACTGATAAGCTGAACTTTTTCTATTGAACATGCATTTTTAATGCATGCATATCTAACTGGACTAACGTATGAATGTATGACTGATTACGCAATGATAACTGGTGCAAGGCTTGTAATAAGAATCTATACATGCAACTGAATGAGGTATCTCCCCCTTGGGACACTATGTCCCTCTATGAATGCTCAATTCATTAAGATACTCGGGAAAAAAAAAATTGTGGCGATGCACTAGGCACCTACAAATTGAATCATAACTGAACATCTGGAATCTGAATCTAATGCATGACACATGAACTGAGCTATACTCGCAACTACTGATATACTCTATCTTGGAATAGTAGCATGTCTAAGATTTCGGGTAGCATGAATAAATGAAAAGACGAGAAAACAAGTCATGCGAATCTGCCTGTTAAACTGACTTACTGACTATACAGATTGAATTATGCTGGACTTTCATACTTAACTGGAGTATCTCTTCAACACTCTCTCTAAAGAAGTTCTAACAGTAATAGGGAGCCACGAATCTTGGGTATGGATTACACAAGACATCCAACTGAGGAAATCACAACATTAACTCTACTCTGCAGTCTGAAATATAGACATATAACTCCTAAATTAGGATAGAATTTTCAGACCTTTGGCAATACGACTTTTTACTTTCAGTCTTAGCGCACTTCCCGAAGATCCCTTAACTATACTATTCCCTATAAATATGATATTCATTCAATTTAGCTTAAATTTCTCATATGAGCATTGACAAATTTTCCTACTAATGTCTAAAATAGCTTAATCCGTACCCCGCAATCAAGCCTAACTCTAAGTCACAAAAATACAACATGCTACACCACGCTATTATTCTAAACCATATGATGCCACCTTCTATACCTCTTTTAAAGATCACATTCTAAGCATAACATGCCTTACCACTTTAATGACTACTCTGAACTCTTAATATGAAGTCGCTAATGCATATTGCAACCTTCCACTACAATCCCAAAACGTCATTCAAGCCTAATTTATAACCACATGTTAACTTCAAGGCAAACACCCATAAATACATACTTCACATAGTTTCTAAACTATTATCAATATAACTCCCACGCACTATCCTAAAAACATACACACACAAACTTTTCCACTAAACATCACATGTATCAAAGATTGGCCCCAAATCTCACCTCATACTTATGGCCTTATCTAAACAAACGTACTATGATCTTCCATCAACAAGAACATTTACTTCATCACCACTATCATGGCATAGGGAGGACACTAAAAGGTTAAAACATAAGACCCTGAAGCATGAGAAGATTTTTATATGGGACTGAACACATTATAAAGAGTGAGTACATACGTCATGAGTTGCATGACCTCAACTAGAGTTCCTAACATAAGGAATGTAATTCCGACTACTTGAATGAACTAGAACTCATTATCTTGGAACTGGAAGAGTACGTGACTCTCTATCATATACAGGAATCACGAACTATGATTACGGAACTGAAACGTAAATCTTGAGTAGGCATTGGGATCACTGAAAAATACTAAGATAAGAATGGGTTGAGTCTCACCCTCACTTTCTAACGTTCTAAATCATACTGCATCACTACTAGAATCTGCGAGCCTTACTTGGTCATTTGTTTTGTCATCTCCCCCTTAGCTTCAAGTTATCATCTAGAGTTTGGGAGATCCTTTACCATATTCTAACTGAACTACACTTACTACACTCTAGGGTCTGAAAAAAATAACAATACATGCATATCATAGAACTTAGCCCGAATGACTACCTTCCGGGATACACTATATCTTTCTCTAGCCACCAATAGTCATAGTATAATGCTTGCACACTTATTCTATCGGTTTAACCTTCAAAAGTCAAGCTTAGATGCTAACACTTAACATGGATATCACCAAGCCTTTGATGAACCATATCTCTTTTGATAGAGCATACCACTATTGCGACTCTAAATTTATATCCCTCTACTATGAGAATCAAGATCACCGCAAAAGGCCCAACACTATCAATCAAAACACCTTAACATGGCTATTTAGATCACCATGTACCATCTAACTAGTCTTTCTCCACTTAACAATTCAATGGTACCACTAGCCACGCACAACAAGTAATAGCCTTAGAAAAATCCCACAACCTCATGTCACCTTAGGCATACTTCTACATCATACATGCAATATCATACACCACTATGAATCAAATAAACTTACTCTATTGCATGCACCGTTTAAGTCTATTAGATCACTTCTATACAACTAGTATTCATTAACCAAGAAATCTTCACATCCACCTTCATGGACATCAACTGTTCAAACTTAATATCTAGTGCTATGCATGATTTACAACCCAACCTTACACGAAATTTTCACTTGAAAACTATGAAATAAACATCACGAAACACTAGTGCACTAGTATTTCATAACCACAATAATCGATCATGACCTAACGGTTTTCCTTATCATAATCCATTAGCATGTACTATTTCAGCACATCAAGCCAACTAATTTAATCCCACAAAACATGCATCATCAAACTCGTGCCACTATTTACCACCACACCATTTAAATTCAAGCCTATAGTTTAGTATCAATCATTTACCAACAATGAAGAATGCAACATAATATAAATATACTAATCCATCAAATTAGGATATTCTACCCAAATATCTCAAAAATCTACTACATACCTTCTCACAAGTATCACTAGTTTACAACTACCAATGAAAAGAGGGTCAAGGGGGTTAAAGCCTCATAATAGACATGGTCAACTTTATCCTTATATTATAACCCCGTACAATCGTATCTACTTATACTTCTTTCTCACATCACAATTACTTACCCAAGCGTACATTTACACTACCTTCAAAATCCACAACAACCATGAGTCTATACTTATAACCTACTGGCTAATCTGGCCATTTTCATACTTCAAGCAAGGATAATTCACCTCGCCTAATAACTCCTTCTCTGTCTTCTACTAATAAACTAACACACAAGGATGAATCGCTTCATTACCAACTCTATCTCATGCAAGAAGATTCAGCTATACATATATTCAACCAACACAAGAACCACACGTTCAATGACAAATTGCTAGTGAATCAAAATAGGCCTCACACGACTTCACTAGACTTTGATTTTTTTGTAGTTTGAACAAGAAAATAAGAAGAATGACAAGGCAACTATGCTAATGAATCGAAAGAGCCCCGCACGGCTTCACTAGACTTTTTAGTTTCACCAACACGATGATAAAATATTTTCAAGAGATAGAAAATTGTCACGCAACATTCCATAATCTGAGAATACACATCTTACTTTGTATAGATAAAAAAAATCTTAGTCAAATATTTCCCCCACAGATTATCATACAATCCACACACGCTACTTTCTACCAATAGGTCATGACACCGACACTTTAACTTATACTACTATTTGGGTGGAAATACAATTCCAACACTTCTACTACACATCGTTTCCCTTAAGCATGACATCTGCAACATAAATTTCTGAAAAGGGCCGAATATACTCAATACAGAAGGCTGAAAAGCACGATTTCATCATGATCAAGGTTCACACTAGAACCCATACACTCTGAAGCAAAAACAGACTCTTCTCAAGTCCTTGCACAATTTTAAGATCTTATATGACGCGATCCAAAGGGACAATACCATTTAGACTCTAAACTTCTGCACTTGATTCACCCTAGAAATGTGATGGGTTTGAGAACATCAGAGTAAGGAAAGAATTTGGGATGATTTTACTTTTGTATAGACGTCACCATAGCACGAATTAGAGTATGAAGGAGGAATATTCTGACTCTGTTTCACGAACTAGAACATGAAGAAAGAGAGACATTCCTAAACGTCTTGTAGACTCCTGCTTATAAGTGTGGCGCGTTATACACCCATAAATAAGACTCTACCCAACATGATTTCGCAGACACCCTGGGACCATGAACCGTGCTCTGATACCAAGTTTGTCATGACCCGAGCCTAGGCCCTAGCCGTGACGAGCATCCCGAACCATGAAGGCCTGGAACACCCATTCTCTATCTGGTTATCATGCACAACATTCGTAATCATAATAAAATGCGGAATTGAAACTGAGTATGGAATACATGGTCAAGTTCTGCAACATTTCTGAATAATACTATCTGACATCAGTCTGCGAAATCTCTACTAAGAACACAAACATCTATCTGAAAAGAAACTGGGACAAGGCTCCCAGTAAACCAAAAACATAATAAATAAGATAATGTCTGACATAATTAGGCCTTCCGAATAATAGAAGGCTCACCACTGCGAGATCAAGTCTATAAATCCGAGAATGTCTACTGAGTAGTTGGACCCCTAGACTGTGCCTCAGGACCTGGAAGGAGGGGGGGTCAGCACAAAAGTACTGGCACGCGAAGCAATCCAAAAATAGTATAATGGAATATATATATATATATATATATATATATATATATATATATATATATATATATTAAGTGAAAGCAATTTTTTTCTTATCAAGACATCATGTATAAAACTGTTTCCGAAAAATACATGGGCACTTTCTGAAAACATGTAACCTGCCTGTTCATTTCAAATCAAGATCTGTGTTTTACTTCTGAGTTAGGTGGTATTCCCCTACAAGTCTGATATTCCACGAGCTGTATGGAATCCGCCATTGACTCGGCGGGGAAGCCCCCAACCCAAGTGTGCCACAAGGGTTGGAGTGTCTGAGTCTGATACGCCACAGGACATTTAAGTCAGTGCATAATAGTATACCCGGGTCGGCAAACCACGGTTTTAAGCAATGAGTCGCTTGAGCTCAAGCCCTCTTCGGGGAACCACCTAACATCTCTGTATGCCCATTTTTTTTACCTTTTCTATACATGCAACATTCTGAATGTCTAAAATCATGAAAGTCTGAAATGTCTGTTAGTTTGAGTCTGATATGGCGTTAGTCTGAATTGGTATCGTCATACCAAGACATTGCAAGTCATGATTTTTCTGAGCCATAATGTATTAAGCAAGAGCTTTCATTCAAAACATAGTTTAGACTACCAAAACATGTAACTGATGTAAAGGATTTCATATTCCGAAACTTAAAGTTCAATTCATGCAGAAATTTCATCAAACACCTGGTGGTCAAATGTCTTTAGCAAGTTCATGTATTCAAAATTGAAACACATTCATTCATATGTGTATATAAACTGTCAAATCATTTTGGAGATGGTCAAAAGACCAAAGCAATGATGTTAAAACATCTTATACATAAATATATATACATAATTTAAAACCCCATTCTAAAACATGATTTTTTTATGCCCATGAGAATTTAGGAAAAAACCCCGCGTAGCTCTATTTCCAAGGATAATAGATGTTTCTTGAAGCTTGCAGATTGGTGATTCCGAATATGTAATTATATTCGAATACCTACGGTCGAATCTTGAACTATTTGGGTTTTTATTTTGAAACCCTAAGGAGAATTCTAAGCAATTTTGGAAAAGTATGTGTATTATGGTGTTTGAGGGATTAAATACCATGTTGGTGGTATATATAGGGGTGGAGGATGACCAAAATACCCCTAAGGAACAATTAAGGTCAAATCTGTCCCTCAGTTGACAGTTTGATAGGCTGGAGTAAATCAATTATAACTTTTTACTCATATATTCAAATTGGATGAAACCAACTTCATTTTAAAGAGGACTCAAATATCTTTCATTTTATATATTATAGCTCACACAGTTCATTATATACAGGGATTTATGATCGTTTGAAATTGACCCAGAAATACTGAAAACTAGGCAATAGGCTATGCGTTTTGCTACTGTTTTGAAATCCAAACGCAGCCTTATGCATTCTGAAAAATTTCAAAACTTATCCGAGACGTACTATGAGCTTGCCCGATCGTAATGCAGCTTGAAAATCTAAAAATGAGTATCGGAAAGGTCGAAAAGTTGTATCCCAAAAATTGCCAGCTAAAATGATACTAAGTCCTCATTAAAATCATAAAAAATTTCATGTTTTTAAGTCTAAGGGCACTCTATTAAAGGCTAATCCATGCACGACTTTTACGAGGTGTTACAGAAATTGACGATCTGTGTGCCATGCTATCCGAATGCAACTTGGTAGGAAATCCTTGAGAATGGTGGATGGATTTTGGTGCCACCCACCACTTTTATGCTAAAAAGGAGTTATTTGCTACTTTTGCTCTGACTCAAGGCGAGAAGAAGATATATATGCCAACTCCGCAGCTACTAAAGTTGAAGGAACAGGAAAAGTTTGCCTGAAAATGACATCAGGCAAAGTATTGACTTTGAACAATGTACTGTATATACCAAAGTTACGAAAGAACATGATTTTTGTATCACTTCTTGAAAAGAACAGATTCAAATGTGTATTTATTTTCGAAAAAAATTATACTTAGTAAAGGAGAAGTGTATGTAGGAAAAAGCTACATCACAAAGGGCCTATTCAAAATAAATGTAATGAATATTGAAATCAATAAAAGTTTAGTTTCTTCTTATTTGCTTGAGTCTTATGATTTGTGGCATGATTGATTAGACCATGTTAATTACAAATCATTGCAAAAACTGATTAACTTATAAGTTTTGCCAAACTTTGAGTGCAATAAATCAAAATGCCAAATGTGTGTGGAATAAAAGTATGCTAAGTATCCGTATAAGTCCGTTGAAAGGAGTTTCAATCCCTTAGACTTAATACATACTGACATTTGTGATATGAAGTCAATTGATGCGTTTAGGCAATATAAAACTGAAGTTGAAAATCAGTTAGAGAAAAAGATCAAAACGATAAGAAGTGATAGAGACGGAGAATATGAATCTCCTTTTGCACAAATATGTGTAGAGAATTGAATTATCCATCAAACTACAAATCCATATTCACCTCAATTTAATGGAATTATGAAAAGAAAAAACAGAACCTTGAAGGAAATGATGAATGTCTTACAAATAAGTTCAGGTTTACCACAAAACTTATGGGGGGAAGCTATCCTTACGGCTAACCGAATATTCAATAGAGTGACCCATAGTAAGAAATAATCAATTCCATATGAAAAATGAAAAGGAAGGAAACCCAACTTGAAATATTTCAAAGTGTGGGGGTGTCAAGCGAAGGTCCAAGTTCCCATGCCTAAAAGAGTAAGGATAGGACCTAAGATGGTAGACTGCGTGTTCATAGGATATGCTAAAAGTAGCAAAGTATGTCGGTTTTTAGTTCATAAATCCAAACATATGGATATCAATGAAAATACAGTAATTGAATCAGATAATGCTGAATTCTTTAAACATATTTATCCGTATAAAACTAGACATAAACTGTCTAGTGGGGGGTCTAAATGACCTCGAAATGAATCAAGTGAGAATGTACATAATGATGAGAATCCAAGACGTAGTAAACGTCAAAGAATGTCAACTTTGTTTGGATCAGATTTTGTAACATTTCTCTTAGAAAATGAGCCTTAAATATTTAAAGAAGTGATGACATCTTTGGACTCATCCTTTTGGAAAGAGATGGTCAATAGTGAGATTGATTCAATCTTATGCAACCATACATGGAAGTTGGTTGAGCTTCCTCTAGGAAATAAACCTATAGGTTCTAAATGGATCTTCAAAAGAAAAATGAAAGTTGATAGTACTATTGACAAATACAAGGAAAGACTTGTTGTAAAAGGCTTTAAATAAAAGGAAGGCCTTGATTACTTTGATACATACTCGCTAGTAATGAGGATAACGCCAATTCGGATATTAATTTTCTTGGCGGCAGTATATGGTCTTGAAATCCATCAAGTGGATGTGAAAACAACATTCCTAAATGGAGAATTGGAGGAAGAAATTTACATGGAACAGCGTGAGGGTTTTGTGGTTCCAGGAAAAGAAAATAAGATGTGTAAACTTGTTAAGTCACTTTATGGACAAAAACAAGCACCTAAACAATGGCATGCGAAGTTTGACCAAACCATGTTGGCAAACGGGTTCAAGACTTATGAATGTGATAAATGTATTTATAATAAAGACACTCCAAATCACCAAGTCATTGTTTGTTTATATGTGGATGATATGTTGATCATCACTAGAGACATTTCAGACATGAATGCTACAAAATGAATGCTTGAAAGCAAGTTTGATATAAAAGACCTTGGAGTTGCGGATGTGATCTTAGAAATAAGAATCCATAGAACTACCCAAGGATTGGGATTGTCACAGTCTCACTACATCGAAAAAGTACTTGACAAATTCAAGTATATGGAATTTGGTATTGCCAAGACTTCATTGGATGTGAGCTTCGCCCTTCGAAAGAATGAAAGTGAAAGCGACTCACAATTGGATTACGCAAGAGTATTGGAATATTTAATGTATATAATGAATTGTACACGACTAGACATAGCATGCGATATTAGTAAGTTGAGTTGGCACACCAGTAATCCCAACAAAACTCATTGGATGACAATGAAAAGAGTTTTGGGGTATCTTAAATACACTCAAAACTATGCTTTGCATTATAATAAATATCCCGCGGTACTTGAAGGATATAGTGATGCAAATTGGATCACCAAATCAAACGAAGTAAAATCCATAAGTGGATATGTATTTACTATCGGTGGAGGATCGGTCTCTTGGAAATCATCTAAACAGACATGTATTGCTTGCTCTATAATGGAATCTAAATTTATTGTATTGGATAAAGCCGGTTGAAGAAGTAGAATGACTCTAGAATTTCTTGGAAAATATTCCTTATTGACCCAAACCAGTGGCACCAGTATGTATATATTGTGAAAGCCAAGTGGCAATAGGTAGGGAAGGGAGCATGATGTACAACGGTAAATCTCATCACATAAAACGCGGATATAATACCGTTAGAGAACTTCTCTCTAGTGGAATTATCATTATTGACTACGTGAAGTCAAAGGATAATGTGACGGATCCACTTACAAAAGGTCTTTATAGAGAAGGAGTTGAGAGGACATATAAGAGAATGAGTTTAAGGCCTAGGACAAGTCAGCATGGCGGTAGCTCTACCTAGCAGACTGGAGATACCAAGAGCTAGGTTCAAAGATATCAAATAAAGTTATGTCTGACAGGTTCAACATTGTCATTATACCCAACCCATTCTCATGATGTAGAAAATATTTAATAAATGAGGATAAGACTTATGGTGTGAAGTCTTTTAATGATTATCTAAATTTGATAGATTTGACTAAATAGTTTAATCTACAGGATTGAACATTTAGAAATCACCTATGTGAGGATGAAGTAAAAGTCACTTTAAGGAGAATATTAGTAAAGGCCTATTCTCTAAGCTTTCATGAAATCGGGATGTGTTGATGGCTGAAAAGACAAAACTGTGAGAACCATAAACAGTAAAAGGTTGGTTGTGTGACATGTGTTCTCTAGGTGTACTTTAAAGATTGATGGTTTAAGATATCAAATCTACCGATTGATCGAGTGCATTTGATGCATGTTCACTATGGAAAGTTCAAAGGAAAACTCACTTATCCAAATGCAATCAGTCTTTGCTAAATGATCACATGCTTGTTCATAAATTCTTCAAAAGATAGTCATTTCTCATTCATGTGGGGTATTTTTGGATTGAAGGTGTATATGTGAATGAAAAATGAAGGAAAAATAGTGGAGGGAAATTGAGTTCACACTAAAAATGAAAAGTGTGCTCAAATAGGAAAGCTTACTAAATTCTCCCACATTGGTGGTAGAAAGAAGCTTTCATTTGTTTATATTATCTCCACTTGGATGGTGAGGCAAGAATAAGGTGGTGTCTTATGCCGTCGTTGCTGCCGCTCGCTTGGCTCAGATTTGAATTTGGATTTAGCAAATGATTGATCGATGAGATCTATTTTTTAGATAAATTTTATTTGGAAACTTGAAGAACAAGTGAAATTTAATCCAAAAGAATATGATAGAATTGTTTTTCTCCATGTGCGGGCGCATTTCGGACGCTATACAAACACATACACACCTCGAAGAGATGCGACCCTTTGAGATATAAGGCACACTATTTTTCACAATAGGGTGATCTGCGCGCACACCTAGGCAACCTTTGGGCGCAGGTGCAGCGCAGGTAGCCACTTGAATTTGGACAGTGTTACCTGCGGGCACAGTTCCAGCACATACTGGGTGCAAGTGATGTGACTGTTCTGAAAAAGTGCCTTTTACCAAAACCAATGCATCCTTTCTGAAGGGGAATATTAAGGCTATAAATACCTGAAATATTCCTCAGGTATAGACATGACTTTTTACAGCAAAAACACTCTTCTTCTCTACAAAAACCCAGTGTGATCATTAGCTGTTGAATGAGTTCGACGAATCCAATAATTTGAGGTACTGCTATTGTTGGATTGAAAGCCACTTTATCATGGAAGGAAAATTTTATAACCTCGGGTATAGTGAGGTAAATTATTCCTTAAGGACAGTCCGTGAATTCAGAGGACTTGGCTTTAACTTTCTGTTTCATCTTATTTCTGAAACTATAACACACTTCTTGGATAGATCATTTTTGATCTTGTGTTGAAGGTGTTGAAACTTTAAGTTGCTCTTGACAACTTTGGTCTTGATCTTAGTTAAAGTGTATAACATACAGATTTGTGTACCCGAAAACATTGAAAATAACAGTATTGAAGATAGTAACTGTAGCATTCTTCCTCAGAAAAATCAAAGGCATTAGTAGTAATTGAGGATATTAACCGTAGCATTCTTCCTCTTCATTGGTTTTCCTTTAAATTCCCAAACAACAATGGGAATGTTTACTTTCACTATTCCATTTTTATTTTTATCCACTATTAAAATAGCAATTATTTCTCATCCCATTCTTGGACGTGAATCCATAGACATGAAAGACTCGTGACTCCTTTTATCGAGTGTCGCTGAGTTCGGGCCGAGGCTTCGACCTATTGTTCGGGTCATCATTGAGACACACAAAGGTCCAATCTTCTTCCATTTCAATTGTTATTTCATCAAATACGTGCTTGTTTTATTTTCTATTGCATTTTATTTCTTTTGGTTTCATCATAGTTACTTTAAAATTTGTTAGTCTAAATTCATGATTAGTTGACACATGTTTAAGTCAATAAAGTAACTTTGTTTTTCTATTAAGGAAAAATATATAATACTATTTTGATCATCGTATGCTAACTGTGTTTGACTTCATGTATTTTATTTAATGCTTGGTTTAAAAGATCACGTTAAGATTTAACAATTTGGGATAGCATTTTGGTCCTAAGCTCAAACATTTAGTTCTTTTTATCATATGTTTTGATTATTCATGATACATGTTCAAAATTTCTGATTAATATATGAAACAAGTGGGGTTTTGGTCAAGAAATTTAACTAAGGTGATACGATTAATTATGCCTAAATTAAATTTGTTACTTTTTTTCTCTTTCTCATTTAGTTTCTTTCACTTTTATAAACATGACATGTTACTTTATTTTTTCCTAGCCTTTTTTTTGTTTTTTTTATGGGTGATGTTTATTTGAGTGCTAAATCTCTTGCTAGAACATGAATTGAAAGTTTTGTGTACTTGAAATTGTAGTAATTCTTGCATTATCTTTTTCTAATATTCTTTTTTTTTTCATGTGCCTAATTTGACCAAGAGTTACTTTTTAAAAAAACTATTTTAGTTGTAATTAAATATTGTGAATAGACATATTTTCACCTCTTTAAATATTATGGTATATGCATTATAATGAAATGACAATGTTTGGAGTTCAACCACGATGAGTGGAAGAGTCAACGTGCGGAGGAGCTTAAATGGAGTAGTCGCTTCCAAGCAGGGATCAAGTACAATTTGAAAAATGATGATAAAAAAGACAGGCAATGGCTGACTTCTCATATGATGCACATATAACTCTATTAAAATATAAAGCATCTCGTTACTTCCTTCTCTTCTTATTTCATATGTCACTCTTTTAAGAGTCTCAAAGACTTATAACTATTACTACTATATTATAGCAACATACTTTGGTACAATTTATATGTTTTATCTACATATTTTTGCTTTACATGACTTTTAACTACTAAAATATTTTTTTTAGTACTCTTAAATAAGTTTCTTTAAGAATTTCTCCCGTCTTGTCTTAAAACGTTTAAGAGAGTCGACATAGAAATTGAAATAGAGGGAGTAACATCGTATTGGACCCATTTCAACCTTGTCATGCCTGAACCCACTCTCTCTCTCTCTTTCTCTCCCTCTCAATTTTAACTTTATGTGTTGTCAATTTGCTTACTTTTTTTTTAATTAAATTTACCACTAAATTAAGGTGCCAAATCTTACTAACACGTCTCTCATTATTTGTAGTTTATCCTTTTTGAATATTTTTTTTACTGGATGTACTACTAAGTAAAGGAGTTCACTAGAGTCTGTAATCTGAGAAACGACAAATACACAAGTTATGATATTATTATATTATTATTTGCATGTTGCAAAAGGTCAGTCTCGGATGTTATGTATTTTTCTTTCTTTGTATGATATGTACACTAGTTGAAAGTGTTCTTTACTATATCACTTAGTTAATATTGAGTTATTAAAATACCTTTGTTTATCACATAGAATTCTCATGTAATATATGAATTCGTTCAAGACCCGCGTTTGTGGACCTCGAAAGGTGCCTAACACCTTCTTTTCAAGGTAACTTGAGCTCTTATCTGTTTTCTGGTAACGTAGACTAATTAACTGGTTCATAATTAGCCTAGAATAGTGCCTTAGCGTACCTTAGTTTGTTAGGTTGAGACTCTTCACTTTGAACAATCCTAAAAAGAATTGTCATGATGAATCTCACTTTTTACGAGAAAAATAGAGCGTGACAACATGGCGTCTCTGCTGGAAATATTTAGGTTCTAACCATTACGAAGTTGTGTTTTATGTGAGATTTTCTCTATTTGTCTGAATTTTATTTTGATGTTTGAGTTTCTCCCTAATTGTTTTCTTTGGCATTATGATTTATCATTTCTACATGTTAGTCGACTTTCTTTTTTCTTTATTTGTTCTTACGCATAGTTATATATTTCTCCATGTCCATCCCCTTCCCTCTCTTTTCCTTTGACTGGCTATGTATATTTTTGACATATATCTAATTTCGTATTTATGTTACTCAATATGTTATGTGCTATGTGTTACTGTTTTTCATAACTGGCATCCTACTCATATCTTCCTCCACTTGGAATCTCTTTTATTTTTTTAAGAATGATTGCGTGGTTGCACTGACCTTTATTCCTAAAACATCCTATGAAAAATACCTCGTGAATCGATCGATCAACAGTGTATCGACAGTCATGAGATTTTTTGCCTTCAAGTTGTCCGCATGAGGAAACCTGGTCAAGAAATCACTCTTATTTTCCGAAGCGTAATCTTATATTTCTTTACTAAGGAATATGCATCCTGATAAAACTAGGGTGTCTTCACCACTTATATGCATATATCAAATTTGTTAATGTTTTAATTTATTTTTATGATTGTATTTGACAAAACTCCTTGATCATTTCGTCTATAATCCATCTCCACCCGTTGTTTGAATTTCTGTAAATCTAAATTTTGAACTACCTCTGACCTGATTCTTGTTCTATCAAGATACGTAGGCAATCCCTTATAAGGATGAGCCATTCTTTTTCCCTTTCATTACAAAACATCCTAGTATTTAAATAGTTTTACTATCAAATCATATTCTCATTTTCTTTCGCCTTTCCATAATATCATAAGGGGAAAAACTAGAATATTTTTTTATTTAAATAATTTTCTGCAATTTTTAAATTCTCAATTGTTTAATACCAAATAACTCAATTGAAATAATTCTTCCAAAATCTTTAAAACTTTTCAAATATTCAAACTCCCACGATGTTTAAAACAGAATGCCTGTAAAATTTCATGTGCATTTTTAAAATATCCTACCATTATTTACTTTTTCACCTCATCAGCTTAAGTGCAACCTTAGTATTTAGGTCTTGCTCTTCTACCTTTTGATATCAATTCGTTTCTCAAACTCAATTTCTAGCCCACCCATTCATTCTAAAGTCCTCTTTGACAAAGTGACCTATATTGTCATACTATATCTTTTCTTACTCGGTGTACTACTATAAGTTCATACCACCCGAGTTGAAAATTCTTAGATTCTATATTTATCTTTTGATCTCGTTTGCTTCTCAATCTTGAGTTCAAGTCCTACACATTCATCCGCAAGTCCTCTTTGATAAGATAGATCATATTGTCATAATATTTCTTTTCTTATTGGGTACATTGACTCTTGTTTGGTTTAATTTATTATCTTTTCTTATTTAAAGGTTGTCTAACATTTGAACATCAACTCCATTGAAAATCTGCAATATAATAAATATGTTCAATATCCAGAAAGATTTTATCCCTCTTTCTTCTCGCTCAAGGCAAAATAGTGTTTGGACTGATTAGATTCTATTTTATATTGGTAAAAGATTAGAGTATGCCATTCGAACTAAAAAGATTATTGATGTTTCTGTAATGTCAGCCACTTTTCAAACACCAAAGAGTCCATTTGAGGAAAGAGAAGAGGATTCATCACCCTCCATACCTTAGACACAAGTCTATCAAAATAACAAAGAGTCTCATGCTATTTTTAATTCTCATGATGTGCATATTGAACCTTATGACTCACAAGATTCTCAAAGAGGCTTATCAGATTCAACTCTACTCTTTCCAACAAGGTTCTCAAAATGACTCTTCTCGTACACAACTAAACTTTCAACATAAGCCTTTCCCAATACAAGGTGTTTTCATCAACCAAATAGAATGAGGCCTCGTACCTTTACTCCTTTGACTAAACCCTTGGCAAACATATTTGCAAGACTGAGGGTGTAAGACCCCGTATTTTTGGGCTATTCTTCAAATCATCATTCCTGCGTGTATAAGCTATAATTAAAATGATTCCCATATGAATATAAGTTTCATGATCATTATCCTCATGTTTATGTGCTTTCGAGGTGAAAAATGTTCATAAGAATCACTTAGAACAAAGTTGAGCTAAGAGCCTTTGATTCGTCCAAAGTTTGGTATTCGATTCTACAAGGGTCTAATTTTGAACATGTATAACTTTTTATATATGTATAATTTTTTAGTTCAATACAAACCAAATTGTTTATAATTGAATTATCTTTCTAACAATACCAATTTCGTCTTAATACGATATCCGAGCGAAAAGTTATGTCATTTTTTATGAGAGGCAGTAAGCTGACGCGATTGGGGCATGGCACGCCAGTACTCAAGAGATGAGCGATGTGATGAATGATGCGATGCAATGGCCGACATGATACAAAGCTATTTCGCCCTCTGTTTCAGTTCCTAAAGGGTCTAGGGGCACTTTGGTCACTTTTCCTCACCCAAATCCGTCCATAACACTTAAATTTCATCCCCCAAAAGCATTGAAAACATTATTATTCATCTTTTTATCTCCAAGAAAACCCTAGCCCCCTCAAGAACACCAAGAACATCATCAAATTTTCTTTAAGAAAAACAAGAACCCAAGCTTCCTAATTCAAGAACTCCAAGAAGAAGTTTCAAGAACATCATTAGGAATTCAAAGTTCAAACTTCTACATCTACTTAACCTATTAAGGTATGTGAAAGTTCATCCATGGTCCCCTTTCATCCATGGAGCCTAAAACTCATTTTTTAAGTTCAAAGTTATGATCTTTACATGGTAATATGAATTATATCCATGAAACCTCCATGAATTTTAATTGTCTCATGTTTACAAATAGTTTTTGTTGAAATTGCCTTGATATGCTCAAATAGTGACTTTCACATGATTGAATCCTTAAACCATGTTTTAAATATTGAGATTTATTTGATTTTAATGATTTAACTACTCCCATGTTTTTTCTCATGATCCTCATGCGTTTGATTTCAAGTTAAGAGTATTTGTGTTTTCAAATGAAATGAGCCAATACATATTTTGAAAGTTATGATCTTTATATTAAATCCCTAAGTTATGAATTGATTCATGTAGCCATGATATTTTCATATGCTTGCTCATTTTCATCCACAATTTTAGGGTCCTTACATGTTTTGATGAAACTCCCATGTCCTATTCCAAGCGAATTACATGTAAATCCCCCAATTCATGATTTTAGTCATGTAATCATGCTATGATCCCATTTTTAAGACATTCCCATGTTCAAGTTCATGATCCCAATGTGTATGATGAATTTTCCAAGTAAGGGTTTTGAATAATGCTTACTTATCATCATTTCGAATGCTTTCATGTGTCCTTACTATTATTGCTATCGAGTCCTAAGGTTATGAATACCCAAAATTTAGCTGTTTACTTAGCTTCAGTATGTTCAGAATGGTTTTAGATAAACCATGAATCTTATCATCTAGATAGTTATCATAATTAGTTTAAATGCTAATAGTACCTCAGAATCCGCATGTACTGTTAGTTTTAGCATACCATGACCTGAACTTATCAGTTATCAGTTATCAGTGCATGCACTAGTTAGTATTCTAGTATCATTTAGTTGGGAGTAGGATTTAGCACCGAGCAAATCCAAGGATGGGGAAATTCCTGCCAGTTTAGGGTTTGACCCTTAGTAGAATCCTAGAGTTACAGAACCATGTAGCTAGCATAGGTTGAGATGTCTTCCTGCCAAATTAGGGTGGACATATACATATATTCCATGAGTCTTCCTACCAGATTAGGATTGACACAACCATTGTTAGTACCCGTGGCATAGTACTACTAATACCCTTCCAACTGGATTTACAGGTTGAACCCCGATTAGCTCAGATTGGGGCATGTCAGTTAGATGATGCCTCCTGCAGTTTCAGTTTCAATATTCAATTCAGAACACAATTTAGTTCTGCTTGACCATAACATACGATTATCAGTCATTTAGATATTAGATTTCAGTATTTTACTTTACAGACTATTTCAGAATCATACTATATGTTTGGTCATGCATCCTTAGATTTTTCAATTTCATGCATTTGTGCTCAGCTATCTCGTGTTGTTCAGTAGTCCGTGTTCATATATTAGTTACCCAGTACGTGTACGCTACTTATCCCTTTTTCTTAGATCTCACTTATTTTGTTACCTAGGCATCAATTATTCAGTTAATCAAATTAGTTCATTACATATAAGTTTGTTTTCAAACTCACATATACATGTTTTACCATACCCCAGTTTCAGTTCTACTTATATTATAAAATAAAAGTTTTAAGAAACTAAGTGTAGTGATTCACCAGCTTATCGGATCAGGTTTGTTACTCATGTTTAAGATATTTTGGATTTCAATTTATTTCAGTCTCTTGGTGAGTCTACTTATACCTAGTCATGCATGTTTTAAGATTACGTATGTAATCAGTTTTACTTACTGCATTCAGCCTTGCATACTTAGTATATTCCAGAAGTACTGATCCATATAAACATCTGTATGGCTACGTTGTTTCATAATGTAGGTATCATTTATAGCCTGCACATCATGATCAGACAGTTGTAGTTTCCACCCAGTAGGTAATGAGTTCTCTTGAATTGGGAACTCCAGATTAGTTCATGTACAGTTCATTTAATTTTCATATGTATTGATTAGTGGTATTTGTAGGCATGTCTCAGTTATCTATAGTCAGTATAGTAGAGGCTTCATAGATGTTAGCCAGAGTCAGTCTTGTAATTTTAGTTTCTTCCTTCAGATTTATCAAATTGTAAAAGTTTATAAGTTACATACTATTTCAGATTTTTAGTATGATTATGTTTCTATATAGCATAACTTGTTATTTAATATATTATAATTCAGTTGCTTAACATTATGCTAGTTCATGGGTTAGCTTGGGATCACTTATGGTTCCAAGCACTGTGTGGCATCCAATGTGTACTCCCGGGGTGTTACAGAGGTCCCAAGGTATTGTGCAATAGAGGAGCGAATGGATCCTTGTGCATCCACCCCCTTACTTTGACCCAACTAAAAATTGTGCTTATCATTTGAATATTCAAAGTCATGATATTCAGGAATGCTCGACACTAAGGTACAAGATCAGAAATCTAATTGAAATGAAAAGGATAAAATTAAAATCAGGCCTAGTTAGCAACACCTATAATCCCATCACTACGAGCAGAATCTTTGTTCAAGGTGATCCGACAACCATATTTCTAAGATGTTCTCAAAAAAAGCATAAAACACATCACATAGACTGATAAGGATAGACCATCATCACCACAAGTAAATTTCCATCATTTTACATTTATCTGCCTTTTGACCAATAATATTTTTCTATTTTATCTGCCTTTCTTTGTACTCATTAACTATATTTGACCTAATTTTCATTTGGATATGTAGGCAACCCACTTTGGGTATAGTCTTAATCTAATCAAAATTTTCTTTCCCCTTTATATTCAATTCAAAAACTCTTCTCAAATTCTTACACCTCTAATGTATTAGGATAATAGGCTTGACTCTTGAGCATATGAAGACAGATTCAAAAATTGAAATCACGATGTTCAAATGTAGGACAACCATTTCTCTTGAACTAATATTTTTTTGAGAGAAGTAGGAACATAAGACTCCAAAATAAAATTGGGGAAGAATTTTTGAGGTTTTGAGAAAACCTCAAAACTTCCACAAGGAAGAAGTATATCGATTCACAAGGACATGAAAAAGGTGTCTTTTATACTAAACTAGGGTGCAAATTTTTTAGGATTCCTAAAAAATTTCACCATGATGGAGTGTAATTCCAACAGTCCATGAAATAAAAACAACGACACGGACTGGCGATTTTTCTTTGGGGTGAAAAAAAGGTACAAATGCAGCAACAACCTTACGATACCATCAAGGAAGCCCAAACTACCTCCGTAATAGGAAAAAAGAGCTAAGTTATTCTATCTTTTAATTCTGACGACATCAAAATTGACATTATATTTCATTCACAATTATATATTAAACTCAACATTAGGTTCCTTGTGAAACCTTAAAACGACATTCGACATCGGATTTTAACTGAACCTTAAAATGACATTTGACATTGAGTTTCTTGTAAAACCTTAAAATGAAACTTGACCTTGGATTCCTTGTATAACCTTAAAACAATATTTGACATTGGGTTCCTTGTAGAACCTTAAACCGACATTCGATATTGGGTTCCTTGTAGAACCTTAAAATAACAATTGATAGTGGGTTCCTTGAAGAACCTTAAAATGACACTTGACACTGGGTTCCAAGTCCTTAAAATGACATTTGACATTTGGATTCTTGTAGAACCTTAAAACGACGCTTGGGTTTCTTGTAGGACCTTAAAATGACACTTGACATATGGGTTCATCTGCCTAAAAAAAATATATGTTGGATTCATCTACCCTAAAATAGGATATATTTGACATATCAAGTTCATCCATCCTAAAATAAAATATGTTTTGCATACCGGGTTCATCCTCCCTAAAGTAGGATATGCTAGACAATAGGGCTCGTCTACCCTATAATAGGGACACTTGATTTTGCAGGTATATGGTCAATATGATCATTTCTTTTAAAAGTCAAAACTGGGGTAGATTTTTTAGGATCCTAAAAAATCCTAGAAAAGAAGGGCAAAGTCAAACAAATATGCTTTCTTATCTCCTCTCATCATTATTGTTGTCTATTATGTTTGTCTTCACCACACACACATATATATAGTTGTGCTTATCATTTTTATCTAGTTGTTTCAAAAGTGACAAGCAAAATGAAAGACATATGAGAATTATGCTCCTCCTGATTCTAAAACATAATTTTTATCTCAATGTGTCACAACTTATTCATATTTCATCTTTCAAACCGCTCGTACTCCAAACTTGCAAAATCGTGCTATCCTTGTTGAAATTCCACATTCATCAATTTTCTTTAGGAATCTCACTCATTCCTAAGTCTAGAACTACATACGGCCTGATTAAATATGTAGGTGACTTAAAACCAAAGTCTCGGTCACACTATTTTAAAATCACCTTTTGTTGCTTTAATTCCAACAAATTATTTTCTCGATCAGACAAAATTGACTACTGTGTTGACTTTTATTGCTTGAAAATTCTTTTAACATTCTCAAGCAATGAAGGGGCAGCTGTTGATACCCAATTTTAACCTCTAGAGGCTCTTCTTTGGCTGTAATTTTATTAAAATTATTAATTTTAAATATTAATATTTTTACCTATTATTTTATACCAAATTAATATTGATGTGTCACGTCATGATTTTTGAAGTAAGCAATTTACTTTGTGGGGGTAATCCTAATATTTTTAATTAGTATATATAATTTAAATATAATATTTTACATAATTTTATTTGTTAAATTATTTTCATAAATATTCACACTCGTAATTTACAAACACATTTACTATTCTTATTATTATAATTATTAATTATTATCATCATTATTAATATTATAACATTTCTTAAAAAGTCGTATTTCTTATTTATAAGTGCCTAATTATTATTAGCACTGATTTTAAAATAATATGTTACATGTCGTTAATTTTACACGATTTATTCATAATAATAATTTTTATCTATTATTATTATTATAATTATTATTATTATCTTAATCATTATTGTTATTATTATTGTTAAATAGCAATCAATTTCATTGATTTTTTCAATGTATTTATTTTCTAGCCTAATTTTGTTCAATTAGTGACAATTTCAGTTTAAATTGTGTCCAATTGAACTCAATTTTAATTTTTTTTAAATTCAATTTTGATCAAATTTTAAATTTCTCATAACTTTAAATCTAAGTCATTGATCAAAATTGATCCAACGACTGAGATTAATTTTTCTTATTTCCTTTTAAATCACCCAAAACCTAACCCTAATCACACTTCTAGAAACATTAGTCACACACCACCGTCCATTCTCTCTCCTCTTCTCTCTCCCATCGTAAAACCCTACTGCTGTAACCCCTCTCTCTCCTCTTCTCTCTCTTATCACCACCACAACAACAATTAGCTCGTTTGCCACCACATGTTGGAACAACTGCCGCATCCCACCAAGCAGCCACCCAATCTCCTTCTCTAACGTATATACCATCCTCGCCGCCCCGAGTTTCGGCAAAGTATTACCGGAAAGACAATGAAACTCATGACGAATTCTCAAAAATTTATTTCGTGTTTTATTTTGTTTAAATTCACGTTAATTTACTATCGCCACCTTCTCCTACTTCTTCCTTTTAACAGATTTGTAGATGTGAAATTAGTGAAACTTGGCCATACTTTTGACTTGATTTGTTCAAATTTGCAATTATTTACCTTTTAGACTATATTGCATTCAATTTTTAAAATGTTTGTTGGTTGTTAATTGATTATTTATTTCTATTGGTGTTTCCATAAATTCTTTGAAAAATGAGAATTATTATGCAAAATATGGTGCATGACTGTTAAGTACTTATTTGATTCTCTTATATGAGTCATAATGATTTGATTCAATCTCCTTGTGATTGGTATCGTAACTAGCTGTTCATTTTTCTGAATAATTGACAATCTGTAATGTATAATATGGGAATGCTTTGACTATCCATTGTTTTATATTATTAAGTCATAATAATTTACTTGCTTATTTATGAAAACTCAACACGCCATGCCAAATTCATGTGCGAATAGATTATTACTCGGTTAATTATGATATATCTTGATTCAGTGTTGGTTAAAGAAAATATTTTGATTGATTTTTTTGAATATTCATTTCTTTTTATTTTACTGAATGTTACATGATTCTCTGATTTAGTCATGGGTTTAAAGAATATTTTTCTTGACTGAAGAATAAAAATATTTTCCTTCCTTTTAGCATTGGGATTCTTCATTACCCCTTCACTATATAAGTTCATCTCCCCTTTTCTTAAGGGACAATTTTTATCCCATACCCTCGCTATCAAAAGGAAATGAAACTCTCACCGACTTCTATAATCTTCTGCATTTAAAGTATTAAATTTTACTTGCTGCTTCTATTTTGGGACTATTTGTTCTTGCTTGCTCTTACTGTTGTTTATCTATCAAGAATTTATTGTTGTTTATCTACTTTTGAAGGTCAATTTCTTTTGTTATTGCATTGTTAACCGATTAATATTTTTTTATGATGCATTAATTTTTTTATATTATTCTATGTGACTATGATTTTGCTTCGATTTGCATACTCTAAATGCTTGATATCATAAGCCTTCGACTCGTTTTAGTGTATTTTTGCGACTTATTGAGTGGTTATATTTTTGTTGATGTAACATATTTTCTTCCTCTATTTGCAATTAAATGTTCTTCTTCACTGAAGTATTATTGTATGTAAATTCAAAATGATCTTTACGCATCTCATAACTCCTTTAGCATGAGCTTTCCAAGGATCCCTGATATTGTTAGGATCGCAACAGCACCAAGGGTTGGTTATGTGTTGCCAAAGGTATGTTTTGGATTCGGGGCGTGTTTTGATTTTTGTTTATGTTTACAGGTTAAAGGCGAGCATTTAAAAAGAAAAGGAGCTGCCGGAGATTTGGGAGTAATTAAGGGTTGTCCTACCTAGCCCTTTTTGTTTTCTTTTATTTCTTAATTCATTGGTTTGTAATAATTTGTGTAAACACTGATATGTATAATGAAAAAATAGAAACTCCTTAAGGGGAACGGGGATTAAGTGATTTAAGTTCTTCTGTGAACTACTTCATCACTTTGGCAAAACATATTCTAGGATTTTCAATTAAATACTTTTACCACTTAGATATCATATTTTAGAGATTATTAATTGACTTTCAATCTACAAAAATTAATCTCAACACGTTTAGTTAATTTTTGAATATCGTAACTAATCTTCAACATTTTACGGACTTTGACACGTCTATTTAATTGTTAGTATATTTTTCATCAATTTTCAATATAAAACTATTTTTCAGCAATGAAATTTAAATTCAGCACTATTTTATCTTTTTTTGAGCAAGTTAAATAATGTTTTCAACACTTAAGCTTTAACTTTCATCTTTTAAATAACATTTTCAGCAGCTAAACTTTAGTTTTCAGTAATTAGACTTATATTTTTAATATTTTAATATTATTTCCAACAACTAATACTTAACTCTCAACATGTTTCACTAATTTTCATAAATTAGAATCAACTGGCATCATGCTTATCAAAAATTTTCAACATGTCCATTTTGTTTTAACATTTTGAATTGGCAATGCAAATAACTATTTGTCACTTTGTATTATGCTTATAAATCTAATTTTACAAAAAAAAAAAAAAAAAGAAGGGACAATTGCTTGTTATAACATGTTATTCACTTAACCAACCTTTAATTAATTAAGAGACTTGTTTGAACGAGTTACTTGTTTGTCCAATGTATTTTTCTTGGCGTGAATCTTGAGTCTAATTAAGTTACCTAGCTTTCTTTTGTCTAGACCAAATCCCAAAATAGTAAGTCAAATGTCTCTTGAACATTATGTTGGGACGGGTAGGTATTTAGGGAACACTAGTTTTTTTTGTAGAACGCCTTTAGGATTAAATAACCAAACTAGGTGGGAGGAGGGGTAGACATTCAAAAATAATGAAAGATGACCAGAGCATAATCCGACAATGCGACAATGCGACATACGACATTGTCACCCCTTAATAAGTCGGGAGCTGATTCAAGTAATAAAAAATGATAAATTCTTGTCTAAACTTGTGAAATTGTTTCCTCTTTTATTTGTTTTGCATGTCTTAATTATTTGGGGATAGTTTAGGTTCTCTTATTTAATATAAATGTTTTGTTGCATTGACTGTATTTCTTCTATCTTCTCGCTTGTCTGATTTTTTTTCTTTTTATTATTTAATGAATCACCAAGATAATAATATCGAAAAATTGTTATGTTATATGTCTCATTTATTATTTCATCACTTAGCAATATTAACTTAATACAATTAGTGACCTTTGTTTATCATATAGAATTCCCACATAATATATGAATTCGATCGGAAATCACATTTGTGGACCTCAAAAGGTGCCTAACACCTTCCTTTTTGGGTAATTTGGACTCTTACCCAATTTCTGGTAAATTAGAAATAGATAATAAAAATAGATTTGTAATAGAATGGTACCGTAACACACCTTAATTTGTTAGGTGAAGACTCTTACTCTTAAACCATCCTAAAAAGAGTTATCTCATAGAATTTTTCTTTTCACGAGAAAAATAGGGCACAACAATGGGATCGAACATGCCAATATACAAGACTGGACTAAACATGAGACTATGGAATGTAAACTGATGCAATAACCGAGTAACCAAATTTGTAACTGATTAATACTCTACTGGTAAACTGAATAGAAGGTCAATGTAAGATCTAAGTCTAAAACATGGGAGATACTATTGACCAACATAGATCATATGGGTAATATGAAATTCAATCTGTAACCCAAATTGGGAGGGTGTTCAATACCTTTCCAATGGTACGAACCATGATTGGCGAGACCACTTATGAACCCATCAGGGCAAAAGATAATATCATACATACAGTAACACATAGTTTTGGGACTTGGATTTTACTGAACCCTAGTCCAACTCAATGTTCAGAATTACTCCCAGCTGAACATAATTGATAGCTCGATGAGATGATGTATCTGGATGTAAACTTGTCCATAATCATGGATGCCATACCTAACTATCATACTACTAGTGAACTTTTCTTTTATGAGAAAACTGATCCAAGCTTATTGATGGCATTTTGGATACCATACTAATCGGGAACTTACTTTAAGGAAAGAGTGTAAAAGAGTATTGATAGCATATCTGGATGTCACGTATATCATGTATCTTATTGTGATGATATGAAACTCCTGATCATGGCACGAGAACATATATATATATATATATATATATATATATATATATATATATATTCTTTTATTATATTATCGGGAGTTGAGGAATTAAGCAGCCTTCTCCCCATCAACATGCTTGCTTCAACAGGCAGGGCATTTTTGCCATTTACTATTTGTCTAAGTTGTGCCAATTTCTTCATATGACATCTAGATTTTAAGTGTATATCCACAGATTTCATGGGAGATCTCTCTTACTTGTGTCAATTTATCATCCATCACCATGCATATAACTATTCACAATCTAATTGCAAAAATTAATGATTTAGTTGTCCAGCTTATGTTGGTGAGAGTTGGGTACGTCATTGTTGTCACACTCTTCTACATTTCATTGAGGTTAGTGTTACATTTGTACTTCTTTTGCTATGATTTATCTGATTGCACTTAGGCCATAAATCTATGAACTGGTATACCCTTGGACAAGTTTTGGTCAACAATAAGGATTACAAGAATGACAAGATTACGAGGTGTTCAACACCTTATTTGCAGCAAACAACCAAACTAAATATGATAATAACAAGATGAAAACACAATAATAGAATAACAACAACAAACAGAACAAGATACAATAACAAGAACAACCAATGGTTTCACTAAAACAACACAAACTAGTAAATGATATGTAAAGATGGGAAGTAAGACACACACCATTACAAGGTTAAGAACCCAAAGATATATTAAATATAAGGACCCTTAAGACTTAGAATATCAACACCACAACCTTACGTGACACAAGAGGGATTTCATCGGTCAAGCACCAATATTTCCAAGCAATACACAATCACAAGTGAATCCACACTTGTTCATGTCCTAGTTTTGGCCTAGAGACCCTCTCTCTCAAGAGGTATGTTCTTTCAACAATATTCAATAACTCATGAACTAAAACCCTATCATATTCTATTTATAAACTTATTACAATAAGAGGTAAAAGACAAAGGTGTCCATGGGTGTGTTTGGGGCGTCCTTGTGCACTCGAAGGCCCATCTTCAACTTCAAATTGAACACACCGTTGGTTGCATTTAAAATACTTAAAAATCATTCATGGTCATGATCATATTCATATCAGTGTACGACTGATGGGTACCACTCCTATGGTAGGGTACGGTTTGGGTGGTGGAGTCATACCATCCTGCGAGGGTTTTAAGTAATTTAAGTTGGGGGTAATTTGGACATTTACCCTCTTAACCTCTTAAGGCCCCACTATTTATAACTCTTTTGGGACATCATTTACCCTACTATTCTAATCTTAAACACTTAGAAACTCTCTCAAAGGCTCTTGGGTCAAGAAAGGCTAGGGTTTCATCAATAAAATCAATTTGGGGCTTATACGAGTGATTTTTGTCCGTCATCTTCTTAATCAAAGGCATGTTATTCCTCCCTCCGTGTTAGTTCTAACTAAAGGCATGTTTTATGAATTGTTTTAATGGCATAATTATTGTATGTTTTGGGTTTTCAAATATATGATGGGGGCTTTGGTTATAATGGTTGGTTATGGTTTTCCTATGTTTTTTACTTATGATTTTCATATTATAATGATGGTTTGAACATGTGTTTTCATGGGAATGGTTAATTGATAATTGGTTTTGTCTTTGGAACTATATGACCCCAACATGTTTGATAAAATGCCTAAGAGAATGCTTTTACTATATTGTTGGACTTTTAACAGAACTATTGCATAGTACAACTTGGTAATAGAACCCTAAATGGTATAAATGATTTAAATAGTTTGGATGGTTAAATGGTAAGGTACTGGTGGTTATGTTTGGTCTAATTTAAAGCTTTATGGGGTACAAGGGAATCCCCCAAGAAAACTTAATAATGAAACACTTGTGGGGTACAAGGGAATCCCCCAAGCAACTAAATAATGTGATCTATGGGTACATGAGAATCCCTTAGTCTTTAAAAAAAATAGCTGAGGACATTTCTTACAAGCTATAGTCGATATGATGATACCACTGCATATAGCATTGGTTAATAATGAATAGAATTAATGGTTTTGTTGTGTGGTAATGGTTTCAATTGGGCAATAATAATGGAGTGTGGTAGCTAACCATGAAGGTGTGAGTCCAATGGACAGACACTGAAAACTCATGTTTCCCAATATGATGATTGGTCATGGTGACTATATTGATACTTATGGGGTACACAGGAATCACATAAGTACCCTTGTACATATGTATCATGGAGAGCGGAGGGTACTCGGGAATCCCCTAATCATATAGTATCTTTGGTTCATGCGGCTACACACATCGAGGCCCGTTCAGGGGGTTACACTAGAACCATATAGCTCATAGGTGGTTCTAGGATGGTTAAGCTACACATACCTAGGTTAATTGATTTAAAGGAATTATAAACCCAGTTCCCTTTCCCGGCATGGATATATATATTTATATATATATATGTATGGTTGTGAATTCATATAGTTGGTTTACTTGGTTTTAAAGGTTGGCATTATTTTATCCTTATCCTGCGTACTTTCTAGCATTCACCCGCTAACCCAGCTTCGGGTGGCTATATCCCACACGATGCAGGAATCAGTTGTTTTACACCTTTTGCTTAGTAATCGAATTCGGGATCAGTTGTTGGATTGAAGTGGTGAGCTTCCATATTCCAAAAGTCTCTATTTCATATCATGGATGTTTTTACATACACTGGTTATTTCATAGACATTGGTATTGGCTATGGTTAGGGGCATATCCCAACCAGATATTGTTTTACTTTTGGTTAGAGGCTTTGTGGGACTACTATGGGTTTGTATAGGCGGTGTTGGTAATAGTGTCAGCCTTATTATTGGCACTGGTATTAAGGCTGATACTAGTGAACTAAATTTGATTTATGATTATTCCAATTTATCTTGGATTATATATATATATATATATATATATATATATATATTTATATTTGGAACACATTTGGTATGGGATGTATGGATTAGTTATGGTATGGTTGTTGGTTGGGCTTTGGATGGTTGGACTTGTTTAGGTTGGTCACAGTTATGGACCTATCCTAGAGTCTCAAAATGTACAACACGCTATTTTTTATATGTTCAGAATTTATCTAACCTAGGGTATGCATTTGGATGGTTGGGTTAGGTATCCATGGTGGTCCTCGATCCTGGTTGGACTTGGGATGCCCTTTACGACAAGGCCCTGATTTGGGTCATGTCAGTGAGGGTTGTAGGTAAAAATAAGTTTTTCAATTTTGTTCACACCTAGTAAACATTGAAAATAATTCTTGGATATTATATAGTAGATCTACTAAGCATATGACTCACAAAAAGTCAATTCTTTCAAATTTTAAGGCCTTGCCTAGAGCACTCATAGTGAATCTTCCTAATTCATACAAAGTAAGGGTAACTCATTCAAGAACAATCTGGGCATTACCAAATCTTATCTTTGACAATGTTTTATATATACCTTCTTTCAGGTACAATATTTTGTCTGCACAAAAATTATTTGAACAACTCAACAATTATGTGTTATTCACTCCTACTTCTTGTTTTATGTTTCAAGGCCCTTATTTGAAGAGCTCATTGGAAATTAGTAGAGAAAAAGGACTCTACATACTCAAATTAAGTAAGTCAAATATTCTTTCAAATTCTCAAGTTAATAAAATCTCAAGTCCTAGTTTAGGTCCTAATTCAGTTTCTCGTTCATGTTTTCCCTTGTTTGATTCCAAAATAAAGGAGAAATTATGGCATTAAAGATTTAGGCATATGCCTTTGAATAATATGAAAAACATTTCTTTTCATTCCATCTCTTCTTGTCAAAATTTTGACACACTATCTGTGATTTGTCCTATGGCAAGACAAGACAAACAACCTTTTTCAACAAGCAACAACTCAACCAAAAGTATTTTCGAGTTAGTACATATTGACACTTGGGGATAGTATAAAGAACCAACACATGATGGTTATAAATTCTTTCTTACCATTATGGATGATTTCAGTAGAGGGACATGGATTTTCCTATCAAGAAATAAGTCAAATGCTTTCATAGTCCTCAAATCTTTCTTAGCTATGGTCGAAAGACAATGTCAAACCAGGTTCAAAATAGTAAGATCTAACAATGCTCTTGAGTTAGAACGTGGCACAACACAGTCACAATATTTCATTTATAAAGGGATTCAACATCAAACCTCATGTGTGTCTACTCCACAACAAAACGAGTGGTTGAAAGAAAACATAGAAATTTGATAGAAACATCTAGGGACCTTTTATACCATTCACATCTATCCATTTAATATTCGGGTGAATGTCCTTTGGATGAAACTTATCTAATCAATAGATTTCCTTCAAAAATTCTTAACAATAAAACACCCTTTGAAGTCCTTGTCAAGACCACATCTAACTATTCTAATCTCAAATATTTTGGATGTCTATGTTTTATTTCCACTCTATCCTCTAAAAGGTCTACGTTGGCACTAAGGGAAACTTTATGTGTCTTTTCGGGATATCCATATAGAAAGAAAGGTTACAAATTTTTGGTTCTTGATACTAATAAAATCATCGTTTCTAGAGATGTTGTGTTTCATAAAAATATCTTTCCTTTTACTTCTTATAAATCTAATGATTTCTACTTTCTGTTTTACGCATCAGTCACAACTTTTGATTCTAATGATAATATTGACACCAGCCAAAGCATCCCATCTCCCTCACGTATTACTTCTACTTTGCCTCCTGTATCCAACACTATGGACCAAGAACAACTTTCTATTCCTCCTACTATCCTAAACTAGGTACAACCTCATGTTCCTTCTGATGTTATGGACCATACATCCTCCTATTTCTCCCACAAATAATATTTCCTCACTTGGGAGATCAACTCGGGAACACAAAATTCCTAGTAATCTAGAAGACTATATTTGCAATTTTGTACACCTAGCTAATGTCATCACTTCCTGTTTCTCATCTCCTATCACTCCAGTCTCTCTTTCTATCATAAATATATTTTCCAATAATCAACATATGCTAAATTCTTTGTCGAATATTCAAGAACCTATCAATTACAATCAAGTTGTGTTTTGACAAGGGTTAGAAAGAAGCTATGGACAAAGAGTTTCAGGCTCTTAAGTGGAACAACACTTGGGACATAGTCCAACTACCCCCTGGTGAAAAGTATTTACCATATAAGTGGGTTTACAAAGTCAAAAACATAGTGACGGAAACATTGAAAGGTTTAAAGCTAGGTTGGTGATCAGAAGAGACATTCAAAGGGAAGACATTGATTTTAATGAGACTTTTTCTCCAGTAGTCAAAATAACTACTATTCTATGTCTTCTAGCTACAACTTTCAAAAGAGGTTGGGGGCTCTATCAATTGAATGTTAATAATGCATTATTACATGGAGATCTCCATGAGGAAGTCTACATAAAGTTTTCTAATGGGACAATTCCATAATCATCATCTCATGTTTGTAAACTTAAGAAGTCTATATATGGACTTCGTCAGGCCTTTAGGCAATGGTACTCAAGACTCACGGATGCTCTTAGTTTTAAAAGGTCTACTCATTCTCTTTATGATTATTCTCTATTTGTCAAGAAATTTGACTCCTTTATTTTAATAGTAGCAGTATATGTTGATGACATTATTTTGGTAGGTAGTGATAATATAGAGTTGCATACATTGAAGTTATTTCTACATGAGGAGTTTAGAATCAAGGATATGAGAGATTTGCATTTTTTCCTTAGGCATGGAGGCATTGAGGGAACCTCATGGAATCATACTTTTAAAACAAAAGTTCAAGATTGATCTACTCAAAGAATTCGATGTCACACATTTGGCACCTATTTTATATCTTCTTGATCCTATAATAAAGCTAAGTTTAAATGATTGGGATGTTATTACTAATCCCACTATATATAAACATCTTCTTGATAGGTTGAATTACCTTAGTTTAGCCATACAAGGATGGATCTTTCCTTCATTGTTCAGCCTCTTAGCTAATTCATGCAAGATCCTCGTCTACCCCATCTCACTTCCACATTGAATATTCTTTGTTATTTATCAGAGGGACAAGGTTTGGTCCTTTTTCTCAATGCCTCTTCTTATTTTGAGTTGCTTGATTTTTGTGACTCGGATTGGAGAATATGTCCAAATTTAAGAAAGTGCATTAGTGGATTTTATATATCACTTGGGGGTTTTCCAATCTCTAGGAAGTCAAAGAAGCAAACCTCTATTTTTCTTAGCTCCGCAGAGGCTGAGTATCTGTCACGACCCAAGACTACTTCCTGATCGTAACACGTTGCTTAGAATCACAAATGATCCCAAGCTAACCCATGTACTGGCATGATATTTGAGCAACTGATTTAAAATATATAAACAGTAAATAACTGAGTGGAAAAATAATCAACATAAGATAAGCTTTTTCAATACATAATTAATCAATGTTTACAACACTGAAATCTAAAACAGAAAAGAGAACTTTAATTACGAATACTAACTCTCACTAACCATCTATGAAGCCTCTACTATAATGACTATAGGTAGTCCGGATGCAACCTCCAACTATCCCTAATTAGTACATAATATTAATGAAAATAAAATACAAGAACTGCAACTAACTTGAATCCCCAAAATAAGAGAACTCATCACTGCTGGCTAAATGCCGAGAACTGCCTAACCCTGGTGTGTGGGATACATCTTGTACCTACATCATGAAGGAATATAGCCACAAACACATATATGTGGTCAGTATATTAGTATGTACTGAGTATGTGAGACATGTAGTAAATCATGTAAATACTTAATATATACTTTAAAACTGAAGACATAAGCTATTTGCTGAAGAATGCATTTAAATCATGGTCATACGTAAAAGCTATAAAACATAGTAAATTTTATAAATCAAGAGCTGAAAACATTGTTGTAAGCTGTAAAATAGTAGAAACATGAATACTATATGTAAATCTTAAGTTAAAAATGAATGGGTTGCAACACCACACTGAGGATCATGTATAAATACTAAACATTAGAACATGAACATGTAAAATAAATGCAAGACCAAGTAAAGCATGTACTAAAATAATTTGTAAAACTTAATATTGAATAACAGATAAACTGAACACTTGGTCATGCAAACTAGAGCTGATGATGTCTGAATACTGAGCTGAGACTGTGGGAGATAACATTTAACCAATATGCTCCAATCTAAGCTAATCGGGGTCCAACCTATAACCCTAGTTAAAAAAGTGTCAGTACCTACCACGAGTACTGACACTGGCTGTGTGGATCTAATAAACTGATGTATCGAAGGACTAGGGTTTCAGTCCTCTACTGGCGGGGACCCTTAAGAGAGTGCCAGTTCTCTACTTACTGGTAATATCTCACAACCTACATTGGCTACATAGTTCTAGAACTTAGGGACTTCTAGTAAAGGTCTCAGTACTCTACTGAAGGGTAAATATTTATCCCTAGGTTTTCTCGGTGCTAATATTACTCCCAAATGAATAGACACAGAAGCATAAAATAGTACATGCTCTAATAACCGATATGCTCAAGTCATGGCATTTTGAAAATAATAGTGCATGTATAATCTAAAGTATTTAAAACCATATAAATTGATCATAATAAGGGAATTTCATAAATAAAGCCCCAAAATTCAACAACTGATAAATGCTCAACATGAATATGATAATCCGAATATAATGATATAAACATGTCAGAATAACTTGTAACTTGAAAATTTGAAACATGCATGACTATCCAGGTATCGGGTGTTCATAACCTGCCAGAACTAAAAATACAGTTAAATACAATAATTTCAAAGTAATGACATGATCTAAAATTTTATGACATAAACTCAAAAATCAACAATTTCATCAATAAAACAAGTTATCATGATTAGGGCACAGAAGAATACTTTAAATTATGAGGAAAAACTTGTTCATGGTTGAATTCAAGAATTACAAGGAGGAATCATGGAATTTATGATTTTCATGGAACCTTAAATCAAAAAGGGATTTAAACTTGAGGATTGAGAAATCTTAAAAACATGGGTATGTCATTCATATCTTGATCATATGCTTTAAATTCGGAATAAAAACATGTATATCAAGAATGGACATAAGAATAGCATGAATGATATGTTAAGAGCCTAAGAAGTCATGAATAATCATTAAAACGTGCTTATAAGTAAATTTAATATCATGGAGGATTGAATTCAAGATTAGAATGACAATTAGGTAAAAGCCCTAGATTATGAAAATTATAAAATTCATAAAATAAAAATCATAATTTGGGAATGAGGATGAAAGGATATCCTCATTGAATACCCACATACTTGAATGTATAAGCCTTGGATAAATTTCTTGGTATTGAACTTGAACTTGAAGAACCCTAGTTGGCTTTGCAGAGAAAGAAATTGCCTTTTTCACTCTATGATGAATGATTTTTGAGTTATGATATGTTTGGGAAATATTTATGCTTGATAATTGTTGTTTGGAGGGTGAAACGACGTAGTTTTGAGGTTAAAAGTGTGGGAAAATACCAATAAAATCCTTATGAATTATCTGGAAAACCTTTGGGAGCAGTACCGATGAGTTTGTCCACGACTCGTAGGGTCTGGCCACGATTCATGGCTTGAGTCATCATCAAGAAGCCAAATTTCGACCCTTAATACCATGATAACTATTAATCCTAATTACTCATAGGGTCTGACTATGAGTCGTCATCAGGAGTCGTAGTCATTAGCAGCTTCAGTAGTGCTTCAATAATTTAGCCATAACTTTCACCCCCGATACCGTATTAAGGTGGAATTGGTATCATTGGAAAGATAATTCAATTATATATCTATTGGTGGTTCTTGATATAAAAAATTCATAGTATAATAAACAATATGCTTATTTTTAGATGAATATAGTTATATTCTTCACAAGAATTTAATCGTTAAGGAATGTTTTGACTTATCTATAAGCTAGGAGCGATTTGGGGTCTTAATATATGTCTAATTTACTTATAAAACTATCAAAACATGATTTTTTGTATTTTTCATGAACGTGAAGCATGATTTTAATAATGTCTTAGATTTTTGGGGTGTTACAATATCTTCCTGTTGGGATAATTCGTCCTCGAATAAATACTGATATGGCTGAAAGAATAGAAATAAAGAGTTGTAATCCTTGACATGGAATTCTGAGAGCTGAATATAGACATGATTACTAAATTTCCAACTAACTTTAACTATCTTATAAATTTTAGAACTCACTAGTACTGTCTAATTGAATTCTAAAGTTGGATAACCAACATGATATTGATTTCTAAATCTAGGTATCTGTTTTGATTTAGACTGATTTAGACTAGGAGTAGGGACTCAACTAAATTCAGAATTTGCATGAATGTGAAAAAATTACCTCATGAAATAGGCATATTCATGAATCTTCGGATAGTAAAACTAGATGAAAAGATGGAAAACTATAGGCTTTTTTCTGTCTGATTGTTAAACTAAATTGCTGGCCGTACGAACTGACTCATACTGAAAGCTTATGGTGGAATTTTAGAACTAAAAGTTCTATTTGGAGTGCATATATGCAGAATAAATATCGCAAGAACACTTACCCTAATGAGGTAATGTGGAGGACAGATTTGGGTTCTCAAGTCTGGAAAAAATGCTTCAAGCTAGAGACCTAGTTGAGAATCAAATCCTGTGGAAATAAAAAAGGGGGGAGGTCAGTTTGTGGCATGATAACTGGATAGGATTAGGAGATTTATATACACTTAGTCAGAATGATAGAGCATGGGACAGTAAGTATCAAAAGGTAAATGACCTACTGGCAGACAGTAGATTGAATGAGAAATTAGTCAATCAATTATTCAACTAGGAACTAAAAGATCATATCATTGTAGAAATTAAGCCTCCCAACAGTACTAATGGAACTAACAGACCCATTTGGATGCTGAAAAATACAGGAACATTTTTGGTGAAATCAGCTTGGCAGTTCAAGGGAGGAAAAAAAGCAGATCTTTAAACACATTTGGGTAAAAGGATTACATTTTAAAATTGCATTTCTTATGTGGAGAATTTGGAGGAGCAAAGTGCCAGTAGATGAAAATTTCAGAAGATGGGGGCTGCTTGGTCCTTTGATGTGTTGGTGTTGTATTAGTCCAAACTAGGAAACCATCTCACATGTGTTCCACAAGGCTCCAATTTCTAACAGGACTTGGTCCTACTTCTCTGTTTTTGCAGGTATTAATATGGAAGGAATGAGCTTCAGGGAACTTAATTTATCTTGGTGGAATATAGAGAGCAAGAAGGTAAACGGATATTATCAAGCTATACCTAGTATGATTGTATAGGAATTATGGAAAATAAGGAATAACATTAAGCATGAAGGAAAGGGACTGACTTTGCATAAAGTAATTTTCAATGTTACCAAAAACATTGGATTACTTCTGAGAGTTAGACATCCCAATCAGAAGTATTCCAGTTCATGGCCAAGAATTATTAATGAATTAAAGCTGAAGAAAACTAAGTTGAAAATAACTAAAGTGGTGTGGCAATTTCCATAGGATGGGTGGGTGAAGTACAATACAGATCATGCCTCAAGAGAAAACCCAGGTACAAGTTCTTATGCCTTTTGTCTGAGAAATGGTCAAGGGGATAAAAGAGCAAGAAATGCAGATGCTAATAATGTAGAGGCTGAAATAATAGCTATTCTACAGGCTACAATACATTGTAGCACTACTAATCGTAACAAAGTAGTGATGCAAATAGATTTTCTTTTTGTGAAAAAATACTAACAAGAGAGTGGAAGTGTCCTTGGTATCTGTTGGAATTAATAGAGCAAATTTGGGAACTAGTCAAAAGTAAGCAGGTTCAATTTCAGCATATAATGAGAGAAAGGAATCAACTAGCAGATTATCTCACAAATCAGACAATAGACGAGGGAGAGTTCATAGTCACAACTTTCCAAGAATTGCAAGTTATAGCTAAAAGAATTTTAAATAGTGATAACATGCAATGTCCATACATAAGGATAGCACCAAAAAAGGGATGAGCAGGCTGGCGAGGCTAAAGCTAAACTTGAACACCTATAGATTTACAACCACCAAGAAGGTCTCGCAACAATATTTGTAAATGATACACCTGGGGATGCAAAGACATTGCAATTATTTTTGGTATCAATAGAAAAGAAGCTTACTTGATCATGTCGTTACAATCAGGGATCTCAAATCCTCGTTTACCACACAAAAAATAGGTCCAATTCCCAATACTAGAGATCATAGCTAAGACCAACAACAAGTGAAAATGAGATACAGATGAAAATAGAGAAGACAATGGAGAAAAGGATACTTACTCTGACAGCTGATTTATTAGAAGCATACAAGCTGAGGACACGAGGAAGAGTATTATCATCCAAAGTAACAGAAAGAAGAAACTCAAATTAAACTCAACTGAGCTCAACATCTCTAAGGTTGTTGAAGAAGTTGCGGATAATGTTGGAAATTGATTAGGAAATCCTATTTTCATGGGTTTGGTACTAAGCAGATTAGGGTCGAGTTGGATATTTTATTTTGGGCCTTCTATTTTTCAAATGTTTGGACAATTAGTCACTTTTAATGGGTTGGTCCATTATTTAAAGATAATGAGGTTTATTTTTTAAATTAATAAAATCCCTATTAAATTAAAAAAATATAACATGGAATATAGGCCCATAAAATATAAGCTAAGATAGAATTACGATGCCTTAGGCAATGCAATTTCTAACTTTCAAGCTTAGCCACACTTCTCAATTACTCTCTCAACTATGCTTTTCCCCTTAAATACTATGCTCATTTGATTCAACTTATAATTCTCACATGGGCATTAATTACTCTATCTACTAAAGTCTGAGTTGTACTAAATTCTCTCTCAATGTTCAAGCCTAATCAAGGTCACAAGGTACCATACATAACACCGTAATACTAGTCTAAACCATGGATTCACTATCCTATGTATTTTCAGAGCTCTCATATCAAGAATATTATTATTCCTTACTACTTCACCATATAACTTCAACTTCTTGCTAGAAATTCACTAGCTCACAATGCATTTATCCACTTATATACTAATATGACCTTCAAGCCTATCATCATAACCACATGTTAATTTCTAGGCAACCAACCAACCTAAGAATTTTCTCATATTCTCTAATACCTCTATCAATAAAAACTTTCTTGCATTATTACCTAGAAGACACCCCTAAAATTCTCAACAAACTATTGCATATACCAAAAACTTTACCTCAATCTTACTTTACACTTATAACCTTAGATAAAACAAGAATACAACAATCTTTACCTAATAAGAAATATTTACTCTCTCCCATCTAAACCATTGCTCATAAATTTTCATCATCACTATCTTTACATAAGAAGAGGTCACTAAAAGGTTAGAACATGAGGACCTAAAGCATGAAAGAATACTATGCAAAACTTTGACACTTAACTGAGGCCTGAGTAATAAAGTATCAAATTCATGGATTCATTAAAGAGATCAAAACTAAGGCCATTCATGTAATAATTTAATTTTGCTGGTCATTGAGGGTACACCATGAGTTATGGGAACTGAGCATACTGTAAGCATGAGTACATGAGTCATAAGCTGCATGACCTAAGTTTGGAGTACATAAATTGATGGAATATAGCTCGTATTTCTAAGTGAGCTGGTACTCCTTATACTAGGAATTGAGAGAGTACATGATTCTATAGAAAGTGCATAAATATAAGATATGATCATGGAGTTGACTTGTACGGCATGAGTAGAAGTTGTGATGACTAAAGTACAAAAATTTATATTGAGACAAGAATGGGTCAGCCATTTTCCTCCGTACTGATGTTCTACAATACACTGTGTTACTACTAGAATCTGAGAGCCTGACTTGATTCCTTGTTCTATCATCCCCCCCTTAGATTTAAGCCATCGTTCTAAGTTTATGGACCCCTTTAGTTAAACTCTAAACTGAGCTCCAACCACTCTACTCTAGAATTTGAGATATAATAATACATATAAATAATAAATTCACCCTAAAAGACTATATCTTAAAGTGTAAAATTCACTTCTAGTACTTCCTTCTGAATAGAACTCTTAACTAGCCCCAATAATCATCATATGATAAACACTTACTAACTTAGAATCTTCGAGAGTATCATCATATCCTGCGTTCACACCATCTAGAGTTTCAAACTCTTCTTTCTATTAGCTCAATCGTCCAAAATCCAAACTTAGATTCTAACACTTAACATGGATATCCATAAAACATCTCATACACTAATACCCACTTACTTTTATTGGATAGGAACTAGAAACACTAATCCACACACAATTTTATGAACATACTCAACCTTAACAAGATCTTTTTCATTGTGGTCACTACCTAATCTCTATCCCAACTAAAGCATTAATATGCTCTAAGTCTCCGTTAACTGAGAAGTCTCTCTCAAGGTGCTATCAAACAAACTACATAACACCTTTCTGGCTCCATGGATACATAATTTACTAAATTCAGATAAACACAATCCCCAAATTACTGTTGTTAAACTTCTAGGTTCATGCTTCTAACTTTAGATTATATATTGTCATAGGATTTTGAGAAGGGATCTGAGATAACATCTGACTATGGCTTAGTGCATAATTTTTCATGAGCATGAATAAAATCTTTCAAACTTTGGAACATAAAGGAAGGGATGGGATCCTCTTTTAAGCCACAAGCAATCCCATAACTGTCTGAGAAAACTCTATCAGTAGGAATTTAGAAAACTCTATCAATAGACATTTAAGCTTGACTGCTTTTGTTACCTAAAAAATAAGACAGAGTTGGCATGAATGGAGCAATGTAAGAATTTAAATAAGTTTCTTAGAGAATATCTCTATAGCAAGATATAAGATATGAAAGAACAAAAATAGTTCTTAAATACCATGTAGTCTCTCAAAGAAAAGTACAGACGTCTTTGTACCATTCCGTAAGACTCTATTAGACACAACTTTATAGACACCCTAGGACACTTGAATGTTGTGCTCTGATACAAAGTTTGTCATAACCCTAGACTATCCCCTGGTGGTAACATGGTGTTTAGAACCATAAGGGATCTTAAGCTAACCCATGTACTAGCATGATACTTGAGCAACTGATTTAATATATATATATATATAGATTGTAAATAATTGAGAAAAAACATAATCAACATGAGATAATCTATTTCAATACATAAATGATCAAAGTTTACAATACTAAAATTTGATAGAGAAAAGAGAACTTAAATTACAAATACTGACTCTAACTGACCATCTATAAAGCCACCACTATACTGACTATAGGTAGTTGGGAAGTGACCCCAAACTATCCCTAATCAATAAATAAGAATAATAGAAATAAAATACAGGAACTAAAACTAACTTGAGTCTCTGAAATAAGAGAACTCATCACCTGCTGGCTGAATGCTGAGAGTTGTCTGACCTTGGTGTATGGGCTACATATGGTACCTACATCATGAAGGAATGCTGTCACAAACGTATATATATGATCAGTACTTGGAATATACTAAGTATGTGAGACATGAAGTAAATCATGGAAATAATTAATATATACTTTAAAACTGAGGACATAAGTTATTTTATGAAGTATGCATTTAAATCATAGTTGTACGTAAAAGTTGTAAGACATAGTGAAGTTTCTAATCATTACTCAAAATATTTTTGTAATCTGAAAGAAGTAGAAATATGAATACTATATGTAAATCTCAAGTTAAAGTTGAATAGGTTGCAAAACCATATTGAGGATCATGTATAAATACTGAACATAAAAGCATGAACATATAAAATAAATGCAAGACCAAGTAAAGCATATACTGAAATAATCTGTAAAACTGAATATGGAATAACTAATAAACAAAATACTTGGTTATGTAAACCTGAGCTGATATGTTCAGAATACTAAACTAAGACTGTGTGACGTAACATTTAACTGACATGCCCTAATCTGAGCTAATCGGGGTCCAACTTGTAACCCAGTTGGAAGGTGTTAGTACCTTACCACGGGTACTGAAACTGGTTGTATGGATCCACTAAACTAACGTATTAAAGGACTAGGGTGTCAGTCCTATACTAGTAGGTGAACCCTAAGAGAGTGTCAATCCTCTATTGGTGGGTGACATCTCATAACCTACATTGACTATATAGTTCTGGAACTTAGGGACTTCTACTAAAGGTCTCAGTCCTTACTAGCAGGTAAGCCTTCATCCCTAGGTTCGTTTGGTGCTAAGTATTACTCCCAATTGAATAGACACGAAAGCATAAAATAGTACATGTACTGATAACTGATATGCTCAAGTTATGAGATCCTGAAAATAATAGTGCATGTATTATATCAAGTGTTTAAAACCATATAAAATAATCATAATAAGGGAATTTGTTGAATATAGCCTAAAAATTCAACAACTGATAAATACTCAACATGAATATGATAATCATAATATCATGATACAAATATTGTTTGAATGATTTGTAACTCAAAAATCTAAAACTGGCATGACTATCTAGGTATCGGGTGTTCATAACATGTCAGCACTAAAATTATAGCTAAATACAATAATATCTAAGTAATGACGTGATAGGAAATTTCACGATTTATACTAAAAAACCAACAGTTTCATCAATAAAACAAGTTATCATGATTAGGGTATGGAAGAATACTTGAAATTAGGAGAAAACACTTGTTCATGGTTGAGTTCAATAATTACATGGAGGAATCATGGAATTTATGCTTTTCATGGAACCTTAATTAAAAAGGGGAATTAAACTTGAGGATGAGAAATCTTAAAAACATAGGATGTCATTCATAGCTAGATCATATGCATTAATTCAGAAAAATAGCATGTAAATTATGCATGGGCATGAGAATAACATGAATGATATGTTAAGGGCCTAAGGAGTCATGAATAATCATTCAAATATGCTTATAAGTAAATTTTATATCACGAAATATTGAATTTAATCTTAGAATAACAATTGGCTAAAAGCCCTAGATTATGGGAATCATAAGACTCATGAAATAAAATTCATAATATAATACCCCGTATTTTTGGGCTAGTCTTTGAACCATCATTCCTACATGTATAAGCTATGATCAAATGATTCCTATGTAAATATAAGTTTCATGATCTTTATCCTCATGTTTGATTTACTTTTTAGGTTAAAAATGTTCAAAAGAATCACTTAGAACAAAGTTAAGCTAAGAGCCTTTGATTCGTTCCAAATTTGGTTTTAGATTCTACAAGGGTCAACTTTGAACATATATAACTTTATATATATATATATATATATATATATATATATATTTATAATTTTTCAGATCAAGACCCACCAAATTGTAAATAATTGAGTTAACTTTCCAATGATACCATTTTAGCCATAATCTGATACCAGAGCGAAAAGATATGGCCTTTTTTGTGATAGGCAGTAAGCTGATGCGATTGGGACGCGACATGTCGATCATCGAAGCGATGTTATGGAAACTACTTCACGAAACTGTTTAATATGCTATTTCAGTTCTTAAAAGGTTTAGGGTCACTTTGGCCACTTCCCCTTACCCAAATCGCCCATAACACTTAATTTCAGCTCCCAAAAGCATTAGATACATGAATTCTCATATTTTTCTCTCAAAGAAAAATCTAGCTCCCTCAGGAACACCAAAAAATTCATCAAATTTTCTTCAATACAATCAAAAAATTAGGGTTCCTAATCCAAGAAGTTCAAGAAAAAGCTTACAACAACACTCCCAAGGCTTTCAAGTCAAGCTTTCAATTTCAATTTATCTATTAAGGTATATGGGAGTTCATCCATGGGTCCTCTTTCACCCATGGAGTCCAAAACTCTTTTATTTCAATTAAAGAATAAATTTTTCGACCATTACGTTATTTTAAATGTTCAAGAAAGATTGAATTACATGTTTTCATGGTAATTTTAATTAACTTCAGTCCATGTGTGATTCCATGCAAGATTTTAAATTCCTCATGCCAGGAATTTAAGTTTCGCATGCTTTATTCAAGTGAATTCCATGATAGACCCTAAATTCTTGATTTTTTGCAACATCCCTCTGTTTCAAATTCATGTTTTCCATGTGTTTGACGAAATTCCCATGTCATGTTCAATCAATTTAAAGATGAATCCCCAAGTTATGAATTTTACTATGTAACTCCATCGTTTGCCACATTTAAGACATTTTTAGGTTCAAGCTATGATATTTACATGTATGAGTAAACGCCCATGTCCCATTTCAAGCAAATTTTATGTGAATTCCTAAATTCATGATTTTAGTTATGTAATCAAGGTATGCTCCCATGTTTGAGATATTTCCATGTACAAGTTCATGATCCCCATGTGTTTGGTGAATTTCCCCATATTAAAGTATTAATCTCTATGTGCTTGATGAAATGTCCAAGTGATGGGTATCTTTAAATAATGCTTACTTATAATTATTGACCATAGCATACAGTTATTAGTTATTTAGATATTAGTATTTTAGTATTTTAGTTTACAAACTATTTCAGAATTATGTTATATGCTTGGTGTTGCATTCTTAGATAATACAGTTCCATGCATTCATGTTCGGTCATCTCAGGGTTTTAAGTTAGTCCTTGTCTCATATACATAGTACTCCACAGTTTCAGTCCAGTTATTCAGACTAAATACAGTTTAGTCTCACATGACCAGTATTTAGCTAATCAGATAAGTTTAGTATATTATTATGTTTGGTTTTGTATGTTTATGCATTCATGCTCATTATGATTGTATACTTAGATCCTCAAGTTATGTCAGTCTCCATCATGTTGTTTCACACTCAGTATTCATACAGTAGCCATGTTTTACCATATCCCAACTTCAGTCCTACTTATTCTACAAAATTAAAGAGTTTTTAAGAAACCGAGTGTAGTGATTCACCATCTTACCAGATCATGGTTGTTACTTATGTTTTAAGTTTTTTTCAGTTTTCAATTTATTCTATCCTATTGGTGAGACTACTTACACTTAGCATGCATGTTTTAAGATTTCGTATGAAATCAGTTTTACTTGTTGCCTTCACCCCTGCATACTCAGTACATTTTAGAAGTATTGATCCACATATATGTTTGTGTGGATACATTGTTTCATAATGTAGGTACTATTTGTAGCCCGCACAGAATGATCAGACAGTTGCAGTTTTTAGCCAGCAGGTGATAAGTTCTCTTATTTTAAGAACTCCCAACAGTTTTAATTCATGTATAATTCATTTATTTTCCATGTGTATTAATTTTGGTAGCTGGGGGCATGTCCCAACTACTTATTGTCAGTATAATAGAGGCTTCATAAATGTTATTCAAAGTCAGTCATGCAAATTTTAGTTTCTTCCTTTAGTTTTATCTTATTATAATCTTTATCAGTAATGTATTTATTCAGACTATGCCATGAATATGTTTCTACACAGCAGAACTTGTTATTTATTTTATTATAATTCAGTTGCTTAACAGTATGCCAGTTCATGGGTTAGATTGGGATCACTTGTGGTTCCAAGCACCGTGAGACGACTAGGGAGTAGTCTTGGGTCGTTACAAACTTGGTATCAGAGCAAAGAGTTCAAGTTTCCTAGGGTGTCTATGAAGTCATATCTAGTAGAGTCTTACAGAATGGTACAAAGATGTCTGTACTTTTCTTCCAGAGGCTATAGGGTATTTAGGAATTGTTTCTCTTCTTTCATGTCTCAGATCGTGCTATAGAAAGGTTCTTTAAGAAACTTATACAGATTAACATCTTTCTTTATTCATTCTATCTCTGGCTTGTTTTTGAGGTGATAGAAATAGGTAAGCTCAAATTCCTACAGACAAAGTTTTCTTAGACAGTTATGAGATTGCACGCAGGCCCAAAATATCCCACTACTTCCGTTATGCTCTGAACTTTGAAAATATTCATTCTTATTCATGAAAATCTTGTATTAAGTCGAAGTTAGATGTGCTTTTAAATCCCTTCTCAGAATCCTATAATAGCATATGATTTAGAATTGGAAGTATAAACTTAGAAGTTTAGCAGTAGTGAAGTTGGGATAGCGTTATCTTGATTGAGTATGTTATGTATCCATGGGGCTAGTTGTATGAAGGTAAACCAGTAGGCTTGAAATAGTGTATGTAAGAATTTAAGTTTGTTGATTTAAAATTATATGTTGTTGATGTCAGATGTTCAGGTGTGATGGTACTTCTCATAGTTTATATTGATGTTAGTAGGCTATGAAGGAAGTTAGTATGGTTATTTGAAGGTTTGGGGATATCCATGTTAAGTGTTAGAATCTTTAAAAATTGAGCTAATAGAAAAAAAGGAGTTGAAGCTCTAAATGATGTGAACTCACATAAAGTAATTGCATTTCAGTTTAGAGTTATTAAAGGGGTCCACAGACTTAAGATGATAGCTTTAGTCTAAGGGGGGGGATGGTAGAACAAGTGACCAAATCAGGCTCTCAGATTCTAGTAGTAGTTCCAGTATGTGTAGAAAAGCAGTAAGGGAGGATGATTCCCAACCTATTATTATCTCAGTGTAAAGTTTTTCAGTCATCACGATATCTACTCATGTCTTACATGTCATCTCCATAATCACAACTCATATTTATGCTCTTAATAGAAAATTATGTACGCATCCAATTCCTAGTATGAGGAGTTTCAGTTCACTCAGCAGTACAAATCATGTTCCGGGAATTTGTGAACTCCAAACTCAGGTCATGCAACTCATAACTCATGTACTCATGTTTTACAGTATGTTCAGATCCAGGTACTCATTTACACTCCTAATGATCAACGAAATTTAGTTTATGTCATGTGTGCTCTTAGTTTTGCTCTTTTCGAGGAATTCGTGCTTTTGATACTCTATTCCTCAGGCTTCAGTTAAGTGTCAAAGTTATCATTTCATGTTTTAGGTCCTTATGTTCTAACCTTTCAGTCACCTCCCCTTATGTCATAATTAGTTGAGATTCTATGTGTGTTTTCTTGGGCTAGTGCATGAAAGTTTATATTGATATAAGTTTAGAGAATGTGAGAAAGATGTTTTGATGTTTTTTTTCCTAGAAGTTAATATGTGGTTATAATGATAGGCTTGAATGTCATGTTGGTGTATAGTGGATGAAATCATTGTGCACTAGTTAATTCATGGTAAAAGGTTAAAGTTAGTTGTTGAAGTGGGAATGATTATTAATCTTGAGATGAGAAGTTGTGAAAATGAATGGTGTATTAAATTCATGGTTCAATCTAGTATTATAGTGCTATGTGTGCATTTCGTGGATTCGAGTAGGCTTGATCATAGTGAGAGAATTCAGTTTAACTCAAACTTTAGTAGATAGAGTTATTTGTGCCCATGAGAATATTTTCAGAAGCCTCGAGTGAAGTGTCATTTTGAAGTGTAATGTGTAGTCAAGTATAAGATTTCAGTATAATCCAATTTAGCAGTCACACAGATAAGTTCCTATAGTTTTTCCTCTTTCCATCTAGTCTTACTATCTGATGTTTCATGAATCTAACTATTCCATGGGATAATTCAGTCATGTCCATGCAAGTTACAAGTTCTATTTAATCCATGCATCATATTTCAGATTCAGATATTCAGTCATGATTCTATTCATAAGTGTCCTGTGCATCATCTCGGTCTTTCCTTAGTATTTCAACCAAGTCTGCGTCATTTAGGGAACGAGCGATCCCAAGGGAGATGTTTTAATACCCCGAGTATTCATGTCCTAAACCTTTCATTTTTCTTCATGAAATAGGATCCATCTTGAGGTAATGGTTACTTATCAGTTGACTCTCTCATTTCTATCTCAGCCTTATAATATTCTCATGTCATTGCATGTATTCAAAAAATTAGTTCAGTTCATGATATTTAGTTCATGAATCATGTTTCATAATCAGTTAAGTAATCATGTACCAAGTCATGCATGTTCAGAATATGATCTCAGTTACCTTCATATAGTACTCTCAGTCTAACCAGTTTCATTCGAGGACGAATGCTCCCAAAGGGAGATAATGTAATACCCTGCATTTTTGGGCTAGTCTTTAAACCATTGTCCCTACGTGTATAAGCTATGATCTAAAATATTTCCATGTAGATATAATTTTCATGATCTTAATCCTCATGTTTGATTTGCTTTTGAGGTGCAAAATGTTCATAAAAATCACTTAGAATAAAGTTGAGTTAAGGGCCTTTGATTTGTCCAAAGTTTGGTTTTAGATTCTACAAAGGTCATATTTTAATGTGTATACCTTTTTATATACGTAGAATTTTGCAACTCACTACCTACCAAATTGTATATAATTGCTTTAGCTTTCCAACGATACCAATTTTGCCTTAATCCGATACCCAAGCGAAAAGTTATGGCATTTTTTGTGAAAGGCAGTAAGGCGACGCGATTGGGACGCGACGCGACGCGATGGAAACCATGTCACAAAACTGTTCCACATGCTATTTCAGTTCCTAAAGGGTATAGGGGCACTTTGGTCACTTCCCCTCACCCAAATCCGCCCATAACACTTAATTTCAGCCCCCAAAAGCATTAGATACATGATTTCTCATCTTTTTCTCTCCAAGAAAACCCTAGATCCTTCAACAACACCAAGAACTTCATCAAAGTTTCTTCAATACAATCAAGAAATTAAGGTTCCTAATCCAAGAAGTTCAAGAATAAGCTTTAAATAATATTCCCAAGGCTTCCAAGTCAAAATTTCAATTTCAAATCATCTATTAAGGTATGTGGGAGTTCATCCATGGGTCCTCTTTCACCCATGGAGCCCAAAACCCTTTTATTTCAATAAAAGAATAATTTTTTCGATCATTATGTTATTTTAAATGTTCAAGAAAGATTGAATTGCATGTTTTCATGGTGAGTTTAATTAATTTCAGTCCATGTGTGATTCCATGCAAGATGTTGAATTCCTCATGCCATAAATTTAAGTTTCCCATGCTTTATTCAAGTGAATTCCATGATAGACCCAAAATTCCTGATTTTTAGCAACATTCTCATGTTTCAGATTTATGTTTTCCATATGTTTGGCAAAATTCCCATATCATGTTCAATCAATTTCAAGATGAATCCCTAAGTTATGAATTTTGCCATGTAACTCTATCATTCACCCATGTTTATGACATTTTTAGATTCAAGCTATGATCTTCACATGTATGATTAAGCGCCCACGTCCTATTTCAATGGAATTTCATGTGAATTTCTAAATTCATGATTTTAGTTATGTAATCATGCTATGTTTCAATATTTGAGATATTTCCATGTCCAAGTTCATAATCCCCATGTGTTTGGTGAATTGCCCCATTTTTAAGTATTAATCTCCAAGTGCTTGATGAAATGCCCAAGTGATGGGTTTCTTTAAATAATGCTTACTTATTATGGTCTCAAATACTCTCATGTGTCCTTATTATTATGCTATCGAGTACTAGGGGTATTGAATACCCAAAATTTAGCTGTTTATCTAGTCTCCAGTCGAAATAGAATGATTCTGTAGTATCTCGAACAGTAGCATTTGGTTAGTCAACAGAATTAGTGTGAGTTCAGTCAATCCTAGTACAGCCTAGTGATCAGTTCAGCATTAATTTAGTTGGGAGTAGGATTAAGCACCGAGCGAACCCAGGGATGGGGGCATTCCTGCCAACAAAGCATTTGACCTTTAGTAGCTGTCCCTAAGTTACAAAACTACATAGCCAACATAGGGTAAATTATCTTCCTGCCAGACTAGGGTTGACATAACCATATATATCTCATGAGTCTTCCTACCAGATTAAGGTTGACCCAGCTACTGTTAGTAACCCGTGGAACGGTGCTAACACCCTTCCAACTAGGGTTACAGGTTGGACATCAAATCAGTCTATAATCGGGGTATATTAGTTAGATGATAATTCCCACAGTTTCAATTTCAGTATTTATTTTAGAAATCAGTTCAGTTTCAGGTTTTATTGACCATACCATATAGTTATCAGTTATTTAGTTATCAGTATTTCAGTATATCAGTATATCAATTTACAGACTATTTCAGAATCATGTTGTATGCTTGGACTTGCATTCTCAAATAATACAGTTCATGCATTCATGTTCGGTCATCTCATGTGTTTCAATTAGTCCTTGTCTCATATGCATAGTACTCCACAGATTCAGTCTAGTTATTCAAACTAAGTACAATTCAGTCTCATATGACTAGTATTCAGCTAGCAGCCATTCAATTAATCAGATAAGTTTAGTATATAATTATGTTTGGTTTTGTATGTTTATGTATTCGTGCTCGGTATGATTGTATACTCAGATCCTCATGTTATATTAGTCTCCATCACATTATTTCAGACTCAGTATTCATATGGTAGCCATGTTTTACCGTATCCCAGCTTCAATCCTATTTATTCTACAAAAGTAAATAGTTTTTAAAAAACCAAGTGTAGTGATTCACCATATTATCAGATCATAGTTGTTACTTAAGTTTTAAGATGTTTTTAGATTTCAATATATTCTAGTCTATTGGTGAGTCTACTTACACTTAGCATTCATGTTTTAAAATTTCGTATGAAATCAGTTTTTCTTGTTGCATTCACCCGTGCATACTCTGTACATTCCAGAAGTAATGATCCACATATATGTCTGTGTGGCTACATTTTTTCTTAATGTAGGTACCTTTTGTAGACCGCACATCATGATCAGACAGTTGGAGTTTCCTGCCAGCAGGTGACGAGTTCTCTTATTTCAAGAACTCCAGACATTTTTAGTTCATGTACGGTTCATTTATTTTCCATATGTACTGAATACTAGTAGTTGGAGGCATGTCCCAGCTACTTACAATCAGTATAGTAGAAGCTTCATAGATGTCCGTCAGATTCAGTCATGTAAATTTCAGTTTCTTCCTTCAATTTTATCAGATTGTAAACTTTATCAGTAATGTATTTATTCAGATTATGCCATGAATATATTTCCGCACAACAAAACTTGTTATTTATTTTATTATAATTCGGTTGCTTAAGAGTATGCCAGTTCATGGGTTATCTTGGGATCACTTGTGGTTCCAAGCATCGTGTGACGACTAGGGGGTAGTCTCGGGTCGTTACACATAATTTGGATATGAGGATGAAAGGAGATCCTCATTGAATACCTACATACCTGAATGTAAAAGCCTTGGATAAATTTCTTTGGATTGAACTTGAACTTGAAGAACCCTAGTTGTCTTTCGGGAGAAAGAAATCGCCCTTGTTTTCTCTATGTAACGCCCCAAGAACCTATCCTGAGACGTCACATGGTGTTCAAGGCCACATGAAGCCTCAAGCTAACCCTCTAAGCCTGTCATCACTTTCAAAACTGATTATAGTGCAAATCATGCTAAGATAAAGAGAAATAACCATGTCATGAACATACTAAAATACGAAGTAATACTGCCCTGTACAAAAAAAATACTTAAATCTTTGTACACGCTGGTACACTAGTCTTACAAATCCTCTACTACATAAGACTGAGGATCCATTGGGACAGATCCCCAACTGACTCGTACTGAACTGAAAGTAAACAACCATCTATTAATTAGAAAAAATTAGAGACACAGGTCCTCAAACCATGAGGACTCACCAACCGCAGAAATGTAGATGATGGTACTCAAAGATCACTGTTGCTGCTGAGACTGAGCACCTGAACCTATATTATGAGGAAGTATACAATACGAAAGAGTATGAGAGTCATCACTTGGGAATGTACTGAGTATGTGGGGTTGGATACAACATTTTAAATAATATCATAAATGTACGCCCCAAGAACCTATCTCGAGATGTCACATGGTGCTCAAGGCCATACGTGGCCTCAAGCTAACCCTCTAAGCCTATCATCACTTTCAAAACTCATTATAGTTCAAATCATGCTAATATAAAGAGGAATAACTATGTTATGAACATACTGAAATACAAAGTAATACTACCCTGTACAAACAAAATATTGAAATCTCTGTACACGCTGGTACACTAGTCTAACAAAGCCTCTACTACATAGGACTGAGGATCCATTGGGACAATCCCCAACTGACTCGTACTGAACTAAAAGTAAAAAACTATCTATTAACAAGGCAAAATCAGAGACACAGGTCCTCGAACCATGAGGACTCACCAACCACAGAAATGTAGATGAAGGTACTCAAAGATCATTGTCGCTGTTGATACTGAGCACCTGAACCTATATCATGAGGAAGTATAGAATACGAAAGAGTATGAGAGTCAGTACTTAGGAATGTAATGAGTATGTGGTGGTGGATGCAACATTTTAAATAATATCATAAATGTTAAAGAAAATCATGCATGCTAACAATAATAACTCTCTTCGCTTGAATTATCTAAAACATCATTTCTATAAGTCATCACTAATAACATATGCTTCATAAATCTCATAAATCATTTAACTCAACTCAAACTCTTTGACTCATGACTTAGAGTGACTCGGTAAATCATGGTACTTAGATCATTATGGACGTGGGAGTTTCTTATAACCAACATAACTACACCATATGAGCCGCATGGAGTCCAATATTTTTCCCTCCTAAGGAGAGAACCCCATATTGGCGGGAGGCAGTACATCCTCAATATCATTATCACAATCCCATACTCGGCCTCTAGCCCACAATCATCAACATCAATCGTACGGTGGCACGTAGTTTCAGAGAAATACCATATTTCCCACTCGGTGCTAAATAGTCCTCCCAAACTCAGCTCAGAACGTGCTAGGAAATCTACCTTAATTAATATCAAATCATGGGTCTATTTTAAAGACCAAAACATAAATATATATCTCATCTGTAAATCATAAATATCTTATGGCTTCCTAACCCAACTCAACTCAACACAATCTTTCTCAACATCAAGTACATTTGCTTTTCGAATCATTTTCAGATATCAAAAGCTTCAAGGAAACATCATAGGACTCATTCTTGACTTTCAATCTCAAATATCTATATATATTCAATAGTCAATTCTCATGGAAAGGCATAACTCATGACACTTGTCTTAAATTACTTCGAAATCATCAATACATAATGGTAATATACAACGCATGGAATAAATTCTCAATTTAAGAAACATGATGGTGAAATTATCATAAATATCAAACTTATTCAATTCAAATCTCATAAATCATAAATAAAGATATTTGGATGTAAACCCACTTGCAAAATCATGTAAATCAATAATAGAAAGTAAATCTTTAGGCACAAGAACGAAAAGAGTGTTCTTGTTCAAGCCCCACATACCTTGGATTATAATTTTGGAGATGTAGAAACTTTTTTGGAACTTCTTCCTTACACTTTTGAGCTAAGATCCTTGATTCTTTTGACTAGGGGATCTTAATTCTTGGACAACTTGGAGAAATCTATGGAAAATCCTTGAATTTCTTGAAAGGAGTTTTGATTTTTGGGTTTAGAGAAAACCCTAGTTTTCTAGAAAATTCTTGGAGAAATTGGAGAGAAATAGGAGAAAATGATCTTCTCTTTACTACTTTGAAGTATATATAAGGCAACAAGGAGCGGAAATGACCAAAATACCCTTTAAAAAAGCTGAAATTTGCTGATTGGGGCCATGACAGTCGATCTGATGGTCCGTCAAGTCTCCTGACGGTCCACCAGATATTCCATCACTCGAGTGCCAAAAGTGGAACGTTCTACCTCAACGTGACGATCGAAGTGACAGTCCGTCAGGAAACTAACGATCCACTAAGTCGTCCGTCACTCAAGTGCCAAATCTGGGCCATTCTACCTCGGCGTGATGGTCGAAGTGATGGTCCATCTGGAAATTGACGGACCACCAAGTCGTCCGTCACTCGAGGGCCAGAAATGAGACATTCTATCTCGACCTGACGGACCCCTTAACGGTCCATCAAATTTTTGACAGTCTACCATCTTGGCCGTCACACGATGACTAGGAAGAGGGGTCACTGCCTTGGCTTGAAGGGACACTTTACGGTCTACCAAGGACCTGACGGTCTGCCAGGTCGACCGTCAGACCTGGGCGATCCGATATCACTGAGTAAAATAGCTATAACTCCCTCATCCGAAGTCAGATTTTAATGAAGTTGGTATCGATAGAAATCTTATTCAATGATCTACATGATAAAAAAGTATAAATTAGATAAATAAAACATGGTTTAAACATCAATCACTTTGGAAGTAATATATATCCACTCAAAAAACGGATTTAGGCTTAAGAAACGATTGGGGTATTACACTCTGTGATGAATGATTTATGAGTTTTGATATGTTAGAGTAATATTTATGCTTGATAATTGTTGTTTGGAGGGTGAAACAATGTAGTTTGGAGTTAAAAGAGTGGAAAAAGGCCAAAAAATCCTTAGAAATCATTTAGAAAATGTCTAAGAGAAGTCACAACAAGTTTGGCCATGACTCATAGGGTTCGGCCACGAGTCGTGGCTTGAGTCATCATCAGGAACCTAAATTTTTACCCCTACTGCCATGAAGATGACTCTTCCTGACGACTCGTAGGGCCTGACTATGAGTCGTTATCAGGAGTCGTAGTCACTGGCAGCTTTAACAGTACTTCAGTAATTGTACCATAATATTTCACCCTGATATCGGATTATAGAAAAGTTTATATCATTGGAAATGTACTTTAATTATCTATGTGTTGGTGGGTCTTTAGATAAAAAGTTCTTAGTATAACAAAAGTTATGCTTGTTTGAAGATGACTATAGTTATATTCTTCATACGAATTTAATCGCTAAGGGATATTTTGCCTTTTCTATAAGCTAGGAGCTATTTGTGGTATTAATATATTTCTAAATCGCTTATAAAACTATCAAAATATGATTTTTCATTTTTCATGAACTTGAAGCATGGTTCTAATTATGGCTTTAATTTTTGATGTGTTATAGTATTGTTCTATGAGGCACATCGTTTTCAAGCTCACATGGTTGGTTCGTCTCTTTCAAGATCTCTCCATTCCAATATCATTATTTTTGCCTCTACATTCAGATAGTCAGGAAACAATACATATTGCTAAGAATCCCGTATTTCACGGAAGAATAAATCATGTTGAGATTGATTGTCATTATGTTTGACAAAAGTTTTTGGATAGACTTATTTCACTTTCATTTGTTCCATCTTCCTCTCAATATGCTGATCTATTCACAAAATTACTCACCGGTCCTCTTCATCACAGTATTTTGGGAAAGTTGGGTGTCCGTTTGTCCCCTCCAACTTGAGGGGGTGTTGACATAATACTGTAATTTGTTCATTGGAACGGGTTGGTTCACCTGATTCATCTGATTGCTATATTATATTCGTATTCTATACTGAGAAACTTGTTCCAACCTCAATTTTATTAGCCTCAACATATTAATTTCATCCCATATTCCAAAAATCTTTTGTACATATTGTTTATTGTTTTTTGTAAACCCTAGGTAAATATTTTGTCTATCCTTATTTAGGCTAGTATCCTATTGTATTTATGAATATATTTCTTTATGATTCTTTACCTTATTTAGGAGTCCTTAGGTATTTAGGTTTGATTTTATTTTGATTTTACTCCCATTTTTTACTTGAATATATACATAGGATATTTTACAAAATTATTAATCAATCAAAAAATAAAGAAGAAATTTTTTACAAACTCTTTGTCTTTCTTTTCTGCAATTCATTTAATTCCTTTCAATTCTTAAAAATAGGTGAATGATTGGAATGAGTTGAAGTTGCTGGTGAAGTATTTGATGGAAGTATTAAGCAAGTTTTGACTTGGTTAAGACAAAAATTAAATAAATTTTGTGGTCAAAAGCTAATCTTATAGTCTACTTTTTGTTCGTCTTGAAACCACATATGCCCTGAAAAGGAATTGGGGATCTCTGAGATTGGAACGATTACAACCCGACCATCAACATAAGAATTTACAGTTAGAAAAATTTAATACTTTATTTTGATAACTACTTTGGCTGCAGATGTCTGAGGATAAAAAGGGGGGCCCTGGCAACACATTCAGGCCAAAATAACAAACGTCCATATCCACCGAGTGTAAATGTTGAAATAAATCTCAATCAATGTAAAAGATATAAGGAAATTCTGTCGACTACTTTTGCAATGACACACTGGATTGAACAAACAGATACAGTAATCTCCTCTCTTGAAAACATGCCCAATCTATTTAAAAGCTAGAAGATAATCGAGGGTTATTATTTTTTGTTATTACTTGTCCGTTAGTGTTGAACTAAACAAGTGTCAGATGGTATAGTGGGGAATTCTAGGGAAGGAAAAGTGTACGAATTAGAAAATTTTCAATTTATTGTATAGAGATATTCCCTTTTTGGGTGAATATAATTTACGTATGGTAATTTAAGGATTTTGACAGTTACGCTTGTATTTTTGCTACTCCTTTAAACATAAAATATAACTTATGTCTTTCCAAACATTTCATGAAACATTGTGATGCAAAAACCTCCAAGAGATATTGACAAGGTATGTGTCACCCCATCCTTCTCAAATACAATGTCAATGCAATATTCTACTACTGTTGATCAGAGTGCAACATTATTTAGAGGTTCCCCAGACTTTCTAATTCATGAAATATCTAGCTAGATGTCATGGGGCATATATTAGTGTAAGGCATACATTCTGATCTCTATTTGCTTAGTTACCTTTGTTCTTGAATTGTCACATCTATTTTGTTTCTACATTTAGTGTGTAGGCACTCAATGATTTTGAATAGTTGAAGCCAATAAATGCTTTCATTTTTTGCACAAAATCATTTTTCTGACTATGTCTTCATATCTAATAGTTTTCCTTTTATGATTGCCTGCGGCTTGACTTTTTATTGCATAGTAATTTCTTGGAAGGTCAAATCTGACTTGAATGTAAATTTCACGTTGATCTCTACTTTTTATCTTTGGAAAATTATGTTTTGTGTTACATTATTTCTTGCATACTTACTGCAAAAAATATGCCCCCATAGAACATTTAGACAAAAAGAACAAACGTCCATATTTGCCGAGTATAAATGCTAAAATAAAATTCAACCAAATAACAGATCTAGTTGAATAAACACTTGCACTACCCAAACCCCCATTCAGGTTAGTACTCCCATCAGTTTTGGTTATTCCAAATTAATAAAGAAGCTGAGAGTTCTAACCAGCTTATTACGGCTTCACTTGATAGATCTAAAATGTTGTTAACTTGCAAGATAAATTTTACTTTTCTATTTATCATTCATTCACTAGCATTTATTTGATGTATTTTCCTCCTATTTAAAAATTTAGAGATGGTATCTATTAACCATATTGCTCGGACTTCTCAAAAATATCATTCGATATAAGACAATATAGTTGGCTAACATAGAATCTTATTGTAGCTTTTGTAAAAATAGTTTTCCGCCTTAGCATATTTGAAGAATCTTTGGGGGAGATCAAACAACTTTGTCCCTAAATGATCAAATGGAGAGGCATATATTCATGAAAATTGAAAGTTTACTGTTAACTAACTATTACACCACTAAAAAAACTCTTGACTGTTTCATATGGTTGGTGGCTTATGCCTTACACAGAACAAGCTACAGAAACAATGAGTGTTGTTATACAATAGGTGTTTCATGCCCATTCTCTCTGACGACCAACATAATTATTATTATTTGTTTTTAGTAATCTCGATAATTAACATAGGTGAACATTCTTTGTTTGTTATGTCTGGTATCAACATTCCTTTTCGGGAATTGAATTAACTATTTTATTTTTCTGGGTGTGGAGTAATATTTAAGTTTCCCAGTACTGTGTTAGTGTTTTTAACTTAAAAGAGTCCTTGTATATTTACACCATGAAAGCAACTCTTATTGTTAGTGTTCTTATGCAGTAGGTGTTTCATCTGAAACAAAGAAAATCAAAGTGGCAAGTATTAAACATTGTTCTTCCACTTCTTTAAACATGTCAATATTTTCTTGTTTTGAGGATGTTGATGAAAGATTCCAACTTGCACTACAAGCTCTTCACCAGCTCTGCTCCTACAACCACCATCTCGGATACTCCAAAAAATAGAATACGAATATCCTACATTTTAAGCTTGCTCCACTACTTGATTCCTTTATTAAGGTCCATCGGATGGAAGATTTACTTTGATTATACGTCTTTGTCTCAAAATTTCACAAGCCTCTGTCAATACAAATCTATTGTAATTTAATCATACACATTCCATTAGCGATACATTTAAGTTTCACTACCAACTCATTAGGCCCGTGCATAGCACAGAAAATTTTCCACTCGTATATATACGTGTGTCATGTATTTCTAAAAACTACAGCTCATCACTCAGGTTGTAAGTCTCTGGCAGATAGATATCCTTAGGTAAAATGAGCATAAGTTTTACTCAAATATTATATAATGAACGGTCAGTGGTGTTGAAAAAAGGACTTGAAGACCTTTCATTTGGTAAGTCTTAAGCTACAAAACTCTTTATATGCAAGGAGTTATACTCGTTTGAATTTGACCATAGAAAATTTTACAGAAGAATTCAATCGGTAAGGAATCTTTCAACATGACCCTGAGCTAAGAGCAATTTATGGTGTTAATTCATGTCTAAATCATTTCTCATACTATAAAATCACTATACTTGATTCTAAATATTCTTGAAGTATTGTTCTAGTCTTAGCTTGGATTTTTGGGGTGTTACAACAAGCTAAAAATACTCTCAAGTGTAAGTTTCATCCAAAAATCATCTAAAACCTAAGAAAAGAAAATTTATATCTATTTATAGTCATAGGTTATTTGTTACATAATGGGTCCAAAAGATCCAATATAAAAAAGCGGCCCATTTGTCATTTGTATCAGTGTGCCTCCTGGGCCCCAAGTTCTTATTCAAACATGATGTTGCTCAATGGGCTCACGGATTATATGATCGAATATAGATCCTCTCATGCACAAAATTATTATCCAAACACGTACTTTCTTCCCTATGGTAATTAAGTCTTAAATTCTTAGGTGTTGTCCATGAAGCATAATCTCAAAAGATTAAAACTGATTTGGTTTGAATCATTTATGATATTAACTTTTAAAACTTATGAAACATATCTTACAATTATACAAGGTTATGCTCAAATATACAAATAACATACACAAAATAATATAGACATTATATATCCATGCATATTGATGTAATGACCCTGATAGTAAAATTTAGGAATTTTGGTGTTTTGACCATTCTACCATTTTTTGTAGTTTCTATATACTGATTTTGGAGTATGGGGTGGTTGGAAAATATCCCAAGTACTTAGGGAAGGTTTTGGAGAGTTTGATGTTATTTTGAGACATTAAGAGACAATAGGTCTAGATCCAAAATGTCAAATTTGGGTTAGTAACGGAGTTGGTTCAATTTCGAGAACTTTATATCTCATTTCAATCCTTCATTTGGAAAATAGTAAAATGGGCCATAGAGTTTAATTTGGTAAAAATAATTTTTCTTCAAAAGTATGACATCTCCATTGAGTCTAGACTGACGAAATTAGCCTAGTAGCATTATTGAGTTATTTTTGTTTGGTCCCGAATGAGTCTCGAGGGTCAGTTCAGAAAATTTCAACCTTTGAATTTTGTTGATGTTGCAGTTGTTGGTGCATTACCCTTCCCCTTTGCGTTTTCAACATCCTCTATTATGTTCACAAAGCAGTGTTTCCTATCTTTTCACATTTTTAATGACCACGTCACATTTGCAAAGAGTAATTTTCCCCTTCCTCGATCGCAAAAGTGGGTTTCACGATCGCGATGAGTAACTAGTGAATCAGGTCCATTTCTTCATCCTGTTCGCAATAACTTATCTATGATCACAGGGTTTAAGTTGGGTGACCTTTGCATTCGTGGCCTAGGATCCACATTTGTAAAGTTCATTTCTTAGCTGGACAAAATTTAATCCCCATCTCGACCCAAGATTTTATTTTCACCATATTTCACCTTTGAGAGCTCAGTCTATGACAATTTCAAAGGGGGTTTTAATGATTTCTTCTGAGGATAAGTTCCCCAATCCTTTTTCCATCATTTTCCAATGATTTAATCTCCACACAACATCAAATTCATGACTTTAAATATGTTTTGAAGGGTTTACTCGATAAAGTATAAATTAGTTTTCCTTCGATTTGAGGCTCAATTTCTACTCCTTTTTGTTTGGGCTTTTAACTTTAGACTCCTTTTGATATCAAAAATATTATTCTTAAATAGAATTTTAGTTTTACCCCTTTTGTTTCCGGACTCATTTTTCAAATTCATTTTGGACCCATCTTATATAGGGTCAATATGGATATCATTAGCTTTATTTTAACTTATAGATGACATATTTAATTAGGTTAGATGCATATGGTGTTGATTCGAGACAGTCGGGCTTCCGACTAAGGTTTTGGATCGTGCGCGGGCTTGCAGATCTTTATTTAAGGCAATTGAGATGTACCTTAACTTTTTTCAAATTGTGTATGCATTATATGCTTGTTATTTGTATGTTGTGATCTTTTTAGTATTGGGGATCCCGCTTAGGTGAACTAGCGAACACCTCCATGGGTATCGGAGTCTTTGATGGATTGTAGTTAGATTATTATCTTGATTAGTTAGTATTATTACTCATTATATTTACTTAGAGTAAATGTAGATAGACACCCTAGTGATTTTCGAATAACTTCTATTAGATAGCCTATTTTAGAGCTTGAAAGCTTGTTAGCAGACCTTATTGTGATGATTGTGGTTCAGTTCCTTGTTAGGGGTAATTATGTTCTTATCATTATTATTAATGAAATGATTGATCCTTTAGAGAATACCTAAAGTATGAATAGACTTGTAATAGTTGATGAGACTTAATGGATGGACCAAACTAGGTTTAGGTAGTTTTGCAATATATTTTTATTGGGTTGTTATTTATTTCGTGTTTCCCATGTTGGGCTTATATGAATATATTTATGGATTTGAGTAAGTATTTGCGATCGTGTGTCTAAGTGAGAGATTATATGCATATTGCTTGTTCATTTGAGAGGTTATACTATTGTAATGACTGAGTAGGGGTTTGACTTAATGTTATTGGTCACATTTGTGCATTAAATGCCTCAGCTATTATTATGTTGCTTGAGTGGGGGCTTGACTTGTCATCATAGGCCTTATCTGGACATTAAAATGCTTTATATATCATTGTGTTGCCCGAGTGGGGGTTTGACTTAACATTGTAAGCCTTATTTGATCATTTAATTGCATTATCTTTATAGTGATTCACGAGTGAGGGGTTCAAGATTATAATATTGATGACTACAAGACTATTTATTCTGGTGGTATCAAGTGAAAACTGAAAACATGAATTATTGATACGTTGAGTTGATTTTGAGCTCACTTATACATGTATTTGGTGGATTTTGATCTTCATACTGATTGGTTATGAGAACTATATCCTCATATTAGGGGTGTACAGATCAAATCGTTAAGTCAAACCGAACCGACGAATCAAACCAAATCGAGAAGAAAAATCAACTTATGGTTTGGTTTGAGTGTCTTGGTGTTGGAAAAAAAAAACAATCATTCTTGATTTGATTTGGTATTAGCATAAATAAATCAAACCGAACCCAAAGCAAACCAACATAATACATTTATAATTTAAATTTTTTATACGTAAAAAATATTACTTATAATCTACTTTCTAATTACTTTTATTACTTTTTATATTCAATATATATATATATATATATATATATATATATATATATATATATATATATATATATATATTCTTGGGCTTTTAATTGTAATATTTGTCCATTAGTAACAAATTAATACAAAGCCCAATAGTAATATAAAATCCTACAACTCTTCAATAGCTTCAGTTTACATTTTACTTTCTAAGTTTCTAGAAAGTTCATTATTCCCGCATCTTACTTTTCTCATTCTCCTCATTCATCAAGTTGTGATTTAGGTTTGTTTCTCTTCTTTCTCTTTTTTTTTATAGAATTATGTTGTAGTTAATTATTTTATGGAGTTAAGCTTATAATAAGTTGTCTCCAATTCTTCATATTTTATTTTCACAATGTTAGAATCTGCAATTTTTTTTAATTTTTTTAATTCTTTTTAATTTCGTAGACTTCATTTAGTTTCTGATTGATGTTTCCTTTATGATGTTTTGTTTCTTTGTTCTTTAGGATTTATTGTTGCTACTACAACACGCCTTAAATTATATTGTTCACAATCTTAGATGGAGACTACTGCTGGAATAGATGTAGAAATGATGGTCGACAATTCTCTGACTCTATCAGTACCTCAAAAGAGAGGTAAAAGCACTCCTTCTCTGCACACTCCTAAAAAGAAACGTCATAGATTTGGGATCACTTTAGTAAATTTATCACTAAAGAAGGTAAATGTCGAGCAAAATGCAAATATTGTGTCACACTCTTTGCTACCGAGACATAAAAAATGAAACTTCTACATTATAGTCACATTTAAATAAAAAATGTCTTAAATCTCCCTTTAGAGTTATTGATAGAAGACAGTCAACTTTGAAATCCGTACCTATTAAAGTAGGGGGGGTAAGAAAATGGAACAAGTTCTATTAAAAAGTGGTGTGTAATGTGGATGATATGAAGAGGGCCATTGTTGAATTTGTCATTATCGATGAGCAACCATTTAAGGTTGTTAAAGGGGAACGTTTTAAAAAATTGATGAACAAAGCTTTACCTAATTTTTATTTAACTTCACATGTAACTGTGGCTAGACATTGTTTGAAGATTTATCAAGAAGAGAAAGAAAAGCATAAGAAACTAGTCAGGAACCAACGTATATGTATTGCTAGTGATACATAGACTTCACTTCAAAATTTGACTTATATGGTTGTCACTGCACATTGGATTGATAATGAATGAAACTTACAGAAGAAGATTCTTAATTTTTCTCAAATACCGGATCACAAGGGTGAGACTATAGCTAAAGGTATTGAGGAATGTTTGTTAGATTGGGGAATCAAAAACTTGTTTATAATGACTTTGGATAATACAACTGCCAATGATACTGCCATTATGCATTTGAAGGCATGTATTAATGATTGGAAAGGGGTGATTTTATGAAATGCGTTTTTACATATTAAATGTAATGCTCATATTTTGAATATCATTGTAAAAAAAGGTTTAGATAAACCAATTGAGCCCTTTTCACGTATAAGAAATGCAGTGAAATGAAGTCTTCTGCTTCTAGGTTTGCCTATTTAAAGTCATATGTTGAGAAGGTAAATATAGACATTCATGGTCTTTTAAGTCTTGATATAGAAACTACGTGGAATTCTACATACACAATGCTAGATACTATCGTGAATTTTGAAAAGGCCTTTGCAAGAATGTATATGGATGATCATAACTACCGAACGTATTATCTTCAAAGTGGATTGAAAAGAGATCCGACTACAATTGATTGGCATAATATGAGGGCTTTTATAAAGTTTCTGAACACTTTCTAGCTGTCTTCTTTGAAATTTTCAGGGAGCTTATATGTTACTTCGAACTTATTCTTTCATGAAATTTTTAATGTCCGAGTTATATTGTTAAGTATTTTTATAATTAAGGTCCTATTTTGATTGACATGGATGGAAAGATGAAACTTAAGTTTGATAAATATTGGGAGAAGTATGATAAACCAAAGAATTGAACATCTTATTGTGTTGGACTCTAGGTATAAGATGAAATATGTGAACTTTGTTCTTAGAAAATCATATGGTGTTTTGCTGGGAAAAAGTAAAGGAAAATCAAGTAGAAGGAATCTAGAAACACTTGTATGCTCACTATAATGATTCTCCTACTGGAAGTTCTACTGATAATATTGGAGGTGACACTAACTTGATGGGTGAAAATGATATATTGCAATCTCAATAGGAGAAACATTTAGAACAAGAGGAAAACATTGAAAAAAAAATATGAAGTTGATCAGTATTTATTGGACAATGTTGAAAAGCCAAAGTATTTCAGTATCTTGGCTTAGTGGAAAGCTTCATCGGGTAGATATCCAGTTGTTTCAAAAATAGCAAGGGATGTTCTATCTATTCTTGTATCTACCATTGCATCCAAATCAGCTTTCAGTACTGGTGGTCATATTCTTGATTCTTATCAGAGTTCTTTATCACCAAAAATGATACTAGTTCTTATTTGCACTCAATAATGGATATGATCACCTTCTAAAGAGTGAAAGGTTCAAGATTACTTGTAAGAAGTTAAGAAAATTGAGCAAATTGAAAAAAGGTATTTTACAAATATAATTCTTAATTTCATATTTTCCTTGTCTTTTCCTTTTTTTCCACTGTAGGTCTCATGGTCATGTATGTAGGGGATTTGGGTTGTAGATGTCAAAAGAGTTTTAAAATGAGGTGTAGGTGACACAAGTCTTAATTATTAGGTGGAGTTGACAATTACTTTATTATGGATTAAGAAAGTTGGAGAAGTTTGATAATAACCCAGAAGTTTTTAAATTTACACTTTGATCCAAATGTTAGTTAATATAACAGAAAATGAAGGGAAAAAAGTGTGTTTCTCTCTCTTCTCATCCATTGTTGTTTTCTCTCTTTATAATTATTGTTGTTTATTGTTGTTGTTGCTGCTTTATTTATCATCTTCTGCTTCATTGTCATCATCTTCTACTTCATTATCATCTTCATCTTCTTCTTGTCGACCATTGTGGTTGTTGTTACCGCTACTGTTGCTATTTTATCAATTTCTTAGGTCAAATTTTTTTTTGAACATCACCACTTTTCACATTGACATTACTTCATAGGAGACCTTGGTAAGTCAAATTATGATTTTTAGTTGAATTTGTCATCTGGGTTACAAAGTTACTGTTGTTTTTTCCATAATGGATAGAAGCTGATCATGAATCCAACATAAATGCCCACAATTTAAATAGATCACTCATCTGGTGCATCAGATGAGTAATCATTGCATCAGACTGATTGTCTGTTATATCAGACTGATTGTCGGTTGCATCAGATTGATTAATCTATTTGGAACAACACAAATCAGCCCCTTCCACAAACCTAACAGACAACCAATATGTTTTGCTATTGCTACTGGATTCCAACTTATTTATTACGTCCAATTGTTGACATGTTTGTTGAGAATATAATAGACAGAATGAAAATTAAATACTCCCCCCGTCTTAAATTATCCATCCCAAATTTTCTAATTTGATTTTTCATTTTACTTGTCTTATTTTATTAATCAAGAAGAGATAAAAAAATTCCATGTTTTACCCTTTGCATTAATCACTTTTTCTTCAAATTAAAATGTAAACATCATTTAATAGGGGTATTATGGTAAACTAGGCATGTTGCTAATTATTTTTCTTAATCAATGTGCCATCTCAATTTGGGTCGGGTAGGGTAATTTGAAATAGAGGGAGTTATCTATTGAAATAGACTAGTTATCTGTTGCAGCATATGAGTAATCTGCTTAGAACAACATAAATCAGCCCCTGCCACAAATCCAACAGATAAATCTTAAATCTTGGTATTGCTACTCGATTTAAAATTACTCCTTACGTCCAATCGTCGACGTGTTTGTTGAGAAGATAATAGACAAAATGAAAAATAAATATGAATTTAAACGGTCAAATTTGATCAAACATAATTTTTTATTAAACTAAAACAAATAAAAATACATATACAGACTTATAAAGAAAGAAAAAACAAAATAATCAAATTATTATTAATAGATTCTTCATCATTATTATTATTATCGACAGTCGCATCTTCGACAGGCAGCAGAAGCGCCCTTCTTATCCTATGGATCTTCCGCAATATCCTTAGTCTGACAGAAGCCAACTCCCGTTGTATATCATGTACCTACCTCTGCATTTCTCGTATGTCGTCTCGTAAAATAGTGACATCCCACACTGGATCACCCATATCTAGAACACGCATAAATTGATAAAAAATGCAAAAACAAAAGTAAAGGAAAGAATCCGAAAGTAATATAACGTAAATTTAAACAAAAAGCAAGAAAAAAATTACCAGAGACAGGGAAAAACAATCAAGTTCTTGAAGAAAAAGTAGTTGAAGGTTTAATATGAAAGACAAAAGCAAGAAATAAATAGATATGTGTAGTAGAATGAACGAGTAAGGAGGGACCTATTTATAGACGATTGAATTTGAACAAGTTAGAAAAAAAGGAACGACTGTTCACCTCCATTTATTGATACTGGTGACTTTTTTATCACTGTGGAAAGCTGTGACTTGATAAAATTCATTTCAGTAACCATTTTTTTGAGTTGTGGCAACAAATTATATATATGTTGCATCAGATAACCCATCTGTGACAACAGATATAAAATTTGTTGCAACAAATTTACGATCTGTTGCAACAGATAATATATCTGTTGCAACATATATCTTTTTAATAATCATTATATGTTTATCTTTAATCCAAATTTGATAACTTGTTTATTATATAAATTAAAAAAATAGATTCAAAAATAAAAAGGCGCGACTGTTCACCTCTATTTATTAATACTAGTTACTTTTTGATTATTGTGGAAAGTTGTGACTTGATAAGTTATTTTCAGTAATCATTTTTTGGACTTATGGCAACATATTATATATCTGTTGCATCAGATAACCCATCTATGATAACAGATATACCATTGGTTACAACAAATCTATGATCTGTTGCAATAGATAATATATTTTGTTGCAACATATATATTTTTAATAATCACATATCTTTATCTTTAATCCAAATTTAGTGACTTTTTTATTATTATATAAATTAAAAAAATAGATTCAAAAACAAAAAGGTACGACTGTTCACCTCCATTAATTAATACTGGTGACTTTTTTATTACAGTGAAAATTGTGAGTTGATAAGTTCTTTTGAGTAACCATTTTTTTGAGTTGCAACAGATATACCATTTCTTGCAACAAATCTACAATCTGTTGCATTAGATAATATATTTGTTGCACATATAAGCTATCTTTTTAAATAATCAACATATCTTTAATCCAAAGTTTGGTGACTTTTATTATATAAATTAAAAAAAAAGATTTAAAAACAAATATGACGAAGAGTCATGATCAGTTATTAAAATTAAATAATCGTTCTATTACGGTTATAAATTGTACTTATCATTTATTTCCTTATTATTTATTTACGAACTATTTTTTATACTAAATAATCGAAAAGTCATGTCTTTTCACCCCCTCAATAACAATAATCTTTTTTTATTAATAACCGTCTGTTGCAACATGTAATCAATCTGTCGCATCAGATTAACCTCTGTCGACATGTTAAGAATAAGGAATAAGCAAGAATGATAATTAAATACTAAATAAGAATTAAAAATTTAAGGTCGACCACCAAACATAGATTTTTGAATCCCTTGAGTAGATCCGATATACAAAAGGAGAAAACTACATAAATACGCTAAAAGAAGAAAAAGCATAACTTAATTATTATTACTACTATTATTATTATCATTACTATTATTATTATTACTATTAGTATTTTCAACTGGATAATTTTCATCCGGCAAAAGCAGGGCCCTCCTTAGCCTTGCTCCGAAGTCGGCCAAATTCCTCTGGAATTCATCAAACTGCCTTTGAAGTTCCTACAAAGACTCGATATAAATCTTCTTGTACGAATCTGGATCATCCATATTTGTATTGAAAGTGTAGTAGAATGAACGAGTGAGAGGAGGCCGGAGGGACCTATTTATAAAGTGATTCAATTGGAAGGGATGACTAAGCCAAACAAAAGGCCATGACTGTTCATATCCCTTAATCAAATAAAACTGGTGACTTTTCGAATATGTAAATTAAAAAAAATATGTAAATTAAAAAAAAAACAGATCTAAATACAGCATTTTATCATTTTATTATATTTCAAAATAAAAGAAAATTTCTTTAAAATAAATCTAACAGATGGGTAACCTTTTGGAAAATATATTCCATCTGTCAGATAACTTACAACATATTGACAATCTGTTGCAACATATGGATATATCAATTTTCTTTTCCAACATATTGACAATCTGTTTATTCAATTTATCCATAGTGGGCTAGGAAGAATAAGGTGTGTACAGATGGATCCACTATCATATGTTTGTAAGTTAAGAAGTATTACTGATAAGGTCAACAGGACAACACACACAAAGTATAATATTTTTGTGAATACAGTTTTTAACCAATTAGGCACTTATCATTCAAACAAGATCCTGCATTGTACAGTTAAGTTGGATGGGTTTGAATTGATAAGATTGATGGCCTCATGAAGGTGGTGTAGATACCTTATTATGAATTACTGACGGTTGTTGCTCGTGTTTATGCGTATCAAGTTTTGAGAAGGGATCAATATTTGGTGTCATTGCAGACAACCAATAGCGATTAGACTTAACTTTAAATGTGCATTGGAATTTGAGAACACCTTTGAAGCCTCGCACTGCATCAAACAAGAGCGAAAAATAATAGAAATTCCTCTAGCCCAAATTTATATGGAAGGGTTGATCAAGAATATGATTATACGATAAAAGGAGCTGAAAGAGAATGCTTGCGAGAGAAAGGGGATTGATGAAAGACTATATCATCTGAGAGATAATTGAAGAAGAGACATAGGGTAGAAAGTAACTTCTAGCAAATTTGGCCAATGGAATTATCTTAAAACATGAGAAATCTGAATCAAGAGCAAATATGAAAGTGTATCTGGTAATGTAAATTCGTTTGTTGTCTCTCTAAAAGAAAAATAATGCAGATGAACACTTTGCTAGGGAGCTGCGACTAGGTAGCATGGTCGGGATTATCACCTAGATAGAAAATAGCAGAAGACCAAGAAAGCATCCTTAAGGGCATCGAGGGTTGAAATGATGTACAGTAAGTCTAGAAAACTTATGCCAACAACAACTTTAGTTAAAGTAAGAAATTTAAGAGAAGGAAGCACTTTCTGAATTTTAAATTACATCTCATGCCTTCTTGTTTGTGAATCTGATCAGGTCCACTGCTGTTGACCTGATTTGAACCACAAACGTGATTAAAATGAATATTGAGTGTCACTACTTCCATAGCAATATGGTTATAATTGATTGTGTTTTCTAGCCTTAGCATGGTTTCAACATTCCTTGGAGAAGATCAGAGGCTTGCTGTAGTATGTGAATCTCGATAATTATCAAGTTTCCCTCCAGCTTTCTATTCTGTGTTCATGCTTATTGTTGCCGTCTTCAAAGATGGTCAAGCGTTTCTTATCTCTTGTGAGCTCGATAAGAAACCCCACCTTCAAAGTTTTAGCATTTTAGAAGTCCTTCAGAACACTTTCTTCAGAAGCCTTAAAGGATACATGGAGGGTAGTTGTGTATATTTTTAGGTTAAAATATGTTGATGAACAGTGAAGATATTGTCCCAACAGTTAAATAACTTACTTTTATCAAGCGTTGCTCAACCACCCTTCAAGAGATTTGTTAAATTAATAAGCAAAGAGTTAGTAACGTTTTATCTAAACTGACTCTACCAAGACTATCAAATTTTATGTAACTCAAAGCTCAATACCCTATCAAAAAACTTTGCACGAGTTGGTGGAAAAATCAAACGAGCTCAATCTCTCAACCTTTCTGTTGATCGCTCTTCTCCAATTATTGATGAAAAGATATCCGCCATCTAAAAGTCTACACCATCAGCAGAAATACATGCCATAGTAAAAGTCTTCAGAAGGGATGACTAGTAATCTCTCAAAACAAAGTGATATTGAGAGACTATTAGTCATGCCTTTTAAGGACTTTCGGTATGGCAAAAATCTCTGCTGATGACAAGATATCCGCTATGCAAAAGTATATACCGTCAGTAGAAATGTTTTGCCACAGCGAAAGCGTAATGCCCCGAGTTTGGTACCTTAGACACTACAAGGTTCTAACAATCCTGAAGGACCACTAGCTAACCCATGGCTGATATCTATAACTGAGTACTGGAAAATAGTAATATTTGAGTAATAGTATAACTGAAAGAAATGTGGAAATCTGGCGGAAAACTTTCCATAATGTTCAAACACTAAACAATACTGAATAAAACAACATCTGAACAAAGTATGATAATACCAAGACTGAAATAACTGTCTGAACATGCTATAGTCCGAAAGCCTCTAAATTGTTTGAATAAGGAGTTGATGGGACATGTCCCCAACTAACTCCATCTACTGAAAATGACTAAGTACTGAAATACTGAAAAAATAAAATTATCATGTCCTCAAAATATGAGAACTCACCACTGAATCTGACTGCTGATATCTAAGCTGCTAAATATGATCAACAACCTGAGCGTCTGAATCTATGGTATAAAATACCATAGCGCAAAATAAAAGCATGTGTCAGTATGTGTGAATATACTGGTATGCAAAGTGAGGTAAGGATGAATGCAAGGGTTCATATATATGAACAAAACTGAATGAATAACATAAATATAACTATGTGAGGATACATGCATGAATACATAACTATAATTGAAATCATAAGGATTCTGAATAATGAGTTTAATGATAACATGGATTACAAATAACTAATATACTTGATAACTGGGTGACTATGTCTGACAGTCCTAATTCTAATGGAACTAGATGAGTTTCATACTAAGCTGAGTGACTGTATCTAATAGTCCTAAAATCTATAAAACTATCTGAGTTCCTTTCTAAAGACTGAGACTGAGATTTTGGGAGGTAGTCATCTAACCGACATGCCCCAAATAAGATATTATAACTGAGTTGGGGTCCAATCTGTAACCCTAATTAGAAGGGTTTCAATACTTCACCACTGGTAAGGACAAGCTATGAGTAACCCTCATCTGTCAGGTACTTTAACGAGAATGGTGAGACCCTCATCTGATAGGTTAAGGCACCTCAAAAACCCTTATTTGATAGGTTTTGATGTCTCAACCTATGCTGGCTACGTAGTTCTAGAACACAAGGACTGCTTCTCGGAATCACACCCTCTTCTGGCAGGTGAGTTCCCATCCTTGGGTTCACTCGGTGCTGAATCCTACTCCTATCTGAATAGATACTGAACTGATTATACTGGACTGAACTGGACCGAGTTCACTAAGTTTCGTTGACTGACCGAATATTGCTGAATTCTGATAACTAACTGATGCTACTAAGGACTGAACTGAATACTACTGAGTTTTCCTGAGTTCTGAGATTGACTAAATTCTACTGATCATGGATTAACTGAGATTATCTTGAAAACTAACACGGGCTCTAGGCACACAACTAAATTTTTGGGTATTAAATACCCCCAGGACTCGATAGCATGAAAATAAATGAGACATGACGCTAATTGAACACATGACCATAGTCAACAATTCCTAATACTATCATTGAGGGATTTCATGAAGCATTCGCAAGTCATAAGCTTACACATGAATGGGAATACATGCTAACATAATATAATTTCACAAATCCATACTTATGAGCATTCCACCAAATCATTACAAGACATATCTTTAGCATGGGAGTCATTTTGAACATGTGGGTACATCATAAGTTCATCATATAGCTCACAAATAGGTCATAATTCACAATTTTTATTCACTTAGGCATTTTAACAAATACATGGAAGTCATAACCTTTTAAAGGGCATGAAGCAACAACTAATACATCATGGCTATATCAAGCACTTCAAATTTAAGGATTTCAATCCACATACTAACATAAAGTCATGAGAATTCAATAAAGATTCAATCTTGGAAATCATATCACAACATAAACATGTGTACAATCAAACCCACAGCATGGAATTCAAAATTCATATTTTGAAAAGGGTTTCTTGAGCTCCAAGGGTTAAAGGAACCCTTGGATGAACACTTTACATACCTTAGTAGATAATTTCTTGAAGGTTAATGGAGGAATTTTTGATTTCTTGATTTGAAATTAATATCCTAGGGTTTTTGGTTCTTGAGCAATTATGAAATAATGAATGTATTTTGACAAAAAAGGGCTAAATTTTGTGTTATGAGGGCTGAATTTTGGGGGAAAATAACCTAATTACCCTTAAGGATGTGGTCATTTAATGGCTGAAACTGGGCACTAAAGCATTTGGTGACGCGGCACGTCGATGATACTCGACGCATCGTGCCATGATTGCGCCGTGTCTCAGTACTTTTTACTGGCAATCTAGAACAATATTAACCAATGCGATGGGCAATGCGGAGCACCATGATTGCATTGGTCCACTATTTTGGGACTCTAAACATGGTCTAAACGAGGTCCAAAAAATTCAAAACTTGTCCGAGAACACGTATAACCTTCCTGGTCCTAAATTAACAAAATATAGACCCTTAAAGTATATTAAGGTCGTGAAATGAGATTTCCAACTTTTGAAGGCTAAAAATAAACTAAGCCGGAAAACTTAGCTAGAATTTTCCAAGTCTGGGACCCTTTGACAAGCTTAAAGGACTGAATTAAGCTTAGAAGTTTTGTGGGGTCTTACAAATATGTCCCCCTTGTGAACATTCGTCCTCAAATAATACTGACTGGGATGGGAGAAATGATAAGCTGATGTACATACTGAACATGAACAACTGAAACATGATAACATGACTGACATTACTGATTTACTGAGATTCATACTGAGAATGCATATCTGATGCATGATTCCATGACTGAGTTGATACATGAATGCATGACAGGGAGTACTGATAAGCTGATCATGCATATTTGATACATGAATACATGACTGAACTGACACGTGAACATTCGACTGAACATGTAATGGTAAAGGATGCCAAGTTTGAAATGGAAAACTGAGCATGAAACTGAATACCAAGTTTGTAATAGAAATCTAAACATGAAATGGAATAAGCTTAAGAAAATCCATTACCTTGGGTTGAGTCTGAATTAGCGGAGAAGAGGTGAGGATACTTGGTCCGCATGTCTGCTTCTGCTTCCTAAGTAGCTCCCTCAACGGACTGATTCTGCCAAAGGATATTGACTAGAGGAACTTCTTTGTTCCTCATTCTACGAGTTTGATAATCAAGGATTTTGACTGGAATTTCTTCGTAAGAGAGAGTATTCTGAATACCTACGCCCTCAATAGGGACTACAACTGTTGGGTCACCTATGCACTTCTTAAGAAAGGAGACATAGAACACTAGATGCACTGAAGCTAAATCAAAAGGCACATTGAGCTCATTAGCTACTTTGCCAAAATGACTAAGAATTTTGAAGGGACCGACATATCAGGGACTGAGCTTTCCCTTCTTACCGAACATCTTCACTCCCTTCATGGGAGAGATTTTCAGGTACACATAATCACCAATCTTAAACTCGATATCCTTTCTGGGCACATCTGTGTATGATTTCTATCAGCTTTGAGCTATCTTGAGCCTCTCTTTGATTAGCTAAACTTTATCTAAGGTATCAATTTCAAGTCAGGCCCTACCATTGCTGCCTCACCGACTTCAAACCAATCGACTGAAGATCTGCAGCTCCTACCATAGAAAACTTAAAATGGAGCCATTTGAATATTGGAATGATAACTTTCGTTGTATTCAAACCTAATCAAAGGCAAGTGGTCATCCCAATTACCCTTAAAGTCAATTGTAAATGCTCACAGCATATCTTCTAAAGTTTGGATAGTTCTTTTTGCTTAACCATTGATATGAGGATGAAAGGTTGTACTGAGGTGAACTCGGGTACTAAAAACCTTTTAGAATGCTTTCCAAAAATAAGAGGTGAACTGGGTACCTCTATCTGAGATAATAGACAATGGAACACTGTGCAATCTTACCAACTCTCTGATGTAGAGTTTGGCGTAATCCTTTATCGAATAAAAGGTATAGACTGAAAGGAAATGAGCTGATTTGGTCATTCTATCTACAATGACCTAGACTGAGTTATGCTGCCGACGAGTATGAGGCCAACCCATCACAAAGTCTATGTTCATTTCTTCCCACTTCCAAGTATAAATACTAAAATCTTAGATAGACCCACTAGGCTTTTGATACTCAATCTGAACTCACTAATATGTTAAGCACTTAGCCACAAACTCTGCAATATATCTCTTCATCCCACTCCACCAATAGATCTCCCATAAATCATGGTACATCTTAGTGGCCCTTGGATGAATAGAGTAACGTGCACCACACACTTCTGCAAGAATTCACTTCGTTAAGTCATCAAAACCTGGCATACACAAATGACCCTGACAACGCAAAACACCATTTCCCCCTTGGGATAAAACCTCTACCTTGTGATATTTGATTACCTCTTTCATCTTGACTAAACTGGGATCTCTATCCTACTTTTCCTTTACCTCAAAAACTAGAGATAATTCTGAACTATTCTGAATCCACACACTACCTTCTGCTGCGACTAAGAGGACACCTAGCTGGGCTAACTGATGAACTTCTTGGGCTAACCTCTTCTTACTATCCTCAACATGAGGAACACTACCTATAAACAGTCTACTAAGAGCATCAGCCACTACATTGCCCTTGCCCAGATGATAAAGGACACTCATGTCATAATCATTTAAGAGCTTTAACCACCTTCTCTGATAGAGATTAACATATTTCTAAGAGAATATATACTGGAGGCTTTTTTGATCTGTGAACAAATCTACATGCACCCTATCCAAGTAGTGCCTCCAAATTTTTAAGGAAAACACTACTGTTACTAACTTAAGATCATGAGTCAGAGAATTTTTCTCATGGAGCTTAGGCTGTCTAGAGTGTAGGCTATGACCTTACTATGCTACATGAGGACATAACCTAAACCTACCCTGGATGCATCACAATACACGACATACCTATCTGGATTATCTGGAAGAATCAAAACTAGAGTTGAGGTGAGTTGAGTCTTCAAATCCTAAAAAATCTTCTTGTATGAATCTAACCACTAAAATTTGACTTTCTTCTGAGTCAATATGGACATAGGAGATGCAATAGACAAAAATTCCTCAATAAACCATCTGTAATAGCCAGCAAAACCAAAGAAACTCCTAATAGTTAATGGAGTGATGGGTCTAGGCGAGTTTCTCACTGCCTTGATATTTTAAAGATCAACTTTAATGCCATCATCAGAAATAATATGACCATAAAATGCTACTGACCTTAGCCAAAATTTTCACTTACTAAATTTGGCAAATAACTGATGATTTCTGAGAGTCTACAATACTATTCTGAGATGGTCTGATGATCATGCTCACTGCAGGAATACACAAGAATGTCATCTATGGAGACTATGACGAACATGTCCAAGTACTACTTGAACACATGGTTTATTAAGTTCATAAAAGTTGCTGGGGTATTGGTAAGACCAAATGACATGACTAAGAATTCAAAGTGACCACCCCAAGTATGGAAGGCTATTTTTGGAATATCACATTCTTTGACTCTGAGATAATGATAGCTTGATTTGAGGTATATCTTAGAGAAGTAAATGGCACCCTGAAGTTGGTCAAATAAGTCATCGATTCTGGGAAGTGGATACTTGTTCTTGACTGTGACCTTATTGAGCTGAGGATAGTCTATGCACATTTCACACGAATAGAACTGGTGCACCCTACAGAGACACATATGGTAAGATGAACCCCTTGTCTAGGAGATTCTTTAATTGTTCTTTTAATTCTTTGAGTACTACTGGTGCCACTCTATATAGCAGAATAGATATGGGTTGAATATCTGGGAGAAGGTCGATGCCGAAGTCTATTTCCATTTCGGGAGAAATTCTGGGAAGATTTTCTAGGAACACATCTGAATATTTATTCACTACTGGAACTGATTCAAGGTTGGGATTTTCAAAACTATAGTCCTTAACTCGAACAAGATGATAGACACATCCCTTGGATATCATTTTCCTTGCCCTTAGGTAGGAAACAAGCTGACCCTTGAAGGCTGAAGTATTACCCCTCCAATCTAGGATGGGTTCATTCAAAAACTAAAACTGGACAATTTTATTTCTGTAGTCGACTATGGAATAGAAGGAATGAAGCCAATACATGCTGAGAATGACATCAAAATCAGTCATCTCTAATTTGACTAAGTCTACTAAAGTGACTTTCTAGAATTCTATAATCGGATAGTTTTTTTATACCTACCGGGCTATGATAGTTTTACCCACTAGGGTAGAGACTGAGAAAGGCTCTTCTAGAATTTCAAGACTGACTCCAAAATCAACTACTATATAAGGAGTAACAAAATACAAGGAAGCTCCTGGATCTGTCAAATCATAAACATATATATGAAAGATCTGTAATGTACTAGTGACCATACCAGGAAAATTATCTTGGTTCTATCAGGATTAAAGAGCATAAAGTTTGTTTGGGCGTTGCCCACTAGTGGCACAGGAAGTGGCACCCTGGTGATTCGGGTGACCAGACTGAGCTGAGGAATGGTTGGGCTGACCCTGAGAACCTAACTGGGGACAATCTCTGACTCTGTAGCCTATCTTGCCACATCTAAAACAAAAATCACTGTCAGCTCTGCCAATACCCGGATGGTGCTTACCACAAGTCTGACAAAGAGGATGAGTTCAGGTACTGCTAACACTGCTCTGAGACTTAGAGCCTGGCACCCTATCTTTGTTACCATTCCTGAACATAGGAATTGGAGCACAGGCTGTGAAAGAAGCTAGAACTGAGAACTTTAGGAGAAACTAAGAATAATTCCCACCCCCTGACTTAGGCTGACAGAAATTGAATCTACCTATTCTGGCTCTCTTATTCTGCTTTTCTCTCTTCTTATTCTTCTGCTCCTCTATATGTTGAGAATGGATCATAAGCCTAGCCAAGTCCATCTCACTAATCAATATCATTATTCTGCACTCCTTGACCATACTTTCATTCACTCCAGACACAAACTTACTTATTTGGGATCTGCTATCTGCCACCACAAGAGAAGCATCTCTAGCTAGTTGAGTAAACTTAAGAAAATACTCTTTCACTGTCTTATTGCCCTGATTGAGGTTAATAAATTCTAATACCTTAGCTTCTCTCAGCTCTAGGGGAAAGAATCTATCTATAAAAGCGGTGGGAAACTCCTCCCAATCAATAGGCCCTGTATCTATAGCCCTATCTGTTTTCCACTGATTGAACCAAGTGTGATCCACGTCCTACAACTGATATGTAGTTAGCTCAATACTCTGGATAGCAGTCACTCCCATAATATTAGTAATCTTCTGCACCTGATCAAGATACTCCTGAGGGTCCTAATATGTCTTAGACCTAGAAAAAAAAGGATTTATTCAGGTGAAGTCCCAAATCCTAGCTGCAGCAGAATTGGCTACTAGATTGGCCAAAATAACAGTTGGACGTTCTTTCCGGGCAGCAACTGAATGAGCAAGATTAGTGAATACAGCTCTAAATTCTACATGGGAGACATGTTCACCTAAAGGATTAGGCTGATCGGGCTAAGGGGCTGGCTAATCTCCTGTTCCTCTTCCCTGAGTCCTCTTTGGAGGCATTTTTCTATAGATGGAAAAGAAAGAAGGATTAGACTGAGAGTTTAACTGAAGATCATTCTCACTCGCATGACATGAATATTGAAATAAGGGAAACTATTGCTAAAACATCTCATAGCCTCCTGAACATAAATATGGCGCACTATACATCCATGCACAAGACTGTACTAAATGCGGCTTCCAAACTTCCTAGGACTCTATTGAACCTTAGGCTCTGATACTAAGTTTGTAACGCCCTGAGTCTAAAACCACGGATGCTACACATCGCTAATAATCCCGAAGGACCACTAGCTAACCCATGATTGATATTTTTAACTGAGCACTGGATAATAGTAATATTATGGTAACAATATAACTAAAATAAAAGCAGAAAACTTTCCATAAGGTTCAAATACTAAACAAAACTGAATAAAACAATGTCTGAACAAGGTATGATAATACCAAGACTAAAATAACTGTCTGAATATACTATATTCTGAAAGCCTATAAACTGTCTGAATAAGGAGTTGATAGGACATGTACCCAACTAACTCCATCTACTAAAAATGACTAAGAACTAAAATACTATAAAAAAAATAATCATGTCCACAAAATATGAGGACTCACCACTGACTCTAACTACTGATATCTAAGATGCTAAGTGTAATCGGGAACTTGAGCGTCCGAACCTATGGTATAAAACACCATAGTGCAAAAGAAAAGTATGCGTCAGTACGTGTGAATGTATTGGTATGCAAAGTGAGGTAAGGCTGATTTCAAGGGTTCATATGCATGAACTAAACTGGTTGAATAACATGAACATGACTATGTAAGGATACATGCATGAATACATAATTGTAACTAAAATAATAAGGATTCTAAATATTGAGTTTACTAATAACATGGATTACTGATAATTGAAATACTTGATAACTGGGTGACTGTGTCTGACAGTCTTGATTCTAATGGAACTAGCTGAGTTCCGTACTAAGTTGAGTGACTGTAACTGACAGTCCAAAAATCTGCAGAGCTATCTCAGTTCTTTACTGAAGACTGAGACTATGGGAGGTAGTCATGTAATTGACATGCCCCAAATAAGATATTATAACTGAGTTGGGTCCAATCTGTAACCCCAATTAAAAGGGTGTCAATACGGCACTACTGGTAAGGATAAGCTATGAGTGACTCTCATCAGACAGGTACTCTAACTAGAATGTTGGGACCCTCATCTGACAGGTTAAGCCACCTAATCAACCCTTATCTGACAAGTTTTGATATCTTAACCTACGCTGGCAATGTAGTTCTAGAATGTAAGGACTGCTTCTACGAATCACACCCTCTGCTGACAGGTGAGTTCCCATCCTTGGGTTCACTCGGTGCTGAATCCTACTCCCATCTGAATAGACACTGAACTGAGTATATTGGACTGAACTGGACTGAGTTCACTGAGTTTTGTTGATTAATAGAATATTACTAAATTATGATAACTAACTGAGCTATTAAGGACTTAACTAAATACTACTGAGTTTTCTTGAGTTCTGAGATTGACTGAATTCTACTGATCGTGGCTTAACTGAGATTATCTTAAAACTAACACTGGCTCTAGGAACACAACTAAATGTTCAAGTATTGAATACCCCCAGGACTCGATAGAATGAAAATAAAAGAGACTTGGCACTACTTGATCACATGACCATAGTCAACAATTCATAATACTATCATTGAGGGATTTCATGAAGCATTCGCAAGTTATAAGCTTACACATGAATGGGAATACATGCTAACGTAATATAATTTCACAAATCCATACTTAAGAGCATTCCACTAAATCATTAAAAGACATAGGTTTAGCATGGGTGCCATTTTGAACATGTGGGTACATCATAAGTTCATCATATAGCTCACAAATAGGACATAATGCACAATTCTTATTCACTTAGGCATTTTAACAAACACATAGAAGTCATAACCTTTTCTAGGAAATGAATCAACAACTAATACATCATGGCTATATCAAGCACTTCAAATTTAAGGATTTCAATCCACATACTAACATAAAGTCATGAGAATTTAATAAAGATTCAATCTTGGAAATCATATCACAACATAAACATATGTACAATCAAACCCACAACATGAAATTCAAAATTCATATTTTGAAAAAGGTTTCTTGAACTCCAAGGGTGAAAGGGACCCTTGGATGAACATTTTATATACCTTAGTAGATAATTTCTTGAAGGTTAATGGAGGAATTCTTGAGTTCTTGATTTGAAATTAATCTCCTAGGGTTTCTTGTTCTTGAGCAATTGTGAAATAATGAATAAATTTAGCCAAAAGAGGGCTAAAATATGTGTTATGAGGGCTAGAGGTCGGGGGAAATGACCTAATTACCCTTAAGGACGTGGTCATTTAATGACTAAAATTGGGCACTAACGCATTTGGCAACGCGACGCGTCGATGGCATCGATGCAATACTCGACGTGTTGCACCGTGTCTCAGTACTTGTGACTGGTAACTTGGAACAATATTAACCAATGCGATGGGTTATGCGTCTCACCAAGATCACATTGTTCCATTATTTTGGGACTCCTAACGTGGTCTAAACAAGGTTCGAAAAATCTAAAACTTATCCGAAAACACCTATTGACCTTCCTGATCATGAATTAACAAAATATAGACCCTTACAGGACATTAAGGCTGAAAAATGAGATTTCCAACATTCGAAGGCTAAAAATAAACTAAGTCTGGAAACTTAGCTAGAATTTTCTAAGTCTAGGACCCCTTGACAAGCTTAAAGGACTGAATTAAGCTTTGAAATTTTATGAGAACTTACAGAAAGTCTTCAGAAAGCATGACTAGTAATATCTCAAGACAGAAAAATTGAAAATCCTCTGTCTTGGCCTATTGACTAATGTACAAAGGCCACAGGAGAACAACATGAGCTAAAAAAAGTGAGAGCATAAATCGAGGAGAAATAAGGTGCGTGTAGAGTTTATTTAGGACAAACTGCATTCAGTTTGTTCTTTCTATTTATGTTCTCACTTTTTTAGTTCTTGTTGCTCTTCTGTAGCCTTTGTACATTGCTCAATAGTGCAAGATAGAGGAGTTGCAATTTTTCTGTCTTGAGAGATTACAAGTCATGCCTTCTGAAGACTTTCGCTGTGGCAAAGCATTTTGGCTAACGGTGTAGACTTTTGCATGGCGAATATCTTGTCATCAGTAGAGATTCTTGCCAGAGCGAAATTATTTAGAAGGCATTCCTTAGTTTTGAGAGATTACTAGTCATTTCTTCTGAAGACTTTTGTTGTGGCTGATGTGTGAGTAGATACTAACATATTTGAGGCTTTTAACTAAGAATAATTGCAAAGTCTTAAGAAACTTTTGTCATTTTTGACTGTTTTATATTTGATTTTGCAGTGGAAGTCAAGAGGCAAGAGAACCAACAATGATGGAAGTAAAAGAGTTGAAATTTGAAGCAAATAGAAGAGAAGTGCGGCTGCCGACATTCCTGATAAGTCGTCAGCACTCTGATAGGTTATCACCTTTATCATTAGCCTTAAACAGAGAATAGGATTCAGTTGGAATAAATGATGACGATATGTGATAAGTCGTCAGCCTTGTGATAAGCCGTTAGAGTTGTCGTCATCCTTTGACAGAACATGGGAGTTGAGGTGGAGAAATAACGACATTGTCAAATATATCTTCATAGTTTAGATAAACGGTCAGGATTCACCGTCAGCCTTAAACATAAAGTGTCAAAATTGAAGAGTAGCTAACGAAATCCGTGATAAGTCGTCAGCCTCCTAATAAGGTGTCACGCATGTCGTCAACTAATCCGAGAAGGACGCTGAACTTTGTGATTTTGTTTCCATAATTAGGCTAAAGTATTTAAAGCATAGTTTAGGGTTTTCTAATGATGATTATTATTCTGAACCTATTTTTTGGAGCACACGTGTTTTGTTATTTTCTCTCTAGTTTCTTGGCTTGAACAAAACAATTAACTTTGAAGAGATTATCATCAATATTTTGGGATTTCTACTTTGATCTAATCTAAGAAACACCCGTTGCTATTCATCTTGCTGTAAGTTCATCTTTCAAATTATGAATTGAACTTGTTGTATCGATTATTACATTATGAATGGTTAAATCCCTTTAACCCAAATTATAGGATCTATGGGTTAGGTCTTGGTAAGTTGCTAAGTGTTCAAGATTCTAAAGGTAATAGGACTCCTTGATAATTCTGAGGTTTTAATTATTGTCTATTGGTTGCAAACGATGGATAGCACCTGCTTTGATTTGCTTGAGATAAGAAATCAACTATAGTAGGAAGTGAATTATTGATAGGGACTTGGAAGCTACCAACCTTCCGTTTAATAATTGACACTGTAATAAGGTTAATAAACCTGAGGTAAAGTCTGGTCAATGAATATAAATTCCCTAAGTCTGAGAGGATTAGGTAACTAAATGCTTAAGTAGGTCAAGAGACATTTAGGAATAACTTTGATAAAGACAATCTGTTGTTCCTACCTATCGTGAGAATCTTGAATTGACTAATAGCATCTATCAAGTACCAAAACCCATAGTGAACATAATTTTGGTTTTCCATGAACTCTTGATTACAAACACTAAAACTAAAGTGACCAACAATTATTTACTAAATTCTCATATCCTCCAATTTACTAGAAACTACTAACTATCAGTTGATTAACTCACATACAACTTAGATTCACACCATATTCCCTGTGGGGTTCGACCCCAACCTAGTTGGGTTATATATTGACAATGATTGCTTATATTTTCATTAAAGAGGTGTAGTTTGAGCATTATGAAAAATGGCACCGTTGCCGGGGAATACAGTTGTAAATTAAAGTTTGTGTGTATGCCAAGAACCAGAAGTTTCGGAGAACCATTATTACCATTTAATTCAGAACCGCAACGAATTGAAAGATTGGCATATCAGCAGGAGGCTGATAAGTTAGCTTCCTTAGCTAAAGCTCAGGTGAATATGCAGAATGTAAGAGGCGTGTAGAGCAAGTAATTGCACCAGTATATCGTATGCTAACAGGAACCATCCGTTCTGAGGAAGGCAACATTACCAGCTAGTACAGTATGACCTCAATAATGATGATGATAGAATGGATTGAGCAGGTGCAATGGGTGTAATTATTCCTCCACCATTGGCACCTGGGGCAAAATTCAACATTATGAGTACTATGATTCAACTCCTTAATCTGAAGGGGTTGTTTGGTGGCCTTCATAGGGATGACCCGAACTTGCATCTAGTGAACTTTGTCACCATATGTAAATCTTTTGATAACTGAGGAGTGGGTAAGAATGCTATCTATTTGAGATTGTTTCCGTTGTCTCTATCTGGAGAGGCAACATTGTGGCTTAATGAGTTGACACCCGATTCTATAACCAACTAGAGACAGTTAAAATGAGCTTTCATAAAACTTTTCTTTCCACCTTCCAGGAGGGTACAGCTGAGGGATAAGATCAGCAACTTTAAACAGCTCCCAACTGAAGCCTTGTATGAAACCTGGGAGATATTCAAAAAGAAGCTGACGCAATATCTGAACCACAATATGACAGACATACACTTGATGGAGACTTTGTACAGGGATCTTAACTCTGTAATAAAACCAATTGTAGATAATGTTGTTGATGGTTCTTTTGTTAATCTTATATTCCCAGAGGCTTCAGAAATGCTAGAGAGAATGATCAAATTAAGTCGGGCATGGCATACTAGAGACTTATGGTAGCAAGCTCCACTATTTCTATGGGTATGACTGTGGAACAATGTAGTAGATACAAGGAGCATGATCAAGAATGGCGCACCTAAAAATGCAGATGGACTTTCTAACCAAGCACTTGCTATCAAGAAAGATTGAGAAGGTGAAAGTTGTGGATCTCACGATAGAGTTGATGCTGATCCAGAAGAAGAGGTAAACTATGTTAATAATCAGGGGGTTTCCGAGGCAATAGCCAAGGGAATCAAGGTCGAAATTATTATGATAATCCTGGTTATAAAGATAGGAAGCAGGGAAATTGGAGGGGCAATAATGATAAGAGCGGGCTATATGTCCCTTCTAAAAATTGTGAGGCTGCTACAATAAGTTCTAAAAAGATGTCCATGGAGGACATGATGGCTAAATTGTTAAATAAAGTGGAGGATGCCAACTCAGGAGTGACTACCATGAATACCGATCTTTCATTTATTAGTCAGTTGGTAAACTCGCACTCTGCCTCGATCAAGTAGCTGGAACAGCAAATGAGCCAACTATCTACAGCGCTGAATCAGAGGAAGAATGGAACATTACCTAGTGATAGAGTCTAGAATCCACGAAATGATGGCTCATGTATGGAGATTACCACTAGAAGTGGTAAGATATTACCTGGCCTTTCTATGTGCAAAGATATAGTTTATGAGGTAGTTGATGATGAACCGGAAGAAGGTGGTCTTGTGGAGTCTGAGAAGTTGGATGGTTCTGATGATGCTCTAGAAAAAGGGAAAGAGAAGGAGAAGAAGGTAGTGGTGCAAACTCTCCCAAGACCACGACCTCCCTTTCCTCAATGATTTCAAAAAAAAAGTTGATGATACAAAGTTTAGCAAGTTCATGACGATGTTGAAGAAGTTAACAATAAATGTGCCTTTGGTGGAGGAACTTGAGCAAATGCCAGGATACACTAAGTTTATATAAGACCTTGTCACAAAGAAACGGAAGGTTAGCCATAAGCTGGAGAACAATCTCTATCATTGTGGTGCTATCTCCACAAGTACTTTAGTGTAAGAAAAGGTAGACTCGGGAGCATTTACCATCCCATGCATTATTGGGTCCTTGAATTTTACAAAAGCTCTATGCGATTTGGTAGCCAGTATAAATCTAATGCCACTTGTTGTGTATAAGAAGATGGGTTTGGGGGATCCTACCCTGACAAACATGTGGTTGGTGATGGCGGATAGGTCTGTAAAGCGGCCAGTGGGCTTATTACATGATGTATTGGTAAAGATGGCTGACTTTATACTGCTTACTAATTTTGTAGTCCTAGACTGTGAAGTGGACTTCGAAGTACCCATCATCCTTGGTAGAACTTTCCTTATAGCTAGGAGAGTGATAGTGGACATAGAGATGAATGAGCTGAAGTTTAGGATCAATGACAAAGAAGCAAGATTCAAAATACACTCATCCATGACCCAGCAAAAGGAGATGAGTTTTTGCTCAATCGTGGATGTATTCTATGAAGATGGTAAAGAGATATGAGCAAGTTGTCTTGACGAAGTCTGAGTAGTCAAGATAACCAAGTCATGCCGCGATATTAAATCAGGTGTTATTGGGAGGCAACCCAAAATTTTTATGTTCCAGCAAAGTGTTTATTTTTGTAGTTAGTTTCTAGTTCAAAGAAGGTGGAATCAAGGTATCCAGCTAAGTATTCCTGACGACATATTTGACGGGCTGTCATAATTGTTATAAGCCATCAGATTCATCATCAGAGAAATCAAAACTGAGGCATGTTCTATTGAGGTTGATGACATTCGTGATAGGCTATCACAAGTGTGATAAGCCGTTTGCCTTTGTCATCAGAAAGCTTTAAAGAGTAGCTGAAATTTTGGGCCAAATTAAAAAGATCCGACCCGGCCCACAATTTTGTCTTTCCACCTTCCCGCGTATTTTCTTTCTTTTCTTTAAGTTTTATTTCCTTCCTTTTTTAGTTTATTTTCTTCCCTTTCTAAAGTATTTCCAAGTAAAACAAAAGAAAACTTCCTTCCTTGTGAGTGTGGGTTGAAGTCAAAATCAAGAATTCTTCTTTTATCTACTTCTTCTTACTCATGTAACCAAATTGAAGGCACTTATCAGGTCTTATAATGGCACCAAAAGGAGAGAACCCAAAATCTACAAAGAAAGGGACTAAGGGAAGTGTACCTCAGAGACTCTTTGATGAGGGCTCCGATTATGAGGATGAGGATCTACTGCTCAGGAAGCAAAAAAAACGCCCAAAAAAGCCTTCACCACCTCCACCAATTGAGGTGGAGGAGAGTGAAGAGAGTGAGACTGAGCCAACAACATCTGAAAATACGGCTTTTGAGCAAACGGCCTCTGAGCAACAAGAGTCTAAACATGCTGGATCTGAAGAGCATGATTCAGATCATCCTGATTCCAAGGAAAATGTGTCTGAGCAACATAAATCTGACGGACCATCATCTGAGTCCCCTTCTGCTGAGCAACAAGATGATGAAGAATCTCCGATTCGGGGAACTATGGTTAAATACAAGAACCCTAAGGTTTGAGACAGTGCTAGGTAGCAAATTCCCAAGGCACAAAAAATCTTCTATGATGGGCTTCGCAGAACAAAATGAAGTCCTATTAAAAGGACAATCTTTGAAGAAAAGAAGATCATCACTATCGGACTGAACAGATATCCTGAAGTAGAGTAGAAATTCCGAGACTACGACTTTGGATGGACTTTGAAAGGAGGAAGCTCATTTTGCCCTACACTAGTTAGGGAGTTCTATGCTAGCTATCAGGCTCGATTGTAAAACATGTGTAAAGAAGGGGAGAAGTTAGCAGATCAACCCTTATTAGATAAAGTTCTAGTACAAGGTATGATCGTGGATCTCTCAAAAACGATAATCAATAGATTTCTTCATGGCCTCAGATTCACTCCTCAGGCTACTTCACCTACTTTCTATGCTCGGTTAAAGCATCGTGAGAATCAATAGTCTTGGTTAGAAACCCTCATAGCTGAAGGAAAAACTGAATGGCTGACCAACCCTAATGAGAGGATTTTTAAGGTTTCCCTGACTCAAGAGGCAAAGTTCTGGTGGGGTGTAGTATGCACCCATTTGATGCCTACTGAGGGATATAATATCCTTGGAGACGATGGAATAATATTGGTCGCAAGTCTTGTGGCTAATATCAAGTTAAACTTTGGGGAGATCATTACTGAGGAGATGAAAATTTGAGTCTCAAGGCCCGATACGACATATCCTTTCCTTTGTCTATTTATAAGGTTATGTAAGGCAGCTCATGTACCTGAAGTTGTGGGGTTAGATGAAGAACTACTTGCCAAGAAGACCCACAATCCCATCCAATATGATAAAAATCATCCAAGACTGACACTTGATAGAGGAGCAGGGGTTGAAACAGACCTACCAGTTACAGGTACCAACTCAGCACCTAATGTAGCAGTGTAGGATTCTGAGGCTGTAGCACCAACCTCCCCAGCAATAGCAGAATCAGTGCTTAGAAATGAAATAAATTCGTCAGTTGCTGTGTCTACCACAGAATTTTCCTTAAACCCAATGAATTTTAGGAGAGTGGAAAAACAAGCCAAGTGGTGTGAGACTCAGCTGCAACTTTTTTCCAAGAAATTTTCCTCTATGGTTGATAAGAGGATTAAGGTCACACTGGAGCCCTTCCGATCCTTGCCCGATCGAATTGATGAATTAGAAAATCATTTTAATACACAGGTAAGAGAAATGTCAGGCTCAGACCTTGAAAAATTTAGAGTAACCCTGGACAAAGTGAAGGCGAATGTTGGAGTACTACAACAACACCAACTTATGGTGTCGACAGATCCGGTTGTTGATGAGTTTAAGGGTAAAATCCCATTGCTTAATCTCATAGAGAAACCAGTGAAGAAAAAAAAACAAGATGGGTAAGAAGAAAGGAAAGGGTAAGAGAGAAAGTCCTGACAGTGATGAAGAAAGAAAAGTAGAGAAGAAGGTAAAAAAGAAGGCTGAAAAAGAGGCGATGAAGAAGGCGATGATTGAGTCCTTCGTTGACAATAAGGAATGGGAGGCAGCCATCCGATCAAGAGTCGTAGGTGCCTCAATGAGTAGGCTCTTAATAACTGCACAGCCAGATACATCAGAAAGGAAGGAGACTCCCGATAGAGAAAAGGCAGCTGAGGATGCAGCAGCACGGTCAAAGACCCATGATTCCCATGCTTGATCTACTCCAGGTATAGCCTAACCCTTAGTTCAGTTTTTCTTTGATTTTAAGTTGAGGGTGTTGGATGAGTTGTTGTTGTAACATTTTGTAGTTGACTGGGATAAATACAAGCACCTGAGGCAGTTAACATAGTTTTATTATTTTGTGAACACCTCTAAAGTGGTCTAATTCTTTAACTATGTGATTTGTATCTAATTGTGGCCACTGTGGATCTTTGTATGGTATTAGTTCTAGTGACTTGATAACCATTGCAAAACAAGTGCATGAACTGGATAAGTAGTAACTTATGATATACTTATGTGCCATGTGCGTGTGAGATTCTACTTAGTTTCCTTTGTATGTTGAATTCAGAACTTGCCCGGTTAGTCATTCATAGTTTGAAGGATAGGGGTTAGGAAAGAATCATAGCCTGTTTTGATATTAGTCTACTTTTAGCCTAAATGACCTTCCTTGTATGCATAATATCCCTTGATCTCTTTTTTGAGCCTGAATAGCCTATTTCTTTTATGATACCTATCACCATCCCATTTTTATATCATAATAAACCTGTTTTGGCCCTGGTCCTCCTTGGACACTGTGCATCTTGACTTAGGCAAATGGCCTAAGTTGAGGGTGGCTATCAGAGGGGTGCATGATGTAAAATAAGTATAAAGAAAGGTAGAGTAAAATAAAAGAATAAAAAGTTGGGTGCGGTGGAAAAGAGCAAGAAAAGAAAAGTTGTGAAAAAAAAGAAGTGATTGTAGAAAAGAACCGCACCCATCCTGAATAAGTGTGATCAAGAAAAGAGAAGAATAGAAAAAGGTAAATGAGTGAGACCCCAAAAGCTAGTGTAGTATCAAGGAGGCTAAGTCACTTTAATATTATCGAGTATCATACCAGCCCCTAACCTACAATACAAGCCAAGAGAAGACCTATAGTGATCCTAGCTGACCTAGTTGAAGATCTTGGTAATGAAAATAAGGGAAAGCCTATGGTATTCGGCATACATTCATTAGAACTTTATTCTGAGAGTGAGTGTCTTGTGATTGTCCCCATGGTTACATATCTGATGTCTGATATAAGTACAATGGGACTTCTTTGTAATGAGGGCACACTGGTTACGTTGCTAGGTGCTAACTTGTTTGGATAGTGTAAGCTTGATACATGCATGTTTGTTGTTGATTTGATGCCATATCTTGATTCTTGTGTGTCATATTGTTGCTCTTCAATAACATATACATTTGTTTGAAAATTGATTAACCTTGGAGATGGTGAAGATGTTTTGAGATAATATGGATGGTTGACTGCTGAATGTACTTTGTATTCTCTTGGTTGTGTTTTAGTTCCTTGAGGATAAGTAATTTTTTTAAGTTGAGGGTGATGATGTGTGAGCAGATGGTAACATATTTGAGGCTTTTAACTGAGAATAATTACAAAGTCTTAAGACCCTTTTGTCATTTTTTATTGTTTTATATTTGATTTTATAGTGGAAGTCAAGAGGCAAGAGAACCAACAATGATGGAAGTAAAAGAGTTGAAATTTGAATCAAATAGAAGAGAAGTGTGGCTGACAACATTCCTAATAAGTCATCAGCACTCGGATAGGTTATCAGCTTCATTGTCATCCTTAAACAGAGAATTGGATTCAGTTAGAAGAACTGACAATGACATGTGACAAGCCGTCAGCCTTGTGATAAGACGTTAGAGTCACCGTCAGCGTTAGACAGAACATGGGAGCTGAGGTGGAGAAATGATGACATTGTCAGATATATCGTCATAGTTTTGATAAGCGGTCAGGATTCACCGTCAGCCTTAAACATAAATTTTCAAAATTGAAGAGGAGATGATGAAATCCATGATAAGTCGTCAGCCACCTGATAAGGTGTGACGCATGTCGCACCTAATCCGAGAAGGACACTGAACTTTGTGATTTTGTTTCCATAATTAGGCTGAAGTATTTAAAGCATAGTTTAGGGTTTTCTAATGATGATTATTATTCTGAACCTATTTTTTGGAATGCACGTATTTTGTTATTTTCTCTCTAGTTTCTTGGCTTGAACAAAATAATTAACTTTGAAGAGATTATCATCAATATTTTGGGATTTCTACTTTGATCTAATCTAAGAAACACTCATTGTTATTCATCTTGCTGTAAGTTCATCTTTCAAATTATGAATTGAACTTGTTGTATCGATTATTATATTATGAGTTGATAAATCCCTTTAACCCGAATTATGGGATCTATGGGTTAGGTCTTGGTAAGTTGCTAAGTGTTCAAAATTCTAAAGGTAATAGGACTCCTTGATAATTCTGAGGTTTTAATTATTTTCTATTGGTTACAAATGATAGATAGCACCTGCTTTGATTTACTTGAGATAAGAAATCAACTATAGTAGGAAGTGAATTATTGACAGGGACTTGGAAGCTACAAACCTTCCGTTTAATAACTGACGTTGTAACAAGGTTAATTAACCTGAGGTGAAGTTTGGTCAGTGAATATAAATTTCCTAAGTCCGAGAGGATTAGGTAATTAAATACTTAAGTAGGTCGAGAGACATTTAGGCATAACTTCAATAAAGAAAATCTATTGTTCCTACATATCGTGAGAATCTTGAATCACTAATAGCATCTGTTAAGTAGCAAAACCCATAGTGAACATAATTCTGGCTTTCCATAAACTCTTGATTATAAACACTGGAAATAAAGTGACCAACAATTATTTTCTAAATTCTTATAACCCCCAATTTACCGAAAACTACTAACTATCAATTGATTAACTCACATACAGCTCAAATTCACACCATATTCCTTGTGGGATTCGACCCCAACCTAGTTGGGTTATATATTGACAATGATCTCTTACAGTTTTATTAAAGAGGTATAGTTTGAGCGTTATTAGTGGCAAGCATTTTTATTGATGGTGTAAAATTTTGGATGGTGGATATCTTATCATCAATAATTGGAGAAGAGCGATCAGCATAAAGGCTGAGAGATTGAGCTCTTTTGATTTGTACACCAACTCAGGCAAAGTTTTTTTGTAGGGTATTAAGCCTCGAGTTACGTAACATTTGATAGGCTTGGTAGAGTCAGTTTAGATCAAACATTACTAACTCCTTCCTTATTTTAACAAATCCCTTAAAGAATGGTTGAGCAACGCTCGATAAAAGTGAGTTATTCAACTGTTGGGACCACATCTTTACTGTGCATCAACACATTTTGACATAAAAACATACACAGCGACCCTTCATGTATCCTGTAAGGCTTCTGAAGAAAGTGTTCTAAAGGACTTCTAAAATGCCATAATTTTGAAGGTGGTGTTCCTGATCGATCTCACAAGAGATCAAGAACTCTTGACCAACTTCGAAGACAGCAACAACAAGCTTGAATACAGAATCAGCAAACTGGAGGCAAGCTTGAAAATTATTGAGACGTGCATACTACAACAAGCCTCTGATCTTCTCTAAGGAATGTTGAAAGCATGCTTAGGCTAGAAAACAAGCCTCTGATTTGTTGGTGCTTGCTAATGATTTTGGGAAATTCAATGGTTATCCCTAGGGATATGACAGCTACTACTTGACTGTCGAATATTTACTGACAAAGCTATCCCCAAAGACAATCACATTATACGGCTTTCCCTGGGCATTCATGGTAAAATTGATCACTATTTTTACTCATCCATTAATTTATATTGAATATAGTTATTATGACTTTTTTTTCTTTCTTCTTGTTTACATTTTTTAGGCTTGGGCATGTGAAGTCATTCCTCCTCTCCGAAAGCAGTTCAAGGATTACCCGGATAAGGTTTCTCATCCAAGGATCCTTAGGTGGTTGGCTACAACAAAGAGCAGCAAAAAAGATATTAAAGAGGCTGATCTCTTTAACCCTTTAGATAATGCAGCACGTCTTCTTTCAACTAAAATAATTTGACTCAAGGAAAGATATTGAAATAAATATTCCATCTATTGCGATAGATGGGTCTTCTGTTGTAATAAATTACCCATCAACTGCAAATGATGGAACAGATGGGTAATCTGTTGTGACAGATGATCCATATTTCACAAAAGATTAACCATCTGTTGCTCTTGTTCTCTGAACCCGACTCAACAGATTACCCATCTGATGTAAATTATGCAATAGATGTCTAATCTAATGCAATATATTGTCAATATATTGCGACTTACAAATCAGCTATTGTGGCAGCTAGATCGTCTGGTGCATAAGTTGGTTGTGTTAATATCCTTGTAACCCAACTGACTGAAAATTATTATTATATAATTTAAATGCCTCCAGTCTTTTTTATAGGTTATGTATCCTTAGATCGTGCGTACCGTTGATGAGCTGGGGATGTCTTATTTTCATACTCTGGGTTTTATTGATACAAAAGAAGACCCAACGGTGTAGTTAATAGAGAAGAAATTGGCTGGAGCAACATCCATAAGAAGAGCAGTTAAGCAAGGTCAGCCTAATGTTGAAGCTCTCCACGACCAACCTTAAACTACAACATATCCGGGTGCTTCTTCTGGGGGTTTTGCTAGTGGAGTTGTTTATTGTGGTGGCAGCCATCCTGATGATGTTGCTGCTGCCAGTCATGATTATGAGCATATTGGTGCTCAACAAAAAATAAATACTTTTCAAAACACCCCTTGTACTGGTCCCTTTCACCCCTACACCGGTCCCTCCTACACTTACAATGGTCTCTCTCACCCCTCTTCACCCTTATATTGTCATTGCAAATGCAAAGTACGCAAGGACAGAGAGAATAAACTCCTTGAAAAACTAGAGGCTATTGCTAAAGCTTTTGAGGAGTTGAAATCCAGGAGGGGTGTCATACCATCCAACAAGATGAGGGAGCCATGCACTCCTACAGTAGCGATAAGGAGGAAGAGAAGAAAAATTAGATAAATTCTCTCCATTCTGAAAATAGCAAAAATTTCAACTCTTCCCGCTCCAAGAGTTGTTGAAGTCCAGGGTATACTGAAGAAGGTGGACATATTCGCGGCACTCAGTAAGGAGAAGAAGAAGGAACTATAAGAAATCATGAATGGCAAGATGAAGGTTCAAATATAATACACCATGTATTCATTTTCCTCCAAAGACTTCACGAATATGAAAAATATGTGTGAGTGGTACGAGGACAATGTAAGTTTACTTTTGCTAACCTATCCTTACAATCTACTCCACGAAGAATAATCTATGCAGCAGATGTGTAATCTGTTGCAATAGCTTGGTATTATATTGCAACATAATACACATCTGTTGCACAAGTTGCATTGGTTGGGTAATCTGTGAACTGATTTAGAGAATCCTCTGCATCAGATTCTTTCCACTATTTTTTTATTCTTGACAATTACTAATCTATTTAAAAATTATCTTCTTATACCACAGTATGTTGATGAAATTTTCTGCCTAATGAGGGGAAGACAACTAACATATTCGGATGCTTCTGATGTTGTCAATAAGATAATGGACCTTAACTTCAAAAATAATTTCAAGGATAGGTACGCCGATCTTCTTAAGATAGCTGATTTCAGTGGCCCGAGATTTGATAAGTTAGTTTCTATATTTCAATGGGATGAAGAAGCGATTAAATATGTTAGAGGGAAAAGGCCATATCCACACGACAAGAGCTGGACCAAGGCAAAGAGAATCCTTGCAGTCATGAACATAGAAGACAAACATTTTCTCGCTGTTGAGATACTACTCTATGAGGGAAAGATTAAGGTTTATGACTGTAACTTACTTGTCTTCAGCGAGAACACGTTTTTAGCCCATGTGCAGCCACTCTTAAAGTTGTTGCCCAAGTTGTTGATGCAGAATAAGCTGATGAATCATTTTCCAGCTAAATTATTGATGAAGGAATCATGGGATTTTAAAGGTCGAAATAAGAACATCCAGCTCCCAAAAAATAAAACCAATACAGTGTGCGGTCCATACTCGCTTGCATACATCCATTGTTTGCTGATCGGCACAGAAATAACCGGTATGTGCGATGTCATTGTGGGAAATATGTAGTGGGTTTGGTCTTATAGGGTACTAACTAAATGGTTTTATCCCATGTATAAAGAAGAATATGTATAAAGACGAAGACGAATATGATAATAATTTTTCATTTCAAGCCACCTCACTTTATATATAGTGGTAACAATTTTTATACTGACCAAGTTGAAATTTTATAATGCAACATATAGTATATCTATTGTAATAGACATAATACCTTTTGTGATAGATTGATTATCTATTGGAATAGGTTGGTCATCTATTGCATTAATAGATGTTTCCCAGTCTGTTTATCATAACAGATATTCAATCTTTTGCAACATATAATCTATCTGTTGCAACTGATAGGTAATCTGTTGGAAAAAATCAAGAAATTAGGAAGACCTATTATATAATTTTCATCATATGCCCTACGTGTTGCAACTCATGTTGCAACATTTATCTAAATCTATTTGATAAGCTATGTCGTCTGTTACAGCAGATGTATTATCTGTTACGATATTTAAATCTAGTATTCCATTTCAATCAATATGTTCAAAACTAAGGATTAAATTATATTCATAGATAGCATAAAATAATTTGAAGCCTTCAGAAATTACATGAAATAATGCAATAAATAAATGTAATACCCCGAACTTTCTTTAAGTCAAACCTAGTATTCAGAAGAGTTAGTAATGATTTCCTAAATGATTAATATTTAAATCTTATAGAATTTCCCCAATTTCTACTTTTTATCATGTAGGAAATTGAATTAACTTTCCAACGACACCAATTTTATCCAAATTCGATATCGGAGTAAAAAGTTATGGACGTTTTACAGAGAACTGTCGGAACTGCCCAGAACCGACGGTCAGGCCGACTGACCATCGAGCTAGCAATGGACCAACACCTAAACCATCGCGACTAGGGCAGTGAACCTGACTTATGGTCAAGTATGATGGTCAGGATCGATGAACCATCTAGTCAGCGACAGACCATCACCCATATCATCGCAGATGAGGCATAAAGTTCAGGTTCTGGCCAAGTACGATGGTCAGGACCGACGGACCATCGAGCAAGAGACGGACCGTCACCCAAGCCGTCGCGACTTTTGATCAGTGATTTTAAGCTATTTTTAAAAGGGTATTTGGGTCTTTTTCTACCCATTTTGACCCCTAATTATACCAGACCAGAGCTCATAACTTTATTATTCATCCATAATACCAAATTAGGGTTTCTCTCAAAGATCAATCCCCAAGAATAAGAATCCTTAGGTGTCTAATCCCAAGGAAAGAATTCAAGCTTTCCTCCAGCAATCTTTAAGAAATCATCCACCTAGGTATGTCAAGTGTTGATTCATGGGTCGTTTTTACCCATGAAGCTCAGGAATCTCTTTTCAAATTCCAAAGATTATGTATTTATGATGAGGGTTCCACCATTTTTCTTAGAGTACCTGTTAGATGAGGGGTTACTCACAGCTTGTCCTTACCAGTGGCGCGGTATTGACACCCTTTTAATTGGGGTTACAGATTGAACCCCAACTCAAATACATTATCTAATATAGGGAATATCAGTTATATGATTACTTTCCACAGTTACAGTCTTAATCTCAGTCTCAGTAATAGAACTCAGATAGTTCTACAAAATTCAGGACTGTCAAATATAGTCACTCAGCTCAGTACGGAACTAGCTAGTTTCATCAAAACCTAGATATCAGACACAGTCGCTCAGTATTAGTTATATCGGTTATTAGAAATCCATGTTATCAGTATTCAGACTCAGTAATTAGTGTTGTCACAATCTCATTTACAATTATGTATTCACGCATATATTCCCACATTCGTGTTACTCAGTCAGTCAGTATTATTCATGCATATGAACCCTTGCATTCAGCCTACCACACTTGCATACCAGTACATTCAATTGTACTGATGCATACTTTTCTTTTATGCTATGGTTTTTTATACCATAGGTTCAGAAGCACAAGCTCCAGAGCATCCTTAGTAGATCAGCCATTAAGCAAACAGACTAGAAGTAAGTCCTCGACATTCAAGGATGTTATTATTTGATTATTTCATTCTTCGGTACTTAGTTTATTACAGTAGTTTGAGTTAGTTAGGGACATGTCCCATCAACTCCTTATTCAGACAATTTAGAGGCTTTCAGACTAGCATGTCTAGACAGTTATTTCAGTTATTTTAGTATTGATATACTATATCTCCAGATATTATATTTTATCAGATATTTGAACCTTATAGCCTTTTAGCCTTTTATTCTACATTTATACAGTATATTATGCAGTGCTCAGGTACAGATATTTGTCATGGGTTAACTTGTGGTATTTCGGGGTCATGATTATCGTATAGCATTCTGGTTACCATATTTGGGACGTTACAATAAATAAAATGTAAAAAAATCATTGTGGGTACAAATGATCTACTCTACAAATAAATCAACAAGTTAAACCAAGAAGGATAGATTATTACATTGACGGACTCAAGCTATAAAGATCTACTCAGTATGGACAAGTTGTTCTTCATCCGGTGCTGCGGAATTCATTTTTGATTATTGTGGATCTTTAATGTCGCTTGCGTACGGCTTCTGATATTTCGCTTCTTCGTATTTCCATAAAAGAGCAGCATATCTTTTGCATAGTAATCCGGCATCAAGTCCATCATTTGGTACTCAAAATCTATCGCTCAAATACTCGACGTACACGGCAACATAAAGACCACAATCGCTGAATTTTAAAAAAATAGATAATCCATATCTTGTCGTTCATGCAAGCATTATGAAATTTTTGAAATGAAACTAAATCATGACACTTAAACTTATAGGTTACCAATAGTTTTTGAGCAATTCCCTCAACATATTGTACATCAAATGGATTACCTATTTTATTCCAGTATGCTTCAATCGTCGACCAATCAGTACGAACCTTTTGGTCCAAAAAGTCACTCATATCAAGGTAAGTAGGAAATATTTTGGCCAGCTTTTGTATCTCAGATGACGGCTCGAAACATCTCTTTCACAACATCGAGTCATAAACTCAAATGTGTCTCTCTTTTAGAACAACAACAGCCAACACCCAATGAAATTCATCACCACAATTGATTGGAATGTACACTTCGTCGACCAAATACCAAGGTAAGCCAACCAAAATACTAAAACTTTTGATGATGTTGATTAAGCATTCCTTATTTCGAAAAACTTCCGGCTGTTGTTGACAATACCTATCATAGGCATTATTGATGTAAACCTTGTACAAATAATTGTCTATCGTGTATCTGTATTATTCTTGTGTTTACAACTTGGCTTCTTTCAAAGGTAGTAAAAAATGACATCGATATGTTGCGGATATTATCAAACATTTTGGATTATGTGATGAAAAAATTAATACGCAGATGTAATTAAATAAAGTATTAATTAATAGTAATATGTATGGCATTTAAACCTTATCATTCCAGCAAGTTTAGGGCTATGACATCAAATAGACCCAATTCTTCATTCTGGAATGTGCAACAACAAAGTCGGACATATCAAAACCAAGACTCTATTTGTTCACTTTGTAGCGTTCGTCATTTTATTTTCTACATGATGATTTATATGTGTTAATGTCACGTTCTTACAACAAGAATCGTATAAACCAATATCTTTAAAAATTGATTTATGTACCTTCCGGCATAATGCTTTAACAGCCCATTGGTAATCTATTTTGAATAGTCGTTAATCAACTATGTTAGTTTTTTTTAGAGCCTCATTCGAGATGTTGAACACTTCAAATGGGTAATTCTTTCATTTTCTCAAACTGACAGGATCCACTTTTTCTTCTGCTTTGGAAGAAGTTGATGGATTATCAACTATGATATTATGCTCTTTAGCAGTGGCTTCTACTGTGACATCCACCTGGAAAGCAAAAAATTTTCAATGAAATTTACAGATATACAACAGATTATCCATCAGTTGCAACAGATAAGCCTTATATTGCAATAGATGGATCATCTGTTGGGTTGAATTCGAACAAGTAAATTAGAGCAATACGATAATTTCAAATAGATGACCCATCTGTTGCAACATAAGACTCATCTGTTGCAATAGATAATGCATTTGATCCAATATGTTAGACAATAGTTGCACCAGATGTATATATCTGTTTGATAATTTTCAATAGATATATCAACTGTTGAAATAGATATGTGCTTGTTTGTTTGTTGGAACAGATGATGTACATTCACCTTCTTTAGCTCATGCTGCTCTCCTGTGGTCCTTGTACACTGAACAATGGTGCGAGACAAAGATAGAGGCGTTGTAATTTTTCTTTTTTTCGATGCTTGATGATTCCTTGGAAGTATCTTTCCTTCTCCTCTTATCCGCCTTGATCTCTAGTGGAGTGTATGGATATGAAATCCTCTTTGATGGAATGACACCCCTCTTAGATATCATTTCCATTACAGAAGTAGTTAGTGCATTAATAGCATTAATCACTCCATCGTGTTTCGCTTTGCAGTCTTGACATTTGCATGCAGAATATTCGTTATATGTGGAAAAATCTGGAGAAAACTCTGTACAACTAGTATGATCATAATTATAATGGCTTTTTTTTTCAAAAGCTATAAGAGGAGCATCATTAGCCCCAATAGCAGCACCATTACCACTACTATCATCAACAGCAACAAGCCCACCCTCCAAAATTATTTTTCTTTTGATGGATGTTGCTCCAAGCAATTCCATTTTTATTCCATCAACGCCCTTAGGGTCTGATAAAGTTTGTACATATCATAAAGTAACAAAAATGTCATCTTCAACTCTTAGTTGGTCGGAACAAGCCACGAATGAACAATCTAAAATAAATAAGTACATATACTAGAATGATGATGAAATCATTTAAAATAATCATTAATTAAAATAAAAACTTGATTAGAATTGGACTTGCTGCTTCCTTCGGGGAGTTGAAAAGATCAAGAAATTTTACATTTTTATCGGTTGTGGCCGACAACCATCTCAGGATTCTTAGACAGGAAACTTCTTCCTAGTAGTTCACTTGTTGTCTCAAATAAGGAATGGCCCAAGCCTATAACATAACGCCAATAAATTAAAAGCATTATTGACTAAAACAATGATGGATCATATCATGATAAAAGAAATATTTACCATGAAAGCCCATGGAAAGCGATATAAGTTGACTGTTTTTGGCATTAATGGAGTCAACAAATATTGGACAGTCATTTTGAAGCTTTCATAATGATAACGCTCAATCTACAGCTCTCGTAGGAGTGTAAAGCGGTCGTAGTCAAATATAGAACCCAACTGGGTTGGGTATCGATCACACAGGGAATAGCCGGTCAATAAGTAAGCAAAGATTACTAGACTTTTAGTGCAAGTCTCGTAAAAGGGGGAGTTTTGTCGTGCAAGTAATGTGAACAAAATAATAAAGTAAAAGCAGAAGATAGAAGAGTAAAAAAATGGTTTGCTTGGTAGGTTGTTGATCAATGAGAATTGAGAGTTGGGGTTATGTCCACCTTCTGAGTTATACGTCTCTATTGGCTATGAGTTGTGCGAAATTCAGACATGCATGTGCTTATAGAGAATTGTATTCGATGGTAAATCCAAGCGTCTTTCGACCTAAACAAGGACTATTTCACTTTAACTCTTTCGAGCTTAAAGCGTATCTAACGGTACAAATTCTCCAAGAGGTTAATCTAGTTACGGCACTAACTTTTTAATAGGGGATGGGACCCTATTACCTTGACATTATCTCTTTTCCAGACATATAACTTTTCTTTCGAACAAGTTAATGCTATACTGGCGTTATTCTATGCGTCTGCAGCCACAAGAATTTGCATTAAGATGAAGAGAATAATGATATAAGAAGCATACGTGTCACTAATTCACAAACTCATAGCAATAGATAGTATCTCATATGGCTTCCATAACCCCAACAGAGAAGTTTAGTTACCCATGAGTGCGAAGTAAATCATAATCGACATTGTTATTATACCATAATAAAGATTTCGTGTAGCCCAAGTGTGGTAGGCGTTAGGCGTGATTTCTTGCAAGTAACGTTTCTCTTGTTGCGAAAATTAAGAATAGATGAATAGAAGAAGAAGTAGAAAGATGAATTAAAACTAGAATGAGAATTGTTGAGGAGTAGTAGAAGAATGAATAAAAATCTCTAGCAAAATAGGATATTTATAATACCCATATCCTATTCCTACTAAGCTAATGAAATACTTAACCCAATTGTACTAGGTTAATGTATCATTATCCTAGTCCTACTAAGCTAATGAAATACTTAACCCAATTGTACTAGGTTAATGTATCATTACCCTAATCCTACTAAGTTACTGCTAGTCCCCAAAGTCTTCAGACTTGCTGTTTTTGCCCGGGACATATTTTCCATGCGTCACTTTTGGTCCTTAGGCATCCAAGCTTCCTTTTCTCCTTTCGTGAAGCTTTCTTTGGCGTCAAGTAACCCATAAAATGCTGAATTCTGCATCATTTATACCTGAAACTTTGCTAATCATGTTCGTTAGCTCACTTACAGGAAAAAGGACTAAAAGTGCATGAAATATATAATTTGTTCTCAAAACTAGGCTAAAATATGGGTAAAATATAGCACTATAGGCGTGTAAATTCACCTATCATCAACACCCCACACTTAAAGCTTTGTTCGTCCTCGAACAAACTATCATGTCCATCTAAACATCAACTTAGGGTTTCACAGTAACAACACAAAATATTCGTCAAGACAAGCATAGCAATCATTAACAAAGAGTAGTTTTCTGCTCATTAGTAGAAACAATTCAACCTCCAACATAGACTCATGATGGTGGTTAATTCACATTCAACGGTTAAGGTACAAAGAATCATACACGACTACCCAAAACTCATCAACCATGTGTGTCTCACAATATATTACCCATAATCACTCACAAGTATAGCATCTTTTTCAAACATGGGTATAAAAGTATCCTTGCTCTCGCTCTCACAAAGAATTCATATGCTGCAACTGATGACCATAGTCTTGCCCTTAGTGTAATGCTCCACTAAATGTCAGAATGCTAAGCTTAGGATCAAATAGGTCTTTTGATGGTTGAAATGTAGGCTAAGGGACGGGTAGGACTATTTTGGCCAGAAATAGTGACTATGTTCCTAAGCGCTTTAATACATCACCTTGTATCATTAACACGTTTCTTTCAAACAACCTTTCTACTTTCTTTTATTCTACCACCCCTTTTCTCCTCTTTTATTTTTTCAATTTTGAACATAACTAACTTTTCAGTTTTATTTTTTTCTTTCCTTTTTCTTTTCATAACATACCTCTTATGATAGCACTTCTTTTTCATAACAAATTCAAGCACCATTACATTCTAAAGCATCATACTCACCCAATTTCCTCTTATTTTGTCACATGACTTTACACTTTAAAGCACTTAGGAATTTGGATCAAATTATGGTCTTGAAAAAAAAATGGATTAGGCTTACATATGAGGTTGTCAAAGAAAATAGGCTAAAGGCTCAAAAGGGTTTAACTAGGATAATGTTCATGGGTAGTTAAAAAGAAGGTAAACAAGTATAGGTTGCCAAAGAAATGTCTAAATCATCTCCTAAACTTACACTCTTTATTTTCGCTTTACATACATACCAGGCAAGTTCTAGCATCAGCCACAAACATAGAATATGCTATTATCTCACACACACAAGGCACATGGTCGACTTTATTGGGAGTAGCATAGACTCTTGACCCAACAGATGAAGGAATTGAACCACACAATATCACATAGTGAGTCACAATTAGAGCCTAAACGTCTCAATAGTCATGATTTTAGCACAAACTCTTGTCATAATCGCATGCTGCCTATTAGAATAATTTCATGCAAAGCTAAGTAAAAAAAAATTTAACTACTAAAAAAAATGAAAAACGAAAAAAAACTAAAGCAAACATAAATGCAAATGCGGATAGAGAAGTATAGCATGCAAATACCAGCACCCCACACTTAGACGGGACACACTGCCCTCAGTGGAAAATAAATAAGAAGAACCTGGTTAGTCGGACTCATCCTTTATGTCTGGGGCCATACCCCCTTCATTGGAATCATCATCAGAGTCGTCATCCTCAGAAGTTCCTCATAAATACCCCACTTGTTTCCAAGAGTGCGTCGAGGTATTTGCAGAACGGAGGATACACCTTGCTCTTTTCTTCCTCTTTTCTGGCCTCTTTGTGAAGTGGTTTCTTTTCTTGTCTTTTAGTGCCATTGTACCTGAGATCTCAATAGAGTCATGTTAGCTTCATCTCGGAAGATTCGATCAACAAACAGACAATAGTGGCACCACCCCACACTTAATTTGTTGACACAAACTAATTAAGTGAATGATATCGATTACTCAGACTTCATCGACATACATTTAGGTGATATGTTCCAACAATATAATCAGTGCAGTCATACTTCTTGTAATCTTGGCAATACTTTCATGTTTGATATATCAAGACTACTACATAGAGATTGAATCAAGGTATAGCATCTAGAAATAATCGCAACCTCATATGTTGGTAGTCAACCATAATTCTTATCTCGATGAACAAGTCATTCCAACATGTAAGTATGCATGTGACAAGATTATGCAATTTTAGTGACCATGTCAATTCCGAGAAAGTATGACAATGCATCAAAATCAAATTCAAGTTGGGAACAAGTTAAGATCATCCTTACGTATTCGTTTACTCACTTAGTTGTGTCACAACAATTCAATCATATTCGAATCACCAATACTACTTCAAGATTTAGCAATTCATAATATGCATAGTAGTGTAGTACTTACGGAATATAAATGAAGAACCAAGAAGTACTTACTTGGTTGATGACCTTGGATGATGTTCTAGCAAGGTAAAAGAGAAAAAGGAAAATTTTTGAGAGGATTTGGAGATGTAGGCGGCGCTTATGTTAGGTTTGCAATGTGTTTTTGACCTAAGACTAAGTTTCTTATATATAGGGCAAGCTTGTGTCGGGTTTTGACCCATTTAAAATCGGATTTGGAGACCAAAAGTAACCATAGGCGGCGCCTAAGGCTTTGCCTAATTGAGCAGAATGCCATAGCATAGGCCATGCCTAGTTGAGCAGAATGCTTTTGCATAGGCGGCGCCTATGCTATGGCATTGTGTAAGCATAGGCGGCGCCTTTTGCAAAGCATTTGGTGACCATAGGCGGCGCCTATTGCAAAGCCTTTAGTGACCATAGGCGGCGCCTTTAGCATGGCATATTAGATTCAGAGACAAAAGGCTTTAGCATAGGCGGCGCCTATTCTATGGCATACTTGAGCATGGGCGGCGCCTATGCTATGGCACACTAGATTCCAAGACCTTAGGCTATAATATAGGCCTTGCCTTGTTCGTAGCCTAGTTTTACCTAGGCCTAGCCTTGTTCGATGCCTATATTTTCATAAGCAATGCTCAATCCATAGCCTTTTTGCTTCTTACCACCTTTAACATACAATCCTTCCAAATCAAAATTTGAAACCAATCTCCTCTTTGACACCTCTTGTACCTACACTTGCTCAAAGACAACAAAAATGATTAGAACGATGGGTTACCTCCCATCAAGCGTCTTAGTTTTGGTCGTGTCTTGACTACAAAAACAAACTAAAAAAACAAAACGATTAAAAACCATGGGTTGCCTCCCATGTAGCGCTTGATTTATTGTCACGGCACGACATAGTTACCTCAATTACTTAGACTTCATCGAGATAGATAGGGCATCATTTTCTGAATGGATTCAGACGACGTTGATACTTACTTGTAGGCATGCAATCTTCTTCGATATGACTCTTGTGCATACATACCTCAAGAGGGATACCAATTGTATCATCAATCTTCCTACCCATAGCTCTCTTGTACCTCATCAGAGCAGAGATGAGAGCCTCTACATGCTGTTCACTTAAATCATCCGCAACACTCTCCGAAAGTGTATTTCCATATCCCAAAAACGTATACCTTAGGTATCTTGGTAGCTCTTTCGATTTTAGCATTGGTGGATCTTCAATGAAAGTCTTTGCTATTGGTGATGGTTGATTCTTAAGATCAAGGTTCGGCTGCTTAGGAGTATAAGAATAGGACCCTATTCCTGTTAGAGCACACATAGTTTCTTCATAATCTTCATCATCCTCATGCTCAACATTCAGCAGTGCAGCAGACAATGGCTTAACAGTAAGCTATTTCTTTACAGATAATGCTTTCTTATCCTTATAAGCTACAGAGAACACATCCATATCACTGGGCTGCTTCATTGCTTTGCATATATCAAAGCGGACCACTTCGTCATTCAACCGAAATAAAAGCTCATTAGCTCTTATGTCAGTAAGCACACTTCCAGTTGCAAGGAAAGGACGTCCCAAGATTATGGGGACTTCAGAGTCCGCCTCACCATCCAGAATAACGAAGTCTACAGGAAAGATGAATGAAGAAACCTTCACCAACATATCATTCAAGATACCCACAGGTCATTTTACCGACCTATCAGCCATCACGAGCCTCATATTGGTTGGTGTCGGATCGCCTAACCCCAACTTCTTGTAGACGGATAGTGGCATCAAATTGATGCTAGCACCCAGATCGCACAATGCCTTAGCAAAATTCATAGATCCAACCGTTCACGGAATAGTGAAAGCACCAGGGTCAACCTTCTTCTAAACTAGTGATCGGGTAGCGATTGCGCTGCAGTGATGAACAGCATCCTTCAACTCATAGCTTGCTGCCCGCTTCTTTGTCAAAAGGTCTTTCATAAATTTTGCATACCCAGGCATTTGTTCAAGTTCCTCCACCAACGGAACATTAATGGTCAGTTTCTTTAACATAGTCATGAATTTGCTGAACTTTGTATCATCCGCCACCTTCTTCAATCTTTGAGGAAAAGGTGGTGGTGGATATGGAATTGTTCTCTCTACAACTTTCTTCTCTTCTTGCTTCCGTTTTTCAGCCTTTTCAGGCTGCAACATGCTCGGTGTGATGTCATGGACGTCGTGGGTGGCTTCTGCGGATTCCTCTTCTTTTGCATTATTATCAATGTCCGCTACTTCATCAACCACTTGCTTGCCTTTTGATGAAGTTTCCAGCACCTTACCACTTCGGGTAGTAATAGTCATGCATGATCTATCGTTCCTTGGATTTTGCACAGTGTCGCTAGGTAAAGTGCCAGCCTTTCTTTGGTTGAGTGCTGCTGAAAGTTGGCTCAATTGCTGCTCTATTTGCTTGATTGAAGTGGAATGTGAGTCAACCAATTGCTTCATTGAGGACAAATCGTTCTTCACCTCATTCATTCCCGTATTAGTTGCCTCTACTCCTTTCAATAGTTTAGACATCATATCTTCTATTGACATATTTCCAGAACCAGATGCAGCGGCGTCACGTCTTCCAGGAGGAACATACAAACCACTCCTGTCAGTCTTATCCTTCCAACTACCTTGATCGCGGTCCTTATATCCTGAATAATCATAATAGTTCCGACCTTGGTTTCCTTGGGAATTGCCTCGGAAACCCCCCTGATTGTTCAAGTAGTTGGCTTCTTCCTCGGAATCGGATTCCTCTCTTCCTTTTGATGCAATAGCTGTAAATTTTTCGGTCTTCCCTGATAATAAATGCTTTGTAAGAAGATCCATCTGCATTTTCATGTGAGCCATGTCTTGGTCACGATCCTCTTGTCTTCGCCTCTACTCTGCAGTCATGCCAAAAGATACAGTAGAGCTTGCTACCTCAGAATCCCAAGTATACCAAGCTCTACTTTGCTTTGTCATCCGATCTAGCATATTGCTTGCCTGCACAAAGGTGAGGTCCATAAATGATCCACCTGCTGCATTATCTACCACTGGCTTAGTCACCGAATTCAAAGATCTGTATAATATCTCCATCAAGTGGACATTGGTCATATGGTGATTTGGGCACCACATAAGATTCGTCTTGAACCTCTCCCATGTTTCGTGGAGGGCTTCAGTTGGAAGCTGCCAAAAATTTGTGATCTCATCTCTCAACTGTGCTCTTTTGGATGGCAGAAAGAATCTTTCTAGGAAAGCGTCTTTCAATTGCCTCCAATTAGTAATAGAATCAGGAGTCAGCCCATTCAACCATAGAGTTGCCTCCCCAGACAGAGACAATGGAAATAAGAACAGTCGAATTGCATTCTGTCCAACGCCAGCATTGTCGAATGACTTGCATGTAGAAATAAAGTTGATCATATGCATATTCGGATCATCTCCTGCTAGTCCACCAAATAATCCCTTGAGTTGCAAAAGCTGAATCATGGTGCTAGTGATATTGAACTTTGCTCCAGGTGCCAAGGGTGGCAGAGTAATGGCTCCTATAGCACCAGCTTCATCCAAATCGTCATCATCGTCATCAAAAGGAATCTACACAGCTCGGCTATCAGGCCTCAATCGCGCTTGACGAGATCTCCTCTGCATGGGTGCCGCCATCTCAGCAGTATGCCGTGGGTTTAGTAGCTCCTCATCGCCCAGGTCCTCATCATCAGGATTTGTTGCCCGACCTGGATTATCAATATTCTGTTGATGCAATTGAGCAACCATCCTTTAAATTTCACGTTGTGCATTCATTGATGCACTGAACAAACCTGAATAAAACAAAAACAACAACTAAAAGTAAAAGTATGAGAATTTTTGACCAAAGGGTCTAATAATTATCACAAACTTAATTGACACTTGTATTCCCTAGCAACGGCGCCAATTTTTGATAACGCTCAATCTACAGCTCTCGTAGGAGTGTAAAGCAGTCGTAGTCAAATATAGAACCCAACTGGGTTGGGTATCGATCCCACAGGGAATAGCCGGTCAATAAGTAAGCAAAGATTACTAGACTTTTAGTGCAAGTCTCGTAAAAGGGGGGAGTTTTGTCGTGCAAGTAATGTGAACAAAATAATAAAGTAAAAGCATAAGATAGAAGAGTAAAAAAACGGTTTGCTTGGTAGGTTGTTGATCAATGAGAATTGAGAGTTGGTGTTATGTCCACCTTCTGAGTTATACGTCTCTATTGGCTATGAGTTGTGCGGAATTCAGACATGCATGTGCTTATAGAGAATTGTATTCGATGGTAAATCCAAGCGTCTTTCGACCTAAACAAGGACTATTTCACTTTAACTCTTTCGAGCTTAAAGCGTATCTAACGGTACAAATTCTCCAAGAGGTTAATCCAGTTACGGCACTAACTTTTTAATAGGGGATGGGACCCTATTACCTTGACATTATCTCTTTTCTAGACATATAACTTTTCTTTCGAACAAGTTAATGCTATACTGGCGTTATTCTATGCGTCTGCAGCCACAAGAATTTGCATTAAGATGAAGAGAATAATGATATAAGCAGCATACGTGTCACGAATTCACAAACTCATAGCAATAGATAGTATCTCATATGGCTTCCATAACCCCAACAGAGAAGTTTAGTTACCCATGAGTGCGAAGGAAATCATAATCGACATTGTTATTATACCACAATAAAGATTTCGTGTAGCCCAAGTGTGGTAGGCGTTAGGCGTGATTTCTTGCAAGTAACGTTTCTCTTGTTGCGAAAATTAAGAATAGATGAATAGAAGAAGAAGTAGAAAGATGAATTAAAACTAGAATGAGAATTGTTGAGGAGTAGTAGAAGAATGAATAAAAATCTCTAGCAAAATAGGGTATTTATAATACCCATATCCTATTCCTACTAAGCTAATGAAATACTTAACCCAATTGTACTAGGTTAATGTATCATTATCCTAGTCCTACTAAGCTAATGAAATACTTAACCCAATTGTACTAGGTTAATGTATCATTACCCTAATCCTACTAAGTTACTGCTAGTCCCCAAAGTCTTCAGACTTGCTGTTTTTGCCCGGGACATATTTTCCATGCGTCACTTTTGGTCCTTAGGCATCCAAGCTTCCTTTTCTCCTTTCGTGAAGCTTTCTTTGGCGTCAAGTAATCCATAAAATGCTGAATTCTGCATCATTTATACCTGAAACTTTGCTAATCATGTTCGTTAGCTCACTTACAGGAAAAAGGACTAAAAGTGGATGAAATATATAATTTGTTCTCAAAACTAGGCTAAAATATGGGTAAAATATAGCACTATAGGCGTGTAAATTCGCCTATCATCACATAACCCCAAGGATAGCTATTAAATGCTTCAAGATCCTCGGAGAGATTTATTAAACCGGGGCTTATGTTATTGTTAACGTCTATCGCCCAAAGAATATTATGTACAAACCAAACCAAGCACAATGATTTCTTGTTCTTCTTTGAGAGTCTTTTACCTTTCAACGCTTCTATCAAATTTTTATTTTTGAAGCTTGGACCAAAAATGAACACCAGATTCTCACGATCACTCGACTTGCCTTTGCCTTTTTGGGGTGTACGGGTGCTTTTTTGGGGGGTCAGGATAGGTATAACTTGAGAAGGAGAAGGAGGATAACATTTTAGTCCAGTAACTATGGAAAACTCCTTATAACTAAAACAAACAGGCATGCCACAGTAATTTATCCACACCTCATCCATCTTGTCTTTGTTTTCATACATAAACATACGCTTGAGAAGATCGTATATCATTTTCATATAGAAACGAGCATTGTTATCCTCCGGCAAATCAAGATATTGCCCAAAGCAGCTTTCCCTGAAATAAGCATCCAATTTTTGTTCTTGAAGTATTTTTCTGAAGGCATCGAAAGATTTTCCCATGGCTGACATAACCATGAAATCACCCGATAAATCTGTGGCACCACGCACTGCATTCTCACAGGATAATGATCAATGCTGAAGATTTTGACCAACTCTTCAGAGAAAGGGCCATTAGTATTTGGATCATCTCTTTTGAGACATTCCTCTTCCCTGTGCTTCTTATTGAGATAACACTTGTAAAGCAAGCTCATAGAGGGTGGATGTAGCCAAGCTGGTGCACTTGTTCCTTTACTTGGACTTCATTTGGTTTCTTTTCTTTTGGGAGACATATTATCTTAAATTAACGGGAATATAAAATAGATTATAATTGATTAATGCATTGTTAAAAAGGATAACGGTAAATCTAACATGCACAATGGTAAAATAACAGTTCCAACAGACCACACATCTATTGTAGCAGGTACGTACGTTATCTGTTGTAACATATAACCGACCTTTTGCAATGGATGAGTAAACCATTGGAAACAATAAAAATAGATCACTAATTTGTTGCACCAGGTATTTTATCTAATGCAACATATAACCGATCCGTTGCAACGGATAAGTAAACCGTTGGAAATCATAAAAATAGATCACTAATCTATTGAACCAGGTAGTTTATCTATTGCAACATATAACCAACCTATTATAAGGATGAGTAATTCATTGAAAACCATACAAATAGATCACTAATTTGTTGCACCAGGTAGTTTATCTATTGCAACATATAACCAACTTGTTGCAATGGATGAGTAATCCTTTGGAAATAGTAAAAATAGATCACTAATGTGTTGCATAAGGTAGTTTATTTGTTGCAACATATAACCAACCAGTTGCAAAAATGAGTAAACCATTGGAAACAATAAAAACAGATCACTAATTTGTTGCATCAAGTATTTTATCTGATGCAACATATAACCAACCATTGCAATGAATGAGTAAATCATTGAAAATCATAAAATAGATCACTAATTTGTTGCATCAGGTAGTTTATCTTTTGCAACATATAACCAACCTATTGCAATGGATGAGTAATTCGTTAAAATACATAAAAATAGATCACTAATCTGTTGCATCAGGTATGTTATCTATTGCAACATATAACTGACTTGTTGCAACGGATGAGTAATCCGTTGGACAAAAAAATAGATCATTGATCTGTTTAAACATATCACTCATTTGTTGTAAAATGAGTTATCTGTTGGATCAATATTATTTAGATTTCTTCCAAATAGAAGAGTCGTCTGTCGCAGCAGATGAATGATATGTTAGATTATTCATCTATTGCATTAGATTTTCATAGTTGCATCATTTTTTAATCTGTTGCATCAGATGTTTTCATCTGTTGCATCAGATGTCTTCATCTGTCGCATCAGATGTTTTATCTGTTGCAACACCATTTTTACCAAGACAAACAACAATCAACCCAGCAACACCAACACATCATACACACACATACTAAGAACATCAACTGTGAACAAAAATCACCACCAAATCTGAATCAACAGTACAACAACAAGAAGAAGAAATGCCAGAAATTAGTATTTTATTCAGTCCACATTTCAATACTAGAAGAATAGTTGGCCCAAGTTCCTCTGTTTCTTCATAATTTTTTACCTGTGAAAAAAGAAATGGGACGACGAAGAACTCGAAGTTATTGTTACTGGAGAAGTCTTCACGTCGATTGACGGTTGAAAGTTAAAAGGGAACTCACCCGACTATTTTTTGCCGAAGGTTGAAGTCATCGGGGATTGAAGGGAGAATTTTGCAGAAATATTGGTTGGGAGAAAGTTGAGAGAAGTTGTCGAGAGAGAAAGGTGAGAGACTAGTTGATTTGGATTGAAGAGGGGTGTGGGTTGATTTGTATTTTGAAAATATTAAAAAGTTTTGAAAATATTAATCAAGTCCATAATTAACTTAATCAAGTTTCCTAATGATGTTTAACCCTTTTAGTTGATCAATGTCACCAATCCTTCATTCAAAACTTAAAAGACACCTTTCCTTCAATTTTCTCATGTATGTAAATGAAATATTTGCATGAAGTAGTTACATTATAATATAACATTTTCTAGTACTTATTTGTAAGGCAAAGAACATTAAATTCATTCATCTAAATTGTTAATCTTTTGCTCAAACTCAAAGTTTTAATCTGTCTGGACAATTTTGTATATTGGCTAATGTCCGTTAACATGTCAGCTCTTTGGATTATATTGGTATATTGTCAATGAACTCAAAAGAAATTTATTTTGTGACTTGAATTTATTGTTCTTCAATTTTTTGATTTATCCCCCTTCTCTTAGGATTGTTCAGCTTGGATTCAATGGCTTTACGGATATTATTAAGCAAGAGTCAGCTAAATGTTTTCGTTCCTCGCAAATTTTGGAACTTCAGCATAACGAAATACATGGCGAGTTTCCTTTGATTTTGACGAACAATTCTGTGCTGACATCGTTGGACGTGTCATGGAATTTATTCTCTGGGAAAATCCCAAGTGCCATTGGGAACTTGTGGAGATTGCAGAAACTGAGAATGATAAATAATTCACTTGAAGGTGCTCTTCCGTTTGATATTACGAACTGTAGTAACTTGAAGGTTCTTGACGAGGGAAATTTCAATGTTTTTAGGTGATCTTAGAAGCTTGAAGACATTATCACTAGGAAGAAATCATTTTTCGATTTTCATTCCTTCTAGTTTTAGTAAATTAACTGATCTCGAGAGTATGAGTTTGGGAGGAAATGGTCTCAATGAAAGCTTGCCCGATGAGGTAATGAGTTTGAGCAATTTAAGTATATTGAACCTCAGTAGAAACAAGTTTTCTGGTAGTATGCCAATTGGTATTGGGAACCTTCAGTAGCTCTCGGTTATGAATCTGAGTAAAAATTGGCTTTTCAGGCACTATTCCTTCTAGCATTGGGACATTGTATAAGCTAACGGTTGTTGATTTGAGTGGACAGAATTTCTCAGAGGAAATACCATTTGATCTTGCTGGTTTGCCTAATATACAGGTTAATAGCCGTGTAAGAAAATAACTTATCTGGTAATGTTCTTGAAGGTTTCAGTAGCTTGTTGGGTATGCAATATTTGAATCTTTCTTCTAATTCCATTTCTGGACATATACCATCTACATTTTGGTTCTTGACCTTATTAGTTGTACTTTCTTTGTCTAACAACCACATAAAATGGTTCAGTTTCTCCTGATTTGGATAACTGCTCCACTCTGGTGAATTTGGATTTGCATTCAAATTCATTGAGTGGCCAAATATCTGTTGATCTCCGACATCTGTCTCACTTGAGTGTGTTGGATTTGGGTAGAAACAACTTAATGGGTAAAGATCCGATAGATATTTCCAATTATTCATCCTTGACATCGTTCGTGCTAAACTTGAACCATCTTTCCAGGAACATACCATAGTCGCTATCCAGGTTATCAAACTTAACTGTCCTTGACATCTCTACAAACAACTTCAATAGGGAAATTCTAGCTAATCTAACAACGCTCTCTAGCTTGGTGAGTTTAATTGTGTCAAAGTAATCAAATAATAATTGAACAGTCAGATTCCAATGATGTTGGGCTCCCATTTTAACAAGTCATACCCTTTTGCACTAAATGAAACCTTAATAATCAGGGTGCAACAAACAGTGAAGCCTTTGTTGTTTAAGAGAACATCTGGTGAACCTGAAGTTGTAGGAGCAAACTAAGCATATATACATCTAGTATATATGAAGCTATAGAACCAAACTAAGCATATACAACTAGTATATTCAACTTACCAAAAAAAATCATATACAACTAGTATATATGAAGCTATAGGACAAAAGTAACCATATATTTGTATCTAACTCTTGCTATAGTGGGCAACTAGACTAAACCAATATTGTCTTCCAGATAATAAAAAATTTGCTATGCTCGGGTTTAGCTATTCCAACTATTAAGTATTAATTAATCAAAGGAGTTCCTAAGGACTGACTTTAAACCATCACAAAACTTGACAGGATACTAAGGTTTAAATCCACACAATAATTCTAGTTGCCAAAAGATTGTTGATTTGTTGTTTAAATCAAATTACACTTCGTTCCTCCTCTTTCCCCAATTATTTTGGTATGAAAGAAACTGTTTCTATTTCTATGAGGATAAAGGTTTTGCGTTACTTTTACTATTACAAGTTGCTAATAATATCTATTTGTTGATGAAATTGCTAATAATATCTATTTGTTGATGGAGACAGGCGTATGTAGCATATTGGCTATAGGTTTATTTGAAGTCATAACTTTTGACACAAAATCTAAATTCATGCATAAAACCTGCTAAAATCTTAATAAATATTAGACGTAAAGTCATAATATAAATTCACTACTGATTGAAGACAATAACTGTCATCCGCTAGTCCTTGATTATTATATTTTAAAAAGGTTCTAGTAAGAAATTATGTTCAACCATTCCCTACTTATAAATAGAAACTGGTTTTCAAGTGATCAGGATGAACCACATACACTAATATACCAAGATTCTAAATGAGAGAAAACAGGAAGGTCTAATTTACATTATTTGTGATCCATGATTTGTGCAATTCTCTCTTATTGAAAATCATTAACACACTTTATTTGTAAGGTAAAAGTTAATATTCTGAAGTACACAGCGATGAGAACACTTGGTTAAAATGTGTGTCTGCTGATAAAAAATGGTCTAGTCTAGAGATATCAAAGGGAAGTACAATAACTGGATTGGCTATATAAATCACCACGGACATGTTCCTCCATATAAAACTCATCTCAGGCCCATTTCAATGGAAAGTAAAATAAAAAATTCACCAAGCAGAAAAGCTAAAATTTCACTTATTGCTTAAATTTAAGTCAATCATCTGCTGCGACGATCGGTTGGCTTGGGAAAGTAGGGGGAAGAGTGTCGGGTGTGTGAATGGGGGGAGCTGTGTAAAAAGGTGATAGCTATTTTCATCTCCAAATATAGACGAAGTGATGCCACAAATCAACTCCCGTTTTAACAACTCATTGTATTATTCTGAACAACTCATTGATACTTGTGTGTGTGAAGCTATCACTAATGTAATTTGTTGATTTTTTTGTCCTTCCTTGGTGGATATCTACTTTATATATTGGTTCCAACAATATCATAGCCTTGAAACTGCATTCCAACCGTATAAAAGCATGACCTGCCAATTCCACCTTCCTCTGCCATCCATGTGTACTACTCGAGCAATAATTTCAGCAATTTGGTCCACTAGATATTCACAATTCTGTTGCTCTTGCCTCTTTTTTCTCAGTTGCAAATAATTTCCTCACTGGAAGAATTCCTGAATTCATATGTAAGGCCAGCTACCTTCAAGTTCTTGATTTGTCCAACAATGCCTTGAGTGGAAAAACACTACTATGTGTACTGAATTATAGTCCAACTCTTGGAGTGGTGAATCTAGGGAACGATAGACTCTATCGGTGTTATACCGGATTCATTTTCAGTTGGTTGTGCTCTAAGAACTTTAGACCTCAGTAGGAACACCTTAGAAGGAGAGCTGCCAAGATCACTTGTCAACTGCATGTTGGAGGTCCTGAATCTTAGATTTTGCTTCTGATTTGAAATAACTTTAATTTGTTGCTATTGGACAAGTTAACAAGTGATTCAATAACTAAATATTCGTTTGAGTGCTAATAATTTTTTTCTTTTCAGAATGTCCAGGTATCCCTTTGAGTGTCGATTAGTTTGAAAGAAAATATGGCAGTTGTATCGTGGTGCTTGAAGATTACTTCTAACATTTTTTTTACCAGAATTCATGACTTGCTTTTATTAAGTCTGTTTTTGTTGGAACTACTTGAATGAAGGATGTATATTGATGCCCAATATTGTCTATGACTATTGTTTTTGATTTTTTTAGCGAAAACATTTAATTTTTCCTTCAATCACAATTCTCAATCATTGGGTTGAGTTGACATTCAGGGTTGGTTAGCAAACGATGGGGTGTTCGTTCCTAAATGTATATATTTTGTAATTCCACCCTCTAGATTTATTGAGAATTCTGCCATTGTTTATCTTCTTCCCTCCCCCCCTCCTCTCTCTCTGCTTCGCCCAAAACTTCAAAGAAGATGGCGGGGAAGGTGGTAAAGGACTGCTAGCAGGAAAGACAACAGCAGCAGCAGCCAACGAGGAGAAAGACAAGAAAAGGCCTATTTCTAGGTCTTCTCGTGCAGGTCTCCAGTTGTTGTTGTGTTTTACTGATGTAGAGATTGTAATTCACAAGATTCTAAAGATTATTTGATGTGTTACTATATATAATAATCATAAAAAACTGAGAGAATCGAAAAATTGATAAGATCAAAAGAACTCAACTAAAACTGAAAGCAAAAAAATCAACTGTATATATTGATTTAATTTGGTTTATAGATTTAAAAAATCGATATTATTGATTTGGTTATATTTTAGTGAAAAATCAAACCAACTCGACCTATGTACACCCCTACCTCATATCATGCATGCATATTCATGAGACATTAGTACCATTGAGATATTCTGATTTTTATAAGACTATGAGACACTTTTTAAAAAGAATTCACCTACACACAACTCACACACACGCACAGAACAATCGCCCAGCCCCTCCCCCCCCCTAAATTTTCTCTCCTCTCTCTCATTCTCAAAATCATTGTTATTCACCAGTACTAACGCCAACAAATTCCGACGGATTTTGGAGGAAAAGAAGGGGCAGCGGAGCCGGCGTGGGAGGTCGCCAGATCTGGGCTTTGGGGAATGATAACCGGTTGGCGATGATGGCTATTGGTTCACAGGTTCCAACGAAGAGGAAAACGGGAAGAAGGAATGACGCGCCGGAAAATGGGGAGAAAAAGAAGCATCGCCGGTGGCAATGGATTTCCCGGCGGATCTGGTATAGAGGGATGGGTGCGGGAGCGGCGCTGACCTTCGCCGGCAGTTTGGTTGCCGATTTTAATGGATTCTAGGAAATTTTGGTTGCTGGTTTGTTTTTTTGAGTTATCTCCGGCGAGTTTGCAGTGTGGGCTTGCCGAAAAACTCAAGAAATTAAATATTTTCATTCATTCCTCTACTTTCTGATTTCTCTTTCATTTACTGGTTTTCTATTATTTTTTTAGCATGTGCGCACAATTTTTGTGAGCGTGTGTATGTTGTTGGTAAAAAAAAAAAAGCATACGAATGTTTAACAGTGGGTGTGTGAATTTTGTAAAACAGTTAATGTGCGTATAGTATATTTTTGCATATTCATTTTAACTTTTTCTTTTCACTTCAAATTATAACAAAACAGTGTTTAACACATAATGTTTAAATTCTTGACATATGCTGATAAGAGATTCACGTAATCAAATATGCATACTAAATAATGTATTGAAATTCGTAACATAAATTTGAACATGATTTGGTTCAATATAAAATTTTATACAATAAATAACACAAAGTAAAACAGGAACCTGTTGATGAACTAACGCAGAAGACTTGAATATTATCACTAGAAACTCGGACGGAAACTCCAATTCAACTTTAATTTCCTCACTTTTTTTATGATATTTTTGAATGTTTTCTCTGGTTTTCACTCTGTTTTTCTATTCTAGTTTTGATACAGTCTGATGATGTAGAATAGTTTTTGATCCAGATGTACGTTGTAGGAAGAGTACTTAAATAGAGGGAAGTCTGGGGGCAATAGTTGGGTAGTTTAGGATAGGAATTTTTTTAAAATTTTGAATCTTTTTTCCTTTTTTTTATTATTTTTTAAAATAATAAATAAATAAAATATCCTAAAATGTAACTTTATTTATTTAATTATTTTTAACTACAAATTTATTTAAAATAAAATAAAATTTAAAGTAATATCGGACCAGATATAAATATTTAATACCGAAATATATATATATCTTAAACTCGGGGAGGGTCAAAAATTACGTGTCTACATTTTGTCCCTCTTTGTGTGAAATCTTGAAGAGTTTTCATTCAAAAAAGTAGACAAAGAGGTGATTTTTTATCCTTAAATTATTTGAAAAGTGAGGACAAAATAAAATAAAAGAAAAAATGTGACCGTGTCCTAGTTTTGGGCCACCTACATATCCCGGGTTATAAGGAAATCAGGTCACGTGTAATTCAAAGGAAACATGGTGAGAGAATGAATTAAACGTCTAGTGAGATTCCATCGTGTTTTCAGTTAACGACTTCTTCCTTTTTTACATTCAAATGACTAACAAAATCAAAAATGAAAAAGACAAGTGAAAATTTCAATCTTTAGAATATTGATTCAAATCTTCATGAATTGAACTTGAAAATTCACCCTATTCTTCAGGTGGGCTCCTGAATCACTTTTTCTTCACCCTGTTCTTCAGGCAAGCTCCTGGACTTGCTATTTCTTAACCTGTTTTTCAGGCGGGCTCCTGGACTTACTTTTTCTTCACCCTGTTCTTCAGGCTGGCTCCTGGACTTATTTTTCTTCATCCTGTTCTTCAGGCAAGCTTCTGGACTTACTTTTCCTTCACCCTGTTCTTCAGGCGGGCTCCTAGACTTACTTCTTCTTCACTCTTTTCTTCAGTCGGGCTCCTGTACTTATTTTTTTTTCACCCTGTTCTTTAAGCGGACTTCTAGACTTCCTTTTCTTCACTCTGTTCTTCAGGAGGGCTCCTGGACTTTCTTTTCTTCACCCTATTTTTCAGGCGGGCTCCTGGACTTCTCTTCTTCACCCTGTTCTTCAGGCGGACTCCTGAAATCACATCAAAACTAAAAAGAAAATTATCCCAAGCAAAGATTATTATAAATAGATATTCCATTTTCTAAAAAGGTAAAGTTCCAAACAACCAGAATTAAATTGTTGCCCCAGTTTATCATCAGAGAACTTTTGTGAAAGTCACATCATAACTACTTGAAAAACCCAAACAAAGAAATGCATCTTCTATGGGTTAATTGGAATGATTTGACTAGAAAGTGCATTTCTTAGAAGTCAAAGGGAATGACTTGACTAAAAGTATATTTTCTAAGAATCAAGAGGAATGACTCGACTAGGAAGTACGTCTTATATTAATCAAGGGGAATGACTCGACTAAAAGGTACGTCTTATAGGAATCACGGGGAATTGACTCGACTAAAAGGTATGTCTTATAGGAATCAAGGGGAATGACTCGACTAAAAAGGTACGTCTTATAGGAATCAAGGGGAATGACTCGACTAAAAGGTACGTCTTATAGGAATCAAGGAGAATGTCTTGACTAAAAGGTATGTCTTATAGGAATCAAGGGGAATGACTCGACTAAAAGGTACGTCTTATAGGAATCAAGGAGAATGTCTTGACTAAAAGGTACGTCTTATAGGAATCAAGGGGAATGACTCGACTAAAAGGTATGTCTTATAGGAATCAAAGGGAACGACTCGACTAAAAGATACATTTTATAGGAATCAAGGGGAGTGACTCAACTAAAAAATACGTCTTATAGGAATCACGGGGAATGACTCGATTAAAAAGTACATCTTATAGGAATCAAGGGGGATGACTCGACTAAAAGGTACATCTTATAGGAATCAAGAGAGATGACTCAACTAAAAGGTACGACTTATAGGAATCAAGGGGAATGACTCGACTAAAAGGTATGTCGTATACGAATCAAGGGGATGACTCGACTAAAAGGTACGTTTTATAGGAATCAAGGGGGATGACTTGAATAAAAGGTACGTCTTATAGGAATCAAGGGGGATGACTCGACTAAAAGCTACATCTTATAGGACTCAAGGGAAATGACTCGACTAAAAGGTACGTCTTCTAAGAATCAAGGGAGATGACTCGACTAAAAGGTACATCTTATAGGAATCAAGGAGGATGACTCGACCAAAAGATACGTCTTATAGGAATCAAGGGGGATAACTCAACTAAAAGGTACGTCTTATAGGAATCAAGGGGATGACTCGACTAAAAGGTACGTCTTGTAGGAATCAAGGAAAATGACTCAACTAAAAGGTGCGTCGTATAGGAATCACGGGGAATGACTCGACTAAAAGGTACGTCTTATAGGAATCAAGGGGAATGACTCAACTAAAAGGTACGTATTATAGGAATCATGGGGAATGACTCGACTAAAAGGTATGTCTTATAGGAATAAAGTGGAATGACTCGACTAAAAGGTACGTCTTATAAGAATCACGGGGAATGACTCAACTAAAAGGTACTTCTTCTAGGAATCAAGGTTCAATTTAAGAAGTATATCATCTAGCAGTTGAAAACTGAAATATTTGGACAAATAAGTATGTCTCCGAGGGATATAGGATGATGAATTTTTACCATAATTTGATTATCAAACCTGTGTAGCAATATTTATGTCTGTATTTTTTGAAATAAGGCAATGCAACCATTGATATTTATACTCTGAAGGTCTTGATTTGAAGGTAGCATGTTTCTTTTTTCATCAAAGAAAACTTGTGAGTTCAAAAACATGGTAGGGGTTTGTGACTTTAGCTTTCGTGGCAATCACTCTTGCCCTCGTCACATTTAACCTTGCTTCCAATCATTAGCATCTGTCACTAACTTGCTGCATCATTGACCCAAACTCAGATTATTAGAAGTGACCCTGAAACAAATAAAGTATTTATGCTTTGCCATGCTCCTCAAATAAACCCTTTGAACCTTTATATTTCCATGAGTTCTTAAACTCGTCTGTTGACAAAACTTTCTGCATGTCTTATTTCGGCTCACAATCATGTCTCTTTCATGTGTTGGATTTTTGTCTTTCTTTGTGCAATTAAAGAAACTGGTAGCCAATTTTGAAATATTTTCTCACTTGTTATGAAACAGACTCGACTCAAAGACACGAGAAAAATGACAATAATTTTTATTTGATGACAAAGATACCTAAAAAATCAAAAATAAAAAAATAAAAATAAAAGGGAAAAACGAAAGGCTTTTTTTCTCGAAATGACAAAAGAAAACTTATTTGGGTGTGGTAGTCGATTCCAGCAATCATGACATGCATTTTGAATTAAACAACTTGAGCTACCCACACTAATCATTACAACTCTTGACCACTTATTGAGTTTGAAATGGAATCAATCTTGAATATGCTCCTTCTAGATCATAATCCTCCTTCAGCTAGTGGCACCTCAATGGGTTTTTGTCAACGCCTATCTCATTTTCATTTCTTTATCAGATCACTATCGTCTTATGGTTCCCGAAAGGGTTTTCACCAATAAAACTCTCTCATTTTTACTCATTCATTTTTTTTCTTTTTTTCTTTTTGAAAATGCCCAACATATGAAATATCATGCATCCATAACATGTTTACCTTGACATTCTCAAAGATCGATCTGAAAGTCTTTCTTTGGTTGTAACTTAGCTTTTGGAAAAAGTTACAAAGAAAGGGAGGTATGAGACTAAAAAATTTACATAAAATTGGGTGAAACATACAACTTTTTATATCGACTCTTTTAAGGAAATAAACTTTGCCCCTGTTTCATTTCATTCTGGGTAATTTAATTTTTTTTTTGTTGGACCGAACCCCAAAGTAGGGCTGCCTACGTATCTTGTTATAGCAAGAATCAGGTCAAACGTAGTTCCGACAACTTATTCTTTTGCTTGATTTTTTTCTCTATTTTTGGCTCTCTTTTTTTTCATTTTTTTTAGAGAGAGAGACAGAGATTTTTTTCTTTTGCTGACTCTATTTCTTTTTGGCACTTCTTCTGACTATATCTCTCTTTCTTGACACCTTTATTTTTTCTCACACTCTATTTTGATTCCAAAAGAGGTGTATAAAAGAAAATAAAATTAAAGCTCAAAGGGGGTAACAAAGGATGACACAATATTTGGATAGCAAAATGAAATGCCTTCGTCATATCAATCCTTAAAAATACAAGTACTTAACATGCAATCTGAGAATGAAAATAAAAATCATACACATCTTTTCAACAGTAATTTTGACTGAACACGTATATCACTGCTTCTCATGCACATGAAACATACAGGTCCACATGTGTTGTACTTTCCTCACAATAGATGACTTATGCCTTTATTTTTTTAGCTAACTTCATTTTGCTTCTCCTAACTGTGGAAGCTATATATCCTTTGATTGATCTCATTCAAAATATTTGAGATGGACCTTTTCACTGAAGACCAAATCATTTTTATTCACAAAGTGATTGCAGCAATATATTCAAGTGAGGTTGTAACTATGTCCCCAAACACCTAAAAACTTTACTTATTTTCTCAGATGCTCTCTTTTTCTAACTTTAGCTCTCTGATTCAATGTTTCATGATTAAGCTGGATTTTAAGTTTTGGTTGAAAATTTTGCAGGTATGTCATAACACTAGAATCAACATAAAACGTACTGTGTAAAGAAGACAAATAAACAACTTAAAAAAGCAAGACAAAACAACAAGGACACCATATTTCATTAAAAGAAAAGATAGAAAGGTTTAAACGAAAATGACAAAAAGACAAACAAGATAGATTTTGAACTACAATCCTAAAATAATTTGAAAAAATAGAAAGAAAAATAAAACAAACTACCAACAATCTTCCCAAGTAAGGGAAGGAGTGACTTCCCAATTGTTGAGCTTAACATCTTAGCCATTAATTTGCATATAAACATGACTAGAGCTTCCACCACTGTCCAACACATTTCTTTCAACAAATAAATTCTGGATCCTCATGCTTGACTCATTGTATTCCACGTATTGTGCATTACTGTATATTGGTGAAGAATTTTGTGTGACGCTCGTAGTGTCAATGTTTTACACTGCAATCAATTTTTCTTGAATCATCCTTTCTATTTCTCTTTTCAAAGCATGACAATTGTTAATACTGTGATCCTGAATATCAGAATGATATGCACATCGTACATGAGGATCAAAATTTCTTAAATGTAGATCAGGAGTACACTCAAAGAGAGGAGTGATTATGCCTAACTTTCTCAATCTCTGGAATAAACTAGCACACGACTCATCAATTGGTGTAAAATTATTCTTTGACTTTCTCCTCTTTGCAAACTCCAGCCCTGATTAAAACTTCGACTTAGAAGTTCCTCGATAAATATGTGGGGGTTTTGGATGATGTTGGGGGATCGATGCATGTCATTGTGGATAAGAAAATAGATGAGCATACAACCGTGCACTATTCAAAGAATACTGAGGAAGTGGAATGAAATATCTTAGATTTTACAAAGAGGAACCTTATTGCAGGTGAGCATGTGGATTTGATATGAAATCTCAGAATTGAGACTGACATTATTGTTGAGTTGGACCTCTTGAGCTCTGTTTTTCCCCTCTAATGACAATAGGTACATTTTCCTTTTTTCTTTCCTTCTGTCCCTCTCAACTGATGGCAATATCATCCAAAGTATTTTACAAAATCCTTCCACCCATCATGTTCCTCAAATTTTGATATATCAAGGCTTGGGGGAAGGTTAACACTTGAAGACATGCCACAGTCTTTATATGCAACATCTTTATAATTCACAATTCTCTAAAAAAAATTTATAGCCTTTTTTGTGTTCTTTATTTTCCTAGTCATTTTCTCTTGCTCTTCTGCCATGTCAGACTTCTTAGTAAGAAATTTTAGTGGTCAAATTAACATAGATATGGGCTCAGGAGTATAATAGTGATCATCAAGAGTGTCAAACATTGACTCACTAGCAGATTGGGGAAGCACAATCATCGGACGAAAAGCCAAGGTGGAAGCCTCAGTATAGGGTTGAGTAATAGAGGCAGAGACTATAGGTGATGCTATAGATTCTGAGGCATGTTGTGGCGCACAACCAACAGAAGAAAACGGACCTTGCAATTTTGATAATAAAATCAAGGATTTGTAGGGTCAATAATGGGAAATGGAGGAGAAGGCAACCCACTGGCCCAAGCTAGATATATTTCCAATATTTGTTGCCTGAAACTCACAATCTCTTGCTTTAACCTCTCATTTTCCTGACTCTTTGTCTGATCTATAATTTCACTCTCTATATTCTTACTGGACATGACTCTCTTTCCTGAATTTGGTATAATATAGGGGACCAGCCAAAATACCAAAAATCGACCACCTTAAACTAACTGTATAAGAAATAACAAAGGCGTTAGATTGCAATATTTTTTTAAAAAACTCTTTTTCTTTTATCTTCTTTTTAAAAAGAAAAAATCACCGAACCCCATAAGGGCTGCCTACGTGTCTCACTAAGATGAGAATCAGGTGTGCATAGTTCTCGAAATATATGTCGTACAAAATTTATCCTCAAGACCGCTAAAGGTTTAGAGTTGTTAAGGTTTATTGTAATGCCCCGAAACTAGTAACCAGAATGCCACACGGTGCTCATGACCCCGAAGGACCACAAGCTAACCCATGACTAATATTTGTAGTGAGCACTGCATAACAACTGTATAAATGTGGAATTAGAGACTAAAAGGACATAAGGTTCAAATATCTGATAACACATAACATCTGAATAATATGGTATCACCATACCAAAACTGAAATAACTATCTGAACATGCTAGTCTGAAAGCCTCTAAACTGTCTAAAACCTATGGAGTTGATGGGACATGTCCCCAACTAACTCTAAACTACTGAAATAATAAAGTAATAAAATAATCATGCTATCCTTGAATGATAAGGACTCACTGCTAGTTTGGCTGTTGAATGTCTGATCTACTAAGGATTCTCTGGAGCTCATTCTTCTGAACCTATGGTATAGAAACACTATAGCGCAATACATCAGTACGATTGAATGTACTGATATGCAAGTGAGGTAGGCTGAATGCACGGGATTTATATGCATGAAACTAACTGACTGAATAACATAAACGTGAGAACACATGCATGAATATGTGAACTATGAATTAGATCATGACATCACTGAATCTGAATACTGATAACATAAGTTTTGCATAACTGATATACTATTATCTGAATGACTGTGTCTGATAGTCCTGTTTCTGATGGAACTAGCTGAGTTCTGTACTGAACTGGGAGATTGTATCTGACAGTCCTGAATTTTGTAGAACTATCTAAGTTCTATTACTTAGACTAAGACTGAGACTGTAATTATGGGAAGTAGTCATCTAACCAACATGCCCCAAATGAGATAATATAATTAAGAATATAATTGAGTTGGGGTCTAATATGTAACCCCAATTGGAAGGGTGTCAATACCGCGCCACTAGTAAGGACAGGCTATGAGTAATCCCTTATCTAACAGGTAATCTAAGGAGAACGGTGGGACCCTCATCTAACAATTTAAGTCACCTAATCAACCCTCATCTAACAGGTTAGATGTCTCAATATACGCTGGCTACGTAGTTTTAGAGAGCAAATATTGCTTCTAAGAATCACACCCTCTACTCGTAAGTGAGTTCCCATCCTTGGGCTCACTCGGTGCTGAATCGTACTCCCATCAGATTAGACACTGAATTAATTTTACTGGACTGACTAGACTGAGTTCGCTGAGTTCTGTTGACTGGTGGAATATTATAGAGATATGATAAATGACTGAGATTACTGAGATTACTGAGTTTTCCTGAGTCATGAGACTAACTGAATTCTACTGAACATGGCTTGACTGAGAGTATCTTGAAAAATGACGCTGGCTCTAGGCACACTGCTAAATTGTTGGGTACAAGTACCCCTAGGAATCAATAGCATGTAACTGAAAAGATGTGACCCTTCTTGACACATGACCATAGTCAACAATTCATAGTACAATCATTGGGGATTTTCATGAAGTATTCGCCTGCTATAAGCTTACACATAAATAGGAATGCATGTAAACATATCATAATTTCATAAGCGTAATCTCATGAGCATTATGTTAATCCATTACAAAGCATATCAATAACGTGGGAGTCATATCGAACATAAGGGAGAAACATGGATTCATCAATTTTGGTCACAAATGAGTCATAAGGCATAATTATATTCTCTTAGGCATCTTATCAAACACCTTGCATGCATATCTTTAGGCTTAGGCATGAATATTGAAATAATACTTCATGGCAACATTTTACACTTCCAATGCAAGAATTTCAATCACATACTAACATATTTTCATGATAGTCATTAAAAACTTCAACTTGAAAATAAAACAACAACATAAACATTGATATAATTCAATTCATACCATGGAATCCAAAGTTTATAGTTCAAATAGGGTTTCTTGAGCTTCATGGGTAAAAGGAACCCATGACTCAACACTTGACATACCTGGGTGGATGATTTCTTGAAGATTAGTTGAGGAAAGCTTGAATTCATGTCTTGGAATTAAAAACCTAGGGTTTCCTGTTCTTGGGGATTATCTTCGAGAGAAACCCTAATTTGGTATTATAGATGTATAATAATGTTATGAACTCTGGTCTGATTTAATTAAGGGTTAAAACAGGTGAAAAGACCAAAATACCCTTTTAAAAATGACTTAAAATCTCTAATCGGAAGTGGCGATGGTTTGGGTGACGGTCCGTCACTAGATAGACAGTCCGTCGGTCCAACCCATCGTACTTGGATAGAACCTAAACTTCCTGCCTCGCCTGCGATGGTTTAGGCGATGATCCATCGGTCCTGGCTATCGCACTTGGCCAGAAGTCGGGTTCACTACCTTAGTCGCGACGGTCCATCGCTAGCTCGACGGTTCATCGGCCCTGACCGTCGCTTCTGGGTAGTTCCAACAGTTCTCTATAAAATGTCCATAACGTTTTACTCCAATACCAGATTTAGATGAAATTGGTATCATTGAAAAGCTAATTCAATTTTCCACACGATAAAAAGTCAAAGTTGGGGAAATTCTATCTGATTTAAACATTAATCATTTAGGAAGTCATCACTAACTCTTTTGGAGACTAGATTTGACTAAAAAAAAGTTCGAGGTATTACATTTATATATATATATATATATATATATATATATATATTTTAAAAAACTTAGCCTCATGATTCCTAAAGATTCAGGGCTGTTAAGATTTATATATTTTTATTTATTTTATAAAAACTTAGCCTCATGATCCCTAAAGATTCAGGGCTATTAAGATATATATATTTTTATTTATTTTGTAGAAACTTAGCCTCATGATCCCTAAAGATTTAGGGCTATTAAGATATATAAAAATTGGAGTTGAGGATTAGAAAAATATTTATAAAGTAATTATATATTTTAAAATATTCCTCAATAAATCTATGAATAATTTTTCAAAAGATAGGGTCGTATCCTGAGAAGGACTTCCTACGTATCCCACTAAAGAGTGAGAATCGGACTCTCGTAGTTCATAAAGACCATAAAAATTATGTTATTATACATTTAAAATTTTTCTTTTTTAAAAAATAAAATTTTTCTTTGAAAAATGATTCACTAAATATAATCTCTTGCATTTCAAAGTTTCCTAAAAGCCTGTCAACAATCAAATAGCCTTCTAAGCAAATGTCAAATAGCACATAAGATCATTGCTGGTCATTATAAAGTGGGTCACCTGTCCTAGACAGGCCCGGCCCCTGTGCCGAGTCCCGCTAAGTTAAATGCATCTTATACAAATAAAACGGAACCTAATAGGGATAACCTAATTCTGAGTTTTAAGTTTTTCTAAGTTTAAGCCTAATAGAGATATATGTCTAGACTGGCTTACTCGAGCGGACACTTGAGTCGGAGAGGGACTTTTTCGATAGTAGTGCTACTCTGCCTTGGTTGCCGATCTGAACCCCACCTAACATAAGTGACTATAATCCTTCACCAGGTGCCTTGACACTCCGACTATCTCAAAAAGAAAGTAGGATGCATACGCTGCATTTCTTCTATCCTATTTCAGAGACTCAGAAGGGGTACACAAGAGAAGACAGTTTATAAATACAGTTCGCCAATATCAAAGCAGTAAATGAGCAACAAGTAGCATAGGCCAAAAAACACAAAATAAAAATAACTAAAGCAAGTAAAGTCAATATCAAAAGATCGAATTCTGATTAATTCCCCAACGGAGTCACCAGATATGTAACACCACTTTTTTCTCGAGGGAGTCGAAGGTTGAAGGATTTTTCCAATTAAAGTGACGATATTGAATATGGATTAATTGATTTACAGAGTCGCCACTTGGAATCAAGTTATGGTGTTTCAAGTCACCTTTTGAATCCCTAGTCAATAGGAAATAACTCTTATTTTGGTCTGTGAAAATAGAAGACTAGGTAAGGAATTGTATTGACCGAGGAGAGGGTGTGGGGTACCCCTCGATTCCTGTGGTTCTAGCACGGTCGCTTTATTAACTTATACTTAACTAAAACTATTTTGATAAATTATGTTAAGGCCTAAGTTTGCTCATTTTATTATATTAAAATTTGTCTATTATTTTATATTAACTAAATCAATGAAAAATTAATTTTAGAAAAATATACATCAAGGCGCACTATTGCATCCTTGAACATTAAATGACTCAAAAAGATGCGTCTGTCGCATTCTTAATTGAGAGGAATATTTTTAAACATGTCTAAAATTTATCTAATATTTAAAAGTTTTGATATTTATCTATTCAAAGTTCTACTTAACTTTCACAATAAACTAAAGCAATTTCGATTTAAAATAATTAATTAATTTAAAAATAAAATTATGAAGCCTTATTAATGATAACGAATAAAATAAATTAAAAATAAAATGAGGAAAAAATTATACATATTACACTTATATTGATCCCCAAATTTATTTTTAATAATAATAAAAATAAAATATTTAAATTTAATAAATAAATAAATAAATAATAATAATAATATTTTTAAAAAACAAATTATTTAATTAAAATCAACAAAAAAAATCCAAATAATTGCAATAGAAGATAAAAGGAAACATATCAAACAAGAAATCCTAACACCCATAAAATAATTAAATCAAAATAAAAAATATATTTATTTTTAATTATTATTATTATGATGATGATGATGATTATAATCATAATTATAATAATAATTATAATAAGAAAAGAATAAACCCACACACAACTCACACACATGCACAGGACAATCGCCCATCACCCCACCCCCACCCCATTTTTCTCTCCTCTCTCTTTTACTCAAAATCACTGTTATTCACCATTACTGACGCCAACAAATTCCGACGGGTTTCGAAGGAAAAGAAGGGGCGCTGGAGGTCACCAAATTTGAGCTTTAGGGAATGATAACCGGTCGATGGTGATGGTTGTTGGTTCACCAGTTTTGGTGAAGAGGGAGAAGGGATGGTGCGCCGAAAAATAGGGAGAAAGAAATCATCGCCGGCGGCAATGGATTTAACCGGCGGATCTGGTGTAGAGGGATGGGTGTTGGGGCGGCGCTAACCTTCGACAGCCATTTGGTTGCCAGTTTTAATGGATTTGGGGGAATTTTGGTTGCTGGTTTGTTGTTCTGAGTTATCTCCAGCGGGTTTCCGGTGTGAACTCGCCGAAAAACTCAAGAAATTAAATATTTTCCATTCATTCCTTTACTCTATAATTTCTCTTCCATTTACTGGTTTTCTATTTTATTTTTTTTTTGTATGTGTGCATAATTTTTGTGAGTGTGTGTATGTTGTTGGTAAAAAAAAATCATGTGGATGTTTTACAGTGGGTATGTGAATTTTGTAAAACAGTTTATGTGTGTATAGTATATTTCTGCACATTCATTTTAACTTTTTCTTTTCACTTCAAATTTTAACAAGACAGTGTTTAATACATAATGTTTAAATTCTTGACATGTGATGATAAAAGATTCACGTAATCAAATATGCATACTAAATAATGTATTTAAATTATTAACATTAATTTGGACATGATTTGGTTCATTATAAAATTTTATACAATAAATAACACAAAGTAAGACAGGAATCAGTTGATGAACTAAAGTAGAAGACTTGAATATTATCACTAGAAACTCGGACGGAAACTCTAATTTAACCTTACTTTCCTCACTTTTTTATGATGTTTTTAAATGTTTTCTCTGGTTTTCACTCTATTTTTCTTTTCTATTTTTGTTCTGTTTTTGATACATTCTGATGATGTAGAATAGTGTCTGATCCAGATGTACATTGTAGAAAGAATCCTTAAATAGAGGGAAGTCTGGAGGGAACAATTGGGTAGTTTAGGATAGGAATTTTTCTAAAAAATTTTGAATCTTTTTTCCTTTTTTTGTATTAATGTTTAAAATAATAAATAAAATAACTAAGTAAAATATCCTAAAATGTAACTTTATATGTTTAATTATTTTTAACTAAAAATTTATTTAAAATAAAATAAAATTTAAAATAATATTAGGCCAGATATAAATATTTAATACCGAAATGTATATATATATTTATTAAACTCGGGGAGGATAAAAAAATTACGTATCTACAATCATCATCTCATCATCATCACGACACTATATTGCATTATCATCCTTGGTATGGTTTGATACTATATTAGTATTTACTATTATACTGTATTTCGGTGTTAGGACCTTGTTTGTGATATTTTGTTTGAGCATTCATTTCACTTTTTTACGCTATCTTATATCATCGTATACTGATTTGGATGATGAAATATTTGAGCTGTGGGATATGATTGAGGTTTTTCAAGAGAGATAAAATTGTAGACCCTGTTGATAGTATGAGATACCTTCATATATATGTGCTCTCTCTCCCTCTTTTAATCTCATATTACATGGATGATTATAATTGACTTCTCCTGTTGTTGAATAGCATTGTCACCTGGATCAATATGTCTATCTTGTATTTAATGTACTTGTTAACTATTGTGTTGAGTTACCCTGGTAGGATAAAGTACTATGATTTGGTGGGTTAAAGGTTATTTGGGATACCTTGTGTAGCTGCGGTAGTGGCTCTCGCCATCGCTTTGGATTAGGATTGGTTATCGATGATTCTTTCTAAGTACAAGTGGTTATATACTCACCATTGCTTTTCTTCTCCTTTTTCTTATATTTTTATATCTCGTGCAGGTGTTGGACTAATTAATAGATGGTAGATGGCGTTTTGTCAGAGTTGATGTTGCAGAGATTGAGATAGTGACTGATGGACTTCGGAACATCTCGAATCGATTTATTTATGTCTTATGTTTTATTCACATCTAAGAAATTTTAGATAACTATTTCTAATATTTGAATTTTTATTAGAGGCCTTTACTAATGACAACCAAACCTGGATGTATCTTTGACACTCATGTCTCTCTCTCTCTTTCCTCTCTCTATATACATATATACGTACTAATACAAGAATAACCATGGAGATGGACATATGTCAGATGTATTGAAACCAAGACTTGAAGAGTGCAAGTGAAGTGCAAAGTAGGGCCTAAATAGGCTCCAAAATAGTCCACAAACTATACTCCAAGGGTGCCTAAAGTGAAGCATTTGAATAAGGGGACTTTTGAAAATTTCGCACTATTTTTGTAACTTATTATAAATAGAATATGTAAGGTCATTTATTAGTTAGTTTTTGTTGAATATGAAAGTGTAACACTTATAAACATCTTTCTTGAGAGAATGGCCCTCCTTGGCCAAAATTGTAACTAGGAAAATCAACTTGAGTGTGGAATTACTCGTGTTAGATTCAATCTTGGAAACGTTGGATGCTTGGGAGATCGAGGTCACTCTTGTGTCAACATAGGAGTTAGGTATTCATTTTATGTATTTTTAAAGGTCCAAGAGTGGAATAGGCTCTTGGGTTTTAAGATTACACCTTTACTTTTTCTAGCTATCTATCCTCTTATTTGTTGTAATCGTTGTTTCTTGTCTTTTTAATGTAACACGTGAGGTGTTGTTATTGTTATAACTATTTTTTGTTCATATTGTCTTCATATTGTTGTTGTTGTTTCTATTTTAGGGTGATAAACACCTTCTTCATTTTATTATTGTTGTTATCATTGTCGAATTCGAGTGAGGTCTCCAATCGGTTTAAGAATCCTTTTGATTAGTGGACTGTTTGGGGATTATTTATTTCCCGTGGGTTTTTATTGTATCATTTGATATCAGAGCATGGCTTGATCTTGTTCTCACAATATCAATCTTGGGCTTGTTAGTTGAAAGATCAAAAAAAAATTGTTGAAAAAAACTAAAATTTCCAAAAAAAGTGCAATTTGTCCATGTTTGTGTTCTTGGCCAAAATTGTGTTATTGTTGAGTCTTAGATGATATTTTTACTTGTTTTGTTGTTTTTAGTGTTAGTTTTTTTCATCTCTAACACTCTTGAGTATAAAACTAAAATTTGAGCTTGAAATGTTGATTTTGTTGTTGTGAACATAAGCTTGGCTGATTGTTGATGGTGTTGTTGTGGTTCACGGTTTGGACTTGTAATGTGAACATTGTTGTTTATCTTAGATTGGTCGTGTGATGTTATAAAATTGGAGGTCTAAAAACAATTTTTGTTGAAGATATTGTAGTCTTGGCTGAAGTTTGAAGACATTATTGTTGTGGAATTGAGTGGACCATGTCAAAATTATTGGTGTTCTTGAAGATTGTTGTTGTAGTTCTTGGTGTTATTATTGTTGTTCTTGATGTTCATCACCACCTTCATATATTGTTGAGGATAAAGTAATCCTAAATCCAAAAAGTTGAAGGAAAAAGGTGTATAATTTGTTAGTCTTGAAAGACACTACAACCAACCAAGACCTATCAATCAAGTCTCAACCACTTTCCAACACTTTTCCATGTTTTAAGGAGAAGTACAAGAAAAAGTTAAGTCTTGAAAATTAAAAAACGCTCCAAGACTTATTTTTCTCTCCTAAAACAAAATTTGACCAATCCAAATTAAATTTTTTACCAAAACATGAAAAATTAAAAAAAAATAATTCGTTAGAAATACCGCAACCAATACGTGGCTACCATGTCACCAAGTTACTGTTCGCACATCAAATTTTGGCTCAAATTTCAAATTTTGTAGTTTTCATTTGTTGTTCCTTAGTTTCAATTACGTTGGTTCCAATACTAATTGGTAAACTAGTACTCATCTACTAGATTGTTAGTTAGTCTTTGTGTTAGTTCATTTATGTTAAACGTTTGTTGTGTGCTTTTCTCTTTTTTGAATTCGTTGTATCTTGTTGTTTCAAGTCCGTAAATAAATTTTCTTTGAGTCAACTCAAACAAAAATCTATTTCGGACAAGAGTAGACTCAACCCTCAATTACTCATGAAGTACAAGCCAGCTTTCAACACTTGTGAAACTAAATGTGAGGTAAAAACTGAGAGTGAGAGTGTGGTGAGGCATTTTTTAGATAACAAGTTTGTTTGTTTTGTTGTTTGTTGTTTTCTTTCCTTTTAGGTACCATGGCTGCAAATAATCTCGATGCCATGTTTGATCGCATCAATGACAATATTGAAGACATGAAATGGCATGTTGAAAGGCTACGCTAATTTGTATCCACACTCATCCCAATAAATAAAAAACATAATGACCAAAAACCTTGTGATGAGAGCTTCCTGAAGAAAGAGGTAGGCTGCCCCGACCCACACCAAGGTAAAAGCACTACTTCCTGCACTACCATAAATGTTGATTGTTCTGGTATAGCTAGTAATAGCCAAAAAGGGTGTAGTTGTGGATTTACCTAATGTAGAAGTGTTTGAGTTGTCCTTTTGTAATACTCTTGGTGATGTTAGGTCACGGGAGTACCAAACTCTTGTTGTAAGTACGCAAGCACTGGTTGATCCTTTAGATGACGAAATTGATTCTTCTCGCAAGAATAATTTGTGTCCATCTAGTGCTAGCCCTTATAACTCGAGTAAGGCTCCATTACCAATTAACAAGGGTATTCACACACTAGTTGACCCTTGTATGAACCAAGGCTAGTCTACGTTGATATGTGAGTGGCAAATAACTAGTGAGGATGTGAATGAAGATCAACTTCCTCTTGAATGTATTCCACTACTTGAGCATATGTGCGGTGTGCTTGAAAATCTAAAGTTAGTGATGTTGTTTATGGGGTTGATCTTGATGGTTCACATGACTCTTTGAACATCTTATGTGGTAAAAGCTTTGATAGTAGTTTTGTTCATAGAGATCATGTGTATGGAAATGTTGAAAATGATGGCATATGTCTCTTTGAGGTAGGACTTTGAGATTGTGTCTCTCTATTCTTGAATGTTAGTCTTCTCTTAAAGGAAAATGTCATGTGTGATTTTGCGAGTGACACCTAGGGGAAGGAATGTTTTGCCTTGACTTAGATGCTTGGCTACTTTTCCCATTTGACCCCGGGACCCTCTCGGAATGGGGGAATTTCTACACTTCCCACTTGATTGTTGGTCAAGATGACAAGCAATGTTTGATTGTGGGTGCTAATCAAGGAAGGAAAGGTTCTTTCTTATCTCTTTTGGTTGACGATGACCTCTTCCTTTGTGCCATATATACTAATATTTTCATGTTCAACACAAAGGACCCGTGGGTATACTCTAAGTTTGTCCCACCTCGGCATGGCATATGATGTGTGTATTTTGCTAATCCTAAACCTCATGTCATGAGTTTTTTTTTTTGTCCTTCCTTGGTTTTGCACGAAGCGAATTAAAGGTCGAATCCTTTTTCAAGAAGGGGGGGATGATACAAAAATAACCACGGATGTGGACATATGTGAGATATATTAAACCCAATACTTGGAGCATGCATGTGAAGTGCAAAGGAGGTCCTAAATAGGCTCCAAAATAATCCACAAACTACACTCCAAGGGCGCCTAAAGTGAAGCATTTGACTAAGGGGTCTTTTGGACATTTCACACTATTTTTGTAACCTACTATAAATAGAATATTTTAGGTCATTTACTAGTTAGTTTTTGTTAATTAGGAAAGTGTATAACTTAGAAACATCTCTTTTGAGAGAATGGGCCTCCTTGGCCGAAATTGTAACTACGGAAATCAAATTGAGTGTGGAATCACTTGTGTTGGATTCAAGCCTAGAAATGTTGGATGCTTGGGAGATCGAAGTCACTCTTGTGACAACGTAGGATTTAGGTATTCGTTGTGTGTATTTGTAAAGGGCCAAGAGTGGAATAGGCTCTTGGGTTTTGAAGATTACACCTTCACTTTTTCTAACTATCTATCCTCTTGTTTGTTGTAATCGTTGTTTCTTATTTTAATTAATGTAACACGTGAGGTGTTGTTATTGTTACTACTTTGTTGTTGTTCATATTTTCTTTATATTACTGTTGTTGTTTCTATTTTTTTGTGATAAACACCTTCTTCATTTTATTATTGTTGTTGTCATTGTCGAATTCGAGTGAGGTCTCCAATCAGTTCAATAATCCTTTTGATTAGTGGACTGTTTGGGGGTTTTTTTAGCGTTCTCGTAGTTTTTTCTTGTATCATTTGGTATCAGATCATGGCTTGATCTTGTTCCTACAATATCACTCTTGGGCTTGTTAGTTGAAAATAAAAAATAATTGTTGAAAAAAACTACAAATTCCAGAAAAAATGCAATCTGTCCGTGTTTGTGTTCTTGGCCGAAATTATGTTATTGTTTTGTCTTGGCCGAGATTTTTACTTGTTTTGTTGTTTCTAGTGTTAGTTTTATTCATCTCTAACACTCTTGAGTCTAAATATAAAATTTGAGCTTGAAATGTTGATCTTGTTGTTGTGAACATAAGCTTGCCGATAGTTGATGGTGTTGTTGTGGTTCACGGTTTGTACTTGTAATGTGAACATTATTTTTGATCTTATATTGGTCGTGTGATGTTATAAAATTGGTAGCCTAAGAACAATTTTGTTGAAAATATTGTAGTCTTGAACGAAGTTTGAAGACATTATTATTTTGGAATTGAGTGGACTGTGTGAAAATTATTGGTGTTCTTGAAGATTGTTGTTGTAATTCTAGGTGTTGTTGTTGTTGTTCTTGATGTTCATCACCACCTTCATATATTGTTGAGGATAAAGTAACCCTACATCCAAAAGGTTGAAGGAAAAAGGTGTATTATTTGTTTGTCTTGAAAGACACTATGACCAACCAAGACCTATCAATCAACTCTCAACCACTTTCCAACACTTTTTAATGATTTAAGGATCCATGTTTTAAGGAGAAGTACAAGAAAAAGTCAAGTCTTGAAAATTGAAAAAGGCTCCAAGACTTATTTTTCCCTCCTAAAACAAAATTTCACCAATCCAAATTAAATTTTTGACCAAGACATGAACATTTAAGAATAACAATTCGTTAGAAAGACTGCAACCAATACGTGGTTACCACATCACCATGTTACTGTTCACGCATCAAATTTTGGCTCAAATTTCAGATTTCATAGTTTTCGTTTGTTGTTCCTTAGATTCAATTATGTTGGTTCCAATACTAATTGGCAAACTAATACTCATCTACTAGATTGTTTGTTAGTCTTTGTGTTTGTTAATTCATATTAAACGTTTGTTATGTGTTTTTCTCTTTTGTGAATTCGTTGTATCTTATTGGTTCAAGTCCGTAAACAAATTTTCTTTGAGTCAACTAAAATGAAAATCCATTCCGGACAAGAGTATACTCGATCCTCAATCACTCAAAAAGTACAAAAAGCTTCCAACACTTGTGAAACCAAGTGTGAGGTAAAAATCGAGAGTGAGAGTGTAGTGAGGCATTTTTTAGATAACAAGTTTGTTTGTTTGTTTTGTTTGTTGTTTTCTTTCCTTTTAGGTACCATGGTTGCCAATAATCTTGATGCCACGTTTGATCAATATTGAAAACATGAAATGGCACGTTGAAAGGCTACCCCAATTGGTATCCATAATCATCCCAATAAATCAAAAACATAAGGACCAAACACCTTGTGATGAGAGCTTTGGTAACGCTCAATCTACAGCTCTCGTAGGAGTGTAAAGCGGTCGTTAGCAAATATAGAACCCAACCTGGGTTGGGTATCGATCCCTCAGGGAATAGCTTGGCCAACAAGTAAGCAAAATTACTAAACTTTTGGTGCAAGTCTCGAAAAAGAGGGGAGTCTTGTCGTGCAAGTAATGTAAATAAAACAATGAAGTAAAAGCTGAAAATAGCAAAGTAAAAAGAAAAGGATTGTTACGTAAGTTGTAAACAATGAGAATTGAAGCGTTGGGGTTATGTACACCTCCTGAGTTATACTTCTCTATTGACTATGAGTGTGTAGAATTCCGACATGCATGTGCTTATAGGGAATTGTATTCGATGGAAAATCCAGGCGTCTTTTGACCTATTCGAGGATTATTTCACTTTAACTCTTTCGAGCTTAAAGCGTGTCTAACGGTACGAATTCTCCAAGAGGTTAATCCAGTTACGGCACTAACTGTTTAATAGGGAATTTAGGATGTGACCCTACTACCTTGACACTATCTCTTTTCCAAACAAATAACCTTTCTTTCGAACAAGTTAAATGTTATACTGGCGTATTCTTGTGTTTGCAACCACAAAGAATGTAGATTAAGATGAAGAGAATAATGATATAAGAAGCATACGTGTCACGAACTCACAAGCTCATAGTAATAGGTAGTACCTCATTCGGCTTCCATAACCCCAACAGAGAAGTTTAGTTACCCATGAATGCGAAGGAGATCACGATTGACATTGTTATTATACCACAATAATGATTAATTTCGTGTAGCACAAGAGTGGTAGGCGTTTAGGCATGAATTCCTAGGCAAAGTAACGTTTCTCTTATTGCAGAAATTAAGAATAGATGAATAGAAGAATAAAAATAGAATTAATGGGAAGATTAGAAGAGTTGTAATTGAGAAGTAGAATGTATCTCTCCACTAAGGGAGGAATTGTTTTAAATCTCTAGCAAGATAGGGTATTTATAATACCTATATCCTAATCCTACTAAGCTAATGAAATATTTAACCAAATACTACTAAGCTAATGAAATACTTAACCCAATTGTACTAGGTTAATGTAACATTATCCAAATCCGAATAAACTAATGAAATACTTAACCCAATTGCACTAGGTTAATGTATTATTATCCTAATCCAAATAAACTACTGCAAGTCCCCAAAGTCTTCAGAAATATTGTTTTAGCCCGGGACCGATTTTCCATGCATCATTTTTGGTCCTTTAGGCATTCAAGCTCCCTTTCCTTCCTTCGTGAGCTTTCTTTGGTGTCAAGTAAGCCATAAAATGCTGATTTCTGCATCATTTATACCTGAAACTTTGCTAATCATGTTCGTTAGCTCACTTACAGGAAAAAGGACTAAAAGTGCATGAAATATATAATTTGTTCTCAAAACATGGCACAAATATGGGAAAAATATATTGATATAGGCGTGTAAATTCGCCTATCATCAACACCCCACACTTGAAGCTTTGCTCTTCCTCGAACAAAATATCATGTCCCTCTAAACATCAACTTAGGGTTTCACAGCAACAACACAAAACATTCGTCAAGACAAGCACAACAATTATCAACAAAGAGTAGTTTTCCGATCATTAGTAGAAACCATTTAACCTCTAGCATAGACTCGTGATGGTGGTCAACTCATATTCACAAGTTAAGGCACAAAGAATCATGTACAACTATCCAAAACTCATCAACCATGTCTGTCTCACAATATATTACCCATAGTCACTCACAAGTATTGCATATTTTTCAAACATAGGTATCAAAATATCCTTGCTCTCGCTCTCACAAAGAATTCGTATGCAACAACTGATGACTATAGGCTTGCCCTTAGTGTAATACTCCACTAAATGTCAGAATGCTAATATTAGGATCAAATAGGTCTTTTGATGGTTGTAATGTAGGCTAAGGGACGGGTAGGACTATTTTGGCCAGAAATAGTGACTATATTCCTAAAAGCTTTAATACATCACATTGTATCATTAACACTTTTTCTTTCAAACAACCTTTCTTTCTTTTATTCTACCACCCTTTTTCTCCTCTTTTGTTTTTCAATTTTAAGCATAACTCACTTTTCAGCTTTCTTTTCCTTTTTTCTTTTCATAACATACCTCTTATGATAGCACTTCTTTTTTTTTTCATAACAATTTCAAGAACCATTACAATTTAAAGCATCATAATCACCCAATTTCCTCTTATTTTGTCACATGACTTTATACTTTAAAGCACTTAGGAATTTGGATCAAATCACGATCTTGAAAAAAATGGATTAGGCTTACATACAAGGTTGTCAAAGAAATAGGCTAAAGGCTCAAAAGGGTTTAACTAGGATGATGTCCAAGGGTAGGTAAAACGAAGGTAAACATATGTAGGTTGCCAAAGAAATGCCTAAATCATCTCCTAAACTTACACTCCTTATTTTCGCTTTGCATACATACCAGGCAAGTTCTAGCATCAGCCACAAACATAGAATATACTATTAATCTCATACACACGAGGCACATGGTCGACTTTATTGGAAGTAATATAGACTCTTGACCCAACAAGTGAAGGGATTGAACCATACAATATCACATAATGAGTCACAATTAGAGCCTAAACGTCTTAATAGTCATAATTTTAGCACATACTCAATAGTCATAAAAAAATTATTCCTAAAAAATGACACAAAAATAAAACAAAGTAAATAGAGTAAACAGACATAGATGTGATAGAGAAGTATAGCATGCGATACCGCCACCCCACACTTAAACGGGACACTGCCCTCAGTGGAAAGTAAATACGAAGAACCTGGTCAGTCGGACTCTTCCTCAATGTCGGGGGTCATACCCCCTTTGTCGGAATCATCATAAGAGTCGTCTTCAGAGCTCTCCTCCTCGTCGGAGTCTGGCAAGCGTCGATCGTCATCGGTCGGCACATCATCGTCTAGAGGTTCCTCAAAGTATACGCCCACTCCACACATCTCCCGTGCATGCAGGTTCATTAGATAGTCGTGGTCCAGCTGTTGGAGCTCTGCAGCAGTTGGAACACGTCCACCACTCATCATAGTAAATCGTGTCATGCCATAAAGATGACGCAAGAAACTCTCATCACGAGCATGTCTCTCCGCAGTAGTTAGGTTGACACCATGAGTTGTTTCAGCATCTTTGACCTTTGTGAGGTCAACCTTCTTCGGGTTATGTGGGAGTTTGTGATCAGCTGGTTCCTCTTCGATATCCTCCTTCCGCAAGATTGCTGTCAACAGATTACCAAAAGTGAAGTGGGACCTTTTGTGGAGTCTGGCCTTCCGCATTGTAGAGCGAATGATTGCCCCAAAGTTGATAGGGACATTCGTCATCAAAGAATAGACCAAACTCACTCTATCTCTTGATATTTTGGTGTATTGAGTCCCTTGAATAAGGCATGAGTTGACAATACGCAACCAGATTCTTGTTTCCCTATTCAATGGAGCATAAGGGAAGGTGTTGTATCGTCCGGTGTCTCGGTGTCTGACCCACCTTGCCATGGATCTACTTCCACAAAGTGTGTGTCGTATTGCTCTATAAGGAGGCCTACTGTACAGCTCTTTGAATGGTGCTGGGTCGACCGAAGGTAAGCCAAGAAAGGAGTTGATCAAATCCGCGTTGAGCTGTAACACTTGGCCCCGAATCTTGACTTCGTTGCCTGTGGTTTTCGGCGACCAGTTGGCATAGAATTCCCTTTTCAAATCGAGATTACATTCTCCCATGTCGCGGAAGATGAAATCCAGATTCAACGCCATTATTTTCGCCAACATACGCGGCTCCTTCTTCGCTAGGGTGTCCTTATTGATCAAGTCGACGTGAACATATTTTCTTTCCTTGTTGTTCTTGTACCATTCTTTGGCTTCCTCCTCAAGAACCCATTTTATTCCAAACATTCGGCGGGGTAGTTGCATGGAGGATGATTCTCCTTGGTCCTTGCGACCTCTCTTCTTGCCCTTTTGGGAAGTGGTAGCCTTATCTTGTCGTGCTTTAGGTGCCATTGTTCCTGAGACTTAAACAATATTCATGTTAGCATCAACTCAAAGGAAACAATCTATAAACAAGCCATCGGGGCACCACCCCACACTTAGGTTCGTTAATACAAAACAGTGAAGTGAATGTAGTCGATTACTTGAACTTCGTCGACATATATTTTAGGAACTATATTCCGACAAGAAAATCAGCGATGCATCACTACTTGCAGCCATTTCACTACTTTCATGTTAGGTATAACAACACTACTATATAGGGATTGCATCATGGTATAGTTATTTTCAACAATCACAACCTCCTAAGTCGGTAGGCAACTATAAGTCTTATCCCGATGAACGGGATAGTCTAACATGTAAGTATCCAAGTATCAAGCTTAAGCAATTTTCATAACCATAGCAATTCTGCAAATAGTATAACAAGGCTAGTAAAACCAAATTCAAGTCGGAAACAAGTCAAGATTATCCTAACGTATATGTTTACTTACATAGTTTTGTATCAACAATCCAAACACATTAACATCACCAATAACCCTTCAAGATGTAGCAATTCATAATAGACATAGTAACGTAGTACTTACGAGAAATAGATGAAGAATAAAAGAGTACTTACGTGATTGGAGCCTTTGGAGATGGTCTTGTGAATTGGAAGAGGAAAAAAAAAATTTTGAGATGATTTGGGTGGATGTGCGGCGCCTTTAGGTCAATTTCCAATGTGGTTATGTTTCAAGACTAAGTCCCCTTTATATAGGAAAAGAATGGGTCGGGTTTTGACCCATTTACAAATGGTTTTGGAGACAAAAATGACCTCTATGCGGCGCATAGTGCTTTGCATAATCATAGTATAGGCGGCGCATAGTGTAGTGCATTTAGGGACATATGCGGCGCATAGTGTATAGCATGTAGGGACATATGCGGTGCATAGTGTATAGCATTTAGGGACATATGCGCCGCATAGTGTATGGCATTTGAGATACTGAAACCTAATGCTATATCATAGGCAGCGCATAGTGTATAGCACACTTAAGCTTGGGCGGTGCCTATGTCTTTGCACACTAGATTCCGAGACCTTAGGCTATAGTATAGGTTTTGCATTGTTCGTGGCCTAGTTTTACCTAGGCCTAGCCTTCCTCGATGCCTATTTTGGCATGAGCAATGCTCAATCCATAGCCTTATGCATCCTTATTCCTAACTTACCACCTTTACCATACAATACGTCCAAATCGTCATTTGAAACCAATCTCCTCGTTGAATACTTCTCGCACCTATATTTGCTCAAAACCAATGAAAACGATTAGTACGATGGGTTGCCTCCCACCAAGTGTCTTAGTTTTGGTCGTGGCACGACTCTTATTTTTGGATTTTCTCTTATCAAAAGCAAAACAAGTAATAGAACAAAAGAAAGACAAAATGATAAACGAAAAACGATAAAACAATAAAACGATGGGTTGTCTCCCATCTAGCGCCTTATTTATTGTCGTGGCTCGACGTAGTTTCCTCGAGTACTTAGACTTCATCAAGGTAAGTGATGGCCATATAATTCATTGAGTCAAGAGGACCGATATAAGGTTTAACACGTTGGCTATTCACTTTGAAGACAACACCAGTATTGCCTTCCAATTCGACTACTCCAGACGAGTAGACTTGGATAACTTTGTATGGACCAGACCACTTAGACTTTAACTTACCTGGGAAGAGCTTCAATCTGGAGTTGAAGAGAAGTACCATATCACCCCTTTGGAAGTTTCGTTGAACAATCCGCTGATCATGATACTTTTTCATCCGCTCCTTGTATAGGTATGATCTTTCATATGCATGGAGACGGAATTCATCTAATTCGTTCAGTTGCTCCAACCTCAGATTCTTAGCATCATCCCAATTCAAATTCAATTGCTTCAATGCCCACAATGACTTATGCTCGAGCTCGATGGGTAAGTGACAAGCCTTCCCATAAACTATTTGATAAGGAGACATGCCAATGGGTGTTTTGAATGCAGTCCTGTACGCCCATAGTGCATCATCAAGCTTCCTAGACCAATCCTTCCTATTCGCATTAACCGTCTTCGCAAGGATTTGCTTGATCTCGCGATTGGAAACTTCCACTTGTCCACTAGTTTGGGGATGATAAGGCGTAGCTACCTTATGTTGCTTGACACCATACTTGGCCAAAACTGATTTGAATAGCTTGTTGCAAAAGTGAGATCCTCCATCACTTATGATAGTACGAGGTACTCCAAAGCGAGAGAAGATATTCTTCTTTAAGAATGCTACAACACGCTTTCCTTCGTTGTCAGCCAACGCTACAGCTTCAACCCATTTCGAGACGTAATCTACAGCAACTAAGATGTACTTCATTCGAAACGAAATCACGAATGGACCCATGAAATCAATACCCCACACATCAAAGAGTTCTACCTCAAGAATTTTGGACATGGGCATCTCATGGTGTTTCGATATAGCACCTTGGCGCTGGCATTGGTCGCACCTTCTAACATAGTCGTAGGCATCTCTAAATATCGAAGGCCAATAATAACCACTTTGCAACACCTTTCTTGCTGTCCGATTACCTGCATGATGTCCTCCAACTTGGGAAGTGTGGCATGCTTCCAAAATATTAGGCACCTCTACATGGGATATACATCGTCGAATAATACCATCCGCGCATTGTCGAAACAAATATGGCTCATCCCAATAGTAGTGTTGTACGTCATGCATAAACTTGCTCCATTGGTGGTAAGATAAATTGGCAGGTATCACATTACTCACCACGAAATTTGTAAAGTCGGCATACCATGGTAATTTTTCCATTATTGTCGCTAATATCTCTTCGTCCGGGAATGCATCATCAATCTGAATTTCAGGTTGCGCCACATGCTCATTCTCAAGTCGAGATAGGTGGTCGGCCACTTGGTTCTTGCAACCTGGTCTATCTTTGACCTCGAAATCGAACTCTTGCAGCAGCAACACCCATCGAATCAACCTTGGTTTCGCATCCTTCTTTGTCATGAGATACCTAAGAGCTGCATGGTCTGTATGAATGATAACCTTAGTTCCCAATAGATAGGCACAAAACTTCTCAAACGCATACACAACCGCTGGGAGCTCTTGTTCTGTCACAGTGTAGTTCCTTTGGGCTTCATTTAGGACCTTACTTGCATAGTAGATAGGATGAAATAATTTCTCCTTTCTCTGACCAAGCACAGCTCCAACGGCTACACCACTAGCATCACACATGACTTCGAACGGGAGAGACCAATCTGGTGCTACCATGATAGGGGCTTCAATGAGTTTTGCTTTGAGGCATTCGAATGCCTTTAAGCAATCTTCATTAAAGTCAAACTTCGCATCTTTCTCCAAAAGTTTGCACAATGGACTAGCAATTTTGGAGAAGTCTTTGATGAACCGACGATAGAAACCTGCATGGCCGAGAAAACTACGAACTCCCTTCACCGAAATTGGAGGCGGTAGCTTCTCAATAACCTCTATTTTTGCTCGATCAACCTCAATTCCTCTTTTGGAGATTTTGTACCCAAGAACGATTCCTTCTTTTACCATGAAGTGGCACTTCTCCCAATTTAGCACAAGGTTGAATTCTAAACATCTTTGCAACGCCATGCTTAGGTTCGCCAAGCATGCCTCAAAAGACTCACCAACAACTGAAAAATCGTCCATGAATACCTCCAAAGTGTCTTCCACCATCTCAAAAAAAATAGACATCATACAGCGTTGAAAGGTGGCCGGTGCGTTACATAACCCGAATGGCATATGTTTGAAGGAAAACGTACCATATGGGCATGTAAACGTTGTCTTTTCTTGGTCTTCGGGGGCAATACAAATCTGATTGTATCCTGAATAACCATCCAAGAAACAAAACCATCCTTTCCCCGCTAATCGATCTAGCATTTGGTTCATGAATGGCATTGGGAAGTGATCTTTAAGTGTCCAAGAATTCAGCTTTCGGTAGTCCATGCATACTCTCCATCCAGTGACGGGTCTGAGTGGAATAAGCTCATTCTTAGCATTCGCGACCACCGTCATGCCTCCTTTCTTGGGAACACATTGTACCGGGCTTACCCATGTACTATCAGAGATTGGATATACAACTCCTACGTCTAACCACTTGATAATTTCTTCCTTCACCACTTCTTGCATAGGTGGGTTTAGACGTCTTTGATGCTAAATAGTGGGTGTGCAAATTTCTTGAAGCTGAATTTTATGTGTACAAGTCCCTGGTGGAATACCAATAATATCCGCAATGGTCCATCCAATGGCTCGTATATACTTGCGTAGAATAGCAATAAGAGCTGCAACTTGTTGCTCACCCAAATCGGCTGCCATAATAACTGGAAGTGTGTTTCCGCTTCCTAAGAATGCGTACTTTAAATGACTTGGCAGCTCCTTCAATTCTAACGTGGGTGGCTCTTCAATAGATGGCTTAGCTGGTGGTGTGGGTCGATTCTTGAGATCAAGGTCCAGCTTCTTGGGAGCATAGCGATACGTCCCTGATCCCGATAGAGCACAAATAGCTTCTTCACAATTTTCAGCATCCTCATTCTCTCCATTCATAAGCACAACCTCCAAAGGGTCATGAATAATTTGTTCTTCTTCAAGTAATTCTTTCTCATCATCAAAGAAAACATCAGCCACCGAAAATACACTTAGATCTTTGGGTTGCTTCATTGATTTGCACACATCAAAGCGAACCACTTCGTCATTTATTCGGAATAAAAGCTCATTAGCTCTCAAATCAATAAGCACACTTCCTGTAGCAAGGAAAGGGCGCCCCAAGATTATGGGAACTTCTGAGTCTACCTCACAATCCAGGATAACAAAGTCTGCCGGAAAGATGAATGAAGAAACCTTCACCAATACGTCAAATAGAATACCAACAGGTCATTTTACCGACCTATCCGCCATGACGAGCCTCATATTGGTTGGAGTAGGATCACCCAACCCCAACTTCTTGTAGATTGATAATGGCATCAAATTGATGCTGGCTCCTAAGTCACATAATGCTTTGGCAAAATTCAAAGATCCAACGGTGCAAGGAATAGTGAAAGCTCTGGGGTCGGCCTTCTTCTGAACTATCGATCGGGTAGCAATTGCACTACAATGATGCACATCTTCTTTCAACTCATAACTTGCTGCCCGCTTCTTAGTCAAATGATCCTTCATAAATTTCGCATACCCAGGCATTTGTTCAAGTGCCTCCACCAATGGAACATTAATGGTCAGCTGCTTTAACATAGTCATGAATTTACTGAACTTTGTGTCATCCGCCACCTTCTTCAATCTTTGGGGAAAAGGTGGTGTTGGGTATGGAAGTGTTCTCTCCATGGTTTTCTTCTCCTCTTGCTTCCGTTTTTCAGATTTTTCAGGTTACACAGCACTGGGTGAGGCATCCTTGTCATCAGGAGTAGGTGCTGCGGCATCTTCTCCTTTTGCGTTGTCATCCATGCCCGCAACTTCGTCAACCACTTGCTTGCCTTTTGCTGAAGTTTCCAGCACCTTACCACTTCTGGTAGTGATGGCCATGCATGACCCATCATTCCTTGGGTTTTGCACAGTATCGCTAGGTAAGGTGCCAGCCTTTCTTTGATTGATTGCTGCTGAAAGTTGGCTCAATTGCTACTCTATTTGCTTGATTGAAGTGGAATGAGAATCAACTAATTGTTTCATGGAGGACAAATCATTAATTACCTCCGTAACTCCCGCGCTCGTTGTTTCCACTCCTTTCAATAATTTAGCCATCATGTCTTCCATACTTCCAGAATTAGATGTGGTGGTGTCACGTCTACCAGGGGGAACGTACAAACCACTCTTTTCATTCTTGTTCTTCCAACTACCTTGGTCCTTGTTTCCAGATTTATCATAATAGTTCTGACCTTGGTTTCCTTGGGTATTACCTCGGAAACCCCCCTGATTGTTCAAGTAGTTGGCTTCTTCTTCCGAATCAGATTCGTCTCTTCCTTTTGATGCAATAGCTTTCACTTTTTTGGTCTTCCCTGATAATAGATGCTTTGTAAAAAGATCCATTTGAGTTTTCATGTGCGCCATATCCTGATCACGTTCTTCTTCTCTTCTTCTTTGGTCTGCAGTCATGCCAATAGACAAATTGGGGCTTGCTACCTCAGAATCCCTGGTATGCCAAGCTCTACTTTGTTTCGTCATACGATCTAGCATATTGCTTGCTTGACCAAAGGTGAGGTCCATAATAGATCCTCCAGCTGCGTTATCCACCACTGGTTTAGTTATTGAATTCAAGGCTCTATATAATATCTCCATTAGGTGAACATTGGTCATATAATGGTTTGGGCATCTCGCTAGCTTTGTCTTGAACCTCTCCCATGTTTCATAAAGAGCTTCAGTGGGAAGCTGACGGAAGTTGCTGATTTCATCTCTCAATTGTGCTCTTTTGGATGGCGGAAAGAATCTTTCTAGGAAAGCGTCTCTCAATTGCCTCCAATTTGTAATAGAATTAGGAGTCAGCCCATTCAACCATAGAGTTGCCTCCCCAGACAGAGACAATAGAAATAGACGTAATCGAATTGCATTCTGACCAACACCAGGATTGTCAAACGACTTGCATGTGGAAATAAAGTTGATGAGATCCATATTCGGATCATCGCCTGCTAGTCCACCAAATAATCCCTTGAGTTGCAATAACTGAATCATGGTGCTTGTGATGTTGAACTTGGCTCCGGGCGCTAATGGTGGTGGAATTATGGCTCCAGTGGCTCCGGCACCATCAAGATCATCATCATCATCATCGAAAGCTGGCTGCATAGGTTGGCGATCATACCTAAACCGTGCTTGTCGACCTCTTCTGTTGACAGGTGTTATAATTTCAGCATCATGCCTAGGGTTTAGTAACTCGTCATCACCTAAATCCTCATCGTCGGGATTTGTTGCTCATGCAGGGTTATCAATGTTCTGCTGTTGAACCTGGGCTGCGGCAAGGGCAGCCAGTCTTGCTTGTTCCTGTTGAGCAGCCATCCTTTCGATTTCTGCTTGTTCTTTCATTCTTCCTATGCGTTGTGGTTCAGGATTGATAGGTAATAACGGTTGACCAGAACTTCTAGTATGGGGCATGCACTGAATAAAAACCTGCAGTAAACAAAGACAAAAAATGAAAGTAAAAGTATGAGAATCTTTGACCAAAGGGTCTAGTAATTATCACGAACTTGATTGACACTCGTATTCCCCGGCAACGGCGCCAATTTTTGGTAACGCTCAATCTACAGCTCTCGTAGGAGTGTAAAGCGGTCGTTAGCAAATATAGAACCCAACTTGGGTTGGGTATCGATCCCTCAGGGAATAGCTTGGCCAACAAGTAAGCAAAATTACTAAACTTTTGGTGCAAGTCTCGAAAAAGAGGGGAGTCTTGTCGTGCAAGTAATGTAAATAAAACAATGAAGTAAAAGCTGAAAATAGCAAAGTAAAAAGAAAAGGATTGTTACGTAAGTTGTAAACAATGAGAATTGAAGCGTTGGGGTTATGTCCACCTCCTGAGTTATACGTCTCTATTGACTATGAGTGTGTAGAATTCCGACATGCATGTGCTTATAGGGAATTGTATTCGATGGTAAATCCAGGCATTTTTCGACCTATTCGAGGATTATTTCACTTTAACTCTTTCGAGCTTAAAGCGTGTCTAACGGTACGAATTCTCCAAGAGGTTAATCCAGTTACGGCACTAACTGTTTAATAGGGAATTTAGGATGTGACCCTACTACCTTGACACTATCTCTTTTCCAGACAAATAACCTTTCTTTCGAACAAGTTAAATGTTATACTGGAGTATTCTTGTGTTTGCAACCACAAAGAATGTAGATTAAGATGAAGAGAATAATGATATAAGCAGCATACGTGTCACGAACTCACAAGCTCATAGTAATAGGTAGTACCTCATTCGGCTTCCATAACCCCAACAGAGAAGTTTAGTTACCCATGAATGCGAAGGAGATCACGATTGACATTGTTATTATACCACAATAATGATTAATTTCGTGTAGCACAAGAGTGGTAGGCGTTTAGGCGTGAATTCCTAGGCAAAGTAACGTTTCTCTTATTGCGGAAATTAAGAATAGATGAATGGAAGAAGAAAAATAGAATTAATGGGAAGATTAGAAGAGTTGTAATTGAGAAGTAGAATGTATCTCTCCACTAAGGGAGGAATTGTTTTAAATCTCTAGCAAGATAGGGTATTTATAATACCTATATCCTAATCCTACTAAGCTAATGAAATACTTAACCAAATACTACTAAGCTAATGAAATACTTAACCCAATTGTACTAGGTTAATGTAACATTATCCAAATCCAAATAAACTAATGAAATACTTAACCCAATTGTACTAGGTTAATGTATTATTATCCTAATCCAAATAAACTACTGCAAGGCCCCAAAGTCTTCAGAAATGTTGTTTTAGCCCGGGACCGATTTTCCATGCATCACTTTTGGTCCTTCAGGCGTTCAAGCTCCCTTTCCTTCCTTCGTGATCTTTCTTTGGTGTCAAGTAAGCCATAAAATGCTGATTTCTGCATCATTTATACCTGAAACTTTGCTAATCATGTTCGTTAGCTCACTTACAGGAAAACGGACTAAAAGTGCATGAAATATATAATTTGTTCTCAAAACATGGCACAAATATGGGCAAAATATATTGATATAGGCGTGTAAATTCGCCTATCATCAAGCTTCCTGAAGGAAGAGGTAGGCTGCCCCGACCCGCACCAAGGTAAAAGCACTACTTCCTACACTACCATAAATGTTGATTGTTGTGGTGTGGCTAGTAATAGCCAAAAGGGTGTAGTTGTGGATTTACCTAAAGTAGAAGTGTTTGAGTCGTCCTTTTGTAATACTCTTGGTGATGTTAGGTCGCAAGAGTACAAAACTTTATTGTAAGTATGTAATCACTAGTAGATCCTTTAGATGACGAAATTGATTCTTCTCACAAGAATAATTTGTATCCATCTAGTGCTAGCCCTTATAACTTCTGTAAGGCGGCATTACCAATTAATGAGGGTATTCATACAATAGTTGACCCTTGTGGAAACCAAGGTAAGTCTATGTTGGTATGTGAGTTGCCAATAACTAGTGAGGATGTGAATGAAAAATCTCAAGTTAGTGATGGTGTTTAGAGAGTTGATCTTGATGGTGCACGTGACTCTTTGAACATATTGTGTGGTAAAAGCCTTGCTAGTAGTTTTGTTCATAGAGATCATGTGTTTGAAAATGTTGAAAATGATGGCATAAGTCTCTTTGAGGTAGAACTTTTAGGCCGTGTCTCTCTATTCTTGAATGTTTGTCTTCTCATAATGGCAAATGTCATGCGTTATTATGGGAGTGACACTCTATGGGAAGGCAGGGTTAGCCTAGACTTAGAACCTTGGCTATTTCTCTCATTTGACCCCGGGACCCTCTCAGAATGTGGGAATTTTTGTAATTCCAACATGATGCTTGGTCAAGAAGACAAGCAATGTTTGAAAGTGGGAGATAATGAAGGAAGGCAAGGTTTTTCCTTATCTCTTTTTGTTGATGATGACCTCTTCCTTTGTGCCATATATACTAAGGTTTTCATGTTCAACACAAAGGACCCGTAGGTATACTCCAAGTTTATCCCACCTTGGCATGGCATGTGATGTGTGTATTTTGATAATGCTAAATCTCATGTCATGAGGATATTTTGCTTCTGTGTCCTTCCCTAATTTTGCAAGGAGTGCATTTGAGGTCGAATCCTTTTTTAAGAAGGGGAGGATGATACAAGAATAACCACGGAGATGGACATATGTGAGATATATTGAACCCGAGACTTGGAGTGTGCAAGTGAAGTGCAAAAGAGGGCCTAAATATGCTCCAAAATAGTCCACAAACAACACTTCAAGGGTGCCTAAAGTGAAGCATTTGACTAAGGGGTCTTTGGGACATTTCACACTATTTTTGTAACCTACTATAAATAGAATATGGTAGGTCATTTAATAGTTAGTTTTTGTTAAATATGAAAGTGTAACACTTAGAAATATCTCTCTTGAGAGAATGGCGCTCCTTGGCCGAAATTGTAACTAGGGAAATCAACTTGAATGTGGAATCACTTGTATTGGATTCAAGCTTGTAAACGTTGGATGGTTGGAAGATCGAGGTCACTCTTGTGACAACGTAGGAGTTAGGTATTCGTTTTGTGTATTGTTAAAGTTCCAAGAGTGGAATAGGATCTTGAGTTTTTAAGATTACACCTTCACTTTTTCTAACTATCTATCCTCTTGTTTGTTGTAATCGTTGTTTCTTGTTTTTGTTAGTGTAACCCGTGAGGTGTTGTTATTGTTACCACTTTGTTGTTTTTCATCTTGTTATCATATTATTGTTGTTGTTTGTATTTTGGTGTGATAAACACCTTCTTCATTTTATTATTGTTGTTGTCATTGTCGAATCCTACTGAGGTCTCCAATAGGTCCAAGAATCCTTTTGATTAGTGAACTGTTTGGGGTTTATTTAGTGTTCCCGTGATTTTTTATTGTATTATTTGGTATCATAGCATGGATTGATCTTGTTCCCACAATATCAATCTTGGGCTTATTAGTTGAAAATAAAAAAAAATTGATGAAAAAACTAAAAATTCTAGAAAAAGTTCAATCTGTTTGTGTTTGTGTTCTTGGCTGAAATTGTGTTGTGTCATGGCTGAGATTTTTACTTATTTTGTTATTTCTAGTGTTAGTTTTCTTCATCTCTAACACTCCTGAATCTCAATCTAAAATTTGAGCTTAAAATGTTGATCTTGTTGTTGTGAACATAAGCTTGGCCGATTGTTGATGGTGTTTGTTATGTTTCACGGTTTGGACTTGTAAAGTGGACACTGTTGTTGATCTTAGATTTTTCGTGTGATGTTATAAAATTGCTGACCTAAGAACAATTTTATTGAAGATATTGTAGTCTTGGACGAAGTTTGAAGACATTGTTGTTGTGGAATTGAGTGGACCATATGAAAATTGTTGGTGTTCTTAAAGATTGTTTTTGTAGTTCTTGGTGTTGTTGTTGTTGTTCTTGATGTTCATCACCACCTTCATATATTGTTGATGGTAAAGTAATCCTAAATCCAAAAAGTTGAAGGAAAAGGTGTATTATTTGTTAGTCTTGAAAGACACTACAACAAACCAAGACCTATCAATCAAGTCTCAATAACTTTCAAACACTTTTCCATGATTTAAGGATCCATATTTTAAGGAGAAGTACAAGAAAAAGTCAAGTCTTGAAAATTGAAAAAGGCTCCAAGACTTATTTTTCCCTCCTAAAATAAAATTCCACCAATCCAAATTAAATTTTTGACCAAGACATAAATATTTGAGAACAAAAATTCTTTATAAAGACCGCAACCAAAAAGTGCCTACCACGTCACCAAGTTACTGTTCACGCATCAAATTTTGGCTCAAATTTCAGATTTTGTAGTTTCCATTTGTTGTTCCTTAGATTCAATTACGTTGGTTCTAATACTAACTGGCAAACTAGTACTAATCTACTAGATTGTTAGTTAGGCTTTGTGTTTGTTCATGCGTGTTAAACGTTTGTTGTGTGTTTTTTTCTTTTGTGAATTCATTGTATCTTGTTGGTTCAAGTCTATAAACAAATTTTCTTTGAGTCAACTCAAAAGAAAATCCATTCCGAAAAAGAGTAGACTCGACCCTTAATCACTCACGAAGTACAAGCCGACTTTCAACACTTATGGAACCAAGTGTGAGGTAAAAACTGAGAGTGAGAGTGTTGTGAGGCATTTTTTTAGATAACAAGTTTGTTTGGTTTGTTGTTTGTTATTTTCTTTCCTTTTAGGTACCATGGCTGCCAATAATCTCAATGCCACGTTTGATCGCATCAATGACAATACTAAAGACATAAAATAACATGTTGAAAGGCTACAACAATTGGTATCCACACTCATCCCAATAAATCCAAAACATAAGGACCAAACACCAAACTCCAAGTTTTTCCCACCTCAGTATGGAATGTGAGGTGTGTACTTTGATAATCCTAACCCTCATGTCATGAGGATATTTTTCTTGTTTGTCCTTCCTTGATTTTGCAAGGAGCGGATTAGAGGTCGAATCCTTTTTTAAAAAGGGAAGAAAGATACAAGAATAACCATGGAGATGGACATATGTGAGATGTATTGAACCCGAGACTTGGATCGTGCAAGTGAAGTACAAAGGAGGGCCTAAATAGGCTCCAAAATAGTCCACAAACTACACTCCAAGGGCACCTAAATTGAAGCATTTGAATAATGGTTCTTTTGGACATTTCACACTATTTTTGTAACCTACTATAAATAGAATATGTTAGTTCATTTACTAGTTAGTTTTTGTTAATTATGAAATTTCAACACTTAGAAATATCTCTCTTGAGAAAATGGCCCTCCTTAGCCGAAATTATAACTAGGGAAATCAACTTTAGTATGGAATCACTCGTGGTTGATTCAAGCTTGGAAAAGTTGGATGCTTGGGAGATGGAGGTCACTCTTGGGCCAACGTAGGAGCTAGGCATTTGTTGTATTTATTGTTGAAGGTCCAAGAGTGAAATAGGCTCTTGGGTTTTAAGATTACACGTTCACTCTATCTAACTATCTTTCGTCTTGATTGTTGTAATCGTTGTTTCTTATTTTTGTTAATGTAACCTGTGAGGTGTTGTTATTGGTACCACTTTGTTGGTGTTCATCTTGTCTTCATATTATTTTTGTTGTTGCTGTTTTGGTGTGATAAACATCTTCTTTATTTCGTTATTGTTGTTGTCATTGTCGAATACGAGTGAGGTCTCTAATCGGTCCAAGTATCCTTTTGATTAATGGACTATTTGGGGTGTGTTTAGTGTTCCTATGATTTTTTCTTGTATTATTTGGTATCAGTTCATGGCTTGATCTTGTTTCCAAATATCTATCTTGGGCTTGTTAGTTGATAAAAAAAAATTGTCGAAAAAACTAAAAATTCCAGAAAAAGTGCAATCTTTCTGTGTTTGTGTTCTTAGCCGAAATTGTGTTATTGTTGTGTCTTGGTCGAGATTTTTACTTATTTTGTTGTTTCTAGTGTTAGTTTTCTTCGTCTCTTACACTCTTGAGTCTAAATCTAAAATTTGTGCTTGAAATGTTGATCTTATTGTTGTGAACATATGCTTGCCGATTGTTGTTGGTGTTGTTGTGGTTCACGGTTTGGACTTATCATGTGAACATTGTTGTTGATAATAGATTGGTCATGTGATGTTATAAAATTGGTGGCCTAAGAACAATTTTTTTTAAGGTATTGTAGTCTTGGTCGAAGTTTGAAGACATTGTTGTGGTGGAATTGAGTAGACCGTGTGAAAATTTTTGGTGTTCTTGAAGATTGTTGTTGTAGTTATTGGTGTTGTTGTTGTTGTTCTTGATGTTCATCACCACCTTTATATATTGTTGATGATAAAGTAATCTTAAATCCAAAAAGTTGAAGGAAAAAGGTGTATTATTTGTTTGTCTTGAAAGACACAATGACCAACCAAGACCTGTCAATCAAGTCTCAACTTTCCAACACTTTTTCATGATTTAAGAATCCATGTTTTAAGGAGAAGTAAAAGAAAAAGCCAAGTCTTGCAAATTTAAAAAGGCTCCAAGACTTACTTTTCCCTCCTAAAACAAAATTCCACCAATCCAAATTAAATTTTTGACCAGCACACAAACATTTAAGAATAACAATTCATTAGAAAAACCGCAACCAATACGTGGATACCATGTCACCAAGTTACTGTCCACACTTCAAATTTTAGCTCAAATTTCAGATTTTGTAGTTTCTGTTTGATGTTCTTTAGTTTCAATTTCGTTGGTTCCAATAATAATTGGCAAAATAGTACTCATCTACTAGATTGTTAGTAAGTCTTTGTGTTCGTTCGTTCTTGTTAAACGTTTGTTTTGTGATTTTCCCTTTTGTGAATTCGTTGTATCTTGTTGATTCAAGTTCGTAAACGAATTTTCTTTGAGTCAACTCAAACGAAAATCCATTCCGGACAAAAGTAGACTTGACCCTCAATCACTCACAAAGTACAAGCCGGCTTTCAACACTTGTGAAACAAAATATGAGGTAGAAATCGAAAGTGAGTGTGTGGTGAGGCATTTTTTTTAGCTAACAAGTTTGTTTGGTTTGTTGTTTGTTGTTTTCTTTCCTTTTAGGTACCATGGCTGCCAATAATCTTGATGCTATGTTTGATCGTATCAATGAAATATTGAAGACATGAAATGGCACGTTGAAAGGCTACGTCAATTGGTATCCACACTCATCTTCCCAAAGGAAGAGGTAGGCTGCCCCAACCCACATCAAGGTAAAAGCACTACTTCCTATACTACCATAAATGTTAATTGTTGTGGTGTGGCTAGTACCTAAAGTAGAAGTGTTTGAGTTGCCCTTTTGTAACACTCTTGCTGATGTTAGGTTGCGGGAGGACTAAACTCTTGTTGTAAGTATGCAAACACTAATTGATCATTTAGATGACAAAATTGATTCTTCTCGTAAGTATAATTTATGTCCATCTAGTGCTAGCCCTTATAACTCAAGTAAGTCTCCATTACCAAATTAACGAGGGTATTCGCACACTAGTTGACCCTAACACGAACCAAGGTGAGTCTACGTTGGTATGTGAATTGCCAACAACTAGTGACGAGGTGAATGAAGCTCAACTTAATCATGAATATATTCCACTACTTGAGCATATGTGTGGTGTTCTTGAAAAATCTCAAGTTAGTGATGGTGCTTATAGAGTTGATCTTGATGGTGCATGTGACTCTTTGAACATCTTGTGTGGTAAAAGCCTTGCTAGTAGTTTTGTTCATAGAGATCATGTGTATGGAAATGTTGAAAATGATGGCATAAGTCTCTTTGAGGTAGGACTTTTAGGCTATGTCTCTCTAATCTTGAATGTTAGTCTTCTCTTAAAGGAAAATGCCATGCGTGATTGTGGGAGTGACACTCTAAGGGAAGGAAGGGTTAACCTCGGCTTAGACCTTTAGCTACTTCTCCCATTTGACCCCGGGACCCTCTCAGAATGTGTGAATTTCTACACTTCCCACTTGATGCTTGGTCAAGACGACAAGCAATGTTTGATTGTAGGTGCTAATGAAGGAAGGCAAGGTTCTTCCTTATCTTTTTTTTGTTGATGATGACCTCTTCCTTTGTGCCATTTATACTAAGGTATTCATGTTCAACACAAAGGACCCATAGGTATACTCCAAGTTTGTCCCACCTAGGCATAGCATGTGATTTGTGTATTTTATTAATTCTAACCCTCATGTCATGAGGATATTTTGCTTGTTTGTCCTTCCTTTATTTTCAAGGAGCGGATTCAAGGTCGAATCCTTTTTTCAAGAAGGAAAAGATGATACAATAATAACAACGGAGATGGACGTATGTTAGATGTATTGAACCCGAGACTTGGATCGTGCAAGTGAAGTACAAAGGAGGGCAAAACAGTCCACAAATTACACTCAAAGGGCACCTAAAATAAAGCATTTGACTAAGGGGTCTTTTGGACATTTCACACTATTTTTGTAACCTACTATAAATAGAATATGTTAGGCCATTTACTAGTTAGTTTTTGTTAAATATGAAAGTGTAACACTTAGAAACATCTCTCTTGAGAGAATGGCCCTCCTTGGCCGAAATTATAACTAGGGAAATCAACTTAAGTTTGGAATCACTCGTGTTGGATTCAATCTTAGAAACGTTGGATGCTTGGGAGATCGAGGTCACTCTTGTGCCAACGTAGGATTTAGGTATTCGTTGTGTGTATTGTTAAAGGTCCAAGAGTGGAATAGGCTCTTGGGTTTTTAAGATTACACCTTCACTTTGTCTAACTATCTATCCTCTTGTTTGTTGTAACCGTGTTTTCTTGTTTTTGTTAATGTAACCCGTGAGGTGTTGTTATTGTTACCACTTTATTGTTGTTCATCTTGTCTTCATATTATTGTTGTTGTTGTTTTGGTGTGATAAACACCTTCTTCATTTCATTATTGTTGTTGTCATTGTCGAATCCGAGTGAGGTATCCAATCGGTCCAAGAATCCTTTTGATTAGTGGACTGTTTGGGGTTTGTTTAGTGTTCCCGTGGTTTTTTCTTGTATCACGTACGTACGTACATACATACATACATACATGTATATATATACATACATACATACATACATACATACATACATATATATATATATATATATATATATATATATATATATATATATATATATATATATATAATATTAAAAGTGTGAAGGGCCTTATAAATATTGTTTGAACTTTTTGCCCTTCATTAATATTAAAAATGTGAAGGGCCTTATAAATATTGTTTGAACTTTTTGTCCTTCATTAAAAGTCTTTGCTTTAGACAAAATCGTCTTTCACTATTTTTTTAATAATATTTTAGAGTTGAAAATTAATTAAATATATTTATGATAAAAGTTTTCCTTTTTAGATTTCATTAGAATTAATGACAACTAATATTTTTTTCATTTGTTTAGGAATTCTAAATTTAATTTAAGAAATTTAAAAAAAAATCAATAAATTTACAATATATTAAAAGTTTGAATACCATTAAAAAGGTCATGATTTAAAACCAACTAAAATTTTGATTTTTACAAAGTTGCTCAAATATTAGAATATGACATGTTACTACTATTTGTCATTGAAGCTAAACAGAAGAAAAATCCATTAGAATAGATAACAAAATAAATAAAGATAAAACGGTAGGATATATAAGGAGTAACCTTTTGCACGTAAAGTGAGACAACGAAAATGCAGAAGTAGTTGACTCCACAATTAAAAAAAAGATATAAAGAAACGTGAGGGGCTCAGCTTAGTCGAGAAAATTAAGTGGAAAGTGATAAAAAAATCTTTAAATTAAATATGGTGACAATTTTAATAAGTTAAGGTCCAAGCTTCACTTAAATTTTGATTAAGTTAATTAAGGTGTAAAGTGTAATTTTTAAAAACTTATTAATTGTATAAGGAGTCTTTCAACTCCAAATTTCAAATTTTAGAATTTCTTTTTTTTCTTATCTTTTCAATCTTTCTTCTTTTTCTTTCCCTCTCTCTAAATTTATTTCTTCCCATCTTCTTCTTATTATTTTTTTCTCTCTCTCTAGATTTTTTTCTTCCTCCATCTTCTCTTTTTCTTTTTCTTTTTCTTTTCATTTCGTTCTTCTTCTTCTCTTTTTAATCTTCACGGATTATTTTTTCAAAATAATTGAGAACTTTGAAAAGAAAATTTTTGATTTCTTTTAAAAATGAATGAAGAAATAATTCAGAAAATTCAGCAACTACGAGAGTTGATTTAGCAATTACAACAATTGCTGCAACAACTACTATTAATTTGTGTAACAACTCTGATAATTGTTGCAGCAACTACTATTACTTATTGTGTTACAATATTTATTGTAGTTATTGTAGGAACTATCGAACTTGCTTCAGCAACTGTCGAAGTTGTGGCAGCAACTATCAAACTTGTTGTAGCAACTTTGACTGTTGTTACGGCAACTTCGACTGTTGCTACATACAACTTCGATATTTACTTAATTTCTAAAAAAAAAATGTGGTTGGAGGAGGACCATGAAAAAGTGGTATTTATGATAAAAAGGGAGGTGGTGGTGATGGTGGTGACGCCGTAGGAGAAGATGACATTTGCTATGTGTTGATTGTGATGGTGATGGAGGAGAAAGAAGAAAAATAGGCGGTAGTTATATAGAGGGAGAAAATGATGATAGATCTGGAAGAGGTGGCAATGGTAGTGATGGTGATAGTGGAGGAAGAGGAGGAGGTGGCGGCGACGACAGCGACAAAAAGGGTGTGGGAGGAGTGATAATGGTGGTGTAGGAATCTTTATGTAAATAATAAAATTTGAAGGTTTTAAAATTAGTGTCATTAACACTAATCTTAAAATTATCACCTCTACTCAATATTTAAGACTTGTGTCACTCTTTTTTTATTTTGAAACTTTTTGGTCACCCTTAATTAATTTGCCTAGCTTAGTCGCCGTGAAAATCCCCTTTAAAACCGCAAACCAAAATATTAAATTACCTATACCAAAAAATTTTAAAAGCAAAATGTTGATAAAAGAGAATTGAATACCACCAAATTAAATTTCCTATGTACTTTAATGAAATATTGTGTGAGAAAAGAACCAAAGAAAACGTACTACAAATATAATACCTTGTGTCGGTGTGTTTAATTATTTTTTATTTATTTTACAAAACTGCTTTATGTCTTTTTTAAAAAAAAAGATCAAAGTTGGTTTGAGATTTTTGTTTTTAAATAAGTTAATATTATACATTATTTAGTTTGGGACTTTTTTTAAAAAGAAAAAAGTCAATTATATATTATTTAGATTTTTAAAATTAATTAAACTCCTTATTTCATCTGGATATGAAATCATAATATTTAATACTTCTAAAACAATTAAAAAATTTCACCTTATATAAAAAAAACTTTTACAACTCTATTTAAGTAATATTTTCAATTACAAAAAAACATAAACATTGACTTATTTTATTTTTAGTTTTCTTCTTAATTTGATTTTGATTCGAGTCATATTATTGTGTTCACTGTCATCACCCTCTTTGTCTTTCTTTATTTGATTTTCATTTCACTTACTTCTTTCTTTTGTCTTTACTTTTGCAAGTTCCAATACGTATGTAGGAAAAAACAAGTTTATGTATAGAATTTTATTATTCAATGAAATCTTGATAGTATCTATGATTAAGATAATAAATTTGTTTGTGATTTTTATTCTTAATGACTCATATGCAATTAATAATTCAAAATTAACTTATTTGCAATTTTAAAGTTCTAAAATATATAGTAAGAAAGAAAATGTTATCAATAGTGTAGGTAGATTTTACGTGGAAAAAGAACTCCTAATTTTAATGTTTTACGGGCTTTATGTATATGTTGCATATGTGTGCAATTTTTTTAAATGTTTTACACTTTACCATAATTCTTTTATCAAATTTACTTGAAAATTACATAATGAAATGACACTAGAATATATTTTTCTTTTCGGTAATTAAATTTTATGGCAACAGAATGACAGTAGCATATCAGTTGCCACCAGCCCACCATGGCTATGTGATATGTATTTATATTTATATTTATATTTATGTTTATATTTATATTTATATTTATATTTATATTTATATTTATATTTATATTTATATTTATATTTATATTTATATTTATATTTATATTTATATTTATATTTATATTTATATTTACATTTATATTTATATTTATCTATAACCTATAATATATTAAAAGTATAAAAGACCGTAGAAATATTATTTAGACTTTTTTTCATTCATTAAAAGTCTCTGTTTTAGAAAAATAGTTTTTCACTATATTTATAATATTTAAGAGTTTAAAAATTAATAAAATAATTATAGTAAACCTTTCCTTATCAAAAGTCACCAGAGATTCAGAATTAGTGAAAATTAATACATTTTTCATTAGTCTAAGAATTCTAAACAACTAAAATTGATTTTAAGAATATTTAAAAAATATAAAATTAAATATAAAAGCGTTAGAATAATAAAAGTATAAGAAATATCAAATTTTGTAAAAGTTGTAAGTAATCAACAATTTTTCTAAAGATTTAACTTTAAAAATAAGAAAAAAATTTAAATAAAAAATAAAAATATAGTCGTACTATAAATATGATTCAAATTATGTGTCTCTCTTAGCCTCTAGTAACAATATAAAAAGGTATTGCACGACAAACGCAAAAGCGACGATCCATTAACCACTTGAAACTTCTAGTGGTAAAATATATATGTTCTTAAAATAAAATATATGTTATGTCTATATTATTATAATGAAGTGTGAAAGATTTTTGAGAAGTAAAGTCTAATGGATCTTTGAGAAGTGATTTGAACTTTTTGCACTTCACTAAAAATCTTCATAATAGACAAAATCGTTTAATTTTAAATAATCAAAAGTTACACGTGTGAGGCACGTGCAATTAAACTAGTATATTATGTGTGTGTATGTGTCACACCCTCTTTTTTACCAAAAAGATTTAATTTTATAGTTCAAAAAGGTTTCAATTATTAAAGTGACTAAAATGAAAAAGTGTTCCGAAAAAGAATTCTACAATTTAAACTCATAGTCACCACTTGGCATAAATCTGGTATATCAAGTCACCTTTTAAATATTTTTTTCAAAAATGATTTTGACTGTCAATACTGATCTGCGAACAGAGATTCTGGTTAAGGAATTTTGTGTATCGAGGGAAAGGTGTAAGACCCCCCTCGATCTCATAGTTTGATTTTATATCAACTAATTTGATGCTATAAAGTGAATAAACCAACAAAAGCACATAAACAAACAAACAAAAGAAGAATTCAAAACAAAACAATGTCTTGTCCGATTATACATCCCGAAAATGAAAAATACGAAAACGTGAACCTAATCTATCCTAAATTAGTCCCAAGCTAAGCTCCACCCGACGTCCCGGACCTTGATCACAAACTATCTTCAAGTACGAAACCTCACATGACATTTCTCGCATAAATAAATATAGATAATACCAGGGCATTTTTCGGCCAAATGAATATAATTTTGATTCAAGTGCGATAAAATAAAAAAAAATCAATAAGCATTCAAACATTCCACAATTATGAAATCCTATAGTTTTTCTACCCAAAATCTTATGATTTGCCTACTAATTCTCCACCTAAATATGATACAATCGAATGAGAATAGAATTAACAATTATACACAAAATAATAAAAATAGTGAATCGAAACAACTATTTATCCAATTTTATCAGCTTAGAATTTCCACCCCCAATTTCATTCTCAACCACATGATTAACCAATTTCAATATGAAATCAACCTATCAAACCACGACAGCTAGAGTTGTTCAATCACATTTATCAAAAAATTACATCATCAACCACATACGAGCCACGTAAATCCTAATATTAATACACCACGTTAAGATAAAATAGAGAAGGATAAAGTTTAATAATTGGAACTCAATGTTGTTTCAATCCATCAAATATTCAACAAAAGCACAACCGAAATACCTCAAATCAAAAGAACCTAAACTCCGACCCCGATATCGAACAACCTCAATTTCTATCCACAACCATTTCCATTTTCACTAATCCAAACCAGAATTGGAAATAGAGAAGGCCCTGCACCTGATTTTATACAAACAAATATGTTTTAGTTATGCTTCAACGAATTTCACTAGTAATGGCTAAGGGGGAATGGCCTAGGTCAGATTTTGTTTTTTTTTCTAATGGCTTTCACTGGAAATGGGAATTGAAACGTGAGTAATCTAGGAGTTAGAGAAGTTCCATAACAACTAAACTCTATAGCTCGAAATAGAACACAAAAGAGAAAACATTCCTAAATGCCTCGTAGTCTCCCCTGATAAGTGTGACGCAATACAGAACCATAAAAGAGACTGTACTCGACACAGCTTTGTAGACACCCAACAACTCTGAACTATGTTCTGATACCAAAATCGTCACAATCCAAATTAGGGCCTCGTTATGACGGGTATCCCAAGCTCATCGTGGGACGAAGACCACCCCCTTAGCCTTACCTCAAAAGCAAATAAATATAAATAGTGAAAGTCAACCAAAGTAACAATGAGAAGGATAGATAAGTCATAAAAAGATTCTAAGAATCAAAACAAACTATCAACACAATACTTGTCCAAAAAAATATCTAAAGCAAAATACCAACTAAGTCGGGACATGTCCCCAACTACGATAAAAAGAATCCCAAATAAAACACTAAGACGATAAAGAAAGTAATAAGATGATAGGGCCTTCCGAAAGATGAAGGCTCACCACTTCACAACAGATCCACATGAATATCAAATCACCTAACACTGAACAGGAGCAATAGAAAATCCTATGGACCCTATATCAGGAAATGATGTAGAATCCAGAGATGGTCAGTGGGGTGAGAATTGGTATGTAACTCAGGAAATAGGGATAAAATAATGCAATTATCAAAATCCAATCATAAATCATGTGCACCATGAACATATACATATATATAGAATGTCGGGATAGAGACAAGGGCCATAAACATGAGATTTTAAAGTATTAACATGAACTATGTAGCTCGCTCCATCCTAAAGTCATCCATGGACTATATGGGTCCAGTTTTCCCTACTAAAATGGCCCCAGTGTGTGTTAGCCACAAGAACTGAGGAAAATTTGAGAAAAGGCTAAAGACATCAAGGAAATATCCCTACCTATATATATAAATATAAATATATATACATATATATATATATATATATATATATATTGTTGCACCCAAGCGCATACGCAAGTGTGCGTAGTCTCACCAAGTAATATAGTGGACTTTTACAAGCCAAGTATCGATCCCTTTGAGACTTGTGTTAACAACTATCCAATTCTAGTTCACTATTACGATCAATTCAGTGCAGATGTAGCCACAAGATTTTGAAAGTTATAACTAACCGTAAATTAAACAATGTGGAAAATTAAAAGTCTTGTACAATTAATGGGGAAAACCGCAGGGTTAAGGCTCTACAAATAATCATATTATGCTATTAAACTTCATTTTTACTGTTATTTATCTTAATTGTTGATACAAGGGGTTGATATTATGACTATGGTATTACGAGCCTCTAATCGCCTATCTAACTTAGACTCACAACTACATTGTTGAGCGGGGATGTGAGAACTAAGTTAAACGCATTTTTGTTTTATCCCGTAAGTAAACCAAATATGTCACATAGGTATATTCCTATCTTAGATCCAAGTTATAACTTCATTCAGTACAAGATTACAATCCTATTCTATTTACCCCATTTTCTATCCTCGTGTTCCTTCTTTTGGGCTCACAAGATGACAATGAATGTATTCTAGGGGTCACGTGTCATGACCCGAGAAGGGGCCCTTGCCGCGACGGGAATCCCAAACCATAAAGACCCGAGAGACCCTTATCCCAACACACTAGTGATATTTTCCTCTCTGATCCTATACCCTCAAAGCTTTAAAATGTGTCACTAGGGAGTAAGGCTTGCTTACTCATATACCCAGCATCTCTCCTGAATTTTGCCGATGTGGGACTCCTTATCCTAAGTGGGGATGTCACATCGTGAATCATTAAAATGATAATATAAAGATAAATAAACAACCAAATATGATAAATAATTAAAACCAACTTAATTCATAACAAGACTAATCATGTTCTTGGCCTTAACCCTGGAAAGGGTTTTTCGCTGGTCATGGACATAACCATAATTACAATGATAGAATACTTGTTAAAATCATTAAAAAAACAAAATAATGGGGAAAATCTTAATTTAAGTGTTTTATAGCCTCCCTCAAAGTTTCAAGGTTTTCCAATGGGTATAACATAATGTTTAAGGGTCTAATTTATAGTAGGACAAAGCTGCCGAAAATTACTCTTTACTGTGATGCAGAGGCTAGGGTCCACGACGCAGGGCCATTGTGGAAACATACTTGAATTGGTATATTAGTAATCCCCCAAGTATTTGTAACGGACCCTAATGCGGTGGCTAAGGTCCCGGCGCGCTAATGACTCCAAAATATTTGTTTTTGGTCGAATATTGTCCCATATGTTTGTCCATCAATTCCAAGCCTTGTGATGTTGTTTAAAATTGATTTAAAGCTTGTTTATAATCCATATATCATAATCAAAAACTCACCAAGCATACTATATAATAACACACCATGAATTAGAGCTCAAAACAACATAATCTAAGACAGAGAACTAGAAACTTCAGCTAAGAACTAGTTTTGCCCTTTTGATATTTAACTTAGTTGTGACTCATGGATTGCTTTAATTGACCCTTAAATACTATAAACAAGTTATTACACACATATTTACACATTAATTCCCTTAGGAACTCATTATTCACACTAGAGTCCATCGAGATCAACTAGAACAACCCATAGCTCAAGTTAGTAACACTAGTTTTCTCGTCTAAACTCTAAGTGACCAAATTGATTCCAAACTTTCTTGAAAGACACCTTAAACATTGTAATAAAGTAGTTTAACACTTATATTCTCAATTATATCATTATTAACATATTAACCACCCAAAAATCCTCAAAACAAGGCTAAATAATTCGAAATAACAATACTGAGGTGCATAAATCCACCTCAAATCATAACCCTACACTTAAAGCCTTGTTTATCCTCGAACAACTCTTCACTCTAAGCATCATATTCAAAGGATCCTCCACACTTCTAATACAAGTAAAACATTTAAGCTAGTGCTACAATAACTACACAGAATGCAAGTTCTTACAGTAAGCATGTTATATACAATCAAAAGCTCAAAAATGCTACTCCAAAACATCCTAACCTCAAGAATTGACTCGCTAAGTTAGAAAACACACACATATTTCTCAATCAGAGACATTATACAAATCACCCACTATAATCATACGTGTGCCCTCACCACAAGAGAAATACCCATACTTACTCACATAGATGTAATTTATCACAGAATGGGTACAAGAATCAAATTGCGGTCACTCTCACAAAGAATTCACAAGTTACACAAGATGAACCATAGGCTTGGCCTTAGTTTAGTACTCCGATAATATCAGAATGTCAAGAGTTAGGATCAAATAAGTCTTTAAGGTTGTAATGTAGGCTATGGGGCGGGTAGGAACTATTCTGGCCAATAATAGTGACTATCTTCCCTAAGCGCTTTAATACATTACACTTTTCATTCAATTGACCTCTAACAACTAATTTCAACTACTTCAATCTACCTATATATTTTGTCTTTCCCCATCTCAGTAAGCACACTCAGATGTAATATGGAAGGGAATATTGTTTATTAATTCATGATTCAATTTTAGCACAAATTTCTCACTCTCAACCACAGAATATCAATTGTACACACCAATAACTATTACTTTGGGGGCTCACTTTCACCATTTCCCTACTTGAATTTTAAACACCTTAACTCAATTAATTTTTAACCAAAGCACTTAGGAGCTTTGGATCAAATTATGGTCAATCAAAGAAGAGGGGTACAAGCTATATATGAGGCTGCCAAAGAAAATAAGCTAAAGGCTCAATAGGGCTAACTTAGATTATGCATAAGGTTAGGTAAAAGACAAGGTATAAACATGGCTACCAAAGAAATGCCTATTTAATATCCTAAACCCATACTCTTTATTTTACTTTGCTTACATAGCAAGCAAGTTCTAGATATCATATGCAACAAGGAATACGAAATAACCTTACACACCCATGACACATGCTTGAATCAAGTGGGTCATCATAAACTCTCAACCAAACAATAAAATGAATTCAATATTAATCCAATCAAGAACAAGAGTCATAAACTAGAGCCTAGAAGTCTCAAGAGTAGTAATTCACACAATCAACATGCTCTTTCTATTCAAAACAACTTACATCATGTAATTACACATAGCACCAATAAGAATATCTTACTTACCTAAAACGAAATTTTCAAATTACTCCTAAAAAGTAAAAGGATACTAGGTTCAAGGGGCTCCTCCGTGGAAAATAATCAAAAAGAACAACCACAGAGTAGGTGAAGTGTGCACTTACTAGACTGACCCAAATAACTTAAACTAAAAAGAGAAAATCTTCTTCTATTTTTTTTCCAAATTTACCCAAAAACGAGAAAATTCAACTAAGACTCAAGACCATACAACATCACTTCACCTGGAATAATGGGAATTTCTCCATCCAACACTTAAAAATCTACTTTGTCCCAAAAGTATACTAAAAATTAGAGATAGAAATACTTTTGAGGCCTTTAAGCCTAGCTAGTAGCATTTTTATCATTAAGAGGGTTCGGGGACCCCACACTCAGTCTTTGCCATGCTCTTTAGCTCAGGTTTCTGGTACTCAAACTTCCCACCAACCTTTGACTCAACGAAAATAAAAACTATATGAAATAAAAACTAAAATATTAAAAATAAATATCTACATTAACCTTGTTTGCCTCCCAAGTAGCGCCTGATTTAGTGTTGCGGCACGACCCAACATCACACTTAGGTATTTTTCTTCATCTTCTTCCTCCTATTTAGAGGCCATCTTCTTATTTGTTTCTGACCTCTTGAGTATGAACTCTTAAGGTCAACAGCTTTCTCAACAATAGCCTTTTCAGGCTAATCAATTAGCATAACTTTGGGATTAGTATTGGTGGCTTGGGCAGCTCAATGGGAAAATCAAAAGAGTTCTTTAGTGGATTAGGCTCCACCACTCCATAATTATCCACTTCTATCATTGTAATCATATATAAATTTTTGTAATGGTACAGTGTATTGAGTGATTTGTAAACTTTGAAGACCACATCTTCATCATCCAACCTTATTGTGAGTGTGTCATCTCTCACATCTATCAATTTTCCTCCGGTCGCTAAGAATGGATATCCTAAGATAATTGGAACCCTGTCGTCTCCCATATAATATAAAATGATAAAATATATAGGGATAATAAACTTACCAACCTTGGTGAGAACATCCTCGATGATTCCTTCAGGATGAACTATAGTTAGGTCTGCCATTTGGAGTAGTACAGAGCACGGTCTTGGCTTCCCCAAACCTAAGGTGTTGAACATTGATAGGGGTATCAAATTTATATTTTTCCCTAGATTACTTAGTACGTGGACCACCTCGCTGCTACCAATCTAAATGGGGAGAGTGAACCTCTCAGGGTCCTTAAGCTTTTTGGGCATCTTCTGCATTACCATAGAGCTTCACTCCTTAGTGAGTGGTACTGTTTCAACATTCTGCAACATAATTTTATCAGTTACCACGCCCTTTAAGTACTTACTATACTTAGGTATTTCCCACAAAATATCTAAAAGAATAAGGTTAATATGAAGCATTCTAAACGTGTCAAAGAAATTCTTGAAGAATGCATCCTCATTTGTTTTACTTAGCCTCTGTGGAAATGGTGGTGGTGGTCTCTCCTTCTCAGTAACTTTTGTTTTTGAGTACTCAGACTTCCCCAAATAATCAATAACTTTGCCTGCAATTGGTTAAGGAATCAACTCTGCATCTACCTCCTTAATAGTCTTTGAAGGTCTGTGAATCAAATCTTTACCACCCCTCAAAGTAATTTCCATACTTTTTTAGGAGGTTCATTGTCACTTAGAAAACCACCTTGAGGCTTGGTATATTGTATCTACTGCATTTGCTCCAACTGGCACACCAATTGCTTTAGAAGTACTTGTTGATTTTTGAGTTCAGCACTCATTTGTACTTGGATGGCCATGATATTCTTTAACATTTCCTCTATGCTACTATTCTGTGTGTTTTGCTGCTGCTGAATTTGTTGATTATTGTTCTACAAATGATTTGGTGCCCAAGTCTTCCACTTTTAGTTGTAGGCATTACCATAATTTAGCCTTTGAGCATTACCCACAAAATTAACTAACTCGGGAATTGTACCATACATGTCTACAGAGTGTCCACTATTGCCACAAACCTCACACCAACTTGTCGTCTACTGTACTGCATTCACCTAAGCCTGAGACTATTGCACACGTAATATGCTGAATTATGTCATCATTGGGTTTTGCAGAGTTGATAGTTGGGTGGATAAGGCTGTAATACTGTCAAGTTCAATCATGCATGCAGCTATTCTCATTGGGCCTCTTGAGGAATTACTATGCCAATCCAGGTTTCCTTATGCAATATGATTCAACAAAGTATACAACTCATCATAAGTCTTTTCCAGAGCCTGACCAGCTGTAGCTGAATCTAGCAAAATTCTCTTGTTATGGTCATGGGATTCAACAAAGATATGAGCTAATACCTCATTCGACTGCTGATGATATGGACAGTCCCAAAGAAGAGACTTGAATCTCTCCCAAGAATGATAAAGGTTCTCATCTGACCTTTATTTGGAGCTTAAAATCTCACTTCAAAGTCTTGCGGTCTTACTAGATGGAAAGAAACAGATGAGGAACTTCTGGGATAAGTCATCCCAAGTTGTGATTGAATCTGTCAGTTCAGTCTTCAACCACTTCTTCACTTCCCCCAATAGTGAAAAGGGGAAGAGTGTCAGCCTCACATAATTAGTTGACACACCCAAAAGGATGCATGTGCCACTGATCTCCAAAAAGTTTTGAAAGTAGACTTGTGGATCTTTATGTGATAGCTCGATGAATTTTCCACTGCTATGCAAGAGATGCACCATGTTTTGATTCAACTTAAATCTACCTCCAAAAGTCAATTTTTGAATAGGGAAGGTCAAATTTATTGCAAGTGGTATTACAAGTCCGCGAACTATCCTGTGGACTAGTGGACCCTCAGCCATGGAAGTAGGAATATCTTATTCTTCATTGATTAGTAGAATATGGTAGATAAGGACTTTTTCTCTCCTTTGTTAGTGTAAGCATTGTTCAAGCTCGGGTCTGGTTCAACCAATTCCCTATTCCTTGCCAGCTTACTGACCTGCAAACCTGTTTCCTGCAAAGTTAGAACCAAGACCAAGTGAAAAGAACCAAATATATCTAAAAAGTAAAACTAGAATTAAAGCAGTTGCCAAATTATAAGTCCCCGGCAATAACGCCAAAAACTTATTGTGCCTAAGCGCACACACAAGTGCATGTTGTCTCACCAAGTAATATAGTGGCCTTTTACAAGTCAAGTATTAATCCCTCAGAAACTTGTGTTAAAAACTATCCAATTCTAGTTCACTATTACGATCAACGTAGCCACAAGAGTTTGAAAATTATAAGTAACCTTAAACTAAACAATCCAGAAAATTAAAGGTCTTGGACAATTCAACGGGGAGAAACCCAGGGTTAAGTATATACAAACAATCATACTATGATATTAAACTTCATTGGTTATATTACTTATCTTGGTTGTTGATTCACAGGATTGATACAATGACTATGATCTTTTGAGTCTCTAATCACCTATCTAACTTAGACCCACAACTACATCGTCGAGCGGGGATGTGAGAACTAAGTTAAAATCATTCATATTTCATCTAGTAAGTGAACCAAATAGTTCATTTAGTTATATTCTTATCCTAAATTAAAATTATAACTTCATTCTATAGAAGATTACGATCTTATTTTATTTACCCCACTTCTATCCTCTTATTCCTCCTTTAGAGCTCACAAGATAATAATGGATGTATTATAAGAGTCACGAATCCTTAAAATAGTAATAATAAGGATAAATAAACAACCAAATATTATAAATAATCAAGAACAATCAATTCATAACAAGAGTAATCATGTTCTTGTCCTTAACACCGGAAAGGACTTTTAGCCACTCATGGACATAACCGTGATCCCAATGATAGAATAAAAGTTAAAATCATAAAAAAACCAAAGTAATAAAATAAAAAACCTAATTGAAGTATTTTACATCCTCCCTCAAAGTTTTATGGTCTCCCAATGGGTATAGCATAACGTTTAAGGGTTCTATTTATAGTAGGACAAAGTTGTCCAAAATTACTCCTCAGTACGCCGCAGAGGATAGGGTCCGTGAAGGGGGGGGAGTATAAACACACTTTAATTGTTCCCTAGTAATCCCCCAAGTCTATGGCACGGACCCTTATGCGGTGGTAAGGGTCTGCGGCGTGCTAATGACTCCAAAATATCCATTTTGGTCGAATCTTGTCCCATGTGCTTGTCCATCAATTTCAAGCTTTATGGTGTTATTTCCAATTGATTTACAGATTGTTTGTAATACATATATCATAATCATCAACTCACCAAGCATCCTATAGAATCACACACCACGAATTAGAGCTCAAAACTACATAAAATCCAATAGGTGAACTAGAAAATTAAGCTAAGAACTAGTTTTGCCCTTTTGATTTTTAACTTAGTTGTGACTCGTGGCTTGCTTAAATTGACCCTTAAACACTATAAACAAGTTATTAAATGCATAATTACACATTCATTCCCTTAGTAACTCATTAATCACACTAGAATCCATCGAGATCAACTAGAACAACATATAGCTCAAGCTAGTAGCACTAGTTTTCTCATCTAAACTTTGTAAGTGACCAAATTGATTTCAAACTTGCTTGAAATACACATTAAATATTATAATCAAGTATTTTAACACTTATATACTCAATTATATCAGTATTAACGCATTAAGCACACAAAAAGTCCTCAAAACAAAGCTAAATAAGCCCGAATAACAATAATGATATACGTATATATATGTATATAAGTATATATATATATATATGTATATATATATATATATTGATGTGTGTATATATATATATGTATATACATATATATATATATGTATATATATATGTGTGTGTGTGTGTATATATATATAATATGTGTACCAAGCACACGGTCACATGAACCCCAATACCAGCAAATGTGATTTTTAGTGTCGATCCCCTCAGGACCTACACTTTCATGGTGAGCTACACAATTTCGTTTAAGCCCAAATTAAAATATTTGCACATAAATCAACCATTAACCCAGGAGTCATTTATTATGGCATTTACCAACATGGTATCATCATATCAATATACTTGCAAACTAATTCAATTATGCCAAATCAGTTCATATAATCAAATTGACTCCCAAGTTTTATTTAAAATTCCAGACCAAGGTCATCCAAAATCATATTCATTTATCCTTTAATGCAATGCAATGGGCTCAAATATAAGTTGAACCATGCAATTATTTATTTCCAAAACCAAATTTACAATGTAGGTTGAGTTTGTTGTCATTATCAAGCCAAAATATTCATCAATTTGGGAAATCCATGTTCCCCCATTCCAACCATTTAAATAATGCACAAATTTAGTCCCACGAATCATAAATTAAAGCATGACTAAATAATTTCAAACATGGAACAAGTAATTCAAGTGAAAACAATCAAAATTTCTCAACCCAATTTCAAATCAATCAATTCAAATCACATAAATATTCAATGATTTAATGTCACAATGTAAAATTAAAATTATGGAAAGAGAAACATGCCTGAATTACAGAGAAAATCGAAGAGAAATCAAAGTTTGGTGCTTGAATGTTGAATTCTCTGTAAAACACTTGAACTTTCTTAGATTTTGAGTTAAAGAGGTAAAATAATGATTTTTATCTTTTAAAATTAAATAAAAATGGTCTATTTTATGTTTAAAAGTCGTCCAAGGGGTAAAAAGAACAAAAAACCCTCATCTCCAGTGAAAAAAATTGAACGAATATAACATAGAGGAATAGCACGCCCTTATCACGGAGGTTAGCCTCTGTTTCACGTCCTTATTAAGGAGGTTAACCTTCATGGCATACCACTATCGCGGAGGCTTACTGCTTCAGTGTCCTAAAATGACCTTGAACCCCTTCTGAAAGTTTCAAAAATTTCTCCAAACACCTTTTTAACATCCCTAAACATAATTCAAATCAAAAAATAATATTACGCAAGCGAAAGGGTCAAAAATAAATTCATTGAAATTTTGCGGGGTCTCACATAGTTCATCAAGAATGCCTAAGATTTTTGTCATAAAACATCCATTTGTATCTGACATAATATACGGGCCACCAAATGAGAAATTGTTCATAAAGAAACATGCTTCCAAGTTTGTTATCTTGTACCTAATTTATTTTAATAATCAGTATATATGTACTTACTGGATATTTATTTTTAAAGTATTAATTTTTTATAGGAATAACCGTGAAGATCATTATATGAACAAAAAAACATTTATCAAGCCACAAATATTCTTTGGTGCTGAATTTGTTGGAGACAAGAACTGATTTTTCATGCTATCTTTTTCTAACCAAATGTTGAATGACTCGGTTAGTAAATATATTATATATTGTTAATAAATTTGAATTATTTACATACCATCTCCTTGTATCAAGTATAATAATTTATTTATATACAATACATTGATGTGATCCTATACTTGTGTAAGAAAGGCAAGTACGAGTCGAATAATCAATACAGATTCAGTACAGTAAACTATTTGTTTAATACAATAATATCGAATATTTTTTACAAGTATGCTGACAGTACAAAAGGGTATAATCTCGCAAGTCAAGAGTTGACAATTGTTGAATACATCAATGAATTCAGACTCCGTGCTTTTGTACCTTGACATACTGTAGATTACATATTTATCCCAGTCAACATGGATAGAATATATAAGGTGTTGATTATTTTTTTCATTCCACAATTGATGTCTATATGCGTATGACTCTTCCAGATATTCTCGTCATAATGCATTTATTACGTATAAGATGAGAAAGCTTTCAGAATTGATACCTACGTATCTAACAAATTTTGATTTCTATAAAAAGAAATATATTGATTTCTCTCCTCATCCTAAGTATATTGATCATGAAGAAAAATCATTTCTAGATGTGAAAATAATTTGCCACAACAATCGCCAGGAAGCTTGTAAGTTGATATTTCATATCTTTTCATTTTATAAGTTAATCTCATTACAATCATATATTTTTCAATTCATCTTATCATTTACTCCCAAAAAATATGTGTAATACCCTGCATTTTCTTAGCGTAATTTAAGTCCCAATACATGAGTATTCATATATAAAATTTTAAAACACTCATTATTTTTTAGTTTAGATCCTGCCGTTGCGTATAAAATTCAATTAGCTTTTCAACGATATAAAATTTGCCCAAATCCGGTAATCGAATAAGAAGTTATGACGATTTTAAGTTTCAGTCGTTAAACCCCGTCATTTTAACCCTTAGCACGTAACGGAGCAGGCCAATTTCCCATTCGACAAAGTCCAGTGAGCCTCCGTGATGTTGGCGTGTCGCACCATATGCTCAGTTCAGAATTGTCAATTTTCAGTGACCCCACATGATACCACTTTGTCACGGTATTATTTCATGTCGTAAACAAGGTGGCAACGCGATTACACCACGTCGCGTCACTGTGCATTTTCCCAGATGTTCAATTCCAGTGATATGAAGCGATAGCGCCGCATCGGGCCAGTGGTGTTTTTCAAAAAAATTTAATGAAAATTAAAAGTGTCGCCCAGGGTTAAAACAGTCCTTTTTCATTATTTTAATTCGACCAGGTGTGATATTTAAGCCCTAAAAATATTTTAAGTTCACTGTTCACTCAATTTTCTCCTAAAATTCAAGATCTTTCTCTCTAAAATACAAACCCTAGCTCTCAAATTCAAGGTCAATCCTTAAGAATTCACCAAGAACTTTCAGAAATTCATCAGTTAAGGTATGTTAGATGTTCATTCATGGATTTCTTTCATCCATGGAGTCCAAGTAAACTATTGAAATTTCAAGTTTTGATCTTTTCAAGTTATTTGATCTTAAATTATGATTTCATCCATGAATCTCCATGTACTATTGATTTTATACCATGTTACCATGAAATTATTGTTATTATTCAATCATCCATATTTTAATATTATTATTTATTGAATTAAACCATGATTTAATACCATTATATCAAATTCATGCTATTTCTATAAGTTCCATGACATTCCTATGATTGTTTTAAACCATGAACTACAAGTGTTTGATAAAATACCTACAAGAGTGATTGATTAATAAAAACCTTCATGTTTTGTCCCCCAAGTTCTAGTGTTATTTTACTATTGTTGTTTTTGAGTCCTGGGGGTATTGAATACCCGAAAATCATAGGTGTTTATTTAATCTAGTCTTAGTACATTACTGAATAGTCTTCAGAATATACTACGAGCATTATCAGAATAGTCAGTTATCAGTCAGCTAAACTCAGAACAGTCTAGTATTTCAGTGTCTTTCAGTTTGGAGTAGGATTTAGCACCGAGCGAGTGTAGGGGGTGGAGGCTTCCCTGTTAGATAGGCATAGTCGTTAGTAGCGGTCTATATAAGCCAAAACTACGTAGCCAGCGTAGGATATAAGAAGTCACCCGCAAGACTAGGCTTGACTATCTCGCAGGGGTCACTCATCAGTTCAGGCTTGACACCCTTAGTTTTTTGGATATTATATCAGTTTAGTGGATCCATACAACCAGTGTTAGTATCTGTGGCATGGTATTAACACCCTTCCAACTGGGGTTACAGGTTGTACCACGATTAGCTCAAATTGAGAAATGTTGGTTAGATGATACCTCCCACAGTCTCTGAGACAATCTCAGATACAGTCTCAGTTACAGTCCCAGTTTAGTTATTCAGTCTTAGTGTTGTTTGACCAAAGCATACAAGATTTCAATTATTCTAGTATTTTAGTTTACAGATTTTACTCAGTTCATGATATATGCTTGGTCATGCATACTTAGTATTTACAGATTTTCACATATTCCCAGTACCTACAAATTTCATTCTCTCTGTTTAGTACTCCATGCTTTACATGCATATTCAGCTGATTATTAGTTTTGTTCATGAAACCATGCATATCAACCTACTTCATTTAGCATACCAGTACATTCAAAGTATTGATTGCATACCTTTTCTTTTGCATTGTGATGTATTATATCATAGGTTCTGATGCTCAATTCTCAGCTCGCGATTAGACTTATCAGATCCTCATAGTAGTAGTGGTGAATTCTCATACTTCAAAGACAGACGTACTTTATTCATGTCTCAGTTTAGTAGTTAGTGAGACTTAGTTGGGGTCTGTCCCATCAACTCATAGTCATTTAAATTTAGAGGATTATCATACATTAGAGTCAGCTATTCAGTAATCAGATATTTCAGTTAGTTATCAAGTTTATCAGTATTTTATCAGATTCAGTCGGATATTTCTATAGACTCATATTTCAGTTTTGAATTCAGTTATTAAAATCTTATAGCATATCAGTTGTTCTTCCGCAATTATGATATTATTATTCAGTGCTCACAGTAGGTACCAGCTCATGGATTAGCTTGTGATCCTTCGGGACTGTAAGCACTGTGTGACGCTCAGGGTGTACTCTTGGGGCGTTATAATATGTATATGCAGAAATTGTGGAATCTCCATTGCTATATATACGGAGTATCTTAGCCATGAAATAGGTATACCATATGGAGTGTTTGATGTTGAAGCTTTTTAAACCCATTATGCTACCCTTTTATGGCACCACGAAACTCAAAAGAATGAGGATGATGCCGTGAGTGATGATGAGAGTCTAGACAGGCCAATGAGGTCACATTTTGAATGTGATACTAGCGATATGATTATTATTTCAAAGACAGTACATTGGGTACTTAATTTTTTATAAAACTAGTTAAATTTACATAGTGTTCTTGAATCTAATTTTGTAAAAATAATGTGTTTTTGAATAAGATTATTGTGATAGTATAGTGTTTTGAATCAGATTATTAAAATTATACAGTGCTTTGAATCAAAATTTTAAAATAATACAGTGTTATTATAGTTGTTTTTATGACTGTACAATATTTGAGTATGAACTAATATGAATCAATTATGACAAAATGTAATTTTTTTTTGGTTTGATAAATCATGTTCCTCATTTGTATCGTCGAATGAATTCTACAGGTACATTATATGTTTATATTACACATATGAATATGTTTGAAATATATGACATGTAATGCGTATATACTTTTCTGTTGTCATTTGTAATAAAGATGAATTTGATTGAATATATATATATATATATATATATATATATATATATATATATATATATATATATATATATTACCATATGCTTATTATATACTCTTATACATATATAATTTTTCAAATAATTATATGTGTATACATGTTTCGTATAACTATTTTAAAGGTATATTGAAGGATGATTACGAGAAGAGATTGTGTGTGTGTATATATATATATATATTTATATATATAATAGTACTTTCAAATAAAATATATTTACATATATACTCATTCATATACAATTATATGAATACAAATATACAAGTTGTACAAATTAAATAATAATATGCATATATAAATGTATTATACATATTATTCTACAATTTAATTTTATACAATTCTATTTATATATTCATATAAATTTTGTAGATATCACAAATAATTATATGTGATTGAATTCTGTATAAATAATTGCATACAAATAAAAATTATTTGTATACACATAATCATATAAATTTTGCAAAACAATCTGATTAAAGAAGTACATACATTTGTATATATACATATAATCATCTAAAAGCATATACATACAATACGATAAATTGATGATATAATGATATAAACATGTAATCGAAAAAAATAAAAAAATATCATAACATACACAAACGGGTACAAGTATACATGTAATATTCTTGTAGATACAAAGCTCATGTAAGTACATATGAACATGTATTAAACTGTTGTATATTTATAAATTTATAATTATAATTGCATATATGTGTGTGTGCACGGTTAAAACGAATGCACATATAGATTAAAAAAACTACAACATTTTCATAAAAAACACAATTTACATAGCAAAATACCTAAAGTTATTAATCAGTAATTCAATCCAATACCAATTATAAGTCATAACTGTTAATCTATTTCTAGAGTTGGAGATAATAAAAAAATAGAAATATAAATAAATTGAAATATATATATATAACTATCTTGATGTACTTTTCTACACGAATGTTTGTTGTGTCTAGTAAATTCATAATCACTGCATGAATTTGTAGACTTAGCTCCTTAAAATTCTCTGACTTTTCTCTCTTTTCTTTGGCCTCCCAGGGGAGGGGCATTGTATTTTGGCGGTAGAACAATTTCGCTTAATATATAATCTGATATCTCCCATATAGACCTATCGGGCAGAGGTAACATTGAAACCTCATACGTACCCAACACCGATACTAACTTGTATAAGTTAGAGCAATATTCATCAGGTTCAAAATGTTTGCTCTATAAACTACATAAGCATGAGCACACAAAATTTCATCGATTTGAAATCTATGGCAAAAGCATATCTTTTTCTCCTGGCAAATAATAAAATGTATATCTTCATGTAGTATATATATATATATATATATATATTCAAATATAACATATAAATTGTGTATTTTTAATCATATACTTACCTCATTCGCGTATTTTTGACTTCGTTTCTCACAAAAAGGTCATTGTATCTCCCGTAAACAGGTGTGCGTGTGAATGTCCTAACATGTCCATTGCTGATATTTCATCTGTCAAACATCTTTCTGACTTCCTATAACAAATCATATATAGGCTGTCACACCCCTTTTTTTCGACCGAGGGATCGAGTCGAAGGGTTTTTCCAATTAAAGTGACGATATTGAATAGGGATTAAATTATTTACAGAGTCGCCACTTGGAATTGAGTTTTGGTGTTCCAAGTCACCCTTTTTTTTTTTTTGGAATCCCTAATCAAAAGGAAATGACTCTTATTTAGTCTGCGAAAACAGAAAATGAGTAAGGAATTCTGTTGATCGAAGGGAAGGTGTGAGGCACCCCTCGAATCCCGTGGTTCTAGCACGGTCGCTTTTATTAACTTATCTTGATTTAAATTATTTTAATAAATTGTGTTAAGGCCTAAATTTGCTCATTTCTATTATACCAAAAAAACTAGTCTATTATCTTATATTAAAATAAATCGGTAAAAATTAATTTTTTAGAAAAATATTTGTTAAGGTGCATTATTGCATCCTCAAATTTAAAATTGTCTCAAAAAGATGTGTACGCCGCATTCTTAATTCAAACGAATATTTTAAATGAAAATATGTATAAAATTTGTCAAGTATTAAAAGTATTGATTTAATTTTTTGTAAATTCATAATAATTATCTGTTTGAAATGCTACAAAAAAAATAAATAAATAAATAAATAAATAAATAATAATAATAATAAGATAACTTCCTAAAGTCGTAAATATACTTTATAATTTCCAAAATCAAAATAATAAAGATTTTTTTTTTACTATCAATTTTAGTATTAATCTATATCTGCTACTTTAATATTTTAACTAGTATAATATATGTGATATTTAATAATACTACTTGTCCTTTTCCCATATTAAAGTTATGAGAGAGATATGCAACAAAATAAACAAAACATAACAAATTCCTACTTTAACTAATAGTAACAGATCTAGATCTAGTATAGTACTTAACAAGTTTGTATTTTTTTTTATTTTCCATGTTGAGGCGTGAGAGAGAAACATAACCAAAATAAACAACACATAACCAATATCAGTGATTTCAAGAAGGTGCTCGGAGGACGAGGAATCAGTAGCGGCAACGCGAAGCGCCGCCGGTGGCGTTCCGACCAGATTTGGGCGGTGGAAAGGCCGGTCGTCACTGTTGGTCGACGAACGAGTTAGAAGGATCGTTTAGCGGTTGTTGTTGCTGCTTCATCGGACGGCAAGCCACGACCGTTGGCGGCGACAGATCTGGCAGCGAAGATCTGGTCGGATCTCAGCCAACGCGTCGCGTCGGAGCCGGTCGAGTTTTTGACTGTAGGGGGTGGGTTGGTTCGTCGAAAAGAGATTTGGTGGGGATGGTTGACGGTGGCAGACGCCGACCGACGGCGGAGGTTAGCGGCTGAGTTCTGGCCGACGCGCCGCGGCCGGTGTAGCGATGGCTGGCGGTGGCGACAGATCCGGTTTTTGCTTTCTTCTCCGGTCGGTCGGGTTCTCGGGTTGGAAAGTCGGGTCCGGTCGGCGAACAAACGGAAGAGGTCGTTTCACAGTTGTTGATACTGCTTTGCCGGCTGTTGGGGTTTTGCAGGCAGAGATCCGGCCGGATCTGGCCAACGCGGCGCGCCGCTGCCGGATCTGTTCATAAGCCGCTGCCACAGTTGTTGTTCCGCCGATGGAGAGGCGAAAGGAACGGATGGCGTGGTTGTTGTCGTCGCTGGTGAAGCCGAGTCAGATCGGCGGTTGGCGGCGATCGCCGACCAGTGGCGGCGTGGTAGTGAAAGAGGAAGGTGACAGTCTTGTTGTCTCGCCGATAATATGCGCAAAGGGTGACATGAACGATTCCGGCAAGAACCAACCGGAGTAAACTCGAAAGATGAATCAGTTTTGATGATTTTTTTTTGATCTAATTTTTTGAAAGCAGATACTACATTTCGGTGAAAGAACCATTCTGACAAAGATAATTTCGCAAAATAATTTCATTATATTTTTTGTATATATATATATATTTTTTTTGTATATGCATGTCGATCTATTACATAGTAAAGGAAAATTGAAGAACCTATCGTTATTTATTGCGTTTACAAAGGTGAACCTGTGTACATCTAAGTTGACTTCTGAGCGTCATGCATATAACAATATATAAAATAATTTCAGTGTTCATTTTATTATTATTTTTTTTTTGTTTAGCATATCGAATTCTAACATTTATAAAAAAACATTCCGTAATTTAATATACAATACATAATAACAAATAAATTTATATTCTGATTCTTAATGAAATTTAATGCAGTAAGGAATGTAGGATTATAGAAGAACCTGTTGATGATTAAAAGAAAACTTTAGAGCAAGAAATGTTGTCACCGGAAACTCCAAAACTGAATTATAAAACTCGAATCACAATTTTTCTTTTCCTTCTAAATTTTCTTTTTTTTTTTTTACTCTTTTTTTACTGTTTTTTTTTTTTGATCTCCTTTCTTCCCTTTTTTTTTTTTTACTTCTGTGTGTTATTTGCAATATATAGGAAGTGTTGTGTATGCATGTGTGCAGTAAGTTGAAAAATACGTGGTCTTTTTGTGCATGGGGAAGTTGAGGAAGGTATGGAGATGTGGGGGGGGGGGGTTAGTGTAAGATGATTCCTTTTTTTTTTTTTAAATTATATATATATATATATATATATTTTTTTAAATTATAAAAATAACAAAAGATAATAAATAAATAAACAAGATAATAATAACACATAAAATAATAATAATAATAATTAATTAATTTTATATTTTAAGAAAAAAAAATCTAAAAATAGACAAAAATAAATTATATAATTAAGGTAGTATAAAAACTACTAATATATTCAATTAAATTTTATTTTATTTTTTTTTAAATAGGAATAAAATAAGATAATATCCTAAAATTAACTTCATTTAAAAACATAAAATAATAGTCAAAATGATTTATGATTAAATATAAATATAAATATTTAATGTTAATAAACAAGTTAAAATTTAGGGAGGATCAAAAATCACGTGTCTACATTTTTGCCCCTCTTTGTGTGAAATCTCGAAGAGTTTTCATACAAAGAAGTAGACAAGATATGATTTTTGACCCTCCAATTATTTGAAAGGTAAGAAATAAAAATAAAAATAAAAATAAAAATATGACCGAGTCCTGTTTTTAGACATCCTACTTATCCCGGGTTATAAGGGAATCAGGTCATGAGTAGTTCAAAAGGTAATTTGGTGAGACAAAAAGGTTAAAGTTGAGTGAGATTCCGTCGAGTTTCCGGTTGACAACTTCTGCTTTTACATTCAACTGACTAATAAAAATCAAAAATGAAAAAAAAAAATCCAAGTAAAAATTGCAATCTCCAGAATCTTGATTCAAATCTTCATGACTTGAACTTGAAAATTTACCCTATTCTTCAGGCGGGCTCCTGAACTTTCTTTTCTTCACCCTATTCTTCAGGCGGGCTCCTGAACTTTCTTTTTCTTCACCCTGTTCTTCAGGCGGGCTCCTGGACTTATAATTTCTTCACCCTGTTCTTCAGGCGGGCTCCTGGACTTATAATTTTTTCACCCTGTTCTTCAGGCGGGCTCCTGAACTTTCTTTTTCTTCACCCTGTTCTTCAGGCGGGCTCCTGGACTTACAATTCTTCACCCTGTTCTTCAGGCGGGCTCCTGAACTTTTTTTTTTCTTCACCCTGTTCTTCAGGCGGGCTCCTAAACTTTCTTTTTCTTCACCCTGTTCTTCAGGCGGGCTCCTGGACTTACAATTCTTCACCCTGTTCTTCAGGCGGGCTCCTGAACTTTCTTTTTCTTCACCCTGTTCTTCAGGCGGGCTCCTGGACTTATAATTTCTTCACCCTATTCTTCAGGCGGGCTCCTGACTTGCAACTTTTTCACCCTGTTCTTCAGGCGGGCACCGAGATCTTGTATCGGATGTTGTGATCATGCTTCTTGCATTGAATGAAGTTTGAAATTGCATCCTTTATCTGAAAATAATCATTTCATCTCTGTTTCAAACAAAGAAAAATTGTGAGTTTTAAAACATATGGTGGTTAGTTTGTGGCATTTGGCTTTTGAAGTGGCCGCTCTCGCGCTTTCCATGCTCAACTCTTTTCCAATCCATGATAATCTCTTTGAATTGTCATATTTCTGAATTCGAATTTTGACTACTGAGATCCTCAACTCAAATCATATTTCTGTTGTATGATGCTTCTGAGTTTAGCTTCCAATACATCCCTTAGATTTCCTCAAGTTTTAAAATGGTCAAATCACAATCATCTTGATTACTTTACTTTTACTTTGAAATGTTGTCTCTGTACATCGACCCTTTGTCTTGCTTTGTATCCTTAAAGGAGTTGGTAGCGATTTTGGAGTCTTTTCTCAGTTGACCTGACGTGAATTTGACTCAAAAGACAACAAAAATTTTTGTTTGATGACAAAGACACAAAAATCAAAAAAAAAAATAAAAAAAATAAAAAATAAAAAGACAATAGATATCTCTTTTTCAAAACGAAGAGGAAACTTATCTGAATGTGGAAGTCGATTCTGGTGATTATGACATGCATTTTGAATAAAACAACCAGATCTACCCACACCAATCATTACAACTTTTGTCCCCATATTGAGCTTGAAATTAAGCCAATCTTGAATTTGTTCCTTCTTGATAACAACCTTTCTTAAACTAGTGGCACCTCAATGGGTTTTGCCAACGAGTCTATCTCTTTTTATTCCTGCCTTAGCTCACAGTCGTCTTACGGTGCCCGAAAGGGTTTTCACCAATAAGACTCTCATTTTCATTTTTTCATCACACTTTTTTTTTCTTTTTTTTTTTTTTTTTTTTTTTGACAAACACCCAAAATATGAAATATCATGCACTCATAATATGTTTAGCCTTGACATTCTCAAAGATTAATCCGAAGGTCTTTCTTTGGTTGTAACTTGGCTTTTGGATAGGGTTAGAAACAAAGGTAGGCATGAGGCTCAATAAATTTATAACATTGGGTGAAACATACAACTTTTGGAATCTATCCTTTTAAGAAAATATTTTTTTTTTCAGTTTCATTTCATTCTGGGTAATTTGAATTTTCTTCTGGTTAGACCGAACCCCGGAGTAAGGCTGCCTACGTATCTTGTCATAGCAAGAATCAGGTCAAACGTAGTTCATGACACATCATTCTTTTGTTTGATTTTGAATTTTTGATTTTTTTTTTTTTTTTTTTTTTGAGATTCCAAAAGAGGGGTTCGAAGAAAAAATAAAAGCTCAAAGGGGTAAGCAAAGGTTTATATATCATTTAGATAGTAGAACAAAATGCCTTCATCATTTCAATCTTTAAAAATATAAGTACAAAACATACATAACATAATTGTACATGAATATCATACATAATATCTTTTAACTGCATCAGCATTGACCGACATTCCTTCCATTTTTCCTTCCACATCAGTCAGATATAGCGCGCCATTAGGTAACACTTTCTTTACCATGAATGGCCCATGCCAATTAGGAGAAAATTTGCCTTTGGCTTCAATATGATGAGGAAGGATGCGTCTTAGTACTAACTGACCAACTTCAAAATGTCTGTGACGCACCTTTTTATTATACGCTCGTGCCATTCTTTTCTGATATAGTTGTCCATGACATACTGACGCCAATCTTTTTTCATCAATCAAACTTAATTGCTCCAAACGATTCTTGACCCATTGGTCTTCATCAATTTCAGCTTCCACAACTACTCGAAGAGATGGAATCTCAATCTCTGCAGGTATAACTGCTTCAGTTCCATACACTAGCAAGTAAGGAGTTGCACCAATTGAAGTCCGAACCGTAGTACGATAACCCAACAAAGCAAAAGGTAATTTTTCATGCCATTGTCGGGAACCTTGCACCATCTTACGGAGTATTTTCTTTAAATTCTTGTTGGCAGCTTCTACAGCTCCATTCGCCTTTGGACGATAAGGAGTTGAATTCCGATGCATAATCTTAAATTGCTGGCACACTTCTTGCATCAGATGACTATTGAGATTCGCGGCATTATCCGTGACAATTATCTTTGGAATGCCGAAACGACAAATGATGTTGGAGTGAATAAAATCAACCACAACTTTCTTGGTCACTGACTTGAAAGTCACTGCTTCTACCCATTAATGGCTACCAAGATGAACCTATGTCCATTCGAGGCTTTTGGTTCAATTGGTCCAATTACGTCCATTCCCCAAGCCATAAAAGGCCATGGAGCAGTCATTGTATGCAACTCGGATGGAGGGGAATGTATCAAGTCTCCATGTACCTGGCATTCATGACATTTACGAACGAAATTGATGGAATCTCGCTCCATGGTGAGCCAATAGTAACCTGCTCGGAGTATTTTCTTTGCCAAAACATACCCACTCATGTGTGGTCCACAAATCCCAGAATGCACTTCAGTCATGATTTTTGAAGCTTCTTTAGCATTTACACACCTCAAAAGTCCTAAATCAGGAGTCCTCTTATACAAGATTCCTCCACTTAAGAAAAATCCACTAGACAAACGTCGAATGGTTCTTTTTTGATTACCATCAGCATGTACAGGATACTTCCCAGTCTGAATATATTCTTTGATATCGTAGAACCAAGGCTCCCCATCAAACTCTTCTTCAACCACATTACAATATGCATGTTGATCATGAATCTGTATATGCAAAGGGTCAATATAAGTTTTATCGGGATATTGAAGCATCGAAGATAATGTCGCCAAAGCATCAGCAATCTCATTATGAGCTCTGGGAATGTGTTTGAACTTTACTAATACAAATCGTTGACAAAGATCTTGCAGACAACTTCTATATGGTAGGAGTTTCGAATCACGAGTCTCCCAATCTCCTTGGATTTGGTGGACTAATAAATCTGAATCTCCGAATACCAACAATTCTTGGACCCCCATGTCAATGGCTAATCTCAATCCCAGAATGCAAGCTTTGTATTCTGCCATATTATTGGTACAGTAGAATCGAAGTTGGGCTGTTATGGGATAATATTGTCCTGATTCAGAAATAAGAACCGCTCCTATCCCCACTCCTTTTATATTAGCAGCTCCATCAAAGAACAACTTCCAGCCTAAATGACAATCTTCTGAAACAAAATCATCAGCATACAATACCTCTTCATCTGGAAAATAAGTCTTCAATGGCTCATACTCCTCATCAATAGGATTTTCAGCCAAATGATCCGCCAAGGCTTGAGCTTTCATTGCAGTTCGTGTCACATAAACAATATCAAACTCTGTGAGCAACATTTGCCATTTCGCGAGTCTGCCTGTGGGCATAGGCTTCTGAAAGATATACTTTAAAGGATCCATACGAGATATGAGGTAAGTAGTATAAGATGACAAGTAATGTTTCAACTTTTGGGCTACCCAAGTTAAGGCGCAGCACGTTTTCTCAAGAAGAGTGTACTTAGCCTCATATGTGGTAAACTTTTTGCTGAGATAGTAGATGGCTTGTTCTTTCCTTCCTGTGACATCATGTTGACCCAATACACAGCCAAAAGAATTATCTAAAACAGACATGTACAATATCAAAGGTCGGCCTGGCTCTGGAGGAACCAAAATAGGCGGATTCGACAAGTTTCTCTTAATTCTGTCAAATGCCTCTTGACATTCTTGAGTCCATTCAACTTTAACATTCTTTTTCAACAACTTGAATATTGGCTCACAAGTTGTCGTAAGCTGAGCAATGAATCTACTGATATAATTCAACCTTCCAAGTAAACTCATCACCTCCGTTTTATTTTTTGGTGGAGGTAGATCTTGGATAGCTTTTATTTTTGAAGGATCTAACTCAATGCCACGTCGACTGACTATAAAACCCAAAAGTTTTCCTGACGGAACTCCAAATACACATTTTGCTGGATTAAGTTTGATATCATACCTCCGAAGCCTTTCAAAGAATTTTCTCAAATCTTTGATATGATCAGATTGCTCTCTCGATTTAATGATCACATCATCCACATAAACTTCAATTTCTTTGTGCATCATGTCATGAAACATTGTGGTCATCGCCCTCATGTAAGTTGCCCCAGCATTCTTTAATCCAAAAGGCATAACTCTATAACAATATGTTCCCCATGGAGTAATAAATGACGTCTTTTCCGCATCTTCTGGATCCATAATGATCTGGTGATACCCCGCGTAACAATCCACAAAAGAAGCAAGATCATGTTTGGCACAATTGTCCAATAAAATATGAATATTAGGAAGTGGAAAATTATCTTTCGAACTTGCTTTGTTTAAATCGCGATAATCAACACACATCCGAACTTTACCGTCCTTCTTTGGAACAGGGATAATATTTGCCAACCAAGTAGGATACTGGGCCACTCGAATGACTTTAGCTTCAAGTTGCTTCGTGATTTCCTCTTTAATTTTTACACTCATGTCAGTTTTGAATTTTCTTAACTTTTGCTTGACAGGAGGAAAAACAGGATCAATTGGCAATTTGTGAACTACCAAATCAGTGCTTAAACCGGGCATATCATCATAAGACCACGCGAAGATATCTTTATACTCATGCAAAGCTTCAATTATAGCTTTCTTTTGTTGTGGTTGAACATGTACACTTATCTTAGTCTCCCTAATATTTTCAAAATCTCCTAAATTGATCACCTCTGTTTCTTCCAAATTGGGATTTGTCTTATTTTCAAACTGTTTGAAATCTTCGCCTATATCCTTAAATGCTTCTCCTTCATCGTATTCAACCTCCTTATTCATCATTTCAAAATTAGATTGGGTTTTTAAATCTGGTGAACAATTCTTCATGCATGTCATATCATTAGAATCGGCATAGAAAGAACTGTATGATAGAAAATAAATAAATAAAATTAGACTTAAAATAAAACAAAGGGAAACTGCGCTTAATTAGAAACATAGATAGAAAGAGTTTTAAACTAACATACCAAATCTAAAGTTCTGAATTATAATCCTAGGATAATTTAAATTACAGAAGTAAAAACAAGCAAACTACTAAGACTGTAAGAAAACAAACAAACTACTAAGCCGGTAAGAAAACAAACAAACTACCAAGACTCTTTTATAATTGGGAGAGGAGTGGCCTCCCAATTGTTAAGCTGGACATCAGGGCCGACAAATTGCACATCTGCATTACTGGTACCTTCCCCAATTTCAACCATATCAGCTTCAATGAACATATTCTGAAAAAGATCAATCAACTTTGTACCATCATCATTCATTGATTCTGCAGCAAGTAACTTGGAGGATCCTATATAGCTGAATTTTATAAAAGACTCATGAAGTGGCCGTATCGGCTTGGTAAGTGACCATGACTCTTCCTTACGCTTTTTAGCCTTCTTTATATCTTCAGCAGTAGGCTCGTATCCCAAACCAAAAGTACCAAAGTTCTCATAAAGTTTTACTGGATGAACTATGCCTTGTAAAAACATCCCTAGACCTTTTCCTGGTTCGAAACCATGTTTCAACATTTCATTCACTACCATAACAGATGTAGAGGACAATTGTGGTCTTGCGATGAGATTCCCCTCGAGGATATGCTCAACAGCCACTACCTCAGAAGCTTGATGAATTAACACATTGGCAGTATTTGCTTCGATGGAAGAAACAGAATAGTCTTTGTACATTGATAAATCTCCTTCACCATGAACCACTATCTCTTGCCTGTCACATTCGAATTTGACCATTTGATGCAACGTTGATGCGACTGCTTTAGCCCTATGAATCCATGGCCTTCCCAATAACATATTGTATGAAGCATCAATGTTCAGTACTTGAAAATCCATAGCAAAATCCACAGGCCCAATTGTCAATATGAGTTCTATTTCACCAATGACATCAGTTTTCGACCCGTCAAATCCTTTGACACATACATTGTTAGATCGGATTCTTTCCCCATTAACATTCAACTTTTGTAAAGTTGACATAGGACAAATGTTAGCGCCTGATCCTCCATCAATTAACACTCGAGTGATGATGGAATGTTCGCATTTTACAGAAATATACAGACCTTTGTTATGCTCCGTACCTTCTATAGGCAATTCATCATCTGAAAAAGTAATTTTATTTACTTCAAGGATTCTTCCAACAACTTTTTCCAGCTGATTTACTCTAATCTCACTAGGAACACATGCCTCATTAAGAATCTTCATTACAGCCTTGCGGTGTTCTTCTGAATGTATCAATAAGGACAACAAAGAAATCTGTGCTGGTGTCTTTTTCAACTGTTCTATAACAGAATATTCTGGCAATTTCATTTTCTGTAAGAATTCTTCAGCTTCTTCATCAGTGACAGGCTTCTTGACTGTCATTCGTTCTTCACCACCTTGTTTATTCTTTCTTAACTCTACTGGAGCATAACATCTTCCAGATCGAGTTAATCCTCCTACTTCATCTACCTCTTCAGTCACTTCTTTCCCTTTGTGCATCACCACAACGCGATCATAATTCCAAGGGACTGCCTTGGTATCGACCATAGGCAACTGTGACACTGGTTTGATAACAATAGGAGCTATAGGAGCTCCTTTTATGATTAAAAGAGGCATATTGGCTCTTCCAGGAATAATGAGTTTCGGCTTTATTTGACTTGACCCAATATTTTCTGAAATCTCTTTCCCCATTGCCAAGAGATCATTCGATGATTCGGGTTTTGCTATCACCATCTCTGCTTCTGCAAGCTTTTCTTTCGTTAAATCTACAGCATTTGCCGATTTTTCCAAATCAGTTTTAATTTTAATGATCGGCTTAAAGGGAATCGTAACATCTTCACCACTGAGTATCACATCGAGCATGTTTGTTTCATTATGATCTAGCAGCGGATTTTGATTGACATTTGGAGTGCCTGGACTTTCTACCATGATCTGTTGGGTATCAATCAACTCTTGAATGGCTCTTTTCAGATGCCAACATTTCTCTGTGTCGTGCCCTGGGGCATCAGAACAGTATTCACATCTTCTAGAATAGTCCAAATTCTTTGGGGGAGGATTCGGGATCCTTCTCTCAATTGGGTTTAGAACATTCATTTTTCTTAGCCTATGAAATAAACTGGTGTAAGATATTCCAATAGGAGTGAAATTATCTTTTACCATGTTATCTCTTTTGAATTCTGCTCTAGGCCGAAAATTAGACCTCTGAGGGCCTCTTTGAACTTGCGGGGCCATTGGACGATTTTGGATTGCTGGTGCACGCCACTGCGGGTAAGAAGGACCTCGAGCATATGGTTGTGTATTTTAAATAGGATATTGGGGAGATGGAACAAAATATAATGGATTCTATGCATATGGTTGACGCGCACCTCTCCAATTTTGTCGTGGACCTGTCATGACCGTTGCTACATCCTCTTTTCTTTTCTTTCCCCCAAAACTTCCTGTACCACTTTGAATTGCCTGTGTTGTTGCTTTCAAAGCGGCCTGGCTGATGATCTTTCCTGATTTAATTCCGTTTTCTACCATCTCTCCAACTTTGATAACTTCTGCAAATGTGCTTCCGATAGTAGAAAGCAAATGATGGAAATAATCAGGTTCTTGTGCTTGCAGAAAAATATCAATCATTTCGGATTCTTTTATCGATGGTCTAACTCTTGAAGCCTGCTCTCTCCATCTGACGGCATATTCTCGAAAACTTTCAGTCATCTTTTTTCTCATATTGGCAAGCGTAGTGCGATCTGGCACTATCTCAATGTTATACTGAAATTGTTGAACGAAATCTCGAGCCATGTCATCCCACGTATGCCAACGGGAAATATCTTGATCAATGAACCATTCAGAAGCTATCCCTGTAAGGCTTTCTCCAAAATACGCCATCAATAATTCTTCTTTTCCTCCTGCTCCCCTTAATTGATTGCAAAACTTTTTCAAATGAGCTACAGGATCGCCGTGTCCTTCATATTTGTCAAATTTTGGCATTTTGAATCCTATAGGCAAATGGACATCAGGAAACATACATAAATCCTTGTACGAAACACTTTTTGGTCCACCTACTCCTTGCATATTTCTCATACTTTGTTCCAGGCTTCTAACTTTTCTAGCCATCTCCTCCTGCTCCTCATTCTTAGCAATCTTCTCAATCACGATAGGAGTATCGCGTTGATGAACATGATAATGTGGATTTTGTGGTTTGAAAGTCATTTCAGGAGGATATAACATATCATGATTTGGTTTTCCCATATCCTTTGGTATTGTCGGTTGAATACCCGTAGTAGCTGGCGCTACAGAAGTAAAAAACGGGTTATTTGCGACAGATGGATTTGATGGGCGCATGGTAGAAGTACCAGCAACTCCGGACATACTAGCAAATGGGTCAAATCCTGGCGGGTAGAATGGATCACTAGTTTGAGCTGGGTCAGAATTTGGATCATTCGAAGTTGAAAGTCCAGGGATTGAAGAAGGAGGAGCTTGTCCATTCAACCAAGCTTTGTACATCTCCACCATCTGTTGTTTTAATGACTTTATTTCTTCCATTGATGTTAATTCCTGTGAAATCAACTGATTCTACTCTTCTTCACTATCAGACCCAATATCTTCTCTACGAGTCATTCTTCTTTTACCCTTATATCTGGTGTTATACGGATGCGATGCCAGTTTAAACCACAAACCAACCACCAATTATTTTATCTTTTTTTTTTTTTCTGTAAACAAGTAGCAAACGGGTGAGTGTTATGTATTTAACACATTATAATGCCACGTTATATGTCATGTTTATATATGCATTTCCCAACCTATCATAGAAGCTTTGTGTTTCATCCCGGCTTTTCTAGGCATATTTTCAAAAATTATGATCGAACCCTTTGGAGGGTTGCCTACGTATCATGTCAAGACATGAATCAGATCTTGCGTAGTTCGGGTGGAATTTAACGATTTTTTTTTTTTATTATTATTATTAAAGAAAATAAATAAAGTAAGTGAAGTAAAACATATGTAATATATATAGAAAATAAATGGTCAACTTCATTACATTCTATGATAAAAGAACTGACCCAACTCCTAAAATAAAACCTACTAACTTACACCTGAAAACTAAAAGACATAATATCTAAAAAATTTTTTTTTTTTTTTTTTTTTTTTTTTTAGCCTCGTGATCCCTAAAGATTCAGGGTTGTTAAAATATATGTAAGAAAAATTGGACTTGAAAATTACAAAAATAATCATATTTTATATATATATATATATATATATATATATATATTTTAAATAAGGTCGCGTCCTGGGATGTACTTCCTACGTATCTCACAAAGATGTGAGAATCAGACCTTCGTAGTTCATAAAGATTGTAAAAATTGTGTTGATGTATATTTAAAAAAAAAAAATTCTTTATTTTTAAAAATAAATTTTTCCTTTCAAAATGATCAACTAAATTTGAGAATAAATTAATCTCTCGTATTTTAAAATTGCCTAAAGCCGGTCAACACATAAATAGTCTTCCAAACAAATATCAAAGAGCACGTAGGATGCACATGTTGGTCTTTATAAATTAGGTCACCTGTCCTAGACAGACCCGACCCCTGTGTCGAGTCCCGCTAAGTCAAATGCATATGATGCAAATAAAGCGGTACCTAATAGGGATAACCAGATTCTGAGTTTTCAGTTCTTCTAAGTTAAAACCTAATAGGGATAAGTGTCTAGACTGGCTTACCCGAGCGGACACTCGAGCCGGGGAGGGACAAATTGGTCGGTAGCAGGGCAACACCGCCTTCGTTGTCGATCCGAACCCCGCCTAACATGTGTGACTATATCCTTCACCAGGTGCCTTGACACTCCGGTTATCTCAAAAAGAAGGTGGGATGCATATGCTGCATTCCCTCTATCCTATTTCAGAGACTCAGAGGGGGTACGCGAGAGAAGACAATATATAATACAGTTCAAATAATATCAAAGCAGTAAATGAGAAACAAGTAGCACATAAGGCCAACAAGCAAACACAATATTAAAATAATTAAAGCAAGTAAAAGTCAATATCTAAAGCTCGAATTCTAGTTAGTCCCCAGCAGAGTCGCCAGAGATGTCACACCCCTTTTTTTCGCCCGAGGGATCGAGTCGAAGGGTTTTTCCAATTAAAGTGACGATATTGAATAGGGATTAAATTATTTACAGAGTCGCCACTTGGAATTGAGTTTTGGTGTTCCAAGTCACCCTTTTTTTTTTTTGGAATCCCTAATCAAAAGGAAATGACTCTTATTTAGTCTGCGAAAACAGAAAATGAGTAAGGAATTCTGTTGATCGAAGGGAAGGTGTGAGGCACCCCTCGAATCCCGTGGTTCTAGCACGGTCGCTTTTATTAACTTATCTTGATTTAAATTATTTTAATAAATTGTGTTAAGGCCTAAATTTGCTCATTTCTATTATACCAAAAAAACTAGTCTATTATCTTATATTAAAATAAATCGGTAAAAATTAATTTTTTAGAAAAATATTTGTTAAGGTGCATTATTGCATCCTCAAATTTAAAATTGTCTCAAAAAGATGTGTACGCCGCATTCTTAATTCAAACGAATATTTTAAATGAAAATATGTATAAAATTTGTCAAGTATTAAAAGTATTGATTTAATTTTTTGTAAATTCATAATAATTATCTGTTTGAAATGCTACAAAAAAAATAAATAAATAAATAAATAAATAAATAATAATAATAATAAGATAACTTCCTAAAGTCGTAAATATACTTTATAATTTCCAAAATCAAAATAATAAAGATTTTTTTTTTACTATCAATTTTAGTATTAATCTATATCTGCTACTTTAATATTTTAACTAGTATGATATATGTGATATTTAATAATACTACTTGTCCTTTTCCCATATTAAAGTTATGAGAGAGATATGCAACAAAATAAACAAAACATAACAAATTCCTACTTTAACTAATAGTAACAGATCTAGATCTAGTATAGTACTTAACAAGTTTGTATTTTTTTTTATTTTCCATGTTGAGGCGTGAGAGAGAAACATAACCAAAATAAACAACACATAACCAATATCAGTGATTTCAAGAAGGTGCTCGGAGGACGAGGAATCAGTAGCGGCAACGCGAAGCGCCGCCGGTGGCGTTCCGACCAGATTTGGGCGGTGGAAAGGCCGGTCGTCACTGTTGGTCGACGAACGAGTTAGAAGGATCGTTTAGCGGTTGTTGTTGCTGCTTCATCGGACGGCAAGCCACGACCGTTGGCGGCGACAGATCTGGCAGCGAAGATCTGGTCGGATCTCAGCCAACGCGTCGCGTCGGAGCCGGTCGAGTTTTTGACTGTAGGGGGTGGGTTGGTTCGTCGAAAAGAGATTTGGTGGGGATGGTTGACAGTGGCAGACGCCGACCGACGGCGGAGGTTAGCGACTGAGTTCTGGCCGACGCGCCGCGGCCGGTGTAGCGATGGCTGGCGGTGGCGACAGATCCGGTTTTTGCTTTCTTCTCCGGTCGGTCGGGTTCTTGGGTTGGAAAGTCGGGTCCGGTCGGCGAACAAACGGAAGAGGTCGTTTCACAGTTGTTGATACTGCTTTGCCGGCTGTTGGGGTTTTGCAGGCAGAGATCCGGCCGGATCTGGCCAACGCGGCGTGCCGCTGCCGGATCTGTTCATAAGCCGCTGCCACAGTTGTTGTTCCGCCGATGGAGAGGCGAAAGGAACGGATGGCGTGGTTGTTGTCGTCGCTGGTGAAGCCGAGTCAGATCGGCGGTTGGCGGCGATCGCCGACCAGTGGCGGCGTGGTAGTGAAAGAGGAAGGTGACAGTCTTGTTGTCTCGCCGATAATATGCGCAAAGGGTGACATGAACGATTCCGGCAAGAACCAACCGGAGTAAACTCGAAAGATGAATCAGTTTTGATGATTTTTTTTTTGATCTAATTTTTTGAAAGCAGATACTACATTTCGGTGAAAGAACCATTCTGACAAAGATAATTTCGCAAAATAATTTCATTATATTTTTTGTATATATATATATATATATATATATTGTATATGCATGTCGATCTATTACATAGTAAAGGAAAATTGAAGAACCTATCGTTATTTATTGCGTTTACAAAGGTGAACCTGTGTACATATAAGTTGACTTCTGAGCGTCATGCATATAACAATATATAAAATAATTTCAGTGTTCATTTTATTATTATTTTTTTTTTGTTTAGCATATCGAATTCTAACATTTATAAAAAAACATTCCGTAATTTAATATACAATACATAATAACAAATAAATTTATATTCTGATTCTTAATGAAATTTAATGCAGTAAGGAATGTAGGATTATAGAAGAACCTGTTGATGATTAAAAGAAAACTTTAGAGCAAGAAATGTTGTCACCGGAAACTCCAAAACTGAATTATAAAACTCGAATCACAATTTTTCTTTTCCTTCTAAATTTTCTTTTTTTTTTTTTACTCTTTTTTTACTGTTTTTTTTTTTTGATCTCCTTTCTTCCCTTTTTTTTTTTTTTACTTCTGTGTGTTATTTGCAATATATAGGAAGTGTTGTGTATGCATGTGTGCAGTAAGTTGAAAAATACGTGGTCTTTGTGTGCATGGGGAAGTTGAGGAAGGTATGGAGATGTGGGGGGGGGGGGGGTTAGTGTAAGATGATTCCTTTTTTTTTTTTAAATTATATATATATATATATATATATATATATATATTTTTTAAATTATAAAAATAACAAAAGATAATAAATAAATAAACAAGATAATAATAACACATAAAATAATAATAATAATAATTAATTAATTTTATATTTTAAGAAAAAAAAAATTTAAAAATAGACAAAAATAAATTATATAATTAAGGTAGTATAAAAACTACTAATATATTCAATTAAATTTTATTTTTATTTTTTTTTTTAAATAGGAATAAAATAAAATAATATCCTAAAATTAACTTCATTTAAAAACATAAAATAATAGTCAAAATGATTTATGATTAAATATAAATATAAATATTTAATGTTAATAAACAAGTTAAAATTTAGGGAGGATCAAAAATCACGTGTCTACATAGGCAATTTCTCCGCTTTCTTAAGATGCATGTTTAGAATTTCTTCGATGTTTGATGTGAGTGTAAAATCTCAATTTACCGTTCCGTACATTCTAGTCCATTTTTCATAATCGGCGGACTGCAAGTAATATTTCACTCTAATATCTACCTGTTAAATCTTCTTTATTAGACTATTGAATTAATAAATGGCATATGTTTTTGTCATTGCATAAAACAAATTCGATAATTTTACATGCGACTTTCTAAAATTGGTTACGATATTTTTTTACAGATGTCATATGAAAGCATATTGTGCAATACCATCATATAAAAGTGACACAACCTTTATAATACTCTTATTCATGTTAGACACAACACACATATTTGATTGTATATCATGAGCTTCTTCTAACTACTCAAAGAACCAACTCCATGCTGCATAATTTTCAGAATTTCATATTGCATAAGCAAGAGAAAATATATGTCCTGCATAGCTCAAAATATACATATAGCGTTTCAGAATGTATTTTTAGATAATGTATTTAAGATAATATATATATATATATATAAGCATACACATAATTATGAATGTATTTTAGATAATGTCTTAGATTTAATATCATATAAATGATATTCAGATAATGATTTCTTTAGCTAGTGTGTGTGTTTTCATTCGTATGTGTAAAACAAGGTAAGTCTTTTTCAACGTATATAAATATCCCGACAGTCTGTTGTAGGTTGCATATGTTGTACCCCTCAATGCAATTAAAGCTTTCTTCCTAGCCTTTCAAGTCATTGTATAAGTAAAATTTAATCCGAGCTCATTCTTAATATCCTTCTATGTGTATTTCGCCGTATATGTTCTTTTATGGTTGGATAACTTTTGTTTCACAATACCATCAATCAGTGTACTACTAACATGTTTCTGCTCGTACACCCAATCGTTTAAAGGACAAGTATGCTCCTGAGGTAACTTTCTAATCTTAAACAAATCGATCTTCTTATTACTAGATGTCATTAGAAACCAACTACATGCCTTCTATCTACTCATCAAAATATATTTGATATGCAGAATTTATGTATTAATAATTTACGTAAAAAATCAATCATATTATAAAAACAAAATCTTCATGCATCAATATACTACTAAACATAATAACTACTTCCTACCTACATTTCATTATAAAACAGTATTGTATAATACACATGTTCTTGCACACCAAGCTTATATATACAGTTGTACATAAATATGAATATACTAAAATATGAAAGATGTAAAATACAAATAGGCTGAAATATACAGTTATACATAAATATAAATATGTTGAAAAATGAAAGCTCTTAATTTTTTAAAAAAAATTATTACATAATTAACAAAATGTAGACACCCATTACAGTATACATACTTGGTATACATAATTTAAGAGCCTTCTTATCTATAGTTATATACTTTATTTTTCATCTAGTAAACATAAAAAAAATTATATACATTTTTCTGTTGACTTATTATACATATTTTAAGCTAAATACATATACAAACGTACAAACATAAATACATTCATACAACAAATTCACTTAACCAATTGCATTTGACTTTATCGTATTGAATTGAAATCTATTTTTAATTACATATTGCGTCATCACCGACTTTAAAGCAGCTTTGTTCTTATACACTTGACCAACGAGCACTTCATTATGATTTGGATCATAAATAATTGTCTGATCTTGCTCATTTATATAAACAACTTCAATCACTTCACTAGGATCTACATCAATTTCGTCCTTTTTATCGTCAACATCAATTGCATCAATGTCCAAATTTTATCCGAAATCAGAACTCTCACTTCGAGTATGCATTATCATTTTTCATCGATTTATCAAATACAGAAACGCATAATGAATAATTTTCTAATTCTTTTTCTTCTTTTCGTATCATTACGTACATTGTCACCTCCATGTAGTTATGTATCTCCGTTCTTTTACTGCTAGAACTAACTTTATATTTTATTTTCACCATTTTGAAATTCAATTCAATGAAAAGTTGCTTACCAATCAATTAAAGCAAATCATCGTACTTTTTAGTTTCTTCAATTTCAACTGAGTCCAACTGATATTGTTCATACTCATTATCATCAGTCCATACATCTGAATGCTCAAAATAATGGGTAATTGTGCCATATTTTGTGTATACTCTATTAACAAATACAGACCATAAATTCCAGATAATTAGGTATTCAGAAGAAATTTAATTAAAAATTCAGAAGAAACTTGCTCAAAATAAGATTTCAAACTTTTAACAATTTGTGTGAACAAAACTCAAATTGAATCTGCTATATACACAATAACCAGTAATTACGAAAATTTATGAATCGAAACGGATTCATATTCGTATTATTTAGTCGAATTTAGAAAACATATCCAAATACAAGCAGCAAATTAAAATGAATTTTCGTAAATCGTATTTTATAGAATTTTTTAACAGAATTTGAATAGAGAAATTACATGTTATCAATTGGTGTTGAATAATTTCTCCTGCTTATATCAAATTTTACCAAATTAAATTTTTATCAATTTTTGACAGATTCATTAACGCACAAAACGAGTTTTACTGTTCAGTTATGGAAGAGAAAAAGGTGAAAAGTTGAAGGAAATTTATTGTATTCAATTTTTCTTTTTTATTTCTAATTTTTGTCAGAAACTTTTTTTTCTTGTATAAATCCTCAATATATACGTATAACTACTAACTGTTTTGCTTATAAATTATAAATATTTAAAGTTAAACTAGAAAGTTAGTTATAGATATTCTAATGTGCCGATATCTGAATTTTTGACTAATTTAAATAGACATGGACATTGGATACCTATTCTCTGGCTTAATCTCCAATTCAACCTTGTTGCATATCCTTTGCCAGCTCAAATAATCCATCAGAACCTTCTTTGAAGTAATACTTTAAATTAAGCCACTCTAATTAGTCAAACTGATACAGTTGTTATTATCTTAATAATTGTACTTAGGAGTTTGTTATTTCGTATTGATTTATTTGAAGTACAAACATGGATATTCTGCTTATGCACTTCACCTCCTAAGTTTTCTCTTCTTCACAAGCCTAATTATTAATTCACATTAATCACTCACATAATCTTTCCTAATCATCATGTAATTAGTGAGTTACTATATAAAACTGGAAATTTTTGAATTCTAATGACACACTTTTCAGTTTTATCAATCCTTCAAGAAATCGAGAGAATTCCATTATAAGCTGTTAATTATACTAGGCATCTTCCACGAGATAAGATTAAGAAGTGACAAGTTATTTCCTCCGTTCTATTTTATTTGATCCTCTTTATTAAAAATAGTTGTTTAATTTAGTGATTTACTTGTTAATCAAGAGAAATTTATCTTCTTTTTTTTCAATAATACTCTATCGTTAAATGACAACATAAAGTATTAGTAATCATATTAGATTTTCAAAACATAATTAATAAGGTTATTTTAAAAAATAAACCTCTAACAAATACTCCTTTTTTTCACTTTTATTTGTCATATTTTGTATTTTGAGATCAAATTATATCAACTTTGGCCAATATTTTTAAGATGTATTTTTTCATCATATGAGAAGTATAAATGTAACTTATAATATTTTTTGTATTGTTTTTGGACATGTAAATTTTGAATATGAAATATTAATTTTAATTTAGCTTTAAAATTTTGTCAAATTGACTTTCATAATGCAAAATGTGACAAATAAAATTGAACAAATGAAATATTTTTTATGGGGCATGCTAATTCAGCATGAATCAAATAAAATGAAATGAATAGTATAGTGTATAACAAATAATAATATAATTGTTAAAATAAAATAACAATAAAAAATATTAGTTAGCATCTAATTAGACATTGGCGTGTAGTGAGCTACATAATCTAATTAAGAAATTAATGTAGATGTTTTAAGCTTTTACGTACTATTGGTCTGCCCTTTATGATCTTAACATATTATATGCTAAATTAAATATTGATACACTCTCAATATGTGAAGTATTCCGTTATAAACACAACAAATTTCTAACAGCTTTTAAAATTTACTTTAAGTTTGTTAATTTGGAGTAATTAATGGGTCTAAGTAGCGCTAAAGTGTGTGATCACTATTAGAAATAGAGATGTTTTTCCATTGTACTTGGTGGGATAATTTGTGCTATAAAATATGATTTTCTTGTCTACTTGTCATCAAACTAGCTTATTAAGAAAACGCATGACGGAAAACATATTTTTCTAATTTTTATGTTATAATTTTTTTCTTTTCTCACTAATTAAATCAAAATATTTATGGTACTTGCCACTAAACAATTGTCACGTGGGAAATTTCAATTACAAAATAGCTAGTATTTTTTAGTGTACTTAGTAGATTAACTCACGTAAAAGCTTAAGCCTTTAGAAATGTTATATTTTCATTAACGTATGGGCATGATTTATTTTCAACGGTCAAACAAGTGAAAATTCTTTGTATATGATAGTGACTATGAGACTCGAATCGAGCATCTCTTGTCTACTCTACCATATTGGAGTGTGTGACTTCTAACAACTTAATTATACTTTTAAAGAGATGTCACATACTCTAGTGTGATACATCATAGCAGAAAGAAGTTTTGACTTCAAGCCTCATTGCTACACGATCTCACGTGTTGGTTTTATGAGGTCTTCAGTTCAAGCTTCATTGCTACACGATTTCACGTGTTGGCTTATGAGGTCTTGAGTCCAGCCTCATCGCCACATTGTTTCACGTGTTGGCTTATGAAAAAAGAACCAGGCACGAACGAAAGAGGCGTGTTGGTATAATTAATCCAACACAACATAGTTTTCGATCATTAACCTTGCCAAATCGAAAACAAAGTGACTAGCCCAGAAGCTAGAAGACAACATTCTGGGAGAAAATAAAACAACGAATTATAGGAAGCTTTATTTTAAAATGACAGTAATTAATTAAGGATAAGATATAAAATATAATGAAAGTGATAGATTTTCTTATTGGTTGGAAAAATGTGAATCACGCCATCTAATTTATGAACTCCACGTTATCTTCGTACAGTTGTTCATAGTGTACATGAAGATATATTAACAGCTTATAATAACTTGCATAGATAATGACCTAAGTTTAAATATTTGATATGTCATATGTTGTCATTTTCAGTATTGAACCAAATATGGTGATTACAAAATCAAATAACAGACTCAAACTACCAAACCATATCCCAGTATCCCTCCAAATTGTAATAGTATTATTATAATGGCGAATTCAGAAAATTTACCAAGAGGTTCAAAATCTAAAGAAATAAAAATACGAAAAAGTCGAAGGAGATTCAATGTCGATTATATATTTATATATTAAAATAATTTAAATCGTATAAATAATGTAAGTTTTTACCGAAGAAAATTCAGATGGACTCCTCAATCCTACGTAGCTCTCTACCCCTGATAGTATATATAGTACGAAGATGTTTTTAATTATCTGAATTAATTTTGAACGTGAATTAATAGTGGACCACATTGTTTCGATAGTGTATAACGAGTCATTTAGTTTGAGTTGGAGGGGGGAGTAACTTGAGTGTACTAGTGTATTCAGCGGCAAAGCCAATACTTCATTGAAAAATTACATCGTTTAGTTAGGTCACCTGACTTTATTTATAATTGCTATTGTTGTCATGTCAACTATTATTAGTTGCTTTAGGACTGCAGTATTTATTTATTTTATTTTCTGTATTTCTTTTTTAAGTCATTAGGAGATAGTTAGCATGGTTAGCACCATGACTTTAAAGTAGGGCCATTATCTATTTTCAGTTTTTAAAAGAACATTTATGTAACTACTCTTTGATAGAAAGTAAATCTCTCTGCACAAGTTTCTCTCTCAGTGATTTTCTTCATTCTCCTGCTTCTTTTCTGTAGCAATCTAGATATCGTTTGCATAGTGTTATGTGCGATTTTTCTATTTAAAACTAACATCAACCAAGCCTAAGAAGTTTTTATTTTAGCAGGGGCTGCTTTGACTTTAACGCACCAAAACTATCTATAGTTATCTATTTAAGAATTTGCACTCAATAGTTGGTCAATTTATTTTTATCCTTTCTATCACACACTTGTAATCGAGTTATGGCTGATACTAACCGTATAAATTAACATTCAAATTAACTCATTCATTGTACTCTTCTCTTAATTAAGATCGATTTCGATTAGGATAAAAGCCTCAAATTGTGGTACATTAAAGGTCTAAGTCAACAAATTAAAGTAGTCAATACTGAATATCGTAGAATTATTATCATAACTCTTCAACAACTCTTTTAGACATTACTGAAGAAATGTTAGTAGTACTATAATAACTTTCAAATTGTTCGGTGGCTCTTAATTATTACCTTCATTCAAAGCAAAATTAGAAATGATTGTTTATTGTGTGGCATTTCGAAGAAACGTGTTAGATGGATTTTAGGCGTAATTCAATTCCAAAAGAAAGTTTAAAAAGAAAGATTGCTTAAGAACATCTAAAGAAATTATTCTTTTATCAAACATCGATATGAAACTTCAACATTCATCATAAACCCCAAATGTCTGGTTTGAATGTGTGAATGCCCGGACAATCTGTCCAAGGGCCCCAACATTGGAAATCCGGCTCTGATAGGAGGTTGGACTCAATCTCAAAACTTAGCCAAATAAGAGATGAGAACGGCGCCCTCTCATTAACCACGGACATGAAATTTTGTCATTCACCATTAAAGTGCATATAATAATACATCCTTGCATTTTAATTTATATGAAATTACTTCTTATTAATTTTTTAAAATAATATATATATATATATATAAAAAAAAAACTTAACTTAAAACTTCTTAATATATTCTTAATGAGAAATTTTTGCATCTCCATAAATATTATATCTAATAAAATATAACAAATTTATTATGAAATAACTAAGAACAAAGAAAAATAAATAGAGTGAGATGTTTCTTTATTTCTCTTGAGGGATGAGAGATCATACAATTCTTGAGAATTATTTACAATGAAGGAGGCCCTTCTATTTATAGGGGAAATTTACTCCTAGTTTCTGACCAAAAGATAATACTTCAAATCCTAATAGATATCAACTAGATCTTGATAGATCTTATCTATATAGACATGCACTGTAATGTAAATACATTTATAACACTCCCCCTTGAATGTTTAATTGAGAGATAATATACCTCGTTAAAACCTTGCTAGAAAAAACCCAATGGGACAAAAATTAGTGAAGGAAAAAGAGTACGCATCTCTAATAATACGCATATAGCTGCCTCGTTAAAAACCTTACAAGGAAAACCCAGCGGAACAAAAACTCTTAAGAGAAAAAAAGTACAACACGTATTAACTCCCCCTAATGAAAATATCTTTGAACCTTTGCATGCCGATCTTATGCACCGTATTTTTAAAAGTTGCTATTGTAGAAGACTTGATGAATAAATCAGTCATATTGTCACTTGAACGAATCTGTTGCACGTTAATTTCACCATTCTTTTATAGCTCACGTATGTAGAAAAGTTTTGATGAAGTGTGCTTCGTTCTATCTCCTTTTATGAATCCTCCATTAAGATGTACTATGCATGCTACATTATCTCTGTATAAAATTGTGAGTACATTGTCGCATTTCAAACTACATTTTTCTCGAATGAGATGTATCATGGACCTCAACCATATACATTCTCGGTTTGCTTCATAAAACTATTATCTCAGCATGGTTCGATGAAGTGACTAGATAGACTACTTTGTATATCTCCAAGATATTGCAGTATCCCCACATGTGAACACATTGCATGGTTGAGATCGAGATTTATGCGGTATAAATAAATACCCAATCAGCATAATCAATAAGATCGGGACTGCAAGCTTTTAGAATAAAATAAACTCATGTATTTTATCCTATTTTGATGTCTCCTAGTAGGAGAAAAAATATGTCTTGCTTAATAAATTGACTGAAAAGGCTATATCAGGCCTTGTAGTATTTGCAAGATAGATTAGTGTTTTACACCAATTGCACTAAGATATGGTACTTCATATTTCTCATTTCAGCAAATAATCTTATTGCTTTGAAAACTCTCCAAGAGTTTCAATAATTTTCAAGCTATAAGCTTATACAATATAAGGATTATCAATAAGTTTTCCAGAAACTTTTATATTTTGAATCCTTAAAAGAGTTTTTAGATAAATTTTGTCAAGTGACAATAATCAACATTTCATGTGTGACATCTTCAAGTGTCTGAACTGCAAATCAAATAAGTTTTATGCTTACCAAAATGCATCTTTTCATGTCACTTGATAAATTTTTCTACTTCAGCATGCTTAAATAAACATAGAATTCAGATCCTCATAATCTTTTACAATATTGTACCAATATTTTTTCAAAGATATCATTGATGATATATTATTTCATATCGGTTCATAGTATGCCATATCATTTTGAGATCTCATCACTTCATTATTTTCAGGTACCTGAACTTCTTATAAGGTTTCATGAAGTGTTATGTCGTATGCTCTTCAAGATCACATTGCCTTCTTATTATGATTATTTGTTTCTTATCCTTTATAAGAATTATTTCATTTGGAACCGATTGGTCTACCACGTTTCATATATGCGTAGACTTTGTCCTTTAAAAACACAAAATAGGAGCACTTGCAGCTTAAATATGAGGTGTTTTCAGCATTTTACTTGAATAATCTTTTGAATGAGGATCTGATGATAATTTCTAACATATTTCATAGCCACTTATAATCTCCCCCTTATGTTAGGAAAACTAATATACATCCTCCATTTTATTTGAGAAATTCATCATGGTATATTCATTAATCGTATATTGCACATTAAAATCATTAGATGGAATAGTTGGTTCCTCACCTTAAACTAATTGGGAGGGAAAAAATAATCATAATTTATTTGTCTAATGCATACAAGTGCTATTGTATGTAACATATCATATTTCAGACCAACACATGAAACTTTGGTCTCATTAGCAATGGTTTAGCTATTTATCGAAGGCATTCAATGTCAAACCATCATCATCCAAATGAATTATCTTGATTACACAATCTGAAAGTTATGCTCTTAACTAAATTTTATTGAGCAAGAAACTTTGTGAATGTCAAACTACCGGTTGACAAGAAATGTACAAGTGATCATCTTATATCGATGCATCTTAATAGATCTCATGACTGGTGAACGGGCTCATATTCACCTTTTATACTTTCAGATATTAAGGGATAAAATCCCAACATTAGTTGGTCCAACCAACTTATCATGAGAACAAGTAACATTAAAAGTAATGAAGAATCAGCATACACATCTTTGTGATGTCGCAATCGTTCATGTCAATTTATGAACTTTTATTCTAGCAAACTCCAAGTTTACCATGACATGTACCTTTTACTTTAGTAAATTTCAGATTTACTATTACATGAATAAATCTTAGATTTACTACTTAAGAAGTAGATTTCAAAATAACTCTTCTCAGTTATTATACCTCATTCAAAGGTGAGTTATGATACCATCACAATCAAGTGCACGTTTGTGTTAAAACAATTGAAATCCTTATTCCCCAGGAATGGAATATAATCATGCATTAAGCCTATCAAATTATGATAGCTTATAACCTTTTTCAAAATATTGCTAATTCATGAGAAAATCGAGGTGTGCATATAATGTAGAGAATTTTTCTCTACCATATAATCATAATAAACGTATGAAATCATTATCACTTCTAATGATTATTATCATATTTTTCCTCCACGCTCATATTTGTGCATTCAATCACTTGTCTTCTTTCAGACATATTATGCATTGCTACCACATTCACTTCAGAGAATGAAGAATATTCAATAAAACATTAGTCATGAATTTCACCAAATACACATTATTCATATTATCATCTATGGTGTATTAAAATTCAAACTCAATATATTATCCATATAAAGGCGTCTTAGGCATAAATTGATAGGACTTGAACCCAACATCTTATCATCAGTTTAAACAATATTATTCTTCAAAAATAAATTTGAAAGTATAAATGGTTCCAAACCACTACTTGCCCTCAATCCATCAAATCCAACAAAATTTATACCATTAGTAGCAACAACAACAACAAACCCAGCGTATTCCCACCTGGTGGGATCTGGGGGGTAAGATGTACGCAGTCCATACCTCTACCTCTGAAGAAGTAGAAAGGTTGTTATCATTAGTAGCAAAATATAAATAAATAAAAAATTTTAAAAATAATTTTTTATTGGGATTCCGTGAATACCAAACAGAACCCACAGGCGAAAACATCTTGGAAGAAAGTGATTTTCTTGATAAATTGATACAAGTGTACATAGAAATTTTTAATCAGTAATCTGTACTCCATAGATTATTACGCTGTTTGGTAATTTCTTGAACATGGATGTACAAGAGGACTATAACAATATGGTAAATAGAAGTCATATTTTCATAATTTAAATTTCTTTAACATGGATTTACAAAATCATTACTAGGTTAATATAAAATAATAGTATTAAAGATTATCCATACCGAATTAATAATTAGATTCTTTCAGTAATTTAATTTTAACCTTGATTAGATGGCTTTAATATACTTTTCTAATAGATGAAAACCAACGTTTTAAGACTAGACAAATATTTAAATTCCAACTCTCAAAGAAGATTAGTTCTAAGTGATATTTGTTATTAAACGAATAATATTGCATACCTGAATCGACAGAAGATTAACTCTAATTCCTTTGCTCGAAAAAGTAGAGTCTTGTGTTGATAACGTGTTATTAAATAACTAAGAACAAAGAAGAATAAATAGAGAGATGCTTCTTTATTTCTCTTGAGGGATGAGAGATCATACAATTCTTGAGAATTATTTACAGTGAAGGAAGCCCTTCTATTTATAGGGAGAATTTACTCATAGTTTCTGACTAAAAGACAGATACTTCAAATCCTAATAGATATCAACTAGATCTTGATAGATCTTATCTATATAGACATTCATTGTAATGTAAATACATTTATAACAAAATTTTAAGAGTTCTCTCTTTTTTATTCTTTCAAAGATTGACCCCTTTTAGACATGAAACAATTCGACGAAAGGCTACTTTTGGGATTTGATGACCAAAGTTCAAAAGTTATCCAAACTATTTGATATCTTGACGGTGCCATATTTTTTTGATTAATGTTTAGTAGGAAAATCATTTGTGTCTTGCTTTAAAAATTATGTATATATATTTTAATTTGAATAATAGATATTTTTCCTTCATTATTTTAATTGATTTTGTAAATGTTTGTTTTATTTTATATTATCAAATTTTATTTTTTTTCATTTCTTCAACGTTATGATATTTTATTTTTTAATCATGATTAATTAATAAAAACAAAATATAAAAGATATGTCATTGATTCACTGATATGTTGTAAAAACTGAATGTTGATGAAATTTTTTTGGTGATTTGAATATAAAATATGTGGAATATGAGGAGAGTAGACAATATCAAAATACTCATATATGCATGGTAGGGGTCTGCCTAATCCTCTGGCAGGAAGGTGGCTTAATTAAATTTTTTTAATAATAAAAAAAAAAATGTGCTCAGAAGCTACTAAGTTCATCGTCATCACCATAACCATCATAATTTTTTTTTCGTCTCACTTTTTCTCTTATCGTTATCCCCTTCACTGCAAGAAAGAAATGCGATAAAAGACTTGAACAAGTAATATAGAATATTATTTTAGCGTAGGTGTAACGCCAAAATGGATCAAAGGAGGAAGAAAGAGTGATTGACAATAAAAATAGTGGCGCAAGAAAGAAAAAAAGAAAAACGAAAAGTATAGCTAAATAGGGTTCAAATTTGCTCTTGAATTGTGTGAAAAGGTCAATTTTCAATTGATAAATGTAAAAAGTTCAAATTTATCCTCAATTTTTAAAAATGTTAATTCTTAATTGCACAACATATGCATTAGTAGATGCTAAGCTTTCGCCGTTTAAAGAGTTGAGCAAATTTATTTCAGTTTTCATAATTCATCAATATATTTAACCCAATAAATAAAAACAGGATAAATGTAACCCAACTTTTTTTTTTTATCAATAACTTTTTTTATTAATCAAAATTGTCAATTCAAAACCGGATAGAAGGTGACCATCTACCTCTTATCACCTATCATCAAAGCTAGTCTAGAATTATATTTTCTGGTGACTAGACTTGCTAATACTACTCAAACAATCAAGGGACATTACAGAGGGATTCTATAGCCAGGGAAAATGATTCAATATCCTCAAAGTGCTTTGCCACGCAGCTGTACTCCTTCCTTGAATGTGCATATACATTACAATGTTCTTACACGTTCTTACCAGGTTGAGTCGACCCTTCTAAAACCTCATCATGTTCCTATATTTCCAGATGCAATACAGAGCCATAACAAAAGTGGAACAAACAATTACAACGTGTTCAGTTTTTCTCTTGGCTGTTTTGAAGATTCAATTCAATTCCTGAGTCCAGGGCATTATATTTCTATTAAAGCCTAGCCATTTTACCAAACTAATCTACATCTTCTTACTATAATTTCATTCAAAGAAAAGGAGTTCAAATGTCTCCACAGTTTGATTGCAAAAAATATATTTAGGTGTTACTTGAATTTCAATTTTCTAAAGTCTATCAACTGGTGCTAATATTTTATTCATTGCTAGTTATTGATTAAACTTGAACCTAGGATGGATGTGTTTATGCAATGTGGTTGTAAAGTTAGATAATCATGTCTGATAGAGAACTTATCACTTTGTACTAGCTTATTCAGTGTTTGCATCAATACCTCCTGGCTCTGCATGTGTGGTTGTATCACTTTTCTACTATCAATTATCTTTCTCACCACCCAAGCTACATTTTTTGATATAGGCATAATGTTTAAGTCCCTTTTCTTAACATAGTAGTAGTGCACCCATTTAATTCATAGTGTGTTCTTTTTTTTAAATAGCCCACAGGTGTTTTAGAATGGTTGCTTTGTTCCAGAGCTTTAAGTCAATAACTCCCAGTCCATTTGTTGAGTCTAGTTGACATATCTTCTCCCATGCAATCAAAGGTTTTTTTTGATATTTCACATTGGTCAGTCCATAAAAAGATTCTACAAATAGCTTCCAGCATCTTAATCACTTTCTTAGGCAAGATAAATATATATGCCCAGTAGCTTTGCATACCAAATAACACTGTTATTATAAGTTGAAGCCTACCAGTATATGAGGGCAGTCTTACTATCCAGCATGTAATTTTTGAAGAGAATTTCTCCACCAGAGGCATACATTGTGCAATGTTAGCTTCTTTATAGAAAGTGGAACTCCCAGGTACTTGAATGGTAAGGTACCTTCTAAAAATCCCAAGCTCTATAATAGATCATACTTCATATTATTACTACTCTTGCCATATAGATAGAGCTCTTGTCAGCATTTGCTTCTAGCCCAGATACTCTTGAAAACCTTTGGAAGGTTTGTTCCAGCAACATAACAGATTTATTGTTAGCCCTGCAGAACATCAACAAGTCATCTACAAAACACATATGAATTAAGTTAAATCTCTTGCATCTTAGATAGAAGTAGAACTGTTTCTATTTTTCTAGTTGTTGTATTTCTCTGAAAAGGTTTTCCATAGCTATCATAATGAGGTAAGGGGACATAAGATCCCCTTCCATCAACTCCCTCCTAGCTTGGAATGGTTTAGTGAGTTCACCATTAAGCATCAAAGAATAAGATACAGTAGAGACACACTCCATAATCCAATTGACAAATTTTTTAAGGAATCCCAACTCAACAAGCATGGCCTTAGGGAAAGGCCAGTTAAGGGTATCATAAGCTTTTCTGAGTTCCACTTTAAGAACACATCTAGAAAAGATATTTTCCTAGTATACCCCTTGAAAAACTCATGACTGAGTAGGATGTTTTTTGTAATAGCTCTTGTTTCTATGAAAGCAGACTATGAACATTCAATAATACTATTCAACACCTGTTTTATCCTGTTATCCAAAATTTTAACAATAATTTTGTAGATAGTAGAACAACATGCAATTGTTCATAAGTCTTTCACCTTAGTTGGTGATGGAACTTTAGGAATCAAGGTACGTACAATTTCAAGTTCTCTTCATCTTTCTAGTAATAAATAAATGTTGCACAGGTGAATAGACCTCTGTTTTAACTATAGCCAACTATTATTGAAAAAATTCAATAGGGTAACCATCCATCCCTGGAATTTTGTATTTAGGCATGCTTCTTACAACCTAGTCTATCTCCTTTGGACTCACCATCTGCACTAACTGAATGTGTTGTTCTCTAGTAATGCATGGCCCTGCTTTGATCACTTCTGAGTTTGGATATGATATTTCATCAGCACAATCGCCCATAAGTGCAGTAAAGGTATCAATAAATTCAACCTCTACTTCTTGTGGATCTATGAGTTTTTTTCCAACTGAAGAAATTATATTCTGGGCAGACCTAATCTTGAGTTGAGCATGAAAATACTTTGTATTAACATTACTACTATTAATCTAGGATGCTCTAGACTTCTGTCTCAATACCTGCTCTTCTACTAGCTTCGTTTTTAATATCCATCAGAATAGTCTTCTCTTGATCGAATAAAGTTTGATTATTTATTTGGGAAGCAATCTGAGCTTGTATTTTTTCTAGATGTTGTCTAGCCTGGGATATCTTTTAAGCATATAAAGTCATGTATGTGTTGAGGTCCTTAAATTCCACTTTAAGTTTCTTTAGTCTCTTTCAGACAATAGTTATAGGGTCCCCTCTCATTGATCTACTCCATACCTGTTGCACACTCTGTTAAAATTGGTGATGCAGCAAGACTGAAGCATATAGCCTGAATGACTTTGGATGTAGATATTCTCTATGTATATAGTGGACCAATGCTAGGGAGTGATCAAAAATTTACAGACTCAAGAAATCCACTTCAATGTGAGCAAATTTTTGTATCCAATCATAATTTCCAAACGCCCAGTCAATTCTGCTATATAATCTATTTAAACCTTGTTGTTTGTTTGTATAAGTAAAATAACTACCTTTTGATCTCAGAGGTGTTAGCTGTAGATTATCTATCAAAATTTTAAACTCCTTGATCTCATGCTGTGTAACTAGATGACCTATTTTATTATCAATGCTTAGTACATTGTTAAAATCACCACATAATAACCAAGGTTCATGAACACTTCCACCAATGTTTAAATATCAGACCATAATTCTTCTCTTTGATAAAGCTCATTCTTAGCATACACAATAGTAATAATAGCTAAGAAATCTATAGAAACATTCTATACCCTACTATACACATATTACTTATGCACTTGCATTATTTGTACATGAAGATACTTTTTCCAAAACAACCAAACTCTACCATTTTCACTATATGGAAAGTTGCCTACATGAGACAAACCTTTAGTAAATTTCATCAGCACATCCTTTGCATTCCTTTCTTTAACTCTTGTTTCTAAACAACCAAATACATCTATTTTATTCTTTCTCAGAAAAAGGAGCACCTCCTTCTACTTAAAAGGCTTATTTAGCCCTCTTATATTTCAAGTGCAAATATTCATAGAGAATTATGAGGCACAGCCTAGCTTGATCTTGAGGGACCAGCTCTATCATCTTCTATTCTATTCAAGACATCAAATCTATTACTTGGAAGATTGCTCTCCGTAACAGTCACAACCGCAACTTCAGGTTCAGCTACCCTAGGATCTCTCTTCAACCCATTTTGAACCTTGATAGCAGCTCTATCTTGTCGAGCTTGCCAAGTTTACACCATTTCTTTCTTCTCTTACCCCTTCTTCTTCGTTTAGGAGGTTCTTTGAATGCCTCCCCTTCTTGCTCTTGTTGTTTATCTTGATTAGATTCCTTCTTTTTTAGCCAACATTCCTCATTTGTATGCCGAAATCTAACACAATCAGAGCAGAATTTTGGCTTTTAATCATATTCAATCCCTTGATTGATGATACCAAATTTTGTATCAATCTCAATAAAAGTGGATAGGAAATATCTATTTCTACCAGTACCTAGCATAAGAGATCCTATTCAACTCCGTAATGTAACTATTAGTATGAAGGGGTCTACCAATTGCACTAGCCACCTTGCTTACTGCTTCCATAGTCCAGCAACCCAGGTAAAAATTAATCCATAAAGGAATTATTATGATGCATTCAGTATCAAAAAATAAAATTCTTTGCCCAATGCTTTAGTATAAATGGTTTATTGTAATAAGTATAAGGTTCTGCTTGCATGACTTCTTCCCTATCCTCAATCGATGTAAATCGAAATACATAAAAGCCATGAGCATAGTACAAGATTTAGGGTTTCTTCACAAAATTTCAAACTGTAGTTACAAAATAGTCCATAAATTTCTCATAAGAAGTATCATCAAGAATATACCCTATGAGAGCATTCGTCCAGTGATTATCGGTTGCTTGTATGTCCTTCATAGTCAGCTTAACCGTTTTTCCCCTCGCGTTGTATGGGTGGTTGATATGTCAATGTATTTCCTTTGTTTGCACCCCTATTCATCGGAGATGTAGGGACCTCTGTTGTCTCTATTGTCTATGCAACTGGAAATGCAGGTTTTGAGCTCGTTGAAGGACTAACATTAGAGAGTTGAAGTCGTCGAGAGAGGGCCGCCATTGTATTGACAGTTTGTTTTCCTTTTGAGTTTTGCTCCCGAACACTATTGCATTCAACATTTTCCTTATCGTCAAGTTTCTCTTCCTCATGAATAGGTTGAAATTGAGTTGACAGGAAGCTACCAAAAGTTAAAAGAGAGAGAGTTCGTTGTATTTCTATTGTCGGATTGGCCATCACCGTTGTAGAGGTTGTTGTGTTACGTCGTTGTTCTATGTTCAGTGCACGTTAGCTTGCCTTGGCTTAACATGCGGCGAGAGTAACATGCTCCTCTAATTTCGCCGCTTCTAAACTATATAATGTAACCTGGAGCGGCTCAACACTATTGGGGGCCTAAAGCCAAACGTTGATGAAAGGCCCTTGATATTTCTTTTTCAAGAAAAAAATTATATAATATATAATTTTTATTTAAAATTTATTTTTCTAGCCTTTTGAGAAGCAAAGTTATGAATAATTGTCTTATAATAAATTTCTTCTAACAATTCTTTTTCAATTGATAATATACCTAATCCACTCAATCTTTCTTGAGACATTGTCTATCTCAAGTAAGATTTTATCAGTTTTAATTTTGAAAAACTTCTTTCCGTTGAGGCAACCGTTACAGGAATAGTTAACATTATTCTATAAGAAATATAAGCATTCGAAAAAGAATCAAGTCTTTTTATTTGATTGAGTATATCAATTAAAGTATTTTCATGTACTTGCTCGTTCTCCCTTAATACTCTTAACTCAGAAAATAAATTTAAACCATCAATATCCGAATGATATTGTATTTTAAAGAACATTCAAGATTAAGACAATATTTTTTCAAATTCTCATCATCTAGTGATCTCATTTTTTTACTGCTAAATAGAAATCCAAAAATATTTTCATAAGCTTCAAATTGTGCAAATCTATTTTGAAGAGAAACAAGAGCTTGATCTACTATATATAAGAAGTACTCGACTCTAAAAGATTCTTCGGGAGACCTTGTGGTTTCATTATTAACAGCCTCATCAAATTATTTTTTTCTATGTAGTATGCATTTAGTACGAAATTCAGGTTCTATATTCATCTCAAATGAAATTTCTTTCGAAGAAACCATAGAACTTACAAATCCTTGCTCTCTATATTGTTTTAAAAAAAAGAAATTAAACCCCTTAATTGATCTATAGCAACATCAACATGCATATCTTTTGATTGCAAGAATTTACTAACTGAATTAACTGCAAATAAAATATCATGTCAAATAATCATACCCAATAAAAATTCAAAATTTTCAAGCTCATATGTTGCTAAGCAAGTAGCTTCACTTTTAGTTTTTGTATCCTCGCTAACTTATGCTAATTTCAGTAAAACATCACTTATTTGTGGAGTTTGAAATCTTATGGACTTAATACTTTCAATACGACTTTTTCATCGTGTTTGTGACAATGATTTAAGAGATAGGCCAGGTACACTATCTTTTAAAACTTTCCATCGCTTAGAAGAAGAAGAAAATAATGTATATATACATTGTACCATTCCAAAAAATGAAATAGCTTTTGTGTAAGAATTAGCAACATCACAAAGTACTAAATTTAAATTATGACAACAACATGAAGTATAAAATGATCTAGGATTTATATCTAAAAGTCGTTTTTGAACTCCTTGATGTTTTCCCTTCATATTAGATCCATTATCATATCCTTGTCCTCTTAAATTATCAATGTCAAGTTCAATATTTTTAATTTCATCTACAATAACTTCAAAAAGACTTTTACCACTTGTATCATTCACTTTTAGAAATTCTAAAAAATACTCGATAATTTTTATTGGAGTTGCTGAAATATTCACACTTCGCAATATAAAAGACATTTATTCTTGATGACTAGTATCCGGAGTGCAATCAAGTATAATTGAAAAATACTTTGTTTCTATGACTTTTTCAATAATTTTGTTTTTAATTTCACTCGCCAATAAATTTATTAACTCATTTTGTTTATTATGTCCTAAGTAATTATTGTGAATTTCATCATGTTTAATTCGTCGAACATGCTCTTGCATGATTGGATCAAATTCAGCAATTATTTCAATTAGATTTAAGAAAATTCAATTATTCTCTTGATAATTTTTGTCATTTTTTCCCTAAATGTCAAATTATTTTTTTTGAGAGTTTTTATTACGGCAATAATTCTTGACAATACATTTTTTTCAGTGTTCTCTATCCCTATTGATTTGATCTTGAACATCTTTACCAATTATTTTATTTTTCTTTAATCTTATTTCTGAATCAATTCATACACCCATATTAATAATATGTTCGTTTGATAGCTCATGAGCTTTAAGCTTAGCACTAAGGTTTCTCCAATCTCTACTACCTTCACTTGCTAGTTTACTATTACTAATATTAGAATTTGTATTAAACAATTTACAACAAAAATAAAATACTTTATCTAAATATATAGAATAAATTAACCATTTTCTTTCATGCCTTTCTCCATTTGCTAAAATTTAAAAATAATGGACATTAGAAAAATGTCTTGATAATTTATCATTTGAAAAATTTGTATCACTAATTTTAATTGGTCCCTTTTCCACTAGTAAGTCCCTCAATTTTGTATCGATATTGATCCTTTGACTAGGATCATATATATTTTTAAGAATACAACTATTTGATTCATTAAGTTCTTGATTTTCTTGAGGATCTATATTAGATTTCTCATTAATTCTCTCCTCTTCTTTTTGAATAGTATTACTCCTATCATCTAATTCAACTGAATTAATAACTTGCTCATCTTGAGAATATTCTCCTATATTTTTTAATTCTGTTGTTTTATTATTTATTAAAAACTTATCTAAAGCTTCTTTTTGAGATTCTACAAAAGTTTCAATTCTTCTTTTTTTAAAAAAAATAATTGAAGCACCAGATTCATATTTTCTAGTTGACATATTTAAATTTTGATAAACAGTAAAAGAGTAATTTATATCTACACAACTAAAAATTCAAAAAAATCAATAAACAATAAAATATGTCTAACAAGTATCAATATATGCTTGCACAATTATTTAACAGAAAAATAATAATAAAATTAAAATAATAGAACCTGATTTAGTAATTTGATCTGAAAATAATAACTTCAATCTTTATAAATTATCAACAATCTTGATATTCAACAAAAAAAAAATGAATGAATAATAATATAGGATGAATATGTGTACGTTAGAGAAAAAACGTTTGAGGAATATTAATGGGGATCTTTTACTCTTTTCAATTACAACTTGTGCTTTCTTTAAAAAAAAAAAAAACGTTTGACTATTCTTGAAATGAGGCCCCTTACTCTTTTTATGTTTTAAAAGCAATTGAATATAATTTTATTTTAATAAAAATATGTAAAGTGTCCCCCCTCCCCCCCAAAATTGAGGGCCTAAAGCAGTTGCTTGATTGGCTTGATCAAAAAGCCGGCACTGAATGTAACCCAACTATTAATAAAAGATAAATTTAATTTATTTCATATAATTTAAAATAAATTTGACCCTTTATCATAAATAAAATGAAACGGAGAAAATACAAACACGTAAGGTTAAAAATATGGTCACACCAAGGTAATTTGATTTCATTATTGTCGGCAAAGTGCATTTTTATCTAGAAAGTAATGATAATATTAGCATTTGTAGTTCTAATGATTATAATTTCTTATACTTTTAACAACAAAGTCTTAATATCCCAAGAACAGGATAAAGCTTAATTGACTTCCTACCTTCTAGGGCATCATTTTGCTTTATATTACTCCCATGTATTTTTAACCTCCATCATATATATCATCGATGCCATGGTGGGATTACTCCACCCTTAATTAAAGGTTTTGAATTCAGTCTCAGGATGTGGAAGAAATTTTGTTGGGAACGTCACTGCCGGAATGAGCCCTGTAACACGTTTTGAGTTTATCGAACTCCAATGTGAATACCAAACAGTGGGCAGAAAACCAAAAAAAAAAAAAAACTTCATCACATCATAATCAATAAATATATATTGACATGAACCAAATATTCTCTATTATGCTTATCATTACATTTTATTATGATTCCCATGAAGATTACAATGTCGCATCAATTTCTTTGGTCCTCTATTTAATTCTAACGGTATTCGAGTCATTTTATGTCAATCTCAATTATTTTTATTGATTATATATATCTTTCGATGGATTTACCAAAACTTGGTGGATTAAAAAAAAGTTACTTGCCTAATATATGTTACTATATTTTTCTGAAAATTGAATTCAATGACATCCTTTTTTTGTGAGTCATATTTGTAACCCCTCGATAAGAAGATGTACACATGCACAATCATCAATATACTATGTAGTTAAAATCGTGACTAACAGAGGAAGTTGTTTGAATTTCTTTTGATGCCCTTTCTTTAAGACTATGCCTTCTAACATGATTTCCTCCACAGGAACAATACCATGAAAAAGTTAGAAGATTCTTTGTGAAAAGTTTTCTGTTTTTTTATTTTTTATTATTCTTATCCAACATTCGGTATCTATATTAGAGCATAATTAATTTGAATTCATACATTATAGGATTCATTTTTTAGAGCAGCACATTTAATAAGATTTTTTTAAATTAAAATTTAAATTCGAAATTTCTAATTGAAGGTAAAGAATTCCACGACCCATCACAATTCATTGTGAAAAGTTAGTGAAACCGAAGGAGGAAAAGAAGGTAGGGTGAAAAATGATTAAAGGAGACAATCCAATCATCATCATCTATTCATCTAATTCGTCGACTCTCAAGGTTGACTACAATTTTACGTTTATAATTTTAAATTCAAGATATAAGATAAACTTTCTGATTCAATATAAATTATTTATAATAGATTAGATAAATCTTCTAATATAAATATAAAATCTGAGAAAAACTTGAACAGTAACTAATGAGTGATGTAGAAGTTTATGTGAACCTTTAGTTAAAACAATGTATTTGTATCAACAATAATTACTAAATACTTCCTTCATTTTATTTTTAATTGTTCAATTTAGACTTTGCACATATTCTAGAGATACTTACCACAAAAGTGGAGTAGTAAATAATCCTCATATATCCATAATCAGAGGTCACGGATTCGAGCCTCCCTAGGTACGAAGTCGTTTATATTATGGAGCGCTTTGCTCTAATATAAAATTTTCAAGCGTGAAGTTAAATTTAGTCAAACTCAATGGTGATTATCTGAGACGGATATAGTAGAAAAAAAAAAATAAAAGAGATACTTAAAGAAGATTCTTGTTAATATTTGAGTTGAATTTGGATGCTAGGAAAATGATTATACAAAATCATTAAGTCTTCCCCTGTATAGCCATACGTACCATCACTCATTCCCAATAATAATGACTTCTCTTTTATTCAACAAGGTAATCACTATTGCAAATGATCTAAAGTAAGAAAATCATACCACCATTTACATTCTTTAAGATTCTTTAATACACATTTTTTATTAAATAACATCATAATTTTAAATTTTTTAAATAATTCTTTGCACGCATTTTAAAGAAAATAACATCATAACACCAAAAATTTAACAATTTCTTGTCCGTCGGCAGGCTTTAATTGGTAAGTTTGTTGGCTTTTTGAGAACATGTCTAATTTTTTTAAAATTAAAAAAAAATCAATCTCATCACTAACATATCAAAAGTGAAATGGTGTCTTTACATATTTGACTCATAGTTGTACTCTTTGTTTTCCTTGTTTGTCGACTTCCTAGGTATTACTCCCTATCTTAAATTATTTATTGTGATTTTTAAAAATAGTTATCTTAAATTATTTGTTATTTTTAAAAGTTCTTGACAAAATTAATTAATTTTTTCTTACTTTATTCTTATTAATAATTATTCGAAGATTACAAACACCTCAATAAAATAGGGAATAAATGTTAATCAATAAAATCATCCGAAATCAAACAAGGTAAAGAAGATGATAACCGAACCAGAGAGAGAAACAGTGAAGTTGAAAATGTGGAAAATATCTTCTTGTCATAAGCAACATTATTGTGTGGCCCGGATATCCTAACAATAAATGAAGGCAATCTACTTTTAAAAAACCTCAAAATTAATATTTTTTAAGAAGCATGTAAAAGAAAAATATGACAGATAATTTGAAACTGAAGAAGTGGGTGATTATTTGAGTATGTTACACTTGTGAATAAATCAACTTTTTGAAGACAAATACTTTCTTGTAAGTACTGTTTGGAAAACGCCGTTGATGTAGGTCGAAAATAATTGTATCACGACAAAATATGGTTTTCATTAACCAAGTAGTTGTTTAGTTTATGCTTTCACCTTTCAAATGGTTAAGAGATTTCTTGTATTAGGGTTTTGTTTTGTTGACATCATTTTCCCCTAAGAATGCCTTTCTTTATTGGTTCACAAAAGCAAAATAAATTTGTGTATCACCACTCAAATCTATGGCATTGTTCTAAGTCTATGATATGTATGTCTGCTTTGTCCTGATTGACAATACAAATTGTTAGTTGGACTACATCATTGAGGAATCTAAAAAATATGCATTATATGAGAACTTGTGATGTATATACCTTATAAAGCCCTCTACCCTGTCCTCATTTGTTTTACGATCGTACCAAGGAGGCGTCCATCTCTAGTTCCATATATGTCACTTCCAATATAGCTAGCTATGGCACATATTGTCTATAATATGGTTCAACTGTTATCACAAATTTATCTCTTCCACTTATAAGTCATTATTGAATTCAAAACTGTGTGTATCATGTGAACTTAGCTTGTATGATCATGTCTGACAAAGTCCTTCATATTCTCTCCTATATTTTGATCTGGGATAATACCTAAAGGTATCATGTTCCCTTCTTCAGAAGCTTGCTAGCCTAGAAGTTTATCAATCAATGTGACTCATGCATCTTTTATTACGATTGTTATGTTATAGCGCTTAATTGTGAGAACTGTTATATTATTAAGTCGTCTAAAAAATAACTACATGTGACCTTGAGATTAATAACTTGAAATCAGGAAGAGGTTGTGTGCTATATTGATAATGTAAAATTTTTTTACACGGATTAAATTCATTTCGAACTTATAGGAAAGCTAGTGGAATATTATACCAATTTTCTACACACGTGTGTAGTTATTTTAACTAAAGATAAAGTGTGCCTTATTTCTTTTCACTTAAGAAATTGTCAAATCGTTACAGAAAGATAAAAGCAAAATATAGTAATATTGAGTATGATTTTAACAAATCCATTTCTTGTATTCACGACGATCTTCATATATAAACAATAATATTAGGAAATACGAAAGCAACGTTAAAAGCTATTCAGATAGTGTAAATATTTTTGACATTATAAATGTAGTTTCATTTTCACATACTATAGCAGCAGAGATTATTATAGTTATTATCTTTATCACGTTATTAATTAATACTTATTGTATAGATTTAATATAATTTGTAACGATCAAATTAAATCCATGACACCTAAATTGTCCAATTTGGCCAAACAAATTTCACAGATTTGTTCCCTTGGCTTACGTCATGATCGAGTTCTAAAGCACACTAGTTATGTGGATTTGTGATATACGTATTATAAATCTATTACTTTCTTTTCATTCCAATGTGATTCACTTAAATAACATGTGCAGCCCTTCTTCAAATACTTGCCAACCTAGTAGACCAATAATCGTTCTATTTTTGACTCGTCATTATCCACCCTCCATCATAAGTGCTGTATACTTGCAATATAAATGAGGACCCTATACATAACCTGATTTATTTATATATATATATATATATATATATATATATATATATATTTATGTGTTTTGCACGTGTAACTTGCATCAATAAATAAAATTATATGTAAAAAAATAAAATAATTAAAAATAGCAATGATGCTAATATAAATTTATATATATTCAAATGATGTAAATAAATATTGTATATCAAATATGTCATTGTTCATTATATAAAATTAAAGATCATGCTTCATACAAATTAAGTATTCATTTTGTATAATTCATATATAATTTTTAAAGCGATTAACTGGAAGAAATAAAGAAAGAATGAAAAGATGATAAATAAATGTCAGAAGATAACTAAACGTAGATAGAGTGCAAAAATAAATCATATATGATGTAATAAAAAATTGTAAAATAACTCACCATAAAATAAAAAAGAGAAAGAGACTATTAATTATTCAATTCTTTCAAATAAAGTAGGAATACATGCAAAAACAATTGATTTAAATATTTTTTCGTTATCTTTAGGTCTAAACCCTTAGAAAAGGTTTATAGATAAATTCACCAACCAAAACATTAATCCCTGTATCATACCTATTCGGCTATTCCTATGCCCATATTAGACGTTTTCTTTTTTAAAACAAACAAACAAAAAAAAAACCTTTGATGATTCTTACACTAATTAAGAGTACTTGTTCTATTATTTTATTTTTTTAGCCACGTCTATTTTCCTTTTTTTTTTTTTTTTGAAAAAAGAAATTGAGCTAATTTAAGCTACACCAAGACTGCTTATTGTTCTGTTGTGTTATATTTTATCATGATAGTTTGACTCCTATTTAACACATTTATTCTTTTTGTTGTTGTTGTTATGCAATTATAGAAATCTTTTATATAAGGTAAAATTCTTATTAATTCAGAAGTATTAAAATTAAGATTTCTTACTTACATCAAATAAGAATGTTAATTAATTTTTAAGTCCTAAATCTAAAGATAATAATTAAATGATACATATTTTTTTTTAAAATAGTGTATGACTATTTTGTCATTGTAAAAACTTTTATTAAAAGATAAAATTAACAGAAAAATTGTTCGAAATCAGCAATCAACAATAAAATAAATTTTATATCATTTAAATGATATAATGTGTAACCCAAAAAAAGACAATCATTACAACTATTATTTAAAATAAAAATGATATACCAGATCTCATAATTTATTCACAATTGAAACAATTATATATAATTAAATTTTGGAAGAGAAGTCATATAAAATTAGAATGACTAATCAATTTTTCGTGATGAAATATAATAATTCAATGAATCCGATAAAAATTATAAATTAGTCAATTTAAAATTATTAATTATTTATGTCATTATAAACAAAAATCACAACAAAAAAACTTCTCAATTAGCAATTATCTATCAAGAATACATGATAACTTACTATTTTCAACTTCAAGAACATACTAAAATCATAAAAGAAAACTTTTCAATTAGCAATTGTCTATCAAAATACAAGATAATTTATTCTTGTAAATATAAAAACATATTAAAATGTAAAAACATATTACTTACTTCAAAACACAAGCAAATTTATCTCTTCAATAGATCATACTATCAATATTTTACAAAAAAAAAAAATCTCAATGGGCAATTGTCTATCAAAAATACGTTAAATTTATTTTGTTGTAAGCTTCAAAACATACTAAAATTCTAGAAAACTTACTTTGAATGATAATCAAATTTATCTATTTAATCATAGATACTATCAAGATTTTGACATCAATAACATATTAAAATTTTAAAAAACTTACCTCAAATCACAAGCAATTTGTCTCTTCAATTATAAGATACATCAAAAATTTCCACAAAATAAAGTGTTTCTCAATGAGCAGTTGTCTATCAAGAATACATGATAATTTATTTTATAAATTCTCAGGACATATTAAAATTTAGAAAACTTGCCTCAAATCACAAGCAAATTTATCTCTTTAATAACATTTACTATCAAGAATGTAAATATGAAGAACATGTTGGGAAAGACAGGGCACTATGAAAGAGCCCGACAGGGTAGCAACGGAAGAATACCCAAGTCTAAACTTTTCTTTCCAATTTGAACTAAGAGGAAACAAGCAAATCAAGCAAAACAAAGTAATATGGCAGCAAATGAATTACCATACCAATACAATAGGGCAAGAATAAAGGCAATCACACAAGACACCAAATTTACGTGGAAAACCCTTCGGTGTGAAGAGTAAAAAATCACGGGACCAAACCTCCACTATAATCACCAAATAGTTACAATGTTATTCTCTAAAATGGCCACAAAACAAGTGTCAAACAACAAGAAACAATACATAAACCATAACACCAAACACTAGAGAAATAAAGGGGTGAAAGCATAAAAAACATAGCTACTGTTCGAAAATGAAGAACAGGAGATACATACCACCAAATCAAGATCCATCAGTTCCTAATCAAAGATTGAGATGAGAAGAACAATCAGTCCAAAAATCAGCTCAATCGGACAAGAAACGAAGTAGGAATCGCAATTTGAAATTGACAGTTATGGTTGGAATTTAGGTGCGAAAATTAGCTTTTTTTTTCTTTGGCTGCTGAAAACTCTCTTTTTTGTGATGGTGAATAAGACCTAAAATGATCAATATATATATGCCCCATAGTAAAGGGCCTATGGGCAAAAGTGGGTTGGTCCAAATTGGGTTTTATTTATCTACATAGGAAGGGAAAAAAAACCCAATAACCCAATAATTCTCCCCCTCCCAACTATGTGGAGGAGACCGCTATCCCGACGCTCATGCAACAATCTTCAAACTTCCCTCTTGGCAAAGCTTTAGTCATTGTGTTGGAACCATTATCATCCGTATGAATCTTCTCAAGTTCAAGCAACATAGAATCCAACACATCCTGAATCCAATGGTATCTCACATCAATATGTTTAGACCGACCATAAAATGTAGAATTCTTGCCAAGATATATGGCACTTTGACTGTCGCAATGAAGCGCATACCTCTCTTGAGCACAATCAAGTTCTCCCAAGAATATCTTCATCCAAGGCAATTATTTACAAGCTTCAACGACAGCAATAAGCTTAGCTTCTGTAGTAGATAGAGCAACACATTTTTTCAACCTAGATTGCCAAGACACACCTCCCCCTGCAAAAGTAACTAAATACCCTGAAGTAGACTTGCGGGTATCAACATCATCGGCCATATCTGAATTAGTATAACCACGAAGAATAGACTTCCCTGTATCAAAACACAAACTCAGACTAGAAGTGCCACAAAGATATATTATAATCCACTTCACAGCATTCCAATGTTCTCTTCCTGGATTAAAAAGAAAATGACTAACAACACCAACAGCATGAGAAATATCCGGTCTTGTGCAAACCATTGCATACATCAAACTACCAACAACTGAAGCATAAGAAAATTTCTTCATATTTTCCTTCTCATCATCACTGGAAGGACACTACTTCATGCTCAACTTGAAGTGCATACCTAAAGGTGTACTGACAACCTTAGCCTTGTCTATGTTAAACCTTTGAAGTACTTTTTGAATGTACTTCTCTTATGATAACCACAACTTCTTGGCCTTTCTGTCACGGACAATCCGCATGCCAAGAATCAGCTTTGTTGGTCCTAAGTCTTACTCAACTCTTGCTTCAACTTTTGAATTCTGCAAGCATTATGACCAACAACAAGCATGTCAGCAACATAAAGCAACACAATAATAAAGTCACTATTAGAGAATTTTTACACAAAAATACAATGGTTTGAAGTAGTCTTCTTGAAGCCGTGCTGACTCATAAAGGAACCAAACTTCCTGTACCACTGCCTAGGAGCTTGTTTCAAACTATACAAGCTCTTCTTCAATTTGCAAAAATAATTCTCTTTTCCTTTGACTTCAAAACCTTTGGATTACTCCATATAAATTTCTTCATCTAAGTCACCATGGAGAAAAACGGTTTTAACATCTATTTGCTAAACCTCTAAATCTAGACTTGCAGCTAAGCCTAGAACCACACGAATGGATGACATCTTCACAACTGGAAAGAATATCTCATCAAAATCAACTTTCTTTTTCTGGTTAAATCCCTTCACAACTAATCTAGCCTTATACTGTGGAACTGGGTTACCATCTTCATGCTTCACCCGAAAAAACCTTCTGTTTTTCAAAGCTTTTATATCTTTAGGCAACTTAATCAAATCAAAGGTATGATTATCATGCAAAGATTTAATTTCATCTTCAATAGCATCAAACCAATTTTTTTTCTTCATTTTTCATGGCCTCATCAAGACTCTCAGGTTCTTCCCCATCAGTCAAAAGTACATACTCATTGGGAGAATAACAAGATAAAGATATTCTCTCTCTAGTAGATCGTCTGAGAGAACTCTCTAGAACATCAATAACTGGTTGCTGATCAACTACATCAACTTGCACTGGAGCATCAACAACATCATGCTGGTAATTCTAAACATGATCATCATCTTCATTATCAACTTAATTTTCATCATCATGAAGATTTTCTTCGGGAGTAGTAGTCAAAGGAACTGGATCAACATCAACTAGACTCTCACTACTCTAAGAATCAACCTTCTCAACTTTGTCAAAATCTTCAATTATTTGGTCTTCAAAGAACATAACTTCTAACAAGTTTTTTCTCAACTGGATCATAGAAACGATAGTTAAATTTATCTTGACCATAACTAATGAAGATACACTGTCTAGTTTTAACATCCAACTTTGACTTTTCATCCTTAAGAACATGCACAAAAGCTTTACACCCAAAGACTCTAAGATGATCATAAGAAACATTCTTACCAGACCAAACTCTGTCAGAGACATCACTATCCAAAGCAACAGTAGGAGATAAATTGATAATATAAGCAACAGTATTAAGTGTTTCTGCCCAAAGGGAATCTGGCAGCTTAGCATCTGAAAGCATACATCTAACCCTCTCAACTAGAGTTTTGTTTATCCTCTCTGCTAAATCATTCAACTGAGAAGTTTTCTGATGCCGAATATCCTGCTCTATGCAATATCTTTCGAAAAGACCAATATACTCACCACCATTATCTGAATGGATGCATTTTAATTTCTTTCCTGTCTGTCTCTCAACCAAGGCCTAAAAATCTTTGAACACATCAAGTACTTGATCCTTGGACTTTAAAGAAAATATCCAGAGTTTGCGAGAATGATCATAAATAAAAGACACAAAGTAAAGTGCACCATCATGAAACCTTACTTTAAAAGGACCATACAAATCAGAATACACCAACTCCAGCAAATCAAGCTTTCTTGAAGGCGGATGACTCTGAAAAAAAACTCTTTTCTGTTTACCGGCTAAGCAATGAACACACTTCTTCAACTTTACTTGTTTCACTCTAGAAAAAAATTCTTAGTCAAACTATCAATCCCCTTCTCATTTATATGAATCAACCTTCTATGCCACAACCCTGATAAAGTATCATTCTCCACCAAGTTTATCATGCCTCTAGAAGTAGATCCCTGAAATACGTACAAGTTAGACAACTTGTCACCTCGAGCCACAATCATCGAACCTCTAGTAAGATTCCACTGGCCAACACCAAGGGTGTTAACATAACCCTCATCATCAAGGTTCCCTACAAAAATCAAATTCAAGCAAACATTTAGAGCATGCTTTACATTATTGAGAACTATTTTGGAATCATTGTTACTTTCCAAAAAAACAGTGCCAATGCCAAGTACTTTAACTTCATCATTATTGCCCATTTTCAACATTTCAAAATTTCCTAGAGTATAAAAAGAAAATAATTCCTTCTTTGGCATAACATGAGAAGTAGCACCAGAATCCACAAACTAGCTAGACTAATCACGAACAAGATTGATGGCATTCTCACCACAAGCAACAAGAAGATCATCATAGCAACAACTGCAATACGATTTTCATTATCGCGTTCGTTCTTTTATCGTCTCATATCTCTCTTATGCTTGTAACAATATTTCATGATATGCCTTTTTTGTTATAATAGTCACATGTAACATTCTTCAATTTGGATCTCTACTTGCTTCTAATTTTATCTCTATCATTCGGACCTTTGGACTTATTTCTCTACCTCTCTTCAATAACCAAAACATCAGAGTATGAAGATGAAGAATATGAGGCCTGAGATCTTTTTTTCATATCTTCATTCAAGACACCACTCTTAACACATTTCATAGTTCCAACACCACCGAGAGCAGAATTAGTCAAAGAAACTCGAAGAGTCTCCCAAGAGTCTGGCAAAGTATTAAAAAGCCAAAGTCCTTAAATTTCTTCATCGAACTTTACACCCATTCCTGACAGCTGGTCAAGGACACCCTGAAAATTATTTATATGAGCAGAAATAGGATTGCCCTCTTTATACCTGATATTCATCAATTGCTTAAGCAGGAACAACTTGTTATTGCCAGTTTTCAAAGCATAAAGTATCTCGAGCTTGTCCCACAAACTTCTGGCATGTGTCTCATTCACAATATGATTTCTAACATTATCTTCAATTCATTGTCTGATATAACCACAAACCTGTAAGTTCTCAAATTCCCAATCCTCATCTGTCATGGATTAAGGTTTAGTAGACGCAAACACAGGTAGATGCAATTTCTTGACAAATAGAAGATCTTTCATCTTGTCTTTCCAAGTATGGTAGTTACTATCATTCAAACACACCGTCTTTATTATATTTTCCTTCATCATTCAAATCAATAATCAATAACAACCAACTCTCTGATACCACTTTATTGGGAAGGACAGGGCACTATGAAAGAGCCCGACAGGGTAGCAACGGAAGAATACCAAGTCTACACTTTCCCTTCCAATTTAAAATAAGTGAAGACAATCAAATAAAGCAAAACAAAGTAATATGACAGCAAATGAATTACCACACAAATGCGATAGCACAAGAATAAAGGCAATCACACAAGACACCAAATTTACGTGGAAAACCCTTCGGTGTGAAAAGTAAAAAATCACGGGACCAAACCTCCACTATAATCACCAAATAGTTATAATATTATTCTCCAAAATATCCATAAAATAATTTCCAAACAACAAGAAATAATACAGAAACCACAGCACCAAACACTAGAGAAATAAATGAGTGAAAGCACAAAAAATGCAGCTACTATTAGGGAATGAATAACAGGAGCTACAGGCCACCAAATCAAGCTCCATCAGTTCCTAATTAAAGATTGAGATGAGCATAATAAGAAGTCCAAAAATCAGCTCAATCGGATAAGAAATGAAGCAGAAATCGCAATTTAAAATTGACAGTTGTGGCTGAAATTTAGGTGCGAAAATCAGCTTTTTTTTCTCTTTGGCTGCTGAAAACTCTCTTTTTGTGATGGTGAATAAGATCTAAAAGGATCAATATATATTCCCCATAGTAAAGGACCTATGGACAAAAGTGCGTTGGTCCAAATTGGGCTTTTTTATCCACATAGGAAGGGGAAAAAACCCAATAACCCAATAGAACATGCTAAAACATTAAAAAAAATTACCTCAAATCACAAGCAAATTTATTTGTTCAATCATAAGAGTTATCAAAATTTTACACACAAAAGAAAAAACTTTCAATGAGCAACTATTTTTCAAGAATACATGATAACTGTTATAAAATAATAAAGAATAAAGAACAAGAGTAGAGAGAGAAGGGAGAGTAATTGTTATTTCTCTTGATGGATGATTTACAATGGGAAAAACCTTTTTATTTATAGGGAAAACTAACCTTGGGGTTTGTAACTTTTCCATAAATAGGCATACACAATATATGGTAAAGTTAGTGTTCACTATATATGGTAAAGGAGACATTCACTATATATGATATATTTATAACACTCCTCCTTGAATGTCTAATCGATAGATAATACGCATATATGCTACCTCATTAAAAACCTTACAAGAAAAATCCAGTGGGTAAAACCTCGTAAAGAAAAAGAGTACAACGCGTATTCACTTCCCCTAATGAGAACATCCTTGAACCTTTGCATTCTGATGTTGTGCACCATCTTCTTGTAAGTTGAAATTGAAGGAGACTTGGAGAATAAATCTGTCACATTATCAGTTGAACAAATTTGTTTCATGTTAATATCACCATTTTTTTGGAGCTCATGTATGTAGAAAAGCTTTGACGAAATGTGCTTCGTTTTATCTTCTTTTATGGATCCTTCCTTAAGTTGTACTATGCATATTGTATTATCTTCATATAAGATTGTGGGTATATTGTCACATTTCAAACAACATTTTTCTCAAATAAGATGTATTATGCCTCAACATACACATTCTCAGCTTTCTTCATGAATAACTATTATCTCAGCATGGTTTCATGAAGTGGCTACGATAGACTATTTTGTATATCTCCAAGATATTGCAGTACCACCACATATGAACACATAGCCTATTTGAGACCGAGGTTTATATAGGTCAGATAAGTACCCAACATGATCAATAAGATCGAGATTGCAAACTTGCTAATAAATTAACTGAAAAAGGATATATCAGGCCTTATAGTATTTGCAAGATACATTAATGCATCAATTGCACTAAGATATGGTACTTCATAATCAAGGAGTTCCTCATTCTTTTCTTGAGGTCGGAATAGATCCTTATTCAATTTTGCATGTTTCTCATTTAAACATAAATTCTATTGTTTTTGAAAACTCTCCAAGAGTTCCAATGATACTCAAACCATCAAATTATCTCTTATGAGGATAATAAAAAGTTTCCCAGAAACTTTATATGCTTCAGGCATTTTGAATCCTTTAGAGATTTTCATATGGATTTTTGTCAAGTGACAATATCCAACATATCAAGTGTGACATCTTCAAGTGTCTGGACTGCAAATCAAATAAGTTTTATACTTCCAAAATGCATCCTTTCATGCCACTTGATAAACATTTCTACGCCAGCATGCTTAAATAAACGTAGAATTCGGATCCTCATAATACTTTATAGTATTGCATCATTGTTTCAAAGATATTTTCAATGATATATCATTTTGTATCGGTTCACAATGTGACATAACATTTTGAGATCTCATCACTTTATTATTTTCAGGTACCTGAACCTCTCATAGGTTTCATGAAGTGTTATGTCGTAGGCTCTTCAAGAGCACTTTGCCTTCTTATTATGATTATTTACTCCTTATCCTTTTCAAGGATTATTTCATTTGGAACCAATTAGTCTACCATGCTTTATGCATGCGTAGATTTTGTCTTTTAAAAATGAAAAATAGAAGCACTTGCAGCTTAGATATGTGATTAAATTTGAGTCAGTAAATGCTTCCGGCATATGACTTGAATTATCTTTTGAATGAGGATATGATGATAATTCCTAACATATTTCATAACTGCTTGTAATCTCCCCCATATGTTAGGAAAACTAACATACATCCTCCATCTTTTTTTAGGAATACATCTTTGTACATAATGGTATATTTATTAATTGTATATCGCACATCAAAACTAATAAATGAAATAGTTGGTTCCTGACCTTGAACCAATTGAGAGGGAAGAAATAATCATAATTTATTGGTCTAATGCATGCAAGTCTTATTGTATACAACATATCGTATTTCAGACCAACATATGAAGCTTTGTTCTCATCAGCAATGGTTTAGCTATTTATTGAAGGTATTCAATGCCAAACCATTTTTATCAAGATGAATGGTCTTGATTGCACAATCTGAAAGTTATGTTCTTAACTCAATTTTATTGAGCAAACAACTTTATGAATGTCAAACTATAGGTTGACAATAAATGTACATGTAATTATCTTATTGATGCATCTTTTCAACATATCACATGAAAGGTAAACGGGCCCTTATTCACCTTTTATATTTTTCAGATTTTGAGGGATCCAATCCAATAATTAGTTGGTTCAACCAAATTATCATGAGAACAAACAACATGAATAATTCTTGAAGAATTTTCTAATTCTTCATTACATGTCCAATACTCAATATGCATATCTTCGGGATGTCATAATCGTTCATGTCAACTTATGAACTTTTATTCTATCAAACTCCAAGTTTACCATGATATGTACCTTCTTACTTTAGTAAATTTCAGATTTACTATTACATGAATAAATTTTAGATTTACTACTTTATAAGTAGATTTCAAAATAACTCTTCTCGATTATTCTGCCTCATTCGGAGGTGAGTTGTAAAGCCATCACAATTAAGTTCACGTTTGTTGATAAGCTTCACTAAATATCATCACATTCACCGAGGAAATGGATCTATGCTTATAACAATTAAAATTCTCATTCCCATGAATGAAATATAATCGTGTCTTAAGCCTATCAAATTGATAGCTTATAACCTCTTTTATAATATTACTACTTTAGGAGCAAATCAAGGCATACATATGATCTAGAGAAGTTTTCTCTAACATATCTTATGATCATAATACGATGTGAAAATATCATCACTTTTGATGATCATTTTCATATTGTCCCTCCACACGTATATTCGTGCATTCAATCATTTGTCTTCTTTCAGACATATTATGCACTGCTATCATATACACTTTATGAATGAAGTAAGCTGTCATATTTCACACTTATCACATATTGCTACCACATTCACTTCATGGAATGGAGCATATTCAATGAAACATATTTCATGACTTTTCATTAAAAACACATTATTTTGTCTTAGCCATCATAATATCATCAATATAGTGCATTGAGATTCAAACTCAACGTATTATCCATATAAAGGTGTCTTAGGCATAAATCGATGAGACTTGAACCCATGCATGCATTCATATCATGCTTTTCAGAGGATGACCATCTTCAAGTGGTCAAATCTTTCTTTTAGGCTATTCCACAAAACAAGTGGATCCTTAGTAGTAAGGTATTCAATTTTCAGAATTTCGTCAAGATGATGACGTAATAAAATTATAGCCTTAGCACGATTTTAATGAGATACTGTATTTTTTTTTCCTTTATGGCATCTCCAAGACCCATAACATCTAAGTGGATTTCAGTATTTAATACTCATTAAAGGTAGTTCTTGCTCGAGGCAACGAACTCAGATTTTGTAAGATTATTAGCAATATGAAAAGAAAGAAAATAATACCTTAGCCTTCAAATTTGATACGGCAGAGTCTCGTGCTGATAATGTGTTATAAAATAATAAAGAATAAAGAACAAGAGTAGAGAGAGTAATTGTTATTTCTCTTGATGGATGATTTACAATGAGGGAAAACCCCTTTATTTATAGGGGAAAACTAACTTTGAGGTTTGTAACTTTTCCATAAATAGACATACACAATACATGGTAAAGTAGATATTCACTATATATGGTAAATTAGACATTCATTATATACGGTACATTTATAACAATAACTTATTTATTATAGATTTCAAAAACATACTAAAATACTAAAAATCTTACCTCAAATCACATGAAAATTTATATACGTTAGTAAGAAAATTCTATATCTAAACCTATTTTTTTTTTCTGCATGTGATAGTTTTGAAGAAAAACATCTAAACCTAAATATAAAAGAACAACTATCATCAATTAATTAAAAAAGAATCCTAATGTTACAGTGATTCAAAAGTTAAACAAAATTCGATTAAAATTTAAAAACTTCCGAATTTTTTCACGCATGTTAAGGTTCTCCTTCCTTTTTTTTTGTTTTTTGTTTTTTTGGCCAACTTTCAAGTTTATATTGCATTTAGGTCTTTTTTTTTTTCCTTTTTTCTAGAATATTATATTTTGTGTACAACCGTGTGTTTTATTATGCATGTTTTTCCCCTCTATATTTTAGGAATCCTTTTTTAAGTACATAAGGAAAAAAAATCTATCAATATTAATTTTTCATATATCTTTTTCTTACCATATACTGTAGGATTCCTTTTAAATATTATAAATATAATAATATAATAATTTAGAGAAAAAAAATGAAAAGATAATTTTGTCTATTGCAGAGAGTTTTAAGGAAGGACACAAAGTTCAGATCACTTTTCTAAGAGCTTCATACTTTTAATATATTATAGATTATAGATATAGAATAGATATGGATTATAGATTATAGATTATAAATTATATATATATATATATATATATATATATATATATATATATATATATATATATATATATATATATATATATATATATATATATATATATATATATATACACCCATTGATACACAACTTTAAATTAAATAAAAAGGGTAGTTTGATCCACTAAGCTTCCAATATGTGAGAGCGGTCTGCGGAAAGACGATCGAACAATAAGGATTTAATATATGCAGTTTTAGCCTGCATTTCTGCAAGAGATTATTTTAATGTGTAGCTCAAACATGTAATACCTGATCACATGACAACAACTTTATCAATTACTTTGAAATAGCACCCAATGAGTACCAAATGTGGTCCGCTAATGAGTACACTCCAAGTTAAAGTCTCTCTCACAGTCTCTCTATTATAGTCATTGAGAAAGACGTCTACTTCATCTTTGTTGCACACGTATAGTAATTACAAATATTTGGATAAAGGAAACACTATAGTCTCTCTACACATTTGTAGTGTAGTGAAAACATTAATTATATTTATACTATTATTCACTAGAGAAGCCACCATATTTTATATATGTATATATATAGATGAAGATTGTGCAACTTATTTAGTGGTGAGAAGGACACATACAGGGATGGGCCATCACTGCTGCAGCAAACAAAAAGTTAAAAGAGGTCTTTGGTCTCCAGAAGAAGATGAAAAACTCATTAGACATATCACCACCCATGGTCATGGCTGCTGGAGTTCTGTTCCAAAACTAGCAGGTTCAATTTTATTTTTGGATAATTTTTTTGTGACGCAATGCCTGACGCCCAGGCAGACATGCCATCGGCCTATATACACATAATATCTCATACTTTTTTCTCTTTGTTCTTTATTGGAGAATTCTTATTTTGTGATTGACGTTCTGAAATTATGTGATTGCTTCATCTCAAAAGATTAAACAGCTGCCAGAGAGAAAACATAGTTATTTGCTTTAATATATCTTTGACATTGCCTCTCATGTGCCGCCTGATTCTTTTTTCATGAGTCAAACATCTTAATTTTCTAGTACCTAATTGTAGCGAAAACACTTGAAATGAGAGATGCGACTGTCAACTATCCGGTCAACATACTCAAACAATGATTTTTTAATTACAATGTGTGACCGTGAGACTTGAATTCAGGCTTTCTTTCTGATCTGATATATACTATTTTGTTAAGTTATTAGAAATCGTATATTTTTATTTACATTATTATATTTTCAAACCTTTTGTAGGACTGCAAAGATGTGGAAAGAGTTGTAGATTGAGATGGATAAATTACTTGAGGCCAGACTTAAGAAGGGGTTCATTTACTGAACAAGAAGAAAGAACAATTATTGATGTTCATAGAATCTTGGGAAATAGATGGGCACAAATAGCGAAACATTTACCAGGTAGGACAGACAATGAAGTGAAGAATTTTTGGAATTCTTGCATCAAGAAGAAACTTATTGCTCAAGGGTTAGATCCAAATACCCACAACCTCCTCAAGAACAAATCTAACAATCTAACGAAAAAATCCAACTACACTTATCATCATCAAGATTCCACCTCAGTTTTCACCATTGATACTTCAACAAATAAAGAAGTAATTTCAATGGATTTAAAATCAACTCTTGCAACCTTATCTCCTAATTTCCCTCCTAGTGATAATATTATTACTTCTAGTACATACAATTACACTCCTATTGTTCCTAACATTGAATACCAAAACCCTACTTTCGCGTGGAGTGAGGAGAGAAATCAGAGTACACTAACCGTGCTTCAGTCCCAAACAAGTGAGAGAAATCTCGTTACTACTCGAGATTCCATTTTGGATTTCGCGAGTAATTGTTCTTTAATGGAAAGCACGACGAATATTAATGTTTCATCTTATATAAATGAGAATAGAATGTGGAATGGAACTGGACTTGAACCAACAACATTAAATCCTGTCAATGGACAAGAAGAAGAAATGCAAGTACAATTACAAGGGGATCAACAATTTCCAATTATTCAGACCAAGTTTTGTCATGATCAAGAAGATGTGTACAAGGTTAATGATCATGATCAAACAGTGGAAAATACATTTGACGACAACTCTAACTTTGATTTTGAGTTTATGAATTCTGCATTTGTGCCTTGTGGATTGTACACTAATGATAATTCTATGGATCAACTTTCATGGGATTGTTAGTGTATTTTTTTCTAGTTTCCTAGTATATCTTTCTTGCATGTTTATTTTGCACTACACCTTGTTGGGGAAAAGAGGAAATTGGTAGTTGTAGCTTTATGTCAAAATCATGATTATTTTGAAAAGATCAATTCATGTTTAACTTGTAGAAATGAAAAAGAAAAAAACATAATTATATTACAATGTTTGATGTAACTATTGCCATGATTCCTTTGTATTAGTGGTGAGGTCCAATAGAAACATTCACCAATAGAATTAATGTTAATTCAATATTTCCGTAGTTTGACTTTACCTGACACATTTACTTTTTCTAATTCATTTTAAAAAATGACACGTGATTCTAAATTTGAATGTAATTATTTTTACATTTTCTATTCCCATATATTTAATGAGAAGCTTTTATAATCATACAAATCAATACCATCATAATATTAAAAACTAGAATAATTTTTCTAGTTCTCACACATCGAAATAGATAGGCAACTTCCAGGTGCTTACTCCAATATAAAAGCCAACAGCCAATATGCAACTTCTCCCACGCAGCCACGGTGAGCTCAAAGCGAACTATTTTTTCGTCTTTTACTGAATAATATCGTGTGCTCACAGTAATTAGTGGCATACGTCTATTTTTGGAAGGGTTCTCTTTGTGGAGTTACCCAACAATTCTAAGTAACATCCTGTGCTCGTCCCAATTAGTGACATATGTCTATTTTTGGAAGGGTTCTCTTTGTGGAGTTACCCCAACAATTCTAAGTATAAAAATTTTAACTTTGTTATATAATTTTAACAACTTACATATTCAAGTTAATAAAGGTAGAATAATGATGAATCAAATCTGTATAATAACATTGTTTGTTTGGGTGTTGTAGCAAAAGAGTTATTACAACGAACATATAATTATGGTTATTATAATTAACATAGCCATTGCTTTTTTTTTTTTTTTTTTTAAGGGGGGGGGGGGGGGGGGGGGGGGGGGGGTGATAGAGCAAAGTGTTACTACAGCGAACATAAAATTATGGTAATTATAATTCACATAGCCATTGTTTGTTTGGCTGTTATAGCAAAGTGTTTTTACAGCAAACATATAATAGCATTATCGTTATTATAATTAGCATAGCCTGATCGGTTCCACGAAAAATGTGACTATGCTCAAAAGTTGATTTATCATGTTTATTTCTCTTTTCTATATATGATAAACTCCTTGTATCGCCAACTAATTCACATGTGTAGTCTTAATTTGAAACAACCTTATCTAAGTGAAAATATTTATTTCATTAAATATACTTACATAGATAGAGAGCTTAAATGTGTGATGTATATACAAATCGACTCATCTTCATGAAAAGCTCAAGATCTTTCAAAGTTTCTATTGATTCTCTCTGAATCTTAACTATTTTTCTTATGATATGATGTTCAAAATTCATCATGAGGTTTGCTTAGAATACCATAGCTTTTTCTCGCAAATCAATAATATTCTCCTTCCCTACCCAAATTATATTTCTTCTTCACAGCATCTCTTAATTGTTTATGAGAATTGAGGAATATGTCAACCAATTTAAGAGAAAATTGAGATTAAAAAGGTTTTATAATTATGTTATATAGTTTAATTAGGGAAAATAATTTATTTAAGATAAAGTTGTTCATAATTATTAGGATTCCCTACCTAATTCAATAAGAAAATTAATAATCAAAATTTTAATTAACTTCAAAATATTAAATATTATGAATAAATTTTCTTTGTTGAAAAACTTAATTTCTATATTGGAATTGCAATAATTACATTGCTTAAGCCTATTATGAACTTTCCATATATAGTATTGTATATTGTACTTATGCAAATCAAAGTGACCAATATACAATATGGTTATATAATGTGGATTCGTGTGCCATATTCGGAAATAAGTCAATAGTTTTTATTATATAAAAAAGGGTTTTACTATATATACACATTGGAAAAGTTCTATTATTTCTTGTGAGTAAATTGAGAAACTTTGCAATTAAAGGGAAAAAGAATTAAAAGGGGTTAGAGTACATATACTTTGTTAAAAATATAATTAAATGGCTTTTTCTTTTATATTTTATCATGTATTCTTCTCTTATCTTTATTTTAGGACTCTATAATTTTTGAAATATTTTTCTTTTACCATATAATTTAAGATTTCTTAATTAAATATTATAAAAATAATAAATAATACTTTAAGATAAATAGGTGAAAAGATAATTTTGTCTATAGTAAAGTATTTTAATAAAGGGAAAAAAGTTTAAATCACTTTTCTAAAGGTTTCACACTTTTCATATTACCACCTCGTTTCAGTGAATTCAATTTTATAAAATAACTTTGATACTACAAAAAAAAAAAATCGTTGCAATTGTTTTAGCCATTATAGTAGATTTTTGTCTTTAAATTTAATATTTATTTAAATGATATAGCTTGTACCTAAAAAAGAATATTAAAAATAATGACGATATGTATTTACTGATAATTGAAACAATTACATATTATTAAATTTTAAAAGAGAATTAATATAGAATTAGAATGACTAACCAATTTATTGTGATGAAATTCAATAGCCAACAAATCTGGTCAAAAATTTTAAATAAGTCAATATGAACAAAAATTTTAATCAATAATTATCTATCGAGAATACATGATAATTTATTATTTTAAACTTCAAAAACATACTAAAATTACTAAAGAAAACTTCTCAATTAGCAAATGACAATTAAAACACATGATAATTTATTTTTATAAACATAAAAAATATACTAAAATCTTAGAAAACTTACCTCAAATAACAAACTAATTTATCTCTTCAATCATGACTATTCTCAATATAAACTTGTTAATTAACAATTATCCATCACAAATATATGATAGTCTATTATTGTAAACTTCAAGAACGTATAAAAATTTTAAAACTTATATCAAATCATAAAAAAAATTATCTCTTTATTCATAGATACATCAAGATTGTAAACATTAAGAATATACTAAAAACTTTAGAAAACTTACCTCAAATCACAAACAAAATTTTCTCTACAATCATAAAATATCTCAAATTTCATATACACACAAAAAAACAACCTCTCAATTAGCAATTGTTATCAAGAATACATGATAATTTGTTCATTTTACACTTCAAGAATATACTAATACTAAAATTCTTAAAAAAGCTTACCTCAAATAGCAAGTAGATTTATCTTTTTAATCATAGATAGTATCAAAATTTCAATTAGTAAGAAAATTTTATAGAATAATGTAAACAAAGAAAGACAACTACCATTAATTAATTACTTAAAGTGATTCAAACCTAAACAATCTAAAACTTAATAGCAGTTTAGGTTTTATAAAAAGCATGATTTTTTGATTTATAAGGAAACTTTTCCTTAAAAAAAGAAAGAACTTTTTTAAAAAAAAAAAAATACTTTAGGACAGTTATGGTTTTATTTTGGGAAACTTAAGGATTTTTTTCCTTCAAAATTTAACAAAACGTGTCTTCAGTTTTTTTTTTTCAAAAATTTAAATAAGGTGTTTTTTTTTTGTAACTTTATGGTCGTTAATTTCTTTTTGTGTTTTTTAGGAAAAATTTTTAAAATATATTTTTATTTTATATATAGGATTCTTTAATTTTAAATATTATAATATAATGATATAATAATTGAAGAAAAATTATAAAATGATGATTTTGTCTAAAGCATAAACTTTTAATGAAGGCTAAAAAGTTCAAATCACTTTTCTAAGAGTTTTCACACTTTTAATATATTATAGATATAGATTAGATTATATATATATATATTATATATATATATATATATATATATATATATATATATATATATATATATATATATATATATATATATATATATATATATATATATATTTACTATCTTATAAGAGGCAGTTGAGTAGCTGAAGTAGGCAGGAAGTCTACATGCTTGCTTCATCAACTTCAATTGTAATTTTATTATATCATCCCTAATTGTTTATTATAAGTCATTTATGTATTAAAAAATTAATAATATTTAATAAAAAATAAAATAGACATTTATGACATGTCTGCTTCAGCTGCTTCAATCATAATTTTATTGTATCATCCCTAATTAATTATTATATCTATAATTAAATATTATATAAGTCATTTACATATTAAAACATTAATAATATTTAATTAGAGAAAGTAAAATAAACATTTATGTTTGTTTCAACTGCTTTAATCGTAATTTTACTATATCACCATTAATTGATTATTATACAAGTATTTTTTATAATAATTTTTTTATGACGCTTCTAAATAGTTATTACAAGTCACTTAAGACATGTGTGCTTCATTATTTTCATCGTAATTTTACTATATTAGACCTAATTAATTATTATGATCATCTAAGTATTGAAAAATTGATAATATTTCATAAAAAAAAAAGACTAAAAGAGACATAAATTGATATATATCAACATAAAAAATTTAATTGACTATCGAAATTATATTAGTGAATATAAATTAGGATGGGACAGAGCAAGACATAAAATAACATATATTATTTGAAAATGAAATAAGAAGTATTATAAATCGCAATAATTAAGAACTTAATATAAAAGTATATATCTACAACTGTCAAAATTTTATTTGTGCTACATAAATTGAGACAGGGAAAATATTGATATATTATTGAAAAATATAATGTAAAAGACATTGTAAATCATATAATTAACAACTTAAGAAATTTAAAAAATATAAAATATATGGCTCACTCTCGAAAAAATATATACCAGCATCACTTAAATTGAAACAGAAGAAAAAATATTATAAATCACAATAATTAAAAATATAAATTATTTTAATAATTTAAATTGAGATAAAAAATATCATATATTGGGTCTGTACTGGCACGGTCCATCAGGTGCCATTTGCTGATTTTGGACCGCTGGTAACGGCTATATAGTTGTTGGCCCAACTGCCAAAATCAACTTTTGGCTGATTTTTTTTTAAGAAAAGATTTTTAATTTTTTTCTATAAATGCATGGTTTCGAATCAGTTTTTTCCACTACTTACAATCTCATTCTCTCAAACTCTCTCGATTATTCTAATTATCTCTTAAAGTGCTCAATTTTATTTTATTATTTTGTAATTACAAATATCAAGTGAAAGTTTCAAAAGTCTCTCAACTTTAGGATACTTTCAAAATTTGGTATTATCGTTCCATCTCTTACTTTTAATTTTTAATTAATGTATTATTTGTTAAATATTTATTTTTATTATTTTTGTGTTTTTTGAATATTTGTTAGTTTAATTTGTAATATGGATACATTAAGAAAATCGATAAAAGTGCTAGAAATTTCTATCCTGGAAATGCTAGTGGTAATAAAAAACAAATTTGTTTTGATTCTGGTAGAGATAGCTCAAGTACTAGATATATTCGTCTACCTCCGATACCAACTAGAGTATCCTTTGAGAATGAAATAGGTGTAGGTGCTCACGATATGAAGTTTTTAGAAGCTTAAGAAACTTATGGTATAGAAGAAGATAGAAGAAGAGAATGAAGTGGACGCAGTTGATTTAAATATAGATGATGATGCTATTAAAATACACCTGAAGTCGGTAATGTTAATGTTAGATCTGAATCGATTAATCTTCCACTCTGACCCCCTGTAAGATCTCGTAAAAAATTAGTATTGTGTAAAAAAAATTTACAATGTAGAAGAAACTGCTAAGGTCCAATACAATATCTGTTAGGGATTATATGAGCATAAGATCGGAGGTAATAAAGTGGGTACGAGTGCGTTGATAAGATATTTGAAAAAAGAACACTCAACAGAATTAGTTGCGTCAAAAGGTGGAGGGACTATTAGGAGGCCAACTAAAATTAGATTGGACCCAAGAACCGGTCAATTTTTTGAATGAAGGATCAAAAAGAATTAGCAGAAATGATAGTTATGGGTTATTTGTCGTTCTCTGTTGCTTCTTCTGAAGATTTTTTTCATTATATTCAAATAATTTACAATTCTATGTTTGAAGGTATTTCTAGAAGTACTTGTCGGTCCAATATTTTGAGACTTCATGCATAATATATTTATTATTTATCAGCATTATTAAATAATCTTCCACGTAGAGCTGCTCTAATTTCTGATTTTGATCGTGTTGTTAATAAAAATAATTATTTAACACTTACTTGTCATTGGATAGATAGTAATTTTTTTATTCAAAAACCGTATTTTAGCATTTTTATATGATGAAGACCGTAAACACACTGAGAAATTTATTTCTGAATCTATTACAAAAGTTGTAAACTATTATGGTATTGAAAGAAAAATTTTATGGATATCTTTTGATAATGCATCTAACAACAAGGTTGTTGTTGACTTGTTAAAAGTTGATCTTTCTCCATCGTTGCCCGAAATATTTCATGTTAAGTGTGTTTGTCATATATATAATTTAATTGTAAAAGATGGTCTTGATTTTTTGAGTTTAGTATTGAAAAGGTTAGGCTTGCAATTAGCTTTATTCTAGAAAATCATAGAAAAGTTAGACTTGTAGAATTTAAAAGAAAATGTGAACAAAGTAAACTTAGATCGATATTAATGCTTGAAGAAGTAGATTGTAGATGAAATGCTACATATGATTTTTTAAGAACTTGCCTTATTTATAAAGTTTTTATTACAATGACTTTTAATTAATTTGTTGGTTCTTTTCCTGAGTGTATGTTACATGATTCTGATTGGGTTATGATTGTTGATCTTGTTGATTTTTTGAAAAAAAATTAAATATAGCTACGATTGAATTTTTCAGTGCGTATTATCCTACTGTTTGTAATATTTTAGTTTATTTAGCCAACATTTCTTGTTTGCTTAACGAATATAAGGATAAACCAAGTTGCAAAGATGTTATTGCTGCAATGGCTGATAAATTTAAAAAGTATTTTTATCTATTTTTTTATTTACTTGATTGTTGCTATAATAAATTCATGTATGAAATATAATACTATGTCTGAATTTACTTTTATTATTTATAGTGTTTTAGCTATACAACCTGAAGAAGAACCTTCTTTGTTTACAGCTATGAGTGATGCAAACAATTACATGGGCGCATTATACAATCATTATGATGATTTACTTGATGATGTTATACCGGCACATATCACTCCAACTCCCGCTCCCCAAGCTCCCGATGAGTCATCATTTTCTAAAAATCATGCACATAGTAGTTATCTTGATTAATTTTTTTAATTAAATGCTTGCAACAAGGTGTCGCCTTCAACACATAGTGCCACACCCCTTTTTTCTCTCAAAGGACCAAGGTCGAAGGTTTTTTCAAATTAAAGTGACGATTTTGAATAGGGAATGTTTTAATTATAGAGTCGCCACTTGGAATTGAGTTATGGTGTTCCAAGTCACCTTATTAAATCCCTAATCAAAAGGAACTCTTATTATGGTCTGCGAAAACAGAAGACCGGGTAAGGAGTTCTGTTGACCGAGGGAAAGGTGTGAGGTACCCTTCGAGTCTCGTGGTTCTAGCACGGTTGCTTTATTAACTTATCTTGAGTTAAACTATTTTTTGATAAAATTGTGTTAAGGGCTAAATTCACTCATTTTTATTACACCAAAGATAACTATCTATGTCTCTTATGTCAAATAAATTGATGAAAAATAATTTTTAAAGCTATATGTCAAGATGCATTATTGCATCCTTAAATTTTAAAATGTCTCGAAAAGATATGTATCCCGCATTCTTAATTGAGACGAAATATTTTAAAAATATCTAAAATTTATCTAATATTAAAAGACGTTCATTCATCATTTATAAACTTGTAATAATTTTTGTCTTATCCATTTTACTCTTTTCACTCTTTTTCTTTTCAAATTTGCAACGAATCTTGAATTAGTCATAACTTAATTTGCTCACTTACAAATGAATTTTTCTTTACTTTTATATTCTTTGTTATGATGGATCTCGAATGAATTCGTAAATCATCTCATTCAACTCACATTAAATTGATTAGAATGATAAATAAATAAATAAATAAATAATAATAATAATAATAATAATTAATATTAAAAGAAGCAGTATTTGAACCAACAACACATGGGCCTTTTGATTTTTAGACTAAGTCTAAAACTGGTAGCATCCTTAGTTCAAACATATCAATTCATCTGAGAAATTTTAAACACGTACAAAATAACTAACCAACTAAAGACCTGATCCATATTAACCTCAAATGATTTTGAACATACATCAAATAAAATTTAAAAGCAAATATAGAACATTAAACTCAAAAGAATAAAGGAAAAAATAGATGATAACCCTTTTTCAACTTAATCCACTACTAAAAAAGATAAAAAAATAATGTTTGGTATTTAAATAAAAACCCACTAGATTTTTTCTCTTTTCATATATCTATCCGCTTCTTCTTCTTTTTTGGTTTGTTTGCTATTATATATTTTAAAAAATACTTCTCTTTTTTTTTCTTAATTCGTTTTGATCTCCATCTCCTCCCGTTCTTCACTTTTCTTTTCTATGCGCTATTCTTCTATATTTCGAATTTAACTTGACAGTATATACATTAACAATTAGTAATTTAATATCCAACACATAGTAACATATACATTCTCCAAATAAATCAACAACACATTATGAATAGTATATGAAAATTACGTAGACAACTTTATTCATATTCTTGATTTGTAATGAAGTTTATGCAATAAATTACACAGGATCAAAATAAAATCTATGTTAAGTTGAAAAGAAACACAAAATCGTGACCGAAATCTTTGAAATTTTGAATCTCTACTCTTTCTCTTCTTTAGTTTTTTAGTTTTTATTTTTTCTCTTTGATTTTTTGTTTGATACAGCGTACAGTGTTAGAATGTACGTTTGTTTTTCTCTGGGAGGGTGAGAGTCCTTTAAGTAGAGGAATTTTGAGGGCAACTATTGTTTTTAAGGGGGGAATCATTCATCAACAGATAAGGGAGAGGGGATATGTAAAATTTAAAAATTTATCTTTTTTTTTAATTATAAAAAATAATAGTAATAATAATAAATAAAGATAATAATAATAATAAAAATAAATAAAAATAAATATATGAAATAATAACAATAATAACTATAATAATAATTAATTAAATTTATATTTAACAAAATATAATAACAATTTATAAATAGACAAATATAAATATAATAAAATAGTATTAGAACTACTAATTTATTTATTAAAAATTTATAAAAGGAAAGTATTTTTTTTTAATTTTTGTATTATTTTTAAAATTAGAATAAAAATAAAATATCTCAAAGTTAACTTTATTTAATTATTTATTTTTTAAATAAAAATTTATTAAAATAAAAATAAAAGTTGAAATAATATATGATTAAATATATAAAAATAAAATATTTAATATCGATAAACAAATTAAAATTTAGGGAGGATAAAAAATCACGTATCTACATTTTTGCCCCTCTTTATGTGAAATCTCAAAGAGTTTTCATACAAAGAAGTAGACAAGATATAATTTTTAATCCTACGATTATTTGAAAACTAAGAATAAAATAAACTTAAAATTAAAATAAAAGGAAAAATATGACCGAGTCCTTGTTTTGGACATCCTACCTATCCCGGGTTATAAGGGAATCAGGTCACGAGTAGTTCAAAGGTAATATGGAGAGAGAAAGAGTTAAAAGTCGAATGAGATTCCGTCGAGTTTCCGATTGACGACTTCTCCTTTTACATTCACATGAATAACAAAAATAAAATTAAAGATACAAGTGAAAGATCCTATCTATTCAGTTATTCTGGAATATTGACTTGAATCTTCATGACTTCTCAAATGGTGAGATAGTCGTTATTCTGAGTTGAACTTGAAACACAAAATGTTCCTCCTCGTTGGCTTTTGACATTAGAGAGGAACTTGACAATTGATTTATTTTTTCAGATTTTCTTCTGGTTTGAACTTGAAAATCGTCATCCTATTCTTCAGGTGGGCTCCTGACTTGCAACTGCTTCACCCTGTTCTTTAGGCAGGCTCCTAGACTTCCTTTTTTCTTCATCCTGTTCTTCAGGCGGGCTCCTGGACTTTCTTTTTCTTCACCCTGTTCTTCAGGCGAGCTCCTTGACTTTCTTTTTCTTTACCCTGTTCTTTAGGTGGGCTCCTGGACTCAAAGTAAATAGTAAAACAGAAAAATAGCATCCCATTATTCAGGAGGATCCTGAGCAGAAAATAAATTCCCATTCTTCAGGAGGGTCCTGAGCAGATAGTAAAATTCAATAAACACGAATAGAATGTTTGCCCCAATTTGTACTTAGAAAATGAATAGACTAAAAGGTACGTATTATAGGAATCAAGAGGAATCACTCGACTAAAAGGTATGTCTTATAGGAATCAAAGGTAATGACTCGACTAAAAGGTACGACTTATAGGAATCAAGAGAAATGACTCGACTAAAAGGTACATCTTATAGGAATCACTGGGAGTGACTCAACTAAAAGGTTCGTCTTATAGGAATCAAGGGGATGACTCGACTAAAAGGTACGTCTTATAGGAATCACGGGGAGTGATTCGACTAAAAGGTTCGTCTTATAGTAATCAAGGGAATGACTCGACTAAAAGGTACGTCTTATAGGAATCACTTTAGTACGTCTTATAGGAATCACGAGGAGTGACTCAACTAAAAGGTTCGTCTTATAGAAATCAAGGGGATGACTCGACTAAAGGGTACGTGTTATAGGAATCACAAGGAGTGACTCGACTAAAAGGTTCCTCTTATAGGAATTAAGGGGGATGACTTGACTAAAAGGTACGTCTTATAAGAATCAAGGGAGTGACTCAACTAAAAGGTACGTCTTATAGGAATCAAGGGGATTAATCGACTAAAAGGTACGTCTTATAGGAATCACGGGGAGTGACTCGACTAAAAGGTATGTCTTATAGGAATCAAGGGGAATGACTCGACTAAAAGGTATATCTTATAGGAATCACGGGGAGTGACTCAACTTAAAGGCTCGTCTTATAGGAATCAAGAGGATGACTTGACTAAAAGGTATGTCTTATAGGAATCACGAGGAGTGACTCGACTAAAAGGCTCATCTTATAGGAATCAAGGGGGATGACTCGACTAAAAGGTACGCCTTATAGGAATCAACAGAAAATGACTCGACTAAAAGGTACATCTTCTAGGAGTGAATGTTCAAGTTAGGAAGTACTTCACCTAACAAATGAAAACTTACTTATTCACACTAGGAAGTGCGTCTTCTAGGGGTTGAATTTTTACCATAATTTGATTATCAAACCTGTGCAGCAATATTGATTCCTGTATTTGTGAAAAATGAGGTATTGCAGCCCTTGATATTTATGCTCTGAAGTCCTTGATTCGAAGGTAACATATTTCCTGTTTCATAAAAGAAAACCTGTGAGTTCAAAAACATAGTGGAAGGTTTGTGGCTTTAACTTTCGTGGATATCACTCTTGCCCTCATCACATTTAACCTTGCTTTCAACCATTAGGATCTGTCACCAACTTGGATCATCGTTGACCCAAACTCAGATTATTAGAATTGACTATGAAAGAAACACAGTATCTTTACTTTGGCATGCTCCTCAAATAAACCCTTTAAACCTTGGTATTTCCATGAGTTCCCAGACTCGTCTGTTGACAAAACTTTTCTGTATGCCTTATTTCGGCTCACAATCATGTCTCTTTCATATGTTGGTTTTTGTCTTGCTTTGTGCAATTGAAGAAACTAGTAGCCAGTTTTAAAATCTTTTCTCACTTGTTGTGACATAGACTCGACTTAAAGACATAAGAAAAATGACAAAAAAAATTATTTGATGACGAAGATACCCAAAAAAAAAAAATCAAAAAGAGAAAAATAAAAGAAAAAGGGAAAAACCATAAACATCTATTTTTTTATCTTTTATTTTGAAACGACACAAGAAAACTTATTTGGGTGTGGTAGCCGATTCCAACAATCATTACATGCATTTTGAATTAAACAACCTAATCTACCCACACTAATTATTACAACTCTTGTCCACTTATTGAGTTTGAAATGAAATCAATCTTTAATACGCTCCCTCTAGATCACAATCCTCCTTTGGCTAGTGGCACCTCAATGAGTTTTTGCCAACGCCTATCTCATTTTCAATTCTTTCTCAACTCACTTTTGTCTTATGGTGCCCAAAAGGATTTTCACCAATAAGACTTTCTCATTTTTACTCATTCATTTTTGTTCATTCATTTTTTAAAATAATGCCCAATATACGAAACATCATGCACCCATAACATGTTTATCCTTGACATTCTCAAAGATCGATCTGAAGGTCTTTCTTTGATTGTAACTTGGCTTTTGGAAAAGGTTAGAAAGAAAGGGAGGCATGAGGATAAAAAATTTACATAATATTGGGTGAAACATACAACTTTTGGAATCGACTCTTTTAAGGAAATAAACTTTGCCCTAGTTTCATTTCATTCTGGGTAATTTTAATTTTCTTTTGGTTTGATCGAACCCCAGAGTAGGGCTACCTACGTATCTTGTCATAGCAAGAATCAGGTCAAACGTAGTTCAGACAACTTGTTCTTTTGCTTGATTTTCTTATTTTTTTCTTTTTCTTGACTTTTCTCTCTTTTTTTCTTCTTCTTCTTCTTTTTCTTCTTTGTTTTCTTCTTCTTCTTCTTCTTCTTCTTCTTCTTCTTCTTCTTCTTTTTGAGAGAGAGAGAGAGATTTTTCCCGAGTCCATTTTTTTCTTGATACTTTTCTGACTCTATTCTTTTTTTCTTGACACTTTTCTGACTTTATTTTTTCTTGACACTTTTTTTTTGCAGACTCTATTTTGATTCCAAAAAAGGAATATAAAAGAAATAAAACAAAAACTCAAAAGGGATAACAAAGGATGATACAACATTTGGATAGCAGAATGAAATTCCTTCGTCATATCAATCCTTAAAAACGCAAGTACATAACATGCAATCTAGGAGTGGAACATGAAGATCATACGCATCTTTTCAATATTGATCGTGACTTCTTTTAAACTTGTAAACTATATAGGTCTACTTGTATTGTACTTTCCTCACAACAGATAACTCCTTTTTTTAGCTAACTTCCTTTGCTTCTTCTGACAATAGAAACTATATATCCTCTGGTTGATCTCATTCAAAAATGCTTGAGTTGAACCTTCTGATTGAAGATCAAGTCATTCTTTATTCGCAAAGTGATTGCCTTAAAACATTCAAGTGAGGATGTAACTAGGTCCCCAAAATATCTCAACACTTTACTTATTTTTCTTACACATTTTTTTTAACTCTAGGTTCTTGATCGAATGTTTCAGCATTAGTTTGGGTTTTAAGATCTGGCTTAAAATTCAACATGCTTATCATATTACCAGAATCACCATAGAAAGAGCTCTTTGAAGAAAAAAAATGATATATATTGAAAAATTAAAAAAAAACAAAAGGGACACGCATTTTGTTGGCAGAAGGATAGAAGGGTTTGAACAAAAATAATAAAAAAATCAGACAAGATAGGTCCTAAACTACAACCCTAAAATAATTCGGGTAGCAGAAAAGAAAACAAAACAAACTACTAGACCTCTTTCTAGCAGGGAGAGGAGTGACTTCCCAATTGCTGAGCTTGACCTCTTAGCCACCAATTTGTATACCAACATGACTAGATCTTTCCTCATTGTCAATGTTTTGCATCATAATTGATTTATACTGAATCATCTTTTTAATTTCTCTTTTTAAATTTCGACAATCTTCAATATTATGACCCTGAGCATCAGAATGATACGTACATCATGCATTAGGATCAAAATTTCTTAAACAGGAATTAAGAGTGTCTCCAAGAAGAGGAGTAATCATGCCCTCTTGTACCAATCTCTGAAATAAACTAGCGTATGACTCTCCAATTGGTGTGAAGCTATCTCTCGACTTCTGCCTCATTTCATTATTTGGTTTGGATCAAAAATCAGGCCTAGAAGGGCTTTGGTATATTTGTGGAATTAGAGAATGACTCTGAGGATTTGGTGTGTGCCATTGTGGGTAAGATGGGTGTTGAACATGTGGTTGTGCATTATACATTGGATATGAAGGTAGGGGACTGGAGTATAATGGACTTTGGAGGTGATTATGTGGAGCTTGGACATGAACTTGGGCTTGATCCTGAGAGCGACGATGACGTGTTCTTCTTGACCGCTCCCACTATCCAACTACAATAGTAGATGCATCTTTCTCATTCTTTTTCTCCCCAACACTTCCTGAACCTTTTTGAATTGCTTGAGTAGTTGCTTTAAATGTTGCAGAACTCATAATGCGACCGGACTTAATTCCATCCTCTATTATCTCTCCTATTTTGAGTACCTCAATAAATGGCTTGCCTAATGCAGGTAACAAATGTTGCTAATATATTTCATTCTGCGCTTGAATAAACACCTCCACTATCTTGCTTTTTTTCATTGGCGATTTTACCCTAGCCACTTGTTCATGCCATCTAATTGCATACTCCCTGAATTTTTCTTTGTTCTTCTTCTTCATATTAGTCAAGGATTTCTCATCAGGAATCAGCTCGATATTGTACTGAAATTATTGCACAAATTCATTGACCAAGTCATCCCAACTACTCCATTTGTCAATGTCTTGATCCACAAACAACTCTGAGGCTAAACTCGAAAGGCTCTCACCGAAATAAGCCATGAGTAATTCTTCTTTACCTCTGGCACCTCTTAATTAGTTATAATAACGCCTCAAGTATGCCACTGGATCACCGTGCCCTTTATACTTGTCAAATTCAGGCATTTTGAACCCTAACGGCAAATGGACATTTGGAAACATACACAAATCTTTGTATGAAACACTTTTTGGTCCTCCTAATCCTTGCATATTTCTCATACTCTGCTCCAAGATTCTTACTTTCCTAGACATCTCCTCTGGTTCCTCATTCTTAATAATTTTCTCAATCACGATAGGAGAATCATGTCGATGAGCATGATATTATGGATTTTGAGGTTTGAAAGTCATTTCAGGAGAATATAACAAATCATGACTTGGTTCCTCCATATTCTTATGTGTTGTCGATTGAAGGCCCGCAGTAGCTAGTGCTACAGAAGTGAAAAACGGGTTATTTGTGACAGATAAATTTGGTGGATGCATGGTAGAATTACCAGAAATGCCAGACACATTAACAAATGGGCCGAATCCTGGTGGGTAAAATGGATCGCCAACTTGAGCTTGGGTGGGATTTGGATCATTTGTATTTGAAAGTCCATGGATTAAGGAAGGTGGGGCTTGTCCATTCAACCAAGCTTGGTATATTTTCGTCATTTGTTGTTTCAATAACTTAATCTCTTCCATTGATGTTAATTCTTGTGAAATCAACCAACTTTGCTCCTCCTCACTGTCAGACCCTACACCCTCTTTGCGGGTCATTTTTCTTTTTCCCTTGTATCTGGTGTTGTACGGATGTGATGCCAGTTTAAACCACAAACCAACCACCAACTACTTTATCTTTCTGTGACCAAGTAGCAAACAGGTGAGTGTTGCATATTTAATACATTATAATGTATCGTTGTCTATTATGTTTCTATAGGCATTCTCAAAACTATCATGGAAGGTTTTGTGTCTCATCTCGGCTTTTTTTAGGTGCACTTTTCAAAAAGTTATGATCGAACCCTTTGGAGGGTTGCCTAAGTATCATGCCAGGACATGAATCAGATCTTGCATAGTTCAGAAAATATATGTCATACAAAACTCAACCTCAAGACCCCTAAAGGTTCAGGACTGTTAAGATATATATATATTTTTTATTTTGTAAAAACTTAGCCTCATGATCTCTAAAGATTCAGGGCTATTAAGACATATAAAAATTGGACTTGAGGATTAGAAAAATAATTATGAAAGTAATCATATTTTCAAAATATTCCCCAATAAATCTATGAATAATTTTTCAAAAGATAGGGACGTATCCAGAGAAGGACTTCCTACATATCCCACTAAAGAGTGAGAATCAGACCCTCGTAGTTCATAAAGATCGTAAAACTATGTTACTATATATATATAAAAAATTTCTTTCTTTGAAAAATGATTTACTAAATTTGAAAATAATATAATCTCTTGCATTTCAAAGTTGCCTAAAGCCGGTCAACAAACAAACAGCCTTCCAAACAAATGTCAAAAAGAAGTAAGATGTACATGTTGGTCTTTATAAAGTAGTTCACCTATCCTAGACAGACCCGACCCCTGTGCCGAGTCCCGCTAAGTCAAATGCATATGATGCAAATAAAGCGGCACCTAATAGGGATAATCAGATTCTGAATTTTCAGTTATTCTAAGTATAAACCTAATAAGGATAGGTGTCTAGACTGGCTTACCCGAGCGGACATTCGAGCCAGGGAGGTACAACTTGGTCGGTATCAGGGCAACACCGCCTTTGTTGTAAATCCGAACCTCGCCTAACATGTGTGACTATAATCCTTCACCAGGTGTCTTGACACCAGCTATTTCAAAAAGAAAGTAGGATGCATGTGTTGCATTCCCTTCTATCCTATTTCAGAGACTCAGAGGAGGTGTGTAAGAGAAGACAGTATATAATACAGTTCAATCAATATCAAAATGGTAAATAAGCGACAAATAGCACATAAGTCCAACAAACACAATATCAACAATAATTAAAGCAAGTATAAGTCAATATAAAAATCTCAAATTCTTATTATTCCCCAGTAGAGTCGCTAGAGATGTCACACCCTTTCTTTCGCTCGAAGGACCGAGGTCGAAGGATTTTTCCAATTAAAGTGATGATTTTGAATAGGGAATGTTTTAATTATAGAGTCGCCACTTGAAATTGAGTTATGGTGTTCCAAGTCACCTTATTAAAGTCCTAATCAAAAGAAAATGACTCTTATTATGGTCTACGGAAATAAAAGACCGGGTAAGGAGTTATGTTGACCGAGGGGAAGGTGTGAGACACCCTCGAGTCCCGTGGTTCTAGCACGGTCGCTTTATTAACTTATCTTGAGTTAAGCTATTATTTGATAAAACTGTGTTAAGGCCTAAATTCACTCATTTTTATTACATCGAAAATAACTATCTACGTCTCTTATCTTGAATAAATTGATGAAAAATAATTTTTAAAGCTATATGTCCAGGTGCATTATTGCATCCTTAAATTTTAAAATGTCTCGAAAATATACGTATCCCGCATTCTTAATTGAGACGAAATATTTTAAAAATACCTAAAATTTATCTAATATTAAAAGACGTTCATTCATCATTAATAAACTTGTAACAATTTTTGTCTTATCCATTTTACTCTCTTAACTCTTTTTCTTTTCAAATTTGCAACGATCTTGAATTAGTCATAACTTAATTTTCTCCCTTACAAATGGATTTTTTTTTTACTTTTGTTTTCTTTGTTACGATGGATCTTGAATTAATTCATAAATCATCCCATTCAACTCACATTAAATTGATTAGGCTAAATGATAAATAAATAACAATAATACTAATAAATAATAATAATAATAATAATTAATATTAAAAGAAGCAGTATTTGAACCAACAACTCATGGGCCTTTTGATTTTTAGACTAAATCTAAAACTGGTAGCAACCTTAGTTCAAACATATCAATTCATCTAAGATATTTTAAACACCTGCAAAATAACTAACCAATTAAAGACCTGATCCATATTACTACTAATGATTTTGAACATACATCAAATAAAATTTAAAAGCAAATACAGAACATTAAACTCAAAAGAATAAAGGAAAAAAAATAGATGATAACCATTTTTTAACTTAATCCACTACTAAAAAAATAAAAAAATAATGTTTTTGTTGTAAATGTATTTACATTATAGTAAATGTCTATCAATATCTATCAAGATCTACTTTGATATCTATTAGGATTTGAAGCATCCATCTTTTACTCAGACTAGGAGCAAATTTCCTCTACAAATAGAGGGGTTTTGTTCATTGTATTTACAATCTTATGATATCTCATCCCTCAAGAGAAGAAATAATAATTACTCTCTCTATTCTCTCTACTTTTTTTCTTTATTCTTTCTTGCTTTATAACACGTTATCAGCACGAGACTCTGCCAAACAAGGTGAGATTATAAATCTGAAGGATTTCAAGGTTAGTAATTTTTTATGTTATCTTTCTTTTGCTAATACTAATATAATTATTATTGGATTTGAGAAAAAATAATTGGTTTGAACCATTTATATTTTAAATTTATTCCTCAAGAACAATATTATCAAAAAGAATGATAATATGTTGGGTTCAAGTCCCATCGATTCATCCCTAAGACGTCTTTATATGGATCAAATATTGAGTTTTAATCTCAATACTCCATATTGATAATATTGTGATGGCTAAGGCAAAATAATGGGTATTTGATGAAAAGTCATGAAATTCGACCCATTGAATATGCTTCATTCCATGAAGTGAATGTGGTAGCAATATATGATAAGTCTGAAATATGACAACTTACTTCATTCTTGAGGTGTATATGGTAGTAGTGCTAATATGTCTGAAAGAAGACAAGTGATTAAATGCACGAATATACGCGTGGAGGGACAATATAATAATGATCATCAAAAGTGATGATATTTTCACACGCTTATATGATTATAAGATATGCTAGAGAAAAAAAATTCTCTACATCATATGTATGCCTCGATTTGCTTCTGAAGTAGCAAAATCTTGAAAGAGGTTATAAGCTATCATAGTTTGGTAGGCTTAAGGCACAATTATATTCCATTTCTGGGGAATGAGAAGCTTATTAATGCAAACGTGCACTTGATTGTGATTGTATCACAACTCACTTCCGAAAGAAGTTGAATAATTTCGAAATTTGCTTTTAAAGTAGTAAATCTAAAATTTATTCATGTAATAGTAAATATGAAATTTACTAAAGAAAAAGTACATGTCATGATAAACTTGGAGTTTACTAGAATAAAAGTTCATAAATTGATATGAACGATTGTGACATCTCGAAGATGTGCATGTATTGAAGAACTAGAAGATTCTTCAAGAATTGTTTATGTCGTTTGTTCTCATTATAAGTTGGTTGGACCAACTAATGTTGGGACTGAATTTCTTAAATCTAAAAAATATAAAAGATAAATATGGGCCCGTTCACCTATCATGTAATATGTTGAAAGATGCATCAATAAGATGATTACATGTACATTCATTGTCAACTTGTAGTTTGACATTTATAAAGTTGCTTGCTCAATAAAATTTAGTTAAGAACATAATTTTTAGATTGTACAATCAAGAAAGTTATCTTGATGATGATGGTTTAACATTGAATGCCTTCGATAAATAGCTAAACCATCGCTAATGAGAACCAAGCTTCATGTGTTGGTCTGAAATATGATATGTTGCATACAATAATAATTTATACATTAGACCAATAAATTAAGATTATTTCTTTCCCCTCAATTAGTTCAAGGTCATGAACCAACTATTCCATCTAAAAGTTTTGATGTGCGGTATACGATTAATAAATACACCATGATGCATAAAGATGAATTTCCCAAAGAAGATAGAGGATGTATGTTAGTTTTTCTAACATAAGGGGGAGACTATAAGCGCTATGAAATATGTTAGGAATTATCACCATATCCTCATCCAAAAGATAATTCAAGTCAAATGCTGAAAGCATCTCATATTAAGTGCAAGTGCTCTTATTTTGTGTTCCTAAAGGACAAAGTCTATGCATGTGTGAAGAGTGGTAGACTAATCGGTTCCAAATGAAATAGTCCTTACAAAATAAGGAGCAAATAATCATAATAAGAAGGAAATGAGCTCTTGAAGAGCCTACGACATACCACTTCATGAAACCTTATGAGAGGTTCATGTACCTGAAAATAATGAAGTGATGAGATCTCAAAATATTATGACACATTGTAAACCGATACAAAATGATATATCATCAATATCTTTGACACAATATTGGCACAAAATTGTGATAGATTACGAGGATCCAAATTCTACCTTTATTTAAGCATGCTGACGTAGAAACATTTATCAAATGACATGAAATGATGTATTTTGGTAAGCGTAAAACTTATTTGATTTGCATTCCAGATACTTGGATGTCACTAATGAAATGTTGAATATTGTCACTTGACAAAACTTATGTGAAAACTTTTAAGGATTCAAACTGCTTGAAGCATATAAAAGTTTCTGGGAAATTTATTTGTAATCCTTATATTGTATAAGTTTATTGCTTGAACATCATTGGAACTCTTGGAGAGTTTTCAAAGCAATAGATTATTTGCTGAAATTCGAAATATATCGAATTGGATTGGTTATGAAGTATCATATCTTAACCCAATTGATGCACTCATGTACTTTGCAAATAATACAAGGCCTATAGCCTTTTCAGTTAATTTGTTAGCAAGGTATATTTCTGCTCCTACTATGAGACATCGAAATGGGATAAAACACATGAGTTTGTTTTATTCTAAAAATTGCAGTCCCGATCTTATTGGCCATGCTGATGTTGGGTACTTATTTGATCCGCATAAAGCTCAGTCTCAAATAGGCTATGTGTTCATATGTGGTGGTACTGCCATATCTTGGAGATATAAAAAGCAGTCTATCATAGATAATTCATCGAATCATGCTGAGATAATAGCTATTCAGAAAGCAAGACGAGAATGTGTATGGTTGAGATCCATGATACATCTCATTCGAGAAAAATGTAGTGTGAAATATGAAAATCTACCCACAATTTTATACAGAGATAATTCAGCATACATAGCACATCTTAAGGGAGGATTCATAAATGGAGATAGAACAAAGCACATTTTGCCAAAGCTTTTCTACATACATGAGCTACAAAAGAATGATGATATTAACGTGCAACAGATTCGTTCAACTGACAATGTGACTGATTTATTCACTAAAACTTCTCCAATTGCAACTTTCAAGAAGATGTTGCACAAGATCGAGATGCAAAGGTCAAGGATGTTCTTATTAGGGAGAGTTAATACGGGTTGTACTCTTTTTCTCTTACGAGATTTTATCCCACTGGGTTTCCCTTGTAAGGTTTTTAATGAGACAGCCGAAATGCGTATTATTAGAGATGTGTACACTTTTTTCTTCACTAGAATTTTTTTTCTACTGGGTTTTTTCTAGTAAGGTTTTAACGAGGCACATTATCTATCAATTAGACATTCAAGGGGGAGTGTTATAAATGTATTTACATTATAGTGAATGTCTATCAAGATCTACTTTGATATCTATTAGGATTTGAAGAATCCATCTTTTACTCAGACTAGGAGTAAATTTTTCCTATAAATAGAGGGGTTTTGTTCATTGTATTTACAATCTTATAATCTCTCATCCCTCAAGAGAAGAAATAAGAATTACTCTCTCTATTCTTTCTACTCTTCTTCTTTATTCTTTTTTTTTATAACAGTTTGGTATTTAAACAATAACCCACTAGATCTTTTCTCTTTTCATATATCCATCCGCTGCTTTTTTTTTTTTGCTATTATATATTTTAAAAAATACTTCTCTTTTTTTTTATTGATTCGTTTTGATCTTCATCTCCTCCTGTTCTTCACTTTTCTTTTCTTTGCTATGCGTTATTCTTCTCTATTTCGAATTTAACTTGACAGTATATACATAAACAATTAGTAATTTAATATCCAACACATAATAACATATACATTGTCCAAATAAATCAACAACACATTATGAATAGTATATGAAAATTACTTAAACAAATTTATTCATATTCTTAATTTGTAATGAAGTTTATGCAATAAATTTCATAGGATCAAAATAAAATCTGTGTTAAGTTGAAAAGAAACACGAAATCATGACCGGAATCCTCAAGCAAAATTTTGAATCTCTACGTTTTCTCTTATTTTTTTTTTTTTTTTTTATTTTTGCTCTCTAATTTTTTGTCTGATACAGTGTGCAATGTAAGTATGCGTTTGTTTTTCTCTGGGAGGGTGAGAGTCCTTTAAGTAGAGAAATTTTGGGGAGAACGATTGTTTTTTAAGGGGAATCAATCATCAACATATAAGGGAGGGGGGATATGTAAAATTCAAAATTTTCTTCTTCTTTTTTAATTATAGAAAATAATAGTAATAATAACAAATAAATATAATAATAATAATAAATAAAAATAAATAAATTAAATAATAACAATAATAAATATAATATTAATTAGTTAATTTTATATTTAACAAAATATAATAACAATTTATAAATAGACAAATATAAATATAGTAAATAGTATTAAAACTACTAATTTATTTATTAAAAATTTATAAAAGGAAAGTATTTTTTTTTCAATTTTTGTATTATTTTTAAAATTAGAATAACAATAAAAATAAAATATCTCAAAGTTAACTTTATTTAATTATTTATTTTTTAACTAAAAATTTATTAAAATAAAAATGAAAGTCGAAATAATATATGATTAAATATATAAATATTAAATATTTAATATCGATAAACAAGTTAAAATTTAGGGTGGATCAAAAATCACGTGTCTACACATAGAGCCGTTTCTCGGAAAGAGCTTAAATATTATCTTAGATAGCCGAGGATCGTAGAGCAAGAATCAACACGTTGGATTGGTGGAAGAATAACGAAAGACAGTATCCTGTACTTTCAAGATTAGCTAGAGATAGATTGAATGTTTCAATGTCAACCGTTGCATCAGAGAGCGCCTTTAGTCAAGGATGAAAGCAGTTTGGAGATAACTGACACTCATTAGGAAGCAATGTCAAGAATGTTCTAGTTTACCTTAAAGACTTAATTAAAGCGGAACGAAGAAATCAAGGAATGGAGGTGCAGCCAACAGTTGAACAAAATCTTGAAGAAATTATGACTTCAAGGGAGAACTCGGCACAATCAAGTTCAATGCACAGCTTTGACCCAATTGATTTCGACACTCCTCAGACAATTTTCATTAATATTAACATGAATGGGTTGAAAAAAGTGATTAAAATTTGTAGAATTTTCAATTAATCGTTTAATCTAGGAAAAAGGCATAAATACCCCCTGAACTTTATGTCAAAACTCACTTTAGCATTTTAACTTTATCGGTAATAATTTACCACCCTAAACAACTTTCACGTGAATTATATTACCCTCTTAAGGGTTGATGTGACAAAAAAAATAAAAATAAAAATAAAGCAAGTTTTGAAATAAAAAAAGTAAAAAAGTAAAAAAAAAAAAGTGGGCACATTTTTAAATTTTCAGCCATTAATATTTCTTCTTCTTTATACCCCATCACCCCCTCCCTTCTTTTCCTCAAACCCCACTACCCCCTCTCTTCTAATTCCTCTATTTCTTTTTTTTTTTCACTCCTATCAACCATTTTCAATACATATCTAAATATTTTCATGTGAATTTTTATAATAACATCATCTTCTTACACAAAAATCTTCAAAAAAATGTAATTTATTTCAGCAAAATTAGTTTTTCTTAATAGTTGTCTCATTCTTATTTTGATTGAACAAATTAAAACAAAAATTAAATTCCAACAATATAAATTTACATATCAAGAAAAGGATGAGGTGGTGGTCGGATTGAACGTTTTGTTCTTGTTATTGTACATCCATACTTTGTTTTAAAATGATCCTCAAATATAAAAAAAAAATGGTATGGGAGGGGGGAGACTTGGGGGCCGGAGGGAGGGGGTTGCAAGTTCAGCCATACGGAGAGGGGGCAGATTATCAATTACGTAGGGGGAGGAGGAAAAAGGAGTGTGTGCAAATTGTAGGAAGGGATTTGGGTGGGGTGGGTTTGGGGAAGGGGGAGGGGCTGAACAAGAGAGAAAATTTGGTGCGGGGGAGGGGGTAGTAGTTGGCGGGGGTTGTGTGGGGTAAAGAAGAAAGCTTGGGGGTGGAAAGTGAAAAAGTTTTTTTTTAATTTATATATATATATATATATATATATATATATATATATATATATATATATATATATATATATATATATAGAGAGAGAGAGAGAGAGAGAGAGAGAATTATCTTTTAATTTATTTTTTTTGCCTGGCTTGCGTGGTAATGATGTGGCAGCGATGTGACACTGACTTGGGGGCGAGTGTATTAAATTCTTTATTATAAGAGTGGAATTAAATTTTTGGGGTGGTATATAATTCATGCAAAAGTTGTTTAGGGGGGTAAATAATTACCGATAAAGTTAAAATGCTAAAGTAAATTTTGTCGACAAGTTCAGGGAAAAAATTATCTTTTTCCTTTAATCTATTGAATTTTTTATATTTCATTTTAAGTGAGATGTAATTGCAATCTTGTCACTTATAAGTTTTGAACCATTTTGCAATCAATCAAATACAAGATTCATTCACTCTTTACATATTTTTTTCATTTAAATTGAATATCTAATTTGAATTAAATTATTTTAATATATTACCATCAAACTTTACATAAACATAACAAACATATATACATTAAAAAATTAAAAAATAATATTAACAAATATTACTTAAATTACTAGTATTGACATATAAAAATTCTCGATAAATTTAGCTTTTAGGTAGCGTATGTTAATATTTGAATATATATTCAAGTATTATTATATTAAGTAGTATATGTTGTATGTATATATGTGTGTATATTTTCTAAGCTAGTATAGTATGTAATGTATATATGTTGTTTGCATATTTTTTAAAGTAGTATAATATGTAATACAATATATGTTGCATGTATATTGTTCAAAGTAGTATTTAAATTTTTAAGTAGTATACATTGTATATATGTGTATATATTTTCTAATACAGTATATATTGAATGTATACATGTGTGTATGTTTTCTAAAGTAGTACAATATGTAATGTATATTGTTTCAAGTATTATTTTAAGTAGTACATATTAAATGTATATTGTTTCAAGTAGTATATATTGTATGTATATTGTTTCAAGTATTATTTTGTAGTAGTATATATGCGATGTATATATATGTATATGTTTTCTAAAGTAGTATAATATCTAATGTGTATATTGTTTCAAGTAGTATTTATTATACGTGTATATGAGTGTTTGTTTTCTAAAGTAGTATAAAATGTAATGTATATATGTTATATGTATATTGTTTCAAGTAGTATTTTACATAGTATATATTGAATGTTTATTATTTCAAGTAGTATATATTGTATTTATATTGTTTCAAGTAGTATTTTAAGTAGTATATATTGAATGTATACTTGTTTCAAGTAGTATTTTAAGTTGTATATAACTATATATTGTATGTATATTTGTGTGTATATTTTCTAGTAGTATAATAAATAATGTATATATGTTTTCAAGTAATTAGTATATATTGAATGTATATTGTTTCTAGTAGTATTTCAAGTAGTATATATTGCATGTATATTTGTATATATATGTTTTCAAATGTACCAATATATATATAATGTATGTAAGTTGTATGAATATTATTTCAAGTAAAATTTTAAGTAGTATATGTTGAATGTTCATATGTGTGTATATTTTTTAAAGTAGATATTAAATGTATATGTGTATATATTTTCTAAAGTAGTATAATATGTAATGTATATATATTGTATGTTTATTGTTTAAAGTATTTAGCAGTATACTTTAATTTAGGCGATCGGATCAGACCATACCCGAGTCCGCTAAAAAAATGGGCTAGTGTCGGATTGGGTCGGACCGACCTGGTTGACAATCTTAGCTAGAGGAATGTAAAGAAGGTAGTGTAAAGCTTCGTTGAAACATACTTTACATGGACAGGTTAATGGGCATTCAAGATGACCTGGCTAGTTATGTCCCATTGCACTTTGGAGGACCACTTGCATAAGCAGTTCAAGTGGTCGTACTTACATCATAATTTGTGACATTGGTCTGCGTGATGTGACCCTCTACGTAACTCTTAAACAAAAAGTTTGTACGTCTTGTACACTTATTTTGGTGTAACTTTTTTTTGTTTAACAAAATTTTCGGGTATTTTATGCACTTACATTAGTGCAATTTCCTTTTTATTTAACTAGTTACTTGGTATGTGTGTCAAATCTTAAATCTAATTGTCCTTGATGCCTTGAATTAAAATTTATACATCATTATTGTAACACTACTTCACATGAAAGAATAGTTATGTGGATAATAAGCTTAGATCATGCGAGATTGGACCATTTTTACTACTATAATATACTGTTCTTTAATTCGAACACTTTTACGGTGAACTTTAACGTACAACTTATTACAACAAGACATATTTGAGTAAAAATTATTTTTTATATTTATATCGTGTATATATTGAATCCCCTTAATTTTTTCATATGTTTTGAATCTCCATAGTGAAACTTGGCTTCACCAAGTTAACATAGAGTCGATTATTCTTAATTATAAGAACCAAGAAACATCTAAGGATCATGTATATAAAAAAAAAAAATAACAAATTATCATAAATTGTATATGATCTGCATCTTCATCCAACAAACTTGTTACAAACCAGAGCACAATTCTATGTTCATAGTGATCGATTGTTGTATCATGTTTGGATGAACTTTTTCCACGTGACTTTAAAATAAAATTCAAAAGCCAAAAGCCAAAAGCCAAAAGCCAAAAGGTTTGGCTTTTGGCTTTTGGCTTTTGGCTTTTGGGTGTTAGCTTTTTTTTTTTTTTTTTGGTACTTTTTAAGTCTAAAGTAAAGTGTTTAAAAATATTTTTTGTCTTTGTCAAACACTTTCAAAAATTAAAAAAAAATGCTTAAAAGTCAAAACACTTAAAAATAAGTCAATTCCAATAGCCTTTCAATTTAAACCCACAAAATAGGATCTGAAAAAAAATAGGGTGTACGCAGACCTCCTACCTTAAAGGTAGAGAGGTTGTTTTAGATAGATCCTCAGAATTTAGTTATAAGAGCATAAATAGGATAGTTTTGCTTTTTAATGTAATGCAAAGAAAGTAACTGTGATAGAGAATGGTAATCCAGAAGATCGATTCTTGAGGAAGAAGATAACCAGTTCAGGGAATTGATCCGAGAATTTGATTGTAATTGAACTGAGAATTAGAGAAAAATGAGAAAAAAATGATTTGTTATTATCCAATGAATGAATGATTACATCAATGCTACTTGGTTTTATAGCTAACAATTGCAGCTAACAACTATAACTAACTCTGTAATCAAGTAACTAACTTTATGACTTTGAGCTACAGTAATAACTACAGTGAATAGTAAAAATAAAATTTTGAATTCTAATACAATTTAACTACGTTTAACTAACTTCTAACTAATTTGTTGATTCTCCGTTGTGCTTCATTTTGTATCAATATCCCTTCCTAAAGAACATCCTTCTCCTCAAAGATTAAAGGAAGGGAACCTCAATAGTAACTCAGAAGTCTATTCCCGTGTAGCCTGTGTTGCATCGATCCTAGTCCACTGCACAAAGACCTGCTCTACAACCTTGTTTCCTTTTTTGACCAATCTCTTATATAACACCATCTCCGGAGTAGGACAATAAAGGCTAGAGAAATGTATGATAGGAGAATGAGTTATACTCAAAGGTAAGACATGACACCTCTTCAGTTAAGAGACATGGAAGGTCGGGTGAATAAGAACATCACTAGGCAGTAAGAGCCTATAGGAAATAGCTCCTATGTTGGTTTTTACCATATAAGAGTCATAATATTTAGCAACAAGCTTGTTAAAAGGCCTGGAAGCTACTGAAACTTGTCTGTAAGGCTGCAATTTCAAGTTAACCCAACCACCTATGTCAAAGGACCTGTCGGATCTATGTTTGTTGGCACTGTCTTGCATTCTTTGTTGAGCCCTGACAATATGAAACTTCAGCAACTGAATAACAACCTCTTTGGCCTCCAAACTTCAATCTACCATCTCCATAGCACTTTCACCCATTAAGTAAGGTAGATGAATGAGACGTTTTTTTATCATATAAGGCTTCATAAGATGTGCACTTGATAATGGTGTGGTAAGTAGTATTGTACCACCACTCAGATAGGGAAAGATAATTGGCCCATTCTGTAGGGAAACCAGAGCAAAAACATCTCAAGTAAGTCTCTAAGGTCCTATTGACCACCTCAGTTTGGTCATCCATCTGAAGATGGTGAGCAGTAGATCTCTGAAGTGTACACCTTGCAAGGTGAATAATCCTTGGCAAAAGTATGTAAGAAGATAGTATATCTGTTACTAGTCATGGTAACAGGAAATTCATTTATCTTAAAAATATTATCCATGAAGCATTTAGCAACTAATTAAGCTGTGTTGGGTGTTGCAGAATTAAGAAATGAGTGAATTTGGTGAGCCTTCCTACTACCACCAAGATGACATCTTTAACTCTGAGACTTAGACAGACCTTCAATGAAATCCAAGCAAATATCAATCCATACATCTTTAGGAATAGGTAGAGGTTGCAAATACCCTGGAGACACAGTTGCATAATACTTGTGTCTTTCACATATATCACACTAATTGATGAACCTTCTCATATTTGTATTAAGTGTTTTCCAGAAGAATCGGGATTGTAACCTCCATATAGTAGCATCCATGCCTGAGTGTCCAACTTGTAGAGTACTATGCCATAAAGAAATAACTATATCAGTCTTCAACTATTGATCATCACCTATAACTAGTTTGTCCTTCCATCTAAGCGGACCACTACACTAAGTGTAAGACTTGAAAGGTTGTGCCTGAATCTTTTGGATAATAACCTGTAATGCAGGATCCATCTCCCAAGATGTCTTAATCTTCATGTAAAGCTCATTATGTGGAGTGATTAAGGAGATGGCTAATAGTTCAGCATCAGGCATTCTTGACAATTCATCAGCAACACTATTCTCAAAGCCCTTTTTATACTCAATAGTAAAATCAAAAGCCATTAATTTTGATATACCACCAACCAAGAAATTTGTATAAATTGGTTGATCAAGTAAGTGTTTCAAATACTTCTAGTCAGTTCTCAGTATAAAATGGTTGTGCAACAAGTAGTGTTACCATTTGTTAACTGTAAAAACAAAAGTAAGCAATTCTCTGTCATAGACAAACATAACTTGATGTTTAGGAGTCAAGGACTTGCTTATGTAACCAATAGGGTATCCTTGTTGCATTAACGCAACTCTAATTCCTTTACCACTAGCATCTGTCTCCACAAGCTAGCATAAGTGTAGAAATTAGTGCTTGATTTAGTGTATTAAAAGCCTCATAAGCTTGCTCAGACCAGTGAAATCCTTCTTTCTTCAACAAATCATGAAGGGATCTGAATATAATCCCAAAACCATATATAAACCTTTTGTAGTAGCCTGCAAGTCCTAAGAATCCTCTAAACTGTTTGAGATTAGAAGGCACGGGCCATTGTTGAACAACTATAATCTTTCTAGGATCAGTTGAGACACCTTCTTCACTAATGAAATGGCCTAAATACTCCACCTTAGCCACTCCAAAGACACACTTAGACATCTTAGCATACAATTGGTACTGCTTAATTAATTCAAACACTACTTGAACATGAATCAAATGATCAATCAAGGATTTGTCATAGATTACGACGTCATCAAAGAACACTAATATGGAATTTCTTAATAAAGGTTTGAGAACTACATTCATAAGTCTTTGTTAGAAAGATGGAGCATTGGTTAAACCAAAAAGTATAACCAAAAACTCATAATGGCATTTATGAGTTTTGAAAGTTATCTTATGAGTGTCTTCTTTAACCATTATCAACTGATGATACCCTATCCTAAGATTAATCTTTGAGAATATAATGACACCCCCTAATTTATCCAACAAGTCTTCAATCATAGTAATTGGAAATTTATCTTTAATAGTCAACACAAAGTCTTCAAGACCCATCTTTTTTTCCTACCAACACCACATAAGAAACATATAGGCTAGAACTGTGCTGAATAACTCCTTGATCCATCATTTCCTGTACTAGTCTCTAAATAATATCCTTCTTAAGTGTAGGATATCTATAAGGTCTCTTACTAACTGGAATTGTTGATTCCATCAATAAATTTTGTAATCAAATGCACCTCTATAAGGTGGTAAGTTGCTAGCCAACTCATAAATACAAGAAAATTGTTCCAATAAAAGTTTCATTTCTAGTAACAAGTTAGTACCTGGAGTAACCTGAATACTGCAGCAATGTATTTCTTTTACTACAGGGTTGATCAATGACATCATGAATATTTGAGCTTCTTGTCTTTCCTACTTAATTAGGGACTTAGCTTTAACTGCTTTTATGTGTACTCCAGTTCCTCTTAACACATGTTTCTTTCCTTAATACATGAATATAATGGACCTATTCTGAAAGTCAAATAGGATTCTTCCCAATGTACTTAACCGCTGAACCCCCAATAAAATATCAACATTTCCTAGAGGTAAGATCAAGAAATCAGATGAAAATATAGTGCCTTGTAAAAGCCATATGAGGTTCTTAGATACTGATGCAGTGTGCACTTTTCTATCATCTGTTACACTAATAGATTGGTCATGAATAAGAGAAGTTTTACATTACAATCTTGTGGCTGCATATTGATCAATAAAGTTGTGTGTGCTTCCTAGGTCAATTTAGACCTGCAAAGGCCTTTTTTATGATATCCTGTGACCCTAAGGGTTTGATAGCCTATCACTTCTGTAAAAGCTTGTAATGAGATGGCCATGAACTCATCTGATTCACTAGTCACAATAGGCACTGATTCATGCACTTTAGCTGACTCCATGTCCCGTTCTTCTACTTCTTCTACCTCTACCATATACAAATGCTTGTTACTTCTATAGTTGTGCCCCTGTACATATTTCTCATCACAGAAAAAACACAGGCCCATTGCTTTTTTTCTCATTCTTTTTACTTGGAAATTTGTTATCTTCAATTTGCTTTTGTTCAAAAGGTTTCTTATACGTGAAATTGGATGCAAGATTGTAACATGTTTTCTGAGTATACACAGGCTTAACCACTGCAGGAGTAGGTAATAATCCACTATTACTCTTATAAGGTACCTTCAAACCCATGATGAGTTTGTGCCGCAAGCACCTCTTCTTGTAGCCTAGCTACCTTATAAGTCTGCATTAATGTTTTAGGACCTTGTATTTTAAAAGCCATATTTAGTGCTGGAATTAAAACCCCTAAGAAGCAACTGATAGCATTTTCATTTGACAAGTTAACCCTAGTCAACAGTTTGTCAAATTTAGCCTAATACTTCTTTACGCTACCAGTTTGTCTCAAGTTTTGACAAGTTAACCCTAGTCAACAGTTTGTCAAATTTAGCCTAATACTTCTTTAGGGCTTCCATTGGATCCTCAAATCCATCCCTAAACCACTCATTTAGGGCTATGACATATTCAGTCCAAGTAGGATCCACTACAAAATTCCTGAATCTGATATATAATCTATGCCAGGCTATAGCCTCATTATCAAAATGGATGGATGCTATCTTAACCCTCTGCTCAAAAGATACTTCATCCTTGGAAAAAAAACTCGACATTGTATAACCAAGTTCTTAAATTTCAGCTTGAAAATCTAGGAAATTCAAGTCGAGGATACTTTGTGAAGTGATTACGCAGTGAATTCGAGATGTGATGACCTTCTTTTAGCCTTTCCTCTTGTTGCAGCTCCACTGAACAAGCCATTTCATTAGTGGATTCTGCTCTAGTTTGTTCTCTTTCTTTTCCTTTGTGTCATTAATGCCAATGCTTCAAGAATCTCCAACAATTCTTTATCAATTCGTTGGTTTTTTGCATCCATACTTAACTGTTGCAGTTGATCTTGAATTTCTTAAATTTTTATCAATTTGTCATTCATTTCTTCCACAGGCTTATCTTGACCCTTACTTCACACCATTATCAGTCCAAGAACCTACTAGCTTTGATAACACTTGATGCAAAGAATGTTAATCCAGGAGATCGATTCTCGAGGAAGATGATAACCGGTTCAGGAAATTGATCCGAGAATTTGGTGGTAACTGAACTGAGAATTAAGAAAATAGAGAAAAACTGATTTGTTATTATCCAATGAATGAATGATTACATCAATACTACTTGACTTTATAGCTAACAGTTGCAGCTGACAAGTGTAACTAACACTGTAATCGAGTAACTAACTTTGTGACATTGAGCTACATTAATAACTGCAATGGACAGTAAAAACAGAATTTTGAATTCTAATACAATTTAACTACGTTTAACTAACTTCTAACTAATTTGATGATTCCCAGCTGAGCTTCATTTAATCTTCATTTTTCAAACTCATATCAGAATGTTAAAAATAAAAAAAAAATCAATGTCAATAAAAGCATATAAAATGATCCCAAACAGTCGTAGGAGACTATGAATGGTCTAATTATTAGAGAAAACACATTTTGCAAGACAGTCAAAATATGATTATTGCAAAGTGTTCTTCGCTGATACAAAGATCAACGTACTGCAAACCTTACAAAAAGGAAAACTGCTTAAGCAAACAACTTGACTCATTGGAGCTGCTAGCTATCGCAACATATTCTCTGGAAACCGCCCATAGTATTAATCTTCGCCATCATCTGCAACAAAAGTTCCAGTGACATTAGGACAACTACAAATACAAGAGTCAAGAAAAAAAAACTACAAATAGACTACTGACACAACATAATAGAAAGTCACTCCAAATATAATACCGCCATGAAGACTAACTTCCAGAATGCGCACACCTTACAGCATACTAATACAAATATGAAGCACAAACTTGATTCTATTTCATGATTGAATAGGGGCAACTCATCAGCTTTGTTGAGCCTTTGGTATTGTAGTATGCTCTTACTTCCCCTTTTTTTTTATAACCGTGGTGTGTGAACTAACTTGGCGTGCAGCTTGACTAATTTCACGTGGTACCTAGTACCTACTACCTCCCACCAGCATAGGTATCAAGTAACTCTGTCCACCAAGGTTTGGACAAATGAGAAAAAATCACCTAATGTTTTCTTTTCTGCTGGAACTTGAACCTGAGACCTTACCTCATGGTTCTGCTCTTCCTACATAGTTTCTAAAAGGGCTTTCATGACTAAAGATAAAAATTTCTCTCGACATTTCAATGCATTGCTTATCCAAATGTTCCCATCCATTTTATTTTATTTTTGACCAAGTAAAAAATGGAATTTCAACATTTTGATAAGCAATAGGCTTGTGACATTTATGTCTAAAATGTTCAAAATTCATTAGAATGAAAAAAGGGAGAACACATTAACAGTGGTAATTTGTTCTTGCTTTTGCAAGTTACAACTATGGAGGACTTTTACTCAGCACTCAGCACTCAGCAGCGCTGGTTACATTACTATTTCTTTCCTGATGCTTATACTGCTATTTGAATACACCTGCATACAAGTGGTTTGTTGACATATTTTAATAATAAGAACCAGTATTTGGATAGCATTAGTCTATCTTAAACCGTATCTTAATCTCGAGGACTAAACCCAAACCATTAGGCTATACTTCAATGTTCATCAGGGAGGAACATCAAGAAATCAGCATTCCAGTATACCTCACTGTTTTTGAACCCACATAGCTTTGAGAAATAATTGAGTTTATTCAACAACCTCAAATTCCTCAAGGCCAAATCACGTGGCAAATTATTTAGCACTTTTTAGAAGTCAACCAAAAAAATTAGGATTTCTTATCACATGTTTCCTAGTGTCTTCACTTTTTGGAATTATACTAGTCCAAAATTTCACTTTTTGGAATTTTACACGTCCCTATGTCTCAATTTATGTGGTTCCTTTTTACTTTATCCCAAAACAACAACATACCAACTGTGATCCCAGAAGTGGAGCCTGAGCAGGGTAGGGTGGGATGTACACAGACCGTACCTTTTGTGGGGGTAGAGAGGTTGTTTCTGATGGATCAAAACGAATGACATATTTCTGTACTTAGAAATAATTTAACTTTGAACTATTTTATAACCTTAATGAGGTTATATATATTCACAAAAGGCCTATCACTGGTCTAGACAACAAGTTTTAAAACATCTTTCTTAAACTTGAATCCCTATCAAACATCGCCACATAAATTAGGATGGAGGGAGAATTAGATACCAAACATTTGACTTCAATGACATTTCTTCGAAATATACGTTTCTGACCTAAAATACAAATGTAAAGCTCATGGATCTCAAATCATCATTAAAATATTTAAAGAGGCCAAACTAACAACCTTGCACATACTTAGGAAGAATTTATTTTGGAGTATGAGAGAAAAGCGAGCAGGTACCTTGGAAGAACTTTTCCAAGTTCACCAAATCTTTACCTTGTACATGTGATGTTTATTGGCCTCAAAATATGTTGAGATTGATTACCCTCCAATCACAACTCTTGAGTTTCTCAAATTTGTTTATAGGCTTGCCTTTCATGTCAAATTACACTAACGTAAAATCAACACTAACTTATAAAATACTTTTTAGGACTTTATAAGTCCTGTATTGTCATGCTTAATGCCGGTAAGGGTAAACAACGTATTTATAATGATTTGTCTCTCCCAACATTATCATAAGAGTCAATCGTTTCTTGAATCAAAATTTTATTGCAAAGAGTAGACACATTTTTCTTCTTTTTTTTTTTTTTTTTAACATGCACATAATATACATGAAGTTACTCTTATTTTGGACCTTGTTTGCATAATTTTTTATCCCTTGCTTTGTTAACTAAAATTTGTCCAATCATAGCTGGAAAAAGTAAGGCAAAATACATAAATGACTCCTGAATTGTCCACAGCGACTCTTGACTCCAACTAACCTAGCGACCAACTAAGCACCTCTAGTCCTCCAAAATGTGCCTCATAAACGCCCGACTCTAATAGGCTTTATGTGTGAATTACAAATGCACTAACATATTTAATTGGGCCGATAATTTGAGTATACATGTCAGAGGGGTAAAAAGTAGATTAAAAAAGTCCTCTAAAATTATACTTAAAAATAAATAGATAAAGAAAGAAAGAAAGAAAAATTAAAAGAAAATCACCTTCCATGTTCTTCTAACCCCAGGCCCAACCCCTTCACCATCTTTGCTCCTATCCATTCCCCCGGATTGTTTTCCCCTCCCTTGTCCTTTCACTTCTTCTCCTTCCATTCTCGTTTTTTTTTTTAAATTACTCTAAATCATCATAATACCCCCTCCACCTCCCATTTTCTTTTTCTTCCTCTCCCTTCTTCACTTATTTTTTGACAAAACTATTTCCCAATTTGTGAATCAACATTAATAACATGCATCTATGCTAACAATTACTATATAGAATGGGTGCTGCAATTCTACCATAATTTAGAAAAGGGTTTGGATTTTTCAACAGTGAGGGGGGGAAGTAATTGCTTTGTCGAGAAAATTAATCAACGCAACGATCTTTGATAATGTTGATGACCAAGTCACCCATACTTTTACAAGAATTCCAAATGAGGCAAATGTTGAAATAGATACCATTTGGTTTCTTTTTGGTATAGATTGGATGTATTATGGTTTCAGAGCAAGACAAAAATATGTTGCCAAACCCACCCTTGCTTTTCTCAATACTAAGTTATTACCTAGTTCCCTCAATTTAAAAATTACAATCCAAGGGTACTTTTACTCTATTTCATCTATAATAGAGTGCATATCAATGTTGACAGAAATAGTAATAACATCCAAAGTTGTGTAAATTTGACTCGAATGTTCGTAGCATTTTCCCCCCCTTTTGCAATCACGATATTAGATAGGGATGTCGAAGTAAAACCAACTCCAAAATTGTATATTATTGTTTTTTTCGTTTCAAAAAAAAAAAAAAAAAAAAAAAAACTAATGGTCCAAAGAGGCAAGAAGGGGAGAAAGAAGCCCAAGATGGGAGAGGAGGCATCAACTGAAAGTTGCCTTGTATGATGAGACGAATAAACCAACAGATGGAGACTTTGAATAGAACTTTGATTAGATGAGGGAATGATTTGATAGGGTAGAGGAGCATTTGGGAAAAGTTGAGGAAAGAATTGATCAAGATTAACAAGATAGAGCACATCCAAATGCATGATTATATGAGAGAAATGGGCAAAAAATGGGAACTTTAGATTTTCCTGAATATCCTATTTTTCTTTGGTCTTATCCATCCACCACCCTATTCCTAGGTTCAACAATGTTGCTGACTTCATGAACCAGAGGTCCTCTACCTACTTTGGTACCACTATCAGACCCACCACATGTGCCCGGTGGCAGTTGTGTCTGATCCTCTCACCACACATAGTAACAATATATTAGTTGGTTTAGCTGATTTGACAAATGTTGCAGTCATATACAGACCTTTCTAGCGTGTTTCCCCTTTCAATAAAGGAGTAGAAATTCAAAAAATAGAGGGCATCAAACAAAGAAAACAAAGAAGCAGTCAAAATGGATGGCAAATGAAAGGGAATTGTGACGGAGGAACAAAACTCATCTAGATCGATAACGATATGTATCAGGCTGATTCTTCTGAGAGGAGAGACAGATAGGGCATAGTTGGTTCTCTCTCACTGGAGAATAAAGTGTCTAAGCATGGAGAACATTTATATTTTTCGGTGTTGATAAGATATTTTTATAATGTAACTAACTCAATTGGAATTGTGAATTCGAATTTATAATGGAACGGAGTTCCATTGATAACAACCAACGATTACAATCAACGAATAAGGAAACACTAAGCTATACTTCACTGTGAATCTGCAACTTCCACCATGGATACATGCAGTAAAGCTTAGAATGAAGGAGAGCATAGAGTAGAAGAGAAAGAAGAAGGTTCTAGAAGATTAGACAAAGAGAATTCTGATCAAATTCATAACTGCCGATCCCAATTTCTGTTAAGTCTATTTATAGAATTGGTTGAGTTGGTGCTGAGCTGGCTGCCTTAATAATTGGGCTAATCTCCACCATTGTTTTATTATTATCTCCACCATTCCTTGTAAAATATCTGCTGACCTCATTTCTCTTTTTCACGATTATTCAATAGGTGCATGCAGACATAACAACTTTGGGTCATTACAATTTTCTTTGGAGGTAGTGGTATGGATTGTGTACATTTTACCCTCCCCAGACCCCACTAGGTGGAAATTCACTAAGGATGTTGTTGTTGGTGGTGTTGGTGTTGATAAGATATTTCTACTATTTAAATATAGTACTATGCAGTAGAATAATTGGAACAAAAACAACAACAACAACAAACCCAGTGTATTCCCACCTAGTGGGGTCTGGGGGAGGGTAAGATGTACGCAGTCCATACCTCTACCTCTGAAGAAGTAGAAAGGCTGTTTCCGATAGACCCCCGGCTCAAGACACGAGACACCACACAAATATAAAGTAACGCACAGAACAGGATTTCATAACGTAAATACGGCACCCATAAGTAGTAGGAAACATCGGAAAGCACCAAGATTCGTAATAAAACATGGAACACCGAAAGCATAACAAGAAGAAGAATAGGAATAGGAATAAAAATAAGAATAGGAAGAATAACAAGAATAAAACCCCCACCAAATACTTCCCTACCCTAGCGCCCCAACCTGGCCCTAGTTTTCTGCCCTAATTCGCGCCCTTCAGACCTTCCTATCTAGGGTCATGTCCTCGGTGAGCTGTAGCTGCTCCATATCCCGCCTAATCACCTCACCCCAGTACTTCTTCGGCCTCCCCCTACCCCGCCTAAAACCATCCAACGCTAGCCTCTCACACCTACGAACCAGGGCATCCGTGTCCCTCCTCTTCACGTGTCCAAACCAACTCAATCGGACTTCCCGCATCTTGCACTCCACTTCCCGCAACTCAATCCGTGTCCCTCCTCTTCTCCCTGATAGTCTCATTCCTAACTCTATCCCCTCGAGTCATCCCACACATCCAGCGCAACATCCGCATTTCCGCCACCTTCATTTTTTGGATGTGGGAGTTCTTAACTGGCCAACACTCCACTCCATACAACATGGCCGGACGAACTACCATACTGTAGAATTTGCCTTTAAGCTTGGGCGGCACCTTCTTATCACACAACACCCCCGATTAACCTTTCTAACATTCCAATCCCAGATCTTCTCCTCCGATTAACCTTTCTAACATTCCAATCCCACACCAAACTTGCTCCTCGATCTTTCACCTACCACAGATCTAACCTCACTGACCAGTTTTCACTAGATAAGTCAACTTGTGATCTTCAAAAACTGGTTGCTTTCTCTCACCACCAGATAGAAGAACCCTTTTTATGATTTGGCCATAAGTCTTTTGAGATAAAAGGAAGAGTCACTAAACGCGAGTATGAACAAATTGAGAGAAAGCTGCATTTTGTAAACGGGATTTGAGAGCACCTTTCTTGCATCCACTGGATGCTTTGTTATTAATACAACTCTTACTTCATTAAAAAAAATGGAGGATTTATTGCTCTAAATTAATCATGTCTTGAATTTGCCAGATACGGGTTATGGGCTTTTGAAAAAACTGGTGACGTCAACAGATGATTGGTAAGGAAGGAGAGATCTCAGCAAAATTTCAATGGATATTCAAGGATTGTCACCACACAGGACCAAAGGAAAAAGTTGATCATCCTCCCATCAGACAAAACAGACAAAGGCTGGAGGTTTGTTGCAAAAAGGACCCAAAAATTATTTGGGAAAGATTGCATGGATTCCTTCTCCAAAATTATTTGGAGATATGCTTGGTTCGCTGGTAGAGACTGATGCAGAAACAAAAGAAAGGCACAACTTGGGCTAGATCGCAGGTGAAAGTTGATCCTAGTAAGAATCCCAGGGAGATCAAACTTTCTATTGAAGAGTTCTGTACTCTCCAGTGTAAGAAGGAAATTGTAGTAGATGAAGTAACATAGTTGGAATCTTTAACCAGTCCATTGCTTGGACCGCAAAAGGTAATGAGCACTCTTGTGCCAAGTAAAATGGCCCCCTTGGGTCTCTCTTTAATAAAAAAGGCTACCAACAACAACAACAACATACCCAATGTATTCCCACCTAGTGGGGTCTGGGGAGGGTAGAGTGTACGCAATTCATACCACTACCTCAGGTGAAGTAGAGAGAGGTTGTTTCTGATAGACCCCCGACTTAGAATCAATAACAATATAACAAACACAATACATAAATGCATATAAACTTGTACAGTATGCAAAATAAACCAACAATGCTAGCCACAAGATAAAACTAAAACTATAAATAGGAAACCATAGACAGCACTCAACACCTACGAACAAGAAACTTCAGACACAAATACAGAACACTCCCCCTCCCCTACTGTTACCGACACCCTCCCACCCCTTAACCCTCTACCCTAATCTGCATCCTCCACACCTTCCTATCAAGGGTCATGTCCTTCGTAAGCTGTAACTGCTCCATATCATGCCTAATCACCTCCCTCCAATATTTCTTCGGCCTACCTCTCCCCTGCCTAAAATCATCCATAGGACACTCACCTCCGTATTGGCGTATCAGCACCCCTCCTCATCACGTGCCCGAACCAACGTAACCTCACTTCTCGCATCTTGTCCTCCATCGAAGCCACTCCCACCTTTTCCCGAATAATCTTATTCCTCGCCCTATTCTTCCTGTCTGACCACAAATCCACCGCAACATCTTCATCTCCGCCACCTTTAACTTTTAGATGTGGGATTTCTTAACTGGCCAATACTCCGCTCTATACAACACAGCCGGTTAGACTACCAATCTATAGAACTTACCTTTAAGCTTCGGGGGCACGTTCTTATCACATAAAACTCCCAAAGCAAGCCTCCATTTCAACCACCCTACCCTAATACGATACATGACATCCTCGTCAATCTCACTATCGCCCTGAATCATAGACCCCAAATACTTGAAACTCTTCCTCTTCTGAATGGCCTAAGAGTCCAGCTTCACAATCACGTCAGCCTCCTGCGACTCATCACTAAACTTCTTGGTCCTGCTCAACCAAAATCCTTTAAACTCAAGGGTCTGTCTCTAAATTTCCAACTTATCATTAACTTTTTCCCAAGTCTCGTCAATCAAAACTACATCATCTGCAAATAACATACACCAAGGCACCCTTCCTAGAATATATCGCGTCAACACATCTATCACCAAGGAAAATAAAAAAGGCTAAGAGTCGATCCCTGGTGCAACCCTATCAAAATCGGAAAGTGCTCCGAATCTCCACCTATCGTCCTCACACGAGTCTTCGCGCCATCATACATGTCCTGAATCGACCTAATGTACGCCACAAACACCCTTCTAGCCTCCAAGAACCTCCACAGAATCTCCTTGGGCACTCTATCATATGCCTTCTCGAAATCAATAAACACCATATGCAAGTCCTTCCTCTCCCGAAATTGCTCCACTAATTTCCTCACAAGGTGAATGGTCTCAATAGTCGAGCCACCTAGCATGAAACCGAACTGATTCTCAGAGATAGTCATAATCTTTCACAGTCTCAACTTTACCACCCGTTCCCAAACCTTCATAGTATGAATCATCAACTCTAATTCAAATTGTGAGAATGGGGTTGGCGTCTGATGTTGTTTTCTCTCTTCTGGACGAGCCCAATCAAGTACCTCCATAAATAACACCCAGCCACACTTACCCTCAGAAATAAACGTAAAGCTCAAGCCAAAACCTATCAGTTGTATAAACCCGATACCACATTTAAACCAAACACCACCTAAGGCCATATAACACAAACTATATCTCATGTCGCTGAAGACAAAATATAATCAACTATAACTCTAAAAGTTTTTCTTTTCATAATCAAGTCTATAACAACTAAGTTATGTCATGTAATAAAAGATATATGAATAGCATAGGGAAGCTATATTTCATGAGAATTTTAGCCTGATCTAAGTCTAAATTCATCAATAATAGGGCAACCAATCCAAATGCATAAAACACTCCAACTATTAGAGTTCAGTTAAATCTCACAATACAACACTCCAACTTTAAAGTCAACTCAATAATCCTTGTACAACTAGCAAATTACATGATGATTTGGGAAGCCTCAAATGAACAACAAGATCCATCTTTAACAAAATGAATAACAAGATCCATTAACATTTGAGAATTAATACTTACAACCCAAAAGTAAAAGTAGGATCCAATGAAACACAACCAAAGTTATAAGCATCTTCACCATAATAAGAATTAAGATAGACACAAAAAATGGGATTTTTAAGAAAGGACTCCAATCGGCAACGATAGCCAACATCCTGAAAGACAACTTTCTAATGTTTAAAACAGGTTATTCACTATGTTAAAGACGTCCCTAAGAATATTCAGGCATGGAATCACTAACGGTTACCACATTTCCAAAGAATTCCTTTATCAATTGCACCGACCACCCATTGCCAACAACATTCTTGAGAAAAATAAGGATTTATTTTACCAACAAACAACTTTGATCAATCAACCCAAAAGGAAAAAAAAAAGAATCCTTTTTTCTGATTACCCATCTCAAGCGTATATCCTTCAATAAATTTTAAGGAAAATACTACTCCCTCCATTTCAATTTGGTTGTCTTACTTTCCTTTTTATTTCATTTTCACAAAGAATGCCTCTTTTCTCTTTTTTGAAACTCTTTCACTCCAATTTTTCACATGTCACATTTAAAACCACAAGATTAAAGGGTACTTTAATACAGTCTAAACATCTTTAGTTTAAGACCACAAGATTCAAATTTTCTTAAACTCCATGTCAAGTCAAAACCGGACAAACTTGAGTAATATTTAACACTTTCAGTGGTAGACCCTCATCTAAGCATATCTGCAGCAACATACACAGTATAGTCCCACAAAGTGGTGTCTTGGAAGGATAGAGTGTACGCTGACCTTACCCCTAACATAGGGGTAGAGAGATTATTTCCGATAGACCCTTATCTCCAAGAAAGCAATAAAGATTACAACTTTAACCAATGAAAAACAAATCTATTCACAGAAAAACAGAGAATTCCAAAGTAAAACCCCAATTTCAATTCCAACACTTGTGCCTTTCCAAAGTGATTACACAATTGCTACTCCCTCCGTCCCAATTCATGTGGCACCTTTGGGATCTTGTGATTCAAAAAAGTCTTTCTTAAATATCTTGAATTATCAATTATTGTGACTTAATAATACTTTTTATGTAGTTTTCAAATATGCAAATTTTATTTGACTCTCAAAATCAAAATTAAACAATTTGACTCTCGAAATCCAAATTGACAATCAAAATTAAACTAGCCGACTCTCGAAATCAAAACTGTGTCACATAATTTGGTACAGAGCACAGTAATAATAGATAGAAACAGTGAAATGCAATGCAATAAAAGGATAAATTTTTTTTACATTTTATGTAATTTTCAAATATGCATATTTAATTCCACTCTCGAAATCCCAATTTACGGTCAAAATCCAATAGAAAAAAGAGTGAAAGACAATAAAGGGATACTAGAAAATTTACCAAAGTAACGAAGTTCATTGGCATGCTTAGATTTTTCGAGCAATTTGTTCAGATCTTCATTGCACTTAACTTCCCATTTGACAAACTGATTGACAGCCACTACACCAATTCCGATACCCAACAAATGTTCCCACGGATCTACAATAATTCAAACCAAATAAATCATCAGTTAATTCCCAAAAGAAAAACAAAAAACGAAGTGTTAATTGAAACAAAAGAAGAAGAAAAAGGAGAAGGGTAGTTACGGCGCATGATAGGAAGTTTGCGGAGGGCGTTAGAGTACACCTGGGTACCGAAACCCAATATGGCTCCAACCATTGTTGCAGTCAACGGCATCTTCTTTCTTCCTCTTCTTCTCGATTGCACTTTTGCGTGTTTGAAGAAATGGTCAGTCACTGTGCAGGAGGAGTATTAGGTTAGGAAATTCCACTGCCCTTGCAACTTAGCAATTCTATCCGACGTTATCAGGTGGGATTTTGTTTACTTTTACATCACTACTATTTAATTTAATTAAAGCAACCAAAAGAAAATATCAAATCAACTAATACTCTGTCCGTTTAAAAAAAAGCATCAACTACCTTTTTTTTTAGTTTATTTAAAAAAAAAAAGATTCATTTTCTTTTTTGACAATACTTTAATTTTAACTTTCCACATGACATGTTTAGGACCACAAGATTAAAGGAGATTTTAGTATATTTGACACAACTTTAATTTAAGGCCACAAGATTCAAAAGTCTTCTTTATTTTCTTAAACTTTGTGTCAAGTCAAAGTAGGTTTTTTTTTTTTAAACAGAGGGAGTAACTTGTTTCACCAATCTTATTTTTCCTCAAAAATATTTACTTTTAAACAATAAAAGTATTTGACCAAACTTTTAAAAGAAAATAAATATTTCTAAGGAATAAAAGAGATGCTTTTCATAATCTAAAAAAGTAGTTATGTTTTCTTAAAAAACACTTTCAGAAGAAGTACACTCCAAATTATTTTTTAAAAATTTGGTCAAACACTAATTGTTGCTTAAAAGTATTTTTAAAATTTATTGATCAAACACAAATTGCTTCTCACCAAAAGTATTCTTTTGAAAAGCACTTCTGAAAAAATACTTTTAAAAATAAACTGATTTTATAAGATTGACTAAACAGACTATGAGCTTAAAATATTTTTGAATTATTCGAATCAGTACAAATTAATTGTCATCTCTCTTTCAGCCTCCTAATAGCTTGACGTCAATCTTTTTAACCCTACTATATCTTTTTTTGAATTATCCAAATTTAACCCCAACTAATAATTTCGTTTATAACTTGTTGCTTAACTATTGGTCGCACTATAAGTGTCACGTTCCGAACCGTCCCCTTGGCCATGACGGAAATCCCAAACCAATAAAGGCCCTAGATAACCCCATAGCACTATATCATAAGCATATTTATAATTAAGGTTGCAGAACCCATACGATATGAAATTCATCGTTCAAAATAATGAAATATCCAAGTCTTGAGAACCATAATGTGAAGCCATTACCCAACTCAGTCTATGAAGCCTCTAACTTTAAGAATATGCTCTTAGGTCGGGACATGGCCCCGATCATACCATAAAATAAATGAAAGATCAGAAATATAAGTAAGGAATTCAAACGCCTTCCGAATAATGGAGGACTCACCACTTATCACCAGTTGTCCCAAGAGAGAGTGTAAAGGTCCTAGTACTACATAGAATCACCAAAAAATGCCTCTGAACCTACATCATGAAATAATATAGCATTCAGAGGTGGCCAGTACGACGAGTACTGGTATGCAACCTAGGAAAAGGGACAAAACAATCCTTTTTAAACCAAGTCATTAAACATATCTTTCATCATTCATGATAACAAAATTATGGGACAGAAGATGCAGAACATAAAGATATGACCATTTAAAACTTAGCTCCTACCTATGGACTATATGGGTCTGATACTCCCCAATCAGCGGGGCTTCAGTCCATGTTTGCCGCAAGTACTGAGATTAGACTAAAGTCACCAATAGTCTAAAGCCTCTATTTTATCCTCATGTTAAGGACATCATCCATTGTCCAATTAAGGAACGACATCCTTATGTCAGCAAAACATAGGTTTTGAGCGTTGGTCATGAGGACGTGCGCCTTCTCGGTGAACTACATAATTTCTTTAAGCTTAATTAAAATATTTTTCATTATCATTCATTCATGGAGTCTTTCATTAAGGCTTTTCCATATTGATATCCTCATACCAAGACTTGGAAGTCATCCATATCATGTCAAACCATTTTCATTTAGCAATATAGACTCTCAATTTCGTCTTTAAAATTCATAAACATAGCCATCATAGGATTTCAAAAAGTTATTAACCATCTCATCATTTCATGCCACACATTACTCAAGAGACGAAATAAACATTATAATACTCAATGCAAAACAAGTTTTTTAAATGAGTTGAGGATCATATTCTTATCATTCATAGTCTTAAAAGTTGTAAATCTATGTTACCAAGTTCACCATTTTCATATGATAAGTTTACGTCACAAAACCCACAAATAATACCTAGGAAATCCTTAAAACACAAGGAAAGGTCAATATTAAGCTTTTCACAATAATCTTATCTGCCCTAGTTTCAAACAATCCTTATAGAATTCATAATTTTCAAGTAAATTGACACATTATAATAATAATTAAAATAGGGAGTTTTTAACATGCCTTTAGACGGAGAAATCTTGATGAACGCAAGAGATTTTGAGCCTCAAACTTGGAACCTTAGCCTCTTTAGCTTCTAAGAAGTTTGGGGAAGAGTAGAAAAAGCTTTTTGGTTGATAACTATCGTATTTAGGGACTTGGAATGCTTTATGGGAATGGAGAACATTTTAAATAGTGTTAAAAGAGCCAAACACCCCTAAATTAGTGTTAAAATATCATCCTATTGACGAAACGAGGAGGGTTGGTGCATTCCTAGATGAGTGGCCCACCCCTCATGGCACGAGGCCCATCGCGGGTTAGCCCCCTATGATGCGGGGCCACCACGTAGGTGAGGCAGTAGCCCCCTGCAGTTGTCCATGCGACGCGGGGCAATCGCACGAGGCTCTCCTTGTGACGCACGGCCCTTTTCATAGTAAAACTCCCTCAACATTTTCGAACTCATTCCAAGGCGTAGGCTCATTTTTATGTTTATTTAGGCGCCTAAACACCCGGGGCATTACAATAATTAACTAAAATTATTTAAGTTCTACATCTATTATCCGGATTAGTCTTCACTATTGACTAGCCTGTAGAAAAATCTTTTTTTGCGGTAATTGGGATATTTATATATATAACTTCATTAAAAACTTGCAGTAGTAACATCAGTTATAGACTGTACAAAGGCGGAAGTAGTGATAGTAGTAGCCTTTATCCTAACACTTGGGTTATATGCTATTGTAGTAGCAACAGAAACATTAGTCCTAAATTATACAAAAGGAGTAATAGGCATACCGATAACATCTATTCTATGCATGGGATTGCACATTGTCTTAATGCTAAGATTTCCTAAGTCTGCTAACATATTACAAGTAGTTACGAATACTAGTTTAGTTGTGATAGCTCGTACTTTATCTGTTTCCAAAATATGCATGTGTTGATCTGACTACTATTAGACGTAGATATAGTGCAACCTACCTTATCCAAAACATCAACTAACATATTTTCTTGCCTAAACTATGGGTGTCAAACGGGCCGGGCCGGGCTGGCCAGTCCGGAACTGGCCCTTCTATTTTAATTGGGTTGAGGGCCGGTTTTGGTGCTAGATGGGTCGGGCCGGGCCAAACAGTAAAAAAAATAAAACCCACTCTAACCCGGCCCACCTAACCCAACCCGGTCAAACCCGGTTAAAAATTTGGTCAAACCCGGTCGAAAATATAAAAAAAAAAACTTTCTTTCAATATACATTACATATACCCACCTATATACATTATAAATACGTTAAATAATATATATACACTATATATATAGTATATACTACATTAGAATTTAAAAAATACATACACATATACACAATTAGTCAATTACTCATATATACGCACCATTCAATGTATATATACTACTACTTATAAAATATACTATAATATATATACATTACAATATATATAGATATACTTATATACTAATTCATAAAACATATACACATGTATACGTTAAATATACAAGATATATACACGTGTATATGCACCATACAATGTATATATACTACTACTTATAAAATATACTACAACATATATACATTACAATATATATAGATATAGTTATATACTAATTTATAAAACATATACATGTATATATACTAATTTATAAAATATATACACATGTATACGTTAAATATACACTTCTATTGAAGATATATACACGTGTATACGGACCATTCAATGTATATATACTACTACTTATAAAATATACTACATTATATATACATTACAATATATATAGATATACTTATATACTAATTTATAAAATATATACCCATGTATACGTTAAATATACACTTCTATAGAAGATATCCAATTTATAAAATATATACCCATGTATACGTTAAATATACACTTCTATAGAAGATATCCAATTTATAAAACATATACACATGTATATGTTAAATATACACTTCTATAGAAGATATATACACGTGTATACGCACCATTCAATGTATATATACTACTACTTATAAAATATACTACATTATATATACATTACAATGTATATAGATATATACTAATTTATAAAATATATACACATGTATACGTTAAATATATACTTTTATGGAAGATATATGCACAAATATACAAAACATATGCTACTTAATATAATAAATTAATAATATTTGGTAGTAAATTAATAATATATTAGAAGTAAGTTTTTAATTTAAAGTAGAAAACTAGAAATTCCATTTAAAATTTTAAATCGTTAAATGAAAAAATATAAAAAGTAAGGACTAAGGAATGAATGAATTTGGGGATTTTATTGATTGCAAAATGATCCAAAATTTATAATTTACATGAATGAAAAATCTACAAATTATGCATCATTTTTCCAACCCATTCATGTTAATATTAACGGGAACTTGCATAGGATACTCAAAGTCAACGGGGGCAAAACCATGCATTGGACTTGATTCTGCTGAGTTCTCCCGTGAAGTCATAATTTCTTAAAGTTTCAGCTCATCGCTCGGCTCCGGTTTCATTCCTTGGTTTCTTCTTTCCACTCTAATACAATCTCTGAGGCAAACTAGAACATTCATTGCAATGCTTCCCAATGAGTGTCGGTTGTCTCCAAGCTGCTGTCGTCCCTGACTAAAGGCACTCTCTGATGCAACGGTTGACAATGGACATTCAAGATATCTCTAGCTAATCTTGAAAGCACAGGATATTGTGTTTCATTACTCCTCCACCAATCCAACGTGTTGATCCGTCGTCTGCGATCCTCTGGCGCTGTCCGAAGATAATATTTCAGCTCTTCCCGATAAGTTGATGTGTAGGTTCTCTCATCAATACTGTTCCAATAATTTAAATCATAAAACGAATCAGAAAAACCACTATGTGCCGGCCTTTTAGAAGATAATGGCTCCTTGGGAGGATGAGGAGCGACAATTGGAGTGATATTTGTAGGTACAGCTAAATCAAATAAATCAGCATAGTGATTATATAATTTTTCTACGTAATCCTTTGCATCAGCCGTAGCCGTCCACAAATCAGGTTGTACTTGTTCAGAATCATGGTTAGTATTATTTCTAAGTTAGTATTAATAAGAGTACTAAAGTCACACATATTATTATATTTCATGCATGGATTTAGCATAGTACCAACCAAGTAAATAGAGGGAATCGGGAAAAAATATTTTTTAAATTTCGTAAACATGACGTCAACAGCTTCTTTATAGCCTTCTTTATTTTTATATTCTTTGAGCAAACCAGAAATATCGGCTATATATGCCAAAATATTACAAACAGTAGGATAATAAGCACCAGAAAATTCAACCGTAGGTATATAAAATTTTTCTAAAAACTTAACAAGATCATTAATTACAACCCAATCAGAATTATGTAGCATGCAATCAGCAGAATCAGCAAATGAACCGCAATGTTGGTTAAAAGCTAGCGTAATAGGATTTCTATATTTATAACAAGTTTTTAAAAATTCATATGTAGAATTCCTTCTAGTATCAACTTCCTCAGGCATCAAAATCAGTGTAAGTCCATTTTCTTGACATTTAACTTTAAATTCTCTAATTCTCGATCTACGATTATTTCCTTGAATAAAACCAATGGTAAGACGAATTTTTTCAATATAAAGCTCAAAAAACTCAAGACCATCTCTTACAATTAAATTATATATATGACATGCACACTTAATATGAAAAATTTCAGGCAAGGGCGGAGATAACGTAGATTTTTTTTTTATAGCAGTCTTGTTGTTAGAAGCATTATCAAAAGCAATACATAAAATTTTATTTTCGATACCATAATATCTGGAAATTTTAACAATAGAATCAGCAATAAATTGTCCAGTATGTTTACGATCTTCATCATATAAAAAAGCAAGAATACGTTTTTGCATCACGAAATTACTATCCATCCAATGACAAGTAACGGTTAAATAATCATTTTTATTTACAGCACGACCAAGATCAGAAGTTAGGGACAATCTACATTGAATATTTTTTAACAATATTGATAAATAAAAACAATATTGTGAATGAAGTCTAAAAATATCATACCGACAAGTAGTTCTAGGAATACCGTTAAACATAGGATTATAAATTGCTTGTATATAACGAATAAAGGCATCAGAAGAAGGAAAACTAAAAGGTAAACAACCCACAACTACCATTTTAGCTATTTCTTCTCGGTTCCTCAATTTATTATACTTCTTCGCTATGTGACCGGTTGCTGGGTCCATTCTAGTTTGCGTTGGCCCACCAGCATCCCCACCACCTTGTGCAATATTTAACTCTCTTTTGTGATCTTCAGTTATATATCTCATTAACGTACCCGTACTCCCTTGCTTGCCTCCACTTCTATGCTTATATATTTGTTGACAAATATTGCATTGCACCTCAATATCTGATATACGTTCAAAAAATTGCCATGCAACACTAGTTCTTTTACGAGGTCTTGGAGCACTGGAAGGACGGAAAGGGAGATTAACTGATTCAGATCTAACGTTAGCATCTCCTACTGCGGGTGTCTCAGCAATAACGTTAGCATTCCTACTGCGGGTGTCTCAGCAATATTTTCATTATCTTCATCTAAATTAACCGCATCTACTTCATTTTCTTCTTCTATACCGTAATTTTTTTGAGCTTCTACATAATCCATATCGTGAGCACTTACACCTATTTCTTCCTCAAAAGGTGTACCAAGCGGCACCGAAGGCGAAGGCACACGGGTATATCTACTACTTGAACTACCTCTACCGCTAGTAATTCGCTTTTTACTACCACTACCGCTTCCGGGACAAAAAATTTTAACTCCTTTAGTAGCGAGGTTTCTTAATTTATCCATAATATAAATTAAATTAAACTAAAAATATTCAAAATACACAAATATAATAAAATTAAATATTAAATAATTAATACAATAAATAAAAATTAAACGTAAGAGATGGAACGACAATACCAAATTTTTGAAGTATCTGAAGGTTACGACTTTAGAAACTTCCGCTCGTACTTTGTAAATGAAAAATTAAAAAATTAAAGTGAACACTTTAAGAAACTAAATATATTGAATATTTAAGAATTGAGAATTGAGATTTGAGAGAGTGAAAAATTGTGTGAAAAATGATTTGAAGTTGTAGGGTATTTATAGAATTTTTTTTGAGATTAAAAAATATTTTTTAAAGTTAATTTTTTATTTTTAATAAATGAGCCCAAACTAGCCGTGTGGACCCAAAAACGGCTATATAGCCGTTTGGCCAATGGCTAATTTGGCCCAAAATCTCAATTTTTTTTTAAAAAAGGTATCCAGGCCGGGCTGAGTCGATTAACCGGCGGGCCTGGACTGGGCTTGGTCCGGATGGGTTAGTCGGGCCCATTTTAAAAAAATAACCGGCCCGAAACCCAGAACCCTAAAGCCCCAGGGCTTACCGGGCCGGGTCAAATCGGGCCGGGTTAGTTACAAGGGTCGGGTCGGCCCGGCCCACTTGACACCCTTAGCCTAAACTATGTCGGATTAGCGGATTCCCCAATTCCTTCAACATTGACCTGTAAGAGAAGACTAAGATTAGTATATAGTGGAGAAGCATATTGAAGTTGGTGACATACATCAGTAGCATCCATTTGTACTTCTATTAATTTTAGAGTTTGCATCAAAGCCAAACTAAGGCCCTGCTTTAAGGCTCGTAGTTCAACCATAGTGGGATTAAGGAAGAGGGCCCACATGTGAAAACCCAGTACCCAATTTCCTAACGAGCCCCTAATGACTCTACCCAAACCTGCGATGAGGTTATTCTTCATAAAATCCCCATTAATGTTCAGTTTCAAGCCATTACTACTTGGTGGGGACAAAGCCACACGAACAATACCTGTTTGTATAATATTCTGATGCCCTTATAAGGACAAGGTTTTAAGAGACGGGTTGCAACTGATCATGAGTTTCATTAAACATATTGTGACTCCTATAGATCCATATGTTCTATAAAGCAAATGGATAGAAATATTTCCAGTTCATATTAGAATTTTATAGAGGAATATTTAAGTTGTTGATGTTGGTGATCCAATGAGTGGGGATATTTATGATGTTACACATATTTAGGGCCATACCTAACCAAAACCTCCTAATTCTAGGGCAATCAAAGAAACTGTGAGTTATTGTTTCTTTTGCGCCTTTGCAGATAGTGCAAGTAGCATCGGTTATGATTCCAAGATAGCAAAGGTGAAAATTTGAAGAAAATTTATTATAGGAGCATAACCAGAGGAACATTTTAATTTTAGGTACGGTGTTAAGAGTCCAAATCCATTCAAAGGGATGAGTATTGTTTTACTCGTCTTCAGAATGGAGTAGGTGACGAGCCGATTTGGTAGAGAATAAACCATTAGAGTTTAAGGCCCAATACAAAACATCGGGATGTGATTAGTGAAGCTTAACAATAGAGGACTTGGTAATAATGTCTATGAGATTTTTATCGAGAGAATATCCCAGCTCTATATGTTGTTATCCTAAATTTAACAAGAGTTAAAGGTGTGTCGTTCTTATTTAGAGGCCCTTGAAGAAACTTCTAATGGGAGGACTATTAGGGGTCCAACTGAATTTCCATAAGTTAATTACTTGACCATTTCTTGGTGCCCAAAGCAGTACCCTTAATATAGATTTGCCCTCCCTTCAAACTATTTATCCAAATAAAAGAGGTTTTTAACCTACCATTAATATTATTATATTTGTTTAAGAGAGTAGTATCCCAAAAAAGACTTAAAATTTGTGAAAAGTCTCCATAATAGGCTCCTTATTAAAGATAAATTCTTATTCTTAGCCTTAGAGATCCTTAAACCTCTTTTCATTTTAGGCATCGTAATAGTTTTCCAATCGACATAGTGGAGCTTACGTTTCTTGTGGAAGACCCCCAAACAAAATCTCATTGAATCATATTAATTTCTTAAGGAGAACAAAGTTCTACATTGAGTGGGTTGGGATGGCATTCAAAGTAGATTTAATGAGCATAGTATGCCCCGCCTGAATAAGAAAATTTGTTTTCTAAGCCAAAACTTTACTACAAAGATTATCCAAAATATACTGGAAGTCCTTAGCTTTAGGGTTATTTTGAAGCATAAGAAGTTCTAGATATCTCCCAAAGTTATTCGAGGATTTGATATTTTAAAGCTGGTGCACAAGACTACTCATATTATTATTGCAACTTTGTGAAAAAATAGCCTTGGATTTTAGGGATTAATGTTATGTCCTGAAAGCCTACAAAATCTAGAAATATGGTGAATATTATAAATAGTTTTAGAATTAGCTTTCGCTAATAAGGTCAGGTCATCTCCAAAAAAAAATAAATGGGATAGAGGAGGCCCCTTATTTGATATATAAATTGGGTCCCATTTAAGAAGATCTACTTGATGATTAATGTAGTTTGAGAGAAATTTCATACAAAGAATAAATATGTACGGAGACATGGGATCGCCTTGTCTAATGCCTCATGAGGGGGAGAAGTGATCAGTCCTAGACCCATTGACCAAGATGGATAAGTTACTAGAACTAATACAAGACATAATAAGCTTAGTAATTCTGGGAGGGAATTTAAAGAAAGTAAGAGTACAATAAACAAAGGAACACTCAATACGGTCAAAAGTCTTTTGAAGGTCAATTTTTAAGATCATGCTACCCTTAGTAGTTTTACTATAAGATATTTAGAAGAGATTTTTGAACTAGAATAGAATTAGCACTAGCTTGTCTACCTTAAGGAAGCAACTTTTTTGGGGGCCAATAAGAGTGTTCAAGAAGGGTTTAATATGTTTTACAATTATTTTAGTGATAACTTTGTAAATGATATTATAAAGACTGATAGGACAAAAGTTTTTAAGATGATTAGTATTCTTAACTTTGGGAATACCATTAAGGTGAGAGGGAATGGACAGAGTCTCAAAGACTTCCTTATAAAAAAACAACCACTGAATATCCTACTATATTCTAATGAATCTGGTGGAAATATGAATGAATACCACTGGGTCCTAGAGCTTTGTAAGGTTTGAAAGAAAAGATAGCTTGAACGACCTCTTAAGGGTGGAGCAGGTTATCCAGTGAGGATAAGTCTATCATATGAAAACTCTTAGTAGTATTTCTGGTATTCTTTAAATGAGAGCAAATCTGGCCAGTGGTGTAATTTTGATAGAAGGAGGATAAGGTATGGGATAGAACTTGACTGTGGTTTTCAATATAATTGTCATGATCATCCTTTCAAAATACAATGTTATTCCTTCTCCTCAGATAAATAACTGAAAGTTGAAAGAACCTAGTATTAACGCCTTCTTCAATTAGCTAATTAATTCTAGAACGAATCTTTCAATAGTCTTCTTCTGTTTTAAGGGTAGTGTTATAATCCATAACAAGATCATGCTCTAAATTTTGAAGGAATATTGTAATGACTTAAAAATTTGATGAAATATGTTAAATTTGTGATTTTGCATGATTTGACTATTTTATCCCTCCCCATAGTTTCATTATGGTATTTCTGGGGCGTGGGAGTGATTGACATTATTTTTGATGAATATTGGTACCATTTATGCGATATTATGATTTTTGATGGCTTCGAGACTCTTATTTTAGACTTATGGGAATATCTTTTGATCCGTGCGATGGATAGACAAACGGATTGCGCCAGAAGCTCCAGAATATCGATTATAGGCTAGGTATACCTTTGGTTTAGATCCCGATGCACCCGAGCTCATTTCGACCTATTGATCAAAAAGTTGGAAAAATTAAAAATATGGGTGTGAAACCCACATTTGATCGAAACGACCTCGGATGGAAAATCCAACTTTGCCAGTAAATTCGAAATATTAATTTTAGGGTGTTCGCATATTTGGTATAATTTTACGGTTTCTAAATCTCATTTCGACCCTCAGTTTCGAAAATTTAATTTCGGGGGTCAACTTTGTGAAAGTGATATTTTTTTGAAAATCTAATATCGTCATTGCATCCTGAACATCAAATTTAGTATATTGGCATAGTTCGTTTGCATGTATCGAACTCCGAACGAATCTCGGATACCCCTTCGAAGTCCGAATTGGACTTGAGAAAAAATAATAATTTTTTCTGCTATAACAGTGCAGAAAATCCGCACTATTTAAACAACTTTTTGGACCCATTTTTGCTCATTTTTCATCTTGCATCTTGAAAGTTAAATCCTAGAATAGTGTGAGAGCTTAAAACTGAAGCTTGTGGGGCTTGAGAAACTAGATTAACATATATTTCTTGGTTTTATTATGGATTTAAGGTAAGAATTCACCCTTTTCTTAGTAATTTCTTGATTAATTTCTTAAAATCCCAAAAATCTTAGGGCTTGATTTTAAACTCCAATTTCACTCCTTTTCACTTGAATAATGTTTTTATCTTATAATTACTAGTTTTTCATCAATGTAACCTTCAAAACAACTCTGATTCTTGATTTTAACCTAGATTTCAAAGATTTTACCCGATAAAACTTTAAAATGATTTTTCTTCAATTGGAATCTCATTTCTTACTCGATTCGACTTGAATTTTTTTATTGTAGATTCTTAAAAATATGGGAAACATGTTTTTGAAGTAAAGTTTTGATTTACCCTTCTTTTGCATAAACCCATTTCGGGGGTTCATTTTGACCCCGACCAAAAGTAGTCAATATGGGTGTCGTTGGTTTTGTTTTGACCCATAGATTTAATAGTTGATATTTTTAGTGGAGTTCAAGATTATTCATGAAAAGTAAGATCGTGGGTTCGAAGAGTAGCAGACCATTTTTGACTTTTGAGGTAGGTTATGGCTTAACTCTTTCAGACTGGGCTGGGTAGTAAATGATGGTACAAAATGCATGTTAAGGGTGGGAACTAATAATGAAAAATATCTATCTATGTGTTATGCCCGTGTAGGGGCCTATATGTGATGTAATTATCAAAATTGAGATATTATGTGATGTGTGACCGTGTAGGATCCTATGTGACATTGATAGCTATTGTGTTGTTGAAATGCCTAATATGGTTTCATTGATATATTGTGATATATTCATACTTATTGGTATATAAGACATGTGGAAATTCATGGATGAAATAAAAGTAATGAGTGGATATTGGCTCACGTGGTTGTAGAATTGTAACATTGTGGTTGGTTGTGGAAATATATCATGTGGATTGGGTGTGAAAATACATCACATGGATTGGTTTTGAAAATACTCATTTTGAATGGTTGTGAACATTGTATCATCATTTTCATGTTATCATACGCATCATTTCACTTGTTTATTTTACTGCTTTATATATTTACTGCTTTATATATACTTGTTGTCATATATGTGTACTTGATTTATGTCTTTTATTTTGTATGTGCTTTGAAAATACTGAAAACACTAGAATACTGGATATTGGATTTTATGGACCATCTCTGAAGGATCATGTCGGAGAAGAGTTGTGGATATTGGTGATCTTGAGGCTGTGTGCCAAACTTAAGGCTGTGTACCAAATTTAAGGTTATGTGCCAAACTTGAGGCTGTGTGCAAAACTTGAGGTTGTGTGCCAATACCATGCATTATCATCATTATCATTATCATCATTATCATATACATTGCACCTGCTTATTATATTTATGTTTATGTTTGAATTGCCACATTGACTTGTCATCTACCTATTTGTTCTATATCTTGACTTGTTAACGTCTAATTGCTCTATCTTCCTTTAATTGTACTTGATGATCTTGATTATACATGTCCCTCTTTTGTTCTACATATATGTGATATTATGTATATTTGTATCCCTATCTTGTGTATTGTTGTATTATATATAGATATTATAGAACTATTAGTGCAAGCGGTGTGGGCTACCGTTGTGGGATTTTTTCTGATTGCAGGTAACGTGCCCTTAGTGTATATTTTGTATGCTTTATTTACTACTTTGCTTGGTCGGCCTATGATACCTACTGAGTACGAGTAGATCGTACTCATGCCTACTGTGCCCTTTCAGTACAGGTCCTAGCTTGAGTGCGCCTCAGCTTGGTTGACTCGGGTGATTATTGGAGCTTCCAAGGTAGCGGTTGGACATTTATGCGTCTGGAGTTCACCACTATATTTCTACAGTAGTTATGTCTTTATTAGTATTCGGAGATAGATATTATTCCCTTTCGGTTATTTTTCTGATGTATTTAACTTCTGGAGTATATTAGTAGTTCTTACACTATTGACACCTGATTTTGGGCATGATTGGTATTTTGGATAAGTTCTTTTTGTATTGTTATGATTACCTATATGGTTCGGCTTCATTCTGGAAGCCTTACCTTGAGATATTTCTATTTTTTCTCTTTTTATATCGATTTGGGTGATACGCTTACTTGTCAAGGTACATTGTGTTTTATTCTTTATCGTTTGAAATTCTTTCATACCTTGTGTTCTGAGTTGTGTTTCACTCTCTCTACGCATATGGTGTGGCTTATACTGCTATTAGTTGAGAGATATTGTGAGAGATTGGTGGAGATTATTTGTCGATTATACGCATGTTGATGCTCTTGAGTTGTCATTGGATCAATTTGCTGATGCCTTTCTGGAGAGATTTATGCCTTACAGTTTGAGGAATCGGATGCAGGACGAGTTTGATCATTTAGAGCAGGGCTTCATGACAGTTGCTGAGTATGAGGCATGCTTCCATGCCCTATTCATATATTCCTATGAAAGCATTTCCATAAATTCTATGAAGATTTGAAAGTTTGTGAAGGGTTTGGATGTTTCTCTTTAGCTGGTTATATCTTAGATGGTTGTGTTTAGGGTTTCTTTCTAGAGTATAGTGGATCATGCTAAGATGACAGAGGTATTCTTAATGCATCTCAGGGAGGCATCAGGAAAGCTCGACGTTTTGGTGAGCTTAGGAGTCAGACCTCTCGAGGCAGAGATTTTAGAGGTTCTCGTGGATACCATGGTAGGCCAGTAGCTGCTTTATAAAGTTCAGGTTGTGGATTTCCTAATTCAGCAGTTCAGGGTGACCGTTCAGGCTCAGTTGTACCTTCTTCTATTAAGACTGGTCATAGAGGTTACTATGTGAGTGATAAGATTATCCATGTGGACAAGGACTGTCCCCATCGGGTGGTTTGGGCTACTTCTATTCTAGCTATAAGAGGTAGGGTACTACAAGAGGTGTGAGGGGCAGAGGTAATAAAACTTGAGGGGTGGTCGTGAGGCCACTCAGACCGTTGGTGGTCATGGTCACTGTTATGCTATACCATCCAGGCTTGAGACTGAGGCTTTATCTATGTAGTTTGATTTGGATTTTGTTTCTGTTAGTGAGACTTTTGCTATGCCTATTCATATATCTACCCCAGTAGGTGATTCTTTAGTGGTGGATCAGGTGAACTGATTTTATGTTGTGACTTTTGTCGGGAGTGAGACTTTGGTAGACTTTCTTGTGTTACACATGGTTGATTTTGATGTTATTTTGGGTACAGATTGGTTGGCTCCTTCTCATGCTGTCCTAGATTGTTATTCCAAGATTGTGACTTTAGCTTTGCCGGGTGTGCCAAGGATAGCTTGGAAGGGTGCACTTCATTCGGGTCTTAAGAGGATTATATCTTATGTTCAGGCTTGTAAATTGGTTGAGAGGGGATGTTTATCTTACTTGACCCATATTCGTGACACCATTGCTGTTTTTTTCCCCTTAAATTTTGTTTGTATTATCCATGAGTTTATGGACGTGTTCCTTATGGACTTGCCTGGTATGCCTCCGAAATGAGATATTGATTTCGCTATTGATGCTGAGTCGGGCACTAAGCCCATTTCTATTCCCCCTTATAGGATGACCCTAAAAAGTTAAAGAAATTGAAGGATCAGTTATAGGAGTTGTTGGATAAATGATTTATCCGACCTAGTGTTTTGCCTTGGGGTGCACCTGTTTTGATTGTGAAGAAAACTGATGGGTCTATGTGGATGTGTATTGATTATCAACAGTTGAATAAGGTGGCAATTAAGAATAAGTATCCTCTTCCTCGCATTGATGATTTTTTTATCAGCTCAGGGTTCTGCGGTGTTTTTGAAGATTGATTTGAGGTTCTTCGGTATCACCAGTTGAGGATTAGAGCTTTGGATATTCCAAAGACAACTTTTTGGTCTCGATATAGTCATTATGAGTTATTCGTCATGTCTTTTGGGTTGATCAATGCCCCTACGCGTTCATGGAGTTGATAAATTTGATGTTTATACCTTATCTTGACTCTTTTGTTATTGTATTTATAGATGATATCTTGGTTTATTCCAAGAGTGAGGTTGATCATGAGGAGCATTTGTGGATTGTACTTCAAAGATTGAGGGATGAGAAGTTGCATGTGAAGTTCTCTAAGTACGAGTTTTTATTGGAGTCTGCTTCTTTCTTGGGTCATGTAGTGACTAAGGAAGGTATTATGGTTGATCCATCCGAGATTGTCGCAGTTCACGATTAGGCTAGATCTACTTCACCCACCAAGATTTGGATTTTTGTTGGCTTAGTAGGTTATTGTCAGTGTTTTGTTGAGGGTTTTCATCCATTGCAGCTCCATTGACCAAGTTGACTCAGAAGAAGATTTCTTTTCAGTGGTTCGATGCTTGTAAGGTGAGCTTTCAAAAGCTTAAGGATTTATTGGCTTCAACTCCTATCTTGGCTTTGCTCAAGGAGGGCGTGGGTTTTACCGTCTTTTATGATGCTTTAGGTGTTGGTTAGGTAACGTGTTGATGCAGAAGGGCAAGGTGATTGCTTAAGCATCTCGTCGGTTGAATCCTCATGATAAGAATTATCCTACCCATGACTTAGAGTTGTACACAGTTGTATTTTTCTTAAAGGTGTGGAGGCATTACTCGTATGGAGTCCTTTATGAGATCTTCTCAGATCATTATGGCCTTCAGTATTTCTTCACCCAGCGAGATCTTAATATGAGGCAGTATCGTTGGCTTGAGTTTCTTAAGGAATATGACTTGACTATTCTCTACCATTCAGGTAAGGCTAATGTGGTTGCGAATGCCTTAAGCCGAAAGTCGACTAGCATAGGTAGCTTGGTGTATTTTTTGACCCAGGAGAGGCCTTTGGCTTCAGAGGTTCAGTCTTTAGCTAGCCATATAGTTAAGCTTGATATTTCAACACCTAGGCATATTTTGGCATTTATAGAGGCTAGATCTTCTTTGATGGAGCAGATTCGAGCTCATCAATTTGATGATATTGGATTGAGGTTGATTCGAGATAAGGTGTTGAATGGGGAGGCTAAGGAAGCCTCACTTGATTCAGGTAAAGTTTTGCGGATTGGGGGTCGAGTTTGTGTGCGAGACTCGGTGATTGGATTAGGTTGATCTTGGAGGAGGCCCATTGTTCTAGATATTCTATCCATCCAGGCATGACAAAGATGTATCGTGATTTGAGGCAACATTATTGGTAGGGTGTTATGAGGCGAGATGTAGAAAATTTTATGACTCGTTGCCTATGTTATCAGCAGGTGAAGGCCGAGTATTTGAGACCTGATGGGTTGCTTCAGAGGTTACCCATTCTCGAGTAAAAATGGGAACGAATCACTATAGAATTCCTGACTGGGTTGCCTCGTACTTCTCGTGGTTCCGACATGTTTGGGTCATCATGGATCGATTGACTAAGTCAGCTTATTTTATTCCGTTTCAGGTCTCATTCAGTGCTGAGAGGTTATCCCGTATCTATAATCGTGAGATTATGCATCTGCATGATGTGTTGGTATCTATTATTTCAGATTAAGGTTCTGTGTTCACATCTCACTTTTGGAAGACTTTTCAGAACGAGTTAGGTACTCGAGTTAATCTTAACACAACGTTTTACCCCCAGGCTGATGGCAAGTCAGAGCGAACCATCAAGGTTTTGAAGGATATGCTTCACGCAAGCATCATGAATTTTGTTGGCCAGTGGGAGCAGTATTTGGCTTTAGCAAAGTTTGCATATAATAATAGCTACCATTCTAGTATTGATATGGATCCTTTTGAGGGATTGTATGGTAGGCGTTGTTGCTCTCCAGTGGGTTGGTTTGATGTTTCAGAGGTGACATCTCGAGGTACAGACTTGCTTTGTGAATCTTTAGATAGAGTCCATGTCATTCAGGATAGACTTAGAGCGGCTCAGAGTAGGCAGAAGTGCTATGTTGATCGTAGACTTCGTGCCTTTAGATATGGTATTGGTGATCGTGTTTTTCTTCGAGTTTCACCCATGAAGGGTGTGATGAAGTTTGGGAAGAAGGGCGAGCTTAGCCCCAGGTATATTAGTCCATTTGAGATTCTTCGAACTGTTAGTGATGTGGCTTATAAGTTGGCTTTGCCCCCCGATCTATCAGTTGTTCATCCAATTTTTTATGTTGCTATATTTCGTTTCTATATTCCTTATGAGTCCCATATTATTTATTGGGATTTGATTCAGCTAGATGAACGATTGTCATTTATTGAGGAGCCGATCTCCATTTTGTCTACGGCTATTAGGCGGTTGCCCTCTAGAGTTATCCATGTGTTTAAGGTCCAGTGGCGACATCGACCTATAGATAAGGCTACTTGGGAGGTCGAGTCTGATATGCGTAGTTTGTATCCTCAACTCTTCATTGATTCAGGTATTTCTTTGTCTTAGTTTGAGGACGAACCAGATTTTTAGTGGTGGATGATGTAACGACCTAACAATTTAATGAAATATGTGAAATTTGTGATTTTGTGTGATTTGATTGTTTTACCCCTCTCCAGAGTTGCATTATGGTATTTCTGGGGTTAGGGGTGATTGGCATTGTTTTCGATGAATATTGGTGTCATTTATTCGATATTGTGGTTTTTGATTGCTTCGAGAGCCTTATTTTGGACTTATGGGGACACCTTTTCATCCGTGCAATGGATCGCCAAATGGACTGCGCCAACAGCTCCGAAATATCGATTTTCGGCTAGGAGACCTTTGGTTTGGATCCCGATGCACCCGAGCACATTTTGACCTATAGATCAAAAAGTTCAAAAAATTAAAAATATGGGTGTGGGACACACATTTGATCGAAACGACCTCGGATGTAAAATTTGACTTTGCCAGCAGATCCGAAAGGTCAGTTTTAGGGTGTTAACATGTTTGGTATAATTTTACGGCTTTTAAATCTCATTTCGATCCTCCATTTGGAAAATTGTGATTTCGGATTTTAGGATTCAACTTTGTGAAAATGATGTTTTTTTGAAAATCTGATATCGCCATCGCGTCTGAACGTCGAATTTAGTATGTTTGTATAGTCCGTTTGCATGTATTAGACTCTGAACAAATCTCGGGCACCCCGTCGAAGTCCGGATTGGACTTGAGAAAAAATAACAGTTTTTCTGCTATAACAGTGTAGAAAATCTGCACTATTTAAGCAACTTTTTGGGCCCATTTTTGCTCATTTTTCATCTTGCCTCTTGAGAGTTAATTCCTAAAATAGTGTGAGGGCTTAAAAGTGAAGCTTGTGGGAGTTTTAGAAGTTAGATTAACATATATTTCTTGGTTTTATTACGAATTTAAGGTAAGAATTCACTCTTTTCTTAGTAATTTCTTGATTAATTTCTCAAAACACCAAAAATCTTAGGGCATGATTTTAAATCTCAATTTCACTTGAATAATATTTTTATCTTATAATTACTAGTTTCTCATCAATTTAACCTTCAAAAACAAATCTGATTCTTGATTTTAACCCAGATTTTAAAGATTTTACCCGGTAAAGCTTAAAAATGGTTTTTCTCCAATTTGAACCTCATTTTTTATTCGATTTGACTTGAATTTTCAACTGTAGATTCTTAAAAATATGGGAAACATATTTTTGCAGTAAAGTTTTGATTTTTCCCTTATTTTGTGGAAACTCATTTTAGAGGTCCGTTTTGAGCCCGAACCAAAAGTAGTCAATATGGGTGTCGTTGACTTTGTTTTGACGCATAGATTTCATATTTGATATTTTTAGTGGAGTTCGATATTTTTCGTAAAAGGTAAGATATTGGGTTTAAAGTGTAGCGGATTGGTTTTCGCTTTTGAGGTAGGTTATAACTTTTCTCTTTCAGACTAGGTTGGGTGGTAAATGATGGTACAAAATCCATCTTAAGGGTGGGAACTAATCATGAAACATTTCTATATATGTGTTGTGCCCGTGTGGGGCCTATATGTGATGTAATTATCGAAATTGAGATATTATGTGATATGTGTGATCGTGTAGGATCCTATGTGACATTGATAGCCCTGAATATATGTGAATAATTGTATTGTATTGTTGAAATGCCTAATGTGATTTCATTGGTATATTGTGATATATCCATACTTATTGGTAGATGAGACATGTGGAAATTCATAAATGAAACGAAAGTAATGAGTGGATATTAGCTCATATGGTTATAGAATTATAACATTGTGACTGATTGTGGAAATACATCAACTGGATTGGGTGAGAAAATACATCACATGGATTGATTGTGAAAATACTCATTTTGAATGGTTATGAATATTGCATCGTCATTCTCATGTCATCATACACATCATTTCACTTGTTCATTTTACTGCTTCATATATACTTGTTGTTATGTATGTGTACTTGATTTATGTTTTATGTTATGTATGTGCTTTGAAAATACTAAAAACACTGGAATACTGGATATTGGTATCAAATATTAGATTTTATCGACCATCTCCGAAGGATCATGCCAAAGAAGAGTTGCGGATATTGGTGATCTTGAGGCTGCGTGCCAAATTTAAGGTTGTGTGCCAAACTTGAGGCTGTTTGCCGAAATTGAGGCTGTGTGCTAATACTATGCATCATCATCATCATCATCATCATCATCATATACATTGCATCTACTTATTGTGTTTATGTTGTGTTTGAATTATCATATTGACTTGTCATCTATCTATTTGTTCTATATCTTGACTTATTAACGTCTAATTATTCTATCTTCCTTTAATTGTACTTGATGATCTTGATTATATATGTCCCTCTATTGTTCTTCCTGTATGTGATATTGTGTATATTTTTATCCCTATCTTATGTGTTATTGTATTATATATTGTTATTATAGAACTATTAGTGCAAGCGGTGTGGGCTACCGTTGTGGGATATTTTCTGATTGCAGGTAACGTGCCCTTAATGTATATCGTGTATGCTTTATTTACTACTTTGCTTGGTTGGCCTATGATACCTACTGAGTACAAGTGGACCATACTCATGCCTACTGTGCCTTTTCGATGCAGGTCCTAGCTCGAGTGCGACTCAGCTTGGTTGACTCAAGCGATTATTGGAGCTTTCAAAGTAGCAGTTGGACATTTATGCGTCCGAAGTTCACCTCTATCCTTCTATAGTAGTTATGTCATTATTAGTATTCGGAGATAGATATTATTCCCTTTCGGTTATTTTTCTGATGTATTTGACTCCTGGAGTGTATTGGTAGTTCTTACACTATTGACACCTAGTTTTGGGCATGATTGGTATTTTGGATAAGTTCTTTTCGCATTATTATGATTACCTATATGGTTCAGTTTCATTCTAGAAGCCTTACCTTGAGATATTTCTGTTTTTTTCTTTTTTTGTATCAGTTTGGGTGATACGCTTACTTGTCAAGATACATTCGATAAGTGCCATCATGACCTTCATTTTTTGTTGTGACAAATATACTATAGGGATATCTTAAGGATTGTTGTATACCTTGAATTTTAGCTGAAAGCCTTTTTTTTTTAAAAAAAATATGTTCCCAAATAAATTATTGCTCCAGAAGGTAGCGCTATCTCTAAGCCAATGAGTTGCTCTCAAAAGATCTCTGTCCTACCAACTTTCTTGTACAACATGCTTAAATTTGGGGTGTTTCAATCAAAAACTCTCTGGTCTAAAATGTTTAACTCTAGGAATCTTAATAAGATAAATACATTTAATAAGGATAGGATGATGGTTAGAGTGGATTTTTGGGAGATGGGTTGATAGAAATATTGGGGTATTAATTTAACTAATTATCATTAGCAAAACATCGATTGAGTCTTTGTATGATTAAGACTTTATGTATTTTTCTATGGTTGGACCAGGTGAAATGACTCTATTTGAAGCCCAGATCAAGAAGTCTAAATTGGTTGATACAACTTCAGAATTTGGAGCTACTATAAGCATCCATTTTATCCAGTTGACTAAGAATTTTATTAAAGTCACCTGTTACAAACCAATGATCACTGTGTAAATGATGTGTATTTAACTTGTGACTCATAGATCTAAGACTTTCTCAAAGAACTTGTCTCTGCACCAACTTAGTACTTCATAAATAACACTTAAGCACTAGTTTTATTGGCTAGGACATACCTTAATCATTGCATGCAGTTCCTAGTTAGTTTGCCTAATACGATTGATTATGACATAGCTTATGTTCCATAGGAGAACAATAATACCCGATCTCCCTGTGGTTGGATACTCAAAGTATTCATCAAACCTAAATTCTTCCTTAATAGTAAGATAGCTAGTAAGTTAAGTTTCCAAGAGGGCAATCATGCAAGGATTATGAATATTAAGAAGCTCTCTAAAATTATACCTAAAGTTAGGGTTATGACCACCACGTATGTTCCAGACAACAAAGCTTGAATGATTCATTATTGGTGAGTGATGAGTAGGATCAATAACAACAGGGCCATCCATAACGGGGAAGCGACTTAGGTGTAGTGTTGGTGTTATCACCACTACATATTTGGACAAGTATTTTGACATATGGTCAAAGATCAAACAAGTACTTCATCAGGGTTATGGGGCACAAGTGGTCGTATTTTTTATCCTTTCTCTCCGAAAAGACCATGAGTGAGGCATGTTTGATATAAGAGATTTTTGTGAAGGATCCCTTATAATTTCCTTATCGATTTCTAGTTCCTAGGGAGGGGGTCGCAGTGGTGGCGACATATCGGCATGGACATACACTAGGACTTGGACTGAAATAGTCATGACCCGATACTACCTCCTAGTCGTAACACGATGCTTAGAACGACAAGTGATGCTAGGATAACCCATGTATTGGCATAATGCTTGAGCAACTGGTTAAAACAAGTATAAAAGCTAAATTGACTAAGCGGAAGCATAATCATGAGATAAGTCATTTTAATACATTCCAATTCAAAGTTTACAACACCGTAATCTGAAAGAAAGAGGAAACTCAAACTACATACAATGACTCTGACTGACTATCTATGAAGCCTCTACTAATACTGACTATAGGTAGTCGAGACATGACCCCCAACTATTCTTAATCAATACATACGAATAAGAAAGTATAATACAAGAACTGCAACTAACTTAAGTCCTCAAAATAAGAGAACTTATCACCTGCTAGCTAAATGTTGTGATCTACCTAACTATGATCCTGAGAGTAAGCACCTGAATCTACATCATATGAAAAATGTAGGTAGAAGAGGTATGTTATCAGTACTTTGGAATGTACTGAGTATGTGAGATATGCATTAGTTATAAAAATACTTAAAACACGCTTTAAGACTGAGGACATAAGCTATTTGCTAAAATATGCATTTAAAACATGTTTTTACATAAAACTATAAGGCATAGTGAAATTTTTAAATCACGAGCTAAAATAATTCTGTAAATTAGGAAGTGGTAGAAACATGAATACTATATTTAATCTCGAGTTAAAGATGAATATGTTGTAAAACTATATTGAGGATCATGTAGGATGTGAACTGATGCAATGACCAAGTATAAACATGTATTAAATGAAAACTGAATAACTGAGTACAAGGTCATACATAATCTGAAAACTGAACATAATCTAAAACATGAATTGAGGATTGTAGGAGATAACAATAACTGACATACCCCAATCTGAGCAAATTGGGATCCAACATATAACCCTAGTTGGAAGGGTGCTAGTACCTTACCAAGGGTACCAACTCTAGCTGGCGTGGATCCACTAAACTGATGTCCCGAAGGACTAGGGTGTCATACCTCAACTGATAAGTGACCCCTTATAACCTATGATGGCAATGTAGTTCTGAAACTTAGGGATATCTACTAACGGTAGCTGTATAACTAACAGGGAAGTCATCATCCCTGCATTCACTCGGTGCTAAGTACTACTCCTAACTGAATGACACTGAAAACTGTAAATATATGCTCAATATAGTAGTATTATTGAAACTAACAATATATACATAATCTGAAGTGCTCAAAACATGTCAACTGATACATGCATAAAATCCTAGGTATCGGGTGTTCATAATCCACCATCTCTATTCAAGATAATATTAACTAACATAAGAGAAAATTCATAATTTAAGCCCAAGAATTCAACAACTTTTCATAATAAAGGAATTCATGATTTTGAACATGGACAGATGTTATTATTATAGGATAACATGTATTCATGGTTTAATTACAAAATAAGCTGAAGAAATTAGCGAAAATTCATATTTGACTTAGAACCCAAAACTTAAAGAAAAATTAAGCTTGAGGATTGAGAAATCTAAAAAAATAGGTACATCATTCATAGCTTGATCATATTTCTTAAATTTGGTGTAATATCATGTATAATCACTAAAACATGCTTATGAGTGAAAATTATATCATGAGGGATTGAATTTAAGCTTGGAGTAATAATTAGGTAAAAACCCTAGTTTATGAAGATCACAAAATTCATGAACAAAATCATAATTTGGGAATGGGGATAAAAAGAGATTCTCATTGAATACCCACATACCTGATTACTTTCAATTCTTGAATTAAAGTTTGAGGATTTGAACTTGGAGATGAAGAACCCTAATTTCTTGCTTTGAAGAAGAGAAAATCACAGGTTTCTTTGAATACTTTGTGTATTGTGTTGAGAATTAGGGATTTGGATTTGTTTCGGCCTTATATTTAGCCTTAGAATATCTTAAATGTAATTTTGGGGTTAAAAGAGTGAGAAAAGACCAAAAAACCCCCTTAGAAAACGTCTGAAAACTCTTGAAAGCATTCTCAAAGACTTAGGTTGCGACTTGTGAGGTCTGGCCACGAGTGGTGGCTTGAGTTGTGGTCAGAGACCCAAATTTGACCCCTACTACCTTGGTAACGACTCTCTCCTAATGACCCATTATGTTTGATAAAGAGTCGTTATGAGGGTCATTATTACTGGCAGCTTTGATAGTGCTTCAATAATTTGTCCATAACTTTTCACCCCGATATCAGAGTAAGGCATAATTGGTGAAATTGGAATGATAATTCGATTATCTATCTGGTGGTGTGTATTGAGATAAAAAATTATTAGTAACCCAAAAGTTATGATCATTTGAATCTAATTCTAGTTATATATTCTTCACAAGAATTTAATTGCTAATGGATGTTTTGGCTTGTCTATAAGCTAGGAGTTATTTGAGGCCTTAATATATGTATAAATCACTAATAAAACTATCAAAATATAAGGCTTGATTTTGTATTAACTTGAAACATGATTCTAATATTGACTTGAATTTTTGGGGTGTTACAGAAATAGGGGGTAGTGGAGGTAGAACTTGGACTGGTGGATTTAATGCATGCAGTGGAATTAGAATCCATGAAAAGAAGAGGGGATTTTGATCGATAACCTCTTGAGGAGTGTAAAAGAGAAGCTAGTTAAGAGGGTTTTGGTTCAGCGGTGGGTCATAAATATGAGGCAAATTCCATTGGGGTTGGAGAGTGCAAATCAGAGTTGGAGTAACTGTTGACGCCAACAGATTCATCATATTCTGCATCCATAGGTGATGCATGAAGGAATCCATAGCTAGTTTCACACCCTCTGTTATGAGTCGGTCTAGAAAATTTTGGTTTTGTATTTTGATCATGGTGTTCACTTCGTTGATATCCATCTAAAGAACACTGTTTTGTCTATTAGTGCATGTTGTGTCCAAGATTGAGTCCTATGAAGAAGATGAGTAGTTTAGGTTGCAAAAACTACTGGGTGCTCGGCCACATATTGCGGAAGGTTGGAAAGGTTGTTCTTCATGGTAGAAATGGAAAATGGATCTGATGAGAGTGAAATTGTGGGTATTTTCTCTTATTTAGAGGAAGTAGTGGGTGAAGCATTATTATAAGTATCTTGGGAAATTAAAGATAAAGAGTAAAGGGTTTGTTATGATGATTGCAAATCTCTGCTTGTGGATTTATATTGTTTAGGATTGGTTGAATTTTAAAAATTAAAATCAGAAGCAGAATTTGGAGGTAAACTATGTCCTTTTCTTTGCGTGGCCACTTGACAGTCCATATTGTCCACCTGGCTTGAAAGACTTTTCATGTGTGAGAGACAATTGGTGAAGGTGAGATGGCTAGCGTCCACATAGCAGTTGTGGCCATCCCGCTGTAAATTTTTAATATTTTTGCATGGAGAGGGAGTATTATGGGACATAATCTTAACATTTGTCCTCTTTCTAGAATTCACACGATACCTCGTCTGTAACTCTACTGGCATAGGCTGTGAAATGTTTTTTTTTAGAGTTGGTATCCCTTTTGGATTAGCTCAGAGGATGTGCAGGTGGCTCAATATAGGTGTCCTCCACCTTGGATAGAATATTGAATTTATTAGTTTTGGAAATGATATTAGTAGTACTAGAATTATTAATAGACGTATTATGTTTAATTCTCTATTTATTTTTTGACTAAGACGTGTTTACAGATTTAATAGAAGATGAGGAAGATTGATCAATGATTGGTTTATTAGTTTCTTGAGGAAGTTGAGATGAAAGAACAAATTTACCTGATTTCCTTGAGTATATTTTAACGTTAATACCTGGTTAAATTTTCCTTTGATGTGAGTCTGATATCCGAGAGTTGCCAATGTGATTTACCTTACTTTTCTGATTAAAAATGATTGTTTTCCATTTCTTATTGAATTGTGCTAGTGTAGAGTTGGTTGATTGATTTGGTGTAGCCTCCTTTGCTGCTATCTCCAGGGTTCTTGATTGGGTAGGGACATTTAGGTTGGGTACGACTAAGCCTTCCATAGTTCTTGCACAAAAATCCCTCTCTTAGAGATAATGTGCTGAGTATGTGAACCAATTTTAATGCGTGAGGTCACTCATTCATATAATGGGACTTTTACACATGGTCTAGCGTATCTTCCAAGAAGCGTAGAGTTTAGACATCGACTTTTAGTAGTGTATCAATCACCCCACCAATCTTCTAAGGAGATGACCACCATAAAATTTAGTGGGTAAGTGTGGTAGTCGAACCCAGACCGCCAAGTGGGTTTGTTTTGCTTCTTCTATTCTGAAATGGGGTTTCCATCATTTTACCGATAAGTAATGTCCATCTACAAATCAGGGCCTATTTTGAAAAACACTATCCATAATTTTGTTTTGGTTAACTTAACTATGAAATAATCTGACCCCAGTTTGATTAAAAAGAAATTTTCCGCGAGCTTTCATTATTCTTGTATTTTCGATTTGAGGTAGTGATGGACAATTTGTTTTCCCATCAATATAACAATAAGCGATAACCTACAAGGGGAATATAATCAATCCTTATCCTCCGACGTAAGTTTGATAATCTTGATACAATTGATTACCTTGCTAGTTTCCTCATCAATCATAAGTGAGTTGGGAGGTGTTTCTGGGGATTTAAGGAAGGTTGACTCTAGTTGGATTGAGGATTCATTGTACACTAGTTTCGATTTGAAACAAGGTTCAGGGAAATTTTCATTAATTGATTTGATGGGTTTAAGATTTGGTATATTAAAAGTTTAAGAGGTGTGGAAGATGCCATTAATTGTGGAATGCGACGGTTTCGGGGGAATTGACTGGGTAACATTAGTTACTGAAGTTAATGTTGTTGTTAAAGTACTCATATATGGCATAAGATGTGTAGAAAATGGTCAGAGAATATTTTTTTTAGAGAGAGGAGTGTAACGTCATATTAGTAATTGTGGTGGATTTGGTTTTTCTTCAAAATCTCATTCCTTTTCTTAATAGGGTTCTAAAAAGTAAGGCATTGTTCTTCATAGTTTTGTGACTTATTATTGTTGTCAAATAAAGTTAATCTGAAGATTTAATAATATAAAGTAGTGTTTTAAAATTTGGAGGTTAATCGTAATGAAAAATTTTGGAGTTTGTTGTTTTGACCATTAATGAAAATTTCTGCAGTTTGATTTTATTTGCTAGCCTAAAGAAGCTGATTTTGTACTTATATGACAACCTTCCAAAAAATGTAAATCAACAACTCACAAGATGTATTTACGCATGAGTAATATAAATCAACACCTTACAAGTCATTTTATAGATAAACCATTTATGGGATTTATCATTTATTTTCAACTTATAAAACGTTCAAACATTGTTTTACAATCACAAGAATAAAATTATCATTTATATACATAGCCTATCACGAAAAAAACACCCAAATATTTTCTTGAAGTGAGTTAATACATCTTCTCTTGGTGTTGTTTATTCAAACTATTAAATCAAAATTGTATGAGAAGTACAATTTTATTCTGAGCTCACAAGTTGCTTGTGTGTCGTTGAGGAATTATAACAATCACTTTAGCCAAGATTTTGGGTTACTTTCCCCTATGATAAAAATGAGAAAATACTTTTGTAATACCAGCAATGCAAGTTACAAAACTTCGGCGAACTCAACAAACGCAACAAGTCACACGACACTTATGTTTTATTTTAAGAAGATACAGAAGAAGAAGAAAATAATTTCAAATTTTTAATATATTCAATATTGTTGGTGTCTAAACTTTGAGGAAAAACCTCTAAATTTATAGACAATGAAAGGGTAAGAGAGGTATCATCTAAAAGTTTTTTTTATGTACTCCAACAGGTACCTTCTATGATTTAAAAGGTGCCTCCAAGATGTGCCTTTTCTTATTTCTCATTCACTTCTTAAAACCCCAAAAATCACCCACTTGAATAGAAAATGACTATATGATGAAAATATGTACCCAAAATTGTGTAATTTGCAAGTAAGGATTAATTGCATCTGGATAATAGATTTTTTTTTGAACTTTTCGTAGTGAACATTTATTGGATATACTTGGTTAATCATAGATTTGATATTTTTAAATTGTCAAATTTTGGTGTATAACTAGACAACTATGAGTCACACAATCAACTTTTTAACCGTCTTTGATTCTCAGTGTTTGATTCGTTATAGTCGTGAACATCGTATAATTTTATAAGTGCGTAGAGCATTGACCTTACAGAATCCTCCTTGAAGTGGCTTGCCTGTTAGACTTACATAGGTGATTCCTAAATGTATAATCCTATAGATACATTAATTGATAACCTCTTATAAAACTTCGAAACCACTAAAACGTAGTAATGCTTTATCCTGACACTGGACATTATATCAACATTTAATTTGAAAATATTGAACTGTCAATCATAACTTTATTTTCTACTGGAACCTAGATCTTGGGATCTCCAGTTCTAAGTAGAGTTACCACCAAGTTGACTTGTCCTTGGCCATAGTCTGATTTCCTTCGATGATTTCTTAACTTCTCTAGTTAGGGCTTTTTATAAGTGGATCTAATACGTCCTTTGACTTTGCAAAGTTAATTGTAATAATTTCACCAGAGAATAGTTATCTAGTATTATGTCTTCTTCTTCTTCTTCTCCTGGCACTTGTTTCTTTTGGTTCTTTGAAGAAATGGTCAGTCAATTCGCTAGAGTGAATGAGTATAGATTGACAAATATCCATTTTAATACTATTGGATTATTTCAAGTCTGGTTTGGGTTGATGTTTATTTATCATAAAAATAGCTCAAAAATTACTTTGAAATGCAAATTTTAGAGCCTATTTAGCCTTGCGGTTAGAAAACAGCTTATTGAAAGTGCTTTTATAAAATAGCTTTGAAGAAAAAATCATTTAAAAAGGAGCAATTTGTAATTGTCTAATTCATTTGTGCTTGGCTAATTTTTTTCAAAAAGTGTTTTTGAGCGAGAAATTATGAAAAAGGACAAGTATTGATGGACTTTTACTACTAAGATTATTTTACCAAGAGAAATTATTTAAATATTTATTATGATATTTTTAATTAAGTTTATAATTTTATTTTAGAGATAATACCCTATTACCCCCCTGAACTATACCCAAAACGGTAGAGACACACCCCAACTTAAAGGGGGTCCTATTACCCCCTGAACTAATTAAAAGTGTAATTTTGACACCCTTAGTGCCTACGTGGCACATACGCGGCACAACACACTGAAGTGTCCGCGTAGGCACACATGTGTGCCATGTATGTGTCACATAGGCACTAAGGGTATTAAAATTACACTTTAAATTAGTTCAGGGGGTAATAGGACCCCCTTTAAGTTGAGGTGTGTCACAACCATTTTGGGTATAGTTCGGGGGTAATAAGGTATTTTCTCTTTATTTTATTAAAAAGTACATATTACAAAATTTTCAATCAAAATTTATATACATATATACATAAAAAATTAAATATTAATATAATATTAATATGATGATTCAAATACACTTAATATCAAGTAAAATGAATTTAAAAACTATTCCATAAATTAAATTACTACATATACAAAAATCACCATAAAAATAAATAGTTCTTCATACATCACAAAAATTTTCAATGGTTTCATCTCGAATTTTACCACACAATGTCTCCATAATAGTACAATATTTGCCTTGTATTTCTGAAGGTATACCTAAAGATCCATCTCCTTCTTTGATCTTATCACGATACAACCCCACCGTGAGTGCACCCGCTCAAACTCCCCAATGGAAAAATTCGAATAATCCAAACTATTAGCCCAACACTTAGCCAAGAATAGGCAACTAAGCCAATCACATTAATAAATCAGTGTGCAACATCTCAAACGAAATAAATGCAGAAATATAAAATTGAAATAATTCCCTCAAATCTGAAAGTCATTGTACCAAAACTCTAATAAATGTCAAAAGAGGGGATGGAATCCTAAAAATCAATGTAATATCCAAGTCCAAAATAAATGGACCATAGAACAACAGATGAACACATGGTAGCCTAAAAGATCCAGCTTACCATTGGGTTTGAGTATGGTCTGAATCACAACAGAGGTCTCGGAACAGTCGTTGGAATATGCTCTAGATTAAACGAAAAAAAAGATCGCGTGTAGTATCAACACACAAAATAACGGTGTGCCCATAGGGTCATCGATCAACCCAAAATGAGAAATATGGATACCTAACCAAAATATAGTACAACAAGACAACCATAAACCCCATCATGCAACTCTATTTCAAGTCTATTTCAAGTTCATAACACTTAACCTTTGAAATATGTGCAATATGAATTTTAGTCGATATGAGCCAACAAGGATATAGAGTCAAGTCAACTATAAACTCCAATAAAACTCCAAGTTAACACCCATTACACAACTATCAGATATTTCATGTTCCAATTACATAAGTAAAAGACTACACAAAGTTACATCAGAACTTGCAACTAACCCAGACCACTCAAGGATACCCATGGACAACAATAATGGCAAATATCATGCATCCTGATTTACAAGAAGAAACCACTTTTAGTAATTAAGCACATAAACCCAGTTCACACAAGGAACCAATATATAATGACAATATTTAAGCTTGGGCCACTAAAGAAACCAATATAATTAAGAAACATATAATTTTCAATTCACTCAAGGAACCGTCTCGTTTACTTGTACCTTGTACATACACGCTCCCACTAATCATGACCTACAAGGGACGAGCTTTTGTCCATGTACTAAATTTCTAACATTAAGTGTCTGTCAACCTTATCTCAACTAACCTCATGGCGACATCTATACATTCCAAAATAATGACAGATATCACAACAATCACAACCACAATGATAATAGAACAACACTTATAAAATCTAACAAGCTTTCATATAAGTTCACTGCATTCAATTAACACCTAGGACATCAAGCAGTCATTCACTTTCCTTGAACATGCATTGTACAAGCAATACTAAGAGTTAGTTATCTTGCACAAATAACACAAACTGAGTTTCAACTATATTAAAATCATCACCCTCCTCAATCCAAATTCGCACCTCTCTATTAAGTTTGAGTCTTGCCCTTCCATCCATTTTTTGCTTAGTCGTGGTCTAAAATAGGAATAGAATACATAATCAATCAAATGACCTAAAATATTGAGGATTACAACCTAATTCTTAACCCTCTACCCAGGCTAATTTCATGATGATTCCCCCCATTCTAGGGCTTTCCCACAATTAAATCACCTTAAAACTACTAATTTCATGGTTACCTTTGTGAATTATGGTCATGGAAGAGTAATTAATTAATATTTAACTAAAATGATGTACTATCTCATGACGGTACATTTTTCATCTTCAAGAAAGAATGATTTCATATTTTCCATCAATTGTTAGTCTTCTTAATGTGTTTTGTTCTTGATCTCAAGAATCAAACTCAAAGGTAAGAAATATCAAAACTTCAAGCTAAAGAGGCCAGTGGTGTGAAAACTAACATACCATTAGTGCCATGAAAGACCGTCACACCAAACATCGCTAGAAGTAGAAAAGTGGAAAACCAAGAACTGGGTGATGGTCCAACTGACGGACCATCAAGGTTTTGACAGACCATCACCCTAGCCGTCCCAACTAAATAGAATCTATGAAAATTATGAGGCAAGCGACAAGTAAGGCGACTGACCGTTAGACCAGCGACAAACCATCGTAGAAGCCGTCAAGATCAACACATAACAGATTGATTCTGGAAAATAACAATAGTTCATCCGACGAATTATCGCCCACTTGATGGACCATTGATCAAGTCGTCAACCGTGATGTGGCAGTCCAGATTTGAAATTTTAATCCCCACTTTATTAGAGACTATGAATACCTATATTAGGGTTAGAATAAACATCTTTTATCTGGTTTTGAGTTTTATAATGTATGATCATTGCTAAGAAATGAGTTTGAAGTTTGAAACATTGTGTTCTTGTTTTGAATTTGGATTCAAAAATTCTATATTTCTTTATTGTAAGTTCTAATCTTCAACTTATGAAATTAAGCCTTTGTATCTAATTTCTAATCATGAGTGGCTGAAACTCCATAACTAGGGTTATGATATCCTTGATGTAATCTCACTTCTAGGTTATAGGTTGTTGAGTTTGTAGCATACTTATGATTATATTATTTTTCTCTTCATTTTTTACTGGTTGCAAACTTCAGAACAAGCCCTTAAACTTAGCATGCTTGAATAAAGAAGTTAATGTAGAGAAAAGAGATTAGTGGCAAAAATTGAGTGTTTAATCTCTAGGAATAGTCTAATGCCTTAACCAAATTAATCTATTGGGGATTACATTGAACTATTATCTCATGACTTTTAAAAACACTTTGATAAAAAATTGACATCAATTTTCATATAATTACTTGTATAAGTATGAACTCACATACCCTAAATTCTGGAAGTGATTAAACACCAAGGTAAACATAATTCTAGTTTTCTCTCTCCTAACGGTTAACACGTTATAAAGAAAATCAGCTTTTAAACATATCAAAGTTGCTATTTCAACAAAAAAACCTATTATGTGGAAATTTATGATAAAAAGTCAATAAATTTACATGTAACTTAATTAGAGCCTTATTCCCCATGGGATTCAACCTCAACCTTTGTTGGGTTGTATATTTAACACAACCACTTACACTTTTACGTGACTTGTAGTTTGGGTGCATCAATTTTTGCATTGTTTCCGGGTAGTACGGTTGTCAATTAAGTTTATTTTCATTAATTGACTCTTAGTCTAGTTTCCTAATTTTACTTTCATTTGTTGGTTTTGTATTTGCAGGCTATTGATTGTGCATTCCACTAACTCATTGATCAAGCGAGCCTCTATTACCTTTCGATCCTGAACTTTTGAGAACTTTAAGGAGGAACATGGAAGAACAAGAAGAAGAAGAAAGATTTGTTGTAATGGCTACCACCCAATTGAACCAACAGAATGTTAATGCACCCAATCGTGTGCAGAATACAGATTATGAAGATCTGGGAGATGATGAGTTGGTTGATCCATTGAACAGTGGATGTGCCGACAATGTCACACCAACCAACTAAAATCATCAAGCATGACGTAAATGACACCAACAACCTGAGGCTCAGTTTGGCTTGGATGACAATGATGTTAATTTGGATGGAACTGGTTCTACTAGAGCAATTATGCTACCCCATTGGCTCTCGTGTTGAATTTCAATATTACAGCATAATGATCTAATTGCTCAATCTTAAAGAGTTATTTGGCGGACTACCTGGTGATGATCCAAACATGCACTTGGTGAACTTTATCAATATTTGCAAGTCTTTTGAGTATCCTAGAATTCAAAAGAACGTTATCTATCTAAGGTTGTTACCATTGTCTCTTTCTGGGGAGGCAAATCTGTGGCTAAGTGACCTGGCACCCAATTCTATAACAAACTGGAGGCAAATGAAAGGAGTTTTGCTATAAAGGTTCTTTTTGCCTTCCAAGATGTTACAGTTGAGGGATGAGATCACTAATTTTAGGCAATTGCCCGATGCGGCTCTTTATGAAATATGGTTGAGGTTTAAAAAGAAGTTGATCCAGTGCCAAAATCATAAGTTGACTGATGAACACTTGATGAAGATATTCTATAGGGCACTAAATTCAAACACGAACCTAATAGTGGATAATGTAGCGGGGGATACTTTCATGGATTATACCCTTACTAAGTCAACTGAGATCTTGGATAGGTTGACAAAGACAAGTATATCTTGGCATACCAAGTATTTTGAGATAACAAGCAAAACCTATGTAGTTGGGATGTCAACAGAGCAACACCAAAGAAAAGAAGAACGTGACCAGGACATGGCTCATATAAAGCACAAATGAACTTGCTCACCAAACATTTGTTGTCAGGTAATATTGAGAAGGTCAAGGCAGTTGAGTCTTATAGTAAAGCTGGCAAATCTAATTATAAAAAAAAGGGCCAACTTCTTGAATAACTAGGGGGTTTCTGGGCAAATATTTAAAAAAATTAAGGTAGAAACTATCAAAGGGAGAATTATTATAGCAAGGCTAGTTATAGAGGTCGTGATCAAGGAAATTGGAAGAGCAAAGGTGATCGAAGTGGATTGTATGTACCACTTGGGAGTTATGACAACATTGTTAATGATCCAGGAAATATGTCTATGGAAGCCATGATGGCTAAATTATTGAAAGGGGTGGAATCAACTGATGCAACTATCAAGTAGATGAGAAGTAATGTATCAACTATAATCTAATTGGTGGATTTTATTCCATATTTGGAATATCAAATAAATCAACTATAGTGGTACGCTACTGAGTGATACAGTTTATAACCTAATAAATAATGGTACATGTACAGTTATTACTAAAAAAAGTGGTAAAATACTACCAGAACAACATTAAAAAGTTCAGTCAGAGGTAGATGATGATGCATCTGAAGATGAGGTTATGATTAATGATCGTGAAATGGAAAGTAAACCAGCTGAATCTGAGAAATCTGAAGAATTAGGTAAGAAGAGATCCACTATGGAGCAACCATCTAAATTAAAAGTTCATAATGAGTTGGTCTAGGAAAAAGGGAAGGAGTTGGAGACACCTCTAACCAAATTCCTAGGCCAGCTCCTCCGTTTCCATATATGATAAAGTATAAGTTATAAAATAGCAAGTTTAGTAAGTTTATGGCAATGTTGAAGTAGTTGTTAGTGAATATTCTATTGATTGAGGCTTTGGAGCAAATTCCAGGATATGCAAAATTCGTGAAAGATCTAGTTACGAAGAAGAGAACAATAAGTTTATGAGTAAGTAGATAACCTTCATCATTGTAGTGCCATTTCCATGAGATCACTAGTTCAAAATAAATTCAATCTGAGAGGGTTCACCATACCATATACAATTGGTTCCTTTAGTTTTGGTTAAAGACTTTATGATCTTAGAGGAAGTATCAACCTGATGCGTTTAGTAATTTATCCCCGGTTGGGTTTGGGAACTCCCAAACCAACATCAATGAGGTTGTTAATAATGGACCGTTTAGTCAAGAAGCCAGTGGGTATTCTTTATGATGTGTTAGTACTATCCAATATAGTGTCTAATGAAAAAAATAAATGTATCCCTCTAGGCCAGTCACAGGATGGAGAGTGTGTATGCTTACAGGAAGTTGAAATCATGGACACTTAAGATTATTTTCCAATGTCCTTCATAGATCAAATTTTTGATAGACTAGGTGGAAGAGGTTGGTATTACTTTTTAGTTGGTTACTCTGGTTACAACCAAATCTCTATAGCACCTGAGGACCAAAAAAACTACATTCACATGTCCCTATGGGACTTTTGTATTCAAATAGATGTTGTTTGGGTTGTGTAATGCTCTAACTACTTTTCAAAGGTGTATGATATTGTTTTTTTCTGATATGGTTGAGGAAACTTTTGAAGTGTTCGTGGATGATTTCTCAGTGGTGGAAGATTCATTTGTTAAATGTTTGATGAATTTGAGTAACTTCATTGTAGCATTGTGAAAAGTTTAATCTAGTGCTCAATTGGGAGAAGTGCCACTTTATGGTAAGGAAGGGCATGCATAGTAATCAATTAAATGCTTTAGGAAGTAGAAAATAAGCATAGATCTAGAGATTCTCGAATAGGGAAACCTTTTGAACTATTGTTGAATCTATGGCCAGACAAGAGACAACCTAGCAAAGTGTTAGGCCATAAGGTCATGGCACAGGAGATCAAAGTGGATCGTACTAAAATTGAGGTGATAGAAAAGTTACCTCTACTAATCTCGGTGAAGGGTGTGCAAAGTTTCTTAGGTTGTTTAAGATTCTACAGGAGGTTCATCAAGGACTTCTCCAAAATTGCAAACCTATTGTGCAAAATATTAGATAAAGAGGTAAAATTTGAGTGAAACAATGAGTATTTGAAGGCTTTCCAATGCCTTAAAGAGAAATTAGTTGAAGCACCCATTATGATTACACCCAATAGGCTCAAACCCTTTGAGCTGATGTGTGATGCAAACAGAATGGCCCTTGGTGCTATTCTTGGGCAAAAGAAATAAAAGTTATTCCACTTAATATATTATTCAAGTAAGGCTTTGAAATGGGCTTAAAAGAATTACACTATCATAGAGCAAGAGCTTCTTGTTGTTATGTATGCCTTTGGGAAGTTTAGAGCATATTTATTGGGAACCAAGATTATGGTGAGTACAAACTAACTTACTGTTATGGTACTTGATGGCAAATAAAGAAGTCAAACCCTGGTTGATTAGATAGGTATTGTTGCTAGATGAGTTTAATTTTGAAGTCAAGGATAGAAAAGGTTGTGAGATCCAAATAGCTGATCACCTATCCAGATTGGAGAATGCAGATGGAAAACCAGAAGAGTAAGAGTTTAATGATTCTTTCCCAGACGATCAAGTACTTGTAGCTAACCTTGATTTTGTTCCTTGGCATATGGACTTTGCAAATTGCCTTGCGAGTGATATTATCCCAGAAGACTTAAATTTTTAGCAAAAAAAAAAAAATTCCTCCATGATGTGAACAGGTAATTCTGGGGTGAGCCTTATTTGTTTTGAGTGTATGCAAATAATATTATCCAAAAATATATGTAGAGGTGGAGATGTTAGATATATTGCTAGCTTGTCTTTCCTCTCCTGTTGGAGAAAATCATGTGGGGAGACCACATAGCCCAAAAGGTTTTGCAAAGTGGGTACTACTGGCCCACTATTCATAAGGATGCATATGAGTTTGTCAGAAATAATGATCAATGCCAACGATAGGGATTGATCTCCAGGCATTAAGAGATGCCTATATCAACCATGCTAGAGGTCGAACTATTTGATTTGTGGGGTATTGATTTTATGGTCCCCTTTGTGAGTTATTATGGTTGCAAGTATATCTTGGGTGTTGTGGACTATGTGTCCAAATAGGTAGAAGCAGTGGTATTGGTAGATAATGAAGTAAAAAGCAGAGTGTTGTTCTTAAAAAGAATATATTCTCATGTTTTATCCTTCTTTATACAATCATAAGTGATGGGGGATACCACTTCTGTAATAAGGTGTTTAGGGCTGCATTGACAAAATATGGTGTAAAGCAACACAAAGTGTCCACTCCTTATCACCCCTAAATGAGTAGGAAAGTAGAGGTGTTAAATAGGGAGATTAAAATGATTTTAACTAAGACTGTGAATGCACATCGAAGTGATTGGTCATGAAAGCTTGACGATGTTCTTTGGGCTTACTGTATCGACTTTAAAAATCTAATAGGTATGTCACCATACCAATTAGTATTTGGTAAGGCATGTCATCTACCGATGGAGCTTGAATATAAGGTATTGTGGGCACTCAAATGATTGAACTTGAGTTGGAAAGAGGCAGGTGATTTGAGATTGGATCAATTGAATTAAATGGATGAGTTCCATCTCCAGTTATATAAAAGTTCTAGCCTTTATAAAGAGAGGATGAAATTATACCATGGCCGAAAGATTAAAAAGAGATAGTTCCAAATAGGGGATTTGGTCTTATTGTTTAGGTCAAGTTTCAAATTATTCCCAAGAAAACTGAAGTCAAAGTGGTTTGATCCATTCAAAGTAACTCAAGTCTTTCCATCTGGGTGGTAGAGCTAGAAAATAGGGATGGTAAGTTGTTTAAAGTGAATGCACAACACATTAAACATTATGTTGTCCAACAAGAAGATGTAAAGTTAGTAACATTGGTATATCCTTATGAATTCTGAGTAATCAAGATACCCGAGTCGTATGTTAAATCAGGCGCTCGTAGGAGGCAACCCACAACTCTGCTGTAAAATCACATAGTTAGATTTTTAATTGATTAATCTATGTAATCTATGTTCTAAGTGTGAAAGATGGAAAATGACAAAGAGAGTTTGAGTTTGTTCATTAGCGATGAGTGGACTGGCCGGTCATCAGTTCTGGATCGTCAAGAGAAGGTTGGAAAACTTGCATTCTAGATAAGGAGAGATGGGTTTAGTAGTAGACTATTAGGTGTTTGATGGACCTTCACTATAATCGTTCTACTTAAGCTGAAATTTGGTGGATTATGGATAAGCACCGACGAGAGGTTTGACGAACCATCACTTAAGTGGCGGCCCGCCAAATAAACCATCGTAAGAACAACTACAAAACATCATTCTGGTAAGTTGTGATGACCCAATTAATGGATTGTCAACTCACTGAAAGATCGTCACTTGGACCATCACATGTAAGTTTGTCGAACTCATTAATTTGGGTCGGCCTATGTGGTACACCATCCAAAAGTTATTTTTAATTTGGGTCCATGACCCACTCCAAGACCACCTATGCATGAATATGAAATAAATTTCCACGTTTACCATCACCTTTTCACTTCAACTTTCCAAACTATTGAATACCCCTACATTTATTACCTGTAAATTACATTCATTCCCCATTAACCGCTCTTTTCATCTTCCATCACTATTTAAATCAACTCAAACACCCCAACTTATTCCATCAATGCACCTTCAATTTCTTTTCTTTTCATTGTTCAAAGATTGTAGTTTTGGTACATGTAGTCGGCACATACATATAGTTCAATAGGAGCATTCGCATTAAGGTACATTCTTACCTATTTAACTTATTCGTGCAAGTTTTTAGTTGTTAGAATTGTAAAAATTCTTATTTTTATCTTTAGATTTTGCTTTGATGTTCTTAATTAGTAAAAAAAATTGGTGTTTGATACACTGTGTTGGAGCTAACGTAAGGCTGAAGTCTGATTAACCACAGTATAGAGTAAAACTTAATGCTATTATAAGTTTAGTTTATCATACTATCAGGTATACAGATGTAGGCCCACCACATGTTCGACAAAATTCCTCAAAGATGTTCGATAAAATTCCTCAAAGGCAATTTTGAAGAACTGGTAGTTGGGATGGAGCGTCTGATGGACCATCGACTTAGTTCGGATCATCTACTCAGTTCGGATCATCTATCACCTAACTACTTGAATTATTAAACACTGGATAAGTGGTGATGGATTGGTCGATGGATCATCGCTTGAATCATCACCCAACTCTGAAATTCCCTGACTATACTGGATAATGCTGATAGTTCACCTGATGAACCGTCAGCCTTACAACGACCCATCGAAGGAACCATCGCCAGTTGGCTAATTAATCCACATAAGCTATGATGGATTGGCTAATGGTCCATCTCTTAAGATATGAACTATCGGTTAAATGATCAATCTTAAACTGGGACTAAACTTTGATTTGATTTTCTTTTATTAAATTTAACACTGTGTTGGTCTATTTTCGATATCAGGTACAATAATACAGAATCTACCTTTGAGGAGAGGTGGGGGCAGAACTAGATCGACCCAAGATGCCACAACTTTGAGATTCAGGGATGAACCTGAGAGGGACAATGAGACCCAAACCTACCACATAAGACAAAGTGAGAAGAAGCATCAACCATCCTTTGAGTTTGATAAGGAGAATAAATCATCGAGTATAGAGGTTAGTAGTAAAGATAAGAGCAATGGGAGTTCTAGCTCTAGCCTGAATATGGAAAGTGAAAAGAGGGATGTAGCTAATCCTAAAAATAAACCCGAACAAAAAAAGGTGATGTGATTTAAAGCAAAGATCTTGAGGTTTGAGAGACAATTAGGTGGGAGGTTGAATGAGAAAAGAATAATTTCTATGATGGCCTTCAACCAGCACAGAGCAGGAGCATTAAAAGGCTCATTACAGAAGAATATTAGATCGTCACCATAGATCTATGAGAATACAAAAACCTTGAGAGATAATTCAATGAGTACAAGATGGGTTGTATGAGAAAGCCGCCTGGATCATATTATCCCACTATTATTTGGGAATTCTTTACGAACTATTTGGCGATATTGGAGAAAGATTTTCCCAAAGGTTCGGATGTAGAAGACATGAAAAAAATGATGAGAATCCCAGTTAGGGGAGTGATAGTGTATATTTCTTATCATACCATCACCTGAATTCTATTCGGTCAGTTGTACACTGGCTTGACTATCACTCTAGAGTTAGATCATAGGATGACCACAATACCTAACCAATGGCCACAGATAGCATGCATATTGAATGATAATGGTGATCCATCTAAGTTGAGGAATAGAGAAAAGATTGACAAATCCTTGTTGAGTTTTAGGGAAAAATTTTAGTAGGCTATAGTTCGACTTCGGCTGATGTTGACTAGGGGTGATGTGAAACCTTGACCACAGAGGGCTATTTTGGTGGCTAGTTTGATCGAAGGATTGTAGATATATTTAGGGCAGATTATTACTAATGAGATATTTGTCCGAGCACACAAAACTTCTAGTGTTTTACCTTTCCCGTGCCTCATCAAAAATCTATGCAGGCAGGCAAATGGGCCATTTATTAGAGGTGTGGATAATGAAGTTAAGGCTTCAAAAAGTAGGACATTGAGATGATAAGGTATGGAGCTAAATTTGAGATGAGAGTGCATAGGCCACAAACTTTCAACCCACAATCTCAAACTACTCCAAAGGCATCTGACATTCCTTCAGGTATGTCATTACCTCTTGCTACTATTGTTCCACAAGGCACTTCTGCAACATCTAGGTCGATACCTATACCTCCCATTATTGAGATTATTGATACATCATCCATGTCACCAATTTGTTTGGAGTATAGGTTGACCCTACAAAATTTATAAAAATAGTTAAAGCTCTGAAGAAGTTTGAACAAGTGATGAATGCAGGGGTATATGAGTTTAAACCATTTGTGGATAGAATTTTATTAGAGTCTTTGAAGCCATATGAAAATTTACATGCGAGAATGGATGATATGGAGGAAAGGGTGAATAACAGGTGAGAGAACTCTCAGTCCCAAGTCAAGCTTAGTTCACATATGAGTTAAAGCAAGCACATATAGGTATAGCTGAATTAAAGAGGCAACCTATCCCAAACATATTTTATCTAAGAATTGTGGAGGTTGAAAAAGATGATGATATTATAAATTTAATAGACTAGCCATTAAAGGACAAAGACAAGGTTGTGAGTAAAGGAAGTGAAAATATAAGGTCAAGAAAAAGAAAGCATCAGCACGAGAATGTTGAAGAAAGAGTGGTGAGAAAATTTTTGAAGGAATTAAAAAATAATGAGTAAAAAGAAAAAAAAGAGTTGCGGATGTGGCAGCTGGTGTGTCCACCAGTTTGACATATACAGGTGGACACAAACCATCGGTGTTACTAGTAACCATTACAGTTATTTAATATGTTGGTGTTTTGAGCACCCCGGCCACTGTTGGGATCACTATTGCTGCTACTAAGGCCATTAAGGCCTCCCATGATTTGCCAGACTCCCAATCTTAAGGTCTTTCAAAGTATTCCATCCCTTCTACTTTACTGTTTATGTATTGAGGACAAAGCATTTTATTTTGGCAGGGGTGGGGTACTTGTACTTGTTAGGGAGTTTGTATCTATGGGTTTTTTTGCTTCCTGAATTTTTTCCCTTGTGTGTAATCTAGGAGAACCGACATGTCTAGGATTCTTGTTTCTATATTTTATTTCTGTCTTATAATTGTACGTATCGTGCCCTTGGAAAGAAAATGAATGAATAAAAAGTTGTTGGTTGGAATGTTGTGAAATTAGGACCTCTCAAAAATTTTAATTATATACATAGTTTTTAATAACTATTGTAGATCTACACTTGGCATTAGAATCTCTAGATAAAGTAAAGCATGATTAAGCATAAGCACAAATCTGATAATGAGTAGAATGAGTATTATTTCACTGCAATGTGTGCATGAGGATTTTGTGTAGATTCTTACTTTGTGTGTGCAGTTAGAACTTTCCTATTCATTGTGTTAGGTGATAGTTGGTTTTATAGGATAGGATTATTGGTCGTGTTTAAAATCAGTCTACTTAGCCTTAAAAGCCTGACCAAATATATAGTTATATGAATAAATCCCCTTGATCAATGTTTGAGCTGATAGCCCATTTTACTCAACAACTTTAACCTTTCCTTATCTAATGTTAAAATTGTTATTTTGGCCCTGGTCCTTTCTTGGACATCGTGCACTTCAACTCAGAAAAATTATCTAAGTTAAGGGTCGCTACTATAGAGAGATTTAATGAGTGGAGAATAGTTTGGAGAGATCTTTTAGTGTTGGACCTCTACTTTTGTCCTGGTGCTTCCTTGGACATCGTGCACCTCAACTCAAGTCAGTAGCTTAAGTTGAGGGTGGATATTATAGAAGATTTTAATGAGGGTAAGTTGAATTAAAAGCATAGGAGTGTGCACAAATCTATTATAAAAAAATTAATTGTATAAGGCCCTAAGGGATTGTAGCACACTCATCTAGGAAGAATGATTTAGGAGATAAGGAGATGGAGGCTTGAAGTGGAAAATTAGGTGAATAAGTGGTAATGATGGCAAGGAAGGCTGAGTCACTGTTCTAATTTATACCTTACATATATCCAAACCTTCATTACAAGATTAATTAAGTCATGTAGTGATCCTTTCCAACAAAATGTAGTACTTGGTAGGATGATAAGGGCAAGCTTATGGTTTTGTGTATCCATTGTTTGAAATTTGTTGTGAGTGAGAGATTTGAATGATGGTCCTTAAATTAAATAGATCTACGTGAGATAGACTTTCTTGAGGTGAGAGTTGTGAATGATACTTGTGATTGGTGATTTTTGGATTAGGTATCTTATGTGTATGTATGTGACATATCTAGAGTGTAATGCTAAGTGTAGATCCTTACTAGTTAGTGTTGCAGAACTTGTGTACGTGTATGAGTGTGGGTCTATGCTATTTCCAATAGCTGCTTATTCTTTCTTGATCTAGATACAACCATGTTATTGTGTTAAGTTTCTTGAGGACAAGTAATTGTCCTAAGTTGAGGGTGTTGATGTAATGGCTCATGATAGTAAATTATTTATCTTCAAGGAAGGATAATTGTATGTTTTCAGCAACAATTAGTATTTTTAATGTGTTTTGTGCTTGTTTTCAGGAATCAAACTCAACGTAAAAAATATCAAAACTTCAAGCTAAAGAGGCCTGTGATGTGGAAACTAACGGGTTGTCAGTGCCCCAATGAACCATCTTACCAACGTCGCCAAGAAACAAAAAAGTGGAAAAGTAGGAACTAGGTGACAAACTGTCTTCCAGGCCATCCTTTCTCTTCACATTCCTCGATGTAAGAGGTGATTTCTCGTGTGAGAGATCCAATCTCGCGACTAGTTCAACACACTATATTAATAAAACACATTTTTACATGCATATAAGATTGAACATAGATTCAAGATTCTCATATTGATAATAGTTACAATCAAGTCATCTAAATACATAAACATAATCATATCCTATGTAATCCTAGAGCCATAACATATTTCTCAAACAAGTCTCTAGATATCGCCTTAGTAAAGGGATCAACTATCATTTCTCGTGTAGGAATGTATTTGTAAATTTATTTCTCCACTTGCTACTATGTCTCTTATAAAGTTATACTTAATATCAATGTGCTTGGTATTGCTGTGATATTTAGGATCCTTCGTATATGCGATAGCCGCTTGACTGTCAAATATAAAATTATGGGCCCCTTAGAATTCTTTACGATGTTCAAATGCTCAAAGAATTTCTTCAACCAAATAGCTTTTTGTACTGCAGATGCACAAGCCACAAATTCGGATTCTATAGTTGACAGGACTATGCAAGTTTGTTTCTTACTTTTCCATAAAACTACACCATCATTTAGCAAAAAGGCATAACCGAAAGTTGATTTTCTATCATATCGGTCACCAGCTCAATCAATATCTGTATTACCTCTTATGGATAATTGGATCTGCTATAGCATAGTGAATAATCAGCAGTTCCCTTCAGGTATCAAAAAATTCTCTTTACTGCTTTCCAATGATCTCTTCCAGGATTGAATTAATACCTGCTAACCAGACCTACGGCATAACAAATATTTGGACGAGTACATATAATAGCATATATCAAACTTCCAACTGCACTAGAATATGGTACTCGATACATGTCTTCTTTTTTTTTTCAGTCTTTGGACATATTTCAAGGCTTAAAGTTTCACCTCTTGCTGTAGGAGTATCCATGAATTTGCAACTATTCATTCGAAAACGTTCTGAAAGTTTCATTATGTATATTTCTTGAGATAGACTCAAAATTTTCTTGGAAAGGTCTCTTTGGATTCTAACACTCAATATATAGCCTGTCTCACCCATATCTTTCATGTCAAATAACTTTGAAAGCCATGACTTAACAGTTTTTACATACTCAAAATTATCATCCACGTAAAGTGAAAGAATCAGAAATATTTCATTAAAAATTTTCACATAGATGCAATGGTCTTTATCGATCATGGTGAAATCAAAGGAAATCACATCCTTATGAAATCTCAGGCACCACTTCTTTGAAGACTGCTTAAGGCCATATATTAACATATTTAATTTACAAATTTTCTTTTCTTGGCCTTTAACAACAAAACCTACAGGTTGCTCCATGTAGATTTCCTCATTTAATTCTCCATTGAGAAAAGTGGTCTTCATGTCCATTTGGTTTAATTCTAAATCTAAACGTGCAACTATAGCCAAAAGCAAGCGAATTGAGGTAAATTTCACAACTGGTGAAAAAGTTTCCTCATAATCTATTCCAACTTCTAGAGAAAAACCTTTTTCCACCAATCGTGCTTTGTTTCTTTCTATTGACCTATTTGATTTGCGTCTAACTTTGAGAATCCATTTGTTTCCAATAACTTTATACCCGGAAGAAAGATTAACTAGATCCCAGTCTTTATTGATTTTCATGTACTCAAATTGTTCTTTCATCGCTTTGATCCATTCATCTTTTTCAGGACTCAATAAAGCCTCAGTCATAGAATTAGGTCCATCCAATTCTGTGGGAGATACCAAGAAAACATAATCCCCAATCTCATAAGATCATTTAGGTACACCTTTTCTAGTACTCTTACGTAGTTGAAGTTCAAAGAGGATTTTGGGATTCACAACTCCCACTTGGAACAAAAATCATTTCTTGATCTATTGAATTATCAAGCATGTCCGACGATATTATTTGATCATCTAAATTCAACATTTCGTAAAGAGACTCATTTTCCTTTATTTCACTTTTTTTTTGAAAAATTATTTTTTAGGAATGTAACATCTCGTGATTCAATTTCAGTAGTACTTCCATCTTCTAATTCACCAATGAACACATATCCTTTGGAGTGTTTTGAGTATCTTATAAAGATACATTTCTTTCCTTTTGGACTTAGTTTTCCAAACTTACCAAAACAATCTTTAATATATGTAGCACAACCCCAAGTTCATAAATCATTAAAGTTTGGTTTATTACTAGTCCATAGTTCATAAGGAGTAGAAGATACTGATTTAGAAGTACTTTATTCAATATGTAGGCCTCAGTTAATAATGCATATCCCCAAAAAGAGATTGGTAAACTGCGCCAACATGGACCTCGTCATATCCAACAATTTTCTATTCCTTCTTTTGGCTAACCATTTTGTTGAGGTGTTGATGATAGGCATATTTACACGCCTAAAGCACCTTAATTCACCCATATTTTAGCTAAGTTTTAAGGACAAAATATATAATTCTTGCACTTTTAGTCCTTTTTCCTGTAAGTGAGCTAACCAACGTGATTAGCAAGTTTTCAGGTATAAATGATGAAGATTTCAGCATTTTATGGAAATTGGACGCCAAAGAAAATTGCACGTAAGAAGGAAGGCAGCTGCTGGAAGCTTGTGGACTGAAAGTGATGCATGGAAAACTTGTCCTGGGAAAAAACAGTATTTCCAAAGACTTGGGGACCAACAGTAACTTAGTAGGATTAGGAAAAGGATGCAGTAACCTAGTAGGATTAGGATAAGTATGCAGTAGCTTAGTAGGAATAGGATATGGGTGTTATAAAAATCCTATTTTGCTGAACTTTCGAGGAACGAATTTTCGGCCACCCTCATCCTTATTCCTCCCTATTCGATTCTTTCCCTTCTTCACTAATTCGTTGTTGACATTATTTTTCATCTATTCGACTTTTAATTTTTACAACAAGAGAAACACTATTTGCAAGAAATTCACGCCATAAGTGCTACCAAAACATACTTCATGTGAGATTCTTATTTTGGTATGATGATAATTGCTATTGTGTTTTCCGTTGCACTCATGAGTAGCTAAACTTCTCTGTTAGGGTTATGGAAGCCTTATGAGATACTATCTATTGCTATGAGTGTGTGAATTCTTGATACGTATACTGCTTATATCATTCTTCTCTTCATCTTAATATAATTCTTGTGGTTGCAAACATATAGAATACGCCAGTATAGCATTAACTTGTTCGAAAGAAAAGTTACATGTCTGGAAAAGAGAGAATGACAAGGAAATAGGGCACCAACCCCTGTTTAAAAGTTAGTGCCGTAATTGGATTAACCTCTTGGACAATTCGTACCATTAGATACGCTTTAAGCTCGAAAGAGTTAAAGTGAGATAATCTGTGATGGTCGAATGACGCTGGGATTTACCATAGAATACGAATCTCTATAAGTGCATGCATGTCAGAATTCCGCATAACTCATAGCCAATAGATACGTAAAACTCATAAGGTGGACATAACCCTAACTTACAATTCTCATTGATCAAAACCTACCAAACATTCCGTTTCTACTTTGTTACTTTGATACTCTTAATTCGCGCTACAATTAAATCCCCTTTTTTTGTAGAATTTTCGATCAACAGTCTACTAATCGTTGCTTACTTAGTGACCAATTATTCCCTGTGGGATTCGACAGCCAACCCAGTTGGGTTCTATATTTGACAACGACCGCTTACACTCTTACGAGTGCTGTAGTTTGAGCCTTATCAAATTTTGGCGCCGTTGTCGGGGAATACGGTTGTCAACTAAGTTTGTGATAATTACTAGACCCTTTGATCAAAGATTCTCGTACTTTACTTTTAGTTGTTTTTTTTGTTTTCTGCAGGTTTTTGTTCAGTGCATGCCAAATACTCAAAGTTCAGGACAACCATTATTACCCATAAACCCTGAACCGCAACTTATTAGAAGGATGGATGCACAATGTGACATTGAAAGAAGGGCTGCTCAACAGGATCAGGCTAGATTAGCTGCGTTAGCTGCTGCTCAAGTGCATCAATAGAATATTGACAACCCTGGGCGAGCAGCAGATCCTGATGATGAGGACTTGGGTGATGATGAGTTATTAAACCCTAGGCGTGATGCTGAGGTGGTGACACCGGCAAACAGAAGAGATCGTCAAGCAAGATTTCGGCCTGAACGCCGAGCTATGCAGATTCTCTTTGATGATGATGATGACGATCTGGATGGAGCTGGTGCCACAGGAGCTATTATTCCTCTGCCATTAGCACCCGGAGCCAAGTTCAACATCACTATCACCATGATTCAGTTATTACAACTCAAGGGATTATTCGGTGGACTTGCAGGTGATGATCCGAATATGCATCTGGTCAACTTTATCTCTTCATGCAAGTCATTCGACAATCCAGGCGTTGGTCAGAATGCAATTCGGCTGTGCTTATTTCCATTGTCTCTATCTGGGGAGGCAACTCTATGGTTGAATGGGCTAACTCCTGATTCGATTACAAATTAGAGGCAATTGAAAGACGCTTTCCTAGAAAGATTCTTTTCGCCATCTAAAAGAGCACAATTGAGAGATGAAATTAACAACTTTCGTCAGCTTCTAACTGAAGCCCTCCACGAAACATGGGAGAGATTCAAGAAAAAGCTTATGAGGTGCCCAAACCATCACATGACCAATGTCCACTTGATGGAGATACTATATGATAACGCTCAATCTACAGCTCACGTGGGAGTGTAAAGCGGTCGTTAGCAAATATAGAACCCAACCTGGGTTGGGTATCGATCCCACAGAGAATAGCTTGGTCAACAAGTAAGTGAAATTATTAGACTTTTGATGCAAGTCTCGTAAGAATGGGGGGATTGTAATAAGTAACCAAAGTAATGGAATAAAAGCTGAAAAATAGCAAAGTAAAAGAGAAAGATTGTCACGTTGGTTGTAAACAATGAGAATTGAGGCGTTGGGATTATGTCCACCTTCAGAGGTATACGTCTCTATTGGCTATGAGTGTGTAGAGTCTTGACATGCAATTGCTTATAGAGAATTGTAGTCGATGGTAAATCCAAGCGTCTCTCGACCTAAACAAGGACTATTTCACTTTAACTCTCTCGAGCTTAAAGTGTGTCTAGCGGTACAAATTCCCCAAGAGGTTAGTCCAGTTACGGCACTAGCTTTTTAATAGGAAAGGGTGTCCTACTACCTTGACATTATCTCTTTTCCAGACAAATAACCTTTCTCTCGAACAAGTTAAATGTTAGACTGGCGTTGGTCTATGCGTCTTCTTTTCTAGACAAATAACCTTTCTCTCGAACAGGTTAGATGTTAGAATGGCGTGTTCTTGTGTTTGAACCGCAAAGGATGTAGATTTAAGATGAAGAGAATAATGATATAAGCAATATACGTGTCTTGAACTCACAAGCTCATAGCAATAGATAGTAACTCATTCGGCTTCCATAACCCCAACTGAGAGGTTTAGTTACCCATGAATGCGAAGGATATCACGTTTTGCATGGTGGATGGAGTGAATAGTAGGTGTTTGGCGTGTGGTTTTGGTGATTCCGTAGCAAGTAACGATTCTCTTGTTGTGGAATTTAAGAGTTGAATGTTTGTGGTGGAAGATGAGAGAGATGGAAGAAAATTAATAGTTAAGAATGAATTTCTTGAATTAAGGGAGGAGTTGCCTCCACTAAGGGAGGACTTGATTAAAATCTCTAGCATGATAGGGTATTTATAATACTCCTATCCTACTCCTACTATGCTAATGAAATAAATAACCAAATCCTACTAAACTAAGGAAATACTTAACCCATTTGTACTAGGTTAATGTAACATTCTCCTAATCCAAATAAACTAATGAAATACATAACCCAATTGTACTAGGTTAATGTATCATTGTCAAAATCCAGCTTTGTGTCCGTAAGTCCCCAAAGTCTTCAGAAATGCTGTTTTAGTCCTGGACAGATTTTCCATGCAGTCCCCAAAGTATTCAGAAATGCTGTTTTAGCCCGGGACAGATTTTCCATGCAGCAGATTTGGTCCTTTAGGCGTCCAGCTCCTTTCTACTTCGTTTGTGAGCTTTCTTTTGCGTCAAGTAAGCCATAAAATGCTGTATTTTGCATCATTTATACCTGAAACTTTCCTAATCATCTTTGTTAGCTTATTTACAGGAAAAAGGACAAAAAGTGCATGAAATAGATAATTAGTTCTCAAAACTAGGCTAAAATATGGGCAAAATATATTGATATAGGCGCGTAAATTCGCCTATCATCAACACCCCACACTTGAAGCTTTGTTCGTCCTCGAACAAAATATCATGTCCTTCTAAACATCAACTTAGGGTTTTACAGCAACAACACAAAACATTCTTCAAGACAAGCACAACAATTATCAACGAAGAGTAGCTTTCCGATTATAAGTAGAAACAATTTAACCTCAAGCATAGACTCGTGATGGTGATCAACTCGCATGCAAATGTTAAGGTACATAGAATCATATACAACTATCCAAAACTCATCAACCATGTGTGTCTCACAATATAGTACCCATAATCACTCACAAATATAGCATATTTTTCAAACATGGGTATCAAAGTGTCCTTGCTCTCACTCTCACAAAGAATTCATATGTAGCAACTAATGACCATAAGCTTGCCCTTAATGTAGTACTCTACTAAATGTCGGAATGTTAAGATTAGGATCAAGTAGGTCTTTAGATGGTTGTAATGTAGGCTAAGGGACGGGTAGGATCAACTATTTTGGCCAGAAATAGTGACTAAGTTCCTAAGCACTTTAATACATCACATTGTATCATTGACACTTTTTTCTTTCAACCTTTCTTTATTTTATTCTTCCACCCTTGTTCTCATCTTTTGTTTTTCAATTTTAAGCACAACTCACTTTTCAGCTTTCTTTTCCTTTTTCTTTTCACAACATACCTCTTATGATAGCACTTTCTTTTTCATAACACATTCAAGCACCATTACAATTTAAAGCATCATACTCAACCAATTTCCTCTTATGTTGTCACATGACTTTTTCACTTTAAAGCACTTAGGAATTTGGATCAAATTACGGTCTTAAAAAAAATGGATTAGGCTTACATACAAGGTTGTCAAAGAAATAGGCTAAAGGCTCAAAAGGGTTTAACTAGGATGATTTTCATGGGTAGGAAAAACTGAAGGTAAACATGTATAGGTTGCCAAAGAAATGCCTAAATCATATCCTAAACTTACATTCCTTATTTTCGCTTTGCATACATACCAGGCAAGTTCTAGCATCAGCCACATACATAGAATATACTATTATCTCACACACACAAGGCACATGGTCGACTTGATTGGAAGTAATATAGACTCTTGACCCAACAAGTGAAGGAATTGAATCACACAATATCACATAATGAGTCACAACTAGAGCCTAAACGTCTCAATAGTCACAATTGTAATACATACTCTTGTTATAATCTCATGCTGCCTATCAAAATAATTTCATGCAAAGCTAGAAAAAAAAATTTACTACTAAAAAAACACAACAAAACAAAAATGAAACAAAAGCAAACAAACATAGATGCGAATAGAGAAGTATAGCATGCAATACCACCACCCCACACTTAGTCGGGACACTGTCCTCAGTGGAAAATAAATACGAGGAACCTGGTTGGTCGGACTTATTCTCTATGTCTGAGGTTATACCCCTTGCATTGGAATCATCATCAGAGTCGTCATCCTTAGAAGTTCCTCATAAGTATCCCACTTAATTCCAAGCGTGAGTCGGGGTATTTGCTGCGAGGAGGGTTCTCTTTGGTCCTTGCAACTTCTCTTTTTGCCCTTTTGGGAGGTGGTAGCCTTCTCCTTGCCTTGTCTCGCTTTAGGTGCCATTGTACCTGAGACTAGAAATAGTGTTAGTTGCAGAACAATCTCACTTGATACAATCTATAAGCAAGTACTAGGGGTACCACCCCACACTTAGTTTTGTTGCACAAATCAGCGAGGTGAACGTAGTCGATTTACTCAGATTTCGTCGACATACGTTTTAGGATTGTATTCCAACAAGAAAATCAGCATTGTATCACTTATTTGCAGCCATTGGACTAATTTCATGGTAGATATAGCAACACTACGACATAGGGGTTACCACATGGAATCGTTATTCTTACAACAAGCACAACCTCCTAAGTCGATAGGCACTATAATCTTATCCCGATGGCCGGGATAGTCTAACATGTAAGCATCCAAACAACACTCTTAAGCAATATTCATAGTCATATCTATTCAGCAAATATCATAACAATGCTATTGAAACCAAATTCAAGTCGGAAATAAGTCAAGAATTCCCTACGTATATGTTCACTCACATGATTATGCAACAACAATTCAAACACATGAACATCACCAACAATCTTATATGATTTAGCAATTTATAATAAGCATAGCAATGTAGTACTTACGATAAATAAATGAAGAATAAGAGAGTACTTACTTGCTTGAAGCTTGTGGAGACGGTGTTGTGAATTAGAAGAGCAAAAGAAGAAAATTTTGAGAAGATTTGGAAGGTTATGTGGCGCCTTTAGGGTGTTTTCTAATGTGGTTGTGTTGTAAAACTATGTCCCCTTTATATAGGAAGAGTATGGGTCGGGTTATGACCCATTTACAATCGGATTTGGGGACAAAATCACCCTATATGCGGCGCATATCCCTCGGCATAACACATGTATATGCGGCGCATTGTCCATGGCATAATGGGACATATGCGCCGCACATGGTATGGCATATCTAGGCATATGCGGCGCATATGGTATGGCATTTGGTCTCAGTATCTCAAATGCCATAGCATAGGCGGCGCATAGTCAAAAGCACACCTAGGAATAGGCGGCGCATAGTGTATTGCACACTAGATTCCGAGTCCTTAGGCGATAGAATAGGTTGTGCATCGTTCGTGGCCTATTTTTACCAAGGCCTAGCCTTTCACGAAGCCTATTATGACGTGAGAAAGGCTCAATCCATAGCCTTATGCATCACCATTCCTAACTTACCGACTTTACCATACAATGCGACCAAATCGCCAATTGAAATCAATCTCCTCGTTGCATACTTCTTGCACCTGAGGTCATGCGATCTTTTTCGAGCTGGCTCATACGTTTCTCCGGAGAGTCACCAATTATATCATCAATAGTCCAACCCATAGCTCTCTTGTATCTCCTCAGAGCAGAGATGAGAGCTTCTACGTGCTGTTCACTTAAATCATCTGCTCTCTCTGGAAGTATATTTCTACTTTCCAAGAACACATACCTTAGATAGTCGGGAAGCTCTTGCGATTCTAGCATTGGTGGCTCGTCAAAGTGAGTCTTTGTTGTTGGTTGATTCTTGAGATCATAATCCGGTTTCTTAGGAGTATAAGACTCTATTTCTGTTAGATCACCCATAAGTTCTTCATAATCTTCATTATCCTCATGCTCAACATTCAGTGGCGCAGCAGACAATGGCTCAACAGTAGGTTGTTTCTCTATAGATAATGCTTTCGTATCCTCATAATGAACATCAGCTACAGATGACTCATTCATATCGCTGGGCTGCTTCATTGTTTTGCGTATATCAAACCGTACCACTTCGTCATTAATTCGAAACAAAAGCTCATTATCTTTCATGTCAATAAGCACACTTCCAGTTGCAAGGAAGGGACGTCCCAAGATGATGGGAACTTCAGAATCCTCCTTACAATCCAGAATAACGAAGTCTGCAGGAAAGATGAATGAAGAAACTTTTACCAACACATCATTCAAGATACCCACAGGTCGTTTTACCGACCTATCAGCCATCACGAGCCTCATATTGGTTGGTGTCGGATCGCCTAGCCCCAACTTCTTGTAGATGGATAGTGGCATCAAATTGATGCTAGCTCCCAAATCGCACAATGCCTTCGCAAAATCCAACGACCCAATTGTGCAAGGAATAGTGAAAGCTCCAGGGTCTGCCTTCTTTTGAACTAGCGATCTTGTAGCAATTGCACTACAATGATGAACATTATCTGCCAAGTCATAACTTGCTGCCCGCTTCTTTGTCAAGAGATCCTTCATAAATTTTGCATACCCAGGCATTTGTTCAAGTGCCTCCACCAATGGAACATTAATGGTGAGCTGTTTTAACATATTCATGAACTTGCTGAACTTTGTGTCATCCGCCACCTTCTTCAATCTTTGGGGAAAAGGTGGTGGTGGGTATGGAAGTGTTCTCTCCACGGTTTTCTTCTCCTCTTGCTTCCGTTTTTCCACTTTTTCAGGCTGCACAGTGCTGGATGTGGCATCCTTAACGTCAAGAGTAGTAGCTGGGGCATCTTCTCCTTTTGCGTTGTCATCTATGTCTGCAACTTCGTCAATCACTTTCTTGCCTTTTGCTGAAGTTTCCAGCGCCTTACCACTTCTGGTAGTGATGGCCATGCATGACCCATCATTCCTTGGGTTTTGCACAGTATCGCTAGGTAAGGTGCCGGCTTTTCTTTGGTTGAGTGCTGCTGAAAGTTGACTGAATTGCTGCTCTAGTTGTCTTATAGAAGTGGAATGAGAATCAACTAATTGCTTCATGGAGGCTAAATCGTCGATTACCTCCTTAACTCCCGCGCTCGTTGCTTCTACTCCTTTCAATAACTTAGCCATCATGTCTTCCATAGAATTAGATGTGGTGGTATCACGTCTACCAGGGGGAACGTACAAACCACTATTTTCATTATTTTTCTTCCAACTACCTTGGTCTTTACCTCCAGATTTATCATAATAGTTCCGACCTTGGTTTCCTTGGGCATTCCCACGGAAACCCCCCTGATTGTTCAAGTAGTTGGCCTCCTCTTCCGAATCAGATTCGTCTCTTCCTTTTGACGCAATAGATTACACTTTTTCAATCTTCCCTAATAGATGCTTTGTAAGAAGATCCATTTGGGTTTTCATGTGCGCCATATCTTGATCACGTTCTTCTTCTCTCCTTCTTTGGTCTGCAGACATGCCAAAAGATACAGTAGAGCTTGCTACCTCAGAATCCCTGGTATGCCACGCTCTACTTTGCTTCGTCATCCGATCTAGCATATTGCTTGCCTGCACAAAGGTGAGGTTCATAAATGATCCACCTGCCGCATTATCAACCACTGGCTTAGTCACCGAATTCAAAGCTCTGTATAATATCTCCATCAAGTGGACATTGGTCATATGATGGTTTGGGCATCGCATTAGCTTCGTCTTGAACCTCTCCCATGTTTCGTGGAGAGCTTCAGAGGGAAGCTGACGAAAGTTGCTGATTTCATCTCTCAATTGTGCTTTTTTGGATGGCGGAAAGAATCTTTCTAGGAAAGCGTCTTTCAATTGCCTCCAATGAGTAATAGAATCAGGAGTCAGCCCATTCAACCACATAGTTGCCTCCCCAGACAGAGACAATGGAAATAGACGTAATCGAATTGCATTCTGTCCAACTCCAGGATTGTCGAATGACTTGCATGTAGAAATAAAGTTGATGAGATGCATATTCGGATCATCGCCTGCTAGTCCACCAAATAATCCCTTGAGTTGCAAAAGCTGAATCATGGCGCTAGTGATATTGAACTTTGCTCCCGGTGCTAAGGGAGGAAGAATAATAGCTCCTGTGGAACCAGGTCCGTCCAGATCGTCCTCATCGTCAGGATTTGTTGCTCGCCTACGGTTATCAATATTCTGTTGATGCACTTGAGCAGCCATCCTTTCAATTTCACGTTGTGCCTCCATTGATGCACTAAATAAACCTAAATAAAACAAAAACAACAACTAAAAGTAAAAGTACGAGAATCTTTGACCAAAGGGTCTAGTAATTATCACGAACTTGATTGACACTCGTATTCCCCGGCAACGGCACCAATTTTTGATAACGCTCAATCTACAGCTCACGTGGGAGTGTAAAGCGGTCGTTAGCAAATATAGAACCCAACCTGGGTTGGGTATCGATCCCACAGAGAATAGCTTGGTCAACAAGTAAGTGAAATTATTAGACTTTTGATGCAAGTCTCGTAAGAATGGGGGGATTGTAATAAGTAACCAAAGTAATGGAATAAAAGCTGAAAAATAGCAAAGTAAAAGAGAAAGATTGTCACGTTGGTTGTAAACAATGAGAATTGAGGCGTTGGGATTATGTCCACCTTCAGAGGTATACGTCTCTATTGGCTATGAGTGTGTAGAGTCTTGACATGCAATTGCTTATAGAGAATTGTAGTCGATGGTAAATCCAAGCGTCTCTCGACCTAAACAAGGACTATTTCACTTTAACTCTCTCGAGCTTAAAGTGTGTCTAGCGGTACAAATTCCCCAAGAGGTTAGTCCAGTTACGACACTAGCTTTTTAATAGGAAAGGGTGTCCTACTACCTTGACATTATCTCTTTTCCAGACAAATAACCTTTCTCTCGAACAAGTTAAATGTTAGACTGGCGTTGGTCTATGCGTCTTCTTTTCTAGACAAATAACCTTTCTCTCGAACAGGTTAGATGTTAGAATGGCGTGTTCTTGTGTTTGAACCGCAAAGGATGTAGATTTAAGATGAAGAGAATAATGATATAAGCAATATACGTGTCTTGAACTCACAAGCTCATAGCAATAGATAGTAACTCATTCGGCTTCCATAACCCCAACTGAGAGGTTTAGTTACCCATGAATGCGAAGGATATCACGTTTTGCATGGTGGATGGAGTGAATAGTAGGTGTTTGGCGTGTGGTTTTGGTGATTCCGTAGCAAGTAACGATTCTCTTGTTGTGGAATTTAAGAGTTGAATGTTTGTGGTGGAAGATGAGAGAGATGGAAGAAAATTAATAGTTAAGAATGAATTTCTTGAATTAAGGGAGGAGTTGCCTCCACTAAGGGAGGACTTGATTAAAATCTCTAGCATGATAGGGTATTTATAATACTCCTATCCTACTCCTACTATGCTAATGAAATAAATAACCAAATCCTACTAAACTAAGGAAATACTTAACCCATTTGTACTAGGTTAATGTAACATTCTCCTAATCCAAATAAACTAATGAAATACATAACCCAATTGTACTAGGTTAATGTATCATTGTCAAAATCCAGCTTTGTGTCTGTAAGTCCCCAAAGTCTTCAGAAATGCTGTTTTAGTCCTGGACAGATTTTCCATGCAGTCCCCAAAGTATTCAGAAATGCTGTTTTAGCCCGGGACAGATTTTCCATGCAGCAGATTTGGTCCTTTAGGCGTCCAGCTCCTTTCTACTTCGTTTGTGAGCTTTCTTTTGCGTCAAGTAAGCCATAAAATGCTGTATTTTGCATCATTTATACCTGAAACTTTCCTAATCATGTTTGTTAGCTTATTTACAGGAAAAAGGACAAAAAGTGCATGAAATAGATAATTAGTTCTCAAAACTAGGCTAAAATATGGGCAAAATATATTGATATAGGCGCGTAAATTCGCCTATCATCACTATACAGATCCTTAAATTCAGTAACTAAACCAGTGGTGGATAATGCGGCTGGAGGATCATTCATGGATCTCACCTTTGTTCAGGCAAGTAATATGCTAGACCGGATGATAAAGCAAAGTAGGGCTTGGCATACCAGGGATTCTGAGGTAACAAGCCCCACTATATCTATTGGCATGACTGCAGAACAAAGGCGAAGAGAGGAGGAACACGACCAAGATATGGCACACATGAAAACACAGATGGATCTTCTTACAAAGCATCTATTATCAGGGAAGACCAAAAAAGTTAAAGCGGTTGCGTCAAAAGGAAAAGAGGAATCCGATTCTGAACAAGAAGCCAACTACTTGAACAATCAAGGGGGTTTTCGAGGCACTGCCCAAGGAAACCAAGGTCGGAACTATTATGATAAGTCTGGAAACAAGGACCGTGATCAAGGTAGTTGGAAGAATAAGACTGACAGGAGTGGTTTGTATGTTCCTCCTGGAAGTCGTGACACCGCTGCATCTGGGGCTGGTAAGATGTCAATGGAAGATATGATGGCGAAGCTGTTGAAAGGAGTAGAGGCAACCAGCACGGGAGTAATTGAGGTGATAAATGATTTGTCCTCAATGAAGCAATTGGTTGACTCACATTCTACTTCAATAAAACAGCTGGAGCAACAATTGAGTCAAATTTCAGCCACATTAAATCAAAGAAAAGCTGGCACCTTACCTAGCGACACAGTGCAAAACCCAAGGAATGATGGAACATGCATGGATATTACTACCAGGAGTGGTAAGGTGTTGGAAAACCCAGCCAAAGATAGGCAAGTGGCCGACGATGTATTAAATAATGCCGAACTAGAGGACGCCGAAGAAGCTGAAGAAGGCATCAATGACGTCACCCCTCAACGTCCACAGCCCAAAAAGATCGCCAATCTGAAGCAAGAGGAAAAGAAAGTCGTGGAGAAAACTATTCCCCTTCCACCACCACCTTTTCCTCAAAGATTAAAAAAGAGAGCTGATGATACCAAGTTCAATAAATTCATGTCAATGTTAAAATAGCTGACCATTAATGTTCCGTTGGTAGAGACGCTAGAACAGATGCCTGGGTACGCGAAATTTATGAAGGATATTTTAACAAAGAAGCGGGCAGTGAGTGGTGAGTTGACAGATACTGTTCATCATTGCAGCGCAATCGCTACCAGATCACTAGTTCAGAAGAAGGTCGATCCCGGTGCCTTCACTATTTCTTGCACTGTTGGATCTTTGAATTTTTCCAAGGCATTATGCGATTTAGGAGCCAGCATCAACTTAATGCCACTATCTATTTTCAAAAAGTTGGGATTGGGGGATCCTACTCCAACCAATATGAGGCTTGTAATGGCAGATAGGTCGGTAAAACGACCTGTTGGTATTTTATGTGATGTATTGGTGAAGGTTTCTTCATTCATCTTTCTGGTAGACTTTGTTATCTTGGATTGTGAGGTGGACTCAGAAGTTCCTATAATCTTGGGGCGCCCTTTCCTTGCAACAGGAAGTGTGCTTATTGATTTAAGAGCTAATGAGCTTCTATTCTGGATGAATGACAAAGTAGTCCGCTTTGATGTGTGTAAATCAATAAAGAAACCCAAAGATCTTAACGTGTTCTTGGTATCTGATGTTTATTTTGATGAAGCGAAAGATTTACCTGAAGAGGAGCAGCTTATTGATGACCCATTGGCGGTTGTGCTTATGAATGTTGAGCGTAAGGATGCTGAAAATTATGAAGAAACTATTTGTGCTCTAACAGGATTAGGGTCATATCCTCATGCTCCCAAGAAGCTGGACCTTGATCTCAAAAACCGACCTACACCACCAGCTAAGCCATCTATTGAAGAGCCACCCACGTTAGAATTGAAGGAGCTACCAAGTCATTTAAAGTATGCATTCTTAGGAAGCGGTAACACGCTCCCGGTTATTGTGGCGGCAGATTTGGGTAAGCAGCAAGTTGCAGCTCTCATCGCGGTTCTACGGAAGTACATGAGAGCCATCGGTTGGACCATCGCGGATATCATTGGTATTCCGCCTGAGATTTGTACACACAAGATTTAGCTTGAAGAAAATTTCATACCCACTATTGAGCATCAAAGGCGTCTAAATTCACCTATGCAAGAGGTGGTAAAGAAAGAAATTATTAAGTGGTTGGATGCAGGGGTTGTGTATCCAATCTCCGACAGTAAATGGGTAAGCCCGGTACAATGCGTACCCAAGAAAGGTGGCATGACGGTAGTTGCGAATGAAAAGAATGAGTTAATTCCACTCAAACCTATCACAGGGTGGAGAGTATGCATGGACTACTGGAAGCTGAATTCGTGGACACTTAAAGATCACTTTCCAATGCCATTTATAGACCAAATGCTCGATAGATTAGCAGGGAAAGGATGGTTTTGTTTCCTAGATGGGTATTTCAGATATAATCAGATTTGTATTGCTCCCGAAGATCAAGAGAAGACAACATTTACATGCCCATATGGTACGTTTGCCTTCAAACATATGCCATTTGGGCCATGTAACGCACCCGCCACTTTGCAGCGTTGTATGATGTCCATTTTTCTGATATGGTGGAGGACACTCTGGAGGTGTTCATGGACGATTTTTCAGTCGTGGGTGAGTCGTTTAAATCGTGCTTGGTAAATCTATGTAGGGCGTTGCAGAGATATGTTGAATTCAACCTGGTGCTGAACTGGGAGAAGTGTCACTTCATGGTGAAAGAAGGTATTGTTCTTGGGCATAAAATCTCCGAAAGAGGAATTGAGGTGGATCGAGCTAAAATCGAAGTCATCGAGACCCAATTTCTGTCAAAGGAGTTCATAGTTTCCTCGGGCATGCAGGTTTTTATCGAAGGTTCATTAAAGACTTTTCCAAGATTGCTAGTCTGTTATGAAAGCTTTTGGAGAAGGATGCAAAGTTCAACTTCGGTAACGATTGCTTGAAGGCATTTTGAATGCCTCAAAGGGAAGCTAATTGAAGCTCCTATCATTGTAGCGCCCGATTGGTCTCTACCATTTGAAGTCATGTGTGATTCTAGCGGGGTAGCTTTGGGTGCTGTACTTGGCCAGAGAAGAGAAAAGTTACTCCATCTAATTTACTATGCGACCAAGGTCTTGAATGGAGCCCAGAAGAACTATACTGTCACGGAACAAGAGCTTCTAGCGGTTGTGTATGCTTTTGAAAAGTTCTGTGCTTATTTGTTGGGAACCAAAGTGGTAGTTCATACAGACCATGCAATCCTGAGATACTTGATGGCAAAGAAAGATGCGAAACCAAGTCTAATTCGATGGGTATTGTTACTGCAAGAATTTGATATCGAGGTAAAAGATAGAAGAGGTTGCGAAAACCAAGTGGCTGATCATTTATCCAGACTCGAGAATGAGCATATAGCACAGCCTGATTTTGAGATTAATGATGCATTCCCTGATGAAAAGATCTTATCCACGATGATGGAAGAGTTACCATGGTATGCAGATTTTGCAAACTTTGTGGTAAGTAATGTGATGCCCGCGAATCTATCATTTCATCAAAAGAGGAAGTTCATGCATGATGTGAGACACTACTACTGGGATGAGCCATATTTGTTTATACGATGTGCTAATGGTGTGATCAGACGATGCATATCTCATGTGGAGGTGCCAAGTATCTTGGAAGCGAGTCATGCTTCCCAAGTTGGGGGACACCATGCCGGTGGTCGGCTAGCAAGGAAGGTATTGCAAAGCGGCTATTATTGGCCTTCTATATTTAGAGATGCCTACGAATTTGTGAAAAGATGTGACCAATGTCATAGACAAGGCACGATTTTGAAGCACCATGAGATGCCCATGTCAAAAATTCTTGAAGTAGAGCTGTTTGACGTGTGGGATATTGATTTCATGGGCCCATTTGTAAACTCGTTTGGGATGAAATACATCCTAGTTGCTGTCGACTATGTATCCAAATGGGTTGAAGCAGTAGCGCTGGCCGATAATGAAGGAAAGCATGTTGTAGCATTCTTGAAGAGAAATATCTTCTCTCGTTTTGGGGTACTACGTACTATCATAAGCGATGGAGGATCACACTTTTGCAACAAGCTGTTCAAATCCGTGTTGGTGAAATATGGGGTCAAGCAACACAAGGTAGCCACACCTATCACCCTCAAACTAGTGGACAGGTAGAGGTTTCCAATCGAGAGATCAAGCAAATCCTTGCTAAGACTGTATATGCTAATAGGAAAGATTAGTCTTAGAAGCTGGACGATGCACTATGGGCTTATAGGACTGCATTCAAAACGCCAATTGGCATGTCTCCGTACCAATTAGTTTATGGGAAGGCCTGTCACTTGCCCATTGAGCTCGAGCATAAAGCATTGTGGGAGTTGAAGCGACTGAATTTGAAGTGGGATGATGCTATGGATCTGAGATTGGAGCAACTAAATGAGATGGATGAATTCCGTCTACATGCGTATGAAAGATCAAACCTCTACAAGGAATGGATGAAAAAGTATCATGATCAGCGGATTATTCAATGAAACTTTCAAAAGGGTGATATGGTACTTCTTTTCAATTCCAGACTGAAGCTATTCCCAGGTAAGTTAAGGTCCAAATGGTCTGGCCCGTACAAAATTAGCCAAGTCTATTCGTCGGGAGTAGTTGAGTTAGAAGACAATAATGGTATTGTTTTTAAGGTGAATGGCCAACGAGTGAAACTATACATCGGTCCTCTTGACTCGACAAAATGCATGGCTACCATTTATCTCGACGAAGTCTAAGTACTCGAGGTAACTATGTCGTGCCGCGACAATAAATCAAGCGCTTGATGGGAGGCAACCCATCGTTTTTAATTGTTTTTGTTGTTTTTTTTTTCCTAGGATTTTGTTGAGCCACGACCAAAACTAAGGCGCTTGATGGGAGGCAACCCATCGTTCTAATCGTTTTTGTTGTTTTTGAGTAAGTGTAGGTACAAGAGGTGTAAAGAAGGGGATTCGTTTCAAATTTCGATTTGGAAGTATTATTTGTTGAAGGTGGTAAGTTAGGAATGAAGAAGCAAAAGGTTATGGGTTAGGCATTGCCTATGCAAACATAGGCAACGAACAAGGCAAGGCCTATGTAAATCTAGGCCAGGAACAAGGCAAGGCCTATGCTATGGCCTAAGCTCTCGGATTCTACAATGCTATAGCATAGGCACCGCTTATGCTTAACAATGCCATAGCATAGGCGCCACCTATGCAAAAGCCTTTTGTCTCTGAATCTAGTATACCATGGCATAGGCGCCGCCTATGCCCAACAATGCCATAGCATAGGCGCCGCCTATGCTCAACTAGGCTTTGTAAAAGGCACCGCCTATGCCAAGCATAGGCAAAGCATTAGGCGCCGCCTATGCTCACTTTTGGTCCCCTAACCCGATTCCAAATGGGTCAAAACCTGACCCAAGCTTGTCCTATAAATAGAACCTTAGTCTTAAAACAAAATTGCATTGCAACTTCAACCTAGGCGCCGCCTACCTCTCCAAATTCTCTCAAAAAGTTTCCTTTTGCTCTTTTACTTTGCAAGAACATCTTCCGAAGTCATCAACCAAGTAAGTACTTCGGCTATCTTCTCTTATATTCCGTAAGTATTACAATACTACGCCTATACTAAGTTGTTAAATCTTGAAGTAGTGTTGGTGATTTGAATATGGTTGATTTGTTGTGATACAACAAAGTGAGTGAAAGGATACGTAAGGATGGTCTTGACTTGTTTCCAACTTGAATTTGATTTTGATACACTGTCATACTTTTGCGAAATTGACATGGTCAAGAAAATTGCATAATCTTGTAACTTGAAAGCTTTCATGTTCGAATGACTTGTTCATTGAGATGAAAAATCTTGGTTAACTACAAACATGAGACGTTTATTATTTCTATGCCATAACTTGATACAATCTCTATGTAGTAGTCTTGTTCAAAAGGGTACATCAATCCAAACATGAAAGTGTTCTCAAGATTACTTGAGATAGAATCGAAAAGGATAGTTAAGATGACTAGAAAAGTATGACTGCACTGATTATATTGTTGGAACGTACCACCTAAACGTATATCGATGAAGTCTGAGTAATCGACAACGTTCACTTAACTAGTTTGTGCCAACAAACTAAGTGTGGGGTGGTGCCACTATTGATTGTTTGTCGATTGTATCTACCGAGATGAAGCTAACATGACTATCATTTTTAATCTCAGGTACAATGGCACCAAAAGCACGACAAGGAAAGGATAAAGCGACCACATTACAAAAAGGCCAGAAAAAGGAGACGAAAAGAGCAAGGTGAATCCTCCTCACTGCAAATACCTCACCGCATGTTCGTAATCAAATGGGTCCTCGAGGAGGAAGGAAAGGAGTGGTATAGGAACAATAAAGAGAAAAAATATGTTCATGTGGAGTTGATACACAAGGAAAGCCTAGCAAAGAAAGAACCCCGCATGTTGGCCAATATAATGGCGTTACATCTTGATTTCATCTTCCGAGATATGGGAGAATGCAATCTCGATCTAACACGAAAATTCTATGCCAACTGGTCACCGAAAACTACAGGGAGTGAAGTAAAGATTCGGGGCCAAGTCCTACAACTCAATGCGGAGTTCTTCAACTCTTTTCTGGGTTTGCCATCTGTTGATCCATCACCACTCAAAGAGCTGTATAACAGACCTCTGTACAGGGAAATTAGACACACTGTGCGTAACAAGATCAATGGCACGATGGAGAAGGCACAAGGACACCGGTCGGCACAACACCTTTCCATATGCTTCCTTGAACAGAGAAGCACGGATATGGATGCGGATAGTCAAATCTTGCTTGATTCCAGGGACTCAGTACACAAACATTACATGAGACAGAGTGTGTTTGGTGTACGCATTGATAACGAATGTCCCCATCAATATCGGGGCGATCATTCGATCTTCAATGCGTAAGGTCAGGCTACATAAGAGGTCCCACTTCAGCTTTGGCAATCTGTTGACTGCAATATTGAGGAAGGAGGACATCAAAGAGGAGCCGACTGATCATAAGCTTCCATACAACCCGAAGAAGGTTGACCTCACAAAGGTTAAAGATGTTGAAACCATGCATGGCGTTAACCTTACCACTGCAGAACGTCATGCTCGGGATGAAAGTTTCTTTCGCCATCTTTATGGCATGACTCGATTTACCATGATGAGAGGAGGTCGTATTCCAACTGCTGCAGAGCTTCAACAGTTGGATTATGACTACCCAATGAACAAACATGCAAGGGCTATATGTGGAGTAGGTGTGTACTTTGAAGAACCTCTCGATGACGATGTACCAACCGATGATGATCGTCGAATGCTAGAATCCGACGTGGAGGAGAATTCGGATGACGACGACTTTGATAATGATTCCGATGAAGGGGGTATGACCCCAGACATAGAGGACGAGTCCGACTAATCCAAGTTCTTCTTATTTATTTTCCACTGAGGGCAGTGTGCCCTGTCTAAGTGTGGGGTGCCGGTATACTATACTTCTTTATCTGCATTTGCTTATTTATGTCTATTTGTTTTATTTTTTTTAGTAGTCATTTTTAGTTAAACTTTGCATGAAGTTGTTCTGATAGGCAGCATGGTAGTATGACAAGAGCCTGTGATAAAATTGGTTATAAATCATTACTGTTGAGACGTTTAGGCTCTAAATGTGACTCATTGTGTGATAAGTGTGTGGTTTAATTCCTTCATCTGTTGGGTCAAGAGTCTATACTGCTCCCAATAAACTCGACTATGTGCCTTGTGTGTGTGAGGCAATAGTATATTCTGTGTTTGTGGTTGATGCTAGAACTTGCCTGGTATGTGTGTAAAGCGAAATAAAGAGTGCAAGTGTAGGAGATGATTTAGGCATTTCTTTGGCAGCCTGTGATTGTTTACCTTCTTTTTACCTACCCATGGACATTATCCTAGTCAACCCTTTTTGAGCCTTTTAGCCTATTTTCTTTGACAGCCTCATATGTAAGCCTAATCCATTTTTTTCAAGACCATAATTTGATCCAAATTCCTAAGTGCTTTAAATTGTAAAGTCATGTGACGAAATAAGTGGAAATTGAGTAAGAGTGATGCCTTAGAGTGTATTGGTAATTGAAATTATTATGAAAAGAGTGGCTAGCATAGAGGTGTGTTATAAAAAAAAGAAGAGAGAAAAATGAAAAGAAAAATAAAAAGTTAATTCTATTCAAAATTAAATAACAAAAGAGGTGAGAAGGGGTGGTAGATTAAAAGAAAGTAGAAAGGTTGTTTGGAAGAAAGTGTTAATAGCTTAATGTGATGTATTAAAGCGCTTAGGAAACTTAGTCACTATTTCTGGCCAAAATAGTCCTACCCGTCCCTTAGCCTACATTACAACCTGTAAAAGACCTATTTGATCCTAAACTTAGCATTCTGATATTAGTAGAGCATTACACTAAGGTCAAGCCTATGGTCAGCAGTTGCAACATATGAATTCTTTGTAAGAGTGAGAGCAAGGATAATCTTGTACCCATGTTTCGAAAAACGCAAAACATGTGAGTGATTATGGGTAATATCTTATGTGAGACACACATGGTTGATGAGTTTTGGGTAGTCTTGTATGATTCTTGGTGCCTTAAATTTTGAATACGAATTAACCATCATCACGAGTCTATATTGGAGGTTGAATTGTTTCTAGTAGTGATCAATAAAACTACTCTTTGTTAATAATTGTCGTGCCTGTCTTGATGAATATTTTGTTCTGTTACTGTGAAATCCTAAGTAGATTATTTTGTTCGAGGACGAAGCTTTAAGTGTGGGGTGTTGATGATAGACGTATTTACACGCCTAAAGCACCTTAATTCACCCATATTTTAGCTAAGTTTTAAGGACAAAATATATAATTCTTGCACTTTTAGTCCCTTTTGCTGTAAGTGAGCTAACCAACGTGATTAGCAAGTTTTTAGGTATAAATGATGAAGATTTCAGCATTTTATGGAAATTGGACGCCAAAGGAAATTGCACGTAAGAAGCAAGGCAGCTGCTGGAAGCTTGTGGACTGAAAGTGATGCATGGAAAACTTGTCCTGGGAAAAAACAGTATTTCCAAAGACTTTGGGACCAGTAGTAACTTAGTAAGATTAGGAAAAGGATGCAGTAACCTAGTAGGATTAGGATAAGTATGCAGTAGCTTAGTAGGAATAGGATATGGGTGTTATAAAAATCCTATTTTGCTGAACTTTCGAGGAACGAATTTTTGGCCACCCTCATCCTTATTCCTCCCTATTCGACTGTTTCCCTTCTTCACTAATTCGTTGTTGACATTATTTTTCATCTATTCGACTTTTAATTTTTACAACAAGAGAAACGCTATTTGCAAGGAATTCACGCCACAAGTGCTACCAAAACATACTTCACGTGAGATTCTTATTTTGGTATGATGATAATTGCTATTGTGTTTTCCGTTGCACTCATGAGTAGCTAAACTTCTCTGTTAGGGTTATGGAAGCCTTATGAGATACTATCTATTGCTATGAGTGTGTGAATTCTTGATACGTATGCTGCTTATATCATTCTTCTCTTCATCTTAATATAATTCTTGTGGTTGCAAACATATAGAATACGCCAGTATAGCATTAACTTGTTCGAAAGAAAAGTTACATGTCTGGAAAAGAGAGAATGACAAGGAAATAGGGCACCAACCCCTGTTTAAAAGTTAGTGCCGTAACTGGATTAACCTCTTGGACAATTCGTACCATTAGATACGCTTTAAGCTCGAAAGAGTTAAAGTGAGAGAATCTGTGATGGTCGAAAGACGCTAGGATTTACCATAGAATACGAATCTCTATAAGCGCATGCATGTCGGAATTACGCATAACTCATAGCCAATAGATACGTAAAACTCATAAGGTGGACATAACCCTAACTTACAATTCTCATTTATCAAAACCTACCAAACATTCCGTTTCTACTTTGTTACTTTGATACTCTTAATTCACGCTACAATTAAATCCCCCCTTTTTGTAGAATTTTCGATCAACAGTCTACTAATCGTTGCTTACTTAGTGACCAAGTATTCCCTGTGGGATTCGACACCCAACCCAGTTGGGTTTTATATTTGACAACGACCGCTTACACTCTTACGAGCTGTAGTTTGAGCGTTATCAGGTGTATAAGGAGTAGTTAATTGTCTAATAATGTCTTTTTCAATATACAGTTCTTCAAACTATTTTGATAAATATTCACGACTTGTATCGGTTCTTAATGCCTTTATACTTTTGTCTAATTGATTCTCAACTTCATTTATATATCTTTTGAAGTATTCAAGTGCTTCAGGTTTATTAGATATCAAACAGACATAACCAAAGCACGTGGAATCATAATAAATTTAATAAAATATGAAGCACTAGTCCTTTTCCTCACATTCTTTGGACCACAGATATCAGAATGGATTAATTGTAATGGGAGTTCGGCTCTTTTAGCCTTCCCAAATGGCTTACGTGTAATCTTTCCGGCAAGATAATTTTACAAATTGGCATTTTAATTTTGGAGAAAGAACCTAGATTTCCTTTATTTGCCAATCTATTCATTCAAATTTGCCATATTTGTCCCAATCTAGCATGCCATGTAAGTACATCAATATCATTATTACTAGAATAACATGACATTACACAACGGTCAATATAATAGTCATAAGTTGAAGGATTTCAATCTAAAAAAATAAAGCAATCATAACAATGTCCAAAACTATAAACAACATTATCTAGAGTAATTCTTACACAATTACGACTAAAAAACAAATGAAAACTAACATCTAAAAGAATAGACACAGACACTAAGTTCCATCAAATTTCTTAAGCATATAGGAGGTCATGCAATATTAAAGACCGACCTCCACACAAATCTTCTTTGCAAGTGCTGATTCCTTTGACTTCAAGTCTTGCATTATTTCCTACATAAATCTACCTTGATCCAGGTAAAACTCGACGAAACTCCACAGACGCTTCTAGCTCTCAACTCACATAGTCGGTGGCTCCTGAGTCTACAATCTACATAGGATAAGATTAAGTTAATAAAACAGTACTAGAAACATATGTAGCACTTTGAGTGCATTTAAAAATTCTACCTTTTTTCTGCTCAGGATATTCTCAAGCAAAATGCCCCAGACGTTGGAAATTGTAGAACTTCATCTTGCTTTTGTCTTTCTTCTTAAAAAACCTTTTTCCCTTCTTGGAATTTGGCTTGTTCTTTTTCTCGGAGGGTCCTTTTTCGGTCTCTTTATCCTTCCCGTTCTTCTTTCACTTCTTCTTAAACTTGAATCCTGAAGTGTTCTTACCACTTTATTCTGCATAAAGGCATTAAAAGTAGCTTTAGCAGCACCACGCCGCTCATCTTCAAGTTCAACATGACGGGCAATATTAGAAAAACTTTTAATATTGTCATCGTGGGTTAAATTGATCTTCAAGTGTTCTCAATTATTGGAAAGTGATCGGATCACTGCTTGAACCTATTGCTCATCCGAAAGAATGTGACCAATACTTTTGAGTTGAGCTATCATATTCGACATTACCCTAAGGTGTTGTTTGATGTTCTGATCATGACGCTCCTTGTAAGTGTCAAACTTGATAGTCAGTTCTCTGAGGCGAGTGACAGAAGTACTCTATATATTCCTCGTAGTGTGCCCAGATGGCATTGGCAGTGGGAAATTTCTCACACTCATATATAAGGTCATCAACTACAGAACTTACAATGATTTCACGTGCAATGAAATCAACCTTTCTTCAAGCCTTATAAGATTCAAGGTCTCTTCTGTGTTGTGCAGTGTTACCCTCTTCTGGTAAATATATGACATGGTTAATACCTTCAAGAGCATTTTGCTCCTCCAGCACATACCACATTTTACAACTCCAAATGTCGTAATTGTCACCATTTAGTTTTTCTCCTTTGTTCAATTCAGCGATTATATTTTTCGATACCATGTCTGTTATTTAAAGACAATCACACAAGTATTTTATCAATTATGCATACAAGTTACACATTCAAGCAAATTATTTTAGTAAAGATTTCATGTTCAGTGTATAATCGAAAGGACACTTAACATCTTCTACGAACTAAATATTTGACCAAAATTAGAAATTAATTTCTTAATGTGTATTAGAATGATAGCTTTTAATTAAGTAGTTTTAAACTCAAATAAATGAATGAAATTCATGTAAAAGGAGATAAACAACTTAATATATATATATATATATATATATATATATATATATATAAAGTTAATAAATAACTTCATGTTACAAGTCAGTCTAAAGATAAAAATCATTCCACAAATATTCTAGACGACTTATGTACACCCAAAAAGGCTTGCTAGGCCAAATCTCATGGTAAACATCAATTAATCTTTCACCCCAAGAGTCACAGAGAGAATTTGCTAAAATAGTTAATGCTTTTCAATCCGAGATTTATACATAGTTTTCTAGTTCTTCATATTTTAATTCTAACAGATGAATAAAATTGGCAACTGTAATGTTAGGGGGCATCCTAAAAGACTTGAATTCTATCAGTTTCACTCTTTCCCTTCGTATAGCCAATTCATTTCATAATAGATTTTGTGTTTTCCTCGGAACACTATTTCTTATGATCTCACGACCTCGAAAACATGTCTTTCGACGACGTTCTCTTCCAGTTTGTCTCTTTGCTCGACATCCTGAACTCCCACTTGGAATGATTCGAGTTTGTCTCCATTCAACCATTTCTAAAATAGGAACCAAGAAACAATAAGAATGGTCTAACCACTTAATGTGACATCTTTTGTCACATAATCACGTAGAAGGCAAATCTGTTAAATCTTTTAAAGAGCTCATATTCGCAAATTAATATTAAAATCAATTTTGACCACATTTATAATTATAAAGATGATTAAATCAAAAAAACAATGAAAGTAAATACACTTTCAATAAAAAAATTAATGCAACACATTTTCTGACAGAGAAAGAAAAAAGCTCTTTCAAATTATGCTTTTTTTTTAGTAAAGCATTTTTCATTTTTTGTTCCATCTCTTTCTTTTTCAATCAATAAAGTACCCCTTTGAAAGAAATTACGTGACTCACTATATTGTGAAACACATCACTTTCACTCTTTTCCATAAAGGTACCTATAAAATAATTCTATTTCTTTTTATCCTCACCAATCAAGAATATACGGTATAACTACATCTTTAAAAAGCACATCGCCTAATTCTTTTTCAAGAAAAATTTGTCAACTGCTCTACACATATACAAAACACCCTTCCATAAAAGCACTATTTCCATGTCCTTTTCCAAGAACAAGAAAACTTTTTTCCATAAAAAAAATTATCAAGAACAAGAAAACTTTCTTCCATACAAAAAATTTACACAATATTTTATCTCTTCTACTTCCAACAGAAATTATCGAAAGCGAAAAAAAAAAGTTACATCTGCTTGGAGAACCATAGTGCAAATTTAAATTAATTAGATATATTGTAATATCTTTCTCCACACAATTTCATGAAAGTTTGATGAAAATACAGATCTTGGTTCTTTTCTCTTGAACAGATGAGTTCAGATTTTAATTTAATAATTTCATCTTAATATACTTCCGACGAAATTAACATGCAATACAGTGCAATTCAATCTGTCTCTGATGCCATTGATAGTAAATTAGAGAGCAAAATTATCAGAGACATTGATAGTAAATTACAGAGCAAAATTAGTGTGTACGTGATATTTTGCAGCGAAAAGTGTTGAATTTGCTACCGAAAAGAACTGCTCCAAATCTGCTTTGAATCTCTTGAAAACAAAGCTTTGAAATCACAAACTAAATGTTATTTTCTCTTGGTGTTATTGCTAAATGCACTGTATTTTTGTTTCTAATCTTTTTGCTCTGTTTTTGTTGCCTGAAGAAGAAGAATACATATAAGGAAATTGGGAGGATGAACAGTCATTGAGTAACTGTTCCCACCCTTTTTTAAATCAATAGGTTACTCCTTTTCTTATCTTTTTTTTTTCCAGATAATCAAAAACAAATAAATAATGGGTCGGGTCAGGTCGGGTCGGTCCACATGGACGATTCATGACCCGTTATCCAACACTCTATGTTTGAAAATATTATTATCCTTCCCTATGTTACATTTTCATGATCATGAGTTTTTACCTCATGAATAGGTCAGGATTTATGAACTTCAAGAATTTCTTATGATATTATTCATTCTCAAGTTATTATTTCTTTGACAAAATTTCAAGAACTCTCCCTGAAAATGTTTGATTTCTAGAATATGCCATACTTCATGATATTTTATAAGTTTACTATGTGAATTTTAAATTTTATGAAAAGAAAATATATTTTGATGTTGAAAACCTAAACTTGGTGTATTTATTAGGATTTTGAGTACAATGCTCACTAGCATGAAATTAGAAATATGATTTTGAGTGCAAACTTCACTAGTAAGAATTGTGATTTCAAGCGTAAGACTCACTAGCACGAATCAAGAAATATGTTTTTGAGCGCAAGGCTCTATAACATATTATAAGAACTTGATTTTCAATTTATTTTGAAAGATAATGATATGAGCATATAGTATGCTTTGAAAGGGCCATTGTAAGCGAAAAGGTATGCGTTCAGATAGCAAATACTCAAAATTACGTGTAACATAGGACATGATCATACCGTTGATTTGAAAAACTCCTATTTAAGCCCATAATAAGGTCTTAGAATGAACCCACAAAATAAAATGTCCTATACCCTGACAAGTTATAGGACAACTTTCTAATCGAACAACGATAACAAAAAATTTGATTTGAGAAACATATTTTTTGTACAAGGTCACCTTTTTGAGAATATTTACAAAAATTTATATATACCATATTTTATGATTTAAATATTTAGTTTATCTCGTGATTTATATGTTCAAACTCTTTTATGATTTAGTTGTGCAATCTACCTTACGATTAAGATATTCATACTATCTTTTGCTTTTGTTGCATAATTTATTTCATGATTTTGTTACATAATTTATTTTGTGGTCCAAGCTATATAGTTATATCCGAAAGTACAATCCCTTTATGACATGCATTATTCATCTAGATCATATACGATACATTTTATATACTTATGCCAATTAGCACTGTATCTTTATGATACAGATTTAGGTACCTAGGTTTATGAACGGACACTATGCTATACTCTTCTCCCTCAACTATTAGTGATCCACCTTAATTTTAGAGAGCTCAGTCTGCAATTTTATAGTTTCTAACTTTCATTTAATAAAGATATGTCGGGGGGAGGGGGGGCTTTGTTTTAATAGACAATATTCAAACATGTTTAGATGCTTCATAAATAGAAAATTAGTTATCTTGATTTTAGTTTTTAATTTTGACTCTTAAGTCACATTTCAAAGCATTTCACTTTTTGGCTAAAGAATTTATCTCTTTAATATTCTATTTTTACTATGCTTTGATTTATGTTTAGTACATGCTTTAGTGCTTTGCCTTGTGAAGAGTATACTCGGATCAGTTATAATTTCAAGTATTGTCTACACCCAAGGTATAGGTTTTTGTCCCGGAGAAAGCTCCCCTCCGATTGGAGCTATTGATTCAAAGGTTCTGAGTTGACTATGTGTGTGTGTGTATATTTATTTATTTATTTATTTATTTTAGTGTAGGTTGGGGTCCTATCGCAACCAAACGATAGATGTTGTACCCTTAAAGGCTTGTAGATTTGTGATATATGACAGTTTGTTTTTATGGCCTTGCCGGCCTTGTTATTAGTTGTTGACTCTGATGACGACCTTCTTGGCCTAGAGTATATACTTGTTGATTGAGTTGTTATCACTATAGATTATTATATTTGGAGTCTTATTGGCCATAGGCGTTCAACAAGTTTAGAAAATATAAGTTATGATTGGCATTCTCAAAACAACGAGACTTTAGATGTTGGTGGTTCCTCCCTAGGTTTGGTTTGATACTTGGCTCTAAATTTTTTGTGAACATGATTACACTAACTAGTCATAATCAAAATATAATACTTAGTTGTATTAGTTTAGGATATTTTTATGCCTAAAAAAATAATATGGGTGGCATTGGTGGATCAATAGAATAGGGTAACTAAGGATAATGATGAAGCAAATTCATATTTTTAGCCATTTTCTCAATTAAGAATAACAATAAAACATAGGCAAGAGAGCTTATAGAAGTAACAAACAAAGTCATGTTCATACTGGAGATGATTAATACTCCTTCTATTTATTTTACTTGTCATGGTTTGCGTCACGGGAGTTTAATATGATGCATTTTTAGAGTTAAATTGAATCAGATTAATTCAATATCTTAAGTTTTGAATTTAGATGTTCGAAAAGTATACAAACAATACTATAAGTTGCAATCATTTAATATAAAGAATATATATCAGAATATTGATCAAAGTTCATACAATTTAACTCTTAAGAAGTTAAACGTAACAAGAAAAAGTAAATGGAGGAAGTATACATATATAGCTAGCAAGTACAATTATCTTGAACTTCTAATTCACGATATGAATTAGAATAAATTGAAATGAGAGAAATTTCATATTGGAAGTTAATATTGGAGATCTCTGAGTGACTTATTGTATTGTGGAAATAGGACGATGCTTTATTAGTACTACAATATAAGGTATGTACAGCAACAGAGTACCTCATAGCTAAGTATAAAAATTTTCGAGACTGAACACCCTATCAACATTTTTTGTGTGTGTCATTCATAACAAGAAGCGGTGTAACTAAAGGTTAGCTACAGACTTTACGTGGTTAATGGCTAACAACTAATAGTTATAGCCACAAATATTATATGTCGTAGCAGTGATAGTAAAATGTTCTTGCTACAAAAATTACACTTCTAACAAGTGATTTTATTCTTTTTCCACGACGAATAATATTAGTGGCAATATTTATATTGTATCTACAAGATATTATATTACCGCAAAAAAAATAATGTATTTGCCACACAAACTTAAATTTTATAGCTATTTGTATAGCTTAGTCTCATGGCAATAACATTCTTACTTAGTCATGAATAAAAAAATCATAGCTATAAATTAAAGTATTTGCCACACACATTTATATTGTAGCTAAAAATTTATATCTTTAGCCATGAAATTTATAAAATGTAGCAGAATTTTTTTTATTTTCTACGAAAATTAAAAAATTATAACCATATTTTTTATACGTGGCAGTTGTAGAATATATTTAGCTACAAATTTAAAAATGCATAGCTAAGATCTTATACTTTATGTCATGAGAAATAATATAGTAGCAAAACATTAGCTTCATTTGATATGAAAACGAACAAGTGTAGTCATGCGCTTATTACATAGCAATTATATTTATATCTAGCTACGGATTTTAATATAATATATCTACTAATTAAAATTATTTCACAAATATTATTATTTGTGCAATTCATAAAACGTAGTTGAGAAATTATTTTTGACAAAAAATTAATAAATAATTATAATAGAATATATTCTTTAATTATCTAATAAATTTTTAAAAAGAATATTAAAAATGTCTAATAGATTGTAAACAATATTGTTTCAAAATAGTAAAACATTTTTCAAGAGAATATAATCATGGGCCTTTACTGATTTTGATATTTCTATCACTCCTCCACACGATGCAATGATTTGTTGACCTCAAGTAAAAATATCATTTGAAATCTTTCTTCCCATTATTTATCCAACTCTTCAATTATCCAACTCTGATATACTCGGTGACTTCATCATGAAGAATTTGTAGATAAAAAAATTTATATATATAATAAAGAAAATAAGTAAGAGAAAATTGAAGAAAAGGTGTCTTTTAAGTCTTGAATGAAGAATTGGTGACATTGACCAACAGATAGGGTCAAACATCATTACGAAACATGATTAAGTTAATTGTGGACTTGATTAATATTTTCAAAACTTTATAATCTTTTCAAAAGTATAAAACAACTCAACCCACACCCCTCTTCAATCTAAATCAACCCCTCTTTCTCTCCAGCTTCTCTCAACTCTCTTCCAACCAACAGTTCTGCAACATTTCTCCCTTTAATCTTCGACGATAAATAATCGGACGAGTTTCTTTTTGACTTTCAACCGTCAATCGACGTGAATACTTCTCTTGTGATAAAAACTTCGAGTTCTTCGTCCTCCTATTTCATTTTTCACAGGTAAAAAATTATGAAGAAACAGAGGAACTTGAGCTAACTACTCTTCTGATATTGAAATATGGACTGAATAAAACCCTAATTTCTGGCATTTTTGCATTTCTTCTTCTCGTTGTCGTACTGTTGATTCAAATTTGTTGGTGATTTTTGGTCATAGTTGATGTTCTTAGTGTGTGTGTGTGTGATATGTTGGTGTTGCTGGGTTGATTTGTTGTGTGTCTTGGTAGAAATAGTATTGCAACAGTTGAAACATCTGACGCAATAGATGAAACATATGATGCAACAGATGAAAATCTGATGCAACAGATTAAAAATCTGATGGAACTATGAAAATCTGATGCAACAGGTGAACAATCTAACAAATCATTCATCTGTTGCGACAGATGACTCTTCTGTTTGGAAGAAATCTAAACAATATTGATCCAATAGATAAATGATTAGTGATCTATTTTTATTCTTTCCAATGGTTTACTCTTCATTTTACAATAGATTAGGACTGTTTTTATTCTTTCCAATGATTTACTCATCTATTACAACAGGTCAGTTATCTGTTGTAACAGATAACATACCTGGTGCAACAGATTAGTGATCCATTTTTATTCTTTCCAATGGTTTACTCATCCATTGCAATAGGTCATTTACATGTTGCAACAGATAAAATACCTGGTGCAACTGATTAGTGATCTGTTTTTATAGTTTTCAATAAATTACTCATCCATTGCAACGGATCAGTTATGTGTTGCATCAGATAAAATATCAGGTGCAACAGATAGTGCTATTTTTATGGTTCCCACGAATTACTCATCCGTTGCAATAGGTCGGTTATATGTTGCAACAGATAACATACCTAGTGCAACAGATTAGTTGTTTGTTGGAACTGTTATATTACTGTTATGCATTAATCAATTATAATCTATGTTATGTTCCTGTTAATTTAAGATAACATGGCTTCTAAAAGAAAAGAAATCGAATCAAGTCCAAGTAAAGGAATAAGTGCAACAGCTCATCTACATCCACCACTCTATGAGCTTGCTTTACAAGCGTTATCTCAATCAGGAGCAGAAGATAATGAATACTGGGAGGAGGAATTTTCAAAAGAGATGATCCAAATTCTAATAGCCCTTCCGTCGAAGAGTTGGTCAAAACTTTCAGCATTAATCGTTATCCTGTGAGAATGCAGTGCGATGGTGCCACAGATTTAATGGGTGATATCGTGGTTAAGTCAGTCATGGGAAAATCTTTCGACGCCTTCAGAAAAATACTTCAAGAACAAAAATTGGATTCTTATTTCAGGAAAAGCTGCTTTGGGCAATATCTTGATTTGCCAGAGGACAACAATGCTCGTTTTCAGATGAAAATGGTATATGATCTTCTCAAGCACTGGTTTATGTATGAAAACAAAGATAAGATGAATGAAGTATGGATAAATTACTGTGGCATACCTGTTTGTTTTGGTTGGGAAGAGTTTGCCATAGTTACCGGACTAAAATGTTATCCTCCTTCTCCTTCTCAAGTTATACCTACTCTATCCCCAAAAAAAGTGCTCCGTACACCCAAAAAAGGAAAAAGCAAGTCGAGTGATCGTGATGACGTAGTGTACATTGTTGGTCCAAGCTTCAAAAATAAAAATCTGATTGAAGCGTTGAAAGGTAAAGGACTTTCAAAGAAGCACAAGCAATCATTGTGCTTGGTTTGGTTTGTACATAATGTTCTTTGGGCGAGAGATGTTAACAACAACATAAGCCTCAATTTAATAAATTTCTCCAAGGATCTTGAGGCATTTAACAGCTATCCTTGGGGTTATGAAAGCTTCAAAATGACTGCCGAATATTTATTGACTCTGTTAACGCCAAAAACAGTCAACTTATATGGTTTTCCATGGGCCTTCATGGTAAATATTTCTTTTATCATGATATGATTCATCATTTTTTTTATTTAATAATGCTTTTGATTTATTGGCGTTATGTTATAGACTTGGGCATTTGAAGTCATTCCTTATTTGAGACAACAAGTGAACTACCAGGAAAAAGTTTCCTGTCCAAGAATTCTGAGATGGTTGTCGGCCAAAATCGATAAAAATACAAAATTTCTTGATCTTTTCAATCCCCCTAAGGAAGCACTAAGTCCAATTCTAATCAAGTTTTTATTTTAATTAATGAATAAATGTTTTCATTAGCATTCTTAATATATGTACCAATTTATTTTAGATTGTCCATCCGTGGCTTGTTCCGACCAACCGAGAGTTAAATATGCCATTTTTTCTTACTTTATGGTCTGTGTAAACTTTATCGGACCCTAAGGTCGTTGATGGAATAAAAATGGAATTGTTTGGAGCAACATCCATCACAAGAAAAACAATTTTGGAGGGTGAGGCTAATGATGCTCCTCTTACAGTTTTTGAAACAACAAGCCATTATGATTATGATCATAATAGTTGTACAGATTTTTTTCCAGATTTTGCCACATCTAGCGAATGTTCTTCATGCAAATGTCAAAACTGCAAGGCGAAACACGATAGAGTGATTAATGCTATTAATGCACTAACTGCTTCTATAAAGGAAATGATATCTAAGAAGGGTGCCATTCCATCAAAGAGGATTTTATATCCAGACACTCCACTAGAGATCAAGGCGGCTAAGAGGAGAAGGAAAGACACTTACAAGGCATCATCAATGATAAAAAAAAGCAAGATTGCAATGCCTCTGTCTTTATCTTGCACCGATGTTCAGTGTGCAAGGGCCACATAAGAGCAGCATGAGCTAAAGAAGGTGAATGTACATCATCTGTTCTAAAAAATAAACAAGCACATATCTGTTTCAACAGATGATACATCTGCTGAAAATTACCAAACAGATGTATACATCTATTGCAACTATTGTCTAACCTGTTGCATAACCTGTTGCATTAGATTCGTTATCTGTTTCAACAGATGAGTCTTATGTTGCAACAAATGGGTCATTAGTTCAAAATTATCGTACTGCTCTGATTTACCTATTTAAATTTTTTCCAACAGATAATATATCTGATGCAACATAAGACTCATCTATTGCAACATATGGAAAATTTGTTGTATATCTCTACTTAGCATTGATAATTCTAGCTTTCCAGGTGGATGTCACAGCTACTGCCAAAGAGCATAATATGACAGTTGATAATCCATCAACTGCTTCCAAAGATGAAGAAAAAGTGGAGCCTGTCAGTTTGGGAGAACGGAAGAATTACCCATTTGAAGGGTTCAACATCTCGAACGAGGCTCCAAAAAAACTAACACAGTTGATCAATGACTATTCAGAATGGATTGCCGATGGGCTGTTAAAGCATCATGCCGACAGGTACATAAATTAATTTTATGGATATTGGTTTATACAATTCTTGTTGTAAGAACCTGACATTAACACATATAAATCATTATGTAGAAAACAAAATGACGAGCGCTACAAAGTGAATGAATCGAGTCTTGGTTTTGATATGTTCGACTTTGTTGTTGCACATCCCAGAATGAAGAATTGGTTCTCTTTGATGTTACAGCCCCAAACTTGCTGGAATGATGAGGTTTAAAGGCCATACATATTACTATTAAATAATACTTTATTTAATTGCATTTGCGTATTGATTTTTTCATCACGTAATCCAAAGCGTTTGATAATATGTGCAGCACATTGATGTCATTTTTACTACCTCCGAAAGAAGACCAAGTTGCAAACACAAGAATAATACAGATACACAACAGACAATTATTTGTACAAAGTTTACATCAATAATGCCTACGATAGGTATTGTCAACAACAGCAAGAAGTTTTCCAAAATGAGGAATGCTTAATCAACATCATCAAAGGTTTTAGCATTTCGGCTGGCTTACCTTGGCATTTGGTGATGAAGTGTACATCCCAATCAATTATGGTGATGAATTCCATTGGGTGTTGGTTGTCGTCGTTCTAAAAGAAAGATACATCCAAGTTTATGCGGGCCGTCGTCTGAGATACAAAAGCTGGCCAAAATATTGCCTACTTACCTTGATATGAGTGGCTTTTTGGATCAAAAGGTTCGTACTGATTAGTCGACAATTGAAGCATATCGGGATAAAATGGCTAATCCATTTGATGTACAATATGTTGATGGAATTCCTCAACAAACCATTGGTAGCCTATAAGTTTAAGTGTCATGATTTAGTTTCATTTCACAAATTTCACAACGCTTGCATGAACTGCAAGATATGGATTATCTATTTTTTTATAATGCAGGAATTGCGGTCCTTTTGTTGCCGCCTATGCCGAGTATTTGAGCGATGGATTACAAGTACCAAATTATGGACTTGATGCCGGATTACTCCGCAAAAGATATGCTGCTCTTTTATGGAAATATGGAGAAGCGAAAGCTCAGAAGCCGTACGCAACCAACATTAAAGATCCACGACGACCAAAGTCGAATTCCATAGCACTAGATGAAGAACAACTTGTCCATATTGATTAGATCTTTATAGCTGGAGTCCGTCAATGTAATAACCTATCCTCCTTGGTTTAACTTATTAATTTATTTGTAGAGTAGATCGTTTGTACTCATAATGATTTTTTTTTTACATTTAATTTATTTGTTGAGTTATTTCATGTAATTTCCAAAGGCTTTGATTTATTTATTCTGTCTATGAATATAATTAATTCTGAGTTTTGAACATGTTAATTGAAATAAAGTACTAGATTCAAATATCGCAACAGATAATACATCTGCTGCAACAGACAACATATCTTATCAGATAGATTTCGACATATGTTGCAACATGAGATACAACACGTAGGTCATCTACTGGAAATAATATAATAGGTCTTCCTACTTTTTGATTTGCTCCAACAGATTATCGATTAGTTGCAATAAATAAGTTATATATTGCAACAGATTGGTAATCTGTTACGACAGACAGACAGGGAACATCTGCATAACGCAACAGATGACCAACCTATTCCAACAGATAATCAATCTGTCACAACAGGTACTAAATCTATTATGACAAATATAAAATCTGTTGCATTATAAAAATTTAACTTTGCCAGACATAAAAATGATTGCCCCTATATCTAAAGTGAATTGGCTTGAAATAAAATTTTGTTATCGTGTTCGTCTCTGTCTTTGTACATGTTATTTTTTATACACGAACTCCAACCATTTAGTTAGTACCCCATATGCCCATACCCATTGCATCTTTTCTACAACGGTGTCACACACACCGGTCATTCGTGTGCCGGTCAGCAAACACTCAATGTATGTAAGCGAGTATGGACCGCACGCTACATCGGTTGTATTTTTTGGGAGTTGAATGTTCTTATTTCGACCTTCAAAAACCCATGATTCCTTCGCCAAGACTTCAGCCGACAAATGATCCATCATCTTACTCTGCGTCAACAACTTGGGCAACAACTTCAAGAGTGGCTGCATGTGGGTTAAAAATGTCTTCTCGCTGAATACAGGTAAGTTGCAATCATAAACCTTAATCTTTCTCTCGTATAGTAGTATCTCAACAGTGAGAAAATGGGTGACATCCATGTTCATGACTACAAGGATTCTCTTTGCCTTGGTCCAGCTCTTGCCATGTGGATACGACCTCTTCCTTCTAACATATTTAATCGCTTCTTCATCCCATTAGAACATAGAAACTAACTGATCAAATCTCGGGCCACCGAAATCAGCTATATTACAGAGTTTAACGTACCTATCCTTGAAATTGTTGTACCAGTTGAGGTCCATTATCCTATCGACAGCATCATAAGCATCCGAGTATGCTAATTGTCTGCCCCTCATGAGGCAAAGAATTTCATCAACATACTATGGTATAAGAAGACAATTTTTAAATAGGTTAGTAATTGTAAAGAATAAAAACACAGTCAAAAGAATTCGATGCAGAGGGTTCTCCGAATCAGTTCACAGATTACCCAGCCAACGCAACTTATACAATAGATGTGTATTATGTTGCAACAGAATACCAAGTTTTCACAATATATTACACATCTGCTGTGTAGATTTTTCTTCATAGAGTATATTGGAAAGGTAGGTTAACAAAAGTAAACTTACCTTGTCCTCGTACCACACGCACATACTTGTCATATCCGAGAAGTCTTTGGCGGCAAATGAATGCATGGTGTATTCTTTTTGAACCTTCATCTTGATGAATTCTTCCAGTTCATTCTTCTTCTCCTTGCCAAGCACCGCAAATATGTCAACTTTCTTCGGCGGTCCCTGAACTTCAACAACTATTGGAGCGGGGGGAGTTACAATTTTTGCTGATTTCAAAACGGAGAGAATTTGTCTAATTTTTCTTCTTTTCCTCCTAACCTCCACTGTAGGAGTGCATGGCTCCCTCACCTCATTAGATGGTATGACACCCCTCCTAGATTTCAACGCTTCGGCATCTTCAGCAATAGCCTCTAGCTTGTAGAGAAGTTTATCCTCTCTGTCCTTGCACACTTTGTATTTGCAATGAGAATATGAGGGTGAGAAGGGTGAGAGAGACCACTATAAGGGTGGGAGGGACCGGTGTAGGGGTGAGAAGGAGGACCTGTGCAAGGGGTGTTTTCAAACATATTTATTTTTTGCTGAGCACCAACATGCTCATAATCACAACTGGCAGCAGAAGCAGAAGTAGGATGGCTGCCACCATCACAAATAACTCCACCATCAACACCCCCAGAAGAAGCACCCGGATCTGTTGCAGTTTGAGTTAGGTCGTGAAGTGCTTCAACATTAGACTGACCTTGCCTAACTTCTCTTCTTATGGATGTTACTCCATCCAATTCCTTCTTTATTAACTCCAGTGTTGGGTTTTCTTTTGTATCAACAAGACCCAGAGTAAAAAAAAAAGTCATCCCCAGCTCATCAATGGTAGGCACGATCCAAGGATCCACAATCTATAAAAAATGATAGGAGGGATTTCAATCATATAATAATAATTTGTAGTCAGTTGGGTTACATGGGGCTCGGGTTATGTTAACTGATAACGCTCAATCTACAGCTCTCGTAGGAGTGTAAAGCGGTCGTTGTCAAATATATAACCCAACTGGGTTGGGTATCGATCCCACAGGGAATAGCTTGGTCAAAAAGTAAGCAAAGATTACTAGACTTTTAGTGCAAGTCTCATAAAAAAGGGGGGAGTTTTGTCGTGCAAGTAATGTAACCAAAGTAATAAGGTAAAAACGGAAAATAGCAAAGTAAAAAGTAAGAATGTTTGGTGAGATGTAAAACAATGAGAATTGAGAAGTTGGGGAAATTAAGAATTGAATAGATGAATAGAAGAAGAATAAAAAGTAGACTTAATGGAAGACTTAGAATCCGAGTTGTAAGTTGTGGAATAAGAAGTCGAATGAGAATGATTTAGAACTAGAATGAGAATAATAAAAATCTCTAGCAAAATAGGGTATTTATAATACTCCTATCCTATTCCTACTAAGCTAATGCATTACTTAACCCAATCCTACTAGGTTAATGTATCATTATTCTAATCCTAATGAATTACTGCATTATTATCCTACTCCTAATAGGTTACTGCTGGTCCCCAAAGTCTTCTGAATTGCTGTTTTTGCCCGGGACAGATTTTCCATGCGCCACTTTTGGTCCTTGGCGTCCAAGCTTTGCTTTCCTCCTTTTGTGAAGCTTTCTTTGGCGTCAAGTTATCCATAAAATGCTGAATTCTGCATCATTTATACCTGAAAACTTGCTAATCACGTTTGTTAGCTCACTTACAGGAAAAAGGACTAAAAGTGCATGAATTATATAATTTGTCCTCAAAACTTAGCTAAAATATGGGTAAAATATAGTACTTTAGGCGTGTAAATTCGCCTATCATCATTAACACAACCAACTTATACAACAAACGATCTAGCTACCGCAATAGCTGATCTGTATGTTGAAACAGATTGATAATATGTTGCATCAGAATACCCATCTGTTGCATAATTTACAGTAGATGGGTAATCTGTTAAGTAGGGTTCAGAGAACAGAGCAACATATGGTTAATCTATTGCAAAATATGGATCGTCTGTTGCAATAGATTACCCATCTGTTGCACCAGTTATAGTTGACGGGTAATCTGTTGCAACAGATGGAACACTTTCTTTGAGGCAAATTATTTTAGTTGAAATAAGACATACTGCATCATTCGAAGGGTTAAAGAGATCAGCCTCGTTAATAATTTTTTTCCTGCTCTCTACTGCATCCAACCATCTAAGGATCCTTGGATAAGAAACCTTATCCGGGTAATTCATAAAATGCTTTTGGAAGGGGGGAATGGCTTCACATGCCCAAGCCTAAAAATTGTAAACAGGAAGTAAGAAAAAAAAGTCACAAGTATATTCAATATAAATTAATGAATGAGTAAAAATAGTGATCAATTTTACCATTAAAGCCCAAGGAAAGCCGTATAATATGGTCATCTTTGGCTTTAGCTCTTTCAGTAAATATTTGACATTCCAGTAGTAGTTGTCGTATCCCCAGGGATAATTGTTGAATTTCCTAAAATCATCAGCAAGCGTTAAAAAATCACGTTCTATAAATTTCTTGAAGTCTCTTGCCAATAAAACGAAATAGACAAACCAAACTAAGCACAATTTCTCCCTGTAGTGTTTTGGTATGTCTTTATTCTTGAGATCTTCTATCAAATCCTTCACTTTGTAGCTAGGTCCAATAATTCCCAACAACCCATCTTTTTTTACCTTGCATTTGTTGGACCCTTTGTAGGGTGTTTCTTGATGGTAGGTTCTTCTGGATGATCACATCTCAAGCCCGTCACACTGGCAAACTCTTTTAATTCAAAACAAATCGACATGCCACAGTAGTTGATCCAGACTTCATCCATCTTATTTCCGCCCTTCTTCGGATCTCCATCATCCCCCGCATACATGATCCTGTGCTTAAGAAGGCCATATACCGTAATCATTAGGAAACGGAGAGGGCGACAGCTCAAGAAAGTGAGCAAAGCATCTCTTCTTAAAAAGACCATCTATGTTTTCCTTCTTTATAATACTCCTAAGTTCGTCAAAAGGTTTCCCCAACTGACATTTAAGTACAAGATCACCAAATACTGTATTAGTGTTATTCATCGGCATCGCAACTCAAAACTTGTCAATACTAATTGTTTTGACAGAATCATGCTGGAATTTCGATATTATTTCACGCCCCATTGGTGAGGAGGAGTTATCACTTTCCTCGGCTTCATTTTTCCCTGACTGAGATTGTTCTGGAAGTTCCTCCGAATCTATTTGTACTCTAGCCTTTTTTGTTTGGTGATCAGAAGTTGATCTATTTTCTCCACTTTCTGTTTCTTTTCTTTTGGGAGACATCTTTTAACTACAAACAAAATAAAAATAAAAAATACGTTGCATTTGATATCTGCATAATTTTAAAAAAAAATGTGAGACAAATTTCAACAAATTATTCTTACCACATAACCAAAAAAAATACTCCAACGAACAATCCATCAATTGGAACAGATGGGGAACCCGAATCTGTTTGAAGACCTATTTAATATCTCCCCACAGATATTCCACCCATTGTAACAGGTGGAGAAATTTCAATAAATTATTCTATGCCACATTATAAGAAAATACTCCAACAGATAACCCATCAGTTGGAACAGATGGGGAATCTGTCTAAAGACCTATTTAATATCTCCCAACAGATCTTCCACCCATTGCGACAGACGAACCACCACCACCATAACCAATGCCACAATCAATTCCACCAATACCACCACCAATTCCACCAATACCAACACCAAGACCACCGACACCACCGCCAAAAAACACAATTACCAACACCACCAACAACATCCACCAAAAACATCCACCAACAACAACACAAACACCATTCAACAATACCACGACAGTCAACAAAACACTGAGAGAAAAACTAGAGGTTTCTCACGTGTTTCCTATTTTTTTAGCATCAAAACTCAAAATTGTTAACCCATTCTCAAAGATAATACAACTAAAGGTCTTTTTTTTTACCATTAACTAAAAAACCCTATTTTTTAGAATAAAGAATAAATGTAGAACTCTTCTTGAACTCTGTTACATGCTAAGATAGAGAAAAGAACGGATACAAGCAGGAATGAAGTAAAAACAACAACTATATGTAGTCGTAAATAGGAAGAAAATCGACATATTTTAAAGGGTTGAGCAATAAGTTGAGTAGTTTTTGTTTATATTGTTGAGAGTGAGAGGACACCCCGAGAGGGAGAGAGAAGAGTAAGAACTTAAGATTTGAAATAAAAAGGTTTTCGCGCAAATAGATGATTTGTATGGGTTGATTTGTAATTTTGGAAAAGAATGACAAGTTTTGAAATTCCTAATTTGGTCCGAATTGATCTTAATTAATTTTAAAAGATATAGTTTTTAAAACATTGAGTTAATGAGAACTCATTTCAACTCAGAGTGATCGATCAACGACTCGGGTCGGGATGAATGCAATACCAATGCCATCCAATTGCAAAGACCCGATTGGATTTATAGTTGACCCTGCGAGCTCATTCATTCATCCCTAGTTCCACCTAAATAAACTTAGGTACTATTACTATCCTAACATTTAGTTGATCAGAACTCATTTCAACTCAGAGTAATCGATTGACAACGCAGGTCGGGATGAACGCAATACCAGCGCCATGCAATTGCAAAGACTCGATTGGATTTGTAGTTGACCCTGCGAACTCATTCATTCATACCTAGTTCCACCTAAATTAACTTAGGTACTATCATTATCCTAACATTGAGTTGATGAGAACTCATTTCAACTCAGAGTGATTAATCGACGACTCAGGTTGGGATGAACACAATACCAGCGTCATGTAATTGCAAAGACACGATTGAATTTGTAGTTAACACTGTGAGCTCATTCATTCATCCCTAGTTACACCTAAATAAACTTAGGTACTATCATTATCCTAACATTGAGTTGATGAGAACTCATTTCAACTCAGAGTGATCGATCAATGACTCAGGTCGATATGAATGTAATACCAATGCCATGCAATTGCTAAGACTCGATTGGATTTATAGTTGACCCTGTGAGATCATTCATTCATCTCTAGTTCCACCTAAATCAACTTAGTTACTATCACTATCTTAAAATTGAGTTGATGAGAACTCATTTCAACTCAGAGTGATCGATCAAAGACTTAGGTTGGGATGAACGCAATACCAACGTCATGCAATTGCAAAGACTCGATTGAATTTGTAGTTGAACCTGGGAGCTCATTCATTCATCCCTATTTTCACCTAAATCAATTGCAATAAAATCCGTTGCAATAAATGACTAAGCTGTTAAAAATTTTCAAACAGGTACATATATGTTGCAATAGATGACATATCTAATTTAATTATCAAATAGATATTTGCATCTGTTGTGACAGATGACTGAGCTATTGGAAATTTTCAAAGAGATATTTATATCTGTTGTAACAGATGACATATCTGATTTTATTAATTATCGAATGAATATTTTCATCTGTTGTAATGGATGACTGAGCTGTTTGGATTTCTAAATAGATATTTATATATATTGCAACAGATGACATATCTGTTTGAAAATCTTTATTTCTCTTTTAATTTTAAAGCAAGAAGCTTCTGGTCCGAGTAGATAATATCAAGTAGCAGTACTTACTACTAAAGATGGTAAAAAATATTTCTTGGATATCTCAAAAGTGAGTTCATTGAGCAGTCTTGTCTTGTCTTTTCAATGTCAGTACTCTTAGTCATCCTCGTGGACCTCAAATTATTAATGAAATTAATGAATATTAATTAATGAATATTGAAAACCACCACATCTACGTACACAATACATCTATAGAAATTATCTCATTTCTTCCTTCAGCTGCAATTTATTTTATTCAACTCTCATCTTTTTATCTCTCCTCTTTAGGGTCACAGCCTTTTTTCTCTCTTTTCTCTTCTCTTCTCATAAAGATATTTTCGGATATAAACCCATCCATATCTTTCCTCCTCGACTTAAATTTCTTATTTGATCCCCTTTTTTATATTAAGATATGGTTCATTATTGCTCTTTTATTCTCGTATTTTTCTTTGCAAGTTATTTATATTTTTTTTATTATTTAATTACTATATACCCATATCATATTTATTAAATTTTTTTAAGGAACTTGTAAGTATTGAATAAATAATCCGAGAATTTTTATTACAATATGAGAAAAAAGTCATCTGTTGGGAGAAGTTTAAAAGCCTTGTTGGCAGTATCATTTTTTTTGTATGTATTTTGTTTGTTTCGTTATTGTTGATGCAGTTATTGATGTTAGTGGTGGAATTAGCGTTGTTGAAACTTGTGGTGTGGTATTGTTGATGGTTCTGGCATAAAGGATGTTGCTTCTTTGTTGTTGATGATGTTGTTGGAATAAATATTATTTTTTTTGTTGATGTTTATGCTGTTGTTGATGTTGCAACAGATGGAGAAACTATTGGAACAAATAAAACCACCAGAAAGGCTGGTTTGATGTATTCCATCAGACTCCACATCTGTTGCAACAGACTCCACATCTGTTGCAATAGACTCCACATCTGATGCAACAGATGGACAATGTTCTTTTTGAGACATCAATTTTTCTCTTCTTTGTAGATATAAGGAACTGACAGTTGATCAAATTTTGATGGACTATCGTAATAGGCTACAGTAAAGATGGGATTGGAGGAATAAGCTGCTTATATACGGAACCACTTCATATGTGGGAGGTATGTATTACAGATAATGTTATCGTGGAAACACACATAGAGTGCTCTAATTTTGTGAATGATTTTTACTGATTAGTCATAGATCATCAAACAAGATGTCTATAATTTTATAGTTAAGTTTGGTAGGTCTGAACTAATAAGGCTGAGGGACCATGAATATGGTTCTGATAGCCTATTAAGATTTAATGTTGGTTATTTCTCATATTTATTTATCAAGCATTGTGAAAGGATCTAGTTTTTGTGTCATTATAAAGAGATTCAATAGCGATTGGACTAACTTTTAGGGTGCATTGGACCCTTAGAGGGCCTTCGAAGCTTAGAACTGCATCTAATAAGAATGGAAAACCAATATATTTATTGCCTTGGACAAAATTTATATGGCTGGGTTGCTCGCTCGGGGTGATGATTTTATGCCAGAATGTACGGTAGGAGAATGCTTTCGAAGAAAAATGGGTGGTTGATGGAAGACTATATCATCTAAGTGCTAATTGAAGAAGAGGCATAGGGTAGAAAGTAATCTCTAACGAATCTAGCCAGTGGAATTATCTTAACAGATACGAGATCTGAATCAAGTGCAAATATGAAAGTGTATCCGGTAATGTAATTTCATCTGTTGTGTCTATGAGAGAAAAATAATGCTTCTGAACACTTTGCTAGGAAGCTGCGTGGTCGAGATTATCACCTAGATAGAAAATAGGAGAAGACCAAAAAAGAAGCCTCACGGGCATCGAGGGTTGAAATAATGTACAGCAAGTCTAGAAAACTTATGCCAACATCAACTGCAGTTAAAATAAGGAATCTAAGCGAATGCGGGAAATTTTTAAATTTTAAATTTCATCCCATGCTTTCTTGTTTGTGTTTTCGATTAGGTCCACTATCGTTGACCTGATCAAAATCACAAATGAGATTGAAAGGCAAATAGAGTATCATTGCTTCCTTAGCAGTATGGTTATAATTGATTGTGTTTTCTTGCCTTGATGTGCTTTCAACATTCCTTGGAGAAGATCAGATGCTTGCTGTAGTATGTGAATCCTGATAATTTTCAAGCTTGCCTCCAACTTGTTGATTCTGTATTCAAGCTGGTCGTTGTCCTCTTCAAAGTTGGTAAGAAGTTCCTCATCTCTTGTGAGCTCGATCAAGAACACTACCTTCAAAGTTGTGGCATTCTAGAAGCCCTTCAGAACACTTTCTTCAGAAGCCTTAAAGGATACATGGAGGGTCTCTGTGTTTGTTTTAGGTCAAAATATATTGATGCACGTTGAAGATGTGGTCCTAATAGTTGAACCACACACTTTTATCGAGCGTTGCTCTATGCATCTTGCTCAACCAATTTGATAAATTAGTAAGCATGGAGTTACGTAGCGTGTGATCTAAACCGAATCTACCAAGCCTATCAAACGTTACGTAACTCTAAGATCATTACTCTATTAAAAAAATATGACCGAGTTAGTGCATAAATCGAACGAGTACAATCTCTTAGCCTTTCTGTTGATCGCTCTTCTCCAATATAGATGACAAGATATCTGCTATGCAAAATTGTACACCGTCGCCAGAGATGTTTGCCTAGGAGCAATTCTTCTGAAGGATCTATGTTGATATCTTCTGAAGAATTTCTCCTAGGCAAGCATGTCTGGCGATGGTGTAGACTTTTCCATAGCATATATCTTATCATCTATATTAGAGAAGAGTGATAGGCTTGGTAGAGCCGGTTTAAATCACATGTTATGTAACTCCTTGCTTACTAATTTATCAAATTGGTTGAGCAAGATGCATGGAACAACGCTCGATAAAAGTGTGTTGTTCAACTATTAGGACTACATTTTCAATGTGCATCAACACATTTTGACCTAAAACAAACACAGCGGCCCTCCATGTATCCTTTAAGGCTTCTGAAGTAAGTGTTCTGAAGGGCTTCTAGAATGCCACAACTTTGAAGGTAGTGTTCCTGATCAAGCTCACAAGAGACGAGGAACTCCTTACCAGCTTCGAAGACGGTAATGACCAACTTAAATACAGAATCAACAAGCTGGAGGCAAGCTTGAAAATTATCGAGATTCACATACTACAACAAACATCTGATCTTCTCCAAGGAATGTTGAAAGTATGCTAAGGCAAGAAAACACAATCAATTAATCCATATTGCTAAGGAAGTAATTATACTCTATTTGCCTTTCAATCTCGTTTGTGGTTCGGATTAGGTCAACGACAGTGGACCTGATCGAAAACACAAACAAGAAGATGGGATAAAATTTAAAATTCAAAAATTATCATCTTCGCTTAGTTTTCTTATTTTATCTGCAGTTGTTGTTGGCAAAAGTTTTCTAGAATTACTGAACATCATTTTTACCCTCAATGCCCGTGAGGCTTCTTTGTTGGTCTTCTACTATTTTCTACCTAGGTGATAATCCCAACCATGCAGCTCCTTAGCAAAGTGTCCATCTGCATTGTTTTTCTTTCAGAGACACAACAGACGAAATTACATTACCGGATACACTTTCATATTTGCACTTGATTCAGATTTCGCATCTGTTAAGATAATTCCATCGGCTAGATTCGTTAGAAGTTAGTTTCTACCCTATGTCTCTTCTTCAATTAGCTCTCAGATGATATAGTCTTCCATCAACCACCCATTTTCCCTCGAAAGCATTCTCCTACCGCACCTTCTGGCATATAATCATCACCCCAAGCGAGCAACCCAGCCATATAAATTTTGGCCAGGGCAATAACTATATTGGTTTTTCATTCTTGTTTGATGCAGTGCGAGGCTTCGAGGGCCCTCAAAGGGTCCAATGTACACTTAAAGTTAAGTCCAATCGCTATTGGTTCTCTACAGTGACGACAAATATTAATCCCTTCTTAAAACTTGACACGCATAAACACGAGAACCAACCGTCAGTAATTCGTAACAGGGTATCTCACCATCTTCATGAGGTCCTCAGCCTTACCAATTTTGAACCCATCAAACTTAACAGTACAATGCAGGATCTTGTTTGAATGATCAATGCCTAATCAGTTAAAAACTGCATTCACAAAAACATTGTACTTTGTGTGTGTTGTCCTGGTAACCTTATCAGTAATACATACTTAACTCCCACCTATATGATAGTGGATCCATCTGCACGCACTTTATTCTTCCTAGCCCATCTATGGCTTAAATTGAATAAATAGATGACTAGCTTGTTGCAACAGATGACACATCTATTTATATTGTCAAACAATTAGAGACATCTGTTATGACAGTTGATCAACCTGTTGCAGAAATCAAACAGATATATACATCTGTTGCAAAAAGATTGCCAGTATGTTATAAGTTATCTAACAGAAACAATATATTTTGCAACAGATTACCCATCTGTTAGATTTATTTTAAAGCAATTTTCTTTTCTTTTCGAGATACAATAATTTATAAATAGGTCCCTCCTTACAAATATGGATTATCCAGATTCGTACAAGAATATTCATATCGAGTCCTTGCGTGAACTTCAAAGGCAGTTTGATGAACTCCAGAGAGATTTGGCTAACTTAAGAGCAAGGCTGCCAGATGAAAGATGTCTGATTGACAATAATAATAATAGTAGTAATAATAATTAGGTAATGTTTTTTTATTTTAGTGATTATTTTCCTCCTTATGTATATCAAATCTACCCAAGGGATTCAAAAATCTATGAACATTCATTTTATTTTATTGTCGACTTTGAATTTTTAATTCTTATTTAGTATTTAATAATAATCATTCTGTTTATTCCTTGTTCTTAACATGTCGACGGTTGGTGGTAGAAATTGAGCAGCAATTTGTGTCAAAAGTTAGAGGTTAATCTACTACAACAGATCGATCATATGTTGCACCTGACGGTTATTAATAAAAAAGGGTTATTATTGTTATTAAGAGGGTGAAAAGAAAAAGACATGAATTTCCATTCCGATTATTCAATATGAAAAATGTTTCGTAAATAAATAATAAGGAAATAAATAATAAACACAATTTATAACCACAATCTTAATAACTGATCGTGACTTTTCACCATTTTTGTTTTTGAATTTATTTTTTAAATTATTTATTATATAATAAAATGGTTATTATTTTATTAAGGAATTCGAAAAGGTGTTTTTTTTATTTATAAAATAAACTAGTAAGCAAATTTGGATTAATGATATGATGATATAGTTATTTTTTTAAAAAAAAGTAGATAATATATTGCAACAATTAAATTATCTGATGCAATAGGTTCACTGTGGTTGCAATAGATGATATATCTGTTGTCACAGATGATTTATCTGATGCAACCTATATCGAGTTACAACTCAATAAAAGTAGTTCTTGGAAAGAACTCATTAATAATAATGATCTGAAAAATTATGACTTATCACAATATTTCTTAATTTAATTAATTCATTACTTTTCACATTAATAAAAAATGTAATTAATAAATGGAGGTGAACAGTTAGATTATATGTTGCAACAAATATGTTATCTGATGCAACATATTTTATATTTGTTGCAACAGATAATATAATTGTTGTCACGGATGTGTTATCTGATGCAACAGATATAGAATCTGTTGCCACAACTCAATAAAAATAGTTCTTCGAAAGAACTAATTAATAATAATAATCTGAAAAGTCATGACTTATATCACAATATTTATTTTCTTAATTTAATCAAAAATGTAATTAATATATGGAGGTGAATAGTCGCGCCTTTTTGCCTCTTATTCAAATTCAATCCTCTATAAATAGGTCCGTCCTTACTCAATCGTTCATTCAAATACGCTCTATTTATTTATTGTATCTCGTCTTTCATATTACACTCTAGAAGATAAGATTATGGCTAACCTAGTGTGGGACGTTGCTTTTCTGCAAGACGCTGTGAATGAACTTCGAAATCAAGTTCGTGATCTACAATGAAAACTGGGATGAGTTAGATCAAGAATGCTCCATGAGATACGCAGGCTGAGGAGGGCCTTGCTACTTCTGGTTGAAGATTGGTCGGCTGGCAATGATGATGCTAATAATAATAATAATAATTAGACTATTATTTTTCTTTTAGTCTATTATATGTGTTTTCATTTGTTTAATAAATAAATTATGTTTGATTCCATATTTAATTTTCATTCTATCAATTATCTTCTCAACAAACATGTCAACGATTCAACGTAAAAAGGAATAATTTAGAATTCAGTAGCAATAACAAGATTTATCTGTTGGGTTTGTGGCAGGGGTTGATTTGTGTTGTTTCAAATAGATTAATCATTCGTTGCAACAGATAATTAGTCTGGTGCAACAGATAAATATTCTGATGTAAAAGATAATTAGTCTGGCGCAACAGATAAATATTCTGATACAACAGATAATACGTCTGATGCAACAGATAATACGATGATGCAACAGATAAATAGTCTAATGCAACAGATAAATATTCTGATGCAACAGATTACACATTTGATGCACCAAATTATTGATCTATTTAAATTATGGGCACTTATATTGGATTCATAATCGAGTTCTATCCATTGTTGGAAAAACAAAAGTGTACCTAGATGACAAATACGAATTAAAATCATAATTTTACTTACCAAAGTCACCTATGAAGTAATGCCAAAGTGGAAAGTGATGTAGTAAACAAAATTTTACCTAAGAAATTGGTCAGATCGCAGCAGTAGCGTTGTACCAACAACAACAACAACAACAAATGGTCAACAAGAAGAAGATGAAGATGATAATAAAGTAGAAGATGATGATAATGAAGCAAAAAATGATGAATAAAGCTGCAAAAACAGAAACAATTAACAACAAAAATCTCTAAGAGAGAGAAAAAACAACAATGGATGAGAAGAGAGAGAAAGACATATTTTTCCCCTCTGTTTCCCATTATATCAGGTATACATTGAAATCAAAGTGTAAATTTAAAAACTTGTGGTGAATAACCAATTAGTAATCAAGCAACTTGTATGAAAAAAATTACTATGACCAAAAAGTCATTCCAAAATAAAAATAATTCAATAGAGATGTCATTCCTTAAAATTTGTGAACAATTAATTTAAACAACATAAATAATAATATTATAAAGAGTAAATATTTATGATTTTACTACAACTGAGTAAATCAAGAAAATATTACGAAAAATCAATTAGTAAATAGTAATCATGTAACTTATTTGAATAAGATTATAATAATTAAAAAGTCATTTCAAAATAAAAAATATTATGAAAAAGATGTTTTCCCTCAAAAAATATACACAATTAATCTAAACAATAATACTATTTAAAAAACATTTGTGATTGCACTACAATTTAGTAAATTAAGAAAGTATTATAAAAAAATCAATTAGAGAATAACTAATTAATAATCAAGTAACTTATATGAAAAGATTATTATGACAAATGAGTCCTTCCAAAATTAAAAATATTATGAAAAAGATGTCATCACTCAAAATGTGTGTATAATTAATTTAAATAACAATATTATATAAAAAGGAACATTTATGATTTGATTATAATTGACTAAATTAAGAAAATATCAAGAAATATCAATCTATATATATAATAAAGTAAAGAAGTTAGGCTAAAATTAAGCCAAGTGGCGTATTGAGAACTAGCCACTTGGTATTTTGGCAACAAGAATCTATTTTGTTGGCAACAAAATTTATTTTGGTGATTATTTTGGTGAATAACCAATTAGTAATCAAGCAACTTGTATGGAAAAAATTACTATGACCAAAAAGTCATTCCAAAATAAAAATATTTCAATAGAGATGTCATTCCTTAAAATTTGTGAATAATTAATTTAAACAACATAAATAATAATATTCTAATGAGTAAATATGTATGATTTTACTATAACTGAGTAAATCAAGAAAATATTACGAAAAATCAATTAGTAAATAGTAATCATGTAACTTATATGAATAAGATTATAATAATTAAAAAGTTATTTCAAAATAAAAAAAAATTATGAAAAAGATGTTTTCCCTCAAAAAATATACGCAATTAATCTAAACAATAATACTATTTAAAAAACATTTGTGATTGCACTACGATTTAGTAAATTAAGAAAGTACTACAAAAATAAATCAATTGGAGAATAACTAATTAATAATCAAGTAACTTATATGAAAAGGTTATTATGACAAATGAATCCTTCAAAAATTAAAAATATTATGAAAAAGATGTCATCACTCAAAATGTGAGTAAAATTAATTTAAATAACAATATTATATAAAAAAGAACATTTATAATTTGATTATAATTGACTAAATCAAGACAATATCAAGAAATATCAATTAAGAGAATAACCAATTAGTAATCAAACAACTTATATGAAAAAAAATATATAATAATCAAAGAGTTATTTCAAAATTAAAAATATTATGAAAAAGATGTGATCACCCAAATGGTAACTTTGGACTATAAAATGAAAGAAATTTATTTCAATATATTTCAAGTAATTTTATTTAAAAATATGCATTCATATTAATTGAAAGAATTTCCATTCGATATATTTTAAGTAATCTGTATTTAAAACAATATGCATTCTTATCTAATGAAAGGATTTTTATAATTAAGAATAACTATCAATGAGTAATTACACTATCATTCTATATTAGGAAATGAATAAAAGATAATCAGGAATTTAAAAGGAGGGTAGATTGAAAATAAATAAATATTGAAGTTTTTTAAAATGAATATTATTACACATAAAAGATTGCATAATATTTATCAAAAATAACAACTAAAATTATAGAGTCCTACTTAACATTCGAAGTCAAATAAAATTTTGCCTTACAAAGTTATTCTTTAATTGACCAATTATATAACCTTTTATAAGTCCTGTAAGAATAATTTCGAACTTTAAAAAGATCAAATTTAAAAAAGATACTTCATTTTGATGGATAAAAAATAATTTTAAATATTAAATTATCTTATATAAAAAATTAAACATGCAACTCAAAAAAATAAATTAGGAATAAATATTTTTTAATAATAAAAATATCAATAAAAATTTATAATAATTTTTATATTATGAAATATAGGTGTGAGTTACTAATAAATTAGAATATATGCAATTGAAGTATTACCATAAAATGAATATTTATATGACAAAAAGTAATTATGATGTCATTCAATGTAAGTCAATTAAGGAAGCATGACAAAATTGATTGAGAAATATAAATAGAAAATGAATAATCAATTAACAATTATATACATATATATATGGAAAAGAATATTGTACCAACTATAATTAATTTAGAAGTTCTAATGCCATAACAATTTACCACTATATAAGAAGGCTACACTCAGTAAAAGCTAATTAATTTCTGTCATAACATGTTGGAGAAGATGAATTGTACAAGTGATTTCTGCCACAACTTATCTTGTCGTGATAATCGCTAGAATCTCAATTTACTTTGAGTATTGTTTTAGAATAGATTTTTATTAATTTATCAAGTCAACTAAATATATAGGTTATGTTGCATATTTATTTTATTTTCTACATGTTTGGTGAAAATTTCATGAGTCAGTATTCATGTACTTTATGTTTTATAAAAACATATAATATGTACTCTTTGAAGATTTAAGTTAGTGATCTTTTAATATGTCATATATTCTTAAAGACTTATAAGAATTTATCTTGGTCGAATGTGCAATGAGAATTTTAGCAATAACATGAAAATTTACAAGTTATACATTAAATATGAAGAAACTAATATTGATATTAGATAGTTGATTTTCTTGCATTGCAAATATTGTTGCTTAAGATTTTAATGAGCTAATAATATGATTTGAAATTAATAAACTATGATACTAAATTACTAATCCATTATATTTCTATATATTAGGATTAACACTTGATTTATCTATACTATATTTCTATATGTTATGATTACCAATTAATTTGTAAATTAAATTGTATGATTTTAATAGTATAGCAAAAGTTTTGTGATATTGTATTAGGAATGACAGTAAGTGACCATAGTAAAAAAATGATAGTTGTATAACTATCTATGAAATTTATCCGACACTAGGATTACTATCTCGAAAGCTATATCTCGAAGATCAAAATTTGGGTGAGTATCTCGTGGCTGATGCTCAATGGGCAATGCTCAAATTCAATAAATCAAATACTTTTGAATATTGATTTTTTGAAATTCATTATATTTAAATTCTTACTGCAAATATTATTGTACTTTTACATAGCATATTGTACTATTGTGAAAGTAAAGATCATTTATCATCTGTTATTTATAAACATTATGCTACAAACTTTCTTATTTTTTTTATTTTAGTTGATATAAATAGGCAATGAGTTCAATCATGTTTATCTTTATATTTGTAACTCCAATTTTAGAATATTGTAGATCTTTTGGTACAATAATTATTTTAATCTACTTTGTACAATATAAAGGATAAAGATGAATAAGATTAATATCTTATTATACTGATGAACATGAGAGGTTAAGTATTAGTTGAATGTTCTAAGATGGGAGAAAATTCAATTTCGATAGTGATTAATATTTATAATTTCATTCAAATTGAGTAAATTGAGAAAGTATGATAGGGTTGATCGAAAATAGAGTTGAAGAGTGAATATACAAACCTATGAGGGACTAAACCTTTTATTTGAAAAAATAATATACAATGAGATTCATTAATATTTGTTGGCCCATTACCATAAGAGAATAAGTGAACATTTTGAAATCATGCAAACAGTTAGGACTTTAGATAATGTTATAAGTTATTTGTTGAAAGAATGGTAATAAAAAAAATATGAGAGAGGAAAAATTAACTATTATTGAGACTTTGCTCAAAATATATGTCTTGACGCAAAAATATTTTAAATTTATAAAAAAATATACTATGACTAAGATCGTGCAAAGGAATATAAAATCTACTTTGAAAGAAAAATCTATTAAGAAAGGAAAAAAGAAGGGGAGCCTCCTTTCTTCCTATTGATAAGAGGGTGCAAATTAAAATAGTTAATATAAAAAATTTAAATTTCAAGTTAAAATTGTATGGAGAAGCCTCATGTGCATAACTCTAAAACATATCTTTGATTAGTTCTTTGATTTTCTAACCAAATTTAGAAGTAAGTCACTTAACTAATAATAATTATGTTAAATATGCATTTTCTTTTGTAATTATATATTTTTTTTAACAAAATAAATCAATATGGATCACAATATTATCTAATATTCTCAAATAATTATATTATAATATAATATTATTTGTACGTGGATACTAACTTTCGAAAAGAAATGTTTAAGTTTTATGTAATTAATGATATTAAGTTCAATATTTTAATAGTTATTTTTCGTATTGCATAAATTTATTAATTTCAAATATGTGAATGATATTGAATAAATTTTTATTATATAAAATCAATAGGATAATAATTTTTATAAATCACTTTATTTAATATCGACTGCACATCGCGCGAGTACTAATACTAGTTAATAATAATAAAGTAGAACAAAAGAATGTAAGAAGAGAGTAAGGTAAAGATGTGTTTGAAATGATTAATGATATTGTTGGCCTTGAAATCATGGATGATTGTATTGGGATTAAGTTTAAACATGATGATGCTTCAGAACCTGCTTTCAAATTTTTCAAATTATTGAAGGATGATGTATACCAACGTTGTTCTGATTGTGATAAATTTTTTAAGTTGTCAATAATTGTTGAACTGTTTTAAATTAAGTGTCTCTATGGATTGAGCGGTAAAGCAGTTGATAGCATACTAAAATTTACTAAACGAGTACTTTCTTCCGGTAAAATTTTGCTAAAGCCATTCTATATATGAAGTAAGAAAAGTGATTTGAAATTTAGATCCTCGTGGTGAAAAAATATATACTTATGAGAATGATTGTATAGTATTTTGAAAACATAATACAAAGGCTGAATCTTGCTCTATTTGTGAAGAATCTAGATGAAAATCAGTTGAAGGTCAAAAAGCTAATGACACTACTCAAGAAAAGGTTGAGAACAAAATTTCTCGAAAAGTATTACTTACTTTTTCTTGAAAACAAGAATTGCAAATCTTGTTTATGACATCATAAATAGCTTTAGACATGACATGACATGATGATTGGTGTTTGAAATATGGAGTTCTTAGACATCCGATAGACTCTGAAGCGTGAAAACATTTGAATATGCCTAATTCGAACTTTGCTAGAGATCCTTGTAATGTTAGACTCGATTTAGCAACTGATGGAATAAATCTTTTTGGTAACTTAAGTATTTCTCATTGCACTTGACTAGTTATTATAACTATATATAACTTACCTCCTGGGATGTCGGTGAAGAAATCATATTGCTTCATGTCTTTGTACATGTATGATCCTAAAGTTTCTGAAAATGATATCAATGTGTACTTAGAATCATTAATCGATAAGTTGAGAGATTATGATTTTGTGGAGTAAATAAATATGATACTTTAATAAAAGAGAATTTTTGTATGCGGATAGGACTCTTATAGACTATAAATAATTTTTTTGCTTATGCTAACTTGTCTGGATGAAGCACAAAGCTTTGGCTTGCCTTTTATGCAACAAAGACACTCTATCTACTCAAATGAAGAATGATTGTAAGTTTTTTTATATGGATGCTCGAAGATTTTTATCATCTAATCATAGTGACGGAGTAATAAATGTGATTTTAGTGGAGAAGTAGAAAGAAGACTTGCTCCAAAAAATTTATTTAAGAATAATGTTTTAAATCAGTTACTTACTCTGGAAGACACACAATCTGGTAAGACCCCAAAAAAATAAATGTAAGAAAAAAATTAAGGTGTTCATAATTGGAGAAAGCAAATCATCTTTTTCAGCTTTCTTACTGAAAAATAATTCAATACCTCATAATTTAGATCCGAAAAAAATATTTATAGTAACATAATTAAAATATTTTTAGAAATTGAAGGAAAAACAAAAGAAAATCTGAATGCTCGTCCTGATTTGAAAGAAATGGACATAAGAAAAGATCGCAAAAAGATAGAAGATGATATTATCCAGTTCCATGTTATACTTTATCATCAAATGAGAAGTTTAAGATATGCAAGTTCTTGAAAAAGGTTAAGTTTTCAAATGATTATTCTTTCACTATATTACGATGGGTGAAGTTACAGGTTCGTAAAATTTATGGACTAAAAAGTCATGATTCACATATTTTGTTGAAACAACTGCTTTCTTTTGCAATTTGTGAAGTTGTGCCTAACAATGTCTATGATGCTATCACTAAGTTAAGTATTTTCTTTAGAGAATTATATTCGAAAACATTAAGAAATAATGTATTGGATCAACTTGCAACTAGAATTTCAATAAAATTGAGCAAATAAAAAAAAATATTTCTACTAATATTTTTTTATGTTTTGGTGCACTTAATTGTTCACCTTTCAAGAGAAGCTAAGCGTGCCTGACAAGTACAATACAGATGGATGTACCCAATAGAGCGGTATGTTTTTAATTTATAACTTTATTTAATTTTATGTAGCTCATTATTTATCATGCTAAGAAGAAATTTGAGTAGTATCATGCTATATCATGTATATTCTTGCGCATTTTGAAATGTTATATTCGTAATATGAATCTAGCTGAAGGATTTATTGCAAAAGGATACATTGTAGAAGAAAACGTAATATTTTATTCAAGGTACTTACATGAAAGTGAGAAAGTGTATAATCGAATGGACGAGAATTAAGAGAATAAACATGTCGAGTCATACAATTGATTATAAATTTTTTGTCACAACCCAAAAATGAAGGTCATGATGGCACTTATTGTGGCGTGCCTTGACAAGTAAGCCTATCACTCAAACTAATACAAAAAAGATAGAAATATCACAAGGTAAGGCTTCTAGAACAAAGCCGAACCATATAAGTAATCATAACTGCAGAAAGAACTTATCCAAAATATCAATCATGCCCAAAACCAGGTGTTAATAGTGTAAGAACTACTAATACAATCCAAGAGTCAAATACGTCAGAAAAATAACTGCAATGGAATAATATCTGTCTCCAAATACTAATGAAGGCATAGCTATTATAGAAAGATAGAGATGAACTCCGGACGCATCAATGTCCAATCACTACCTTGGAAGCTCCAACAATCGCCCGAGTCAAGCAAGCTGAGGCGTACTCGAGCTTGGACCTGCACCGAAAAGGTGTAATAGGCATAAGTACGGTCCACTTGTACTCAGCAGGTATCATATACCGACCAAGTAAAGTAGTAAATAAAGCATACAAAATATACACTAAGGGTATGTCACCTGCAATCAGAAAATATCCCACAACGGTAGCCCACACCGCTTGCACTAACAGTTATAATATATCATATACACACCAAGATAGAACACGAGTATGCATTATATCACATATAAGTAGAACAAGGGGGAACATACATATACAAGATCATCAAATACAAGTAAAAGAGGATAAGAAAATTACATAGATGAAAAGTCAATATGAAAATACAACATAATATAAACACAATAAAGTAAGTGCAATGTATATGATGATGATGCAGGGGATCGTCGCACAACCTCTGGGATCGTCGTACAATCCCCGTATATACCTACGGAGCTAAAGCTTACCGCTGTAGGACTCATGGAGGGTTCGTCAACCCATATACAATCCATATATCTCATATCTCATTTCCGACACATCCCTCGGAAAGGATTTTATAAGGTGTTACAATATCTCCTCCCCGGCACATCCCTCGGGGAGGGTTTTAAAAAAGTGTTGTCAGTGTTACTCATGTGTTGCCACGGTGGTACCAATGTTTCATGAATGAGTATGATATGAGGGTGCAATGCTCACAACCAATCACAATGAGTATTTCTACAATCAATCACAATGATATATTTCCACACCAACCACAATTATACATTTCCACAACCACATGAGCCAATATTCACTCATTATATTCGTTTCATCCATGAATTTACACATGTCTCATATAACAACAAGTATGAATATATCACAATACCAATGGTACCACATTAGGCATTTCAACAACACAATACAAGTATTCACATATATTCAAGGTTATCAATGTCACATAGGACCCCAGATGGTTACACATATCACATATATCTCAATTTCAAAAATTACATTACATATAGGCCCCCACACGGGCACAACACATAAATAGTCATTTTTCATGATTAGTTCCCACCCTTAACATGCATTTTGTACCATCATTTACTAACCAGCTCAGTCTGAAGGAGTTAAGTCATAACCTACTTCAAAAGCTGAAATCGATCCGTTACACTTCGAATCCACAACCCTACTTTCCACGAACGATCCCGAACTTCTCTAAAAATATCAAATATGAAATCTACGCATCAAAAAAATCAACAACACTTTGACTACTTTTGATTCGGGGTCAAAACGGACCGCGGAACGGATTTTTGAAAAAAGGACAAAATCAAAACTTTACTTTAAAAATGTGGTTCTCATATTTTTTAGGAACCTACGGCTGAAAACCCAAGTCAAATCAAGTCAGAAATGAGGTTCAAATCGATGAAAAATTATTTTTGAGCTTTATCGGGTAAAATTTTTAAAATCCGGGTTAAAATAAAAAATTAGAGTTGTTTTGAAGGTTAAATTGATTAAAACTAGTAATTATAAATAACAACATTATTCAAGTGAAAATAAGTGAAATTGAGGTTTAAAATCAAGCCCTAATATTTTAAGGTTTTGACAAATTAATCAATAAATTACTAAGGAAATGGGAAATTCTTACCTTAAATCCGTAATAAAACCAAGAAATAGATGTTAATCTAGCTTTCCAAACTCCCACAAACTTTACTTTTAAGCTCTCATACTATTTTAGGGTTCAACTCTCAAAGAGGAAAGATGAAAATAAGCAAAATAGGCAAAAAAAAAAAAAAGGGGGGGGGGGGGGGGAATCTGCTATAGAAGCAGTTTTTTTCTTTTTAAAGTTCAACCCGCACTTCGATGGAGTGTCCGGGATTCATTTAGAGTCTGATATACACAAAAAAACTATGCAACCATACTGAATTCAATGTTTTAAATGCGTTGGCGAAGATGGATTTTCGAAAAATATTATTTTCACAAAGTTGATCTCTGAAATTCAAAATCATAATTTTTCAAACTGAGAGTCGAAATGAGATTTAAATGCCGTAAAATCACGTCAAACATGTGAACACCCTAAAATAGACATTCCGGATCTGATGAGGAAGTCATATTTTTCATCAAAGGTCATTTCGACCAAATATGGGTCCTAAACCCATATTTTTATTTTTTTTAATTTTCCGATAAATAGGTCGAAATGAGCTCGGGTGTACCGGGACCTGAACCAAATATCTACTTAGCCTAAAATCAATATTTCAAAGCTGCTGGCGCAATTCGTTTGGCCATCCATCACACGGATCAAAAGATATCTCCATAAGTCTAAAATAAGGCTCTCAAAGCCATCAAAAATCATAATATCGTATAAATGGTATCAAAAACCATTACAATCACTCCCACACCCCAGAAATACCATAATGCAACTACAAGGAGGGGTAAAACAGTAAAATCACAAAAAATCACAAATTTTACCAAATTTTTTTGTAGATCGTTACATCATCCACCACTAAAAATCTAGTTTCTCCTCGAACTAAGGCAAAGAAATACCTGAATCAATGAAGAACTGAGATAAGAACTACGCATATCAGACTTGACCTCCCAAGTAGTTTCATCTATTGGTCGATGTCGCCACTGGACCTTAGCCACAGGGATCAATCTAGAGTGCAACCGCCTAACATTCCTAGCCAAAATGGAGATCGGCTCCTCCACAAACGACAATTGCTCATCTAGCTAAACTTACTCCCAATATATAATATGAAAATCATCAGGAATATAGTGACCAAGCATAGAAATATGGAAAACTGGATGAATAGCTGATAGATCAGGGGGCAAATCCAACTCATAAGCCACATCACCAATAGTTCAAAAAATTTAAAATGGACTAATATACCTGGGGCTAAGCTTGCCCTTCTTCCCAAACCTCATCACACCCTTCATGGGTGAAACTCGAAGGAAAACACGATCAACAACACCAAATATCAAGGTACGAAGACTACGATCAGCATAGCAATTCTGTCTACTCTGAGATGTTCTAAGTCTACCCTGATTGACCCGGACTCTATCTCAAGACTCACGAAACAAGTCTGTACCTCGAGGTATCACCTATGAAACATCAAAACAACCCACTGGGGAGCGGCAATGCCTACCATAAAATGCTTCAAAAAGAGCCATATCAATACTGGAACGATAGATATTATTATATGCAAACTCTGCTAAAGACAAAAGTTGCTCCCACTGGCCACCAAAATCCATCATGCATACGCGGAGCATCCTCCAAAACCTGAATAGTATGCTCTAACTGGACATCAGTCTGGTGGTAAAATACTGTGCTAAGATCAACTTGAGTCCCAACTCATCCTGAAAAGTCTTCCAAAAGTGAGATATGAACATAGAACCTCGATCTAAAATAATGGACCCTAGCATACCATGCAGACGCACAACCTCATAAATGTAGATACGACCCAACCTCTCAGCACTGAATGAGACCTAAATCTGAATAAAATGAGCTGACTTGGTCAATCGATCCTCGATGACCCAAACACTGTCAGAACTATGCGATGTATGAGGTAAACCAGTCACAAAGTCCATGATGACCCATTCCCACTTCCATTCGGGAATGGGTAACCTCTGAAGCAATCCAGTAGGTCTCATAAGCTCGACCTTCACCTGCTGATAACCTAGGCAATGAGCCACAAAATCTACCATATCTCGCGTCATACCACCCACAAGTAATACTGCTTTAAATCATGATACATCTTAGTCATACCTGGATAGATGGAATATTTGGAACAATGGGCCTCCTCCCAGATCAACCTAATCCAGTCACCCACTCTCGGCATACAAACTCAGCCTCCAATCTGCAAAACTCCATCTAAATCAAGTGAGGCATCCTTAGCCTCCCCACTCAATACCTTATCTCGAATCGACCTCAATCTAATATCATCAAACTGATGATCTTGAATCTGCTCCATCAAAGAATATCTAGCATCAAGAAATGCCAAAATACCCCCCAGTGTCGAAATATCAAGCCTAACCATCTAGTTAGCTAAAGAATGAACCTCTAAGGCCAAAGGCCTCTCCTGGGTCAAAAGATGCTCCAAGCTACCCATGCTAGTCGACTTTCGGCTCAAGGAATCCGCAACCAAATTAGCCTTATCCAAATGGTAGAGAATAGTCAAGTCATAATCCTTAAGCAACTTAAGCCAACGGCGCTACCTCATATTAAGATATCACTAGGTGAAGAAGTACTGAAAGCTACGATAGTCTGAGATCTCACAACGGACTCCATATAAGTAGTGCCTCCACAACTTCAAGGAAAACAAAACTGCGCACAACTCCAAATCATGGGTAGGATAATTCCTCTCATAAGGCTTCAACTGATAAGATGCATAAGTAATCACCTTGCCCTCCTGCATCAATACAACACCTAACCCAACACCTTAAGCATCACAAAAGATAGCAAAACCCATGCCCTCCCTAGGTAAAGCCAATATAAGAGCTGAAGTCAATAAATCATTGAGCTTTTGAAAGCTCGCCTCACAAGCATCGGACCACTGAAAAGAAATCTTCTTCTGGGTCAACTTGGTTAACAAAGCTACAATATAAGAGAAACCCTCAACAAAACACCGATAATAGCCTGCTAAGCCAACAAAACTTTGAATCTCGGTGGTTAAAGTAGGTCTAGCCAAATCACGAACCGTTGTAACCTTGGATGGATCAACCAAAACACCTTTCTTAGTCACCACATGACCTAAGAAAAAAACAGACTCTAACCAAAACTCACACCTAGAAAACTTAGCATACAACTTCTCGTCCCTCAATCTCTGAAGCACAATTCATAAATGCTCCTCATACTCAACCTTAATCTTAGAATAAATCAAAATATCATCTATAAAGACAATAACAAAAGAGTCAAGATACGATCAAAACACCCGGTTCATCAACTCCATGAATGCGACAGTGGCATTGGTCAATCCAAAATACATGACCAAGAACTTATAATGACCATATCGATTTCCAAAAGCTGTATTCGGAATATCCAAAGCTCTAATCCTCAACTGGTGATAACCGAACCTCAAATCAATCTTCAAAAATACCGCAACACCTTAAAGTTTATCAAACAAATCATCAATGCGAGGATGAGGATACTTATTCTTAACTGTCAGCTTATTCAACTGCCGATAATCAATACACATCTTTATAGACCCATCTTTTTTCTTCACAAACAAGATAGGCGCACCCCAAGGTGAAACACTAGGTCGGATAAATCCCTTATCCAACAACTCTTATAACTGATCCTCCAGTTCTTTCAACTCTACTGTGGCAATCTTATAAGGAGGAATGAAAATAGGTTTGGTGTCTGACTCAACATCAACAGCAAATCAATATCTCAATATGGAGGCATACCAGGAAAGTCCATAGGAAACACACCCATAAGCTCACGAACAACAAAAATAAAATCCAAGAAAGGAAGTGATATAACACTGGTGTCACGAATATGAGCCAAGTAAGATAAACATCCTCTCTTAATCAATTTACGAGCCTAAACAAAAGATATAATCCTCTTAGGACCCAAATGAAGTACACCCTTCCAAGCTATCCTTGGCATACCCGGCAAAGCTAAAGTCACGGTCTTATCAAAACAATCTAAGACAGCATGATAAGGCATCAACCAATCCATGCCTAAAATAACATCAAAATTAACCATATCTAACACAAGAAAATCTTCCAAAGTCTCACGTACAACAAAAGTCACAACACAAGATCGATGTGCCCAATTCACCACTAAAGAATCACCTACCGGGTAGATGCATGAAAAGGCATGGCAAGAGGCTACCTAACAGAATCAAAACCTGAAGAAAAATGCATAGACACATAGGAGAAAGTTAATCCGGGATCAAATAATATAGATGCAGGTCCAAAATAAATAGGGACGATACCTGTAATCACAATATTAAAAGCCTCTGTCTCAGATTTAGCTGGTATAGCATAACACTAATCACAACCACCAGCTGCCTGGGTGGCCCCATGACCACTCCCATGAGCTCCACTACCTCTTTCCCTTGCATCTCTGGTAGCATCCCCACCCTTCACAGATGAAATAGGAGTAGACTGAATCACCCGATGGGGACAGTCATTAGCCACATGGCCAATTTCATCACACACATAGCAACCTCTATGACTAGTCTCAATAGAAGAAGGTACAACTGGGCCTGCTTCCACCCTGAAATATTGAAATAGAAGATCCACCACCTAAACTCTATAAAGCCGCCGACACTGGCCTACTCTGGTACCTCTGCCACAAGAAATTAGACCTCTAAACTCACCAAAGAGGCGCACCTTCTTGGCGCCTCCTTGTGATACCTAAAGAATACCCTCTGTTATCTTAGCATGACCCATAATACTCTAAAAAGAAGCCTCAAGCACAACTATCTGAGACGTAGCCAACTGAAAGGAGATATCCAAACCCTTCACAAACTTCTGAATCTTCTCAGACTCGGTAAAAATATTATCCTAGAAATATCTGTACAGGGTATGGAAGTGTGCCTCATACTCAGCAATTGTCATGGAGCCTTGATCCAAATAATCACACTCGTTCACATCCAACCCCTCAAACAATAAGGCATGAATCTCTCCAAAAAGGCATCAATAAATTGATCCCATGACAACTCAGGAGCATCAATAGTCCTACAACCTACAAGCAATCTCCACCAATCTCTCACAACATGTATTTCTCAACAGATAGTAGTATAAGCCACACCATCTATGCAGAAAGAGTGAAATGCAACTCAGAACACAAGGTATAAAAGAACTTTGCAAGATAAATAATAAAATGAGGGGAGTTTCCTAAAGACGACTTATAGCCTCTTAAAGATAGATACGAACGTCTACGTACCGATCTGCGAGACTCTATTAGACATCTCGTTCTTACACCGTTGAGACCAATGGAACCTGACTGCTCTGATACCAATTTGTCACAACCTAAAAATAAAAGTCATGATGGCATTTGTCGCAGCATACCTTGACAAGCAAGCCTATCACCCAAATCGATACAAAAAGAGAAAAGGACAGAAATATCCCAAGGTAAGGCTTCTAAAATGAAGTCGAACCATATAAGTAATCATAACAATGAGGAAAGAACTTATTTAAAATACCAATCATGCCCAAAATCAGGTGTCAATAGTGTAAGAACTACTAATACAATCCAGGAGTCAAATAGATCAGAAAAATAATCGCGGGGGAATAATATCAGTCTCCAAATACTAATAAAGTCATAACTACTATAGAAAGATAGAGGTGAATTCTAGACGCATAAATGTCCAACCGCTAACTTGAAAGCTCCAACAATCGCCCGAGTCAAGCAAACTGAGGCGTACTCAAGCTAAGACCTGCACCGAAAGGGTGAAGTATGCATAGTATGGTCAACTTGTAATCATTAGGCATCATAGGCCGACCAAGAAAAGTAGTAAATAAGGCATACAAAATATACACTAAGGGCATGTCACTTGCAATCAGAAAATATCCCACAATAGTAGTCCACGCCGCTTGCACTAACAGTTTTAATAAATCACATACATACCATAATAGAACATAAGTATGGATTATATCACATATAAGTAGAATAAGGGGGACCGTGCATATACAAGATCATCAAATACAAGTAAAAGAGGATAAGACAATTATATAGATGGCAAGTCAATACGACAATAAACACAATAAAGTAAGTGCAATGTATATGATGATGATAATGATGCAAGAGGTCGTTGCACAACTTCTGGGATCATCGCACAATCCCTATATACACCTACAGAGCTAAAGCCTCCCAACGTAGGATCCATGGGGGGTTCGTCAACCCATATATAATCCACATATCTCATATCTCATTTCTGGGACATCCCTCAGAAAGGGTTTTATAAGCTGTTACAATATTACCTCCCCGATATATCCCTTGGGGTGGGTCTTAAAAAGGTGTTGCCAATGTTACTCATGTGTTGCCACGGTGGTACCAATGTTTCATGAATGAGTATGATATGAAGGTGTAATGCTCATAACCAATCGCAATAAGTATTTTCACAACCAATCACAATGATATATTTCCACAACCAACCATAATTATACATTTCCACAGCCACTGAGCCACTATTCACTCATTATTTTTGTTTCAGCCATGAATTTCCACATGTCTCATATTACAACAAGTATGAATATATCACAATACCAATGGTTCCACATTAGGCATTTCAACAACACAATACAATTATTCACATATATTCAAGGCTATCAATATCACATAGGACCCCACACGGTCACACATATCACATAATATCTCAAATTCAATAATTACATCACATATTGCCCCCCACACGGGTACGACACACAGATAAATATTTTTCATGATTAATTACCGCTCTTAACATGCATTTTGTACCATCATTTACTACCCAGCCTAGTCAAAAAGAGTTAAGTCATAACCTACCTCAAAAGTCAAAACCAATCCACTACACTTCGAATCCACAACCTTACTTTTTACGAACAATTCTGAACTTCTCTAAAAACATCAAATATGGAATCTACGCGTCAAAACATAATCAATGATACCCATATTGACTACTTTTGGTTCGGGATCAAAACAGACCCTCGAAATGAGTTTTCATAAAAAAAGAGAAAAATTAAAACTTTACTTTAAACATATGTTCCCCATATTTTTAGGAACTTACGGCTGAAAACCCAAGTCAAATAGATTTTAAAATGAGGTTTAAATCGAAGAAAAACTATTTTTGAGTTTTACCGGGTAAAATCTTTGAAATCCAGGTTAAAATCAAGAATCGGAGTTATTTTGAAAGTTAAATTGATGAAAAACTAGTAATTATAAGATAAAAATATTATTCAAGTAAAAATATGTGAAATTGAGATTTAAAATCAAGCCCTAATATTTTTGGGGTTTTGACAAATTAATCAAGAAATTATTAAGAAAATGGTGAATTCTTCCCTTAAATCTGTGGTAAAACCAAGAAATAGATGTTAATCCTGTTGACACCTATTTTTTTTCCTCCACGACTAAATTTAATTCTGAATTTCTTTGATTTTTGATAAAATTAAAATATTTATTTTATTCGAATAAAAAAATTTCAAAATATTTTTTGTACGTAATTTTTTCATTTTAAGTAGAGATTATATGTTATCGTGTTCAGTGATATGAGATTATATAATTTGATTACTTAAATATTTATTCTAGAGAATATTGAATTTTAATTAAGGATTATTTTAAAAATAAGTATAATGATTAAAATATTGATTTTAATATAATTTAATATCAAAATAATTTGTTTGGATAAATATGCATTAGATTTTATTAAATCAAGAAGCTCAAGATTAAAAAAGTCTTAATTTGTATCGAATTTTAATTTAATTTAGTCAATCTATTAGATTTGGCCATAATTGCAATGCAATCCGTCAATTGATTTTAAATTTGATCAAAATTAAATGAATATAGCTAAATTTTAAATTTCAATTGAGGTTATAGTTTAAATAATCCTAAAATTTCCCAAAACTCTCATTACTTCTACCCAATTTTCACCAAAAAATAATTTTAAATTGTACTACATTGTACTATTTCCCTCCAACTTTGTCCTTTTTTAATTTAAAAATTTAAAAATTATACTACATTGTACAATTTCCCTCCACATTATCTTTCACCTCACCTTATCTTTAATTTTTAAATTTCAAAAACACCCCTAGAAACTTTCTCCCACATTGGTAGATGACAAGAAATAAATCTTCATCCTTTCCTATAAATACTTTTCTCCCACATTGGTGAAGAAAAGGAAATAAAACCTCATTCTCTCCTATAAAGGCTACCACTACTTTGGTAGAAAAGGGGTTGAAAAGTAAAAAAAAGGCTAGAAAGGTGAAAAAAATTCTTTTGAGCAAAATAGTTATTTTTATTCAGTAAAATTTTTTGTTTCATAGAGTTGATCGGCTAATCAAAATTTTTGAGTTGTCCGCGACGTTTTTTGGTGGTGGTTGATTCCGACGAAGCTCGTAGTCTCGTTTTGCTGCCCCCAAAAAGGTAAACACACATTTTCCTTTTTTAGTTTTATTATCTTTTTTCTTCTTCGTAGTTTGTAGTTATAATTTTATTTGCTTGCTGGGATTGTTTGTTGTAGATGGCCTTATAGGCCATAGGACGTTGTGATATCAATATTTTAATGTTTATGATATAAAAATGAGCTAGCAATAGTTGTACGTGCCTTTTTTGACTTTATTCTTTGATTATTATAGATAAAGTTTTAATCTTTGCTTAAAAGATATACTTACGCTTTGTTTAAACTCATTGTTGGTGGATATGTTTATTTTTAGCACGTAAAATTATTTTCTTATGTTGAAAAGAATAGTTAATATTGATTGTTTCGCCTTTTCACCTTATTCTTCGATTATTTTGGATAAAGTTTAAATCTTTTCTTGAGAAACATATTCATGTCTTGTTTAAACTCATTGTTGGTGGATATGTTTGTTTTTAGCATGTAAAGTTATTTTCTTTATGTTGAAAAGAATAGTTGATATTGATTGTTTTGCCTTTTGACCTTATTCTTTGATTATTTGGGATAAAGTTTAGATCTTTGCTTGAAAAGCATACTCATGTCTTGTTTAAACTCATTGTTGGTGGATATGTTTGTTTTTAACATATAAAGTTATTTCCTTTATGTTGAAAAGAATAGTTAATATTGATTGTTTTGCCTTTTGACTTTGTTCTTTGATTGTTATGTATAAAGTTTTGATCTTTGCTCAAAAGACGAACTCATGCCTTGTTTAAATTCATTGTTGGCGGATATGTTTGTTTTAGCATGTAAAGTTGTTTCTTTTATGTTGGAAAAATAGTTAGTATTGTTTGTTTCACCTTAATAAAAATAGTAATTAGTTAAGTCAAGAATTTTTCATTTGCTTGCTAATTATTTTAATGGATTTCAAAATCCTCATATAAGAGATGAAGTACTAGCTTTATTTTTCATCCAAGTGTTTATTCTTCTTTTATTCGCATGTTGTCTTGTCAAAATGATGAAAAAGTTTGAACTTTTGTGGCTAAATAGAATTATTTGGATATTTTTGACTCATGCATAGTATGATTATTGAACGATATTTCACTTTTAGAGATGTTAAGTTTTTATTCTTATTTTCTTACTCCGGATTGTTATATGTGCTCTTTGTGTGTGTAAAGACTTAATTCATGTCTCTCTTTTATTCATAATATCAAAAGAGAATCAATGATGTCTTAGAAAAATAAACCATAGGTCGTTACACGTTTTTTCATAAAATGTTGGTTATAATTTAGATGTATGAATTTTCGTTAATGTCGCCTTAATTGAAATTTAAAGATTCTCTTTCTTGAAAATTTAACCATTATTTTCTTTTGTATATGGATTTGTGTCTATGTTTGTTCAATTTTAGAAGTCATGTGTATTTTTTTGTTGCCTCATCCCTTTACTTTCACAAGTTTACATTGTTTGTTTCTCGCGTTAATTCATTGAATATGGCCTTCTTCCTTCTATCTTTATTTATTCTTAATATGAACATAAATCATGAGGCATGCAAGTGGATGTCTTTCCTTTGCATTTTTTCTATTGACTCTCACTCTTGTTATACGTGTGCATATTATTGTAATTCAAAAATTGATTCTTGATATTTTCTTTTGCTTTGAATATGTAACTATTATGCCTTGAACGTAATTTCTTTATCTTTTCTTTGTATGCAAAAAATATTTCGAGTCCAAATGGACTCCTCTTCTCTTACATTTCGTAATGGGTCAATGAGGCTCACATCTTCGAGTCAAGTTCAAAGTTTAAACCCAAGGTCCACTACATGGCGTGTGGGTGCTAGAAGATAGACCAAGAAGAAAAATGGGTCAAAATCCATTGATGAGGTCACTAAGAGACTTGAAAAGTCTCGATTTTTATTATTGTCTTCTTTTTATTTATTCGTTTAGTAATTTATTTATTCATTCATTTGGGCCTCAAAGCCAAAGTTTTATTTTAATACATTGAGGCGGATTTTGGGCCTCAAAGGTCCGAAAACTAGCTTAGGACATGTTGTGGGACGAAAGCCCAATATTTAGATTAGTAAAGGGGCAAGTGGGCCAAAAGCCCAATTAGATTAGGACAGGGTCTATTGATTTGGACCCAATGGCCTAAGTCTTTTATTTTCTCTCCTTTCCCTTTTACATGCTTTGTTATTAGTTTATTTTAGACTTAGTTAAAATCCCTATTAAGTCGTCCAAATCTATTTTATACAAGTCTTTTTCTAAGATCAATTACTTTTCAACAATCAATCTTTCTTTCTTTTTGAAGTTAGTCAAAAGATATTTTCAAACAGTCCAGATAACCGCAAGTTAGCGGATACTCTTGGTGCCTTAACAATCTTCCAAGAGTATTAATAGGAACCACTCTTCAAAGTTAAATGATTTTTTTTGTTTTGGATCGTTTAAGTAACTCTGAAAGGTTCTCTTAATTCCTTTTCAAATAAATAAGTGGCGACTCTCAAAAGTCAAAATTTCCGCAAAACAAGTTCAGCTTCCCAAACTCCCACAAACTTTACTTTTAAGCTTTCACACTATTTTAAAATTTAACTCTCAAGAGAAAAAATAAAAAATAAGCAAAATAGGCCAAAAAGGAGAAAAATCTACTATATATATCAGAAAATCTGCTATAATAGCATTTTTTTTCTTTTTAAAGTTCAATCCGCACTTCGATATATACAAATAAATTACACAACCCTACTAAATTCGACGTTCCAAATGCGTTGCTAAATTTGGATTTTCGAAAAAAATATCATTTTCATAAAGTTGACCCCCGAAATTTTAAATCGCAATTTTTCAAATCGAGGGTCGAAATGAGATTTAAATGCCGTAAAATCACACCAAACATACTAACACCCTTAAATCGATATTTTGGATCTGCTGGCGAAGTCGGATTTTTCATCCAAGGTCATTTCGACCAAATTTGAGTCCAACATTCATATTTATTAATTTTCTAACTTTTCGATCAATAGGTCAAAATGAGCTCGGGTGCACCGGGACCCAAATCAAAGGTTCACCTAGCTTAAAATTGATAGTTCAAAGTTGCTGGTGCAGCCCGTTTGGCCATCTATATCATGGATCAAAACATATTTCCATAAGTCTAAAATAAAGCTCTCGAAGCCTTTAAAAAATACAATATCGCATAAATGGCATCAAAATGCATCAAAAATCATACCAATCACTCCCACACCCCAGAAATACCATAATACAACTACAAAGAGGGGGTAAAATGATCAAATCACATAAAATTACAAATTTCACATATTTCATCAATTTTTTAAGATCGTTACATTTTTGAACTAGAAGGTTCTCCTTTATTAAAAGATAAATTCAGAAATCTCGAAAAGTTTGTGTCTTGTAAAATTGTGTAAGAATTTTATGTCTTATAAAATTGTGAAGAATTTTAATCATTTATATTATGTGTTTCTTTATGACATTCACTAATTTAACATATAATTTTTCACTTGGCTTCATTTTCTATTTTTTCTAATGAACACTTATTTGTATGATGGTGAGTATGAACAGAATAATAACAACATGAATTTTGATAATTAATTTTATCACCGAGTAAGTTTTTATTAAATTTCTTATTCAATTAATTATACTTATTTATGATGATTAATTAATTTATTTATTATCTACATAGATTGTATAAATGCGCAAAGAAGAAAATCCACTTGCAAATAGCGAATTATATTGTTTGCCTAGAGATTCTCTTGATGGGATTAAAGGTTCAAGGGATATGAAATAAATGATTTTAGGTTTCATATCAAACTACTCAAGAAAAAGAGAAAGATGCTAAATAGTGATATTTCAGTAATATAGGTAGCTAATGATTAAAATATTAATTATTATGATGTTCTAATTGAAATAGTAGAACTTCAATATGTTGAATGTAAATATATTATTTTATTTAAATGTAATTGGTGGAATGTTGATCACATAAAAAAAGGAGTGATGATAGATAAACATAATTTTATTAGTGTTAATACCAAACAAAAACTAGCAATAAATAAATTATTTCTGCGTGCATCTCAAGTAAATTTAGTGTGTTATGTCAACGACAATCTTCATCCAAATTGATTAATTGTTCTAAAAGATCATTCTACCTATTTTACTGGAGGTGATATTAGTGAAAATACTTTTCATCAAGACTATTTGTTTGCATTTAAAGAAGACAGAGGCTTTATAAATTGGAGAAGAAAAGATCTTAAAGTTATCAACACTGATATTACCTTAGCTGATGATATCATTGAAAGCATTGAATCAAAATAAAAAATTAATGATAAAGATTTGTTATTGTAAATATTTTGATAGTCTTATTTGCATATTTCTTATACTCAATTAATGTTAATAATTTTACTTATTTTTAAAAAATAATTTTTATTATAAAGCAGTTTTGAAACACACAAAAGATACAACAGAAGAGATGAAAGTCAAGTATATACTCTCTCATAAGGGGTGCACTAATGCAGTGTGAACAAACTCCGAAAAATTAATATACAGTAATACAGTTACAGAAAATAATATATTGAGTTATTCCGATTGAATATGAATTAGTATTCATTAGTGTTGAGTTGATAATATTATTAATTGGATTGAATTGAAATATTATCATCTATCGTGTGTATTTTGCTAAAAGAAATTGCTACTTAGAGATTTTTTCGATTCTTTTGTGTCTTTTTTTATTTGCTTTCATGAATTATTTTATTAATTTTTTTATATGAATAAATTGATTATCAATAGTGAAAGAAATAAAACAATCACACTATGAACATATAATATGAAGTAGTTTTGAAACACACAAGAGATATAACATAGAAAATGAAAAATAATTATACACTTTTTCACAGAAAATTGTATTAACTCGATGTACACAGGCTCAAAAATGTAGATACTACTAACACAAAGCTCCTCATCAATATTAACACTAAATACAGAAATTAGAAAAGGCCAGCATAAGTATCAGGGATGCGTTAATGCACAAATACAAGCTCAGATTTCAGCGGATCATTAAAGTTGAAGCATAATTTAATCCAATACTTGTACTTTCAGATAACAAATGAAAATCAGAGAGAAAAAATATTAAATAAATAGAAACAAAAAAAACCCAGAGAATTCAATTATCAAGGTTGAGGAATCTCAAAACAATAAAGCTTTGTTTTTGCTAAAAAACAATGAAGGTTAGAAGATAAACAATTCATATTTCTTAAACTTCAAATCTAAGTTAAAGTACATTATAAATCGAGATATCTTTACAATCAAAGCTGAGATAACACCTTAAAATTGCATCAACTGATAGATGACCACCTAGAATATTTAAATTATAATTTGATGAATCAGTAAAACTTCACTTCTCTCATTTTTTTATTTTTCTTTCTATCAACTTTAAGTTATGATGAGAAATTAGAAAAAAAAAAAGGCAATATATGACTGCAAAACATAATCTAATTGGTGAAAGGAAAAAAAAAAACATGTCTTAATATCTCATCTAACTTTATTTTTTTAATTTATGGGTCTTATTTATGACTATTTTTGTCCATCCTTTGTTTTGCAGTAACAGAAAATTAGAATAGACCTAACAATGAAATAATTTAACTTAAAGTTTATTATATACTTTGTTAAAGAAGTTGAATGTCATTATCACAATATTACTGACATTATAATATAAGAAAAAATATTCATACTGCTCAATTCAATCTTTTCTCAATCTTGTTATTTTCTTTGATATTTAATGAGAAACTTTTATAATATAGTCACACAAACAAAACACAGATAATGTTCATGTGTCTGTATTATTTTTTTCTTTGAACTCTATTCGTAGGATTATACTAGATATATGTTATTGTTGTACTGATCAAGACATACTTAAATTCTAGCACCAATTTTTTTTTACCCCACGCATTAGATTTTGGATCATGTTAGCACATAATAGAAATTACAAAGATTTTTATCATGAAACTTATTAATCCTACCTTAAAATTTTCACTGTTTCTCTCAAAATCTCTAGTGTATTCAATATAAGAAAATGGTGATCCATTTGTGTAATCGTATCTAGTGATTTTAATCTGATATTTTTATGATTTGGATACTTTTTTTTAACCTTCAATTGATGTAACTAATTAATTCACTCTAGAAATTGATTTTCTTGAAATTTTCATCTTTCATCAATTTCAATTGTTCAAAAATATTATACAACAAAAGATTTTTAAGAAATACACCACAAACTCGGATGTCATTTATTCTTTTCAGCTTGAATATATAAAAAATCACACCCTCGACCTATTGACATTAAATTTTGAATATATCTTTAAATATTAGCTCTTAAAATGTGCTACCTATATCTACATAATAAGATTAAATTAATAATTTTTACGGTAAAACTTGAAAGATAGCTTTGTAAAATAAAAGGGTACATGTAAAAGTTAGGCCCGAGAAAAAAATGCTCCTCTTTGAATGACTTTTGAGCTTCTTTCAATGATCCAAACACATAATGGAGGTATTCGATTTAATCAAATATAAAAATTGAGTACAAATACAAAAATTAAAGAGAATCTATCGAAGAGACAAAAGAAGAAACATACACATATTTATATGTGATAGATCGTAGAAAGCCACTTAAATTAAAGTTATTTTTTCACCATTAAAGAAAACTCCAGAAGCTCAATGTTGAAATAATATTGGGTTGAAGAAAGAAAATGAGAGTGATCTTGTCATAGATGAAACTACGGGAAAGTGTAGATTTGATAAAAGATGTGTTAGGTCATTGATCAGATGCCTAAGGGCGAAAATTCTTGTTGACTGCACATGAACTAGATCAGTTAGACTTTTGATGTAAATGTAAGTAGATTCAATTTTCAAAAGTAAAGAGAAGAAGACCATTATAGTGTTAGAGCTTGTTGATTAACCTTTTTCACACCAATTCGTGTAGCTAATGGAGTAGAAGAAAGAAAGAAGCTTTGTTCTCAAAAAAATTGATCGGAGCTTCGATGGTTGATGGCTCTGTCAAGACCTTTTCTATTCTTCTAGATCATTCTAGCCAATGATGATAAATCAGCTTTCCATTTTTAAGTTTTACACTTATTTTCTACATTATATTTTATTGTGTTGCCTTTGTTTTGCTTGGATAATAAAATGGGGTTGGAACCCCAATCTTTAATTAAAAAATAAAATTTATCATGATTATAAAAATGCATACATTTCTATAACTATAAAAAATTGTTATAATTTCATTAATATACACTATTAATATGGTACTAATTAGAGTGTAAGAAAAAATATATTTAATATGAATAAAAGATTAGTATTGCAACAACAAATTTTAAATCGTGGTTAAAAATAGTAATTATTAGCTATGAAATTTTATAACAACAACAATTTTGTAGCTGTCATTTTGTCATGACAAATAGTTAGAGCTATTAAAAGTAATCTATTGTCGCAGATTTTCTCACTTGAAGAAAAATTATTTATTTAGCCACAAATTTTGTTTCAAATAATTTAGCAAAAATAAATAATTAGCTATAAAAGTTTATTATAGCAAAAAATCTATGGCTATTTTGTTTGACTATTGCCACATTTTTTATAACTTGAAGAAAAATTATTAAATTTAGCTACAATAGTTTGTTTTAAATCATTAATTGTGTCTAAAAGGGCTATAGATATTTTTATCGCGTGGCAAAAACTTATAATTAGCTAAAACTTTATTGTAGCTATAAAATTATAGCTATTTAGATAATTATTGTCATGATCTTTAGCAATTATAGTAAAAATGAAGATTTAAAGCATATTTGGATTGACTTATTTTAGGTATTTTTAAGGTAAAATAGGTTTTAAACAGTTTGTAATATTTGGGTAAAATAAAAAAGTACTTTTAATAAAAAAATACTTTTAAGCATTTATTTTTAAGCCAAAACAACAAAAATAAGCCAAAAGTCATAAGTTAGAAATCTTAACTTGTGATGTTTGACTTATAAGCTATAAGTCATAAGCCCATCCAGACAGGCTCTTGGCTTTATCAATTTGATTTTTATGGCTATGAAATTTTATGAATTTCTAGATAGCCACAAAATTTAATTTTTTTGGCTATAACTAGGTAATAGCTATGATTTTTAAATTCGTAGCTTAGATTTCGTAGGTATAAATAATATATATATATATGTATATATATATATATATATTGTAGTGATTGCACCTAACAACTTTCGTATGTGGTGCGTCTCAAATTGATCTTTTACCTTCAAAAATATTATCCTTAATTGAGAACGATATTACTTGGTGCAACATGTTTATTTATTAACTAGCCAAGTGTACGTGCTTTGCACGTGTGTTTTGCCTTAATTAATAATATTTTTTTTTTTATAAAAAATATCAATTATTTGTGAGGAGAAAAACAAATAAAATACACAAATACACACACAACCACACACATATTGAACTCCATAATTTGCACAAGAATACGTCTATAAAAGAAAATCTAGACGAGATAAGTATGCTGGTGAAACATAAAAGGATATGATACCACCAAAGGAATTAAGCAATATAGAATATGTGATAAGATACCTGCTTACATTTTAGAAGAAATAAATAGTAGATAGCACTATTTAGATGAAGAATATTGTTGATGAGAAACATAAAGTCTTTTAATTTCTCAAGTTAACAAATTAATCAACTAAAGTAACGATAACTTGTACGACCATATCACATGTAGAAAACAACCCAAACATTACAATCAACACAAAATATGCAGCATATTTCCATTAGTTGCCCTTATTTATAGGAAGAGATTCTCAATGGGTTTGTTTTGCCTCGATTTTGATGAAAATAATTCTTGTTTGAGCGAAAATTTTGATCCTAAGAATGACTTGAATGAAAACAAATAAGATATATATATATATATATATATATATATACACACACACGCACGTTGAATTCTATTATATTGATAAAATTAATAAAGAAATTGAGGGTTAAAAAGTTAAGCATCCACCAATCTGGACATCAATCGAATCAAGTTAGATGAGCATGTCACATTATTTTAAATACATGAGTTTGAAACATACGTCTTTTATTTTATTAAGTTGTAAATAATTTTTTTTCATGCAATAGAAGGCTAGAAAATCCTAATGAATGCAAGAAGAAAAATCTAATTAATCATCAATCAAAATAAAAATAAAAATAAAAATAAAACATAGAGGTAGAAGAATCATAAGTGTGTTTCTATAAAATTTATCAAAAATACTATTTAAATAGAATTGTAGATATTTTTTTTATATAAGGTAAAATTCTAAATGATGCAGAAGTGTTAAATATTATCAATTTTTGCTTGAATCTAATAATTTTTTTCTTTCCATGCGTATTTTTTTTAAAGAAAATATATTTGCTTCCTAAATTTATTTATTTTTTAGCATGCGTATTTTTTTAAAAAATATAAAATTTTGATTTTTAGATTATTTTTTCCTTTCCTTGATAGCTTTATTCCTAAAAAGTTGTAGGACTACAAACCAAAAATTTTGCACATTAATTTAATTCCTTTTAAAGATTTTACCATAAATAGTTTAACGTGCATCTTAATAGAATTCTATTTTAGGAGTATTTTTTTAATTGATCAAAGAAAAATATTAATTAATTTTTTTCTATATATTTTCGGAGTCTAATTAATATAATAAAAATAATTAAATAATAAATTAAAGAAAATAGTGAAAAGACAATTTTGTCTAAAAAACAATTTTTTAATGAAGGTCAAAAAGTTCAAATCATTTTTCTAAGGCTTCACACTTTTAATATATTATAGATTATAGATATAGATTATAGATATAGATATAGATATAGATATAGATTTATTTTAGGTCTCTAAGAAACATACCGTATTATTAACTAGTCATAGTACATGTAGCGTAGTTTGGATTAGTTGAACCGTATCGAAGTGCAACAATGTTGCACTAGTTTATCTGCAACCCTATTTTGCTCCTGACAATGTATCTTGTTTGTTGATTATAAACGTTATTCCTAATACTTCCGTCAGTAGAATTTCTCCCATAGAAGGAAAGACATTGATTTAACAAAGTGAAACCATATGAACAACACCTGGAAATATTTTTTTTCTCCGCTATTAATCATGTTATGAATAGTATTACAAACGACAAAACATATTACTTAATTTAGTAAAGGATGGGACATGTGGAAACCCTTTAAATATGGAATTGATCAATGAATCAAATTATAAATGATAGTAACAATTCAAATTTAGGGTGGCAAACAACTAGAAGCACCGAATTAGATTTTTAAAGTGATACCAATTAATAAGGCAAGTAGTGGGATAGGTACGATTTTTTTAACTTTAATCTGATGTCGCAATTCGAGTCATGTATATGAAAAAACTCCTATTTCCTATTAGGGACTAGAGAGTACTTATTTCATAAATGACAAAATTAAATTAATCGAGATTCTAATATAGATATCATAGAAAATGAAACAAAAAAGAATGTCGTGATATCATCTTCTTCTTCTTTTTGTTTCGGAAATTCCTAGAGAAACCAACAATAGCTAGCGTTTGGAGCTGCACTGGATAAATTTGCTCTTATAGAATAGTTAGTAAATTACACAAAAAAATATAAACCACATTAGATAAGTCCAGCTCGATTGAGAAAGAAACCAACTTGGGGACATCGTTGTTGTGATATCTTCATCATTTCAAAGTTTATGATTTTTTCAAAAAAGAGTAGCCCACAAGCCGTCCTTTGTATCTTAATGCAACAACTGTACTTACAACAATGCCGTACTACTTCTAGTTTTTTTTCTTTTTTTTTTTGAGGGCTCTATCCTAGGGGAGCCCTTTCAAAATTCTCAATGGCCTAGGCAGAACCCAGGCCAATGAGGGGGTATGGAAATAGTTTTCAACCAGTAATAGACTGCCTCGGTTGGAACCTCACTAGCTACGTCATTGCCCCAAGCGCAAAGATGCCATACTACTTCTAGGCTCGACACATATATCTCTTTATGGATACTTAGGTGCCGTTTGATTTGCGGTTTGGATGTAAATAATCCCGGAATAAAATAATAATTATGGGATAAAAATTTGTTTCACTTGTTTGGTTGTCAATATTTGGCTAAAATTTTAGCTACTTACTAAATTTTTTTTTTTTAAAGCCGATCGACAATCATCTACCACCTGTAAACTATTACAAAGTAATACGACAATAGAGATATCAAAATAATACAACTAAACTTTACCTTTACACCAAAGAAATTCTCCAGGAACATAAAAAAATAGAATTAAACCCGACTTTTACCTAAAAAAAAAATTCCTCAAAGCCAACCGACATTCATCTACCACATGTAAATTCATCTACGACCTGTAAATTACAACAAAATAATACAATAGTGATTACAAAACTTCAGTTTTGATGAAAATAATTCTTGTTTGAGCGAAAATTTTAACACTAAAGAATGACTTGAATGGAAACAAAGAAGATATATACATAGACGTTGAATTCAATTACGTTGACAAAAATAGTGAAGAAGTTGAGGGTTATAAAATTAATAGACACACAAGTTGAATTCTATTACGTTGACAAAAATAGTGAAGAAGTTGAGGGTTAGAAAATTAAGCATCCACCAATCTACACATGCAACCGAATCAAGTTATATGAGCATCAACCATATTTTGCCAGTAAATAAATCAGTTTCTTCTCTAGTTTAACGTGCATCTCAATATTTATAGAAATATTCCTTAATAAAGTCCTATTTTAGGAGTATTTTTCTATCTTATTTTAGAAGTATTTTTCTAATTGATAGTACAAAAAAATATTAATTGATTCTCCTTCCATATATTTTAGGAGTCTCGTTAATATAATAAAAAGAATTAAATAATAAATTAAAGAAATAGTGAAAAGACAGTTTTGTCTAAAAGAGAAACTTTTAATGAAAGATAAAAAGTTCAAATCACTTTTCTAAGGGTCTTCATACTTTTAATAAATTGTAGATTTTTCGTGATTCTTTTCTATAAGTCTCTTAGAAAATACTCCCGCTAGACCATATAAGTGAATTTTTGGGATAATGCACACTCTTTTAAGAAAAATATTTTAGGACATAATTCAAACATTATTTTCAACTATTACCCTTAAAGTTTGAACAAAAATAAAAGAAAAAATTTAATAATTATCTTGAACTTTGAATAATTAACTTATTTTAAACAACGAAAAGTTTCAAAACTTCACTTAATATAGATTAGAAAGAGTATTAAATACTTCACCCATGCATAATTCATTTTTACTTGTTCAACATACGAAAAATAGATGTCTAACAATGCTTTTTCAATTTGAAAAATCAATGAATAATTTATTATTTTGCGTTCCTTTTATTCTTGTTATTAAATACTATTCATTATCAAATACTTCCTCAGTCCCATTTTACTTATCCAAATTTAACTTGACACCTTGATTAAGAAAAATAGTTAATAGCATGGCTAGTTTATCATAGTACCCCTATTAAATGATGTTTACATTTTAATTTAAAACAGGTAAAATGAGCTGGAGGGAGTACATTTTTTTAAAATTAAACTTATTATATTTAAAGTTTGATATACTAGTAACATGAGAAAATTGAAGAAAAAGTGTCTTTTAAGTCTTGAATGAAGGATTGGTGACTTGACCAACTTAAAGGGTCAAACATCATTAGAAAACTTGATTAAGTTAATTATGGACTTGATTAATATTTTTAAAAATTCCTAACATTTTTAAAAATACAAATCAACCCAACCCACACCCCTCTTCAATCCAAATCAACCAGTCTCGCCTCTCTCTCTCTCTTGACACCTTCTCTCAACTCTCTCCCAACCAATAGTTCTGCAAATTTCTCCTTTCAATCCTCGACGACTTTAACATCTGACGATAAATAGTTGGTTTTAGAGTTCCTTTTTTACTTCAACCTTCAATCGAAGTGACAACTTTGCTCTCCGGCCACAACAGTTTCGAACTCAGCATCGTTCATTTTCTTCTTTCATAGGTAAAAATTTATGGCTTTTTAGTTTTGAAGAAAATGAGAAACTTGAGCCAACTTCTCTTATAGTATTGGTTAACAATTTCAATATTTGTTGCTTTAATTTGAAATGTGGTCTGGACAAAATTCTAATTTCTGGTATTTCTTCTCTTCTCTTTTCGAAGTAAATTATGATTTTTTGTTGTTTTTTGCCTTTTTTTGAAGTTTGATTTTTGTTGTTTGTGTTTATAAAAACAAAACAACAATTTGGGTTGATTTGTTCTATTCTTGTTCTCGGTAAAAATGGTGATATTGTTATTTTTCTGTTGAACAAAATCGTGCTACTGTTTTTTGTTTTATCCAACAGATTATCCATCTGGTGCAATATATTAACCATCTGATGCAACAGATTTGTCAGATGATGCAACAGATAAACCATTTGATGCATTAGAGGAACTATCAGATTACAATTCTGATGTAACAGATTAATCATCTGATACAACACATTTATCATATAATGCAAAAGTTTAACTATCTGATGCAACATATTAACCACATATTGCAATAGATTAAGCATCGAAAAAAATTTTGATGCAACTGATTAACCATCTAATGCAACGGAAGAGCCATCAGATTAATGATATGATGCAACAGATAAAGCTCCTGTTGGATAAAATCATATCAACTCTTCCAACAGGACATGTCCAAGACATAATTTTTCCAACTGATCATTCATCTGTCGTGATAAATGACCCAATGTTGGAAAAAATCTAAATAATATTGACCATTGATAATTGTTTTAATAGATTACTCATGTGTTGCAACAGATGTGTGACCTGTCATACAGACCATTCATCTTTCTTAACGAATGAGCAATATATTTTGTATTGTCACAATAGATTACTCAATCGTTGCTGCAGGTTAGTTAACTGTTCTGACAGATCACTCATATGTTACAATAGATATGTGATTTGTTGCACAGACCATTCATATTTCTCAACAGATGAGTGATATATTTTGTATTACCGCAACAGATTACTCAGCTATTGCTACAGGTTATTTAATTGTTCTAACAGATCACTTATATGTTACAACAGATGATGTTGCAATAGATGTGTGATCTGCTGCACAGACCATTTATTTTTCTCAATAGATGAGTGATATATTTTTTATTATTGCAACAAATTACTCATCCGCTGCAACAGGTTATTTAACTATTCCAACAGATCACTCATGTTGCAAAAATGTGTGATCTGTTGCACAGACCATTCATCTGTCTTAAAAGATGAGTGATACATTTTGTATTGTTGCAAAAGACTGCTCATGCACTGCAACAGATTTGTTATATGCTACAACAGATATACTACTTGGTGCAACAGATAAGTGATCTGTTGGAACTGTTATTTTATTACTTTGCTTGTTAGATTTACTGTTATCCCTTTTTAACAATGCATTAATCAACTATAATATATTTCTTTATATTCCTGTTAATTTTAGATAAGATGGCTCCCAAAAGAATAGAAGTCGAATCAAGTCCAAGTAAAGGAACAAGTGAAGCAGCTAAGCTACATCCACCACTCTATGAGCTTGCTTTACAAGTGTTATCTCAATTAGGAGCAGAATATGATGAATGCGGGGAGGAGAAATATTTAAAAAGAGATGATCAAATTCTAATAGCCCTTCCACCAAAGATTTGGTCAAAACCTTTAGCATAGATCGTTATCCAATAAGAATCCAGTGCGATGGTGCCACAGATTTAACGGGTGATTTAGTAGTTAAGTCATCCATGAAAAATCTTTCGACGCCTTCATAAAAATACTTCGAGAACAAAAATTGGATGTTTATTGCTTTGGGAAATATCTTGATTTGTCGGAGGACAACAATGCTCATTTCCAAATGAAAATGGTATATGAAATTCTCAAGCGTAGATTTATGTATGAAAACAAAGATAAGATGGATGAGGTGTGGATATATTACTATGGCATGCCTGTTTGTTTTGGTTGGGAGGAGTTTTCCATAGTTACTGGACTAAAATGTTATCCTCCTTCTGAAGTTATACCTATTCTAACCCCCCAAAAGTACCACGTATACTCAAAAAAGGAAAAGGCAAGTCGTGTGATCGTGCTGACCTGGTGTCTATTGTTGGTCCAAGCTCTAAAGATAAAAATTTGATAGAAGCATTGAAACGTAAAGAACTTTCAAAGAAGCACAAGCAGTGTTGTGCTTGGTTTGGTTTGTACATAATATTCTTTGGGTGAGAGACGTTAACAACAACATAAGCGTTGGTTTAATAAAGCTCTCCGAGGATCTTGAGGCATTTAACAGCTATCCTTGGGGTTATGAAAGCTTCAAAATGACTGTCTAATAATTATTGACTCCTTTAGCGCCAAAGACAGTCAACTTATATGGATTTCCATGGTCTTTCATGGTAAATGTTTTGTTTGTTTCTTTTATTATGATATCATTCATTTTTTTCACTCAATAATAGTTTTAATTTATTGGCGTTATTTTATAGGTTTGGGCGTTTGAAGTCATTCCTCATTTGAGACAACAGGTGAACTACCAGGAAGAAGTTTCCTGTCCAAGAATCGTGAGATGGTTGTCTGCCAAAACTGATAAAAATGCAAATTTTTTTGATCTCTTCAACCCCCCAAAGGATGCAGTAAGTATAATTATAATTAAGTTTTTATTTTAATTAATGATTTTATGAATGATCTAATCATCATTCTAATATATGTAATGATTTATGTTAGATTGTGCATCCGTCGCTAGTTCCGACCAATCGAGAGTTGAAGATGCCGTTTTTCTTACTTTACGACCTGTGTAAACTTTATCGGACCCTAAGGTCATCAACAAAATAAAAATAGAATTGTTTGGAGCGACAACCATTACAAGAAAATAATTTTGGAGGGTGGGCTTGTTGTTGTTGATAGTCTTAGTGGTGATGGAGTTGTTGGTGGAAGTAGTAGTATTACTGTTGGTGCTACTGATGCTCTTCTTACAGTATCTAAAATAAACCATTATGAGTATGATCATACTGATTATACAGATTTTGCCTTTCCCAGTGAATATTCAGCATGCAAATGTTAAGACTGCAGGGCGAAACATGATGTAGTGATTAATGCTATTAATGCATTAACTGCTTCTGTAAAGGAATTGACATCTAAGAGGGGTGTCATTCCATCAAAGAGGATTTTATTCCCATTCACTCCATTAGATATTAAAGATAAGAGGAGAAGTAAAGTGATTTCCAAGCCATTATCAAGCATCCAAAAGAGCAAAATTGCAACTCCTCTGTCCGTGTGTTGCACTGAGCAATGTACAATGTCCAAAGGAGAGCATCACGAGCTAAACAAGGTGAATATATATGTCTTCTAACTAATAAACAGACACATTTATGTTTCAATGCATGACACATCTGCTAAAAATTATCAAACAAATATATGCATCTGTTTCAACAGTGGACTAACTTGTTGCACCACAGAAAGTACCTATTACAACATATGTGTCGTCTATTTTAGCAAATCAAACAGCTCTTCGAACTGCTTTTATTTGTACCAACAGATGACCTATCTGCTGCAATAGATGAGTCATATATTGCAACAGATGGGTCATCCGTTAGAAATTATCATACAGGTCTTCCTCATGTAGAAATTTGACCCATCAGTTGATTTATTATTGCAACAGAAATATAATCTGTTGGGGACAATTTAAAATAGGAGGAAGACCTGTTTGATTTGCTAGAACAGATGAGTTATCTTTTTTTATTTTGTTGTATCTCCATGATTAACATTGACCAATTCTGGCTTTCCAGGTGGATGTAGAAGCTACTGCTGAACAACATTGACAATATGCTACTCTATTCTTTTTATGGAAATACAGACAACAGAAAGCGCAGAAATCGTACGTAAGAGACAATAAAGATCCACGACGAGCAAAGTTGAATTCCATAGCACCGGATGAAGAACAACTTGTCCATATTGAGTAGATCTTTATAGCTTGAGTCTATCAAAGTAATAACCTCACCCCCTCCTTAGGACTCCTTGGCATCAATACTTAAATTATTGATGTATTTGTTGAGATCTGTACCCATAATAATTTTTTTACATTTCATTTATTCATTGATTTTATTTCAGCTAATTTCTTAAGGCTTCAATTTATTTTATTTTGTCTATGAATTTTTTTACCTTAGATTTGAACTTATTAATTGAAATAGAATACTAGATTCAAATATTGCAACTGATAATGTATATGTTGCAACAGACGTCACATCAGTTGAAAAATATCAAACATATTTAGCATATATTGCAACATGTAGGTAATCTATTAGAATTTATCAAACAGGTCTTCCCACTACTGTAACAGATAGACTTAGATAGAAACAACGACATAATGCAATAGATGAGCAATTTATTGTAACAGATAAACTATATGTCAGAACAGGTAGAATATCTGTTACAACGGATGGAGAATCTGTTGCATTATAAAAATTCAACTTTCATTGGACATAAAAAATTGCTACTATATGTGAAAATGTGAAAGTGAATTGAAATAAAAAAGGCGGAACCCATCGACAGTGTTCAGTTCAAACACCTAAAATAAAATAGGCATCAAGTAGACAGTGATCATTTTAAATACATAAAATAAAATAGGCACAAATGTGTCAGCTTGATACTTTTTGCTGACGTGGCGTCTGATTTTGCCCCCAACGGTCATTTTCCCCCCAATGTCTTATATATTCATCTTCTTCCTAAAATTTAACCCTACTTCCCAAATCTTCTTCTTCGTCGTCATCTTTTTTTTATTTATTCAAATTCTTCAAATTATTTGCATTTGGTCTTTCTTTTCTTCATTTTTTTTTATTTGCGCATCTTCCACTATTTTTTGTGATAACAATTTTTGATATTGTAAGTGCGGTCATAAAGCTCTATTGAAGACTTCTTGGACCTAAGAAAATCCAGGTCGTAGGTTTTTTACTTGTAAGATTTCAAAGGTAATATTTTTTTATTTAATTAGTTGATTAATTATTGACTTGTAATTATTTTGTAATTGTGTTCTTGTTTTATAGAAATTTGGTGGATGCAATTACTTTGATTGGTATGAAGAACGACACCCTTTACAAGAAAATCGTGTAATCTGGGGTTTGTTGAAGAAAGTCAAGGCTTCTGAAGAGAAACAAAATCGAGCAAGAAGATACTACATTGTTGTCGTTATTCCTATTGGTTTGGTGGTGTTGGGCACATGAATTTTCAAGCCTAATTGCTGAAATTTTCATGGTGGTGTATTTGCTACTGGTTTGGTGTTGTTGAGCACATGGATATTCAAGCGTGTAATTGCTGTAAAATATCAAACAGATTTAGGCATATGTTGTAAAATTTAGGTCATTTGTTGGAAATTATCAAACAGGTCTTTCCTCTATTGCAACAGATTAGACTTAGATCAAATAGAAATAACATCGGCATAATGCAACAGATGACCAACCTATTGCAACCGATAAACTATTTTCCAGAATAAATAAAATATATGTTATAGGCTCTTCTCTATACACAGATTCCGAGCGTCCAATTAGTACCCCATAAGACCAGACCTCTTGCAGGTTTGCCACAACATTGTCGCATAGAAAGGTCATTAGCTCGGCTATTTCTGTGCCGGTTAGCAAACATTCGATGTGTGCAAGAGCGTGTGAGCCGCTTGCATAACCGACATTATTTTTTGGAAGGATCATGCCGTTGTTTCAGCCTCCTTAATCCCATGATTTGTTCATCAACGCTTTTTTTGAAAAATGATTCATCAGTTTACTCTCCCTCAACAAGATGGGCAACAACTCCATCAGTGGATCCAGGAGGAGAAAAAAATTGACATCATCGACGAGAGGTTCGTTGCAGTCATAAATATTGATCTTTCCCTACTCGAGTGGTATCTCAACAGCCTGATAATGTATGGCCTTCATGCTAATGACTGCAAGAATCCTCTTTGCCTCGGTCCAGCTCTTGCCGTGTGGATTTGGCCTCTCCCCTCTAACATATTTTATCATTTCTTCTTCATCCTAGTCCAACGTAGAAGCTAAGAAATCAAATCTCATGTCATATTCTAATGTGGCATTATTGAGTTAATCATACTTATCCTTGAGTTTCTTGCAGAAGTCGAGGTCTATTATCCTATCGGCAGTGTCATAAGCTTTCGGGTACGTTAATTGCCTTTCCCTCATGAGGTAGAGAATTTTGTCAACATGATGTGATATAAGAAGACAATTTTTAGATAGGTTAGTAATTGTAAAGACGGTCCATCTGCTGCATAGGGTTCTCTGAATCAATAATCCAACGCAACTTATGCAATAAATAAATAGTAAGTTACAACAGAACCACTACCAGTTGCACCAGAATACCCAACTATTGCAACAAATTTTACATCTGTTGCGTAGCTTCTTCTTCATGGTAGATTAAATTAGAAGGCTAGGTTAGAAAAAGTAAACTTGCTTTATCCTCGTAATGCATACGCATATCTGTCATAGATCCCTCTTCTCTTTGGTGGAAAGTTTCGCGTATATGTCCACCTTCTTCTTGAATGGCCCCTGAATTTCAACAGAGTTTTGAGAGGGAGGAGTTGTAATTATTTTTTATTTCCGACAGGAGAGTACGTCGGTTATTTCTCTTTTCTTTCTCCTAACCAATAATGTAGCAGTGTATCGCTCCCTCAAATTCTTGGATAGTATGACACCCCTCTTGGATTTGAATTCCTCGATAGCTTTAGAGATAGACTCTATATTTTTAAAGAGTTTATCCTGGCTGTCCTTGCACTCTCCGCAGTCGCAGCGAGAACACGAAGGTGAAGAGGGGTGAGAAGGACCTGTGTAAGGGTGAAAAAAGGTGTTTTTAAACATATTTATTTTTTCTTGAGCATCAACATTCTCATCATCACGAGTGGTAGCAGTATCAACATTCCTTCCACCAACACCAACAACTCTACTAGAAGAAGCACTCGGATCTGCCTTAGTAGGTTGGTCATGAAGAGCCTCAACATTAGGCTGACCTTGCCTAACTGCTCTTCTTATGGGTGTTGCTCCAGCCAATTCCTTCCTTATTAACTCCACCGTTGGGTTTGCTATAGTATCAATATAACCTAGAGTAATATAAGAAGTCATCAATGACTCCTCCTCAGTAGGCACGATCCGTGGATGCACAACCTAGAAGAAAAGATAGATACATTTAAATCAAATTATATAATAATTTTCACAGTTGTGTTAACATTTTAGCAGTCAACTTCTACAATAGATTAACAATATGTTGCATCAGCTTATACATCTGTTGCATAGTTTGCAGCAGATGGTTATAATTCGTTTAAGTTAGATTTAGAGAACCAAAGCAACACATGGATAATCTAATACAAAATATCAATCATCTGTCGTAATAGATTACCAATTTGTTACACCAGTTGTACAAGTTGGGTAATTTGTTGGGTTACATATTATACAATTGATGATCTGTATGTGTAATAATAATATGTTATATTAGATTACACACCTGTTGCATAATTTTCAGTAGATGGTTAATCTGTTAGGAGTCGGGTTCAGAGAACTAAAGCAACAAATGGGTAATCTTATGTAAGATATTAATCGTCTGTCGTAACAGATTATCTATCTGTTAAACCAGTTGGCATAGGATGGGTAATCTGTCATAATAGATGTCCCATCTGGTGCATCAGATTAACATCTATTGCACCAGATATAACATTTGTTCAATATCTTTCATTGAGTAAAATTATTTTACTTAAAGAAGACATACTGTATCATCCGTAGGGTTAAAGAGATCATCCTCCTTACTTTTGGTGTTGTTCTTTGCAGCAGATCATCTTCATCTGGGTAATTCACTACCTACTTTCGGAGGGGAGGAGTGGCTTCAAATGCCCAAGCCTAAAAAATGTAAACAGGAAGAAAGCAAAAAAAGTCATAATAACTATATTCAATATAACTTATGGATGAGCTGAAATAGTGATTAATTTTACCGTGAAAGCCCAAGGAAAACCGTATAATGTGGAGGTTAGCTTTGTCAGTAAATATTGGACAGTCAAGTTGAAGTTGTCATATCCCCAGGGATAATTGTTGAATTTATCAAAATCCTCAGCAGGCGCCAACAAATCATCTTCTATGACCTTTTTAACATCTCTTGCCAATATAACTGAATGGGCAAACCAAACTAAGAACAATTGCTCCCTGTATTGCTTAGGTATGGTTTTATCAATGGGATCTGTCAACAAATTTGATGCTTTATTTCCAAGTCGAGCAATGTAAAACAACCCATCTATTTTTTCCTTGCGTTTTCTTGCTTTGGATCTTTTGCAAGGTGTTCCCTTGGCGATATGTGGTTCTTCTGGATGATGGCATCTCAAGCCCGTCACTATGGCAAACTCTTGCAAGCCAAAACAAACTGGCATGCCATAGTAGTTGATCCAGATTTTATCTATCTTTTTGTTGCCCCTTACGTACTTGATCCTATGCTTGAGAAGACTATTTACCATCCTTATTGGGAAACAGGCAGGAGCGTCCTCAGCCAGCTAAAGAAAGCATCCAAAGTAGCTCTTCTTAAAAAGTCTGTCTATATTTTCGTCCTTCATAATTTTCCTAAAATCAGTAAATTTACTCCCCATCTGACATGTAAGTACAGTTTGACCAGTTAGTTCTTCTTTTGCTTTTTTGTCATTTATCGACATCGCAACTTAAAACTTGTCAATACTAAAAGTTTTGACAGGATCATGCTGGGATGTCAATATTAATTCATGCCCCATTAGTGATCCATTATCATTATGTTGATGATTATCCTCTTTCACTTTCTCTTTCTCTTTCTCACTCTCTAATTCCTCCTCTTTCTCACTTTCATTCTTCATCACCGTCTACAGACCCTTGTCCACCTCCCTTAATATTTTCATATCTCTCCTCAGTTTCACTTTGTTTCCCTAACTGAGATTGTTCAGGAAGCTCCTTCGAATCCCTCTGTACTGTAGTCTGTTTTTTTTGGAGTAGTAAGACGTTGATCCACTTTCACTTTTTTTTTTTGGAAGACATATTTTACCTACAAACAATAGAAAAATAAAAAATACATTACAATTGATGTATGCATAAATTTTAAAAAATACATTACAAACACCACCAATAACGACACACCAACAACCACCATCACCACAAATACCACCAACTAATGCCACAAATACCACGAATACCGACACCGCCGATAGTCACCACAAACACCACCAACCAATGCCACCAACAGCCATCACCAGTGCCACAACGACGATGACGATAGCGATAACGACGACGATGATGGCAATGACGACGATAACCACCACCACCACCACAAACACCATCTAACAATACCACGATAGTTAACGGAACACTGGGACAGAAACTAGGGTTTTCTCGAGTTTTTTCTACAATTTTAATATCAAAACTCAAAATTGTACTAAGATAATACAAGTAAAAGTTTTATTTTTCATCATTAACTTAAAAACCATTATTTTTTAGAAAAAAATAACAAATATAGAAATCTTCTCAAACTATGTTACCTATGAAGACAGAGAAAGAGACTGATACAAGAAAGAATAAAGTCAAAAATAACACCTATGTGGTCAGAAATGAGAAGAAAATCGATCTGTTGTGAAGGGTAGAGCAATTTGTTGAGTAGTTATAGTTGTTGTCTGTACTGTATAATTGAGTGAGAAAGAGAAAGAGTGAGAACTCGAGATTTGAAATAATAAAACGTATTTCTCACAAATGGATGATTTGTATGGGTTGATTTGTATTTTGGAAAAGAATGATAAGTTTTGAAAATGTTAATTTGGTCCAAATTGATCTCAATTATTTTTTAAAATTATAAAAAGTATGCGTGATTTTTAACCCTCTCATCATGCAATTGCCAAAAGACTCAATTGAAGTTGTAGTTGACCCTATGAACTCACCCACCCCTGGTCCTAGTTTAATCAATTTAGGTATATGAACTCAATTGAAATTTTATAAAAATAAATGTTCAACCTGTTGCATCAGATACTAATCTGTTGTAAATTATCAAACAGATTAAGTAATCTGTTGCGATAGATTACCCATCTATTGTAAATTAATAAATGGATTATCACATGTCGTAACAGATTACCCATCTGTTGTTAGAACTCACCCCTGGTCCTAGATTAATCAATTGAGGTATTGGTCTAACATATGAGGTAGTAAGAATCGATTTGATCGATGACTATTTTCAGAAGAAATGCAATACTATCTCATTATTTCAATTGCCCAAAGACTCAATTAAAGTTGTAGTTGAACCTATGAGAACTCACCCCTGGTCCTAGATTAATCAATTGAGGTATTGGTCTAATATATGAGGTAGTAAGAATCGATTCGATCAACGACTCTGGTCGGGAGGAACGCAATACTGTCTCATCATTCAATTGCCCAAAGACTCAATTGAAGTTGTAGTTGACCCTATGAGAACTCACCCATGGTCCTAGATTAATAAATTAAGGGATTAGTCTAACATATGAGGTAGTAAAAATTGGTTCGATCGACGACTCTGGTCAGGAGAAACGCAATACTGTCTTATTATTCAATTGCCCAAAGACTCAATTGAAGTTGTAGTTAACCCTATGAGAACTCACCCCTAGTCCTAGATTAATCAATTAAGGTATTGGTCTAACATATGAGGTAGTAAGAATCGGTTCGATCAACGACTCTAGTTGGGAGAAATGCAATGCCGCCTCATTATTCAATTACCCAAAGACTCAATTAAAGCTGTAGTTGAACCTATGAGAACTCACCCCTAGTTTTATATTAATCAATTGAGGTATTGGTCTAACATATAAGGTAGTAAGAATCGATTTGATCGATGACTCTAGTCGGGAGGAACGCAATACCGTCTCATCATTTCAATTGCCCAAAGACCCAATTGAAGTAGTAGTTGACCCTATGAGAACTCACCCCTAGTCCTAGATTAATCAATTGAGGTATTGGTCTAACATATAAAGTAGTAAGAATCGGTTCGATCGACAACTCTGGTCGGGACGAATGCAATACCGTATCATCATTTCAATTGTCCAAAGACTCAATTCAAGTTGTAGTTGACCCTATGAGAACTCACCCCTGGTCCTAGATTAATCAATTAGGGGTCTTTTGGTAGAGTGTATAAGAACAATGCAAAATATACCGTATTAGTAATGCTTTCATTAGTAATACTTGTATTATTTATGCTTGTATTAGTTATGCATGTATTATTTATTTATTATACATTATTTGGTTTGATGTGTAGGAAATAATACATCTTACATAATTTCTATAAAATAAATTTTTGTTTGCAAAAATACCCTTCTTTGATTTTGTACACTTTTTTGCAACAAATTTCTTTTATTTTTTCAAACATAATTAATATTGTTGAACTATTATATTGAGGTTTAGGATTAATTACAAGACCTTTGTCTTTGCACAAAAATATTACGCCGACAGATTAACATAGTCGAAATAAAAATAAAATACAAGACGTAAAATTAAAAGTAGTCTCAATTTTTTTAAAAAAATCTTTTTAAAGACTCTCGAAGCAAAGCAAAAATATGTTATGTTATAGTTATTTAAATCAACCATTCATTGTTGTTTATTCAAATAGTGGGAAAAGAAATTGTGAAATATTTTGAAAAGATTCAATAATGCAAATTAAAATAGCGGGAAAAGAAATGGTGAAATATTTTGAGAGGGAAATTGAGGGGTATTAAGGTCATTTAATAAGTTAATGCATGTGTTTAATGTCTTTGTATTACTAATACATAGGAAATAAAGTGTATTACTATATTACTAATACACACTTCAATATTGTGTGCCGAGCTTTGGATATTTTCAAACAGAAATTGTTATTTGTTGCACTTAGATGTTTTAAGACCCTTTTATTAAAAAGAAATTTAGGTATTTCCTGTCAGATATAAAAAAATTTAAAATACTAAGGCTGTAAAAAATATACTTGGATAACCAGAAATCTCCTGAGTGAGTAGTCTTATCTGGTATTTTCAATGTCACCATCTCTTCATTCCCCTTAAAAGTCAAACATTATTAATGAATATTTAAAACACATATCTAGAAAAATACTCTCTCCTTCAGCCATAACATAAGTAAGACTTAAGACTCAACTCAACTCATCTATCACTCTTTCTTCTTTATCTCTTTCTTTTCTTTTTGCATCATTTTTCTCTTTTCTTTCGAATGAGGATCCCTTCGGATCTCAACAGATCAATATCTTTTCTCCACTGAACTGGATATTCTGATCCCTTTGCTTTTTAACATTGCAGGTATGGTTCACTATTGCTCTTTCCATCTCGTCTTTTTCTTTGTATGTCATTTAAATTAGATATTTACATTTGTTTCTATTGATGATTTACCATTTACCAGTTTCCTATTTATTGAGAAAATTAAAGGAAAGCTGACTTTTAAGCCGTGAATGAATGAACCATTATTTTTATATCTGTTGCAAAATATTTAATTGGTTAAACAGATGCGTAATCTATTGTATTAGATTGGTCATTTGTTGATTCACTCAATTTTGTGTTACCCTTTTGTACAGACGGAGCAACTATTTGATATCAAACCAGTAGCTAAGATGGTTTGATTTATTCCAATAGATGACTATTCTGTTGCAATATGTCATCCATTTGTTGCAATAGATGCCTCTAGTTGAGCAGATGGGCAATCTGTTGCATCAGATTGGTCATCTGTTGATTCGCTCAATTTTGTGTTACTCTTTTGTAATGTTTTTTTCTTCTTATCTTGTTTGACATCAAAGGTATTTCTCTTGTTTTTAGATAAAGGTAAGTGAAACTGGATCTATTTTCACTCGACCAGCATTAAAGGCTAGAGTAAAGATGGGTTAGGAGGAATAAACTGCTTGCAGATAGAACCACTTCATATGTGGGAGGTATGTATTACTAATCAACCTATCATGAAAACACACATCCAATACAATAATTTTGTGAATGTTTGTTCTTTACCTATTAGGCATTAATTTTTCAAACAAGATATGACATTTTACAATTAAGATTATTAGGTTTGACCTGGTAAGGCTGAGAGACCAAGTAGGTGGTGTCGATACCCTGTTATAATTCAATGAACGTTTATGCTCATGTTTTTGTGTCAAGTTTAGGGAAACGTTCAAGTTTTTGGCGGCAGTGTAAATATCCAATAGTGATTGGACCGGTTTTAAAGGCTCAATGGACTTCTTGAAATGCTTCCGAAGCCTCGCACTGCAGCAAACACCGATGCAACCAATAGAAATTTCACTGGTCCAAATTTATATGGATGGGTTGCTGGAGGAGACTATTATACAGCCGTAGGTGCTTGGGAAATACGTCTGCGAGAAGGGGGGTTGAGAAGGCCATATATCATCTCAGACCTTGTCTAAGAGGAAACACATAATACGAAGGAAAGTGTAGCGAAATTGGCTGATGAAATTGACATAAAAAATAAAAAAAAATTAGATGAGCTGCGAATGTGAAATAATATCCAAAAATGAAAGTCCATAAGTCATTGAAGTAAAAGAAAAATGGTCAAAAGGACTGGAGCTGGTCACTTTGCTAGGGATAGCAACTAACGAGCGTGGCCTTAATGAAGACCCACAAAGTGCAGGACCAGAACTCTAAGGAAGAAGTTTCGTGAGTACTTCAAATTGATACGATTGTCGATCAAAATTGAAACCTGAACCAACTACTCCAGAATTAAAAATACGGGGATCAAGCCAAGGTGGAAATTTCTCAAGTTAAACTGGCATCCCATGCCTCCTGTTTATGTCTCTGTTCAGGTCAAAGGCAGTGGAAATAACAAGGCATGGGATTTTTTTCCAACTTCAGACCTTTTTGTTTCTACTCCTATTGACTTGATCATAGCCACAAATAGAAGGCATAGCATGCAAGTTTAACTTGAGAAATTGCCACCTTGGCTTGATCCCGTATTTTTAATTTAGGAGTAGTTAGTTTAGGTTTCAATTCTGATCGACAATCGTAACAATTTTGTGTGCTCACAAAACTTCTTCCTTATAGTTCTGGTCCTGCACTTTGTGAGTGTCTTCATTGAGGCCACGCTCTCTAGTTTCATTCTTGAGCAAAGTGTCCAGCTCCAGTCCTGTTGACCATTCTTTTTTTTTTGGATACACTTCCATATTTGAGATGATATATGGCCTTCTCTACCTCTCCCTTCCTGCACAGGTATTCTCCCAAGTACCTTCTGCTGTATAAAAGCCTTTTCCAGTAATCCATCTATATAAATTTGGAATAGGGAAATTTCTATTGGTTCCATCGTTGTTTGCTGTAGTGCGAGGCTTCGGAGGCCTTTCAAGAAGTCCATTGAGCCATTAAAACAGGTCCAATCACTATTGGATATTTACACTACCGCAAAAAACTTGAAATCTTCCCCAATCTTGAAAGAAAAACATAAGCATAGACCGTCATTAAATTATAATAGGGTATCGGCACCACGGTCTTGGAACCCTTTGGCCTTACCAGTTTTCACCTATCAAACTAAGTTGTACAATGTAGGATTTTTTTAAGGATTAGTGTCTAATCAGTAAAAACTACATTCACAAAATCATTGCACTTTATGTGTTCCATCGTGGTAGACTGATAAAGAATACATAACTCCCACGCATGAACATGGATCCATTGCACACACCTTATTATTCCTACCCCATCAAAGATACTACAGTATTGTTTATTCATCTACACGTATGTGATGACTATTAAAAAAGAGGTATGAAGAGTCGTGACTTTTTTTAACACATTCAAAACAACTAATGAATAAAAAACTCCATCTATTGCAACTGATAGCTGTTGGAAGAAATCAAAACATCTCCTCTAACATATGGTCCATCTGTCACAATAGATAACCCATATGTTGCAATAGATTTTTAATCTGTTATGACAAACCAGACATTGTTTATTTATCTACACATATGTGATGACAATTAAAAAAAGGGTGAAGAGTCGTGACTTTTTATCTAACACATTCAAAATAGCTGATGAATTAAATTCTCCATCTGTTGCAACTGATGAATCAGATGTTAGAAAAAATCAAAATATCCTCAACATATGGTTCATCCATCGCAATAGATAATCTATATATGGCAATATATGGTAAATCTGTTGCGGCAGATGGATGATCTGTTGCAACATCTCGGTTGTTATCAAGTCTTCTCAAAATTGTTTTGAAGAGGTGAGAAGTATTAATGTAAATGAAAAAGTCACAACTTTTCAGAGAAAATAAAATGCCACCAATTTGAACGACGATATTCTGCGCGACACAGTGTAAAACTTTAGAGGCAGGTTAATGACCTGCAGAGGGAGTTGGTTGCCGTAAGAGCGACGAATTTTAGAGAGATACAGAGGTTGATGAGGGGCCTGCTGCTGCGAGTTAATTGGTCGGCTGTCATTAATGATGATGATGATATAATAATAATTAGAATGTGTTTTTTCTTTTATCGTATGTATTTTAATTTTTCTATATTAGATTTATACCTAATGTATTTTATTTTTCATTTAATGAAAAATTTATTTTTAGTCGATTTTGGCTTTTTAATTCTTATACAATTTTCATTTTGTCTAGTTCTTCTTCTAAATATTTTACATGTTAACGTGTCGACGGTTGGAAGTAAGGAGCAATTTTGAATCCAGTAGCAATAGAAATTTTGGCTTTTGAGTTTATTCAACAGATGGACCATGTGTTGGAACAGATTGGTTATCTGCTGGGTTTCTGTCAACAGATTATCCATCTGTTGCGATAGATTTATCATCTATTGGAGGAAACTATTCCAGTTTTATGGAACTAACTGTGTTGGGTTCTTCTAGCTAATGTCCATTTGTTGCCACAGATGGATAATCTGTTGAAAATACTTGTGGTCTGCTGTATTGTTTAGTTCATGTTTTGCCTCTTATTATTTATTCACAAGTTATTAAAAAGATATTTTATATATAATAAATGATAACATTATGTTCACAATAATGAGTTAAATATATAAAGGTCCACAACAAACAACTATACAAGTTTCTGCAATTACAATGATCATGATGGGATTACGATCCGGGAATGTAGTTCTTTTTTGGCCAGTGCGCTCACATATGGAGCACTTGTTTCTTCTTGATGAAAATGATTCTCTGACTCCATGCTTCCTCTTATATGGCTTTCTTCCCGGTTTGATAGTGTTTGGGTCAATATATGGAGGAGGTATTAATCTCCCTATAAGCTCTGCAGGAACAACCCAAGATTTTATGGGGGGCACCGGAGTAATATCCTTACTATATGCCATTTCATATTTTTCCATCGAATAATATTGAAGGGAGTGCTCATAAACTTAAGTTATATATTTATGACCGTATTGATCTTGAAGCGCTGCCATAGCATGTGGATAGGGTATTTTGTCCAAGTTAAAAACTCTGCACGTACAAGATCTTATTTGAAGATTGACCGTGGCAACATCACCATGACCAGTGATACTGAATTTGTTATCTGCTATTTTATGAGGTAATAAACTATTCCCCAAACTGGCGTTCGTTGATGTTATTTTTTTAATTTCGAGAACAAATCGGGTTCTTATTTTGGGGCACTTGAACTGCTCACGCCTTTAGTTAAAAAATTTGTCATACTTTTGGCTTATTTTTTCAAACATAGCCTTGATGGGAAATTCTCTTTCGTCGCCAAACAATGAATTCACCGATTCAGCTATGTTTGATGTCATAATATTGTACCTATACAAAAGAATCAGTTAGTACGACATCATACTAAACTCATAACTAAAATAAGATATTAAAATTTATGTACCTATTTGCCAGACAAAATGCCCAGGTCCATCTCTCGAAACTGATATGTATGAGAAATTCTGCTACCTTGGGATTCACATCCATTATTTGATTGAAATGATCTAAAAATTCCTCTCTACTATATGCTTTAGATGATCTATAAAAAAGGGTCATGACCCTTTTGTAATGATATATGGTCCGAATATTCTCTCCAAGATGACTGATGTAATAATCAAAGTAAGCTGAAGGGAAGAACATGAACCCATCTTTGGAATACTTGGATGTCTATCCGATACAAAACACAAATCTTTGGTATCTTCGACGCAGCTTCGCGATTGTTAAAAAAATTCATAAGAGGCATCACATTCCTTGTTTGCTACACAAAAAAGGACAGAAAAGATGTGATTCTCCACATTCTGTGCCATCGCCGCTAGCAGAACTCCATTATACTTGCTCCTCAAGAAGGTACCGTCGACGGCTATGCCTTTTTTCAAATGTCAAAAACCTTGAATCCAAGCACCATAGGATACAAAAAAGTGCTTGAACCTTCCGTTTTCATCAAGATGCAATGCCATCTTACTTTTGGGAATTGTGGACTCAATCATGTAATGGTAGGCATCCAGGACTGCATATCCATGCTCGAGTTTCCCCCTAACCAAGTCCTTAGTGAGGTCTATGGATGTATATATCTTCCAATAACTGACCAGGACACCCAATTCCGTAAGGAGTAGATTGTCCATAACCCTTGTTGAAGGACCTTTCCTATCGGGGAAACTACTCCTGAAATATTCATCGAGAACCTTTGTCGTGGCATGAGGATTTTGGCCTGAGATGTGTTCTGAACCACATGTGTGATGCTTTTCATGTTTATGAATGACGAATCTTCCAGAAATTACGTACTTCACCACTTCCAACCACCACTTGCAGTTCAAATTAGCACATTTGAAGCAAAAGACACTGCTCGAATTAATCACCTTCTTTATTCTAAAATCTTTTATCAAGTAAGAAATAAACAAAGTGGTAGAATGACATTCCAATAAAAAATTCAATCTCGTCGTCTTGAAGATTTCCAGACTGTGTCGATTGAGAAAAACTGCACATCATATTGGTAGCATCAACGGGCGTAGGTGTTTGATCATCATCTGGACTATTCATGTCTAGATCATCCAAACTATCATCAAAGATGTCTTATTGTTGTTCTTCGTCTACGTTCTGGTTCTCATTCTCTCTCGTCTTTTCAATAACGTACACCCTTAACACCGGCTTGGATGAATCACTAAGATAAGCACACAACCAAACCTGATCGCTTATCTTGAAAAGCAGTACCCTCTGATTTTCTAAGAAGTTGTGCATGTAGCTAATGATGAGTTTTTCCGATTGATAATTCAACCCGCAATAACTGATGATTAAGTTCACAAAATCATTATACAAAACATCACTTTGGACTGTCATAGCTATTGTATCTAGCATTTTACCCTCGTTCTAATGCCATACATATCGATTGCTTTTCTCGATCCATTGACCATGACAATCCACCTCTATTGTTATTGATCCTTCTATTAGTGGTACCTAAATAAAGTCATTTGTTAAAAAAGTTAATAGTGATTTCATAGTGCCATATATAAATCACAACAGATGTGTAATCAGTCGCAATAGATTACTTACCTGTTAGGATTCATGTTACGCTCCTGAAGCAGATTTCAATAGATTATTCATCTGTTGTAATAAGTGAATCATATGTTGTGACGGACTATATATCTATAGGGATTGATGTTACAGTACTGGGGCACCTTTAAAACTGATTCAAACAGATGAGTGACATGTTCCAATAGATAATTAACCTGTTGCGATAGATGAATTACCTGTTGCAACAGACTACGATCTGTTAGAATCGAGGTCAGGTTCTATCGTAACAAGTTACTAATATATTACAATAGATATTTACCGTCTATTGGAATTGAGTTTGGGTTCTGTTGCAACAGGTTAATAATCTCTTGCAGCAGATATTTATCCCGTTGCAACAGACAACACATCTGTTGGAATCGAGTTTAGGTTCTGTTGCAATAGGTTAATAATCTGGTGCAACAGATATTTATCACGTTGCACCAGATAACTAATTTGTTGCAACAGATGACCCATCTGTTTGATTCATATTATGGCCTATAGAAACATAAACATGAATCCAACACATCAATCTTTCGTTGAAACATATGTCTCATCTGTCATAACAGATATTTCTATTTAAACAGATGGATCTTATGTTGGATTCATGATTGGGTTCTATCTATTATTGGAAAACCAGCACAATAGCAGTTACCCTAATGAAAATTCAACTAAAAAAAATCATAATTTGACTTACCAAAGTCTCCTATGAAGTAATACCAAAGTGGAAAGTGATGTACGAAACAAGATTTGACCTAAATAAATTGGTCAAATAGTAATAGTAGCGGTAACAACAACAACAACAACAATGATAATGGTCAACAAGAAGAAGATGAAGATGATAATGAAGTAGAAGATGATGATAATGAAGTAGAAGATGATGAATAAAGGAGCAGCAATAATGAAAACAAAAGTCGCTAAGAGAGAGAAAACAACAATGGATGACAAGAGAGAGAAATACGCCGTTTTTTCCCTCCGTTTCCCATTTTATTAGGTAAACATTTCAAAGTATAAATTTAAAAATTTATGGGCTATTATCAAACTTACCAAACTTTCTTAATCCATAATAAAGTAATTGTCACCTCCACTCAATTATTAAGACTTGTGTCACCTACACCTCATTTTAAAATTTTTTTGTCACCTGTGGTCCAAATCCCCTAGTAACATTATCCTTATTATTTATTGTTTTTAGAGTATCTTCCAAGTGAATAATGGACAAGTGAAGACGGATGAAGAAAATATCTAATTGATATTTGAACAATCATAATCTCACCCTATAATTGAGATGTGAGTAATTTTCAAGAACAACTATTATTAAAAGTGAATTTTTTTAAAAAATATCTTAAGTTTTAAAAACAATAAATAATTTGAGATATGTTATAAAATAGAAATGGAGTACTAAACTATTATTAGTAGCAAAAGGTAGCTAAAGAGACAACTAGAGTAGAAAGTGGGGTAGTAGTATGATTTCTTTTATTCACTACTAGTGAATTTATTCGCGCTTCGCGCGGTCGTAGAAGATTCTGATAATTTATGAACTAATTTATCTTCTAAATATTGAATGTTAAAAATAGGTATTAAACCATACAATTATATACATGCATAACTCATTTACAATTCAAAATATCACTTATGGAGTCCATCAAGTACTATTAAGAGAGAATTTAAGCGTACGCATAAATTGATGTTAAAAAAATACTTAACAGATAATACTAAACCCTCATCTACAAATTCAAAATATCACTTGTGGAATCCATCAAGCACTATTAAGAAAAATGTAAGAAAACATGTAAATTAATGTTAAAAAATTACTTAACGGATAAATAATATGGGTATTAAGATGGCTAGTGAATCAATTATTATAGGAAGGTAAAGAAAGAAATGATAGAAAAATTAAAATCAAAGTGATAAAGACAAAATAAATTTCTTTACCCAAAAATAAGTGACAAAACCTTCTTACAATACAAAAGAATAAATTAGCTTTTAAATTTTCATAATGTTTACATTGCTACAAAATTCAACGGATTAAACTAATTGAATAAAACTATCTTCAAAATATGCCTCAATATGTTGTATGCATTAAGAAATATGTAGTTAAAATACATATCATAATATTATTTGAAAAGACTATTTTAAATTCCGGTGAGAGAACGCGTCATCTTTTTGTAATATGAATAAAATTAAAAATAATGCTGAAAATATAAAGAACGGAACTAACATAATCACGCTATTTAGAAACAAACATCATATTTTTCATAAAACTTTTGAGTTTATTTAAAATAAAAAATATTCACCTCGTTCCAAAATAATCGTTATATTTTATTTATTGAGATAATTTACACGCAAAACCTATAGAGTTTGTGTCAGAAATAATACTCAGTCTTACTCTTTGATATATCTGTTTGTGTTTATAACTAAATCAATACCTCAAAGTTCAACTCTCGTTCCTCTTTATGATCTCTGATCAACCTCCATGACCTTAATAAAGAATAATTAGACAACATATAAAATGATCAAATAAAAAATATAAAAGGTTAGGTAGTAATACTAAACAACTTCCGTCATATTTGTAGATATAAATTAATCAAAAGTCTCTTCGTAAATAATATTGTAGAAGAACAACTAAAAATTTAGAAAAACAAAGCAATGCAATATAAACAAAAGACTTACCTGTCGAAAAATATTCTGAGAGAGAAAACAGAATGTCAAGATGCTTGTGGAGGCAGTCAAGTTTCTTGAATAATTCTATTTCATGATGCATGATTTTTATATTTATTGTCATTCATTTATAATGTGTTAATTAAAAAAAAAGTTAGATCTCTTCACCTAAACATAATTGTTACATCTAGTACTATTTCTCTTTATGAAGGAAACATTTTTGCCTAGGCCTATTTTTCTTTATGATGAAAAAATTTATTTAATATGTAAAAAAAAAAAGATAAATGACAAATAAATGAAAAAAAAGAAGACAAAATGACTTTCTTGATCATTCTTAATTTATTTCCTTAGTTGAATTTTGGTTGATTAGGACGAAGTTCCTTAAAAACCTCATTAGTGTTCAACCAGAGTCAGGATCGAACTCTCCATGAGATTCATAGTTGCATTACTTATAGCTTTCTTGTTCATAGACAAAAAAAATTCGAAATTGTCTTTCATTTCAAGGCATAACGTTGAATAACCTGCAACGTCTTTTAATTTCCTTGATTTCATTTCTCCATTCAATTTTCTTAAGTTATAATTTAAAGAAGAAAAGTTTTAAGCATTAAAAATTGTGGTTTGTAATTTAGGAAATACTATGTTGCTATATTAAATTATGTCATCTTTTGAAGTAAAGATGTAAGAATCTTATTTTTGTTTATAGCTTGTATTCTTTTGACCTTTTTTTCTATTTTCCAACTTATTTTTGTTTTATAAGACAACTTCATCCATTATTATATAATGCACAAGACAACATAAATTATATGGATAACAATTAAATTATAAAACTAACATTACGTAGAAGTCATAACTCATGCATACAAATATTCGATCAATCTATGTCTTCCTTGTGATGAATAGTAAATCATTATCAATTTCATAATATACATCACACTTGCAAATACTAAAAGAGAATAAACGTATTTTTTGTTTAACCTTATAGAAAATTAAGACTACAAAATTCTAAAATAATTTGTAATACCTTTGTTGTATTCAACCATCTTTAACATCAATATACATCACACTTATAAATAGTAAAATAGAATAAACGAATTTATTGTTTAACTTTTACATAGAAAACTAAAACTACAAAATTCTAAAATAATTTGTAATACCTTTCTAGTATTCCACCATATTTAGCATCAACTCTACGAATTTGGCCGTTTATGAAAAAAAATCTACGGATTTGGCCATTTATTAAAAGGACAAATGATATCAAAAGATCATGTATGCGCTCTATTTATAAGGGGAAAGTTAAATTACATGCATATTCATTTAAAAGCATATTGGCAAATGAAAAGCCAAAGATTAAAAAAACTTAAAAATTAATTATAGAGTAATGGAGTTTTAAGGAAATTTTAAGACATTTAAACTCTTACATTGAAGTATAGGAATAAATGAATGAGTAGTAATTGTAATATTCATTTTTGTTCAATAAAAAAATAGAAAAAATAAGAAAATTGTCAAAAAATTCACAAAAAAGAAAAATAGCAATGGAGATCATAGAGAGGTGTCACATCACCTCTTCTATGTTTCTCCTTTATATATATATATATATATATATATATATATATATATATATATATATATATATATAAAGGATAGAATGGATATTTCTCACCCCTATATAAGCCTATAACACAGGATTTAGCCCTAATTCAACCAAAATATAGTCACTTCTCTTAAAATTCTCTCAAGAACAAGTTAGGGTTCTCAATTGGGGATTCAAATTCAAGAAAATTCCACCATAAATCTTCGTAGAATCACGTACTAAGGTATGCATAGTGTTCATTCATGGATTCCTTTCGTCCATGAAGCTCAAGAATCAAGTTTTAAACTATGGATTATGATATTCCTGCTATGGGTTGATTATGTTCATATGGTTGTTGTTGTATGATTCCCAAGTTGGAATCTTTATGTGTTTTTATGAAAATATGTTAGTATGTGAGTTGAAAACTATGAATTTTAGTTGGTTATGATTGTTAATTTGATGATTATGTCATGCCTTAAGTCATGCAACCTAAGTGTTTGATAAAATGCCTAAGAAACTAGAAATTATGTAATATAATTCAATTGTGATTTATGTGATGTATTCATATTTTACCCTTATGTTCAAATGATTCCCATGCTATTGATATGCAATGTAGATTTTGGTTGGAATGCTCATGATGTTAGAGTATGAAATTTTGACATTGAGTATATGCATTCTTACCATGTACAAAATTATGATAACCATGTACTTGATGAAATTTCCAACTTATTGTATTATGGATTGTTGATGTTGGTCATGTATTCAAGAATGTTATGCCTTATCAGTTTCCTTCTATCGAAGTCCTGGGGGAACTTGTACCCAACAATTTAGCTGTATGTCTAGAGTCAGTGTCATGTTTTCACGATATCCTCAGTCAAGCCATGTTCAGTAGAAATCAGTCAGTCGTGTGACTCAAAAAAACTCAGTAAAATCAGTAATCCTAGTGCTCTTAGAAATCTCAGTAATTCAGTAATCGAAGTAGTATTCTATCAGTCAATGGAACTCAATAAACTCAGTCCAGTTCAGTTCAGTTAATCATGTTCAGTGTCTATTCAAATGGGAGTAGGATTTAGCACCGAGTGAACCCAGGGATGAGGACACACACTGACAGTTGAGGGTGTGATCCTTAGAAGCAATCCTTACATTCCAGAACTATGTAGCCAACATAGGTTGAGACATCAACACTGACAGATGAGGGTTGATAAAGTGGATAAACACTGTCAAATGAGGGTCCTACCATTATCTTTTGGGGACACTGCCAGATAAGGGTCACCCATGGCTTGCCTTTACTAGTGGCGCGGTATTGACACCATTCTAATTGGGATAACAAATTGGACCCCAACTCAGCTATAATGTGTTATTTGGGACATGTTAGTTAGATGACTACTTCCCACAGTCTCAGTTTCAGTAAAAGAACTCAGATAGTTCTTCAGATTTCAGGACTGTCAGATATAGTCAACTCAACACAGTACGAAACTCAGCTATTTCCATCAGAACCTAGATTGTCAGCATTGTTCATGTCATTTGAACCCTTTTCATTTAGCCTACCTTACATGCATACCAGTACATTCAATCGTACTAACGTATTTGCGTAATGATATTTTATTCTATGCCATAAGTTCAGAAGCATGAGCTTCAGAACATCAGTAGCATTCCAGTTTCAGTAGTTAGAGTTAGTAGTGAGTCCTCATCCTTCGAGGACATGATCATTACTTTATTTCTTCATTACTTAGTTTATTTCTGTAGTTAGAGTTTATTGGGGACATGTTCCATCAACTCTTTATTCAGACAGTTCAGTTTTAGAGGCTTTTCAGACTATAGTATGTTTAAACAGTTTTATTTCAGTTTGTTTTGTTATTGATATACCGTACTTTCAGATGTTATGTTTTATTAGTTTTGAACTTTATGGCTTTTTAGCCTTTATTTCTGCATTTATACAATATATTATGCTGTGTTCAGGTACAGATATCAGTCATGGGTTAGCTTGTGGTCCTTCGGGATCATGACCATCGTGTAGCATTCTGGGTACCAGATTCGGGGCGTTACAAACTTGGTATTAGAGCCTAAGGTTCAATAGTGTCCTAGGAAGTCTGAAAGTCGTATCTAGTGGAGTCTTGTACATGGGTGTGTTGCGTGCCATATTTATGTGCAGGAGGCTATAAGATGTTTTAGGAACATTTTCCCTTCTTTTAGTATTCATGTCATGCTAGTGAGCATAGTCTCAAGTTAATCTCTCAGTCTAATCCTTTTCTCTTCCGTTTATAGAACATGCCTCCCAAGAAGAGAACTGGAAATCAGTCAGACCCTCAATCCGAAGATCTTTTGGGCGAACATGTCTCTCATACAGAGTTTAGAGTTGCATTCACTACTCTTGCTCAGTCAGTTGCTGCTCATAATGAACAACCATCCATCGTTCCGGCCAACTCAATGGCCAATTCAGCTGCAACCAAGATTCGGGACTTTACCCGAATGAATCCTCCATCCTTTTCGGGTCTAAAGAAGATGAGGACCCTCAAAAATTTATCAAGTTCAGAAGGTTACAGATATCATGAGGGTTACTTATAGTTAAAGTGTTGAGCTAGCTACATATCATGAGGGTTACTTATAGTGAGAGTGTTGAGCTAGCTATATATATATATATATATATATTCATACATTTTTAATACAAAAAAGGGGGGGCAATATGTGTGTGTGTGTGTGTATCATTCCACATGCTATGGCAGTGGCTGAAATATTTGGAAATCAAACAGAGTACTTTGATAGCTACTTGTACTAGTTTTCTTTGACATCTATGACATTCACAGTTTACAACACTCCCCGTTGGATGTCTAGTGAATACACATTTATTTGTTGTCTCATTAAAAATTTTATCAAAAAAATCATTGGGATAAACCATTGATTAAGAAAACAAGAGTACAACGCGTATTTTTATTCCCACTAATAAAGATCACGATTCAGATGAATAAGTCTTCGCATTTCAATCTTGTGTTAAGAGTTAAAGTTGGTAAAAGTTTAGTGAATAAATCTATTGGATTGTCACTTGAACGAATTTGTTGTATATCAATATCACCATCCTCTGGAGATCATGTGTGAAAAGTAATTTTAGCGAGATATGCTTCGTGCTAGCTCCTTTATGAAGTCTCTTTTTAATTGGGCTATGCATGCAATATCGTCTCTATACATGAATATGGGTAACTTGATATCACACTTCAAGTGACAACTTTCTTTAATGAAATATATCACCGGTCTCAATCATACAAATTCTCTAATCGCTTCATGAATAGTTATTATCTCAATATAATTAGAAGAAGTAGCAACAATAGACTATTTTGTAGATCTTCATGATATGTCAGTACCTCCATATGTAAACACATAGCTTGTTTGATATCGAGCTTTATAGGATCAGTTGAATAACCTGCATCTACATGACCTATAAAATTTGCACTGTTTTTATTAATATAATATAGGTCCATATCGATAGTCCCCATTAGATATCGTAATATATGCTTAACTTGATTTCAATGTCTTTGTGCAGGAAAAGAACTATGTCTGACTAGAAAATTAACAGAAAAAGACCATGTTAGGCTTTTTCAATGAGTGACAAAATTGTCACTCATCACTACTTCAGGCTTTTTCATCATTCTTTTTACATTGCTAATGCTGAGGTTTATTATTTGATGCAAGATGATTATCATGATTAAAATTTCTTCCTCGATCATAGTCACAACCATGACTAGGGTCAGAACCTCTTTCATGTCTGAATTGGTGAAAATTTGCAGCATTCATTTCAGAGAATGGAGCATAATCAATTGATCAACTTTCATGATTTTTCGCCAAAAGGTCATTATATTGTTCAACAATAAGAAGATGTGAAATTAATTCAGAATATTTTTTAAATCTCATTTCTCTTGCTGTTGCAGGTGCATACTCGAGGCAAGGAAAATAGAGAATGTTTTTTCCAGCATATCATGATCTGTAATATTTTTTCCGCATAAATTTAACTGTGAAATAATTCTAAACATGACAAATTATACACAGTTATATTTTTAAAATCTTGTAATCTCAAATGGGTCCATTCATAACATGTCTGTGGAAGAACGATCATCTTCAGGTGGTCATATCTCTCTTTTTAAATTATTTCACAGCATAAAAGAATCCTTAACGGTAAGATATTCTATTTTTCAGCCCTCATCGAGATGATGACAGAGAAATAGCATAACCGTAACACAATTTTGATTTGATACTTGATTTTAATCTTTGATGGTGTCTATCAGATCCATCATATTAGATGAATTTTAACATCAAATGTTCAAGATATGTAGATTTTGTCCGATATATTCAAGACAACAAATTCGTGTTTAGATAGATTTGATATTATTTTAAGAAAAGTAAATTCTTACTTTTATTACCTCTAAAAGTATTTGCTCAAAATGACAGTCTCATGTTGTTAACCTATTATAAAATAGAAACAGAGTATTAGACTATTTTCAGTAGCAAAAGGTAACTAAAGAGGCATTTAGAGGAGAAAATACGGTAGTGGTATGATTTCTTGTATTCACTGTTCGTGTGTTCTTAATTAGAAAAAAAATAAAGGAACAACATATATAGACCATTCCACATGCTGTGAATTACGATGATGGCTGAAATATTTAGAAATCAAGCAAAATACTATGACCACTACTTGTAGTCCATTTTCTTTGACATGTATGACATCCACATTTTACAATAAGATAATTATTTTTAAAAAAGAGAAAAGTCATAAAAAACTTTAAACTTATCCGCTCAACTCACTTTAGCACTTAAACTTAATTTTTATTTATTTACTTCGCTTAATAACTTTAAAGTGAATTAAATTCACCCTCAAAATCACAACCTCACTCTCACTACGGAGAGTACACTCCACACGCACCATGTCAGTGTCAAATCAGTACCACATCAGTGTCAGATCATTGCCACATAAGAAAATAGAATTTAAAAAAAAAATCCTACACACATTATTTTTATATATTTAAAAAAAAAAAAATATATATATATATATATTCAAGGTTGATGATAAAGTCAGCGAAGTTTCCATGGTGTTCTACCTTTGCGTAGTCTCGGTCCGCCTTCATCGACGTTGTTTTTTGACCGGAAGGCTATATATATATAATAAAAAAGAAAATCCCTTTCTTCTTCACACCCCGCACCCCACCCCACCCCCTCCTTCTTCAGATCACAACCTCCCCCCCCCCCCCCCCCCCGCGCTCTTCCAGCCCCTTCCCTCCTCCCCCACGCTTCCAGCCCCTTCCCCCTCCCCCCACGCTCTTCTAGCCCTTTCCCCCGCCCCTCTCTCTCTCCCCTTTCAATTTCCACCCCTGCAATACCTCTCAATCCATTTTTTTTCATTTTCTCCATTAATACCATTAGAGAACAATCATGAACACACCAATTTAAAGTTTTTCCACATTATTTCAACCTTCACTTCAAAATACTTGCAAATTCAATTTATTATTATTATGCAAATTGAAAAAAAAAAAGATAAACTAATATGAATTTTTTTTTGCAAGAATTAGATGAAAATTGTTTAGCCTTACTAAAATTTTGCTTTGTTTTCAGCTTTGTGTTTGTTGATAGTGTTTTTCTTTAAATATATATTGAAGGAAGACTTTGAAGGTTGAAGAAAAGGTGTAAGATAATTGATGATGATGGTGGGTTGGGGTGGGGAGGGGGTGATGGGAATGGAGGCCGGTAAAAGAAGAAGATGAAGTGGGTTCTTGATTTTTTTTTTTAATTATATATATATATATATATATATATATATATATATATATATATATATATATATATATATATATATATATATAATAAAGTGAGTCCTTTAAAAAAAAAAAATTTACTCTTTTTTTTTTCGCCACGTCAGCTTTAGGGGTGAATTTAGTTCACTTTAAAGTTATTAAGGAATTAAATAAATGAAAATTAAATTTAAATACTAAAGTGAATTGAGCGGACAAATTCAAAAGTTTTTAGTACTATTCTCTTTAAAAAAAAAATCACGAGTCACGACAAATAATAATATGGAGGGAGTAATATCTTATCTCACAACACCACAATCCACATCAAATACCTCTTAGTACCTTCTATTTACGTTCTTTCTCATAAGGTACTTTTATATGGGAAGCTTCCATCTTTTGTTTCTTTGCTCAGCATTTTCATGTGTATTCATAAAAGCAGAATCGCACCTAGGCATACCTATTTTGTTTTTCTCTAGATGGTGTCCGATAAAAGCGAAATTTGAAGTTTATGATTTCTCAAGCAATTTTAAGTTAATACATAATAAAAATAATAATTAAATTTATAGTAAAATATTTATTAATGTTTGACAAATTTCTTAATATATATGTAATGTTTAACAAAAAAATATTAAATTCATATATTATATTATAGATTCGCCCCTGTTCAAAGTAACTATGTGCACCCTTAGCCTATCTATCTACACAGCCTATAGGTATATCTATCGTGTAATTTTGTTCGCTAATATTTAATAGAAAAAAATGACTTTTCAAGTCATTATGTCTAGTAATACACATCTATACTATTTCATCACATTTTATTTCCCTGCAGTATGCTTCTAAATATCAAGATTTAAATATACGAAAAGAAATCATAGTAATTTTTCTGTCTCTAGTGAAATATGGCCAACTTCATGATCTGTTAAGCTGCATAATTGTGTGGCCTTGTCGTGCTCTGTATTCTTTCTCTTTTCTTATACTTGTAGATCGTATAAGAATTTTTCGTTATAATGATAAGTTTTATTTGAATTCAATTCATATTATATGTTTTTGTATCACAATATTTTGCTACAACAGTTAAAAAGTAACTAGACAAATAAGATATTATAGAAAATTTTGATTGTATAATAATAATATTTTTTTTTTTTTTAAATCTCTCTCCATCTTTGTTTCCATATGGAAAACTGTCTTTATCAGCTTCTTTCCTTCCGAACAAATTTCACGTACAATATGAAAAAAGAACATAAGAGTGATTGCTCATAATATAGTCACCAAGAAAAGTATTCCCTCGGTTTTATTTTATGTGGCGTTCTTTTACTTAGACACGATATTTAAAAAAAAAAAAAAAAATTAAAATTTATGATCTAAAATAATTTTAAAATATTTGTATGAAGAAAAATTTTAAAATTAAATTATTCTAATTATAATAAGAGGACGTTCTTCTTGCTAACAAGATAAAGATGTCACATAGAATAGAGAGCTCAAAGGGGCTGCCATAATAAATATGAGGAATGGAGGTGTTTAAATATAGGCGTAACGTGCGTCTGAGCTATAATTAATCGGTTGACGTTTCAAATTCCCTCCAATACAACTTCTCTTTTACCTTAAATTAAATACTCATCCAAAATTATAGCGTTTTATTTTTTCAAATTTCAACTTTGAATGACTCATTAGATTAGACCAAAAAGCAGAAGCATAATAGTTTGTTATTATTATGGAATTATTGAATGATCATTTTTTTTTTCAAACGGTTATTGACCCTCCTAAAATCTTGTTCCTTTTTTCATATATTCTGTTATTTTTCCTATTTTTATGAAACTTGTTTCTCTCCTCTTGTCTTAAATCTTTTTGCTTGTTAAGAAAACACTTTGACATGTTCAAAGATTTCACCCTTTTTCTAGTTTTTTTTTTCTAATTTAGAATGATATAGTTTAAAAAAATATTTTTTTTTTGTTATGATTCTTGATTTGTAGGGGAAGAAGAGAGGATTAGTATAATAATAATAATAAAGAAGAAGAAGTTATAAAGAAATTAATGGCTTCTTCTCAAGTAGAAATTGCCTCCTCTTCTCCATTTGGCTATGTTGTTAATAATAGATGTTGTGTTACTACTAGAGATTCCAATACTTTTTCAAAAAATTTCAAGAATTTGGTTCAATATTCCCACTTGCATTCTTGCATTTCAAATCAGTCCAAGAAAACATTTGTACCTGATTCTTGTGAAAATTCACAAAACAATGGTGATTTATGGGTACACAAAACTGAATTTATTAAGAACGATACTAGTAATGCTTCTAGTATTATGGTGTTCTCAATGGACAAAGAGAATCAAGAAAGTAGTAGTATACAAGTTTCAAATCTTGATGGTGGTGGTGGTGTTTCTTCTCTTGTTAGAAAATGGAAAGGTTTTGAAACAGACTCAAAATCCGAGAGTTCTTTGTTTGTTGGAATTCAAGAATGTGATGAATCTTGTTCCGTTGTGAAAGTTGAGTCATTTGGTGATTGTGATGTAATAAAACAATCAGATAATAAAACGGATGATGTAAGTAAAGATTGTGATGTTAAAGAGAGTGAGAGGTTGGGAATTGCTGATATTATAAAGAAGTTGAAATTTGATAATGGTAATGTTGTTTCTGTGAATGGTGGATCATTGCCTCGTGTTAGGACAACAACAATGGATCATCATTCGGAACAGCAAAGGTGTAACTTTTCACCGGTTCTGAGTTCACCTCGTTTCATTAGGGGGCGTCAGGCGTTTAGCGATTTGCTCATGCAAATGGAACGTGATAGGCAGAGGGAAATTGAAGCTCTTGTTGAACGTAAGGCGGTCTCCAAGTTCCAACAAAAAGGCCGCATTCAGGTGCATTTTTATCTATCTCAACGTGATATTTTGTATTGTACTATATTGTGATAATTAATCAATGTTTGGATAAACAGTATTATACTGTATGTTTGTTGTTCTTTACGCCTTTTGCTTGTTTGGTTCGGCTATATTGGACTGTAGAATAACTAATAAGTTCACTGAAATACCATAAAAATACTCCAAATCTTGAATTAATCGACAAGTCAAAACTCAGAAAAAGAAGATATAGAGTATGTTGAGCTTCTAATTGTCTTGAGGAGCAAATGACATTTAGTTTTCTTGACGTATGTATGTATCAATTCGAATGGATTTTCACATATCTAAAAAGGTTAGGAGGTGAGTTCTATTTCTGGATGCTGATTAATCTTTATAATTCAACTTCTTGACTAGGCTTTGCTTCGAGTTAGACTCATACGACATGGTGCGGAAGTTAGAGGTGGCCGAACAGTGCATTGCTCAGCATCCGAATCAAATAAATCGACACATTCTTCAATTATGCATCTCAGGTGCTGTATTTTTTTTTTTTGACTGTTTTTCCTTCCGTGTGTGAACTCTGCATGACCATTCTTATATTTTGCAAAGTATAGTTATAGTTTATTTTCAATTACATGTTAAACTAAATAAGATACAAAGCCGTAACACAATCATGGGACAATTCAAGTGCACTCGGTCAATTACAGTGCCGTGTTTTAAGGCACCAAGTCACCCGTAAGATCTTAAAACCAATATCTTGGTGAAAGGTCACTACTCTTCGAACCAAGTCTTTCTAACAAGGCACCAACTTTCTTTTTTGATCCCTGAATAACATTTACTTTCACTGAGGAATGGGCGGGTGCTTTAACATAGGCGAAATTGGGACACAAAAAGAAAAGATTCAGGTGCTCCTGAGTGAAGAGATTCTTCTACCGAAGTAGCATTCTTGTTACTATTAGAACATATTATGATTGCCAATGCAACATCTTTTAGTTGTCGTTTCGTTTTGGGATGCTTATGAGGTAAAATAGTCCACGCGGTATTTCTTGTTTTCAAGTCTTAATACCTCTGTGCGCTTCTTTATTACGCTTGATTCCTTTTTCTGTACAATCAAGAGTTTCCACACTTTGGGTGTGTTTGGTATTAGGAAATGTTTTCCAATTTTCTCATATTTGATTGGGTTGAATGTTTTGGAAAATGTTTACTGAATGGACTTATTTTCCCTATATTTAAGGAAAAATGACTTCCCTGCCTAAAATAAGGAAAATATTTTCAAAACTCTTTCGACCTCAACACTCAACCCCGACTCAAGACTCGGTATCCGACCTTGACTTGTAACCTGACTCAGACTTGACCCAAGCCCAACCTCATCTCGTGGTCAAGGTTTGGACTTCAATCTCGGTTTAGATTATGGTCGGGGTTAGGTCTCGAGTCAACATTGGATCCCGGGTTGTGGCTGGATTGGTTGTCTGAGTCTCTCATTGGAGCAGGGTGAGGTCAAGGTTCTGAAGCAGAATCGAGGTTAGGTTCGGGGTAGTTGTCAGGTCTTGGGTTGATGTTGCGGTAAGGTTGGGTCTCGGATATATGTTGGGGTAAGGACAAGTCTCAGGCAGGGTTTGGGACAGAGGTTTGGGTCTGTGTTAAAGGGTGGGGACTCGGGTCCGATTTCATAGTATCTGCCTAGATTATACCTAAATGCTCTTAGAACAATATCTTCTTCTTACTAACCAACCACAAGAAGATAAGTAAGAAAACCATATTTTCTTTGGAAAACATTTTCTTTCATACCAACCGCACCCTTTAAGCCGAAGATCCAAAGCATAATTTACTCATGAATTGTGCAGTGAAAGGAACTCAGTTATGCTTTTTTTCCAAAACAAAGTTCTGATCTTTCTAATGTATAATTCTATTCATTTCAGGAAAAAGTTCAATACAGTCGGACAGCATGGTGTTGGTGTCTCAAGAAACACCTCAAAAGAATTAGCAGAAAGCAAACATGAGAGCGGAAGCCTCCCTTCCACACCAAATCAACAACAAAAAGAGAACAGTCATCAAGACTTTAAAAGCGTAAGAGGCCCCCAAAGAGAACTCGCTCGTAGTAACTCAGCTAAAGCAGGAACTGGATTTTCATTATATCAGCAGAGAGAAGGGGATCCACTTAAGGGGCTGCTCAAGGAGAGAGAACGGATGCAGCTTGTTGTAGCCGACTCAATAAATTCCTCTATAGCGTCAGGAGATAACATTCGAGACACCAGCTTATCTAAGAAAGGGAATCATCATAAACCAAGAAGCCCCCATAAAGAGGTAGCAGATAACAAACCAAAAGTCGAAACTATTGTTACATCCAATCCACTACAAGAAAAGAATCGTCATGAGGAAGCACCCGATCAAGTAAGCCCCAGGAATGTGGCAACTAGCATACATGTTAGAAACATGTTTCCATCACATCAGCAGAGAGAAAGGGATCATCGACTTAAGGATCTTGTCAGGGATAGCATTATGCAACCTGGTTTAGCAGACTCAAGAAGTACCCCTAAATCTGGAGAAAATGCTCGAGACTCTTGCAGAGTTGAAGAAGAGAGTCATCATAAACCAAGAAACCCCCATAAAGAGGTGGTAGATAACATCCCAAAAGTCAGAATTCTTTGTATATCGAATCAATTGCCTGAAGTGAATCATTATGAGGAATTATGTAAGAAATTAAGCTCCAGAAAGGTGGCAACCAGCATACCGGTTACTAACTTGGCCGAAAATCAGAACGAGATGGCACATAGCACCAAAAAATCAGAAGTTTCTTGTCGATTAAATGAACATGACATGGATCTTAAGCATCAAGAAGTTAACACCAGCTTACCGAGATGTACTTCTCAAGCAAAGCGCTTTGACAATATTCCTGAAAAAGCTAGTTGGGAAAACAAAAGATCTGAAGCTAGCCACAGCAACCTGTTGGATTTTGTGGAGATAGCAAGACCTTTTATGGATAGAGGTGAATCTAAGCAGCTTCCATGGACTTGTAATGAGTGGTCTAGTATTTGCACTAATCCTCAAAGCGGCCGGGAAGAGGAAGCGACCAACAAGTGTCTAGTTGAAAGTTACAGCGGCTCGGTTAGTGAATATTCTCTCTCAGCTAGTGGATGGGATGAACTGCAGTCTAACTACCAGCAAGACAATGAAGACTGGATAAGTAATATCTCTCGTCCACGTAAAGAATGGGAAGGTCTCAGGCAAGAAAGATACCAAGAGATGCTTGATCCTTTCTCAGACAATCATGACTTACAACAACTTCTTCACAGGTATTAGAAATTTACTCAATTTTATGGTGATACTAATCCTAAAAATTTGTTGTCATTTTCTGCACTTTAGTGATTTAGATTTACTTCCTAACCATCCACGTTAAAAAAGTTTACTTCATCTGGCCCATTAGCGTAGAGAAAGATATTAAAGGCTCATTTATACATAGACTGATAGACATGCAGACTTGATGCATCTCTAAGTGATTGCAAGACATTCTAGCTAAAAAATCAAAACAATGAATGGAACGAAAAAGTAAAGTTTCCTTATTAAAACATTTAATTTTCACTTAGAAACACTGACAACCGGACTACTCAAGCACGAAGCTTATGTGTTTTTGTCCCTCTTAACGTTGTAGTGAATTACTCAGTCTGATACAAGACTGGAATCAGCGATATAGATTTCTAAAAAACTGAAAAGAAATACAACAATTTAACAGACCAGCTTTGCTTATGTGTTTTTGTCCCTCTGAACGTTGTAGTGAATTACTCAGTCTGATACAAGACTGGAATCAGCGATATAGATTTCTAAAAAACCGAAAAGAAATACAACAATTTAACAGACCAGCTTTGCTTATGTCTATGTACTTGCTCACTCCAACGGTATTAATCCTTCAACTTTTGAAACTGAAGCATGGTCCATGACATGCACTTTGATTTTGATTTTGATATTCGTGCAGAAAAACTGTTTCAATGTTTCTTAACAGTGCTTTGAGAGAGGAAATAGATCGGATAATGGCGTCTCGCTCACAACAACTACCAAAAGCAATGAGCAGCCATGTTGAGGAAGAAATATCAGCACAAGCGGCTGAAGAAGAGGAGGAAGTGGAACAAAATGTAAGAAAAGAGGAGGATGAGGTAGGAGGAGAAGAAGAAGAGGAGTGGGGCTATGACGATGACTCCGAAGATGAAAATAGTCCTAGTAGACAACGGTACAATGAACCTGAAGGATTAATTCATCAGAACATATATTCACAGACTTCACAGTCATGGAACACAAATCCAGACCAGGAAGTCACTGATGACTCTTATCACTTCACATCTCCTTCTTCACTACAATCTCAATCGTCTAATATTTACTCCCAACACATTCAACCATATTCTTCCTCCACTGGACATCCTTCGGCTGTAAGTTGTCTATCTTTGGAGTTACTTACCAGATATAGTTGTTAAGTTGGGATTAGACCTAATGACATTGCGTTAACAGGAAATGGAACTCATATATGAGATGAGAGGGCATATGGAGCAACTCCACCAAGAGATTTTTGAAATACGGAGATCTATGAAGAGTTGTATGAACATGCAAATGAAATTACAACGTTCGATTAAGCAGGACGTTGCAGCTGCAATCAGTCAGTTAGGTGAGCTGGAACAACAAATATCTGTATATGAGAATCTAATAGATTTGATTATTTTGAAATGATATTTTATGTTTTTGTTTTGACTTTGCAAAAACCTTTGTGGGGGGTAGAATACCATCTCCTTTGATATGTAAATAAGGGACTCAGATTTTTCATAAATACAGGTCAAAATAGCATAGGAAATTCAGATAACAAGGGCTCAAACAAAGGAAATTGTCGTATTTGCTGTTCGGAGCCAGTCGACTCGCTTCTTTACAGGTACTTGTATATCAATAGCATTTTAGCCATGATAAGTAGGGTAGAGCAATTATACTAGAAACTAATAATACTAATCATGTTCATTACTTTGTCTATTATTTTCAGGTGTGGACATATGTGCACCTGTTTCAAGTGTGCACATGAATTGATTTCCGATACTGGAAAATGTCCGATATGCCAAGCTCCAATAATCGATGTTGTGCGTGCATACGCTCATTCATGATGTGCATGTGAAGTAGATTCTGTTCTGGAGGTATGCCAGACAACGACAACAAAATTGGTAACTATGCCTCAATTCTGAGTAAGTTAAGGTCGGCTATATGAATCTCCGTTGTTCATGTCACTGCACTCAAGCCTCATCACAGTCCAATATTATGTAACACATGTCTATGCCAGCACATCCTGGCATAGGCTAATCATAATTTACTAGTTTACTCTGGTTACCATCCTACTGCAGTCTTCAAGTTCACACAAGCAGAGTTCTGGAGGTTTGCCAGACGCCCTTTTTGTGCCAAGGAAAGACTAGCAAAAGGGTGGTTTTAGTTTTCTTCTTTTTGTTTCTTCTTAGTCATGAAATCCTTTTGTGGCTAATTTACTATCATAAACCAGGTTTAGATTGACAGATGAGTCGGTCTCCGTTGGTTCCACTAACCATCCTTGTATATGATAGGATAAAGGAAAGAGAAGTTCCTTATGGTGATAGTAGAGTTGTATCTTTCAAGTTTCTTTATATTTACAATTCTAAAGCCACTTGGAGATTCTTCGCAACGTGAAGAATCTTCAAGACTAGCATAATATAATATATACAGTATTAACAAATTATCCTTAGATGAAACTGTTCTTATTTGAAAAATCATTCAGAACGATTCAAATTGTGCCCACATACATGACGCTTGGTGATGATCATTTCCAGAGCACTAGTCGACTTGTGGCGATAGAACAGTAGATTAGAGAATAGACGGTTCCTTTGATCAGGCTATGTACAGGTAAACTGGTGATGAAATCATTCTGAACAAGAATCAGAGTAGGGAGCGAAAGCTACCAGTACTCGATGAATTACCTGATGTTTCTCCATTAGTCAGATACTTTATGCTATGTATATTTGCTACTTTCCAACACCTTTTCCTTATGGAAATCTGGAAACAACATCCACCAGTTAAAAAAGGTTGAGAGATTCTTCACAAAGTTTGGTAAAGTTACTGTCATCGTGAGAACAACCTCTTGTAGAAATGTAGGGTAAGGTTGCATATAATAGACCTTGTGGTCCGGCCCTTTCCTCGACCTCTTAGCGGGAATTTTAGGCTGCCAGGCTGCCCTTTATTGTTCATAAAATGTGAAATTCAGTTCTGGCCTGTGCTTCATAAACTGGCTGCTCTGGAAGAAAAAACAGCCATGCAACCTTTCCTAGCAGTGTGACAAGAAAATCAGTTGTAGGTTATCATCATTGTGGATTCAAGATTGGAGGTTTATGACTTTTTACGATGATCTCAAGTTGATATACAATAATAATTGAGTTTACGATCAAATATTCACAAATATTTAGTGTATTTCCTAATAAATATTCACGGTTTGGGTAAAAGTGACGGTGGCAGAGCCAAGAATTTATACAAAGGGATTAAACAAAGACCAGAGTTGGAATTTGATCTTTGTAACCTAAAGCAACTTTGAACCACCTTAGGATTGCTTTAGAAATTTTTTTGCTTATATCACGAAGATTCAGTGATTGTAAGGTAAAAACCAAATAATATATTTTTACCTTATTTGCACAATGTAACCAAATCACGTTTATTCGTTGGGTCACAAGAAGATTTTGGATAGGTCATGCTTATTGATGAAGTCAGAATTTTTATCAAGAGTGATTCAGAATATCTAAAAGTAAACAAAAAAAAAAATTTAAAGAAATCTAATATCTACTATATATAAACTGAAAGGTTGGGATGGTTGCTCCTCGACTAGGGAACTGTTCCCAGATTCACTCACAGAACAAGAACTAGGAGATAAATAAGAAGAAGTGCAGGAATACAGTAAAATAAAGACACGATTTTTATGTGAAAACTCCTTGCTCAAGGGAGAAAAACCACGACATGCCTCTAGGATTTCAAAGCTCCACTATACTCAAGCAACTTCTTGAATACAGTCTCCAAAGATTAACCTCGGAAATCACCTCCAGGATTTCAAAGCTCCACTATACTCAAGTAACTTCTTGAATACAGACTCCAAGGATTAACTTTCTAACTCTAACTGAAAATCCTCAAGCTAACTTTAGCTTAGACAATCACATAACTCTAGATGATTTACAAAGAGAAGTTTTGCACCTCAACACCTACGAAGATCATAAACAAGCGTAGGCAAGCGTTTAAGTACGAAATACAAAAACTCAACTATAACAAGGAAATAAAAATACAACTCAATAAACAATAGGTTCCTGTTACAGTTCCAGCCTTTGATGCAGCATTGCAACACTTCTGAAAGATTTGTGAGTATATGGAAGTGTTGGTTTTTTTATTGAAGAAGACGAGCAATATATATTAGGGCAAAATTTAGAAATAACATACTTATCCCCTTAATTATGAGTTTCATAGCAACAGTTTTATAATTACATAATATAGCAAATTGTATTTTGTATTTTTGCAAACTGTTGCTACAAAAATACAAATACATATGATTTTTACTGTCCTTATGATCGATATGTATTTTGTATTTTTACAAACTGTTGCTACAAAAATACAAATACATACAAATACATATGCTACAAAATGTAATTTGATAAAAGTGTTGTTATTTTTTATAATTTAATACTTAAGTATGCTACTTTATGTATTTTTTCCTATATATTATGACACAAGAAAACACAGGAGAGATCTCATCGATTGAGGCAAAAAGGTGGCAGCAACTTTTCACCAACTTTTGTACTATATGTCAGCCGTGACAGTTTGACTGTGATAGCGACAAGTGAGCCCAGCCTGTTCCCTAATGCATAGAAGCTTTTGTCATCACAAAAACTTCAGGGAACAGGTCCCAAATTATGAATTTGTCAATCATCAAAATTAAGGACTTAACATACACACACAAGAAAATTAACCTTGTATTATACAATACAGTTTTTCAACTAAGGGGAATTGAATAAACTCCTTCGCAGCCTAGCTCCGCCGTTGGGTCATAGATTAAGTATTGGTGGAGCCAAAAATTTTATATAAGGAAATTAAAAAGAAATTTTATACTGTGTAGTTGCCACCCAAATAATAGTCAATAAATATACTCGTATAATATACATAAATTATACATATAATTAGTGTATATTTGGCTCGTAGATGTTATTATTTTTTATTGATCGGTCAAATGTGTAGCTTTCCTAAAAATCCAAGTTGGGATTTGCACTTGGAACCTAAAAATCACTAAGCTGGATATTTTTCTTTATATCAAGGAGATTCAATGATATATATAACCAGAAATTTTACCTTATTTGCACAGTATAACCAAATGTGAAGTCTAGCTCTGGCCTTGTTCTTAATTTCTACATTAAGGTTTTTGCCTTTATAATTTGGTTGCTCTGGAAAAAAAAATGGTCTCTCAACTTCTTTTGGTCGTGTGATGTGAAAGTTATGGGTTCAATCATTCAGGTCATGAAAATATTAAAACAAATATAATCCATCTTTTTTAATGGGTGAGCATAGAAATTGAAAAATTAAAAAATCATACTGAATATAATTAATTCGATTCTCCGTTCCGTAAATAACTCATCTCATATCAAAGAATCCAATCGAATTGAACATGAAAAAATTTGACCAAATAAAATCAAATCGAATCAAACAGACTATAATCCGGTATTTAGTATATATACCATCAAAAGTAAAAAAATCAAAATGTTGAATCAAAATTTTTAAAAATCCTATCGAAGTACCAAACGTCCAACCCCACCCCAACCCCACTTAATTCGAAATTTAATGCTTCTAGCTACACTTTTTTAACGTGATAATGAAGAACCATCCCCACTAAAGCAATGCATGTGAAGTGATTTGGCTTACGGATAAGAGTTGTGCTAATTAAGAGCATATGGTTGTCACTAGTCACTACTCACTAGTAGTACTGTATATGATCTTGCATAAAGCAACCAAGAGGCACAACATTTCTATTTGAGTGTCAACTTGAGAAAAGTGGTTGTCATGGAGCCTATACATATACATGCTCAACTTTTACATATATATACAAATAGAGGTGTCAAATCAATAACAACGAGAAATTTCGTTAAAAATATTCAAAATTTAATGCATAAATATATATATAAAAAAATTATTTGTACCCCTAATTAATTAGTTGGAAGTAAGTAGTGTCAAGGGGTATTTTTTTATTTTTTTTTTGGAAAGTTACATTGTGCAAATAGAGTACAAAAATGATCATTCTTTATTATATGTGAGCTGTTGAATCCCTTTGACATGAAAAACAAAATTAAATATAGTGGTAAGGGGGTTCAAAATTGCTAATATCATATGTTCAAATTATAACTCTGAAATTTTAGAATTATGCTACGTTGGTCCAATGAGTAATTTCAAATTCGACTGCTAGGTTTACAAACGGATTGATCAAGGTATAACCCATTAAAACTTGAACGAGTTAAACGAATTACTTAAAATGAGTTGATTTTGCTACTTCTGCAATTAAAAATTAACTGTTCAAGGACTATCATCTTTAATGTAGGTATTAATTGATGATGTTGCCCTTGGCCCTCCTTCCCCTAGGAGCTGGAAATTTGTAAGTAATACTCTTTTTATATATTTTTGTTGGTTGGATGAAGGATGCTTGGGACCCTACAAATTATAAGCATAGCATAGCATGTGAGACAAAAATAAGAGAACTTTTCACTGTTGCTTTTTGTGTTTTTGTGGTTGCAGTGCTACTGTATCTAGATCATATATATGTGCAATTATTCACTATGATATGATTGTAGTTGTTCAAAACTAAGCATGCATGTAGGTCGTAGCTAATAGCTATCACCTAATATTTGGGCATGTAGGTCATAGCTATCAATATGGCTGAATTAGTTAACATTTTATATATTTATTTGTGGAAAAACTATGGTGCATAGGAAACATGAGTTCAGAATTATCATACATGATCAATGTTTATAATTACAATCTATAGTTATTTATAGCTAAGTTAAACCATCCTCCCCTTCCCCCGCCCCCGATCTATCTGCACTCTTTTGTTTTTTTTTTTCTTTTAATTCATACAAATTGTTAATTAGTTGTATATTATATTTCAATTGTATATCGTATATATATCAATTGTAAGTTAATTCACAATTTCATATTAATTTAATATTCGTATATATTTCAATTGTATTCCTATATGTATCGGTCGTATACTAATTCAATATTACCTAGCATAGGAAAGATGTAATTTTATGTAGTTTCATCTGTATATTGTATAATTTAAATGTATATGTGAATGAATTTTTGTATACGTATATCTGACTCCCCCTTTCAAAAATATATATCTGAATGTAATTTGTATATTGAATAGGAAAGATTGAATAAATATATTATCGAATTATATATTATTATAGTCTATATTGAATGACTTTGAATCTGTACATATATATTTTGCAGAATGTATATTGAATAAGTGTATGATATTAGTTGTATGAATCATATATAAAATACAAATATTATGTATACAATTATACAATTTATTCCTAGAAGTGCAAAAGAAAAAAAGAGAAAGAGAAAGATAACAATAGAGAGAAGCAATGAGATAGAGGGGAGAGGAGAGTGAGATTGGGAGAGAAAAGGAGGAGAGTGGTGAAAGAGAAGGAGAGAAAGGGAGATGCTTAAGACATATCTATGTTTTGTAATTATACAAAGTTTAATCATGACCTTATAATTATGAACTAAATCTTATTTGTTTGTTATGTTTTGCCTTTATTTTTAAGTAAATGTTATTTTGACATTCAAATTAACGTTTTTTCTTGTTAAACACCAAAATAAATTAATCACAAAAGTATATCTATCTGTTAGATACTTCTGGCTTAAGTTTTTAAAAAGGTTTTGTATGTATTCTTAAGTGTCCATTATATAAATGATTAACTACTTAAAATATATGATCCCCTTGAATGATATGCGTTAGCCACAATAAGGCATAAAACTCAAGCCTGACGCAAGTGTGGCTGATATCTATAATAACAACATATGACATATTTTGTTGAGTTAACTTATATACGTAATTGATGATTAAGAATTCACATAGAAACTTTTCAATAATTTGAGAAGTAAAATTTACCGGGGAGCCTAGGTCCTAAACGTTTAGGCTTCCGAATTTATCACCAACCTGAGAGAATCACTTAGCTTATATCATGAGCATCTATAAGCGCGGAAGAAACTTTTTAAAATCGAGAATAATATACTGAAGAAAAATTAATTTGTTTTATAAACTAATAAAAGTCTTAAACAATAATTATTGAAATTTCAAACAAAAAAAAATCGAACATAATTGAATCTAACATCTACCAATATCTATGAAGCCTCTAAACACGTGAGTCAATGTCAATAGGAATAAAAATTCAACATAGCTCAAAATATAAAAATAGTCCAATAAGTATAAACAAGATGCCTTTTAGAGAGATGCAGAATTCACCAATAGTTGATACGAATGGACCTAGTACTTCACAGAATCATGAACTTACGTCTCAAAACCTACATCATAAAATGATGCAACGTCAAGACAGTATATACGCAAAATGTATTGACATGCAAAATCACAAATAAAATAGTAAAATATGAAAATACAAATATAGTAGGTACAGTCCAAGAAAATGACAAGCTGAAGTGATAAATGGTAATATAAAGTAAATGTTTTTTTTAATTTATGGGAGTAAGTGGTGAACTGACATAAACCATCATGTGAGCACATAGAGTCTGATCTCAGCCCGATCAGTCAAACCATCATATATCTTTCCTAAAATAGGACATGACATAATATGATTGCTAGCAAGAATCCATAAATATTCCTTTTCGCGACTCATGAAAAAGTGTCATCCAACTTATGAAATGATATCTATCCTACGACGACTTATGCAATTTCGGACATTTGTCATTTAGACCTACCTATGTCTTCTCGGTCAGCCAACTAACTCTCTTAAGATCATAATGTTACCTTATTGATTTATATTTGAAGTGTTAGCCTTATTAGGCTTATGCTCATAGTTTAGCCTATTTAGGATCATGTACATAATTTAGCCCTTTTAGGTTCATAATCATAGTTAGCCACCTTAGGGATCATGTATGAAAATTAGTCAACTTAGGTTCATAAGTCATAAATTTATCATTCTCTAATATTATTGAGAACTCAAGAAAGGTAGTATCATAATTCATGCTGTCATGATTTAATATATAAGTTCTCACAACTTTATGGTAAAAAAGCTTTTGGAGTGTTCATATCATTTTAGCATAGCGTAGGATTATGAAAATCATATCTTAAGGTCATGAAGACATTCTTGAAGAAATTTGTAGTGCTAGAAGTTATAAGGATCATTTTGTTATGGAATAATTCATAAGAGAGAAATTTCATGATATTATGGAGTTTATGGAGATTTTGAAAGATTCAAGTCATTATAGCATAGTTAAAGATTTCATAGCATGATGGAATTATGTAAGAACTTTGAAGTATTATTATTCTTGAACATAACTAAAAGTGGAAGAATTCAAGTCATCATATAAAAAACAAAGCGAGAATAAATACTTTTTTTAATTGAATAATAAAACAAAAGAATTTATGTCGAAGATTATGGACTTTCATTTTTATAGTAAATTCTCAATTTGAGGATTCATGATATTCTTAGAGTTGTAAAATTTTATCATTCAATCAATATTACAAAGTTCATAAATAAGATATCACATAATTTACATGGATTCAAGAAAATCATGAAATAGAAAATTTACCCATGAAATCTCATTAATTTTACTTGAAGAATTTGATTAAGTCTAAGAATTTGGGAATTATTCTAATCCTAATTTCATCATGAAATTAATTTGAATTGAGAAAGAATGAAATTCATGAATATGTACGGATAGTAGTCTTACATAGCTCAATACACTAGAAAACTTGAAATCGGAAGGAAGAGGCTAGACTTGATTCTGTAGTCAACTTTTCTTGAATTTTTTTGAGTTATAGTTTGTGAGAAGTAAGAGGAATAAGACAATGTCAATCAATATTTCTGAGTATAAGAGTCGATTGAACTGTTTTAATGTGAAATGAATGATTTTGAAGAAGTAAAATGATCAAAATATCCCTAAAAAATACTTGAATTGGAAAACTTCTGTCATTTTTTATTGTTGCTCAGTAAAATATACATAACTTTTTATTCGAGACTCAGATTTATGAGTATTTGATGATGTTGGAAAGAAGAATCAAGTAATTTTAATTTGATAGGTAATGAATCGCGTAACTCTACATATTCTAGCAGAAAGGCTTATTTGATTGACCCTTGTATGAATCTATATAAAAATCTTAATCGTTACAGGACCTTTCAAGACCTTTCAACTCATCTTCGTGCTAGATATTTCTTATCACCTTAAGTCACATCCAATACACTTCCTAAAACTAAAGATTGACTCAACACCTAGGTACTAATAAAATTATTGCATTCGGGTCTAACTTCGTATACAAAATGGTTTAAGTCTTAGTTCAAATGTTCGAGGTGTTAGAAAAGGGGTGGACAGAGCTTATAAGTCACCAGTTTATGTGAATTCAGTAATTTTTATTCACACTCTATATCTGCATATACAATATATTAAAAGTATGAATACCTTTAGAAAAAATAATTTAAACTTTTTTTGCTTCATTAAAAGTCTCCGTAATAGATAAAATTGTCATTTCACCTTTTTCTTATTATTTTTATTATATTAAACATTGAATGTAGTAAAAATATTAAAAATTAAATAGCGAAGATTTTTTTATTATGATTAAATTTTTAATTTTATGATAACTTTTTTCCTCACATTCAAAAAAAGTAAAAGCCACACCCTTTTTCAACTAAACTGGTATTTTTACAAATAAAAAGAGAAATTTTATAATATTTTTTTCCTCTCCGTCCAAAAAAAAGGTACCACACCTTCTTTTTTTTTAACTAAATAGTCTTTTTTCAAAAAAAAAAAAAAATCTAACAAAAAATAGGCAAACATATCAAATGTCTAAAAAAATTATTATTTGTATTAGTTTTTTTTTTTTTGTGAAATTCATATTATTTTAATATTGGTAGATAATTTATGAAAAAATAAAAATCTACCATATTTAGAGAATTTCTTTTTAGAAGGAAGAGGTTTTAGATTTCTATAAATTGAGAATTCTTCTACAACAATACAATAACATCAACAATGAACATATGTAACAAGGTTTATTTAGTTTTGGTCTTAGATGCTCATTTTTGTCTGATTTGGTCTTTTTATTTCGTCAAGAAATATATTTTTGTAATATTTGATTTACTTTTAGGTGCATTGATTTTGTAGGTAACTTGAAGGTGGATGATGGTGATGATAACATAGACAGTTGATGATCAAAATTTTAGAGGCTAATTAATTTAGAAGTCCTCTTACGAAGCATTGAAGTTGAAGAATTTTGTAAGCATGCAGAGAAACTTTCTTTCTTTCCTTAGCAAAAGCAAACATAAAATTTTACTGGACGCTTTAATAAACTTAGCTAATAAATTTTTTTTTGTATTTATCTGATAAGTTTCTCAAAAATTTGTTGTATTTTCTATGTAGATTTATTGTCTACTACTTTTAGTTAAAAAATTACTTTCTTTTTAAAAGGAAAAAAATCTAATAGAAATATTTTATCATGTGTTAAGTGGTCAACTGAGACAACCGTAATTCAAGTGGTTAAATAAAATTTTCTGAAAAATATAAGAGTCTATCAATGAATTTCACCTACCTTAATTGTATCTTTGATATTTACAATGCTATTGTCATGACCCAATTTCTCAGGCTATAATGGCAACTACCATAATCAACTAGTAGATAAACTAACCCATAGTTCAGAACAGCTAGTAACAGACTAATAAGAAAGGTGGAAGTAAAACTAAATAACTATGAGAAAGAAGGCAAGGAGAAAGCAAATATAACCTCAAAATCTAATAAAGTCAATACAAGAGCTTCTAATACAATAGAAGTACAAAATGAAATACAAAATAAATATATACATAGCCGTCTCTGAAATACAAAATAGAGATTAGTCCAACAATAAGAGGGAGAGCAAGAACATTCCAAACGTTAGGAGCTCACCCATTATCTTCAATCCATGTTATCTCCTCACGAAGCACACATCAACAACGAGAACTCGTACTATGATTCGAAGACTGTAGAAGTGTAGTGTGACTATCAAGTATGTGGTACTCAGTAGGTATCAGCTGACTGAGTTTCAAAGTTAATGCAAGTGTAAATAACAGATAGTGTACGAAAATAAACTACATGCAACTATTTAAGAGATGAACATAATTATGCTACTAAAAAAGTAAGGGTAAACTATTCGATACTAACAATAATCAGGGATGGAGTACGATTCCCAGGGGAAGACCTATGTAGGATTTTGGGGTGCTCCAGCACCCACTAAACTCAACGCGAAATAAGTATAATTACATAGAAAATATATGAAAATAGGTATAAAACATATAAAAGCACCCACTATAACAAAAATTTGGTTGGGTGCATTGACATTTAGGTTAATCTTAAGGTCCTTCAATGGAAGGAGGCCTTGAGTTCGAACTTCATTGAGGTGATTTTTTACTTTTTTTATTTTTAAATTTTTTAAGAACCCACTATCCGTAAATTCTGGGTCTTCCACTGGCGATTTCATAAGTAACTAGTTCATATATGGTCTAACATCACGAAAATTATAAATAACAAGGGAGATAACATTAACATAATCAGGATCTCTAACAGAAATGTGAATAATCGAAAGGTGACCTAGCAATGATAAATCTTATCATAATAATGAGAGGAATAAAAAACATACCGACACCTCGAATATCAATTCACAACCAATCTACCACGACTTATATAATAATAATAATCAAACAGTAGTGTAATCAACTTACCCGAATAATCAATAATCTAACCGGACTCCCATAAGTTGTAGAGGCAACAGCAAACATTCAACAAATAATATTCATAACCTATAAATATACTACTTTTCATAATATCGATAGATGTAGACACCAAACAATTATACTAGTTATAGGTGATGTATAGGAATTAGAGTTGCGCAGATTTTGGTTCAACTCACTAACTCGAACTGATAATTTATTTATTGGGTTAATGGATCCATTTATTTAATTTTTGGGTCGTATGTTAGATTTATCATTTTTGTTACTTGGTTTTTTATTCGGGCCTCAATTTAATTAGTTTTTTTATTGGACAATCCGATAACCCAAAACAAATGGGCTGGCCTATTAAATTTTAGACACCAATTATCCCAATACCCACTGACCTAAAAATTAACCCAATCCTAATCTTCACTTAAATAGACTTAGATTGAAATAGGGTTTATTCACTTAAAGATTTACTTGCCTCCTAGTCTCTCACTACTCACAATTCAGTATTCACAAACGTTGCTCAAAACTCAAGAGATGAAAAGTTGTTGCTCAAAACTCAAGAGATGAAAAACTTTGGTTGCTGCTCAAGACGCAAAGGATAAAACTGTTGTTGTTGCGCTTAACAGGTAACAATTTTTGCTCCATCTCATTCTTAGATACTCAGTATTCTGCTTCATCTTTAATTTCTGTCTAATCTTTGATATATGTCATTGGAAGATGATTTTAGTATGCTAAGGACTTGCTTATTTTGCATGTCCTTCGATCTGTCATCCGTGTTGCTTCTCTTGAATAACAAATTTTAATAAATGAATAGTAATTTTAAAGAATTCAGGTGTTATTTGCTTATATTACTAGTTGATTCAACTATTTTATTGTGAAATTATAGTTCAGTTAAAGAATTAATTTGGTTGTGCTTGCAATTGGTTTGAGATTTTGAATTGTAGTTTAAAATTTGCTTATTTTTTTTTATCAACAGTTGTTGAAATATTATAAGAATTAACTGATTATATTCATGCTTTAGAAAGAAAATTTTAGTCTCCACAATCATTTGTAGTTTTGATCTCCACAATCAGTTATCATGTGTGTAACAATCGCATAACTTGTAAGATTAACTTACAAAAAGATCACATCTGCATTAGGTACTTGTTCAAGTGAAAATAAGGTTCCGTTATCTTTTTCATTCACAAAAGTCATGAGCTAAAAGTATAATTAATTGTTTTACAGTTTTTGGATTAAATGTTGTTTTATAATCTCATCAAGAATACTTCTATAGTTCTACTCATCGCTGACTTAGTTGACATGAGAAATTGTTGTTTGTTACTTTGTTTGATTAATAACAAAGTGTTATTTGATTAGTAACAAAGTATTTTTTTTGTTACTTTGCTTGATTACTAAAGGTTTACTTTGACAGTTTGGCATGAGACAGTTTTATTACTATGTAAAATTATTTTAATTTTGTTGTTGACTTGTTGAATTTATGTTATTGACTTGTTGTTTGATTATTTTTTATTTAAAATAACAGTCATGTTGATACAACTAGATGACACATAATACTAGAGTTGATAAAGTGATTGTTGAAAGTGTAGCTTCATATTCGAATGTAGTGAATCAAAGTCCAACAATTGAGTATAAAGCAAAGAAAGAAAGGAGAAAAAAATTTCTTGCGTGGGATTATTTTACTACTAAAGTTAATTCTGAAGGAAATAAAAAAAGTGTGTGATTATTACAAACAAGAGTATTTTGCTGATACAAAAGAACATAGTACGACGGCAATGCTTGGTCATATAAAAGAATATAAAAAATGCCTCATAATATTGTTACTAAGCAATCAAAGATAGTATTTCAACCGATTACAGGGAGCAACAAGAATGATGTATCAATTGTTTCATGGAAATTTGATCAAGAAGAGTGTAGAAAAGTTTTGTGTCATCTAATAATTCTTTATAAGCTTCCTTTTAGATTTATTGAAAAAGAAGGATTTAAACAATTTATGAAAGTGGTGCAATCTTTGTTTTAAATTTTTTCTCGAACCAATATTACTCGTGATTGTTTTAATATTTTTTATGAAGAGAAAAATAAAATGAGGAGAATTTTTAAGAAAACACAATAAATAATGTGTATAACGATTGATACTTGAACTTCTGTGCAAAGAATCAATTATATGTGTATTACTGCTCATTGAATTGATAAAGATTGAATTTTTCATTACAAATTATCAATTTTTGTTTAATTTCTGACCATAGAGGTGAAGATATAGCATAGAGTATTATTAAATACTTGAATGAGTGGGGATTGCATCAGATTTTCACTGTTACTGTTGATAATTCTAGTTCAAATCGTGTCTGTATAGTTGAGTTGTTTAAGTAATTGACTAAGTGGGGGATAAATCTTATAGGCGGTCAGCACCTTCATGTTAAGAGTATGATGCATATCATAAACCTTGTCGTTTAGAATGGTATAAAAGAAGAAACTGTGTCTATTGAACGAGTTAGACAAGCAGTGAGATACATTAGGCAATCTCCTACTGGATGAAAGAACTTTCAGGAACGTTATGAAGATGAAAATCTTGCAAAGAAGTCTTTATGCTTAGATGTTTCTACAAGGTAAAATTTCAACTACTTGATGTTAAACAGGACTATTGAATATGAGGGTGCAATTTTAAATTATGTTGATCGTCATATTGGCTTGACACATCATCTTGAGTTGGTCGTATTCGTGTGTGTGATGATGATATTGTGGATGACGATGAATAACCTGCAGGTACACTTTTGAGTAGTGATTGAGATACTGTAAAAAGAATTGTCAAATTTCTTAAATTATTTTTTAAGCTTACTTTAAAGATATTTGGATCATTGTATGTTACATTAAATATTCATTTTCTTAAAATTTATCAAGTTAATTTTTACTTGACAAACTGATATCAAGTGATGATAGTGTAACGGCTCAATGGCAACAAAAATGAAGGAGAAATTTAAAAAATATTGGGGTGATTCAAACAAAAGGAATAAGATGTTTTTTATATCCTGTGTTTCAGATCCTCGACATAAACTTACCACTCTTGATTTTTCACTTAAGAAGATGTTTGGGGATAAAACGTCGACTATAAACAAAGATGTACGAAAGTATATGAAATCATTGTTTGATGAGTATTCAAAGTCTGCTTCAAAAGACAAAGGTGATAACCTATCTTCAACAGAAGTGGAGGTTTTTTGTTCAAGATCTATGATTATTGAAGATATTGGTGACTTTTATGAGGAATTAAGTAAACGCATATCTGAAAGTGGAGCCAAAATTTTTAATTTAAAATTGAATAAATATCTTGTAGAAGATATTGAAGTTGGAAAATCCGATTTTAATGTATTGCTTTGGTGGAAATATAACTCTGCTAGATTTCTCTTTCTTTCTGAGATGGCTCGAGATATTTTAGTTATTTCTTGATTCATTTAGGAGTTCATTAACTCCTAAATTGGTAGAAACTCTAGTGTGTCTACAAGATTGACTTCGAAGTGAATCACAATCTATAAGTTTCGAGGAGGATTTAGATTCTCTCGAGCAACTTGAACAAGGTAAAAAAAGAAACTTGCATTTGGTGAACTGTTTATTTAATATTTTTATTGCTTGAGTCTTGAGTTGTTCTTTTAATTTCTTTAGATTTGACCAAACTTGAAAAAGAATCTAGCATTGATTACATATAGCAACTTGAACAAGATAAGAAAAGAATATTGCATTTGGTGATCGCGTTTATCAAATTTGTTGAGGTGGATTGGATTATTACATTACTGTTTTGTGGTAAAATGTATTTACCAGATTTGATTTTGTATTATCAATATGATTGTGGTATGATATGTATGTATGTGAAGAAAGAATCAATTTATGGTTAATTGAGCAGGCAAAGTGAATGAATTACTTATGTCTTATGGTGTATGTGTTTACCAGGATCATGGTTTTTGATTTATGAAATTTGCACAATGTATGTATATATTTTGAATACATGTATGTTGAATTTGCACACTGAATTTCTGATTTCTAGTTACTTGCTAATATTAATATCAACGCATGTATGTTGAATTTACATACTGATCCAGTTTTTTGATAGGCATAAGATGCATCTGTACTGTGTAAGCTGCATTATCAGTAAAAAAATTACTAGTTTTGACTTTTCTGGCAGGCACAATGTTGAATTTGCACATTGATCCAGTTTTATTCCCTGCAAATTCAATTTTTTGGTAGGCACAATGTCAATTTTTTATCATTCACGGTTGGAGGAAAAAAATTTATTATTTGTAAAAAAATTCATAATTGCATTGCATCTCTAGACAATAGCTTGCCCAACAATAACCTACGCGAGAGGAGAATTAGTGTATCTACTCTGAAGAAGGCATGGATAATTAGAATGCGATGGTGAAAGTCAAATAACATCCAGAAAATAGAGAACTTTTAGCATATTTTTTCATTATTAAAAAATATAAAGAATAAAGAAACACCAAAGCATAAGGTGGGATTTGCAGTAAATTCAGTATGCATAAGGTGAGGTAGCATATTGCTGCTCCATTCACCAATCCAACTCCACATTTCACATAAATGACTTTCTTTCCCTCAATTTTTTCAATCCAAAATCATCTACAGAATTTTAGAGCAACGAAAAAGTTATCTTAGTGTTACTATATAGTTACATTCTGATACGAAAGCTTTGTTATGCTCATTGTTCATACTTGCTTATCTAGATGGTTTTATATATTAATTGCATTACTAAATAACTATATATTTTCAATATCTTTGTTTCTTTATTAATTAGGTTTTATCATGCCCCGACTTCGTAGACCTAAAATCTGATTACCTATTTGGAGTCACTATGAAATGCTTGAAATAAATGATAATGGACGGTCCAAAGTAAGTTGTGTTCATTATGATAATGTATATAATTACATACAAAAAATAGGGATAGGCTGCTTAAAGAAGCATGTTGAGTGTTGTTTGAAAAGGATGGAGTATCGTTGAACTCGCATTAGAATTGAATAGTTATTAGTACTATGTTTGGAGTTTGAACTTAGTTTTGAAATTGTGTGACAGTTTGAATTGTTCGTATTTTTTTTTGGATGCAAAGTGCAAAGTGCAGACTGCTGCAAGTTGTATCTATGTGCTGGCTTATGATTTAAAAAGACATTATATTTTGCTTGGACATTTCATGTATAAAGTTTGTGCTCAAGTTTCATTCTAATTTAGATGCCCAAAAAGTTAAACATTGTTGTATATGTTGTTGGTTTTGCTTGAACTTTGATATATGGTTACTTGAGTTGTTTAGTTTTTGCTAGTTGCCTCAACTTCAAATTACACTTTGAATGTTAATGGTTAACTCGATAACCGAATGAATAACGATTGATAACCTATTAACCGATAATCAATTAATCTATATCGTAATGATTCTTTAATGGTTTGACATGTATACAAATCAATAATGAACAAGTAAAATCAAAAACTTTCATAACCGAATCGAATCGACCAATTTTCAGCCCTAATAGTAATGAATGCAAGTCATGAGGTAAAATTCAGTGATGCAATGTGAATACAACACAATATTCAACACAATTCTATAACGTACCAAGTGTATACACCTCCTCCAACTCAATACCTCGCAACAACAGGACCTGCGGTAACTATCTTTTTTTGATATCATGACTCATCGGACGAAGAGTCCTATAGAAAACTCGAGATATCCATATACATTGTCTGATCTTGGACCAAAACTTTCATAATCTATATCCAAATCACTCCATCCAGTATCTGAGGGCAACAAAAGTATAAAAAGGTGCTCAGACTCAAACTGATGCTAAATAGGTAAATATTTGTAAATCCATCATCCGAAATCGAATTCTAAACTCAAACAGTGAAATAATATAGAAAAGGACAAGATCGCCTCGACCGATGAGTAAATAATGAAAAAAAGAGTGAATCAAGAAATGGACCAAAATTAACCTCGTACTAAGTTATCAGAGTAATATGTTTAGTTTAGATTATCATAGTCCAATAATAAAGGTGGTATGACTTTCACTTTAGATGAATAAATTTTAGAGTTAAAAGTGGAAATAGATTTCTTTTTAGAAAACAGTAATAAAACTAATATTTTAGTTGAAATCATACCACTAAATAAATGTAAAGGCGCCTAACTATATGCATGTCGGTGCCAATATTCAAATACTACAAATATAAGTGTTTAAGCATCTATCAACTAGAACTACGTCCTATCAGAGGATGGAGAACTAACCTGATATCCAACTGGTAGCGTAATCACGATCTCAGACCCAACAATTTTATAACTGAACCAGATACAACACCAATTCGAGAATTTTGGTAAACTAGAGCATAGAACTACTAGAAGGATCTGATTGAAAAATATTGTTCAATTCTATAAGTAATACAATAAATCTTATCTTATGGGATCCGAATGTCAACCTAAGGTCGATTAAGTAAATAATCAAACTTAATAATATTTTCTAACTATAACATGTATTCTAAGCTAAGACTCGATTTTTCTTTTCTATTCTAAGTCCTCTAAATATGAAATTTCAGGGTATACTAGCTATAAACCTATCCTATAATCCCTACCTAGCATGCAATCTATACAACACAATCTCAAGAGAAAAGTAGATTGTAGCCTACCTCGATGCTGAATCGAAGTCTTAAACCATCCACAGATCTCTCGTCTTTGATTTACGATTTTAAAATAACATCTCACTGTCAAAAACATCATCTAGACGTTAATACAAATAAAATGATACTCATTTTGAAATATAAAACTCTGAGCTTAAAATGGGTTAAAAACTAGGCCCGTGGAACCTGTCAACGAAATTTCAAAATGAAATTTATCACGAAGTCTCTCGAAGGATAAAAATGTGTGCTCAAAATTTGAGCACAACCAAAGCATATATCAGAGATCAAATAATCCCCAAGAGATAATAAAAATTAGAGGGAAAACAAGAATTAAGCATAGAGTTTAGGCTGAAAACTCATGAAGAAATTAACGAAAAATGGTTATCTCAACGTCCTCTACATATCCCAATTTTAATTTCTCAAATCTCACCTGATCTCGAGCTCACAATACCATTAATGGTGATTTAGGACTTAGAAAATGAGAGAAAATCAAAGAGACAACAACATAGAGGCCCAAGGGGTTACTCATCGCGATCGCGAAGACCTCAGGCCATAATCGCAAAGCACAAAAAATTAGTTCATCGCGAATGCAAGGAACGAGTTGCGAATGCGATAAACAACATGGGAAGGCCATTGCGAATGCGATGAGGCCTTGACGAATGTGAAGAAGAGAATGGACTGAATCAAACCAACCCTTCATCACGAACACGATCGGAGGCTCGCAATCGCGAAAGTCAATGACTTGACTGGTCATGAATGCGGTCAAATCCCCATGCACACGTAGATAAAAGGTGTCCTACACTAGATGCTGAACATCAGTAAAATTTCTAAATTTCAACGGTCGATCGGGTGCTCAAGATTTGTTCGAAATCTCGTAGGCTCTAATGAACTATGCTACCATACCAAGGTTGATATTCTAGACTCAATAAAGCCATTAAAATTTTTATCTTACCTTATTTTGATTAAATATGGACCATATATCTATAGTTTCATTTTAATCAATTTTCACCCAATAGTCCAAAATATGTTCGGAAGCCTTGAGACCCGGACCAAGGATTTTCCTAGTCTAAAATTGATGTTCCAAGCTAACGGCGCTATCGAAATTCTCATCCGAGGTTGTTTACTAGGAGGTTTGATCCAAGATCAATTTCTTAACTTCAAAACCTCCAGCGTAGGGAAATGGACTTAAAACTCAAACAAACTGCCCAAAAAATAAACCGCCAGTTTCGACAAGTCATTAATGACCTGCAACTGCTATGGGAAGGCTCGAAATACCAAAATCGCGCGAAAATCGCGAAAATAACCTAAAGGATAATTTCAACTATATAACTAATTAAATAAATTCTTCATCATTACATGTTCAAAAGATGTTGTATTAATTTTTACTATTTAAACAAATATCATATTTAGTGTAACATTTAAACTCATTAAAGTGAGATATACACGCGAGGCGCATACATCTAAACTAGTACTCCCCCTATCTCATTTTAGTTGGGCACATTTTATTTTACACGATGATTAAGAAATTATAAACTGATTGATGAATTTTACTATTTTACCCTTTACCCATATTAATGATATTCATTGGGCATAGAAATAACCATTGAAATTGTATTTGTTCACAATTAATGTATACTATTAATTATAGGGATAAAATAGTACTAATTAATTCTAACCTGATTTAGTAATTGATCAACTAATATATGACATTTATTTTTAATAAAATGACCAACTAAAATGGGATGGAGGAAATATGAAGTAAAAATCTACAAATATATAATAACCTAGTTATATAATATACTCATGTGATATACATTATTTTTATCATTGTGATTTTTTTTCCGGTCTTAATTTTAACTTCAACTAATCCAATATCCTACAATCTTTCTAAAATTGTACAGTATATATAACTTCATGCATCAGGTGCTTCCAATGTAATTTAACCACGTCCACTCAAAAAATATATTTAATTACATAATTTTCCCTTCAAATGGATTTGTGTTTCATTATTTATCCTTAGAAATCGAACTAAATCCTTACAACACATAAGTTGTTACAAATATACCATATATAGTGAATGTTTACTTTACCAAATATAGTGAATACCTACTTTATCACATATTGTGTATCTCTATTTATGAAAAAGTTACAAACCCCAAAGTTAGTTTTTCCCTATAAATAAAGAGGTTTTACTTCATTGTAATTCATCCCTCAAAAGAAGAAATAAGAACTACTCTCTCTATTCTCTCTACTCTTCTTCTTTGTTATTTATTATTTTATAATACGTTATCAGCACGGGTGCTCTCAATTAAGCATTAACTCAACAAAATAAATGGGCAACTCGTCAAAATTCGGTAAAACAAATTTGTGATTCTTTAATTTTCTAATAAGCTGATGACAGTAACTATCTTGTCATCTTATTTTGAAGTAGCATTTGACCAAAAATAATTAAGTATCTTTATAATGATTATCACAATTCTAGACAAAGATATTACAAGCATGCACAATTTTATTTTATTTTTTGACAAATTTATATGTAGCCTATTATCACTAGTACACGTGTATGTACTGTCTAACAATTTACTATATCTTTTTGGTGTGTTTCTTTACAATTCCTAAGTTTAAATATAATTCAAGTACTAATTATTTTCTTTGAGAAACTATTTTTGAGTTGCAGGAAGATATTATTTCAATTTCTTATTTATATGTATTTGCTACGAATGGTATAATTATTATTGGATTTATTGGATATGAGAAAAAATAATTGGTTTGGAATCATTTATGTTTTAATTTTATTCCTCGAGAACAATATTATCAAAAGAATGATTATATGTTGGGTTCAAGTCCCATCAATTTATGCCTAAGAAGCCTTTATATGGATAAAACATTGAGATTATTGGATCTCAATGCATGTATTGATGATATTATGATGGTTAAGGCAAAATATAATTGGTATTTGATGAAAAGTTATGAAATATATTCCATTGATATGCTCTATTCCTTGAATTGAATGTGGTAGCAATAAATCATATGTATGCCTCAATTTGCTTTTGTAGTAGCTATCATAATTTGATACGCTTAAGGCATGATTATATTTCATTCCTGCGGAATGAGAAGCTTATTAATGCAAATCATATGTATGCCGCAATTTTCTTTTGTAGTAGCTATCATAATTTAATACGCTTAAGGCATGATTATATTTTATTCCTGGAGAATGAGAAGATTATTAATACAAACGTGCACTTGATTGTGATGGTATCACAATTCATCTCCGAATGAGGCAAAATAACTGAGAAGAGTTATTCTGAAATCTACTTCTAAAGTAGTAAATCTGAAATTTATTCATGTAATAGTAAATCTGAAATTTACTAAAGAAAAAAGTACATGTCATGGTAAACTTGGAGTTTACTAGAATAAAAGTTCATAACTTGACATGAATGATTGTGACATCTCGAAGATGTTCGTATTGAATATTAGACATGTATTGAAGAACTTGAAGATTCTTCGAGAATTGTTTATGTCACTTTTTCTCATGATAAGTTGGTTGGACCAACTAATGTTGGGATTGAATTCCTTATATCTAGAAAATATAAAAGGTGAATATGGGCCCGTTCACCTATCAAGTGATATGTTGAAAAGATGCATCAATAAGATGATCACATGTTCATTCATTGTCAACCTACAGTTTGACATTCATAAAGTTGCTTGCTCAATAAAATTGAGTTAATAACATAATTTTTAGATTGTGCAATCAAGAAAGTTATCTTGATGATGATGGATTGGCATTGAATGGCTTCGATAAATAGCTAAACCATCGCTAATGAGAACAAAGCTTCATGTGTTGGTCTGAAATATGATATGTTGCATACAATAACACTTGTATGCATTAGACCAATAATATAGGATTATTTCTTCCCCCTCAATTGGTTCAAGGTCATGAACCAACTATTCCATCTAATAATTTTATTGTGTGGTATACGACTAATGAATATACTATGATACACAAAGATGGATTTCTTACAGAAGTAGAGAATATATGTTAGTTTTCTTAACATAAGGGGGATATTATAAGCGCTAAATATGTTAGGAATTATCACCAGATCCTCATCCAAAAGATAATTCAAGTCAAATGCCGAAAGCATCTCATATTAAGCGCAAGTGCTCTTATTTTGTGTTCCTAAAGGACAAAGTCTATGCATGCGTGAAGCGTGGTAGATTAATCAGTTTCAAATGAAAGTCCTTGAAAAATAAGGAGCAAATAATCATAATAAGAAGACAATGAACTCTTGAAGATCTTACGACACAACACTTCATGAAAAACCTTATGAGAGGTTCATGTACCTGAAAATAATGAAGTGATGAGATCTCAAAATATTATGTCACGCTATGAACCGATACAAAATAATATATCATCAATAATATCTTAGATACAATATTGACGCAATATTGTAAAAGATTACGAGGATCTGAATTCTATGTTAATTTAAGCATGCTGATGTAGAAACATTTATCAAGTGACACGAAAGAATGCATTTTGGTAAGTATAGAACTTATTTGATTTGCAGTTCAGACACTTGAAAGTGTTGCACTTGACATGTTAGATATTGTCACTTGACAAAAATTCATATGAAAATCTCTAAAGGATTCAAAATACCTGAAGCATATAAAGTTTTTGGGAAACTTTTTATTATACTCATAAGATATAATTTGATGATTTGAGTATCATTGGAACTCTTGGAGAGTTTTCAAAAGCAATAGAAGTTTTTGATTAAATGAGAAACATGCAAAATTGAATAAGGATCCATTCCGACCTCAAGAAAAGAATGAGGAACTCCTTGGTTATGAAGTACCATATGTTAGTGCAATTGATGCATTAATGTATCTTGCAAGTACTATAAGGCCTGATATAGCCTTTTTTGATTAATTTGTTAGAAAGTTTGTAGACCCGATCTTATTGGTCATGTTAATGTTTGGTACTTATCTGACCTACATAAAGCTCAGTCTCAAATAGGTTATGTGTTCATATGTGGTGGTACTGCAATATCTTGGAGATATATAAAGCAGTCTATCGTAACCACTTCATGAAATCATGCTGAGATAATAGTTATTCATGAAGCGAACCGAGAATGTGTGTGGTTGAGGTCCATGATACATCTCATTCGAGAAAAATGTGGTTTGAAATGTGACAATGTACTCACAGTTTTATACAGAGATAATGCAATATGCATATCACATCTTAAGGGAGGATTCATAAAAGGAGATGGAACGAAGTACACTTCATCAAAGTTTTTCTATACACATGAGCTACAAAAGAATGGTGATATTAACGTGCAACAAATTCATTCAAGTGACAATGTGACTGATTTATTCACCAAGTCTCCTTCAATTTCAACTTTTAAGAAGATGGTGCACAAGATCGGGATGCAAAGGTTCAAGGATGTTCTCATTAGGGGGAGTTAATACGCGTTGTACTCTTTTTCCCTTATGAGGTTTTGTCCCACTGGGTTTTCCTTGTAAGGCTTTTAATGAGGCAGCTTATATGTGTATTGTTAGAGATGTGTACTCTTTTTCTTCAGTAGATTTTTTTTTCACTGGGTTTTTTCTAGTAATGTTTTAACGAGGCACATTATCTATCAATTAGACATTCAATGGGGAGTGTTATAAATATACCATATATAGTGAATGTCTAATTACCATATATAGTGAATACCTACTTTACCATATACTATGTATGTGTATTTATGAAAAAGTTACAAACCCCAAAGTTAGTTTCCCCCTATAAATAAAGGGGTTTTGCTTCATTGTAATTCATCCCTCAAGAGAAGAAATAAGAATTACTCTCTTTATTCTCTCTACTCTTCTTCATTGTTCTTTATTGTTTTATAATATAAGTTCTTTAATGGCGCACGACATAAATTATAGAATATTATTATGTGAAAAGTAAATTTAGACCTCAAAAAAATTAGAAAATTTCTCAAGGGGCAAAATTTAAAGACCACTATAAAATAGGGGCAAAAGTGCACATGACCTCAGAGATAACTACTACATGAAATATAATTATTATATTAATTACTTGTAAATAAAATTATTTAGGTATGACAATAAGGCGAGACAGGGATGTTAAGGTTTTTTTCTGCCTTGCTCTGTTTGATTTACTATCCTATTTAGACTCTGCCCAACTCTGTTTCATTTAAGTTGTTGTCCTATTTAGATCCTGCCTTGCCCTGTCCTTTTTCGCTCCATTGTCATTCCTTGAATTATTAGAAATTTAGAATAAGCACTTGAAGATATTTTCTAAATTATTATATATATTATATAGAAAATCTTATAATAGATGAATAAAAATGAGGGAAACGCGGTATAACAAATCATGAAGAAACAGAGAGGGAAACAAGAAAAGGAATTATCACCCACATGCATTATGAGCATGTGTGGTTCATATAATTTCAAAAAGTTTTTTTCCACTTCAGATTTGTACGTACACAATAATAATAATAATAATTGATAGTACATTAAGCCTATAAGTTGTTGTTTTTCCTTTTTTTAAATAAGGAGAGAAAATAAGACAAAAAAGAAGAAAAATCCCAGAAACAGAGCCCAACATGTGCACAAAGCAGTGGATATATTGGCAATTTGACATATTCCTAATTATATGGTCGATTTGGTATAATTGCGCGGAGAGTTTTTGAAAGCAATATATCTATTTAGAAAGTATGTGCTCATCTTTTTCTCTTCATACTCCACTTATGAAATTATATATATAGAGAGAGAGAGAATATAGCAAAAAAGCTAATATTATTGCGAGAAAATAGAATTTAGAAAAGAGTATAAAAAGATCAATAGAAGCAGATAGATTATATAAGTTATATAATACATCTAGAGCAGTAAGTGAAAAATTAGTAAGCGCCTTAAATTGAGAATTATACGGTTGTAATAGAGACTTAGAAAATAATAGTAACGGAATATGGTGGCTTAAAGAACGTATTAACAGAAAATCATATCAACTAGGATAATATAATTATATGCAAGATTTACCTATTTTTCAAAGAGTTAGACGACTAAATAAGTGGATAGAAGAAGAGGGTCATTATAGATCCAAATTAAGAAGAAAGGGTATAAATTTAGAAGATAATATAGAAAAAATACAGGGTCAAATAACTCAGGAAAACATAATTTAAAAATTCTGCTAAAAATTTCTAAAGAAGAATTAGATTTCAATAACATAAGAATAGAAAACTCTTATTATAGGATAAATTACTATTACAACAAGTAAATAAAATTCCATTAGGATAAGGTATGCCACTTAAATACGTTATACATATTAGAGAAACCAGACGTCAGATATACGAAGAAATAATTTATAAAAATCAGCTTAAAGAATTATTAAAGCATTTTAAAGAACAATTATTTTGAATTAAAGACGAAATAAGAAAAATTGATAATCTAGTCCTTACAGATACTGAAATAGATAAAATTGTTAAAATAACATCAACTAGAGATTACATATTCTAATAATAGATTAGGGTATTTTAATAAAATTAGTAAACATACAATTAGTTATTATCATCTAGCATAACAAAATAGCTTCATTTAAACGCCTTGAATATTTAGATCTTAGATTTCAACCTGAAAAAAATACAGAGTATTAAAAGATAATACGACTATAAGGTGTAATTTCAGCCAGGGAGAACACCTTTTACAATCAAAAGATAAACAATATAATACCATAATAAATTTAATAATAAATTTAAGCAAAAAAATTCAGAAAAAAGATTATAATATAATAAGAATTTTTGAAGAAGTAGAAGTTACTCAAAATAAACAGAAAAAGATACTAGAAAAAATAGAGGAAAAATTTAGATTATTTAAAATTCCAAGAGTTAGAAATAGACAGGAAAGTTCAGTATTTAAATAAAAAATTCGATCTAGAAAAGATACCTACAAAAATAGAAATAGAAAAATTAATAAAAACTATAGCAGAAAAAACAAAAGAGTTAGAAATTAAAACCACTCAACTAGTAACAAAAATTGTAGAGCAAGTAGAATTAATAAATAAAGAAATAAGAACGTTGAAAATAACAATACAAAGATTAGAAGAAATATCACTTTCATGAGTGAAGAAGATAAAAATTATAGTGAGGCACTAGAAAAATCAAAAAGCTATCATAGCGAACCAGAAGGATTATCTAAGCATATACCTTCAAATATAACAGATAAAATTTTGTTAAAACAAAATAATACTATAATAGAATTATTATTAGACTTACATAAAAAGATAGATATCTTAATTAAGGGTAAAGAAGCTCAAAAACCAGTGCAGCAAGAACCAGAATGACCAGAATTGCATAAAAAGATAGATATCTTAATTAAAAGTAAGGAGTTTCAAGAACCCAAAAATACTGAAATAGACGAACTTATTAACCAACTAAAAAGAACTGAACTAACCTCTAGACAAGAAAAAAGAAATATAATCAGAAAATCACAAAAATGGACTTTCTATCAAATAGACGGAGAATCATCAAAAACAACGAAAGATAAGGAGAAGAAAGACAAAGAATAAGTTTTTCTGAGAATAGAATAGGAAATAATACCATAGTATCTAGAATACTTAGAAGACGACCAATTACAGAACAAAATCAAGAACCAAAATGAAATAATAGATGTAGACAAAGACTTATAAATTTTTCAACAACATTAGTTAAAACTATTAAACCCTAAGACATTATACAATGCTAGATATTTTTCAACAGATAATCAGTTGTATAGATATTATAGGGAAGAACAAATATCGACTATAGGAGAAAATTTTACAATATTAGATCTAGTAGACTCTAAATCTTTAAAACATATAAAAGATAAAATGTTGCTAATGCATATGGGATTAATTGTTATAGGAATAAAAGGATATACTAGAAAAAATCTAGGATCTAAAGTACTAATAACAATATACGATGACAGATAGTCAAACATTAAGAAATCAATAATAGGATTAGCTGAAGTAGATATGACAAATAATGGAGGAATATTCTACATAAGTCCAAATTTCTTAATGAACCTACAAGAATTTGAAAAAAAAACATTAAAATAGGAATTCAGACTAAAGGGTATGAAGAAATGAATCGTGGTAACAATTTATTAATGTGTGTAGGATTTATTGGAAAATTAACATTAAGTAGTAATACTAAATTTAAATTAAAAGTAAATGATGTAGTTGAAGTCATGGGAAATAAAGGTATAAGGTTAATAAAACCAATAAAAATAGACCCAGAGGTATATGCAGGGTAAGAATGGAATCTAAACAAATTTAATAAATCAAAAATTCTTACACCAGAATTTCATTTACTATATACTACAAGTAAGGGAAAAACTTCAGTTAGATTTACAGATTATAATTATACAACTAGAAGAGATTTAGACAACGCTGAAACAGAAAGTACTATAGAAACAGAGCAAGAATTTATGAATATAGAAGTTTTACAAGAAGGCTACGAAGTAGATATAGTAATAGAAAAAGCTCAAATGTTAGCAGAAGAATATAAACATATAACCTTTAAATGTAAAGGATGTCAGAAAAATGAAATGAAAATAAAAGAATGTATAGAATATTTTCAAAAACTGCTTAGAAAGAAGTGATAACCTAGGATATAGAAATAACGAAGAATTAATTTCTGAAAAGAAAGATGAAGATACAAAATCCATACTAAGTTCCATAATGAGTTATAAAGAATTAGCAGAATTAGAAGCAACTAGTTCAACAAGTGCTATCCCTTTCCAACAGACAAACCTGAATCCTCAACCAATAGATTATAGTACAGGTAATGTACCTAGGAGGCCAGCAGTTAGGATAAATCCAGATACAGAACTTAGAGGAGATAATATAAGACCAACAGGAAAGAGAATGCCAATAGAAGAACCAATTAAACTACAGGAAGGAGTTGTAAAGGTAAAATACTAAATATAGCAGCACATGACCCACAAATGTGGGATACAATAATAGATTTATGAAAAGGAATAGTAGCAGCAGATTATTTAAGACATTATACAGAAACTGATACAGATACAATGTACAAATACTTTGAGACCTTTTTAGGAGAATCGGCAAAAGCTACGTGGGAAAGCTTTAAAACTAATTGCCCATATGACTTTCAGGTTCTGTTAAGTATGGTTCTAAATTCCTATAACTTTACAAATAAAATGTATATGCTATTAACAGGAAATGGTCCAAATAGTGGATTATTAGCATTACAAAAAGAAGCTTTAATAAAACTAGAACAACTTAGCATCTCACACTGGGTATATATAAAGAAATTTTTACAAGATTATTTTATTACTGCATGATCAGCGAAAATACTTTTAATGAAGAACTAGGTAAAAAACTATTTAATAAGCTATCAGAAACTTTAGGAAGAGAAATAGAAGAAAGATGGTATAAAGAGATGGTGTAGTAGCTAGCCCAAACATAAAATAGACCATAGGACATAGAACTCAACATATAATGGATATACTAACAGAAAAATGTACGAATATACAAATACAAAAACAACTAAAAAGAAATGAAATGAATTTCTGTAAATCTGTTATATACACAACCCAAAATTATGATAATCAGAAAATACCTAATAGATATAAGAAAAAATATAATCAAAAATCATTTAATCGTAAACAATACTTCTTAAGAAAATCAAAAGCTAAAAAACTATGGCTAAATAGAGATAGACATGTTAGAAAATATAGGAATGATAGAAACTATAAAAATAAATTAGAATGTTATACTTGTGGAAGTACAAATCATTTAGCTAATGTATGTCCAAAAAGAAATAATAATAGAACTAGAAATTCTCAATTAATAGAAGATTTTCAAGAAACGCTACTAAATGTAGAAGAATACATGTCAGATACAGAAAGTATATATTCAATAATAAGTTTTGATATAGAAGACATTTCTAAAACTAACTCTTCAGATTCAGAAGAGGATAATTTAGTAAATGAGTTAGGACAGGAAATAGATCATCTAGATGATTTAGATTTAAGTAACCTAATAATTAATAATTTAATGAATATCACTCAAGAATGTGTACATGAATTTCAAAAATATAAAGGTCTAGACAGTAATAGATGTCGTATATGTAGTTGGTACCCCAACAAAAAAAATAGAGTTAAATGTAGAAAATGTTATTTAGAAGCCTGTGTAAATTGTATAGAAAACACTCTAAAGATAAAAATAGAATCAGAACGAAATAGAGAATCAAATTACACAAACAATCAAATTATAAATTTAAGAGTAGCAACTCTAGAAGCCAGAGTAAATAATCTAGAACAAAGGCTAACAACCTTCGAAAAAGGAAAAGCTAAAATAACTAGAGAAGAAATAAATATACAAGAAGATACACAAGAAAATGTACATTTAGAAAAATTAGAAGCAGAACTTATGAACATAGACGATAATGGTACTAGCCTAATATGTAAAAAAGATAAAGATTTTTCTACCATAAAAGTATTAGTGAAAATTAGAATCTAAGATATAGAGATAGAAACTCTAGCACTAGTAGAACCAGGATGTACCAGCTGTATAATTAATAAAGAAATAGCACCAAAACATTTACTAAAGACTTTTGATAAACCCATAACAGCTACATATATGGACGGATCGCGGAATATATATAATTATTACATAGAAAATGCACAAATAAGTTTCTTAAACACATGTAATGAATTCTACAAGCCAACTTACAATATTAACAGAATATTAGCTAGAGATTTAAACATAGGTTCAGACTTTGTAATAGGACTGCGTTTTTGCATACAAAATAGAGGAGGATGTCTCTTAACAAGAGATGAAATAATACTATTTAAAAATCTAACGTATACTCCAGTACAAACAGTAACATTACCAATAGTGTATAGAACACTAAAAAGACACAAAAAAGAAATAGTTTCTAAAACATGTTGTGAAGGATGCTCAAATAATGATAGATGTCAAAATCAATGCCAAAATAGTAACCTATTAAAAGAAAATAAAACGCTAAAAGAAAACATTGAGGAATTAAAAAATTACACACTAATTAATGCAGAAGGATTAGAATATATAGAAGAAATAGAAAAATATTATACATTAGTAAGTGCTGAAACTCAATTTTATAATTTTTAAAAAGGAATAAACACAATAGAAATGATAAATAGTCCAAAAGATTTAGATAATGTAATAACAATTTTAGATAAAATGAAAATAATAAGTGAAAAGTCTTTAGCACATTGAAATTCTAATGAGATAACATGTAAATTAGAAATTATTAACCCAGAATATACAATAAAAACAACATCTATAGAATCTAATAATGAAGATACTGAGGAATTCGATAGACAAATTAAAGAATTATTAACTCTAGAAATAATAAGAAGATCAACTTCTAAACATAGGTCAACGGCATTTATGGTAAGACATCATTGTGAACAGGTAAGATGAAAAGCAAGAATGGTAATAAATTACAAAAAAACTAAATGATAATACTAAAACAGATGCATATAAATTACAAGACAAAAGTGAATTAATTAATAGAATCCAAGGTAAAAGAATATATAGTAAATTTGATTGTAAATCAGGATATTGGCAGGTAAAAATGCACCCAGACAGTATAGAATGGACAACATTCTGTTGTCCACGAGGACATTTTGAATGGCTGATTATGCCTTTTGGCTTAAAAACAGCTCCTCCCATTTTTCAAAGAAAAATAAATATTATTTTTGAAGAATATAAAAACTTTGTATTAGTCTATGTAGATGATATTCTAGTATTTAGTAAAAATATGCAAGAACATTTAGGACACTTACAAACAGTCTTTAGATTATTTGTAAAACATGAAATAATAATAAGTAAAAAGAAAATGGAACTATGTAAAACCTATATTAATTTTTTAGGAGTAATTTTAGGGGAAGATAAGATTAAACTTCAACCACATATAGCAAAGAAAGTATTAGAAATGCCAGACAATTAGAAAATATGAAAGACTTACAAAAATTTCTAGGATTACTAAATTACACTAGAAATTTCATTCAAGACTTAGGTAAAATAGCTGGACCTTTATATGCTAAAACTGAAAGTAAAGGTCAAAAATATTTTAATAATTACGACATTAAATTAGTCCAACAAATTAAAAAAAGTGTTAAACATATTCCAGACTTAAAAATTCCACTAGAAACCGATTATTTAATCGTTTAGACAGACGAAAGTAAATTAGGATGGGGAGCCATATTAAAAACAAGACCCAATAAATATAGTAGTAAAAATGAAGAACAAATATGCGCCTATCAAAGTGATTTATACAAAGAAAAAGAAAACATGAGTGCTATAGATTTAGAAGTAGTAGCCATTATATATGGCCTAAACAGTTTTAAATTATATATATTAAATAAAGATGAAGTTTTAGTAAGGACAGACTGTGAAACTATAGTCAAGTTTAGTCAACAAATTAAAGACAAGTCTAGTAGTAGAAGAAGATGGTTAAATTTCACTGACATCATATCAGTCTATAAAAATATTGTTTTAAGTATATAAAGGGTAAAGAAAATGACTTAGCAGACCAATTAAGCAGATTACAGCTAAAAACTAAACCTATTTTAAACTAAATTTATATTTGTTTCAGCATGAGACCAACCGGTCAACCTAATACAGACAAAGGCAAGGGAGTAGTATCTTCCTCGTCATAAGACATCTACTACCAGACGATGCTAGGTAATATTAGATTCAGACCACAAGACTTAGTAGATACACTAGAAAGGATAGATTTTGGACCATACAATTTAATTGCTTATCCTTCTTGCAATTTATCTTTTAGACCAAGACCTGAACATGTTTTAGATAGACCGTAAAAAATGCTTAGTAGACAATCTATGGATAGCCTTTAATAAATCAGACCATAAATATTTTTTAGCATCCATGAATGCATTATGTCAATATATGTCAGACAAAAGTAAGCCTAGGCTTAAATATTATGTAATCATACATGGTAGAACAAATAGAATTTCTCAGATATGGTTAGAAGTAATGAATTCTGTAAATGGTATGAGAGCCCCTCTTTATAAGGATTTTAATGATTTTTCTGAAGCCTCAAATTATGCCAGAGGATATTTAGGGCCAAATTTTTAAATATCTCCATCCCTTAGACATAATCCTAACCAGACAACTCAATATAATATCCAAAGAGACACCAAAAAAATAATTTTTTGTGATCACTGCACCGCAATGAACGAAGTATTCAAAAGACTGAATCTTCAAAAAGTGGTCCTTATCACAAAAAATTCTAAATTAATGGAGCAAGTACAGACTCTCTAAAACAATCTCAGTAAGTATCAGACAAAGAATACAAACGCAAGTACGCAAACACAGAGTTCTCCATCTCCAAGAAAAATGAATGAGAAGGGTGTGCATTCCCCTCTGAATGCTAAAAAATCTACTGTAACGGATGATGGTACAGCTAGTCCAGTTCAAACGGTAACTGGTAAAGACACGTCAAATCCGTTAATGGCTGTCATTTTGCCCAAAAATGAAGATGAAGTTGGACCTTCATCTAGGCAAAAACCTCCGAATACTGTTAATAATAAATTAAGAAAGACTATGATTTCTAAAAAGAAAAAGGATAAAATTAAGACCATCTTACAACAGACACTAGAAAGGTTTTTTAGTAACCAAGGTCAAGACAAACATATTGATAGAGCCAGTACAAGTGCAGACAGAGTAGCTCCAGATATAGGTAATACAACTAACATATATATATATATATATATATATATGTATGTATTTATAAAATCTATATAATATATTAGAAGTGTGAAGACCTTTAGAAAAGTGATTTGAACTTTTTATCCTTCATTAAAAGACCTCGTTTAGACAAAACCGTCTTTTCACTATTTTCTTCAATTTAATATTTAATTATTTTTATTATATTAATTAGACTCCTAAATATATGGGACTCCTAAAAAAGGTAATAAATGCTCCATATAAACGTATGAAAAGAAAAAGAATAAAGAAAAAAAAAAGAATCTAAATAAAACTCTAATTCGTATGGTTTTAGTTTGTATAATTTGGGTAAATAATTTGTGAATCAATTAATATTTTTTTTGTACTGATCAATTAGAAAAATACTCATAAAATAGGATAGAAAAATATTCCTAAAATAGGACTCTATTAAGGAAATACTTCTATAAATATTGAGATGTACGTTAAACTATAGAAGAAATTGATTTACTTATTAGGAAAAAAACACTTAATTTTCTAACCCTCAACTTCATATTTTCTTTGTTTTCATTCAAGTCATTTTTTAGGGTCAAAATTTTCACTCGTCCTAGAATTATTTTCATCAAAACTGAAGCTTTATGATCACTATTTATTATTTTGTTGTAGTTTACAGGCCGTAAATGAATTTAAAGGTGGTAGATAAATGTCGGTCGGCTTTGAAGAATTCTTTTAGATAAAGGTTAGGTTTAATTGTAGTATTATTTTTATCTCTATGTTTTAAAGTTTTTTTTGTGTAAAGGTAAAGTTTAGTTGTATTATTTTGATATCTCTATCATCGTATTATTTTGTTATAATTTATAGGTGGTAGATGAGTGTCAGACGGTTTTGAGAAAATTTTCGTGTAAAGGTTAGATTTAATTATATTGGTTTGATGTCTCTATCATCGTATTGTTTTGTTGCAGTTTACAAGTGGTAGATGAATGTCGATCAACTTTGACAAATATTTTTGGTAAAGGTTAGGTTTAATTAAATAAATTCTCCAAAAGATGTTGAATTTAATTATTATATTTATCTTTATTATTTAAACAAATATCCTATTTAATGTGACATTTGAACTCAATAAATTGAGGTACACGCGCGAGGTGCATACACCTTGCAAACTAATATTCAAATTTTGAACTTAAAACTAAGTAAAGATGATTATTAAAAAAGTTAGAAATTTGTAATAATTTAATAATCGAAGTTTCAAGTCCTCATCTTGATCTTATGTGCTATAATTCAATTGCTATATATTGCAAAGTAAAGGTATCACTTCCTGTTTTTTTTTAAATATATGTTGAACAATTGATAAGACTTTTTAAAAAATGAGTGAATAAATTTTTTAAATAAAATAACAGTATCTAATTAATTGCTGAAAAATAATTTCAAAGGATCATACAAACGGATTTTGGCATATTACCATTATTTCATCCGTTGATTGCAAAAAATAAATATCTATACATATAACACAACTCAATTACTATAAAAACTTGTTAACTCTATGTTATTCTATGTAATGATTTATTATCAATCCAAAGACACAATTAAAAATATAATAATAAAGAAACAAAACATTAAAGGACAAAATAACTATTTCTACCTACCTTTTATTTATGTGATGATTTAATCACTGCATAGAAGAACTCCTATTATGAAAGGAGTATTCATAAACTAAAAAAGAACTTAATTTTAGACTCCTATATAATTTGTATTAGAATATCATCCATTGATTGTCAAAGAGAAAAGAGGACTCCTATTTATAATAAAAAGGTTAAAAAAAATTCAAAACCGACAATCAACAATTTCTATCCCATGTAAAATAGCTTTTAACATACCTTTTACCAACTTCTATAAAAATCATACTAATTTTATTTTTTTACCATCTTCTCCATACTTTTCTTTCATTTTTTTTTCAATTTTGTCTCTTCTCCAGGTTCTCTTCATCAACTCACTTTGTTTATTTGTCATAAAATCTCTCACTTTTCTTGCATTGTTGATTGTTGCTTGCCTATTAATAATTTAAACATAATATTAATTGTTATGACGATAATTTTGCTTATATTCTTAATGGATATATATATATAGAGAGATGAAATATATATTAAAAGTGTGAAAGCCCTTAGAATCTTTTCCCTTCATTAAAAAACTTTGTAGTAGACAAAATTATCTTTTCACATATTTTCATCAATTATTAGTTGTCTCTTCACATATTTCTTTCAATTATAATTTAATATGGTAAAAAATATTAGGAGAATTATATTTAAGGAGTGCTACAATATATGGTAAGAATTTTAAATATATGAAAATAAAATTAATGTAATTTTCTTTTTCCCTATGTAACTCAAGAAAATAATAGGAGAATTCGTATAAAACCCAAAAATATATGGTAAAAAAATTATAAAAAATCTCCTAAAATAAATGGGAAGAATAATTTAATTTTCTTTCACCATTACGTGTATATTACAATTCAAATTGATCACTTAAAGCTTCCGAGAATGCACAGAGAGGTTTCACAGATGGTTAAGGCTACTTGATTGTATTACCACTCAAACTTTGCTGATAATCGAGGTAATTTGATGTTTACTCATGCTTTAACTTCAATTCTTTATCTTTCAGATGTTAGCACTATAAATCCAATCCTAATATATTAAACTTGTGTTCAATATTTTGTCGGTTAGGAGCTTTCTATTTACATAGAAAAAGTGTGTATTTAATTCAAAGGTGAACATGAGTGGTTGGGGTGGTACGAGAGATCAATAATTGAAAAATATTAATCTTGAATATTACTCGTCTAATGGAATAAAGAGATCAAAGAGAAAAAAGTGCTTAATTCAGATTCGGGCAATTGCTTTTTGTTTTTTCTATTCTAATTTTACTCTTATTATATTTATGTTTGTGTTATTTTGTGATATGTTTTAGTTTTATGAGTTTTTCAAACGGAATGAAATTTATGTCTCTCTTTTTGTGTAATTTGTGAAAATTTTGAAGCAGACAAGATCAGGCTATCTCAGATATTTCACTTTAGACGATTTGACGAGGAGTCTTGTAAAAAATTCGAAGAAAGTGAAATCTAAAATAGTGGTTCAGAAGATATCATTCTCAAGCTGACCAACAAGGAGTTTAACATTATGACAATGGATTCGTGAGTATTTTTTTTTAAAATAAAATTTATGTCTTACTTTTTCTATTACAAATTAATTTTATTTGGTATTTGACAATAACATACCCAAGATATTCTCAAATAGCGGGATCTGGAGAGATAGAACGTACGCCATTCATGTCAGCTACAAAAACCACCTAGCTAGAATGCAATAGTAACATCAGTTTCTATAGTTCAGTGAATATCATATTTAAGAATTATAGTAAAGATAGAAGTTATTGCTATGTAACGTTAGGAAGGTATATTTAAAAATTATAGTAGAGATAAAAGTTATTGACATGTAACACGTTAGGAGGGAAGACATAGCAGTGAGAATTGTAGTAAAGATAGGTGTTATTGAGAGGTAAAATTAGGAAGGAAAAAGTATTAGATAGGCAAAGAATTAGATAGTCATCATATATATGAATTAAGATATCCTCTAATATGCATGGTGTAGAACTCCTCGCTTTTGGTATGTTGCCTCTTTATTTTAAAATCAATTAATACTTACATTGTTTCTTTTCTTTGTAGATGAAGACTACATCGATCTAGCAACTATGGCTTTAGAGAAAACTGTAAGTATCCTATATTTATCCATTGTTCTTAATTATCTATTTGTCATATATGTGTTTTCTAGAGAAACTTGATTTAAGAATCAACTTCATGAGGGTTCATATTCTGTCTGCATGAAACCAATTAAATTTTACTAATACTTGAATGTCTAATTTGTTCGCGGCGATTTTTGTCTTCGCATTCACAGTTGAGATTTTCAAGGGTACATAAAGTTCTCGAGGTACATCGAATTGTGAAGTTGAACATATTCGCTTTAAAGAATTTATTTTTTCACTTGATCATTATTTTTGATATTTATCTATAAATTTCATTTATAAGACTCTTTTGTGTTCCTTGTCGATATTTATCGATTGTTCTTAATTATCTATTGTGATTTGTGACATATGGGTTATCTAGAGAAACTTGATTTATGAATTAATTTCATCAGGGTCCATATTCTGTCTGACATGAAATCAATTAAATTGACAAGAGTTACACAATCAACGGATGATGATCAAACCATCATATTCACACAAGTGTGAATTCTATCAATTTATGTATTATTTATATTAATTTGTGAATTTCATTCAAAAAAATCTTTGTGGTATATAGTTGTGATTCCTAAGTAGACCTTTGACGATTTTATTATTTACTGTTTATAGGCTTTCAACATTTTCTTCTTACTTTGCTTTTACTTGAAGTTGTCTTTTTGCGTTCATTATTATCATCCTTTCGTCTTTCTTTATTTCTTGCTTAATAGCTTTAATAGTAATTCTACGCACCAATGTAGTTAAAGGCATGCTTAAAGCGCCCTTGAGCCTTGATACATAGAAATAGTAGTGTGGGACTTAGATATATTATATAAAAAAATTATAATTAGAAAATTAAAGTGTTTAAACTTTTTGTCCTTCACAAACAGACTCTTCTTTAGATAAAGTCGTCTTTTTACCTTTTTAAAAAAAATAATTATCATTAAATTATTACTCAAAATTTATTCTAAAAAGATAAATAAGGAAGAATCTTATACCTAAAAGGAATTAAATATAATGTGTGATATTTTTAGTTGAGAGTCCTACATAATTTTTTAAGGAAAAAGCTATTCATAGAAAAGAGAAAATATTTAAGCACAAAAATTTATATTCAACCAAAAATTAAGCATGGAAAAGAAAGAAACCTCCATGACATTTTAAGCAAAAAATTTGGAACAAAATACGTTCTTTAAAAAAAGAAAAAAATATATTTGACTCAGGTAAGAAATCAGAATATTTAACACTTATAAATTAGTTAAAATTTTACTTTATTTATATCTACAATCTACAGCTATATCTACAATATACTAAAAGTGTCAAGATGAAAAATGATTCGAACTCTTTGTCTTTCATTAAAAGCCAATATAATAGACAAAACTATCTTTTTATTTTTTTTCTAAATAAATAAATAAAAATTTTAAAATATCAAAAATAGAAAAATAATTAAATGTCTATTTTTAAAAGTAGGACTGATTTATTTTATTTTTGGGTACGACATTTCTCAATTTGAAAAGGTAAGTATTGGATTATTTTTGGTTAATAAATGACTTTCCCAAAATAACAAAGTATTCTAAGAACTTAATTTTGTTTATGTTTAGGAGAACAATATGGAAATTTTATGTTTATTATTTTTTTATTTGTCTTATGTTTTGTACTTTTCATCTCTTTTAACTATTAATTTTTTTACATAAATCTTAGAAATCATAGGTAAAAGATTTATGGTGGTCTTTTTGAGGTAAAGTTTTCTTAGCTTTTTTAGGTTTAGTTATTTGATATAAGTAATAAATCATAATATTTAACACTTTTATATCAATTAGAATTTTTACCTTACATAAAAAATAATCTCTAAACTTCTATTTAAATAATATTTTGAATCAAAACTTACAAGAAAAATACCCTCTGCAACTTCTACTTTTTTCATTTTATTTGATTTTGACTCATTTCGTTTTCTTATATTTACTATCATCATGTGTTATACCTTTTTCAATTTCTTTTAGCTAATAGCTTTATGGATTATATATGAGTTATACATAATCAATAATTTCTTTTTGTTTAATAATTTCTCATGTTTCTGTTTCACGTGAAAGTTTCTGATAAAAAAAATTGTAAAAGAAATAAGCATGTTGATGCTTAATGAAGTAGCCAAAAAAGTAAAAGGTTTATCTCTCTCTCACTCTCTTTTCTTTCTTTATTTAATTGTGACTTAATTTTTATCGATTTAATTGTCCGATCATTTGAAATTAACAAGTTAGAATATTTTTTGTTAAGACAGGAAGTTAATTTCTTTTATATTTTCCTAAAAAATATTTTTTTATTATTATTTGAACTATATTAGAAATAAAAATATTTAAATGAAAAAAATAAAAGGCCAGGACATTCGAAAGGTTAAGAGGAGAATCAAAGAAAAAAAAAATTATTGACGGAATTGTCGGAAGAATCTACGTATATTATATGAAAATAATAATTTAATTTACATGAAATTTTAATTAAATTTGTTCAATTCATTTGTAAAATGAGATACAATTTATTTATGTCATATGAATAGATATGACATTTTAAACGTAAATTACTCCTTCTTAAAAATATTATTCTTAATTTTTGTGTACACGTGCAAAGCACGTACACTAATGTAGTTATATTAGACATGCTATTTTCATTGTACTTTTCAATCACGAGATTCATTTTCTTTTTTTTGTGTGTGTGTTCTCATTTCTATTTTTTATTAATTAGAAAATGATAAAATAGTTAAACTATAATTTTCTTCTATTCATAATAATGACAACATACATAATATAATTTCATAAGTGAATCCAAATATACACCCATTTCATGTTATTTCTTGATTAAAGAACTTAACTAGATCTCATTTATTCTAAGCATGGAAATTCCTTATGAATATAACAAGGGAGCATAAGAATTTACTAGGAAGGTATAGAAAGAATTAATTAATGACAAGTTTTTATGGAGGTAGGAATTGATAAGATAGTGTCAATCATGTGTTATGCCTTGTTTTTGCCCAGAATTGCTTTCTCATTATTTGATGCATTTGTTGGAGTTGCACATGGGTTGTCTCTTCTCAAATTAGGCCAATTCACACTCCAAAGATGAGAAAGATTGTCCAAGCTATATAAAAAGTTTGAAAATTTTATTCCGCTTTGATGTGGGATCTTGATCAACACTCTTTTGGTTAGATGATATTATTAAAGTTAGAGCGTGTATAATTATGGATCGACAGGATATCAACCCTAATACAGTATGGCAACCCAACATTAAATTTGATGAATCTTATTCTGATATCACATAAAATTAAATTTTAAGTCTTATTGACACTTCATAAATTAGCTCAAAGAAAAAAAAGATTGTCATGTCCAAGCCATATAAAAATCTTGAGATCCTTGTCCCGTTCCGATATGGGTTGTTCATCATTTTTCTTGTTGAAATCTAAAGTGGTTAAAATGTGATTACCATCCATTAGTTAGTAATTAGGTGAGTCATTACCATCCATCAGTTTGTAGTTAGTACTTAGTAATTAGGTGATTGACATCGACAAAGTTGCTCCCTTTGTTGATTAATGCTTCAAAAGCTGTCAATTAGTTTTAAGTTTTTAGCTAGTAAAAGTAGTGTTAGTTTAGTTCAGTTAGTTAGCATGATAGAAGTAGTGGGCATGTTTATCCATTAATCTTTTTAGTTGCTTATTTTTAGCTAATAGTGATTGATTGCAAGTCTATTTAATTGGCCCTGCTGCATTTCAATATTTAAAGGGGGAAAATATCATCTCTGGAGCCTCAAAATGAAGACAATGTTCAAGTCCCAAGAGTTATGAAATTTGGTGGAGAGGGGTTATGTTGAGCCAAATCCGGCACCTGCTCAACCTAGCGATCAACTACGGAAAACTCACAAGAAAGATGCAAAGGCACTATTTCTCATCCAATCGGCACTGGATGATGAAAATTTTCCCCGAATTGCAGCTGCAACAACCTCCAATCAAGCATGGAAAACTCTGAAGCAAGAGTATTTGGGCGACAAGAAGGTAATTACTGTGAAACTACAAACACTTCGTCGTGAGTTTGAAATTTTGGCCATGAAAGATAAAGAATCTGTGTAGGAATATATGTCTAGGGTGTCTGGAGTTTTTAATCACATGAAAACATATGATGAAAATGTTAATAATGAAACTGTCGTAAGTAAAGTGTTGAGAAGTCTAACAAAAGGCATTGACCATGTTGTTGCTACAATAGAAGAATCTAAGGACCTTTCTACTTATACTTTTAATGAATTAATGAGTTCATTGTTAGCCCATGAAGTTCGGATCAGTAGGTCCTACAAAAAGGTGGAGGAGAAAGTTTTTCAGGCAAAGAAGGAGTCTTTCACAAAGGAAAATCAGAATATTCAGGTGGCCGAGGTAGAGGACGAGGTGGTTACTGAGGTCGAGGTCGTGAAAATGGCAGAGGAAGAGGCTAATTTGGTGACCAACATCAAAACAAAAAAAACATTATGTGCAGATATTGCAAGAAGTTGGGCCATATGGAAGTTAATTGCTAGACCAAGCAGAGGGACGGCAAAAAACAAGCAAATTTCACCGAGGAAGTTGAAGAAGAAAGTAAGTTATTCATGACTCAATCTTCTACTGATGATGGTCCTGATGGAGTGTGGTTCATGGATAGTGGGTGCTCAAACCATATGTCCAGAATGAGGTCACTGTTTAAAGAACTTGACGAATCTCAGAAAACTAAGGTCCGACTTGGAGACAACAAGCCAATGAAGATTGAAGGGAAGGGTACAATTGCTATCAAAACCACCCAGGGTAATGTAAAACTCTTACATGATGTGCAGTATGTTCCTAATTTGGCTTATAATCTATTAAGTGTTGGGCAATTGATAACTGGTGGTTACTCTATTTTGTTTGATGATTATGGTTGAACTATTTATGATAAGAAATCGGAACAAAATATTGTAACCATTTCCATGACACAAAATCATATGTTTTCTTTAGAAGTCTCTAGTGTGCATAGTTCTGCTTTAGTAGCAAAATCTAGTGATACTAATTGATGGCATCTAAGGTATGGACATCTGAATGTTAAAGGACTGAAATTGTTGGGTCAAAAGAACATGATTGGTGGGCTACCTAAAATTGATAGTCTTGATTTTGTGAAGGGTGTGTCTACGGAAAGCAAAGTAGAGTCTCATTTCCCGTAAACAAGGCTTGGAGGGTGTCAAGTTGTCATGAATTGGTGCACGCTGATGTTTGTGGTCTGATAAGTATTGAATCCTTAGGTGGAAGTCGATATTTTTTGTTGTTTACTGATGATTATAGTCGAATGAGTTGGGTTTATTTCTTGAAGTTTAAATTTGAAACCTTTGAGAATTTCGGGAAATTTAAGGCATTAGTAGAGAAGCAAAGTGGATGTTCTTTAAAGGCTCTCCGTTGGGATAGAGGCGGTGAATTTACTTCTAAAGAATTTGATGAATTTTGTGAAAAAGATAATATTTACAGGGAGTTGACAATACTGCGCACACCGGAGCAAAATTGAGTGGCCGAACGAAAGAATCAGACAGTAGTTGAAATGGCTCGAACCATGATGAAAGAAGCAGAACTTCTAATGAAATTTTGGGCAGAAACAACGGCGATGGTGGTGTATCTTCTCAATATCTCACCAATAAAGGTAGTTATGAATCGAACGCCATATGAAGCTTGGAAGGGCAGGAAGCCACAGGTAAGCCATCTAAAAGTTTTTGGCTGTTTAGCATATGCTTTGGATACTTCTCCATCTCATCTCATACTTCATGTGAAATCATAAAAATGTGTTTTTGTGGGTTATAATCCTCAGTCCAAAGCATATAAATTGTATAGCCCAAAGAGTGACAAAGTTATTGTAAGCAGGGATATTAGATTCAACGAGGCAAGAAGTTGGGCTTAGAATGATGGAGTTACTTTAGGACCAACAGGTTCTTTAGTTCTTGATGATGCACCCGAGTTACCTATTGCTGAACAGTCGACACCAATAACATCTGAAATAATTGAAGAATCTTTAACAGAGCCAAGTTCACTTAGAAGATCAACAAGAGATAGGAAACCAAATCCCAGATACTCTAACAATATATATACTTCTTGTCAATTTTCTCTTCTTATTTCAGATCCCATTTATTATATAGAAAAAGCTGAAAAAGAAGAGTGCCGGCAAGCAATGATGGAAGAAACCAAAGTTTTTAAAAAGAATGAAACTTGGAAATTAGTTAATTTATCAGAAGGAAAGAACGTCATTAGCCTGAAATGGATGTATCACACAAAGTACTTTATTGATGGATTGGTTCAGAAGCACAAAGCTCGGCTTATTGCAAAAGGATATGCACAGCAACAAAGAGTTGATTTTAATGAAACATTCTCTCCCGTTGTACGCTTTAAAACAGTGAGAACTCTCTTAGCTTTTGCTGCTCAACTCTCTTGGAAAGTTTACCAATTTGATGTTAAGTCTGCCTTCTTAAATGGAGAACTAGAGGAAGAAGTTTATGTTTCTCAACCTGAAGGTTTTATTATGAATGGACAAGAAAGTAAAGTGTACAGGTTGAAAAAGGCCTTATATGGCCTAAAGCAAGCCCCGTAGGCATGGTATAGCAAGATCGACTCTTATCTCCTAGGGAATGGATTTAAAAGAAGCAAAAATGAGCCAACTCTCTATGTGAAGAAGCAAGGTAAAACTGATTTCTTGGTGATGTGTCTTTATGTAGATGACATGATTTATATGGACTCTTGTGAATCATTTGTTTTTGAATTTAAGTCTTTCATGATGAAAAAGTTTGAAATGACAGACTTGGGATTGTTGTAATATTTTCTTGGTCATGAGATCAAACAAAGTTTAGATGGTATTTTTGTCTCGCAAGAAAATATGCAATTGATCTTCTTAGAAAATTTAATATGTTGGGGTGTAAAATACTTTTACACCTATGAATGTAAATGAGAAACTCATATCTGATGATGGTATGGGTTTGGCGGATGCTCGATGCTTTAGAAGAATAGCCGGTGGTCTGATTTATTTGTCACACACACGGCCCGACATAGCATTTCCTATCAGTCTGATTTCCAGATTCATGCATAACCCAACAAAGCATCATTTTGGGGTTGTAAAGGGAATTCTAAGATATGTTGCCAGAACTACTGATTTTGGAATTTGGTACTCCAAAACATCAGATTTTAGATTGTTTGGTTTCATTGATAGTGATTATGCAAGGTGTTTGGATGACAGAAAAAGTACTTCTAAATATATGTTCTCTCTTGGTTCAGGTGTTATATCTTGGAGTTCAAAGAAGCAAGAGATTGTGGCTTTATCATCGTCTGAAGCAGAATATATTGTTGTTACTGCATCATCCTATCAAATGGTTTGGCTAAGGAGGTTGCTTGCTGATGTTTTTCAGGAGCAGGCTGCTGCAACTGAAATTTTCTGCGACAACAAAGAAACTATTACAATGACAAAAAAATTCGGCGTTTCACAGTAGGACAAAGCATATTGACATTCGGTACCACTTTATACAGATCTGGTAGAAAGTGAAAGCATTGTCTTAAAACATTATGGCACAAATGAACAGGTTGCTGATATTCTAACGAAGGCACTTCCAGTTAGGGAGAGTGCTAATTAATACTTCAAAAGCTGTTAATTAGTTCCTAGTTTTTAGGTAGTAAAAGTAGTGCTAGTTTAGTTCAATTAGTTAGCATGATAGAAGTAGTGGGCATGTTTATCCACTAATCTTTTCAGTTGCTTATTTTTAGCTAATAGTGGTTGATTGTAAGTCTATTTAATAGGCCATGCTGCAGCTCTTTTTAAGTGCAATCAAACAACTTCTCATAAATACTCTCTCTATTTTTTACGTTCTCTTTTATATCCCAACACCCTTTACTATGGGAAAGAAAGGGTACAGTATAATTCTAACTTTTGTATATTTTGTTGGTCAATTTTTTAGAAAAATATTTTCTTCAAGTTCATGAAAGTTTTTAAAAAATGACTTTCCAAATGAAAGTATAGAAAACAAATTTCACTAATACTATTTTACGTTGATTGTGTCCTCCCCACGCTCCAACACATTTCATCTTCACCCCTATCTCCATAGCTCTATCTCCGCCATCCCAAACCTGTACCTCCACTCCTACTGCTCATAGTATTTGTCTATATTATGTACAAATATTTTTAAAATAATATTTTTTGCTTACATACTAAATACCAAAAAAAAATTAAGTAAAGTCCACTTATTTTCTTAAGTATATATTTTTCAAATATTTTCTATGAAAAAAACAGTCTCTTCGTACCAAACAGATCCTTAATCTGGAATTGAGCGTAGTTGATTAATTCATTACGACTTCAATTTGATCTAGAAAACAGTGCTTGAAATACAAGAATATTTCACACTTCACACATAATGATACATAATATTGCTTGCAACATAAGGTTTAAATTATGCTCTTGGAGAAATTAAAACAGTTCCAATGATTGGAACAAGGCACCAAAAAATAGACTCTTCTTGCTGCTGAATTATTAGGATTCATCACCACTTAATCAGTGGTGGAGAAACCTTTTTACGAGATGTTAGCTGACACTGCTGCGTTGGGAAAAATTATACTATACATATAGAATGTTTTCTTTGACAATGTATATACATAAAAAGTCAACATTGCCTGAAAATGTTGGAACACAATATTAATTTGTGAGAAGATATAACGTCTTAGCTAGAACCTGTACAACATGCATCATATCCAAGCTCTATAGCAGCTGATATAGAAGCTGAGCTGTGACAATAGGCTGACACTTCATCTGTTCGTGAAAGAAATAGACTTTTTTGAAAAATTATGACTAACGTAGTTTACAAAAAATCCTGCGTACCTTCCTCTGTTTAGCTGCGATTTTTCTAACATTATCTTATATTCGTTACGGTTACCTAGTCTTATACATACCAATTGTTCTTATTTTATATACATCACATAGTTGCATAGTAATAGTAGATTTTGATTCTTTTTGTTTTTTAATTCAATGCTCCCTCCATTTCAATTGAATTGTTGGAGGTATGACACACTCCTTAAGAAAAATCTTTTAGTACATATAGGTTACTTTCCACTATTAGCCTTTTAATTGTTCTTAAATTACTCTCCTAGAAAATGTGAAGTAACTCATTAAATGAAAGGGTAAAATGAAAAAAAAATAATTCAAAACGTCTCTTGAAAAATGAACAATTCATCTATTTTGGAATGCAGAGAGTATTTAGTATCCATATTAGAGCATGATTAGATTTGATTTCACAACTACACGACCTATTTCTAGGAGCAACCCTCTCAATAAGATTCTTTTTTTATTTTTGCTCGAATATGAAACTGATTAGGGGCAAAGGAATCTCAACTATTTCAATACTATCTATATTGGTATTTTAGATTGTGATAGGTCTCAATAATACATATATACATCCACAAAAGGGTACTGTGTTAAATGCCATGGGTAGTGATAGGAACTTGCCTATGGCCACTAGACAAGAGGGGAATAAGATTCTTACCCTAAAATGAATGAAACTTGAAAAAGTCATACAATAGCTCAAAATCAAATTACAGTGAATTATCATCTAATTTTTCTATACTATATATCTAGCCTGTCGATCTGTTGCATGATACCAGCAAGAGTTTAAGTTTTATCTTAAGAAACTCATTTAATATGTATGAATAATTTATCTAGAATTTAATAATAAAAATAATTATAATTGTTAAAACTCTTAAGTTTAAACTTCTAAATTCACCTCTACTTGATCATGCAAAATTGTTGTACATTCCAACAATGAATCTTGAATTAAGGCTAAATTAAAGCTCATATTGGATTTGAGATCAACTTTAAGCATACAGGCATTTGGATACTTCCCATCAACTGAATTACAACTAATCTCATAAATTATATAATTAATCAAGAAATGATATTTTTCCTTAGAAAAGGGAGGGAATAAAGATAAAGAAAAAGGAAATAAAGGGGAATCAATATGAAGCCAGCTCTAAAGGGTATGATTGGTCTATTTCTGGCCCCCAAAAACTAAACCTCACTCGAGCTTGGGTATTTGAAACCAAAAAGAGACAGAGCTGGCTAGCAATGACGCAGTAAAGGCAGAGGAAAAGGAGGGTCCCTAAACTGCTGGCATGCCACCACTTTCATAACCCCCCACCCCCAAACCCCTCCAGCCAACCAAATTCCAAATTATAGGCCTTTACTTTAAGTATGATGTCTTTTTAGTGTTCTATTTGACATTTGATGTTTGTATTGTAATTTGATATTCGAGAATCATCAAAGGAATCAACTATAATAAAACATTTGCTCAGTGTCAATAAGTGATAATATTAGAATATACTATTAATCAAATGATTTAGTATAGTATTATATTTTATTCTTTATGAAATAATTATTTATTTATTTTTCAATTCAATAAAGCTTATTTTAAATATACCAATTTGTTCACATATGTGTTCTTTACTTTACTTATAGAGTAAACAATTTATAGTGTTTGGGGTTTTTCTAGCTCATGGACGGATGATTAAATTATCAGTTCTTATAAGTCATGAGATTATGTTCACAATCAACGATGAGACTAGAATTTATCTTTATGATTGTAACATAGGATTAAAATATAATTTAATCTTGATTATGAGAGTGATCGCATTCCAACTTCTTGTGCTAGTACGCTTTGTGTCTATTTAATACACTAAGTAGATGATTGTTTATGTCCTGAATATTTATATAACACCTTTTCTAAAATATTAATTATATACACTTATACTCTAAATTTTGATATAATTATTATGATCAATATTATTTATTTATTGTCTTGACTTATCAAAATGAGATACTCAATTGTGACTCAATATATGTTTGGAAGGTGGGATGATAACAAATTATATTTGTGAAATAATAATTAGTTGATAGAATTCATGTCTTGAACTTGAGATTGATGATATCCCTTTATCGTGCTTATAAGCTTTCATGCGAACCTGTAAGTGAATTTTGTATATATCATATGAAATATAAGTTAACATAAATATGAATAATTTAGTCAAATAATTAAATTATCAAAATTTAATTTTATTGATCTTTGTAATCCTAACATGAAAAGTTAAAAAAAGATTTGATGAAAGATTTTAAAATTAAACTAAGGAGTGCAATTGTAGGTTTTAGTGCAATAATATTATGTGAATTAGTACCTCTATTGAAAGTCTCACAAATTAAATATGTAATTCATGTTATGCCTATTTAATTAATGAATTTGGAAAGAGTAATAAATCTTCTAGAAGTTGGAGAGTCTACACATTTTTTCTTCTAGAAGAAAAGAATTGTACAAATTTTGGATCGAGTTTATCCCAAAAACTAGTACATTTTTAGAAAAAGAATCCTATACGTTTTGGATTGGGTTTTACACCCCAAAAACATGGTTATATATAGGATGTTCTTTAGTCATAGTAAATACAATTTCTGAGTTGCAATACTTATGTATTCACACGAGTATTCTTAAGGATTAATAAGACTATAGTAGAAGACTAAAGACCTGAATATTAATGCTTGTGGATGAGTTGTGCAATACCTTCAAAAATTAGTATATTCATAATCTCGTTTATTATTTTTGTCTATTTTATATGAAAGTTAATTGATGCTATGATTACTTCGTTGTGCATTTTCAATAACTCTACATATTTTTGGCGATTGCAGTAACAAAGAATATGGAGTTACACTAAATTGGCGTACATAATGTCTTCACCCATGAAATCTTTAAGAGAAGGTGTACATGAGGTTGACTCCTAGGGTTTCAATTGCAAGCCCTAAAAATGTATAGGATTCAACTTTCAAGGTTTCTTTAAGGATTAAACAAGTGTTCAGGTGTTGATTTTCTAAGTTATTTATTACCGTGAAGCCGAAGGACTATGACTTCAAGTATACTCTTATTACTCTCTTTTTACTTGAGAAATAAGTGATGTTCGTGTTAATTTCCTTATGTATATTAATGATCTGCTTATTTCTAGAAATAAGCCTGAGGCTCTTCAAGAGTCTAAAGCATACCTTGAACAATGCTTTCACATGGTGGATTTAGGTTGATTGAAATGATTCCTAGGATGAAAGTCTTTTGAAATTCAGAAGGCATCTTCTTGAGCCAATGTAAATATTCTTGTGAATTATCTCGAAAGATTGATTTATCAGGTTCTAAAATTATGGGAACACAGTTTGAACACAATCATTATTTGAAATTGGAGGATGCATGGATGAGTGTTTGATGACCTTGAGTGTTATCATTGTTTGATAAGATGGCTTACATATTTGTGCTTCACTCGACATGAATTGTTTATTGTGTTTATATTTTATCTCATTTTATGTAATAACCAAAAGAAGATCATTAGGATGAAACTTTACAGGTTGTTCACTACTTCAAAAGCAATACGAGACAAGGCATTTGTTGAGAAGAAAATATGATCTATGTCTCTGATGTGACTTTGATTGGGCTGGTTTCCCGTGGCCATCTATTTCATTAATGAAAATAAAGAACTTCCTTATCCTAAGGTCGATAGACGCTTGCTCACATCTTGATTAATCTTTTCAGGTGACTCATACATATCTTGAAAGATTAAGAAGCAACATACTGTGTCTTTGTCATTTACTGGCATTGAATATCATTTTATGGCAATAATAATATGTAAGCTGAGATGGTTGAAGGAAATTCTGTCTATTTTGGAACTGATTTGCACTTTTCATATTCATCTTTCTTATGACACTCGATCAATATTGAACATAGTCAAGAATTCAATTTTTCATGAAAAGTCAATGATATTATATTAAAGTGGACTGTTATTTTGTTCATCACAAGATTGAGAATAGGAACATATGTAGTTGCTTCGTGCCTTCACATGAGCAATTGAAAAATACCTTTATGTAGGCATTGTGTAAGACCTTAATATATTTTTCTCTTGTGCAATATAATTTGTGTGCATCAACTTGAGGGGCGTATTAGGGGTGTAAGGGATGGGTAGAGGCCAGATACCAACTTAGCATCAATTGTTAGATGTTCTCAAAACAGGTTGAGGCCAAGTTAGAGGTAGGCACCAACTTGACATCAATTAGCATGTGTGTGTGTATACGCATATGTATGATTGTATGTATGTATATATATATATATTGTGTATTTATTTTATGGCTTGTTTAGTTTTTCGTATTTGTTGGTCTTTTTTGGATAACTAACATGTATATTATTTACCAAGTAGTCAATTAGTACAAAATTCTTCAATAGGTTGAACAAAAGTCTCAAACCCTGTCGCACTAAGTTCAAAAAACAAACTATCCTACTTATATACAACATAATTAATCAAGGATAATAGTTCATCAAATCAACCTGTTCGGTCATTTTTTGCTTCATAGAGCCCACATTCTTATATGATCTGCCTAACTATGTGCCTTTCCTCCCTATGTTCTCGCTTAAATGCTTTTGCATTCCGTCTAGCCAGATATGATAGAAGGTACCATTAGATACAATCTGTAGACATCAACTTTCACATTTTTTGCACTTGCATTAAAAATTATCCATTCCTTTTCTTCTATCTAGTCTTTGGATACTCTTGCAACCCTTTGCCATTGTAGCAACTTGTTCCATATCCTTGAAGAGTACATGCACACAAAAAATAAATGATTACGACTCTTCATCATCTGATCGGATAGTACACACTCAGTCGAGTCAATAATTTTCCACTTAATTAGACGATCCATTGTAAGCATCTTTCCAGCAAAGCACTGTATAGCATGAAAGCCTATTTTGGTCCACTACGATTGTTGGAAACAAACCTTCATCACCATTCAACTTTTGGTACACCCCCACCCATCCATCTATACAATTTCTTGATAAAAAACTTGGTCAGTTGCATTAAGTCATGTTTAGTTACTGCAATTTATTCTAAGTACTTCTTAGCACTAATAATCTTTTCCAGTATCCACAGATTATTTTACTGTTTGCTTTTCAAACACACCCTTGTTTTATAGAGTATTTATGCACACAGAGGATCCATAATTTATATTTTCTGGCACATAAGTTCCATAAAGTTTTATATAGAGCAGCCTTATTCCATCAAACAAGTTTAGGCCCCAGCATACTTAAGATAACATAGTTTTTCCCAAGCTACTAGTGACTTTCATGATAACTCATTTTTACCAGTTCACAAGTACTTTTTACAAATAGATTCAATGTCATGATTGACACTCACCCTAACCTAAGACAGGAATACCATAATAATATCATCCTTACTAACTCAAGTATCAAATATATATATATATATATTCACCTTATATTAATTCTCAACTTTAAACAAGTACAAAATAAATTCTATTCAACAACTTAATCCACCTGTCAAACCCACATCAGTATCCAAAATCAATAGAGTGCAAAAACCTATATTTATTATATCACAGGACCTAAAGTCACCGTATAAGAACATCTAAGAATAAACTAAGTCTGAAACAATTAAAACATTCAAAAATATAAGTAATGGGGGTCTTATTCCCAAAACAAGGATATCAACATTAAAGGAAGATTTGAAGATTGCCCAGTCATGGTGTTCACCCTCAAAATCAAGTCAGAAATGCTAACTGGAGTCAAGGTCATGTGTCAGCCGCTGGAAGATATTCTACACTCAACAAAATAAGAGAACAGGTAGCATCAGTACCTCAACAAGTACTAGTAAGTATCATTGGTCGACTAACCCAACAATGTACAAGTAAGCAAATCAGACAAGTACAAAAGTAACCATAATAGAAATTATAATTAAAGTCATCAACAACAAAATTCCTCATTCAAATATAATATACAAGTTTAATTTCACAAACTTTTATATTTAGTTTGGTTCACCAATAATTTATCACCATATATAATCATCATAAAGACACCCAATGCATATGAATGAGTGCAAGTATGCAAGATGTGCACATCATCTCTTACTTTTCTCATCATTATCAACAACATCATATATAGCTTCTAGGGGTGACAAACGGGCGAATTGGATTGGATTTGGACGGGTTAAATATGGATTGAGGAAAAATGGTTTAGATTGCAATCCGCCCATATAAATATGGGTAAATATGGATTTGGTCAAATATGGATTGGGTAAAAATGGTTTCAACCCACTTTAACTTCCAAGTCAAAAACTTAAAACTTCTATATCATATCAACTTGACTTTTTTTTCATTTCTTTTTTTTTTAGTTTTTTTTGTCTCTCTTCTATATGTAGCCTCTAGTTTTTTTTTTTTTCATTTTTTTCTCTCTCTTCTATCTCTACCCTCTACCCTTTGTTTCTCTTTCTTTTTTCTTTTTTTTCCTTTTCCCTTTTAGTCTCCTTTTTTTCTTTTTTTTGTTTTTACTTCTTTCTCATTTTTTTCTTTTTTGGTTGTATTTTATGTTTTATATTTTTTTTATTTTCGAAGAACATGGTTAAGTCGAGTACAAATTATGGATGATGGCTAAAATATCGTAACTACTCAGTATATTTGTTTTCACAATCATCTTTTTTCTTTTTCCTTTTCTCTTTTTTCATTATTTTTTCTTTTTGATTTTTTTTGTATTTTTTTTCTTCAATTCTTTCTTTACACTTTTTTCTCTCTTCTATCTCTAACTTCTACCTCTCTTTCTACTTTTTTTTTTGGTTTCCTTCTTTTTTTTTATGATAACGAAAATACCATAAGCCCATATTGATTTATATTCGCCCAATATTTATAATTCGAGGGCTATGTGGATCCTCAACCATATATATTTTAGTCTCAAGAAAATACAATTAATTCATATACTTTTTTTTTATTTTTCATCCGGTGTTCGGCGCTTGCATTGGAGCCCCGACTAATCCGGATCGGGCGTTGCAGGGCCCATTAAGGTGGTAGCGCTCCCAACAGAGTTTTCTCCATAACCAAGGTCGTATCCTCGACCTTTGGTTAAGGGTGGAGCAGTCCCATCTATTGCACCACAACCCATATTGACTTTAATTCATATACTTATTTGTATATCAATACAAATGATAAATTACACATATTGACAACTAAACTATTCAAATACAAATGATAAATTGCACACATTGATAACTAAACTATTCAAATATAAATAATAAATTTATTTGAAATATATAGTATGATACAAATAAATTTAAAGTAAAAAAATCTAAAATGCAATGACAAAAAAAAAGATGAGGAAAAGAATATAAAAAAAATAAGAAAAATGACGAACCAAGAATGAAAAGGGGGAAACTGAAATACAAAAAAAAAAGAATGCAAAGAAATAAAATTGAAAAAGAAAAAGATGATGAAAAAGAAGAAAGAAAAAAAGTGTAAGAAACGAGTAAAAATTAAGTGAAAAAATGAAAAAGAAAAAAAAAATTAAAGGAAAAAAGAAAGAAAAAAAATAGTAAATTAAAGCAAAAAGGAAAGAAAAAAAATAGTAAATTAAAGGAAAAAAGAAAGAAAAAAAAAGAGAAATAAAAGATAGAAAAAATAATAATAAAGGAGTGAGACTATGGATTATCTTTAATTGATAAGAGATGTTATGAATTATATGGGCTAAATGAGATAATTAGAAGCTTATATTTATTAACCCATGTATGTCTCAAGCGAATACGAATAATGAAATAAGAATGAGAAAGGGGAAAGCGAAAAAAAAAATACAAAAAAAAGAAATAAAAAAATAAAAAAATAGATGAAAAATGAGAAAGAAAAAAAGAAATTATAAGGAATGAGTAAAAAAATGAAAAAGAAAAAACGTAAATTAAAGGAAAAAAGTAAAAAACAAAAAGAAGAAGAAAAGAAACTAGAAAAGAAAAAAAAAACTGAAACTTTAAGCATAGGTGGATTATCTCTATGTTTAAATGGGTACCCATATTTTACCCATTTTGTTCATATTTGTAGCTGCTTTTAAAATGAGTTGAAGTCCATATTTACCCATTTGATATATGAGTGATCCAATTCACTAAATATGGGTTAAATGTACTCTTTTCACAAATATGGGCTGAAATTGTCACCCCTAATAGCATCATGAAACCCAATCCTCTATCATAACATATCATATCCGAAACGACGTGATATCCAATCCTCTATCACCCAGCATTGACACAATGCATATGAAATGAAATACAATCAATAAATTTCAAGTCATGCTAGAAGGCAATCATAAATGCCTGCTTTCCGAACAAACACAAACCTAAGAAAGTCTAAGTGCCATAAAAATCTATAGCCTACCTGAATTTCTTGCTCAGGTCACTTTTAAGTAACACTTTTACCTTTTTATTCTCGTTCAAATCATTCTTGATCTATAACAACAAGAATATATACTCATTTCAATACCCCTTTTTAACTACTAGGGATAAAAAATCACTGATTTTAGTTATTAATTCACATTGTTCTATCATCTTAGGGCATTTTATCTCTTAAATCACATGAATTCTATTGGAATTAACATGAACAATCAGAATTTTATCGTCATTAATGTTTTATAACACCCTAGAATCATTCGCTAGTGAATTTATATACATTTTCACTACTTTCCATCAATTCTACAACTAGGTCTAAATCTCAATTTCTACCTTGAATTCATTTTTAATGATTTTCTAAGGTTATAAGAAGTAATATCAAATATAGGATATAAAAAATTACCTCCAAAGATGAAAAACCTAAAACAATTCTCCGAAAATCGTCTTTTCCAAAATTCCCTTGCATTTTTGTAAAAAAGTAGGGAATGAAAATACTTATTGATCTTTAAAAATTGATAAATTTTTTGGGTTACTACTGCAACGGTTCATAACATAAAATGGAGGTCCATCGCTCTGATACCTATTACCACTATAAAGGTTACTTTTTCCGCTGCAGCAGTGTTGCATTTCAGCTTTCAGAGACTGTTCTCTCATTGGGACTGTCCTTAGTTTTATTAATTTTGCGACACACACCATAAATTATAACATTGTGAACCAACCCCTCTACGTAAATTCTATAACTGGAGTTTTATAACTCCGTTTTAGGTGCCAGAAATTGCTACAGCTTTTTAAACTCATTGTCTATCTAAATATCACATCAAACAACACTACCAACAATCACATTATTACCATATTCTATTTGATTAATACTTCCTGTAAAATCATCCAATCCTAGACTAGTTTTAAATTTCTCAAAAATTGACTAAGAAAAGTTCAAGTGCAAATTCTACCTTCTTTTTCATCATCACGATAATTTAGGTCGTTATATTAGATATAAATTTATCCTTTTTTCTTACCTAAATGAAAATTAGATCCCAAGGACACAATAATGCAAAAGAGAAGTACATAGGTCAATGAATAAGTGTGGATATCACTTGTGAATGTCCGCCTCCATCTCCTAAGTAGCCTCTTCAATAGTACTTTATTACATAATGAATGACTTGGTTCCTTACACAATGAATGACTTGGTTCCTCAACTTTATTACATCCTTATCTAATATAGCAATTGGTTTCTCTTCGCCGGACAACTCCTTATAAAAAAAATTAGGGCCCCAACGAATGATTTAATCATTAATCTTGTGATACTTCTTTAACATGGGTATATGAAATATCGGGCGAACCCCAAACATACTAAGAGGTAAGACCTTCTATATGCTATCTACCCCACTCTCTTAAAAACCTCAAAGGGTCCAATGTATCTTGGGCTCGACTTGCTTTCTTACCAAACCGCATTACACCCTTTATGGGTGACACTTTTAGGAGTATCTTTTCTCCTTCTGTGAACTTTTTATCTCTCACTTTATTGTATTCATATTTATTCTGTTGGATTTAAGCTACTATGATCTTTTCCTATATGAATATCACTTTTCCATCAAGTTCTTAATTAAGTATGTCGGTGCTCCAAGGCCTCATCTCAAATACATCAAACCACCCAATTGGAGACCTACACCTCCTACTATATAAAGCCTCAAAATGAGTCATGTCAATACTAGAGTGGTTGATAATATTGTAGGAAAAATAGCACAATGTTAATTATTGGTCCTATTGACCCTCAAAATCCATAACACAAGCCCAAAGCATGTCCTCAAACACTTGGATAGTTCACTCTGACTAGCCATCGTTCTGTGGATGGAAAGATATACTTAGATCCAATCTAGACCCTAACTCCAACTAGAATCTCTCCTAAAAATTAGAGGTGAACTGAGTACCCATGTCTGACATAATAAACACCAACACTCTAGGAAGCCTTACGATCTCCTTCACATAAATCATAGCCAACATAGCTACATTATAATCCATTCTTACCATGATAAAGTGAGCTGATTCGGTCAATCGATCAACAATGACCCATATGGAGTCGCACTTTTTCAGAGTCTTAGAAAAGTCAACCACAAAGTTTATGGTTATCATTTTTCATTTCCATTTTAAAATGGGCATTCTCTAGAATATAGCATTAGGTTTCTGGTGTTCGTTCTTAACCTATTTAATTCTGACACTTGGTTACAAAATTCATAATATACCTTTTCATTATTCGCCACTAATACTGTTATCTCAAGTCCCTATACATCTTGTTGGCACTTAAATGTATATAGTACTTAGAATTATGAGCCTCTACCAGAATAGTTGGGATCAAATTTTCTACTCGGATATGCATAACCACCCTTTAATCCTTAATTCTCCATTTTTATCAGGAATGACCTTTCTTGATCCACCTTGTAACACTTTTTACCTAAGGTTGTTTAATTTATTATTTTGAACTGCTTGCTTTTGATTTGATCATAAAATATGTACGTGACCTCCACATGTGCTAACACCCTTCTGCTACTAGTTTCTTGCAATCTTAAGAAAATGTTAGCCATAAATTGTACCTTTCTAGCCTATGCGCGCTTGGATACCTCCAGCAATGTTGAACTTTCTATTCTCACTAGTTTTCGACTCAGTGCATCCGCCACCATATTGTCTTTGCCTAACTGATATAGGAATGAGATGTCATAGTCTTTAAATAACTCCATTCATCTTCTTTGTCTTAGATTCAAATCTTTTTGGGTAAACACATATTGTAAGCTATGGTGATATATGAACACTTTACACTTCACCTCTAGATATAGTGCCTACAAATTTTAAAATAATGACCACAACTACCAATTCTAAGTCATGTGTGGGGTAGTTTTTAGGCTTCAATTATCTTGAAGCATAAGCAATCACATTCTGATCTTGCATCAAAATAGCACCTAACCCAACCGCGAGGTATCAGAATATATAATGAAAAATCCTTACCCTCAATAGGCAACATGATAATCGGCGCGGAGGTCAATAACATTTTGAGCTTTTGGAAGCTCTATTCACACTTGTCATCCTATACAAAGGAGACTACTTTTTAAGTGAGGCGGGACATATGCAAGGCAATAACAACAAATCCCTTAACAAATCAACGACAATAACTTAGCCAACCCTATACAACTCTAAATTTCTGTCATGTTTGTCAGTCTAACCTAATTTCCAACTACTTTAACCTTTTACGGGTCTATCATAACTCCTTCCTTAAAACAATATGTCCCAAGAAGGACACTGAAGAAATCCAGAACATACTTAGAATATTTAGCATATAGTTGTTTCTCCTTGAGCAACCCCAACACCGTATACAAATGAGATTTATGCTCTTCTTTACTTTTAGAGTAAACCAATATGTCATCAATTAATATAATAATAAATAAATCTAGAAACAACTTGAAAACTTTATTTTTTAGGCTCATGAAAGCAGCCGGGGCATTGGTCAAATCGAAATACATAACTAGAAACTCATAGTCCCCATAAAGAGTTAGAAATATGGTCTTTGGGGTATCCTCCTTTATAATATTGAATTGATAATAACCTGACCTCAAGTCAATTTTAGAGAATCCTATAACCTTTGCAATTGATCAAACATATCATCTATCCTAGGCAAGGGAAATTTATTACGAATGGTTACCTAATTAAGTTAGTGGTAGTCTGTACACATTCTCATACTACCATCTTTCTTTTTCACAAATAAAATAGGTGCACCCCTAGAAGGATCACTTGGGTAAATAAAACTCTTTTTTAAAAACTCTTACAACTAAGACTTCAACACCCTCTACTCTATTAGGGCTATGTGATAAGAAGGGATAGAAATGGGTTGTGCTCTTGGCTCTAAATCTAGACAAAATAAATTTTTAAGTGTAGAGGTATAGTCGAGAGATCATCTCAAAAAACTTTTAAGAATCTATTCACCACTGAGACTGGCTCTATGGGATAGATTATAGATTTAACTTTTCAGAGATGGGGATAGAAATGTCATACACCCTTTCTTTACTAAAATCTGGGCACAAATTGCTAACACAACCATCACTGGACTAGGAATAAAAACACCTTCCCACTCTAACTTTACCATCTAGGAATTTCTACAATAGGAGATTTTGCATAACAATTGAAAATAACACGATAAGGTGACAACCAACTCATCCCTAATATAATATCAAACTTCTTCATCTCTAGAATAACTAGATCTACTAGAGTTTTAAATCCAGAAACATACACATGATTACCTAATCAACATATACGAACATCCCAATTGGCATAGACATATACATAGAAGCCTCATGCACAATCTAAGTCTCAACCCATAACAAATTTCACAAATACATGAGAGAAAGTAGAATGGAGATCAAATAATATGGAAGCCATACAGTCATAGACAAGAATGGTACCTGTGATCATAGCATCATAAACTTCTTCTTCAGGATCTACCAAAACTGTGCAAACATGTTCCTTATCACCACTATGACCGCTACCTCTACCATTCCTAACTCTATTTATACCAACCTGTCCTCCACCTTGATTGGACTAGTTTCCACCCCTAGCCAGGGCACCATGCCCCCTTATAGATGATTCCTATCATTTTCTCTACTACCATGACTTGTCAGAACTAAAGCAGTAAAAGTTGGTTGCTTAGTCAATTGACCTTTAGACAAGAAGTTAGGACAATAACTGTTGATGTGATCCAAAACTCCATACTCGTGGCACCTAAGCCTAAAGAAAACCTATAAACTAAAGATGATAATAATGTATAGCTTCCGATCCTAGAAGGCAAGTAACTGACCCCCAGCTGGGCTTCTTACAGACACTGACATAGTTGAATGGTAAGTCTTAAAAGAACCACGCCCTATTGAGAAAGTATCATTGAAATAGTGAGGTCCGAGCCTTCTTATTTTCTACTTTTACCTCTCTCTATTTCTCAAGTGCTTTTGCTTTCTTGACAAATTCAACTATCTCTTAAAAGGATTTCCTAGACTTACCACAAACAACGTAGCCAACTGAATCCCTAATTCAGACCTTTCATAAAGAACTAATCCATTCATCCTCTAAGATGATCAGTTGTAATGCATAATCAGACAATACATGTGATTTGGCCTTATAGGCCACCACAAACGTGTTACCCTGCCCCAATCTCAGAAAATATCCTTCTTCTGGTTGCAATAAGTGTGGGGAATATATTTCTCAAGGAATTATTATGAAATTGTTCCCAAATGAGCGGAGGTAAGGTAGACCTACACTCTACAATTAACCTCTATCATTACTTGGATTTGGCATGCAACAAACCATATTTTTCAATAATACCTATCTTTTCTAGATGTTTATGAAATTATATCAAGAATTCAAATGCATGTTCAAATTTTATATCTTGGAACGCTGCTTGTTTCATTTTTCTGAACTTATGGAATAGCCCATGTTCATCATCAGTCATCACTAGTCTAAGTACCTGTTAGGGATACAACCTTACTTAAGAAATTGCATCCATCCTTGCTGTTAAAACAATGACATATTGCAAGGCTATGGAAAAAATAGCTGGAACAATTAAATTATAGCCTTTTTCAGCCAAGCTACTAAGAATCCCAACACTTATTGGATCACCACCACATACAAGCGCACCGGATCTGCATATTCTTCAGGCACCACCTCCTCTTGCTCAACTACTTTCTCTTTATTTTAAGGATGGCCTAAGGCATCCTATTATTGGGGGGAGGGGAGACAATGATCTCTATCTTGTCGATCTTTCAGTTACCTAGGATCCACCCCTAACAAGTGATGCCTTTCATCCTCCTCATATAGCTATATCCCTAACTTGATGCCTGCCCCAAACTATATCCCCAATGATTGTCATGGGCATTATTGTTAGTGCTATTATAAGTGCGGCTACAATGATTGTTGTTTCTATGATATAGTGAGTATTCACCATCTGCAAAGACAAGTGGATTGGGTTAGATACCAATTTGGATTGCCATATACCAATTGAAATAAAGTCATAACATAAAAAAGGAAGAAAGGAATTCATTCCTAGAGTCCTATAACCTCTCAAAAAAGTACAAATATCTCTATACCATTTTGTAGAACTCTACTAGACTTGTTCTTGTATGAACAGATCGACAAATCTATTCCTCTGATACCAATTGGTCATGATCCAATTGGTCATGATTGACACCCACCCTAATCTATGGCAGAAGTACGATATTAATCTCATCCTTACTAACTCAAGTTTACATATATATGCACCTTATATTAATTATTAGCTTTAAACAAGTAAAATTAGAAGTCTATTCAACAATTTAAATCACCAGCCAAACCAACATCAGCATCCAAAACTAATAGAGTGCAAAAAACCTCTATTTACTACTTCGTCGGGATCTAAAATCATCGTATTATCTAAAGTAACTAAAATTTCCAAAAATATAAGTAATAAAGAATTGTATTTTTCCCAAAATGATTAACATCAACATCAATAATTTGAAGGTTGTCCAGTCATGGTGCTCATCCTCAAAATTAAGTCTGAACTACTAACTAGAAATGAGGTCACATGTCAACCTATGAATTATGTTATACACTCAACAAAAGAAGAGTATATGTAGCATCAGTATATCAACAAGTATTGGAAAGAATCATAGGTCGAGTAACTCAACAATATATAGGTAAGCAAGCCAAACAAGTATAAAAGCAATCATAACAGAACTTATAATCAAAGACATCAACAACTAAATCCATCATATATATATAGTGCACAAGTTTACTTTCACAAGCTTTTATACTTAGTCTTTTTCACCAACAATTCATCACCATATATAATCATCATAAAGACACCCAATTGATATGAATGAGCACATGTATGCAGGATATGCGCATTATCTCTTACCATTTTCATCATCAACAACAACATCATATTATAATAGTGTGCTATTTGATCCTCTATCCTAATATATCATATCTATACCTGTGTGGTACCCAATCCTCTACTGCTATATGATCCTATATCATAATATACAATATCTATACCAGAGTGATACCCAATCCTCTATTACCCAACATCGTCACGATGCATATGAAATAAAATACAGTCAATAAATCATAAGTCATATTAGATGGAAATCATAGATATTTGGTTTACAAATAAACACAAAGTCAAGAAAGTCTAAGTGCTACAACAAATCATAGCTTACCTCAGTTTCTTGCTTAGATTTATTTTAAGCAACATTTTTGTCTTTTCATATCGTTTAACTCGTTCTTGGTCAATAACAACAAGAGTATATACCCATTTAAATAGTTTAACCCCCTCCCCTTTTAACTTCTAGGGATCAAAAATCACTAATTATAGCTATTAATTGACCTTATTTTTGTTAGTTTCTTAAGTTTACGTTTTAACAATGACAAACTAATGAGTGGATCTTTGTAGGATATTGGAGGACTACTGAATGAAGCAAATAAGAAAGCCAACTCCAAGAATAGAAGGACATCAAATCAAGATCCGTCGCATCCAAGCGAATCAATTAAAATGAAAATAATTAAAAGAAAAATCTCGATCTCAGAAATATAGCAGATCTAATAAATCACAATGAAGTAAAAATAAGAAAAGATCATAACCAAACTTGGAAGAACATCAATCACTATAAGAACAAAAATAAGAAAAGATCACAGTCATATCTGATATAGATGTGAGTAAAAGCCGTATATGAACATATCCGATATGGACATATCGTACGACTACATTTCTCAATCAAGAAATCAATTCAAATCATTGATTGAGAAAAAATTTCTTAGGTTTCTTTATGAAGAGTAGCAGCCGAAGAGTATAAATAAAGAAGACTAAGGATAGACAAGAGTTATGCAACTTCAAGAAGAATCTTAAAGTGTCTCAATATTAGTCTCACAAAGCTTTGTAACTCCTAGTTTACAATTGTTGTATAAAGAGTAAGATCAAGTCAACTTTGTAACACAAACTGAAGCTGTGTCATAAGATATGAAGAACAAAATAAGTCTCTGAAACTTATTTTCCATCATTGTACTCGAGCCTAACATTGAATAATCTAAGAAAACATTGAAACCCAAGGGGACTGGAAGTAGGCACCACATTGGTGTTTCCAACCAGGATAAATCTCTGTCTTTACTTTACATTTGATTATTTACTTGCTTGATTACTTTGAAACTAATCTATTTTGTGAAATGCATTGATCTGCAGGAGATTCGACTGTAAGGAACCAATAATCGACTCACAGAAAATTTTTAATTCACCCCTCTCTTGAATTTTAATTAGTATCAGAGCTGGTCTCACCAATAGTATTGCTTAACCGCAAATAAGAAAAGATCAAATGGTAAATTATTAAATTCTCGATTTTCTTCTTTAAGATGGTCACTTCATAAGACCACCATACTTCAATGGACAACACTACGCTTACTGGAAGAATATATTCAAAATCTTTATCCAATAAAATGACTTTCAAGCCTAGGTTGTCATCAAGAAGGGTCTAAAGCTGATTCCAGAACTAAAAGAAAAGCAAAAAGGACAAAGACAAGGAATGTAGTAGTACTAACATAGAAGACCTTGAAAGTTTTGAGGTCATCAAAGAACAACAAGAGGTAATCCAAACAAATGCACGTGCTATAAGTTTTCTTTTTTGTGCAGCTAGTGGAAAAGAATATGACAAGATATCATCTTGCGAGACTATAAAAGAAATGTTGGACAAATTGGAGGTAACCTATGAAATAACCACCAAAGTTAAGAAGTCAAAGATTGTTACCCTAGTCAATGAATACAAGCTGTTCAAAATGGAAGAGAATGAGAAAATTAAAACAATGTTTACCAGATTTATCAAGATCGTATGCAAACTAAAATCACTGGAGATGATCTATCCAAATAGCCTGCAAGTCTAGGAGCTGGTTCAAAGCCTCTCAAACATTTGGGAAACCAAGACCGCCATTCTAGATAATGAGGATCTTCACAACATGACATATGACAAACTATGAGTTAACCTCATCGCATATGAATGAAATTATATCAATAAGTACCATAAGAAGGAAAAAAAGAAACCAGCAGACTTTAACACTGCTCCAACTAAAGAAAAGGATATTTTGAAAGATGCCATTAACGAAGAAATGACTCTCATTAATCGTGGTGTAAGGCACATCATGAGACCGAGACAACAAAGATTCCAAGGATCCAAAAAATATTGACTCCATTGGAAATGACGATCGTTGATATCACCATGGAAGGCCTGGCCACTTCAAAGAAAACTATCCAGAATTAAGAAAAAAAATCCAGAAAGAATCAAAATTTTGGATCCTGAGTGATGAAGATGAAATCGAAGAAGAAATAAAAGTCTCCAATATGTGCTTCATGGCAATAGGTGAATCTAGCAAGGTAAAACTACACAATTGTCATAATTGTAATACTCTTGAATCTAATTTGGATATGATAACTGGAAATCTTTAAAAAGTTATAGATGAATATAACAAACTAGCTCAAGAGAAAAGAGTTGCGAAGCTCGATTTAATCAAAAACTCAAAGAGGAATAAAGAAGTTATCAAACAGAAAATGAAGCATGTCAAATTGAAGTTGACTTACTTCATAAAGAGCTTGATGATGTAAAAAAATGAAATGGTATTAAGATATCACCAAGTCACAGTTTTATGATATCAAACTCATCTAAAAACAATTTAAGTTCCTCATCAAAATCGTTTAAATTAGCCAAGACCTCTTTCTCTTCTAGAGGACCTGTCTATTTTATCTGTAGACAGAAAGGGCACCAATCCTACAGTTGAAGGCATAAGCCTAAAAGTGTGTGGGCTTGAAATCCTAATGGAAGCACATCTAAACCGCAAAGACCCAAGACTACTTGGGTACCTAGACTAAATTAATCTTCTTGTTTTGCAGGAATAGGTTCGCAAGAGTTATAAGAAAGAAATGTGGGTTATTGATATCGGATGTTCTAGACATATAACTGAAAAGAAAGAGAGTTTTTCTACTCTAAAGAAAATAAATGGGGGATCAGTCAGATTCCGTGACAATGCTAGAGGCAACGTCATTAGATTCGGCTCAGTAAAACTCGGCTCTTTATGTGAATTCACTGAAGTATATCTAGTAGACGACCTTAAACACAATCTTTATGACATAGGATTTGAAGTCTTCTTCAAAGCTGAAAATTGCTTAATCAAACATAACAAAAGAAACATGTCTCTCATCGATGCACGTTGATAATATTTATGTCTTAAATAGTCCTGACTTTACTACCTTAACTTGTCTCACTATGAAAACCAATGATACTTGGTTGTGGCATAGAAATCTTGGGCATGCTAGTATGCATATCATTGAGAAGTTGTTTAGACTAGAATTAGTAAAGGGTCTGCCAAAACTCAAGTTTAAAAAAGATCACATTTGTGATGCCGGCCAATTGGATAAACAGAACCGGACATTGTTTAAATCCTAAGACATTATATCTACTACCAAACCTCTTCAAATAACCTACATGGATATGTTTAGCCCTACCAACGCCGCAAGTATCGGTGGAAAGAGATATATTTTTATTATAGTTGATGATTACTCCGGTTTTACTTGGGTAATGTTTCTTGCTTACAAACATGAGGCTTTTACAAACTTTGATATTTTTTGTAGAAAGGTACAGAGAGAAGTTGGACAGCTCATCACTTACATTCATAGTGATCACAGAGGAGAATTTAAAAATAAGGCATTTGAGGAGTATTGTGCTCAGAACGAATACTCTTAGAACTTCTCTTCAGCTAGATCTCCTCAAAAAAATGACGTAGTGGAGAAAAAGAATCGATCTCTCCAGGAAACTACCAGGACCATGCAATTAGAACATAATCTCCCAGATCACTTATGCGCAGAAGCAGTGAGCACAACATGTCACATCATCAACAGATGTCTGATCATACCTATTCTAAAGAAAATACCTTATGAACTTTGGAGAGGAAAGAAGCCCAACATTAGCTATTTCCATCCTTTTAGTTACAAATTTTTTATTCATAAAAATGGTAAGAATAACATAGGAAAATTCGATCCACCAAGTGATGAAGGTATTTTCCTTGGGTACTCTTCCACTAGTCGTGCTTACAGGGCCTTTAATAAAAGAACTTTGTGTTTTGAGGAATCTATGTATATTGTATTTGATGAATCTAATCACCCTCTATGAGTTTAAGTGTTGATGAAGGACAGGTGAGTAATCTATAATCTGGAGAAAATAACAGTACAACCTCTGAGCCATCACAAGACAAGTCGACTACACCCCCTCAAGAGTTGACTCCCACATCAGAAACAGTGAAACCAAGTGTTCTAAGAGAATTTAAACACAATGATATCTATCCAAATGAACTCATCATTGGAAATCTAAAAGATAGAGTGCAAACAAGAGCATCATTGAGAAGACAAGCATATGTTTCCCTCGTATCTCAAATTGAACCAACAAAAACCGATGAGGCCCTCAAAGATAAATCATGGGTTATAGCTATGAAGGAAGAATTGGACTATTTTGAATGAAATCAAGTTTGGACCTTGGTTGAAATACTAAGAAACTTCTTGGTGATGGGAACTAGATGGGTTTACAAAAACAAATTGAAAGGAGAAGGTAAGGTTATCAGAAATAAAGCCAGACTTGTCACTCAAGGCTATTCCCAACAAAAAGGTATTGATTATGATAAGATATTTCCCCTGTGGCAAGGTTAGAGTCAATTCAAATTTTATTAGCTTTTGCAGCCTTCAAATATTTTAAGCTATATAAAATGGATGTAAAAAACACCTTCTTAAATGGTTTTATTCATGAAGAAGTTTTGTAAAACAACCCCCAAGGTTTGAAAATTCATCGTATCCCAACCACGTTTTTAAATTATCAAAAATACTCTACGACCTCAAACAAGCTCCAAAGAATTAGTATGATAGATTGAGTACTTTTTTTTTACTAAATAACAGTTTTCAAAGGGATAAAATTGATACAACTCTATTCATACAGAAGCTTGATTCAATTTTTCTTATTGTACAAATTTATATTTTGATATCATTTTTATTCGTTCTAATATCTCTGTATGTGAAAATTTTGCTAACTTGATGAAAAGAGAATTCGAAATGAGTCTTATAGGTGAACTCACATTACTATTGGGATTAAAATCAAACAAACTCCCATAGGCACTTTCATCATTCAAGCCAAGTACATGAAGGAACTCATAAAAAAATTCGGCATGGAAAAAAGAAAGGCCTATGGAAATCCAATGAGTCCATCCACAAGTCTTGATTCAGACTAGTATAGTAAGGATGTTGATGAGAAAATATACAGGGTAATGATAGGATCACTACTCTACTTGATTTCCAGTCGACCAAACATCATGTTCAGCGTATGTAAGTGTGCTAGGTTCCAGTCGACTCCCAAAGAGTCTCATCTGACTATCGTCAAAAGGATCATCTGATACTTTATAGGAACTCAAGACATTAGACTATGGTACCCTTGATCTTCTCAATTTGACTTAATTAGATATTCATACGCTGATTTTGTAGGTGACAAAAGTGATAGAAAAAGCACTAGTGAAACTTATAAAATTCTTGGTGATGCCTCGGTTTCAAGGCACAACAAAAAGCAAACTTCAGTTGCTCTTTCAACAACTGAATTCGAGTACATAACCGTTGAAAGTTGTGATACTCAAATTTTATGGATTATGCATCAACTACTTGATTTTATTTTGTTTTTTGAATCTGTTCCCATTATGTGCGATAACACTAGTGCTATTAGTCTATCTAAGTATACTGTGAATCATTCTAGGGCAAAACATATTGATATCAAGCATCATTTTGTTCGTGATCATGTAGAAAATTGTGATTTTTCGTTAACATTTGTTGTTTACAAAAATCAACTGGCAGATATTTCACAAAACCCCTGTTAGAAGAAAGATTTTGTTACCTTAGAAAAAGACTAGGTATTCTTAGTATTAATGACTTATGAGATTTATTTTTGGACAAGTATTTTCTACTCTAATTGTATGGTTATTTTAAAAATTAAAATAAAAAGGAGGTCGTCATCACCCTCACCAATTTTCACGCCTTTTTGTCACCTCCGCACCCCTTTACCTTCCCAACACTTCTTCGACTACCACCTTTTCACTTCCATTAGTCACCCTTTCCCTTACACCTCTTCAGCTTCCCTTCATCTATATTTTCCAATAGTCGCATACTCCCCCCACTCCTCCTCTGCTTAACCTAATTGTTCTCTCCTCTTCATACTTTCCATTTTTAATGTTTACCTTTTTTTCTCTCATATGACCAGAACTCGTTCAATGTCAATCGTGTCCAAAGCTCTTCCTAAATCCCTCTTTGATAGCCATGTTCTTCTCTCTGAGCTATCTGATAAGTCCTCAATGGACTCTTATTCAACTCTCTTGAAGGGACGTCGTCCTAATCCCTATCCATCCCCCTTCTTCCCCGCCAAGAAACCTCATCTAAGCCCTCTCCTTTCCTCCCCTTCAAAGAATATGCACAAGTTATGGACATGCTCTCACAAAGACAAATTATTTCCCTTTAAGGATCACTCCATTATACCCGGTCTTATTATCAATCTCCGTTAATTAAAAGACTGCTTCTGTAATATCAATCACTTTTTTAAGTTTCAAGATTTGTCCTCTGTGTTTTGTCTTTGTGGACTTCTGGTCTATGAGGATTCAGTTCACATGTTTTATGCAAATCCTCTCCTCTCCCGTAATAGTGGTGAACTCGAGACTCTTGTGCTTGGCATGAGAATCACTGTGAATGATTTTCTATTCGAGAATGCCTTTGATACTAAGTTCTCTGGTATCATCTATTTCATGAATGGTAACTGGCCCAATGATTTTGAAGCCATCTTTGAAGAAGCCAAGAAATTTTTGTCAGACACTGACTCTACTTTGACCAATTTTGGTCCCTTGTCCCTCTGTTTCAAGTTTCGCATTATGGCTCACATAATTGCTACTACACTGATTCCTTGACAAGGATCTCTAGAAAATATCATCGATCAAGATAATTTTCTACTATACTGTTTGGTTAAGAAAATCAAAATTAATTAGGATACATGGATTCGTGAGTACATTCTTGAAAGTACATCTGATGCTCATACCTCTACCAGTTTATCATATGGCTTTCTTATTACTCGGATTCTTCAGTATTATTCCATTGATCTATCTTCTTACACCCCAGTGGAGGTTGTTTCCACTTATGATTCCAAGATGTTTGATAGTATGGGGTGTGTCCTGGTTGAAGAGGAATGGTGCAAGAAGGATTCAATTCAGGCAAGGTCGAAACTTCCTGAGGTAAGCAAATTTGTCTCTAACCCTATGATGCCTATTTTGAAGAACCTGGAAGAGATTAAGGATTGGTTTAAGGCAATCAAAGATAGTGTTGCGCTGTTGAAGCAGACGACTTCTAAACTTCTAGACCTTAGGAAAAGTACCAGCACAGACATAGGCGTGTTTTGGTTGGCTTTTGATGGGTTCAAAAAAGAAGGTATAAAATTGTTTACTCGGATGTTCACCCGAATAGATTTCCTCAAGACCCAAGTCTACTCCTCCAATGATAATCTAGGTATCTCCATCTAGAATTCCTATTCTTCCTTCTTAAAAAATGTTGAAAAATCATATGACACCTTCTGTCATAACATGTGTAATACTCTGACCTACTTTCTCAAGAAGCGGTGCACAATAATGACTTTTTTGTGTTTTATTAAAAAAAGGGTCCTGTCCCTTATGTTGATGGATTGTAAGATGATTTGTTACACATTATCTGCTTCACTGTTTTGCTCTGCCTAGTTAATAGATTATATATATCTTCTTCTTGTCAATTGTTTCATTTTTTTATTATGCCAAAAGGGGAAAAACAGAAACATCAGGACCTCAAGAAATGCTTACCAGTCAGGGGGAGCAAGTCGATTGACGATAAATGATAGTCGACCAATACTCAAGATATATGTACAAGTCAGGGGGAGCAAGATGACAAACAGTAAAGTCAATTGATGTTTACACTCATTCGTCGTTTTCAAAAAGGGGGAGATTGTTAGCATCCTAAGTTTATATTTTAATAATGACAAATAAATGAGTGGATCTTTGCAAGATATTGAAGGACTGCTAAATGAAGCAAAAAAGAAAACCGGCTCCAGAAATAGAAGGACATAAAATCTAAATCAGCAGTATCCAAGCGAATCAATTAAAATAAAAATAATTGGAAGGAAAATATCGGTCCCGAAATGCAGCAGATCAGATAAATCATAACTAGGTAAAAGAAAGAAAAGACCATAAACAAACTTGAAAGAGCATCAATCACTACAAGAATAATAATAAGAAAATATTATGGACATATATGATATGGACGTGAGTAAAATCCGTATATGGACATATCATAAGACTACATTCATCAATCAAGGAATTAATTTAAATCCTTGATTGAGAAGAAATCTCTTAGGTTTTCTTACAAAGAGTAGCAGCTGAAGACTATAAAAAAAGAAGACTAAAGATAGACAAGAGTTACGCAACTTTAAGAAGAACCTCAAAGTGTCTCAATCTTAGTCTCACCAAGCTTTGTAACTCTTAGTTTATAATTGTTGTATAAATAGTAGGATCGAGTCAACTTTATAACACAAATTAAAGTTGTGCCATAAGATCTGAAGAACAAAATAAGTGTTTAAAACTTGTTTCCATCATTGTACTCGAGCACGACATTAAACGATCTAAGGAATATTGAAACCCAAGGGGACTGGAAGTAGGCACCACATTGGTGTTCCGAACTAGGATAAATCTCTGTGTCTTTACTTTACATTTGATTATTTACTTGCTTGATTACTTTGAACCTAATCTGTTTTGTGAAGTGCACTAATCTCTAGGAGAGTCGACTGTGATGAGTCAGTAGTCAACTCACAGAAAATTTTCAATTCACCCCCTTCCCCTCTTAAATTTTAATTTCCTCATCTTAGATTTTTCAATCTCTTAAATCATATTAATTAGATTGAAATTGGATTGAACAATCATAATTTTACCCCATTAATATTTTCTAACACCCTAGAATTATTCTTTACGAAATTTATAAATGTTTCTGCCACTTTTCATCAATTATATAACTAGGGCAAAACCCCAATTTTCTAATATGAATTCATTTCTAATAATTTTCTAAGGTTATAAAAGGTAATTTCAAGTGTAGAATGTAATGAGTTATCTCCAAAGAAAAGTTCTTAGTATAAAACGTTTCTACCAGTAATCATGTTAGTATTAAATTCCATTAGATTAAACCATCCTCTAAATTCAATTCTAGACTAGCCCTGAATTTCTCAAAATAGGTTAAGAGAAGTCTAAGTGTAAATTTTACTCTCTATTTCATCGTAATTTTTATTTTGTTCATTATTTTCAATTTTTGTATCAACTTTTTGGGCAACAATAATATCTGGTACCGGTAGTTCTAAATGGAAAATAGTACGTTTTTTATAAGTTGGATTTTGTCCGAATAAAAAAAAATTAAAGTCCAAAAAGTATTTTTGGTCATCATCTTATCTAAAAGATATTGAAGCTAACTGATGGAGAGATTTTGGGGGCTAAGTGGTACTCCAAGGTATTTAAAGGACAACTCACCTTTTATAAAATTTGTCTTATTGCAATGTATGTTTGCTCCTATATGGAAACTCCTCCAAAGTATATTACATTTTTTTTCACATTTTCCTATAATCCTGACACCCTAGAGAATTATTTAAATCAACTGATCAACAACTCAATAAAGTGAATATCAGCAACTCAAAACTTAATTGCGCTATGTTGAGTTTCTCACTCCTTGTATGAAAGTTAAAATCTAGACTTTTTCTCAACACTTTTCAGGATTCTACTAAAGTCCTCTATCACTAAAAGAAAAAAATATGAGGAGAGGGGGTTACCCTATTGTAGTCCTTTCTTGGCACAAAAGGGCTACATAGGGTTTCCATTCATCACCATTGCATACGACACTTGAGTAACACATTGCATGAGGCAGTTCATGAATTTATTGAGAAAATTCAAATCTTGTATAACCTACTTTACAAACACCCATTCAACAGAGTCATATGCCCTTCTCATGTTCCACTTTAAGCATACAATAAGGAGACACCCTTTTTCCTAGTATAAAATTTCACCAATTTGTGACTAAGGACAATATTATCCACTATTCCTCTTCCAAGCACAAAAGCAAATTGGTTATTATTAATGAGGGCATGTATAATACCTTGCATTCTATTGGTTAGAACTTTAGAAATGATCTTGTAACACTACAAAAAAATACGTTGTTTAGCCACGGTCAAAATCGTGGCTAAATGATACCAAAATCGTGGATAAGTAGTCGTAGCCACGTTTCATTAGTCACGGTCACTAGCATGCGCATAAGGGGCGTGGCAACAAAATTAGCCATGATTTTGGCCTCCGTGGTAACATTTCATTAGCCACGGTTTAGTGTGTGAATAACCACGGTTCTCCCATTGGTAAATTTCAGTTAAATAAAAAATATATATATATGAAATTTTTAAATAGCCACACCAAAATCGTGTCTACTTTAAGACATAATTAATTCATCTAAACCGTGGCTAAATTACATAATGTTTTTTTGAAAAATATAATTATTTCTCACAAATGTTGGTACCAATACATTTAGTTGATATACATTCACTAATTCACTCACATAATATACAAACCATTGTTATAATAATCAAAGTTTACAATGATTTACTAACAAAATATAAGTTTCACACCTTGAATATTCACAAAAGATACTACAATAATGGTTGTTTAATGGAATGCAAAAAATTTAAGTACCAGATATATGGTAATTCTAAAATATACTAAAGGCTAAAAAGAATTTAAGTTGAAAGTAAGCATTCACTACTAATGTATTCATGAAGAGCCAACAGAAAAATGGCTGGAGGTTTTAGTGCAACATCTCTATGAGAACTTGAATACTTGTAAATCACCTTTAACTTATGATCTGCCTCTATGTGATAGCTAACCAGTAACTTAATTTATCACAATATCTGGTACAAAAATAATTACAAAAATATAAATATATTGATAAAATTTTGAGGAAAAGAACACAGGAATTACAATGACTAAATTTTGTTGTACTCACAATAGCTGAGAATCTGAAAAGATCAATATGCAGCTCCAACATCTCGTTTCGAAAAGGACTACAATGCAGCGCATGTCGAGCAACATAAACTACCGAGGGTATCAATCATTGATAAGCAATAGATTAACTACAAAAAAAAGACACAACAGATCTTAAAGGAAGGAGAGCGCAGAGTGTTTGCAGAACAATGAAATAAATGAAAAGAGTAAGTGAACTCAGGTTCTTATTTAGAAGGGGAGTTGCTTTGTTTTTTTCTTCAAACATATGCTAGCCGTTTGATTCATTTTTTTGTCATCTTTAACTTCATTTCTAGTGACTCCTTTAAAACTAATAGTATAAAGGTTAGATGTGATTGATAAAATTATACTCGGAATCACCCAATTATCGGGAAAGAAAAATAAAATAAATCAAAACTTTAAGGGCCATAAAGAGTCTCAACACAAAAACCACAACGTACCCAGTGTATTCCCACATAGTGAGGTCTGGGAGGATAAAGCGTACGCAGACCATACTAGAACTCTATAATTAACTAAAAGATACAGGTGACCAACAAAAAACTTATCTCTAAGTTCTTTAAAGATCATATTATCCAGCTATATGATAAAGAACGCTAATATGATATTCTCAAGGCCTAACTTTTGATGTGCTCAGTGGTTGAATAAGTAAACTCCAAAATGATGTCATTTTTAAAATAGAATAAAGCATTTTGAAACTAGATTAGGTAAAATACCAAGACAAACAGTACAAAACGGTTGCTCTGTAGATCTTGCAGCGGAAGCTTAATCCCAAATTCAGATACGTTACCTCCCTACTACATTTTGTAACTCATCCTGTTTAGTTTCAAGAATTATGGCAGAATCTTAAGCAACAATATTACTGTAAAATATCTTCTCCAAATCATTCATCCATTTAGTCAATAATAAGTTAACCCGCAATTTCAAACAAACAAAGGAGATGAATAGATATAAATTTAAAACTTGTATTTATTGCCATGGCATAAAAAGAAGCTAACATATAAGAATCATTCCAAGTAAACTATGATTCATTGGAATACCAAATCTTGTCTCTTAGGTTCAATATACTTCCACATTACAGTGAAAGGTATTGAATGATTCTTGACATTTCTTCAACATGAACTCTCAACCCTCCTATTCCACAATATCAAATTTCTTTTATTATGACTTTATAAATCAAAAAGTATTCGTAATGCACTTGTACCTAAGCTTTGAATCTTAGCAAGGATTTCATAAAGTGTGATTCTCATTCCATATAATTTAATTTTCATATTCAGCATACTTTCAAAAGTAATATATAACAAAGAGGAGAGGAATTTTCATAGAGTGGAGCAAGTGAATTTTTTTGTTAGCACTTATTTTTCACAACCAGAAAAGGTTCGTAGCTGAACAAACTTAAGCTATTAACTAATACCTACAGATGATATAAGAGGATATCTAATAAAGAAAGAAATTGGTTTCAATTTTAATATACCAAAAACTAAAAATGAACACAATACCAACAATCAACAACTAAAGATCTCTCAATACTATTAGCAGACCAAAAAATCCTAAGGAAACAAAGAAATTGAACAAATAGGAAGATAATAGAAAGGAAAATTTCTTTTCAAAAACATTTGTTTTCTTAAATGAACACAATACCAACAACCACTTGTGGCTGGTTTTTCTGATTTTTTTTTTTTAAAAAATAAAAAACAGCAAATGAAACAATACAATACAACAACAACAACAACAACAACAAACCACATAACATACCCGACGATTGTGAACATACTCCAGGAATGAAGGAACATCGGGATAACGAAATTATTGTTGACTTTCAGCCATTAGAAATTTTTGAAAGCATATTATATCACCATCCTCAAGCTTCACAGAAAAAGAACAAAGAATCATCATAAGAAGTGTATACTGGCGTACTATACACATTATGGTGTGATCTGGACATACCTGGCTTCATTGATAAGTGGATTTCTCGTCAATGTTATCACACATGACCACTGGTTCGAACTTTATTTCCTGGACATAGAAAAATGATTATGGAATTTTTACACCAATTATTATAATCAAATTATTTAGACATATTCATGCGATACTACAGACTGACAATGCAAAACTGCCACTTGAATATATCAATGAACTAGTAATACATGCAAATTATTTCCATTCATGACTGCTAGATTGGCAATATGCACTTCAAGGTTGCATAGTCATGGGAAGCAATCAGCAGCACAAGGTAAAACTAGAAATAAATAAGATAACTGAAATCAAAAACAACTTCCGACATTGATTTGAATAGGACCTCATCAAAATCTTAAGATCCTATTTAATCCAACTATTTGGGCCACTTATGTACTCTTTGCTTAAAACTCTTGGTTTACAGGGAAGTACATAGACTATAATACCAATTATTCAAATAAATTGAAAATAATAGCTACTCACAAATCAACAATTATTAACAATCGAACAAAAAGGTGAAAGAAATTTTGCACAAATCGAAACCCTACACATCAACAATTTAAAAAAAATTATGACCTGAAAATCTGTATATCAGAGATTTATTACCTAAAAATGACCATTTTCTGCTGCAATTTGAAATAATTGAACTTTGAAATAGGAAAGTAATCAGAGGTTTGTAGAAAGTTTTGGCTGCTGTAAATTTTTTCCTCATTTTTTCTTTGGTAAAGGTACTTTTGTTGAGAGAGACAATATAAAATCAAAAATAAAAATTATCTCAACCTAAATAAATGGGGGGAAATGAAAAAGAATGGGAGGGAGTGAAATTTATGTTTCCACCTCATTTTTGCCACGGTATTTTAGTACCAATCCTTTAAACGTGGCTAATTTATTTATTTATTGTTAAATTTGTCACAATTTTTTAAACCGTGGCTAAATAACTGTGGGTAACAAGAGATTTGTTTGGTAGTGTAAAGTGTAGTACAACATGTAATGGCTTGGAATTTAGTGACTCTAGAAAAATTTTTGACTTTAGGTATCAAGTTTATATTACTACAATTTATGGGATGGTACATACTACAGGAAGATAAAAACTCCCTCATTGTAGTAGTAATATCTTTCCTGATAATTGACCAGGCTTTCTTAAAAATATATGCATGCATGCCATCGTATTCTGGTGTTTTATTGTCCCCTATACCATTCAGAGCATCTACAATTTCAGTAGTGGTGATAGGCTTGATGAGATCCAAATATTGCCCTCCATGCAATATTGTCCCATTCCTCATTATAATTATATTAATGCTAGGCATTTGAGCTACTCATGTGCCCAATAAATCTTTATAAAATTAAACTATTTTTGCTTTAACATCCTTATGTTTCTGAATAAGAGTCTCTAAAACTGATATTAACTTCTGAATGTTATTAAGAGCCACCCTCTTCTTCATGCTAGCAAAGAAATAAAAGTTATTAGAATCAGCCAACTTCAAGCAATTAAACCTCAAACTTTTTCTTGAGTATGCTTTATTCCACATAACTCCATTTCTCTAGCTCCTACTTGAAATATTTCTATTGTGTAAAGTACATTGGTTGATGACCCTATTTTATATGCTCCTGAATTGCATCTAGATTATCCTGGCTACTTTAATACTTTCACTAACGTTCTCATAATCCTAAGTATTTAGAGTTGCAAGGCCCTATTTGACATTCTTCAATTTACTCCATACACCATGCATACCTTTCTAACAATGTGCACCCCACTTTTTTGCTATAACTTGTAAGAAGTCTATGCAATCTATGAGGTAATTGCAGAACTTAAAAGATTTTGATACCCGAATTTTATATATTTAAAAATTAATGATAAGTGGTGAATAATTAGAAAATATAGGATCCATAACCATCACCTCACTCTAATTCATATGCTTCATTCAAGTGGAATTAACTATTGCTCTATTAATAAAACCAAACAAGTGAGAGTTAGTCCATGTATAGTCTCTACCTACCTGCTTTAGCTTCGCAACACCAATATCAAACAAGTAGTCTCTGAAATCAGCTATTTCTACTTTTTGTATCGAGTTGCCAACTATTCTATCTTCAGTGTGCGCCAAGTCATTGTAATTTCCCATGGCTAACCAAGCTTCTTAATAAGTATTATGGATTCTCTTCAATTCTGTCCATATTATTTTTCTATCTATAACTGTGTGCAAATCATATACGGTCGTGAATTCAAACTTGATAATTTTTAAGTCCAATTCAATAAGAAGAATATTATTTTCTCTAATATAATTCTTTAAATCTTTTCGTTTATACACATTATTAAACCCCTTACCATTCCATATGGCAATCTTTACATGTGACTTGTCGTCGACAAATCTCCAATCCCAATCCTTCCACAACTATGTCCATGTACCTTTACACTATTCTGGTGCTCATTTATATTTTTAGATAATGGGATAAGCTTTCTATGGTTGCCACTGTTAGAGTACGCGTTCTAGTAATTGCCTATTTGTGTAACAAGTAAGTAAACGTGGTTCACAGAAGTAAACTGAACACAGTGTTTTGACGTGGAAAACACCCGGCTCAAGAAAGGTGAAAAAAAAACACGACCTGTACCTCTACAGGATTTAACCCAACTTCACTAAAATATTTGAGCCTCAATAATCAACAAAATTACAAGACTTCTTGTAACCTAGGAAATAAAACTTCTAACTCTTATCACTACAAAAACACTAATCTTCCCAAGATAAATGTTCCAAAATCTTCGAGTTCCCAAACTTGAAGACAACAACTCCTAACTCAGTTTATAGATTACTGAGACTAGAATCAATGACTCATTACAATACAAGAACCTAACTGCTACACAGTTTATGACCTACTAAGTAAGAGACTAGATTATTCTTCAAGTATGTGAACTGATATGCTGATTGTTGATTAAATTTTTATTGCATGCGTGAGTGCTGGATTTGAGTCACGTTTGTTGTCTTTAAGCCAACCTGTGATAGAGTCCTTTTTTATGTTCAATTCTTTCTCCAATAGAACTTTATCAGTGAACTCTTTTCCTTTTTGCTGCCACCTCATCTCTCCTAGATTTGATTGAACTCTTTTACTTAAAATCCTCTTCTTACTGAAATCCCTGATCAACTTAACTTCTTCAAGACTTCTTGTCTGATCTGACTCATCTTCTAATGTAATTAATGTTATTTATGCTTGTCTTGAACGCAAAATCACATCATTCAAACTCCTGTGCCAGCTAGACTATTTCACCTTGAATGGATCGGCTTCTTCAACACGTTTCATTCACATGTCTATCATCAAAACTCCTCATACCTTAACAAATTCTCCCTTTTTGATGATGATAAACATAGTAGCTTCAACATTACAGAATTCTGACATACTCAAAAAAGAATTAAATAACAGAATCACAGTAGAATGAAATACGTTATTCCAATTGAGTTATAAGCATTGTATAATCTGTTCTTACCCCTTTTGACATCATCGAAAAGTTGAGCCATCAAGTGAAAATACAAGACTCAGAGTAAGAGATAACTATGCATTGAATTAAAGAGATAACTATGCATTAAATTAACCAGAAGTAGATCAAGAGAAGCAAAAGAGGTCCATTTCATACATAAAAAAACAGATACAATTATCGTTACCCAGTAAAACAAAAAGAGAAACAATTTAAACAGAAGAAGAACATAGTGAATAGGCCTAAGGGACGAAGAAGGATTTTAATTGGAGGAGGTGCAGGGGATAAGGGAGGTCAACTTCCTAATGATATCAGTATTTTCAGCTCATTCCTTATCCAAGATTGCTATGAGAGATGCAATTTTAGCTTCAAGAACCCTTTTTTCATCTTCATGAATAGCCCGGTCAGCCACTAATGCAGCCTGTACACCCTTCAGCTCACCCTGCTTTGCCTCTAAGGTATTTCATAACTTCTGCATAGGGTTGTCAGTATGTCTCATAGCTGTAGGTAACCTAGCATGGTTTAGTTTTCTAATCACATCCTTAGTCGTCTGCAAGGACCATACCTTGACAGGTACATGGAAATCATCAAAAACAAATGCAAGCCAGAACTGGTAGGCAGAGCATAACCATTTGTATCTTTGATAAGTACCCTTTGTATATGCTTAATGATGAGTAGAGAAAGGTCTATTGGAATATCAAAATCCAATAGTTCCATCAAGGTAAGATCAAGAAAACTTACAACTGCGCGTCTTTCCTGTCAAGGCAAGATCATTTTGTGAACCACATCAAAATAAGAATGATAGAGAGGAGACATCTCATTTTTCATGACCCTACAATGAGAAGAAAGAAGAGGATTCCCAGAGAATTTTCTATAGATATCAAGAGCTGATGGAAGATTATCAAGAGGCGGCCAAGATCCCTTCATATAATGACTCCATCCTCCAGTAGAAACACTGAGAATTCTGCCCAGATCAGCAGGATAAAGATTAATGGTTTTCCTATGAACAGTGGTTGAGGTCATTTCCCCAATTGCAATGCAATTGGTATAAAACTCATACACCTTATTTTTACCAAACCTTTTTTTATTATCACCTTGAAGAAACAAGTATGACCACCCCTGAGCTGTCTGTTTTGAAACTAACGTATCCATATCAGGACCCTCAAAACCAGTGACAACACTTTCTCTAGTCATCTTTCATTTTTGAAAGTACAGAACATGGTCTGACTGAGAAGCTTTATCAGCAGCAGTATCAACATAAATATCATTAGCAGAATCAATGAAAGTAGGAGGAATAGGAGGAGTATCAGGAAGATAGTCTTAATCTGAGTCAGATAAGTCAGAAAAACTAGGTTTGGAAACTTGTTTCTAGGGATGTGAAGTAGATTTTGGAGAAACTTTAGAGGGGGTAGATCCTCGACCAGTAGAGACTTTGACAGTAGCAGTTTTAACAGTGTATTTTGAATATGAGGAGGGTGTGAGAGAGGAAGGGGAGGTCTATTTACGAGAGAATAAGGGCTTTGAGGGTTTGGCTAGGATATTCTTCTATTTTTTTTTAGCGAAAGAGAATATCAGGAGAGGGCTCACGCAGGGGAGGAAAAGCAGTAGACACTACCCATTTATTTTTACTTGCCCTAAGTGCCTCTTCCAAAGAGGTATTTGTTGGGTACTATGTAGTTTTGATGATTGACAAACTGACACGTGAATGAAACATGTTACTTGAGTTGGTCCATGCATAGGAAAGTATATTTCCAGTTTCACTGATAGATGCAAACAAGATTGCTTAAAGACAAGAACGAATAAGCAAGCCTAATTCTGATATACTCAAGCTACTGATCATGTGGGGAATATAACAAGTTGAATTTCATTCAAGCAATTAATGATAAGGGAAAGCAATTTGAGTTGAAAAAGAAGTCCTACGTGAAGAAGGAGTTTTACTTCTGAATATATCTTAAAGAGTCCTATGTATGGGAGGAGAAAAATTCTGATAAATAAACATGTGTTGATTTAAAAGAGTTGGAGTTTTATTACAATACTAAGGAAACAAGAGTTGGAATTAAAGAAAGAGTCTCACTTGAAGTAGAACTCTATGCAATGAGAGTTTTAATTAAAGGAGGAGTTTGAAATACAGAATGACTCTTTGAAGAACTGTGCTTGAATAGAAGATGCATCAGTCAGAATAATTCACGCACATACAAAGCAGAAAAGTACAATCGATAGATTGAATTCACGAAGTGCTACTCAATTACTGAAGAAACACATTGAAGAACCTGGTCCTAAGTATAGAATCTAGCTAAGAATTTTAGCATTGATTTTTAGAGTTGTTCATTGTGTTTGAACTATTGATGTAATATTAGTTTCAGTGTGTTATAAACTGAATTAGAAGCTAGTCTTTGAGTTGGGGAAAACTCTGAGACTTTGGGAAAGCATACCTTGGGAGGTGTGTGTGTAGTTAGGAATTAGAGCTTATAATTCCTAGTTGTTGAGTTATAGGGATTAGAGTTTATAATTCCTAGTTGTTGAGTTATAGGGATTAGAGTTTATAATTCTTATTTGTTGGTTACAAGAGTTTTGTAATCATTCGTTGTTGAGGCTCAGAGTTATTTAGTAAAGTTGGGGTTAAATCCTGTAGAGGTATAGGTCATGGGTTTTTACACCTTTTTGAGCTGGGTGTTTTCCACATAAAAATCATTGTGTTCTTTACTTTCTATTTTACTGCTTCCTTAGAACACGTCAGTGGAACATGTTAGTGGAATACGCCAGGCAACCCATTCCATCGATAAGCAATAGTTAGGCGAAAATAAGATAATCAGTAGGGCACGAATTCTTAACAAGTGGTATCAGAGCGAGGTTGTCTTAAAAGGGGTTAGCACCTAAGACAAAGATCAATATAATGTATTCCGCACCACCTACTGATCATAGTGAAGGTCAATCCACTATTTGACCTTCACTCTTTGATGGTTCTCACTTCATTTGGTAGAAAGCTAGGATTAAAACATTTATTCAAGGAGAAGACTACAAGTTATAGGATAGGATCACTGATGGTTCTACTATTCCAATGAAGTTAAAAGATGGGAAACAGGTCAAGAAAGTAAGAAGTGAATTCACTCCTGATGACTTATTGGCATTAAAGAAAAATGCTAAGGCCAAAAACATTTTGGTCTATGGATTAAGACATGCTGAATACAATAGGGTATCAACATGCACCACTGTTAAGCAAATTTGGGATGCTCTAGTAAATGCTCATGAAGGCACATCTCAAGTAAGAAAATTCAGAATTTCTTTTCTTTTCACTAAGTATGAGGCATTTAAGATGAAAGAGAATGAAACCTTGCATGAGATGATGACAAGGCTTACTGCCTTAACAAATGAGATAACCTCCTTAGGAAAAGCTATATCTGAAAAAGAACAAGCCGAGAAAGTACTGAGGGTATTACCAAAATCAAAGTGGAATGTTAAGGTAACTGCAATCAGGGAAGCAAATAAAGATCTTGCAGCCATGACCCTGGATGAATTAGTGAAGAATTTAAGAACTTATGAAATGGAAAGTGATGGAAAAAAAGTTCTAGAAGCCCCAGAGGACACCTCAACTTTGAAGGCATCTTATAGTGATGAAGAAATTGAACTTGATAAAGAACTAGTTTCCTTTATAGCTAAGAACTTCAGCAAATTCTTCAAAACAAAGAAGGGAATAGGTAGCAAGAAATGGTCAAATGACAATCTAAATGGATGCTACAAGTGTGGTAAGACTAATCATCATATCAAGGATTGTCCTGTCTGGGAAATAGAATGGAGAAATGAAAGGGCTGAAAAGGAATTGAAAGAAAAAAACCAAAAAGAGGGAAGAATATACAATGGTAGAAGCTTGGGGATTTGACTCAGATGATGATGAAGTTGATGAAATAGCACTCATGGCTCTTGGAGATTCAGACTTGGAGGAAGAAGATAATTATTCTGAGGTAAGTATACTTGAACTTAAAGAAAATTTGCATTTGTTTTCTAAAAAAAGCTTATTTCCTTGATGAGTGCACTAATTGATGACTTCCAAGAATCAACTTCTGATAGGGATGAGCTGTTCAACAGTCTTGCAATAATCAAATTTGATTTTATTGATTTAGAAGCTTGCAAGAACACTGTTGAACAGGAAAATTGCTCTCTCAAGAAATAGGTTGAGCAACTTGATTTTTCAAATAATGATCTTAAGTCTAAAGTTCTAAAATTGACACTCTCTGAAAAAGGAAAAAACACCAAGAGTAAAGAATAAGAAAAATTTAAACTTGAATTGGTCAAGTACAAAGAAGAGTGCAATAATGCAACGGAAATGGTGAATAAACTGAGTCAAGAAGCCTCTAAACTAAAACTTGACCTTGAAAGAGCAAACAGGTGGACAAATTCAAGAATTGTTCATAAGTTGAGTGAAAGATTTCACAGTAAAAAAGCTGGTTTGGGTTTTCACAAAAGTCTTGATGCTTATCAAGACGTGTTATATCTGTGGAAACCTTGGACATCCAACCACTGAATGTCTAGTTGCTTCCAAAAGCAGATCCAGCAGTCTAAATCTGGAAAATAAACTATCTCATACCAAGAAAAGGATAACTAAACCTAGTCAGAGAAACACGTCACGTAACCTATTGCCTGCATGGGCTAGAAGAAATCTGATTCATCCATTTACTCATAAGAAAGGACCCAAGCTTATCTGGGTATCTAAAGTTAACCCTTAACTTGTTTTGTAGGTGAGAGTGAAAGGAGACAAGCAAAATTTGTGCATAAATAAAGCTTGCTCAAGGCATAATATTAGAAGAATATAAAGTTTCTTTCACTCACCACATTTAAAGGGGGAATGGATCATTTGAAAGATGGCCAGATTTGTAGTACTCGTGTAAGGGGGAAGTAAGGGATATTTTAAAAAAAATGAAAAAAAATGACAATGAAACTGATGAGCATGCACAGGAACATGTTGTACTACCTGCTCCAACTGTTGTACAGACTGAAGGCATATTAACAGGGGGAACAATAAATAAAGAAATGGATGCATCAATAAAACAAACACAAGTTGCTGGTAATTTTGTTGGTAGTTTATAAGAATTGGTGTTGTCAAAAGAATCTCGAGATATACCATGGAAATCAATGGCTTGATACTATGGTATCCAAATGAAAGCAATTTCACTCTTGAGGGCTATAAAAATATTGACTATGTAAGCACCAAAGACACTAAGTAGAGAGCATTTTGAAAGGAATAGGTTAGACTTGGGGATGATTAAAATTGCATGAACTCCCCTCAATGATTGACTAGAATAATTATTTTTTTTTCTTAATCTTATTAGCTAAAAAGTTATTCTATTCAGTCTTGCACATTTAGTTATGTGTTCCAATTCCAGATTTTTGACTTTTCTAACCTAATTTTGTATTAGATTGTGCAGAAAAATAGGTATAAGCAAGCAATTATGACCACAAAGTTCTTTTTAGAAGGTATGTTCTGCACTGACATAAGTATAGGCTGTCTAAGTTGAAATAGTTGAGCACACCTATTCAATTCCTCACACTTCATTCTCTCCTTGTCTTATAAAGCTGACGAATTGGTTGATCAAACTTTCTTTGCTTCTCTCCAAATGGTTGTGCACAAATATGTTAATCCTACACCAAAAATTCCTTCTTCTCTCTTAACTAAAATATCAGTTGTGTACCATGGACTTTCCAAGCTTGATCATCAATCACATGCATCATAAGTTTTCTGAGAAATGAAAAGGCATATGATCTCCCTTTTAGTTCCTAATTGGTTATTTTTTTTTTGGATTTCTCAGTCCTAGTTCAGGTTGACTTAGAAAACAACACTAGATGTTCTTGCACAGATGAATCATGTTGCTCTACCAGTTTCAATAAGGAGGGCTAACACCAAAAAAATAATTGAAAAAATAATTTGGCTAAAAAAAATATCTGAACTTGAAGCTGCACAAGACAATCATGAAGTGGAATAAGTGGTCCTTCAGGCATGGATCATGACTTTGAAGCTTGACCTTGATTAAGTGAGGGGTGGAAATGTTGAAGTCATTAGTCAATTGACACAGTTGATATTATCTGTTCCTCCTTTCTCTTCACTATTCGTATCCTTAGCCATGTCCTACTTTTATACCATATTTTTTTTATTAATGCTCAGTTGTTTTGCTTTGTTCTGTACTAGCTTAGGTTAATGTGGAGCATTCTCTGTCAGTTAAATGGAATGGTTATCTTTGCTAAATTGACTCTTTTTTGCTCTCTTTAATACATTACTATATTGGCTACAGTCTTTGATTATTTTGGTGATAGCTCCAGTGGCCATAGATAGCATAACAAATCACTTTGGCTAGTATATTATTCCATTAAAATGGTTTTCCGATGATGCAAAAAGGGGAAAAATAATTGGGTTGTGCAATGTTTATAACTCATTGACTAACTTATTTCATTCTAGTGTTTTATACTTTAGTGCATACAATGAAAATGGTTGAATTCACAAGACAAGAGGTTTGTCATCATCAAAAAGGGGGAATTTGTTGGGTACTATGTAGTTTTGATGATTGACAAACTGACACGTGAATAAAACATGTTACTTGAGTTGGTCCACGCATAGGAAAGCAGATTTCCAGTTTCACTGATAGATGCAGACAAGATTTCTTAAAGATAAAAACGAATAAGAAAGCCTAATTCTGATATATTCAAGATACTGATCATGTGGGGAATATAACAAGTTGAATTTGATTCAAAATACTTAATGATAAGGGAAAACAATTTGAGTTGAAAAAGGAGTCCTACATGAAGAAGGAGTTTCAATTCTGAGTATATCTTGAAGAGTCTTATGTGTGAGAGGAGAAAGATTCTGATAAATAAACATATACTGATTTAAAAGAGTTGGAGTTTTACTACAACACTAAAGAAACAAGAGTTGGAATTAAAGAAAGAGTCTCACTTGAAGTAGAACTCTATGCAATGAGAGTTTTAATTAAAGGAGGAGTTTGAAATACAGAATGACTCTTTGAAGAACTGTGCTTGAATAGAAAATGCATCAGTCAGAATAATTCACGCACTTACAAAGCACAAAAGCACAATAGACAGATTGACTTCACGAAGTGCTACACAATCAATGAAGAAACACATTGAAGAACCTGGTCCTAAGTATAGAATCTAGCTACGAGTTTTAGCATTGATTTTTAGAGTTGTTCATTGTGTTTGAACTATTGATGTAATATTAGTTTCAGTGTGTTATAAATTGAATTAGGAGATAGTCTTTGAGTTGGGTAAAACTTAGACTTTAGGAAAGCATACCTTAGGAGGTGTGTGTTTAGTTAGGAATTAGAGTTTATAATTCCTAGTTATTGAGTTATAGGGATTAGAGTTTATAATTCCTAGTTGTTGAGTTATAGGGATTAGAGTTTATAATTCCTATTTGTTGGTTACAAGAGTTTTGTAATCAGTTGTTGTTGAGGCTAAGACTGTCTAACGGGCCGGGCCGGGTCAACCCGGAACCGGCCCCCTCTCTCTAATCGGGTTACGGGCCGGTTTTGGCCTTAACCGGTCCGGGTTGGGCCGGGCCGCACAGTAAAAAAAATAAAACCCACCCGGAACCGGCCCACTTAACCCAATCCGGTCAAACCCGCTAAAACCCGGTCAAACCCGGTCAAACCCGGATAAAAACCGGTCAAATATACACTATATATACGCTATATACACAATCTATACATTAAATATACACTTCTATAGAAGATATATACAATGTATACATTAAATATACACTTCTATAGAAGATATATACACGTGTATACATTAAATATACACTTCTATAGAAGATATATACACATGTATACATTACATATACACTTCTATAGAAGATATATATAATGTATACATTAACTATACACTTCTATAGAATATATATACACGTGTATACATTAAATATACACTTCTATAGAAGATATATACACGTGTATACATTAAATATACACTTCTATATAAGATATATAAACATATACACATGTATACATTAAATATACAGTTGTATAGAAGATATTAAAACTTTAAATTGATAAATAAAAAAAAATAAAAAACAACGACTAAGGAGTGAATGAATTTGTGGAATTTTATTGATTGCAAAATGATCCAAAATTTATAATTTACATGAATGAAAAATCTATAAATTATGCATCATTTTTTCCAACTCATTCATGTTAATATTAATTGGAATTTGCATAGGATAGTCGAAGTCAACGGGGGCAAACCCATGCATTGGACTTGATTCTGTTGAGTTCTCCCGTGAAGTCATAATTTCTTCAAGTTTGAGGTCGTCGCTTGGCTCTGGTTCCATTCCTTGGTTTTTTCTTTCTGCTCTAATCCAATCTCTAAGGCAAACTAAAACATTCATTGCGTTGCTTCCCAATGAGTGTCGGTTGTCTCCAAGCTGCTGTCGTCCCTAACTGAAGGTGCTCTCTGATGCAACGGTTGACATTGGAACATTCAAGATATCTCTGGCTAATCTTGAAAGTACAGGATATTGTGAGTCATTATTCCTCCACCAATCCAGTGAGTTGATCCGTCGTCTGCGATCCTCTGATGGCGTCCGCAGATAATATTTCAGCTCTTCCCGATAAGTTGATGTGTAAGCTCTCTCATCCACACTGTTCCAACAAGTTAAATCATAAAACGAATCAGGAAAACCACTATGTGCCGGCCTTTTAGAAGATGATGGCTCCTCGGGAGGATGAGGAGCGACTGTTGGACTGATATTTGTAGGTACGGCTGAATCAAATAAATCAGCATAGTGATTATATAATTTTTCTATATAATCTTTTGCATCAGCCGTAGCCGTCCACAAATCAGGCTGCTCTTGTTCAGACTCACGGTTAGTATTTATTTCTAAGTTAGCATAAATAAGAGTACTAAAGTGACACATATGATTAAATTTCATGCACGGATTTAACATAGCACCAACCAAGTAAATAGGGGGAATCGGGAAGAAATATTTTTTAAATTTCGTAAACATAGCGCCAACAACTTCTTTATAACCTTCTTTATTTTTATATTGTTGGAGCAAACCAGAAATATCGGCTATATATGCCAAAATATTACAAACAGTAGGATAGTATGCACCGGAAAATTCAACCGTAGCTACATAAAATTTTTCTAAAAACTTAACAAGATCATTAATTATAACCCAATCAGAATTATGTAACATGCAATCAGCAAAAGAACCACAGTGTTGGTTAAAAGTTAGTGTAATAGGAATTCTATATTTATAACAAGTTTTTAAAAATTCATACGTAGAATTCCATCTAATATCAATTTCCTCAGGCATTAAAATCGGTGTAAGTCCATTTTCTTGACATTTAACTTTAAATTCTTTAATTCTTGCTCTACGATTATTTCCTTGAATGAAACCTACGGCAAGACGAATTTTTTCAATATAAACCTCAAAAAAGTCAAGACCATCTTTTACAATTAAATTATAGATATGACATGCACACTTAATATGGAAAATTTCAGGAAAGGGTGGAGATAACGTAGATTTTATTTTTGTTATAGCATTCTTGTTGTTAGAAGCATTATCAAAAGCAATACATAAAATTTTATTTTCTATACCATAATATCCGGCAATTTTAATAATAGAATCAGCAGTAAATTGTCCAGTATGTTTGCGATCTTCATCATATAAAAAAGCAAGAATACGTTTTTGCATTATGAAATTACTATCCATCCAATGACAAGTAACGGTTAAATAATCATTTTTATTAACAGCACGACCAAGATCAGAAGTTAGGGACAATCTACATTGAATATTTTTTAAGAATGTTGATAAATAAAAACAATATTGTGAATGGAGTTTAAAAATATCAGACCGACAAGTAGTTCTAGGAATACCATTAAACATAGGATTATAAATTGCTTGTATATAACGGATAAAAGCATCAGAAGAAGGAAAAGTAAAAGGCAAACAACCCACAACTACCATTTTAGCTATTTCTTCCCGGTCCCTCAATTTATTATACTTTTTCGCTACTTGACCAGTTGTTGGGTCCATTCTAGTTTGCGTTGACCCACCAACATCCCCACCACCTTTTGCAATATTTAACTCTCTTTTGTGATCTTCAGCTATATGTCTCATTAACGTACCCGTACCCCCTTGCTTACCGCCACTTCTATGCTTATATATTTGTTGACAAATATTGCACTGCACCTCAATATCTGATATACGTTCAAAAAATTGCCATGCAATACTAGTTCTTTTACGGGGTTTTGGGGCACTGGGAGGACGGGAAGGGAGATTAACTGATTCAGATCTAACATTATCATCTCCTACTGCGGGTGTTTCAGCAATATTTTCATCATCTTCGTCTACATTAACTGCATCTACTTCATTTTCTTCTTCTATACCGTAATTTTCTTGAAATTCTACATAATCCATATCGTGAGCACCTACACCTATTTCTTCCTCAAAAGGTGTACCAAGCGGTACCGGAGGCGAAGTCACACGGGTATATCTATTACTTGAACTACCTCTACCGCTAATAATTCGCTTTTTACTACCACTACCGCTTCCGGGACAAAAAATTTTAACACCTTTAGCAGCGAGGTTTTTTAATTTATCCATAATATAAATTAAATTAAACTAAAAATATTCAAAATACACAAATATAATAAAATTAAATATTAAACAATTAATACAATAAATAAAAATTAAACGTAAGAGATGGAACGACAATACCAAATTTTGAAAGTATCCGAAGATTGCGACTTTAGAAACTTCCGCTCTTACTTTGTAAACGAAAAATTAAAAAATTAAAGTGAACACTTTAAGAAATTAAATATATTGAATATTTGAGAATTGAGAATTGAGATTTGAGAGAGAATGAGATTTGAGAGAGTGAAAAATTGTGTGAGAAATGATTTGAAGTTGTAGGGTATTTATAGATTTATTTTGAGGATTAAAAAATATTTTATATATATATTTTTTTTAATTAAATGGGCCCAAACTAGCCGTTTGGACCCAAAAACGGTAATATTACCGTTGGGCCAACGGCTAGTTTGGCCCAAGACATTAAATTTTTTTTTTTTTGGTACCGGGCCGGGCCGGGCCGGGCCGGTTAACCGGCGGGCCTGGACCGGGCTGGTCCGGGCCGGGTTAACTGGGCCCAATTTAAAAAAAAAGGGACCGGGACCCGGTACCCTAAAGCCCTAGGGCTTTCCGGGCCAGGTCAAACCGGTCCGGTTTGGTGTTTCGGGACGGGTCGGGCCGGGTCAGACCGGCCCGTTTGACACCTTTAGTTGAGGCTCAGAGTTATTTAGTAAAGTTGGGGTTTAATCCTGTAGAGGTACAGGTCGTGGCTTTTTACACCTTTTTGAGCCGGGTGTTTTCCACATAAAAATCATTGTGTTCTTTACTTTTTGTTTTACTACTTCCTTGGAACACGTCAGTGGAACACGTCAGGCAACTCATTCCACCGATAAGCAACAGTTAGGTGAAACTAAGATAATTAGTAGGGCACGAATTCTTAACAATATCTTCTTGTTGTTTCCTTCCCCGAGTATATGGAGTTCGACGTGAATGGATGACGGGAGAAGATTGTACCTAAGTATCGACATCAACATCAATGGTGACAGAAGATGGTTTTCATTTTAGAGTCGATCGTGACCGTCTGGGGATAAGATCAGCAATGGGAATGCCATCGCGATCAAGGATCTGAAGAGAAACCACAGGTAGTGGTAAGGGTTTTAAAAAAAATGAGGGTTTGAAAAAGGAGTGAGAGAATGGTTGTGGTAGAGTTTTAAATAATGGAAACTCAGATAACTTGAAAGGGATTTGGGGTTGGATAGGTGAAGGTAAAGTAATGTTTGGGTGAAGAATAATTTAGGTTGAAGGATTTGTTTCAGATTTTGTGTAGGAAGGAGAGGATTAGGAAGACTCCATAGCTTGTTGGATTTTCAGAGGTTAAAAAAAAAGAAGTAGAGATGGAAGAGAAATCAAAATACGTATTTAAGAAAAATAAGAAGGAAGTTGAAATGTGAGGGGACTGTGATATGAAGAAACGTACTGATGTAGAAGTTCTGTACTGATGGGAAAGGTCGTCAGCCTTTCGAAGAAGAGAACTGTTGGGTTTTAGCGGTTTTAATCATGACAAAGTGAACCATGTAGATAACTTGTTTCTCTTAATGCTATTATGGAAAACAATAATCATACCTTGTGTTCTGATTAGTCTATGACCACTCTTGCCTTAATGATCTAGTCTATCTGCAAAAACAATACATAACTATACCACTTTGCTTTAAAATCTTTGAATTAGGATACATGACTAACTGTGTAAGACTGAATTAATCAACACTCTCTAAGGCATAACATGTTCTAGTCGATCACTGAGGGAGATTTATACAATTTTAATCATCCCCAATGCTAACCTATTTTTTTCAAAGTGTTCTCTACTCAAGGCCTTAGTAAATATGTCAGCAATTTATTCCTCAGTTGAACAAAACATAATTGATATATTTTCTTTTTCAACATTGTCTCTAAGGAAGTGAAGTGATGGGGAATATCAACATGCTTAGTCCTCTTGTGTTAGACAGGGTTTTTGTCTATGTTTATAGCACTTGTATTATAACAAAAAATGGGAACACAACCTACATCTACCCCAAAATCCAAGATTTTTTGTTTAATCCACAACAACTGAGCACAACATGACCCAACAACAACGTATTCAGCCTCAGCAGTAGACAAAGCTACTGAATTTTGCTTCTTTGTGGACCAGGTAATCAAACATGATCCCAAGAAGTGTGCCATACCTGTAGTGTTTTTCCTGTCCACCAGATATCCTGCATAATCAACATCAGAGTATCCTACCAAATTAAAGTTACTACCTTTGGGATACCACAAGCCAAGATCACTAGTTCCTTTTAAGTATCTGAAGATTCTTTTTACAGACTTTAAATGTGATTCTTTTGGCTTAGCTTGAAACCTAACACATAGCCCTACACTGAACACAATGTCAGGCCTACTTGCTGTGAGGTACAATAATGACCCTATCATACCTCGATACATCTTTTGCTCTACATCAGAACCTGTTTTATCCAAGTCCATCTTTGTGGAAGTAGCAATAGGAGTACTTATCTCGTTTGCCTCTTCCATGGAGAATTTCTTGAGAAGCTCTTTGACATACTTCTGTTGGTGAATCATTATTTCTGAAGCTGACTGTTTTATTTGCGAGCCCAAAAAGTAATTTAGCTCTCCCATCATGCTCAGCTCAAATTCATAACTCACGAGTTTGGCAAACTCATGAGTCATAAGCATATTTGTTGAACCAAAAATAATATCATCCACATACACCTACACGACTAATAAATCCTTCCCATTAGTTTTCAAGAAAAGGGTATTGTCAATTTTACCTCTGGTATGTCCATATTCCAATAGAAATTTTGACAGTCTTTCATACCAAGCTCTTGGATCTTGTTTGAACCCATACAAATCTTTGTTCAGCTTGTAAATATAATCTGGAAACTCCTTGCTTTCAAATCCTGGGGGTTGCTTAACATAGATTTCTTCCTTGAGAATGTCATTTAGGAATGCACTCTTCACATCCATCTGATACAAAATAAACTCCATGTAAGAAGCAAAGGTAACAAGTAGTCTTATAGTTTCAAGTCTGGCTACAGGAGCAAAAGTCTCATCAAAGTCAATTCTTTCTTCTTAATTGTATCCTTGAACCACCAGTCTTGCCTTGTTTCTTTTGAATGTTCTATGCTCATCAACCTTATTTCTGTACACCCACTTAGTCCCAATTACTAATCTATCTTTTGGAAGAGAAACTAAGTGTCATACTTTGCTTCTCTCAAACTGGTTCAATTCATCCTGTATAGCTATGATCCAATCAACATCAAACAATGCATCAGTTACTTTCTTAGGCTCTATCTCTGATAGGAATGCCTTGAATTCACACATACTTCTCAATGTAGATCTTGTGGTGATACCAGAATTGAGATCAGTAAGTACATTCTCAATGGGGTGTGAGCCTTGATATTTGTATCTTTTTGGGATTAAGCTAAGTGAGATGCTAGGATCACTACTAATATTTTGATATGAGTCGGTTGATAGCTTCGTTCCCCCTATCATTGTGCCTTCAGCTTCAGTTCCCCCTATGAAAATGCCTTTAGGTTTGACTGTTTCAATCGATGGAACATATTGTGAAACCTGTTCCTCAATATCGCTTCCTTCATGCAGGTTAGTCTTATCATAAAATTCATCAAAAATCATATGTATGCTTTCTTCAACACAGTTAGATCTGTTATTTAAAACCCTATAGGCCTTACTATGAAGTGAATAACCTAAGAAGATTCTCTCATCACTTTTGGCATCAAATTTTCCAAGATTATCCTTACCATTATTCTGTATGAAACATTTGCAGCCAAAAGTTCAAAAGTGAGAAATGTTAGGCTTTCTACCTTTTAGTAACTCATAGGGAGTCTTTTCTAACATTGGTCTGATCATGTACCTATTTATAATATATGCTGCAGTACTCATTACCTAGGCCCATAGGTTTTTGGCAATATTTGCTGCAAGCATCATTGTTCTAGCCATATCTTCCAAGGTTCTATTTTTCCTTTCCACGACTCCATTATGTTGTGGTGTTCTAGGAGCTGAAAATTTATGGTCTATTCCTTTTGATGAACAGAAATCTAAGAATTTTGCATTCTCAAATTTTGTCCCATGGTCAGACCTTATGGAAACTATCAAGACACTTGGTAGTACTAACATGGTTCTTTGACTTAAATGAAGATCTTACTTCCTTTCCCCTTACACATGCACTGCGTAACTTTTTCTCCTTAAACTTGGTTTTAGGTAATCTCAATACCATGTCTTTGGATGAAAGTATGTTCAGTCGTTTTAGACTTGCATGTCCAAGTCTTCTGAGCCAAATGAGAGGATCAGTTTCTATTGCACTTAGACAAGTCAACTCAGGTCCTGGTATTTCCATTAAGTCTGCTTTGTATACGTTTCTGTATCTCCTTGCAGTAAGCACAATTTCTTTGGTGTCCATCCTTTTGACTTTAACCCTTGCAGCAGTAAAAATTAATTTATTACCTTTGTCACACAATTGTGAGATTCTCAGCAAGTTATGATTTAATCTTTGCACAAGATACACATCCTCCACAGCTTTTGAATTAGATGTGCCAATTTTCCTAACTCCAGTAATGATTCCTTTTTTTTTATTTCCAAAAGAAACTCCTCCTCCATCTATTTTGGAGAGTGAAAAGAACTTTTTCTTGTCGCCAGTCATATGTCTTGAGCATGCACTATCTAAGTACCATTGCTTTTTGTTTCCCTTTACCATCTCCTGCAAAAGAAATCAAAGGTTAGATTTAGGAACCCAGACAAACTTGGGCCCTGTTTTGTTGGTAAAAGGATGAATTAAATTCCTTCTAGTCCTTGTAGGAAACACGTAACCAGACCTATTTCTCTAACCAATTTTAGTGCTTGTATTTTTTGTCTGAGAAAATTTTATTGACAGATTCTGACTTCTAACTTTGCTTTTGGTAGCCACAGGATATTCAGTAGTAGGATGTCCAAGATTGCCACAGATATAACATAGATCTTGTAGATTATCAGCCTTTTTAAAAAACCTAAACCTGCTTTTTCATTATGATTTCTTCCACTCAACTGATGAAAAATTCTTGAAGAATTTTTCCATTTGTTAGCTCTTTCCATATCCATCTTTAACTTAGAAACTTCTTGAATTAGCTTGTTCATCTTTTCAGTCAAATCATGACATTCCAGTTTGTACTTAGTTAACTCAAGTTCAGCCTTTTCTTGTTCTTTACTCATGGCCCTTTTTTCATTTTTAGTGAGAGTCAATTTAAGTACTTCAGACTTAAGATCATTATTTGAAGACTCAACCAATGTGACGTGGTTCTTGAGAGTGAATTTTTTTTTTCAACAGAATATTTGCAAACTTTCAGTTCAATAAAATCAAATTTTAGGCTTGCAAGGATGTTGAACAATTCATTTCTATCATAAGTTAATGCTTGGAGATTGTCAATTGAATCACTCATCAAGGAAATAAGTCTAGATTTAGAAAACAGATGCAATTTTTCTTTAAGTTCAAGTAAACTTACCTCAGAAGCATCATCTTCTTCCTCAATATCTGAATCTCCAAAATCCATAAATGTTGTCTCATCAACTTCATCATCATCAGAGTCAGATCCCCATGAAGCTATCATGGCATGTTCTTCTTTTTCCTTTTTCTTGGCCCATTCTTTTTGTTCCTTATCAACCCTTTTCTTTTTTCACTCTATTTCCCAGAGAGGACATTCTCTGATCTGATGATCAATATTTCCATACTTGTAGCATCCGTTTGGATTATTATTTGAACGTTTCTTGGTACCTGTTCCCTTCTTCTTCCTGAAGAACTTGCTGAATTTTGTTGTTATGAAGGCAACTTGCTCCTTATCAAGTTCGAATTTATCATCACTATCAGAAGCTTTTAAAGCTAAGATCTTCTCAGGGGATACTTGTTCTTTTATTCCATCAATTTTCATTTCATAAGTCTTTAAGTTCCCTACAAGTTCATCCAGGGTCAAGCCTTCAAGCTCTTTATTTGCCTCCCTAACTGCAGTCACCTTAACATTCCATTTTGATTTAGGTAACACATGACTTTCCCTAACGAAGTCAACTCATTTATTAAGGTGGTAAGCCTTGTCATCATCTCATAAAGTGTTTTATTTTCCTTCATTTTGAATGTCTTATATTCAATAAACAGGAGAGTAATCCTGAATTTTTTTACTTGGGAAGTACCTTCATGAGCAGTTACCAGTGCATCCCAAATTTTCTTAGTAGTAGTACAGATGGATACCCTGTTATACTCAACCGATCCTAGACCACAAACCAAGATGTTTTTGGCCTTTGCATTTTTCTTCAAAGCCAACAGGTCATCAGGAGTAAATTCACTCCTTACTTTCTTGACTTGTTCTCCATCAACAGTCTTCATTGGAATAGTGGGACCATCAGTAATCCTATCCCATAATTCATAGTCTTCACCTTGAATGAACATCTCCATCCTTGGTTTCCACCAGATAAAGTGAGAACCATCAAAGAGTGGTGGTCTAGTGGTTGACTGACCTTCACTGTGACTAGTAGGAGGTGCGAAATTCATCATGTTGATCCTTTTCTTAGGTGCTAGCCTTATTTAAGACAACCTCTCTCTGATACCACTTGTTAGAGTATGCATCCTAGTAATTGCCTATATATGGAATAAGTAAGTAAACGTGGTTCACAGAAGTAAACTGAACACAGTGTTTTGACGTGGAAAACACCTAGCTCAAGAAAGATAAAAAAAACCACGACCTTTACCTCTACAGGATTTAACTCAACTTCACTAAAATACTTGAGCCTCAACAATCAACAAAATTACAAGACTTCTTGTAACCTAAGAATTAAAACTTCTAACTCCTATCACTATAAAAACACTAATCTTCCCAAGATAAGTGTTCCCAAATCTTCGAGTTCCCAAACTTGAAGACAACATTTCCTAACTCAGTTTTTAGATTACTGAGACTAGAATCAATGACTCATTACAATACAAGAACCTAACTGCTACACAGTTTATGACCTGCTAAGTAAGAGACTAGGTTCTTCTTCAAGTATGTGAACTGATATACTGATTGTTGATTAACTTTTCAGTGCGTGCGTGAGTGTTGGCTTTGAGAACATTAGTTGTATTTAAGCCAACCTGTGATAGAGTCCTTTTTGATGTTCAATTCTTTCTCCAGTAGAACTCTATCAGTTAACTAGTTTGTCTTTTGTTGCTGCCTCACCTCTCCTAGATTTGATAGAAATCTTTTACTTCAAATCTTCTTCTTACTGAACTCCTTGATCAACTTAACTTCTTCAAGACTTTTTGTCTGATCTGACTCAGCTTCTGATGTAATCAATGTTATCTATGCTTGTCTTGAACGCAGAATCACATCATCCAAACTTTTGTGCCAGCTAGATTATTTCACCTTGAATGGACCAGCTTCTTCAACACGTTTTATTCACAAGTCTATCATTAAAACTCCTCATGCCTTAACAGCCACCTACTTCACTTTTCAACATATTAGGGTGTTCTTGCCACTGACTTTCTCTTGACTATCTACCAGGTATTTCTTCTGGTCCATTTTTCCTCTGACTAGCAATTGCTAAAGATAGTACTTGACTCACTTGGCCATCTTAAGCAATTACCCCCTTATCACCTATAGATGTAGTATTCACATTAGCACAACTGAGTTTATCAACATCATTAGTCTCTTTATTCTGCCAGACATGTTTCATCCTTGTTGCTTTTGTTCTGATCATTAGTGGCTTTTGCTTTATTTCCTCTTCTTTATTCCATCAAACATGTAGGACAGTATTGGGGTACCCAATCATATTCAAATTTTTGTTCAACTATCCCCTAGTAGGATCTAGGACAATGATTTTCTTTAATAATTCTCTTGTGACATCAATTTTCACCAGAACACGGGTAAATAAAATTCATTTTATTTTGCTAGTACAATCATCATCAAATAGACGGTTCCCTAAGATGCAGCTGATTCAACTTAGAGATTCAGCTCCCCAACAATTTAGAGGCAAGTTCGGATATCAAACCCATAAGGGTATAGTCAGTAGAATTTCCTTATCAAAGTTGAACTCAATTGACCACATCATTAGAATCATGGGCTTGTTCTTAAAGATGTATGGGCTTGGTGAGAGCACACTATCCTTATCATAAATGCTACTGAAGTTGAGTTGGACGTACCCATTATTATGATAATAGTATGCTTTGATCTTAGAAACAAAAGTTCCAGTGGGCTCCCATGATTCTCTCCAAAGCTGCGAACATTGGTGATTCTCCCATGATATAGAGAACAAGGGCATATTTCCATTTTGCGATCTCGGTACCCACTGATGCCTGAGTAAGTTCCGCAAATGTCTTGCCATTTTAGATGTTGGGTGGTATGCATCCTAATTGCATCATTTTTCCCACTAATTGGGTACCATTAAGAAAATTAGTTCACTTCTTAGGTTCCTTCGTCGTTTGTGAATTCCAATTTTTTTTGCATATTTTGCTTCTGATTCACCACATATCTTGCTTGAACTTGACTTGTATTGTTGTTATGCATCCTTCTCTCTATGGTGTATCCTACCTTCTTGGTCCTCGTATGGATTACTAATGTCGTTGAATCTGGTATAGGTTGTGTCCTTGGAGTTTGATGCCCAAGCTGGATAAGCAAAGGCCAAGCCGCTTCTTCATGGTCCTCTTCATTCACCGAAGTTACCCCAAGGTTGTTGTAGATGTTCTCCACTGCACCCTTCATAATCTTTGCCTGTTTGTCCTTCCTTGGTCTTCCGCATGGCATTTTTCGGTGGCGCACGTCAGGAGAACACTATATTTGTTAGTCGTAGAGTTTCCTACTTCACGTCTATATATATTCTCATTAATCAATGGAAGAGAGAAATATTTTCGTTCATATTTAATTGCAGTTTGCTTGCATTTAACAGAAACTGCCCCCCACCCCCACTCATCCCACCCCCTCTTAATGAATCTTATAGGTACTATAAGTACGGAACATCGAGTGAAAAAGAAAAATAATGTAACCTTTTATATCAAAGGTAAAGTTAAAAAATAAAATAAATTTACTATAACTAAAATCATATTGATAATATAATTCCTTTATGCTATTATTTTTAAATATTGTAAACCATGCAAATGCAGATGCAGATTCGAGGGAAGGTTTGTGTCACTGTCATCCTCGTGATTATGTTAAACAAAAAGAAAGTGTCCCTCACAAGACGGCATACCCCAACTCCTCCATGTTCCAATCAACTTAACTAACAACATCCCTCATACATGTTCCTTAACACCACACCCTCACCAATGACCAACCCCACCCCACCCAAAGAAAAAATAAGTATAATAAAACAAACCAACCCCCTAACCCATCCGCCGCCCCCCCCCCCCCCCCCCCCCCCGCCCTCCCCAAAACTCCCCAAGAAAGACTCAGACTCCTTCATTTCTCTATAAAATCCCTCACATTTCCCTTATACACTAGCCTCAAATTCATTTGCTTCTTCCATTATTGTTTCTTCCCTCTTTTGACAACACCCATTATCCAAGAAAACAAAAACTAGCCATCCCCTTTTGACCCAAAAAAGGAAAAATGTGTTCTTACAAGTTCAAAAAGCAAGGAGAAAGGGTCGTTGATATTTCCCCAGAAACACTCACTCATATCAATGGTCGTCCTGTTCTTCAACCATGTAACAATTCCCACAAAAAATCACCTAATTTCAAGATTTCACCTTATTCAAAAGTGAAAAATTCTCCTCCTATTTCTCGCAAAATCAGGTCCCCTAGACAACAATCTATCAAGAAAGTGAACAGTGATCCTAATGGTTTTGGTTTAAATACAAGTAGTGACAAAATTGTGACACCCAAAAACCCAAAAGTGAAAAATTCAACACTAACAACTACTCCTATTTCACCAAAAATCAAGTCACCTAGACAACAACCTATCAAGAAAGTGAATGATTCTAATGGACAAAACCCAAGTAGTGACAAAATTGTGACACCCAAATACCCAAAAGTGAAAAATTCAACGCTAACAACTCCTCCTATTTCACCGAAAAACAAGTCACCTAGACAGCCAGCAATCAAGAAAGTGAAAAATAATAATAATTCTTCCATCATGGTTCTTGAAGTTGCTGGAAGCATAGCAGCAGCAAGAAGGGAACAAGTTGCCAACATGCAAGTGCAGAGGAAACAGAGAATTGCACATTATGGAAGAACAAATTCTGCGAAGTTCAATGAAGCCAAATTAATCACTGCTGCTGCTGTTGATTCAAGTTCTAAAGAGGGCAGAAGATGCAGCTTTATCACACCTAATTCTGGTAATTACAAAAAAACTTCACTTACTTGAGTTTTATTTCTAATTGAGTTAACCATCAAAAACACATTTGAACTATCATTTTTCGCTACTTTCACGCCTCAACATCATATGCTCCCTTTCTCTGCCTGAACTGTCATTATCTATGTATCAACACACTTCAAATTTGACTAGGCCAACTATTAATTATAACTATCACCTAGATGTGTTTTAATACATATGTGGTGACATAGAAAAAAGAAAGAGCTAATAATTAAGATGTGGATCTCTGTGAAAAAGTGATTGTCTAATTTCAATTCAATTAGGATGTACACCTCTGTGGATGAGTGACATTAACTATTCTGTTTTGTTCTGTTTTCTAGACCCTGTCTATATTGCATACCATGATGAAGAATGGGGAGTTCCTGTCCATGATGATAAGTAAGCACTTTTTTTCCCACTTTCATGTACAGTTCCCATATCTTGTCAAGTTTAAGTTATACGCAGTGACAACATAAAAAATGTTTACATAATTATGCCATTTGAAAGGTAATTATAGTTAAAGGATTATCTGCTATATCATGTTAAATTGTATTGATAGCGTAAAAATTCTTACATAATTCGTTAGTGGCGAAGCCATCTTTATCCAACAAAAGGTAATTAATATCCCTTGGTAAAAAAAATTATAATAGTATTATTTAGATAAATGAATTTCCCTGCCTTCGTGCGTTTATTTCCTTATATTTAAGTTTGAGTTGTCTATAAGTTAAATCAGAAGCATTTGGAGGCTAATTTACTTATTAAATCACATGCAGTCTGCTATTTGAGTTGTTGGTATTAACTGTGGCTCAAGTTGGAGCAGATTGGACTTCAGTGTTAAAGAAAAGGCAAGACTTCAGGTGGGTATTTGCTTTTCTTGCCAGATTTCCTTTAATTTATGTTACTTCACATTATTAGTTATGTTGCTCGGACTTTCTCAAAATAATGTTGTGCTCATATTAGATTTTTCAAAAAATACATTATTTTTGAGGGATATGACATGCATTCATCGACATTTCAGGAAATTTTAGATGTAATTTGCTTTGTTATTTCTTTCAGAGATGCATTTTCAGGATTTGATCCAGAAATTGTTGCAAAATACAATGAAAAGAAGATAAATTCAACAAGTACTGAATATGGAATTGAGCTGAGCCAAGTCAGAGGGGTAGTTGACAACTCTAAAAGAATTTTAGAGGTAAATAATTACTCCCTCCGTAATTGTTATATTTTGGCACACATATTAAGAAAAAAACATTAAAGATATAAATTTAACACAACTTTTCATTTTTATCCAAAAAAAGAAAAATCTAACTTTGTAATACCTTTTAAAAATTAATTGGTTGTCAAATCATAAAGATAAATTTAGAAAAAAATTTAATGATTCACTTATTTTGAAACATCAATAAATATCTAACAATTCACTTATTCTGAAATGGAGGAAGTAATTAGTACAATATTAGCATAACAACAAATCTCTAATCAACTTTTAAACTCTCATTTCCATTGCTTCCAAGTACTTTTTGTAGCCAACTTTTTGACTTGCTATGTAGTCAATCATTGCATGTAGCTAACACCACTTAATTAATACTAAACATAACCACATGGTGGGCCAAATGGAATCAGAATAACACATCTAGCCTTGACTTGGCCAACTCTGAAGTTTTAGTAACCAACGTTTTAATGAAATTACGGTTTGGCCGGGAATAAGTTATGAATTAGGGATTAGTTACAGGGTGGATCTATGTAGAATTTTGGGGTGCTTTGGTATTCATTAAATTTGGTCCGGAATAGATATAATTACATAGAAAATATATGAAAATAAGTATAAAACATATAAAAGCATCACTGTAACAAAAAATTTGACTGGATTCATTGACATTTAGTTTGATCTTAAAGTTCTTCAATGGAAGGAGGCCTTGAGTTTGAACCTCATTGAGGTAATTTTTTATTTTTTTTTAGTTTTTAAATTTTTTAAGCATCCACTATTCGTAAATCCTAGATCCGCCACTGATTAGTTATCCTATCCTATATATATATATGGGATAACTAGTCCCATCACTAAGATAAATATGGTGGGATAAATAATTTTCTTGACTAAATAATACTTTCAACCAAACATGGGATAAAATAATTCTAAATTTTATCCCGAGACTGTCACAACTTATACCTCACACCAACCGAAGCCTACAGGCTAACCACCAATTTGATTTCTTATAATTTTCTTAATTACCAGATAAAACTAGTAAAACTTTTTTCTTCTTTTCTATTATATAGCTAAATGTAACACCTCAAACAAACAAACAAAATCTTTTAATATTTTGATCAAGTTTCTTATGGTTTAATTTGGGTATGACTACATACTTGGCTTAAATTTGCCCTGAATATGGGTTGAATTTGGATGAGTCAAGATAGACTGAGTTACAAGAATAACTTTGAAAATGGATGATCTTGAACTTTTTGACCCCAATTCTCCAGCAGCAAAAGTTCAAGAATAACAAATTTTATCGCATGAACAACCTTTTAACCTTGAAGTTTTGCTCGGGGAAAATGAGGGTCAAAATTAAAGACCACTCATTTCCAAGGTTATTTATACAGTTTCCTGGAGTTAACACATAGGCAAGTCATTTACTTGCAAATTTGAGCGAATTGGATGATTCATATTTTCATGAGTTAGTTCTGCCACCTATAATTGCAATCCTTTGGTTGTTAGTATTTTCATTTTATTCTTGAATTTACAGATCAAGAGACAATTAGGGTCTTTCCACAAGTACTTGTGGGGATTTGTGAGCAGCAAGCCCATTACAACACTATACAAGGCCTGCAACAAAATCCCAGTAAAGACATCAAAATCAGAAACAATGAGCAAAGACATGGTGAAAAGAGGCTTTAGATATGTTGGCCCAACTGTTATACACTCTTTCATGCAGGCAGTTGGGCTTACCAATGACCACATTATCACTTGCCCAAGACATGTCCAATGTGCTACCCTAGCAACACAAGAACATATTGCTATGTGAAAATTTCATCAACTAACATGGGACAGTACTGTGCATTAAAGTTCTCGTTGTGTGCAGGTTTGGAAAAAGACTGAATCACTAGGATTTATTGTACGCAATCTTACCTTACATTTTTGCAAGAAGTTGTTTTCACAAAATTTCACCTACTAACATCAAGAATTAATATATTTGTTGTTTAGTTTTATAAGGCATTGACCTAACTAGTAACTAATAAGTTGTCAAGATTGTAATCATATACCCTTTTAGTCCTTTTGTTTTGGAGATTAATTTAGAAGTGTGTGAAGAAGTAGGTGTTTTATTTGTACAATATTTGGTTGAAGTTGAAAAAGGAGCTTGTGAAGTTGGAAGTTGAAAACAAAAGAGATATTGAAGTTTGATTCAGTTATGTTTGTATATGAATTTCAGTTGAAAAAAAAAATTATGAATGAAGTATCTGTTGCTTATACAAGTTCTGTACTATATTCGTCTCATATTAGTTGTCAAGCTTACTAAAATTATTTGTCCTAAAATAGTTATCATGTTACAGCATTAAGATAAAATTATTACTACTTTTTAAAATTTTGTCTTTATTTAATTGTTCTTGAAAGTAAACGATATTAGTTAATTTAGTTAGTATTAGATAACCCAAATAAAGTAGTAGTAATCGAATTTAGTGTTTTAAACTATCAATAATAAAGTTAATTTAATAAAACATATTTTTAATCAAAGCTTTCTCCATTTAAGATGCAACATTCAGGCTGCTTCACCAAGCTTCACGTTGCTCTCCCACAATTTCATTCACAGTTTAGGTACCTCCCATATCATCTGCCGCTTTTGCTTTCTTTACTTCTTGCTACTAAAATCTTCTAGTTTGCTTGATTCTCTCTTGTTTGTCCGTGAATTCAACAATCGTTCAAAAGGCGGCTCAACCCATAAAAAGGGGAAAAATTATATAAACTAGCATAATACATTAATTACTAATAATAGCAACACTTTTTAAAAATTATAACTTATAGCAAAAGTAACAATATTTTATTATTTTTATTTAAAAGCGCGTGTTGCCCACCCTTTATTTTACCATTACCTATTTTCAAGCCACTTTTTCTATTTCAGTTCCTTCCACTGTAACGTTTTCTTTAATTATTTTTTTTTTCCAAATTTCGCTATTTCCTCTCAATTTTCGGATAAACATTGTTCTCCATCAATTAAGGTAAATTGATTTTACAGTTAATGCGTATTGTTTTTTTCATATAACTTCTTTTTTGTAATTTATTTTCGACATTTTTCAACCTTCTTCTGCTTTTTGAGTTTTTTTTTTTCTTTTTTGTGTGTTAAAATTTCTGGAGTTACGCGATAATGGCAGAATATGCACATCATAGTAGTTGAAAACGTTTACTACTGTGAGAGGTACTTGTTTAATGATGACTTTTGTGAAGTGGGTTTTTGTTTACTTCTCTATTTCTTAGATTCTTGGTAACGTTCCTCTCCTTTTTTGCTTTTTTTATTTTTTGAAATTATAGATGATTTTCAATTAGCAAATATTCTTGAGTTTTATCTGTTAATCTGTCATTAATATATCATTATGTTTCTTGATTAATTGTTATATGTTAATATTTAATCATGAAAATTTGTTATTTGGTATAAAGGAGCAGGCTTTGGAGACCCCATAAAATATTAGATGTAAATAAAGCCTAATTTGAGATTATGTAGTTTGATTTTTAAGATTATATTATATCAAGAATTTGTTTAATTCTAATTTGAGTTCCAAGATTGTTTTTTTTTTTTGTTTGTTTGTTTAATGGAGTAATGGATTTGAGAGGTTTATTTGGAAAAAAAGGGAGCAATCTTTGAATACCCAGAAAGGATTAGATGTAAATGAAGCCTAAGATGAGATTTTATAGTTTAGATTTGTTTAATTAAGAATTTGTTTGGCTTGGATTACTTCTAAATTTGAGACATGATTATGTTTCTTGATTAATTGTTATATATGATGTGTATTTGATAATAAAGGAGCAATCTTTGGATAACCCAGACTCCTCGAAAGGATTGGATACTTAGAAAGGATTAAACATAAATGAAGCCTAAAATGAGATTTTATAGTTTAGATTTGTTTAATTAAGAATTTGTTTGGCTTGGATTACTTCTAAATTTGAGACATAATTATGTTTCTTGATTAATTGTTATATATGATGTGTATTTGATAATAAAGGAATAATCTTTGGATAACCTAGATTCCCAGAAAGGATTAGTTGTTAATGATACCTAATATGAGCTTCTGTAGTTTGGTTTTATTTAATCAAGAAGAAGTCCAGCTGAGATTTTTTTTGTTACCCCCTCCCTAGGAGCTTACATCCTTTTTGCTCCCTCGGCGACTCAAACTTGCAATCGAGTTGGTAGTGATGGGTGTTTACCATTCGAGCAACTCCCTCTTATTTTATCGTTTAGCTGGGGTTACTTCTAAGTTTGATTTGCAATTTTTTTTTTCTTTTTTGATTAACGGAGTAATGAATTTGGGAGATTTATAGTTTATGAAGAATATGTGCATATATGTATTTTATATATACATTTGATAAGTTGTGTATTTATTTTGAGTTACTGTTAAGATATTGAATTATAGTTGCTAATGTTAAGATATATATTTTGTATTTAGGAATTATATGAAATGTATTTGTTACCGTTTAAATATGTATTTTATATATACCGGCGAGTATTAGCCGAAATCGATCACAGGGGTTGAATTTTAGTCGGTGATTTATTGGTTTTGCAGATCCGGTGAGGCACGGGCTTGGTCATCATTTTTATGAATTTTTCGATGATGTGGTAGCGACGGGTCAGTATATTCCGACGAAATTGCTATAAAATGTAATTTTTACAGTATATATATGTATTTATATTTGATAATGATAAGATTTGTGTTTGTATTTGTATGTGATACTGATAAGATTTGAATTTGTTACAGCGTAGATATGTATTTGTATTTGGTATTGTAAGATTTGTATTTGTTACAGTATAAATATGTGTTTTTTTTATTTGTAATCTTATATTTTATAGATAATATGTTCATATATGTATTTTTGTCTTTATAATGTGAAGATATGTATCTGTTAAATTTAAGATATGTATTTGTATTTTAGGGATTATATAATATGTATTTGTAACAATATAGATATATATTTATATTTGCAGGGATTGTGGTTTATATATGATGACATATGCTGAGTCCCTTATTTTTGGTGAATGTGTTCCAAATGTTGACTCTTCAGATCTTTTTTGCATGAGATATGCTTCAATGTTGTGGCATTATGGTTCGAGAAAAGAAGAAGAGAAGGCACAAAGTGATGATGAAGCACCAATGAGGCCTCCTATGAAAATTGGGATAACAAAAGATATTAAAGTGCATGATATTTAATGTTTATTTTGAATTTGTTGTATTTGACAACAGTTAACTTTAGGTGGACTAACATTTAGTTGAATATTTCTTAAGTTTCATATATTACTTTAATGTTGAAAGTCGGTATTTTAATGTTTATTTGATGTGATATTTAGATTTTTGATGTTAAAACTATAAAATAGAATTTTTCGTGGTTAGTTTATGTTACCGTAATGCATATGTCGGTATGAATATGTGATTTTCAGTTTTGAATATATTTTTGAGTAATTAATATGTATATCCAGTTATATATGTATTTTTCATATATGCATTTGCATTTTCCATTTTATGCATATGTATTTTGAGTAATGCATAAGTATTTTAAGTAATGCATATTTTTTTTTCTAGATATGCATATGTATTTATGCATAATGCATATGTATATATGAATATTGCATATGTTTTTTTACAAGTGTGAATATATATATATATATATATATATATATATATATAGATAGATAGATAGATAGATAGATAGATACATACATACATACATACATACATACGTTTGTCTGAATATGTATTTTTCGACTATACATATATGTATTTGTCCAGTTTGATACATATGTATTTAAGCAGATATTCATATGTATTTATGAGTTATCCATAGATTTTTTTCAATTATGCGTATATATATATATATATGAATAATGCATATTTATATATGATTAATGCATATATATTTTTTTAAAAATAAGTATTTAGAGTTTTGATTACATAATTGATATGTCTTTATATGTATTTTTTAATTTTTTAATTTATTACAGAAAGTTATGTTAACTTATTCTTAGTTTTTATAGATGAACATAGGTAATTAATAGATTCTCATATGTATTTTTTCAGATTAAAAATTTGGTAAGTGTGACTTTCAGTTTCTTAGGTATAAATCAATGATGTTATATGTCTTATATAATATATTCATAAGGAATTAAGTTAAGCAAGTTAGTAAAAAAATTGCAACAATTTAACTATAACAAGTTCAATAAAATCAAATATTTTTATCAAAATTTAGAATCATATAATTATCAGTGAAAAAATAAAGTAACTATTTTTTGACATAATGCTACATCATGAACATATAAACATTTAAACTACAACTGCAACATTTAAACTATAACAATATTATTGTACATTTTTTCATAGACGCCACAAACATGCATAATGTGGTACATCATTGTACACACCACCACCAACTTTTATAATGCTTGCATTATGATCAGAAACAACACACATATGTTTTCTTTCGCCATATGCTTACCAAGTCCAAGATGCATCATTTTCAGAATCAAGTACGCCATATGTCAAAGAAAATATATGTCCTGCATATTGAAAAAATACATATAAGAATACATGATTTTTACATATAAAATACTGCATATGCAGAGGCGAACTAAGGATTTGAAGAGCGCGGATACACCATTATCTTGACATAAGCGGTGAAGAATCTTCCAATGACGACTGATCATGACATTAGAGGTCAAGAATATTCAAATGACGACTGAGGAATAGTGTCGTGTCTGACTGACTGACTGATCAGTAGAGGCTTAAAGCAATGAATAGCAAAGTGGTAAAGGGTGTAGTATCTATGTCAAAGGTTCAAATCCCGACTACAACTTTTGTTGTTAAAATTAAAAACAAAAAAATAGCAAAATAATGTTGTTCATTGGACTCGATCCTGGGTTGGAAGTATGGAAAATATCACCTTGAACCAACACGTCTAGAGTGCACTTGTGTTCAATGGGGTGCACATAATTTTTATAATAATTTCTTAAGGTATATACATGTACATATACAGAACTTTTTCTGAACTTAATGGGTGAACGTGCACCCCCACCCTAACACGTGGGTCCGCCCCTGTGCATATGTATATTATAAATACATACAGCTGAAAATATATGAAACTGTCAGTGAACACATAAACGTACTGCATATGTATATTATAAATGCATACAGCTGGAAACATATATAACTGCAGTGAACACAAACATAATGCATAGCTATCATATATATACATATAGCTGGAACCATATCTAACTCCCAGTGAACACAAAAAAAACTACATATATATATATATAATAAATACATATCGCTTGACACATATATAACTGCCAGTGATTTCATAAACATACTGCATATGTATAATATAAATACCTATAGCTGCAAACATATGAATCAGACAGTGAACACATAAATAGACTGCATAAGTATATTAAACACTTTTGCAGGTCAAATCTATATCAATGTGAGAAGCTAGTAGGGTGTAGAGTTGGTTATACGAAGCATTTATGCTTAACAATATCGCATCACTGATGTAATCTTCATATTGTTGTTAATATGTCCATCTACCAGAGTGTTTAACAAGAATAGGGATGCATCCCATTGTCAATTTTTAGAACACTAGAAAAAGTAAAAATAAAATTAATTATCAAATACGTACTTTATACAATAACTATTTCGTATATATAAAAATGCAAAACGAATTTCAACAAACAGGAATATTTTTTTTGAATACTAGTTATCATCAACTAAAATTCAAATTTATCGTATAACAATTGTATCTTAAATTTCAAATTAAATAACGACATGGATAACTTTGAATTTGAAAGAAATAATTTGCTCAGAACATTTTATTTGAGAACTGATAGAATTCATATACAATCTCAAATTTTGAAATTCCACAACAAGTTTTTCAGCAATTTTCGCAATATTTTTTTATGAAATTCACAAACAAAATCAAGTTTGTTTATTGATACCTATAATTGGAGCGTTGTATTTTTAATATTTTTTTTCAGAATTTCAGATGATCATCAATAATATTGGAAGCACTCTATTTTTAAAATTTCCTTTGAGTTTGTTGTTTATGAAAAATGTTGTTTGAATTTGAATTATGTTGATGTAAATTAATGGTTGAGGTAAAAATAAAAGAGTCATATAAGGTAAAGGAATCTGTTTAATTAAATATGACATAAATTAAGGAACAGCTTCATCCCTTATTTAACTCTAACTGATTAGAGTTAAATAAGGAATGGATACCTTATTTGTATATGTATTTTTATAGCAACCTTTTACTAAAATACAGAATACATATTGCTATTTTTCGTAATTTTGAAACTGTTGCTATAAAAATTATAATTAAGACTCTAGAGTTATTATTTCTGAAATTTTTCCTAAAAAAAATAGGCGGCTGCCCTAAGTCTCCAAATTTAAGGGGCCTCATGTTTTACTGATAATATATTATAGTTTTTTTAAAAAGAATTACATATTATTTATAGAAAAAATAAAATTTTCATATAAAAGGAATGAATTATTGGAAGAAGTTCATATATCTAGAGTACTGTGCTTCAAGAAAAGATTAAATGCACTGATTATATTATTACTTCAAAAAGATTAATTAAAAATTGATTATATAATTTTGAAAAAAAGTTCATTTAAAAAAAGGATTTATTTTTTAAATATAAAACCTTCATTTGATTTTCGCCTTAGACCACGAATATGCTTAAGCCGCCTGTGCCTATTTGAAGACTTCTGAATCTTTATTAGTTTTCAATCTTCAAAGTATTTCGTCGATTATTACCGCCTTCCTTCCCTCGAGATGCTTAGGGAAACCACCATATGTCTTTTTTGATTTCAAGGAATTATTTAAAGGATCAAATAATATGAAATTAAGTAGTCGTTTGGTCATGAGTAATTTTTCGTTTGGTCATGAGTAATTTTTACTTTTTTTCGAAAAATTATTTCATTTTAGTGAAAAAAGTGAAAACTGTTGTGTTTGTCTATGAAAATTTCAAATACAATTTCAGTAAAAATAAGTTTTACTTATTTTCACTTTTTTCACTTATATTTCTCTCATAAAATTTCAAAACCAACTCTAATTTATATTTATAGTCAAACATAACTTCAACTTTAATTTTAACTTTAACTTTAACTTTAACTTTAACTCTAACTTCAAAAAATTATAATTTTCATGATCAAACGGGTACTAAGAAAGTATAAGTGAAAGGAACGTGTGCATGGTGCTTAGTGGAATGACAAATTGGTGCATATACCTTTTGTTTGTGACTACCACCGGCAAGCAAGAGAGGGAGCACTAATTATAAGTCCCCCACCGCTATTATTTGTTCTTTCAAGGATGGCCTTCACAACAGAGAAGCAGCTTTTCCATTCCCCTTTTCAGCTCATTGGGACTAATAAAATATTAAATTACATTATCTAATATGATCAGGATTTAATTAAAAAATTAATTTATGTAATATAGATCTATAAATCATGATTTTTAAAATTCATATCCTTTATATAAAGAATAAAAAAATTATTTACTATTAGCTATCTCAAAAGTAGAGAGAAATTGTTTTCTAACTCTTTACAATTTTCTCTTTCTATTTTTTAAAATTTTATAACCTTTTGACAAGAGTTTTTTTTTTCTTTTTCTTTTTACGCATAAAAGATTTTCATTTTTGCATATTAAACATTTGAAAAAAAATCATTTTCTTTAATTTCTTTTATAAGAGAGAAAAGATCTCATTCAACCTACAAATATTTCTTGATTTTAGTAGTTTGTTGATTTAATTGAGAAAAAAAAAACAAGTATAAACGGATCTAGAGATTTCGCTGGATATAGATATTTATGTAATTCATTCTTTTCTAGTGATTAAAAACACAGTTGCAGGTCCCTTAGTATTCTGAATATATTTGTTGTACTAATGAGTAGGGGTGTTCGTGGTTTGGTTAAAAATTAAATTGAACCGCAAATTAAATTAAATTAATTAAAAAAATTAATATTTGGTTAGGTTTGGTTTGGCTTTGTTATAAATTTTTAAAATTGATACTTATGTGGTTTGGGTTTGGATTTGGTTTTACTCTAAAATAACCGACAAAATAACCAAATCGAACCGATAAATTTTTCTTTTATATATATATATATCTCACATACATATACATATATAAATTATTTATATATTATTCATAAACAAAATATAAATATTTTTATATTTTAAATTTTAATCATGAATTTAACTTTAGTCATAGCACTTTTAGTCATATGTTTTCATCTAATTGATGGTGCGTTATGAGATTCTATATGATTTTCACACTTTGAATGACAAATGATACTAGTTGTGAAACTTATCTTGTTGTCTATGAGATTTTATAGGTGAGTTTTATTAGACAATAGATAATCACTAGTTTTGAACTTTCTTTTTGGTCTCTATTGAGCAAAAAATTTATGTATTTAACTTTTGGGGGGTTTATCATATTATTCTCTTATATGTAGTTTCTAAATACATTTGTGGAAGCGTTCATATGGTGTTGTTCATGGCGTTGCCTAAGTTTCTAAATATATTTGTAGAAGCGTTCATATGACGTTGCCTAAGTATAACACTAAATTGACATATTAGTTTCAAGGTTGAGGAACAACACTCAGTTGACATCTCATATGTTGGATTGAATTTTTTTAAGAAAAATTTCAACTTTTATCATTAACTAAAGTTATAAACCAAAAAATCAAACCAAACCAAACTAAACTGATAAGAACCAAACTGGCAGTTATTTTTTTGTGTTGGTTTGGTTTGGTTTTAGAAATTTAAAAACCGACTAAATTGGTTTGATTATGATATTGACCAATAACCGACCCAAATCGACTCATGAACATCTCTGCTAATGAGCATGATTGACGGTGTGACAAGCAAATACCCCAAAAAAATATCAAATATCGAAGAAAAAGGTCATCAATTCCTTAGGCAAAACAGGAATTCATAAAAAGGAAAAAACGTGTGAAGGAGCATTTTTAATTTTAAGAAAATAAATATAAACCTATTAGAATTTGTTTTCGGTAAAAGACAATAGACTCCATCCGTCCAACAATATTTATTTAGTGTTTAATATTGACTTGATACACAGGTTAAGAAATATAAATAATATAAATAATTTAATTATATAACCTTTTGAATATAATAAATTTAAAATTTTAGAAAATGTATTGAGTAATAACTATAATTAATAAAAAGGGTAAAATTGATAGAAATTGGTAAATTATGTAATAATTTTTTAAACTGCACAAATATAATTGGACATCTATTTTCAATAATATGAACAAGTATTGTTTAATAGAGGGAGTATTTTTGAGGGATTGCGAATTGGACAAAAGATTCTGATCGACCTCAATCCTACTCTCTGTGTCCATCTTTAATTATTCATGTATTAATTTTTAAATATTCCACTATATTTATTCAGTTTTAAAAAATAATACATAATTTATTATTATTTTATTCTTAGTTATTATTGTAGTCTCTCATTTTATCCTTAGTTATTAACTATGTCCTTAGTAATTAACTATAGTCAGTACCTAATATACACCCTTTATTTCTTTTTATTTGATCTCTTAATTTCGTGTGTCAATTTGACTAAATTTTAAAGTTAAATTAGATTAGACTAATTTATTTTTTTAGAATTAAAATATAGATACTCAAAAACTATATGGAGAGTGACGTCACCCAAATTACACCTTGCAATGAAGTATAAGCGGTCATTGAAAAATATAGAATCCAACTAGGTGGGGGCCGATCCCATGAAGAATAGGCCGAAAGTCTGTCAAGTGTTTGCTAATGTAATTGGGAATTACGTAATAAAAAAGGAGTTTTGTAAAAGTAATTTTAATAGTAGCAGTAGCCGGTTAATTGGATTGTGATCAATATGAGATGGGCATTAGGATTGTGTTCTCCATGACTTCATAACTCCACAGGTTATCCGTGCTTAACAGACTATCTCGATGCCTTGTATACAAAATCTAACAAGCTATGTATCACCCAACCGTCCCTCGACCTTCGTTTAGGTGAATTTCACTCATCTCCTTTCGAACTAAGAGCGTCACATTACTAATCCTTGTTTTGTGATCTAAGATTGACTATCTCAGTTATGACTCAAGTTAATTAGAGGAAGGTTGGTGGCTTCAAATTATTGTTAGTTATTTCCTTTTCCCAATCTATACCTCTCTCTCGAGCAAGTTTAGAAAACACGAGAGTTTCAAATGTTAACCACAATTAAGAAAGCAATCAAACCAAAGAAAATATCAATACATGCAAGCACACCGGTTTAGGATGACTTTGCACTTAGCCCATTAATTCATCATGGTTTCCACAATCCTAGTTATGGAGTTTAGCTACTCATAATCTTAAGCACACACGAAGATTTCATGGATGAAATCATCATGTTGAACTTACAAGAATAAGATAAAAAATCAAAATCTCAAATTGGTTAAAAACCCTAAAACCAATGTCAATAATTCCAAGATCAATAAGGTATCTGAGAACCTCAAAGTAATGTAAAAAGTGTATAAAGTACATAAACTAATAATAAAACATCAAGGGAGTATTTATAGATACAAAATAAATTCGATCCTAAATAGTGTAGAAAAAACAGGTCTGTGGCATCCCACGACTCGTGGGTTGGGTCGTGGATCAAACCCACAAGTCGTGGCTCTAAATTATGAGAATCAGAGCTGGCTTCAATCTTCAGTATTTGACTCACTCCATTCACCCAAGCCGTAGGTTGCATCCACGAGTCGTGGGTCCTCTCATGGAACTCAGACTATGCAAAACAACTTTAGAACTCAAGTCACGCCCTAACTCACGAGTCGTAGGTCCCACCCATAAGTTGTAGGTCACCAATTTAGCAACTCTTCATCCTTTTTTCTCAGCATTTGACCTGAAATCTATTTTCATGTGAAATCACACAAAAATACATCATATCCAACAAGAATACCTAAGTTCCAGTAATTTCTTTATTTTAAGCATCGAAAGTTCCAGAAAATCATGTCTCATCGATACCCTCAACTTAGAATGTTTGGATATCCTTAGGCAACTAAAACACAATAAACAACCACGATGTTTAACTAAGCAATCCCTAAGGCACCTAAGACAGTCACTTCATTCAGTTCAGTTCAAACTCTCAACCCCCTCCTATGAACAACTTTCAAACCACTATGTGTATATATATGTAGAAAAATATCATGACATGAAAGGGATCAAGCGATGACATCAGATCAACAACAAACAACCAAGCATGTACGCAAATAATATTACCCAAATAAATAAGCAGCTAACAATTCAACCCATGTACCCTCACAACAAAGAAGTTCCCTACTCTCATATTATCATAATAAATATCAATGTAGGTACTACATCAAATGCTCACAAAAAAGTTCAAACAATGTACATAAAATACCATAGGCTTGCCCTTATTTTCTACGTCTTAGTTTTTTGGATAATTAGGCTAGAATTACTATAGGACTTTTCTCAACTTGTAATGTAGGTTTGGAGGCAGGTATGGTATGGGTAATAGTGACTCAACCCTCCTTGACACTATACTTACATTTTTGGCTCCACTATTCAACCACACTTCTTTTATTCTCCCCCCCCCCCCCTTTTTTTAAAATTAGGAGTGATTTTTTTTTCATAATTTCTATTTAATATTTATTTTCAATCATTTTTATTATTTATTATTTATTTTTTTCTTTTTTTTTGTTTTTTCTACCACACTTTACCCCAAGCTCTTGACTCTGAATTTTTCCATGCGTGTTGAGCTCACTACCCAGGAAATGACTCACTTAATGAGACATTATTACTCATCACAAGTCGAATAGATTTAGTCATAGCTTAACCAGTGAGGATTACTCATGTTTTTGTCCAGATCACGACTGAGATCCTACGAGTAGTAAAGTGAGGTCACGAGTCGTAGAGTGTGATTCGTGACCAAACCAGTGGAGGTGGTCCTAAGTACTACCCAGGATATGAGTCATGGTGATGAATTATGACCTATCACTACGATTTGTTACTTGACCCGTAGCGACTGGGCACTATTTTTCTGTCTGTTTTTATTAAGGGCAGTATGGTTTTTTCCTTCTACCCTAGCATTTCCCACGACTTAAAACCCTTCCTTTGGTCCTATTTTCATCAATTAAAATAACATAAATACTACACTTTCTCTTTAAACTCCCAAGTCAAGACCAAGGCTAGGGTTTCCTAGGATTAAGCGCCTAGGATTCAAATTGTGGTGTCTTCTCCAAATTCTTAATATTTTCAGGAATGTATATCTTACCTAACTTGTTTTTTCATAAAGACAGTTGTTTAATCATTGTTTATGTGATTTTAAATTGTGTATTTTGAATGATTGTTACTTGGTTGGTTTTCCCATGATTTTGAAATTGTTATTCATACTTTAAGTTGTGGTTTTTGAACTAATTGGATGCATGGGCATGGTGAATGAGATGGGAGTCATGGATTCCCCCAAAATTATGGTTTTTAATTTGAAATTGGTATTAACCTCAACTCACTTAAATAATTGGTTTTATAACATGGATAATTAAATGGTTTTTCTTAACATTCTAAATTATTGCATTGCATTAATGGATAAATGGATAAAAATGATTTTGGAAGGACTTGGTGGCCACGGTTTGGTTTTAAATAGTTTTGAAAGGCCTTGGTGGCTATGAATTGGTTTCTAAATTGGAACTTGGGAGTCTTAATTTGGTTTAATGGTTTTAGAATGACATAATGGAATTGACTTGTAAGTTCAATTGATATGATGATACCATTCGGTAAATTCTTTAATGGATAACTCCTTGGTTAAATGAATGAGTTATGTGTAAATATTTTAATTAGGATTAAATGGGGTTGTGTAGCTCACCGTGGAAGGTAGAGGTCCCGTGGGGAACAATACTAGAAACCACATTTGACGGTGTGGGGTCTTGGTGACCATATGCATAGTTCACACTTTATTATGTATATTTTTTGAAATGGTTGGAGCCTCGAAGGCTTTGGAACTTCTTTGTATTTTCTTGGTTCGTGCGGCTAATATACTTTTGGGATCCTTTCAGCAGGAAAAGATGAACCCATATAGCCCGTGGGTGCCTTTAGGACAGTTAGAGTTACATAATCTAAGTTAATGGTTTTAAATCTCATGCTAAGCCTTGTTCTCTATCCTGCCATCTTATATATATGTATATGAATATGTATATAGTTTTTGGACTGATTTGTACTTGGTATTATTTATTCCTTCCCTGAGTTACATGCTAGTGCTCATCCAGCTAACCATCCTAAGATGCTATATTGTTAGATAATGTAGGATCCGAAGACACCTTTTTTACCCCTATGCAACATTAGGTGGATTAGCATGCCTATCAAGTTGCATTGAAATGGTGAGCCTCTAACTTCTAGAAGGCCGAGCATTTCACTGCTTTCTTTATGAGTATCAAAATTCCATCAGTTTTGTTTAATATATTTATGATGCCCTTTTTGGCCATGGTCCGTGGCATGTCCCAACCTAAATTTGTATTTTGATAGAGGCATTTGTGGATAAAGTATGGATGGTTATTATTTATTGATTCTTATTTCTTATTGAGTTATCTTTCTATCTTTTGTATGTTTGTTTGGGTTACTTCCACTATTATATTATATTGTGTTCTGGTTGGCTAGGTTAAGGGGGTGCTCTTTGGCTCTTGATAGGCTTGAGATATCCATCATGACTAGGCCCGGGGTCTGGTCATGACAATCTTGGTATCAGAGCATAGGTTCAGGGTCTTTAGGTGTCCATATATTTGTGTTGAGTAGAGTCCCTTTTATGGGTGTGTAGCGCGCCACACTTATAAGAGGGAGACTACAAGATATTTAGGAATGTTTTCTTTTCTTGTGTTCTATTTTGGGCTGTAGAGTCTAAGGTCATGGCATTTCTCTAACTCCTGATTTTCTCGTCTTTTAGATCCTGCCTCCTCGAAGATCTGATATCCATAGAAACTCTACAGAAACCTCTATTCCTCTTGAGGGGAATATGTATGTGACCACCCTATTTATAAAGGCAGACCAGGTTTAGGGTTATGTTTCTCCACCTAGGGTTCCATCGGTTCCCACTAGTCCATCCCTAGTCAATGACACTCATGCTCAATCACCTCAAGGGGATATCTTTAATGCAGAGTTTTGTCAGTCCATTTATCTGCTTACCCAATTGGTGGTATCTCAATTTCGTCAGTCTGGTCCTGTTGGTTCCATTGCTCCTTCTTCTAAGGTCACTTGAGTTTTTCAGTTTATAAGATTGAATCCCCCAACCTTTACATACTATAAGGTTGAGAATTATCCTTAAGGATTTATTGATGAGATGGAGAAGATTTTCTGAGTGATGCATGCTACTGATATAGAGGGTATGAAATTTGCTGCTTATCAGTTAAAGGATGTTGCTTATCAATGATATGAGGAGTGAGGGAGACCAAGTCCAAAAAGTTTTTCAACTTAAGGCAAGGTAGGATGAGTGTGAAGGAATATGTCCTGAAGTTTCATAGTTTTCTCATTATGCTACATAGTTGGTGTCTAGTATGAGGGCTAGAATAAGGAAGTTTATTTTGGGTTTTTCACGTGATCTGGTATTGGAGCGTAAGGCTGTGATGCTAAATAATGATATGGATATCTCCAGTCATATGTTTTATATGCAAAAAGTTATGGATGAGAAAAAAAAAGCAGATAGAGATAGGGGAGAGACATAATAAGAAGTTTAGGTATTTAGAGTAGGGAATGAACTAACAGAATAGTGGAAGAGATGGTAGGCGATGGACTAAGAAGAAGAATTGAGTGAGTTCTAATTTATATTCTTCGGCTAGTTCTCGTTATATCTAGTCATTCGGTGATCGTCGTTTTTAGGCTAGTAGTGGTCCTAAGGCATAGGGTGCCCAATCTCAGGCTAGTAAAGCTTAGTCAGTCCCACCTTATCCTCCAAGTAGATTTTGTAGACAACTTCACCGTGGTTACTGTGATGAGGGGAGAAATCTGTGTTTAATTGTGGTTATCCTATACACATATAGAGGGTCTGTCCTGCAGATAAAGTATCCACTAGGGCTAATAAGTTTCTAGTCGCCAATTTTTTGGCTCCTGTACCAAAGGGTGTCACTTCAGGTACAGACACTGGCTGGACTTATCTTATGCCCTTGCCACCTATTAGGAATTTGAGGCATCTCTTGATGTTGTCATTAGTATGTTACAACTCTTCTCTTATGATGTGTATTGTTTGCTTGATCCAGGGTCTACCCCTTCTTATGTGACCCATATGGCTGTGCACTTTGGTTTTGGTCTTGAAAGTATTTTCGATCCCTTCTCTATTTCTACTCTGGTGGGTTATTTTGTTGTGGCTAAAAATAGGGGTTGTGTGGTGTCTATATTTTATAAGGAGATCTTGGTGAATTTGGTAGAACTTGACATGGTAGATTTTGATGTAATCTTGGGGATTGATTGACTTTATTCGTATTATGCTTCCTTGTATTATAGGACTCAAAAGGTCCATTTTTATTTTTTTAACAAACCGGTAATGGAATGGGAGGGAAGCTCCTTAGTGCCTAAAGAGAGGTTCATTTCTTATCTTAGAGCTCGAAAGTTGATTTCCAACGGATGTATATAGATCTGGTTCAGGTTAAATATTCTAGTTCAAAGGGTCCTTCTTTACAATATGTCCCTGTAGTGAACGAATTTCCTAAAGTGTTTTTCGATGATATTTCTGAAATTCTTCTCTATAGGAAAATAGATTTTGGGATTGATCTTCTTCTGGATACTCGTCCAATTTTTATTCGCCCTTATAGAATGGCTCCGGATGAATTAAAGGAGATAAAGGATCAGTTAAAGGATCTTTTAGATAAGGGTTTCATCCATCCTAGTATTTCTCAATCGGGTTCTCTTGTACTTTTTGTGCATAAGAAAGATAGGTCTCATCGGATGTGTATAGACTATCATCAGTTGAATAAAGTCACAGTGAAAAATAAGTATCCTATTTCTAGGATTGATGATCTTTTCGATCAGCTCTAAGGTGCTAGACGTTTTTATAAGATTGATATTCGTTCGAGCTATCATCAATTGAAAATTAGGGAGGATGATATTCCCAAGATTGCTTTATGAACCCAATATGATCACTATGAGATTTTGGTTATGTCATTTGGATTGACTAATGCTACGACTGTTTTTATAGATCTTATGAATCAAGTTTTTGGACAGTTTCTAGATTTTTTTGTTATTGTTTTCAATGATGATATTTTGGTGTATTCAAAGTGTAAGAAGGATCATCCAATCACCTCTAAAATATGTTGTAGACTATTAAGGATCAGAAGTTGTATGCTTAATTTTCTAAGTGTGGCCTTTTGTTGAATGTTGTGACTTTCCTTGGACATGTTGTTTCCAATGAGAGGATCAATGTGGATCCATAAAAAGTTAAGGCGGTTAAGAGGTGGCCCAGAACCATAAATCTAATTGATATTAGTAGCTTCTTGGGATTGGTTGAGTATTATAGGATATTTTTGGAGAGTTTATTATCTATTGCCACTCCATTGACGAAGTTAACTCATAAAAAAGTTAAGTTTTTGTGGTCCGATACTTATGAGGGAAGGTTTGAGAAGATGAAGAATAAATTAACTTTTATGCTAGTTCTGACCCTTGCCAAGGGTACTTATGGATTTGTGATGTATTATTATGTGTCCCATGTACGGTTGGGTTATGTATTGACGCAGCATGGTAAGGCTATGGCCTATATTTCTAGGCAGCTTAAGGTTCATAAGAAAAATTATGTGGCTCATGATTTTGAGTTGGCAGTTATAGTTTTGTTTTGAGAATTTGGTGTCATTATTTGTATGGAGTGTATGTGGCATTTATTCTGATCATAGCAGCTTGCAGTGTATGCTTACTTAGAAGGATTTGAATCTCAAGTAGAGGTGGTGGCTTGAGTTACTGAAGGACTATGATATGAATCTTCACTACCATCCAGGTAAAGCTAATGTGGTTGTTAATGCTCTTAGCAGGTTGTCCATTAGGAGTTTATCTCATTTGGATGAGGAGAAGAGAGGATTGATGAAGGATATTCCCTAATTGTCCAATTTAGGAGTTCGTCTTTTGGACTCTAAGGAAGGAGGGGTGATTGTTCAGGAAGTAGTTATGTTTTGGTTCTGAGGTAAAGAAGAAGCAGGCTTTGGATTCTATTTTTATGTAGAAAAGGGATGATGTGTGTCAGCAGAAGGTTATGGCATTTAAGATTGTGGGAGATGGTATCTTGAGGTATCAAGTTAGGTTGTGTGTTCCTGATGTTGATGGGCTGCGAGAAAGGAACTTGACTGAGGCTCATGAGTCAAGGTACATGGTTCATCCAAGTTTGTCTAAGATGTATCATCATTTGTAGGAGATTTATTGGTAGAACAGTATGAAGAAAGATGTGGCAAATTTTATGGCTAAGTTTATGGTCTGTCAGCGAGTAAAGGTAAAGCACTTGAGTCCTATCGGTATGTATCAGAGATATAGTTGCCTGTGTGGAAGTAGGAGATAATCAATATGGATTTCATTACAGTTCTTCCATAGTCTTGTAATTAATTTGATTCATTTTGGGTCACTGTGGATAGGATGACTAAGTCTGCTCACTTCTTGCCTGTAAGAACTACCTACTCTGGAGAGGATTACGCTAAGTTATTCATTTAGAAGATTGTGAAGTTGTATGGTGCTCCAGTTTCCATTATTTCAGATCGAGGTACGCAATTATCTTCTCACTTTTGGCATTCATTTCAGAAAGGTTTAGGGACTAAGGTAAACCTTAGCACCGCTTTCCACCCTCAAATAGATGGACAAGCGGAATGGATAATCTTGACTTTAGAAGATACTCTAAAGGCTTGTGTGATTGAATTTAAGGGAATTTGGGTTGATCACTCATCTCTTATTGAGTTCACATATAGTAATAGTTATCATTCGAGTATTTAGATGGCTTTATTTGAGGTTTTTTATGGTAGGAGGTATAGGTCTCCTATTAGGTGGTTTGAGGTTGGTGAGGTTATGTTGTTTGGTTCTGACTTGGTTTATCAAGAAATGGAGAAGGTGAAGATAATTAGAGAAATATTTAAGACTTCTTAAAGTCTCCAAAAGCCTTATGCGGATGTAAGGCGAAGGAGTTGGAGTTTGATGTAGGTGATTGGGTGTTTTTGGAAGTTTCTCCTATGAAAGGAGTGATGGGGTTTGGAAAGAAGGGGAAGCTCAGTCTCCTTTATATTGGTATGTATTAAATTTTGAGGAGAGTTGGGAAGGTCGCTTATGAATTGGAGTTGTCTGGGAATTTGGGCTTCATTCACCCATTTTTTTATGTGTATATGTTGAAGAAGTGTATGGGTTATCTTTCATTGCTTATTCCTTTGTAGGATGTTGGTATTTCAGATTCCTTGTCTATAAGGAAGTCTTGGTTGAGATTTTGGATAGACAAGTCCGTAGGATGAGGACTAAGGATGTGACTTTGGTAAAAGTCCTTTGAAGGAATCAAAAGGTAGAGGAAGATACTTAGAACGAGAAGGATGATATGAAGTCTAAGTATCCATTTTTATTTCCCGCGTAGGATGAAAGTGTTGGAGGCATGGGTTCCCTTTTGCTTTTGTTGCTTCTCAAATTTGTGCATTGTTTTATGGTTGTATTATAGCTTATATTCATGCTAAAGGGTGCCTTAACTCCTCATGCGGGGATGAATGATCCTGGAAGGGGGAAGGGGTAATGTAATAAACCAAGTTCTGGACTCTGAATTTTTCTATGCATGTTGAGCTTACTGCCCAGGAAATTACTCACATGACGAGTTATTATCACTCACCATGATTCGTATAGAGCCAATCGTATCTTAACTAGTAGTGATTGCCCATATTTTTATCCTGATCACGATTGAGACCCTACAAGTCATAAGGTGAGGTCACGAGTTGTAGGGTATGACTCATGAACAAACCAATAGAGGTGGTACTGAGTACTGACTAGGCTACAAGTCTTGGTGACGATTCGTGATCAGTCATCATGAGTCGTTACCTGACCCATATCAACTGGGCGCTATTTTTCTATCCATTTTCATGAGTAGCAGTATGGACTTTTCCTTCCACCCTAGTATTTCCCATGACTTAAAACCCTTCCTTTGGCCCTATTTTCATCAAATTAAATTAACATAAACACTACTCTTTCTCTCTAAACTCCCATGTCAAGACCAAGGCTAGAGTTTCTAAGGATTTAGCACCTCGGATTCAAATTATGGTTTCTTCTCCAAATTCTTGGTATTTTCAGGCATGTATCTCTTACCTAACTTGTTTTTTCATAAAGACAGTTGTTTAATCATTGTTTATGTAATTTTAAATTATGGATTTTGAATAATAGGTTGAGGGTTTTGAATGATTGTTACTTGGTTGGTTTTTCCATGGTTTTGAAATTGTTATTCATGCTTTAACTTGTTGTTTTTTTAACTAATTTGATGCATGGGCATGGTGAATGGGATAGGGGTCATGGATTCCCCCAAAAGTATGTTTTTTGGTTTGGAATTGGTATTAACCTCAATCCACTTGCATAATTGGTTTGCAACAGGGCAATTACATGGTTTTGCTTACTCTTCTGTACTATTGCTTTGCATTAATGGATAAATGAATAAAAATAATTTTGGAAGGCCTTGGTGGACATAGTTTGGTTTTAAATTGTCTTGAAAGGCCTTGGTGGCCCTGGATTTGCTTCTAAATTGGAACTTGGGAGTCTAATTTGGTTTAATCATTTTGGAATGGCATAATGGAATTAACTTGCAAGTTCAATTGGTATGACAAAATCATTCGATAAATGTCTTAATGGATGAATCCTTGGTTAAATGGATGGGTTATGTGCAAATATTTTAATTGGGTTTAAAGGGGGTTATGTAGCTCAGCATAGAAGGTGGAGGTCCTAGGGGGACCGACACTGGAAACCAAATTTGCCTGCGTGGGGGTCTTGGTGACCATGTTCATATTTCATTATATATATATATATATATATATATATATATATTAGAATGGTTGGAGCCTCAGGGGCTTTGGCCCATGTTCGAATTTTCCTGGGTCATGCGGCTTATATGCCTGGGACCCTTTCAGCAAGGGGAGCTGAACCTAAATAGCCTGTGGGTGCCCTTAGGACGATTAGAGCTACACAATCTAGGTTAATGGTTTTAAATCTCATTCTAAACCCCATTCCCTATCCCAACGTCTTATATATATGTATATGAATGTGTGTATATGGTTTTGGACTGATTTGTACTTGGCATTATTTTATCCCTTTCTTGAGTTACATGCTAGCGCTTCTCCTGCTAATCATCCTAGGACTCTACATTGTTACATAATGTAGGGTCCGAAGATACCTTTTTTACCCCTGTGAAGCGCTAGGTGGATTAGCACTCCTGTCGAGTTGCGTTGAAGTGGTGAGCCTCTATCTTCCTAAAGGTCAGACATTTTACTGTTTTCTTTATGAGTACCAAAATTCCATCAGTTTCGTTTTATACATTTTGGATTACCCTTTTGGCCATGGTCAGGGGCATGTCCCGACCTAACTTGGTATTTTGGTTTAGAGGCATTTGTGGACAAAGTGTGGGTGGTTATTGTTTATTGATTCTTAGTTCCTATTGAGTTTTCTATCTATCTTTTGTATATTTATTTGGTTTACTTCCGCTATTATATTATATTGTTACATGGTTGGCTAGGTTTAAGGGGTGGTCTCCGGCTCTCGGTAGGCTTAAGATACCTGTCATGACTAGGCCTGAGGTCGGGTCGTGACATTAACCCTACCTTATTTTCTTTATTCAACTTCTTCTTCATAACTATCTTTAATTAGGCACTCCTATAATAGCCACCCTCAACTTAGGCGATTTTCTTGAGTTGAGGAACATAATGTTAAAGGAGGGACCAGGGCCAAAGCAGGTTTATTGTAATTGAAATGGGAAGGTGAATAGGTTAAACAAGAAAATAGGTCACTTTAGCTTAAATTTCAAGATCAAGGAATACTTATTTTCCTTTGATCGATCGTTTAGGATAAAAGTCGACTCCAACCAGCTATCCTATAACCTAGGTAAGACTAACCAAGTAAGTTTTCGATTGCACACACATGTAAACTAACTAAACACCTCACACTCACATAGTACATGGTTACATTATCAACTACTACTATACGATTCATGCAATCTAAGAAAAGGTCATTCTATCCCTAGCACTAATACCATAACACGATCCAACAATGGTCATAATTATATATCTTCACAACTCACGGTTCATAAGAAATATAGGAAGGGTATCATTTTATTCATCATAAAAACAACAAAAATTTAACTGCATCAAGGTTTCTTATTTTTCTCGCAATTAAACATAACAAACATAACACATATAACGAATAACACAATATCCTAAATATATCATCTCTACTATGATAGCACACTCTACAAAAAAAGACACGGCAGTAAAAACCCTAAGTAGTTGGCACACCCCTAACCCCAACTAAAAACTGATGCACTGTCCCTAGTGTATACTAAGAAAAGAAGTACAAACATAGAAGTAGAGACATACCTGAGATGCTCTAGGCATCGGATGTGGCCTCTCCCCTAGCTGAGGCATTAGTAGGAACGTCGGGTGCAGTATTAGAAAGTGGTGGTGGCCGAATAGATGAGGCTCTCAATTCTCATTATTCGTACTCACTCTGGTAAACATGAAACTAGGCATCATACTCCTTGGCTGTCCACTTCATGTACCACTCAAACTCATCCGAATTACCACTCTACTTGGCGGGATCTCGCTCTCTCTTGCCCCTAGTGTAGGGGGTCTTATCATGATCAGCAAACAAGTCAAAAATCAAAGGTAGTGGTGTAGGTAGTGGATGTGAAATGAAAGGTGTGACTAGAGGGATGATAGGAGTGTGGATATCAGCTAATGTACAGACCTCTGACCTAGTATGGCCACCTTATCTCTCAAACTTGATAAATTCAAAACTCGAGCTTTAAGGAGTTTCTCCCATATCTGTATCTCAAAACTACCAATCCTATCACACAACTTTCTAGTAAACTACTTCATAGCAATCATCATTTATGACTCAATCAGTGTCTTTGATATCTCAATAGTTGTCTACACCCATGGCTGAATCTTACCCAGCAACTTGGCTAACTGGGTTTCGGTATGAGTCTAGCGCTCAATTAACTTTGTATGCCTGTCCATCAATCACTATAGAAACTAATATGGTGTTATAACCATACTCGAAGGCAGCGGGTGAGGGGGCATTGTAGATGTATATGGTGAAATTTAGTGCCTGTGACCCTCTCATTTCCTATAGTAGTTGAACCCTCTGCCGGTTGGATACCTATTTTAAGATCACCACCTAGTATCGGCTTATCTACCTGCTCGACTGAATCTATAAGACTCTCAAAAAGGGCTACTCCAGGTGAGGTATAAGGTTGTGCCTTCTTCTATTAAACTCGATTAGTGTTGTCTCGGATCAACTCCACATCGGCCAATCAGGTTACCTTAATAGTACAATCAATATCGAGTAATGTTGTAACTCCCGTTGTATCATATAGTCTCTCAATAATCTGGATCCTTATGGTTTCCATCATATAGTTAAACTCAACAATAGTAGTTGACATCTTATAACCCATCCAAAATAAAAATCTTAGGATCCTCTACTCAGATAAGTCCACCTGAGTACCTCTAGCTAATGTCTGGGCCAGTAGAGGCTAATTCCTATCTCTTTGCCCTACTCATGTAATCAAATCTATGGGAATAGCATATGAAGCATAAAACTAGCGAACATGCTTTAGGCTATAAGATCTGGAAGGCTCACCCATCCATCCAATTCTGTATCTATCAAAGATCACCTTAATGTCTGGGATCCCTGCTAAATCGGTCATCTTGATGTGGGGATCCTCAGATATTATCCATCTAGGCTTGCCCTGATCAGTCATCTCAATATCCTAGTCATAAATATCTTATATATCCTACACATACCACCTCCGAATCTCAAGAGTTATTGGCATAACAGAGGTGTGCGTTGAATCCTACATCGCTGTGGCTAGAGCTGATGCATTAGTATACTCATCACTTTCTGAAGACTCTGCTACCTCCTCAGACTGGGGAGCTTCAGTCTCTCTCTTATTGCTACAAAACTCAGCCGATTCCACCCTTCTCAAAATGGGGAATAGCTGTCTTTTTCTTACTGTCGCCAAAATTAGATACCTTCTTTTGTTTATTAGACTGGGTAGGGGTAGGAGAGTGTGGTAATAATCTCATTGCATTCTTTATCCGTGGCTTGGCTCGAGCGATAAGAGTTGGTGGGGACTGGGGCCTAAGTAGTCTCACAGGTTGAGAATTTGGATAAAATATTGGTTGTATGACGTCCGTGGTTGTAGAATCTCTCTAAGTCTGATGTTGTGCCTAGCACGACACAAGTGGTGTAGTATCAACTAAGTACTTCTCTACAGACCCACTCCACCTGGAAGACTCGTCTAGAAGTCTTTACTGTGGGCTCTTCTTCTGTGTTTCCTTTAGTGCTATGGTACCTGTATTGAGAAGTGTTAGGACTCAAACCAAATTAGTTAGATATGATTGAGAATTAATTGAACTGTCAGGTCCCATTCGTGGGTTCTGTAGCACCCTGTGTTTTTAACGCTCTTGTATTGCCTTAAATATGACCCTTAGGACCCCTATATTGATGGTAAATCATGTATAGTTGTTGTGGGTCATGTTAGGGTGTTTTAGGATATTATAAATGGATGTGTGTCACCCAATGGACCCTTCGCAAAGTCTTGGTGCCACATAGGGATCACCAAATGCGACTGGAATGGGTTGGCTTTGGGTTGTGCGCCGCCAACCTTGAGGTTAGCTTTGGTTGTACCTCGCCAAGCAAAAGCCAAGCATCAAAAGTTGCTTAGTTAGATTTAAATTTAAGGGTGTTGAGGTCTTTTCACACCACTAAACTATTTCTAATCATTCTTAAACAAATTAAGGGGTCTTAAAACACATTATTGCACACTTTTCATGAGATTAACTCAGATAAACCCTTTCCCTCTTTCCAAAAATAAGAAATTCAAACTTTCTCTCCAAGAATTCAAGTATCCAAGTTCCAAGTTTAAGCTTTTCTTCAAGGATTCAAGTAATTGAGGTAACTGGGTGTTTATTGATGGATTCCTTTCACCCATTCAATCCAAAAACCCTTTTTTTGGTTCAAGTATGAATTATACTCTAATTTATGATCAAGTTCAATGTAAATCATGTAATTCATCTATGTTTCCTCATTAGTTTTACCTTCAATCCATGCTAACAGTTTTATCCCTTATGAATCATGCTCAAGTATATTTGAAGTACCAAAACCCCATGTCATGTTTTTGTCAATATCATGTCAAATTCTCAAATTATGCTTTAAACTGTATCAACATAATATTTTCCCCAGGTTAACTCATTCTAATATTTAAGTTCATGTAAATTATCAGGCTATTAAAATGTCTCATGTTTTGGGTCTTTGAATTTTGACTTTATATCACTATTTTAAGCGTTCTCAAATTTTGTAATCATTTAGTTTTGTCGGGTTATGAATGCACGATACCTACATATTTACTTATGTTTCATACTTTTTAAATAATGAGTCAGTCATCTAATTATTTTTGTGTTAAACTCAACTTGTTATAACCATGTTAAGCACTATCAGTCTATGTGTTTATGATTACTTCAGACTCTGTATGCACTAATGTTTTTATAAAATACCATGACCTAAGCTAATCAGCTTCAATGTATGCACCAGTTAGTATTTTAGTGTGTTTTAGTTGGGAGTAGGATTTAGCACCGAGTGGGAAGGGTGGGTTTAGCGCATCCTACTTTTCCATAAACTACATGTCACCATAGGTTTAGGGGCCTCTCCAGAGAGTGTTTCCCCTTGCCCAATACGAGATCAGTTTAGTGATCACTTTAGTTCAGGTTATACTCCGATGGCAAGGATAGAACATCCCTCCTCAACGTGGGTCAGATATTGTACTCTATGATAGCTCACATAGTTTATGTCGATTACATAATAACTCCCATAGTTTCAGTCAGTATTTAGTTTATCTAAATTCAGATATGCTTGACCAAGTAGACAGATTTCAGTATTTATTAAGTCAGTTTTATAGATTATTTCAGTTATTCAAATATCAATTATTCTATTATTTAGATCATTTTAGTACATGCTTTACTTGGTCTTGCATTCTCAGTTTTACATGTTCATGTTTTCATGCTCAGTATCCATACATGATCCCCAGTTCAGTTTTACAGCATATTCAAAATTATATAAGATTCACATACAGTATTCATTTTTTATTGTTTCCCAACTTACATAATTATTTTTAGCTCATGATTTATAAATCTCACCATGACTTACAATTTTCACGTATAGCCATGTTTTAAATATATATTTCAGCAAATAACTTATGTCCTTTGTTTTAAAGTATGTTTTAAATATTTCCATGTTTAGTGTATATCTCCATATACTCAGTACATTCCAAAGTACTGACCACATATATGTGTTTGTAGCTACATCCTTCATAATGTAGGTACCAGATGTATCTCATACACCAGGGTCAGACAGTTCTCAGCCTTTTTCCAATAGGTGATTAGTTATCTTATTTCAAAAACTCCAGTCAATTTTAGTTTATGTACTGTACTGTTATCTCTCTTATGTATTGATTTGTGGTAGTTGGACGCATGTCCTAACCGCCTACAGTCAGCATAGTAGAGGCTTTATAGTCAGTCAGAGTCATGATATATAATTCATGTTCTTTCTTCAGTTTTATCGTGTTATAAACCATATCGATATTGTACTTATACAAATTTCCTTGTGATTATTTTTCCACTCAGTAAATTTAGCTTTTAATAAATACAATTTTAATCAATTGCTCAAGCAGTATGCTAGTACATGGGTTAACTTGGGATCACTTGTGGTTCCTAGCGTCGTGTTACGACCAGGGGGGTAAACTTGGTAGTAGAGAAAAAGATTTAAGTGTCGTAGGGTGCCTATGAAGTCGTGTCTAGTAGAATCTTGTGAAATAGTACAGTGACTTCTGTACTTTTCTTCGAAAGCATATAGGGCATTTAAGAAATGTTTCCCTTCTTTATATCTCAGATCGTGTTGTAGAGCTTTTCTTTAAGAAACTTATACAGATTCTCATCATGCTCCATTCATGCCAACTCTGCCTTAGTTTTGAGGTAACAAAAATAGTCAAGCTTAAATTTCTACAGATAGAGATTTCTCAAACAGTCTCCACAGATAGTTATGGGATTGAATGTGGGCTCAATAAGTATCCCACTAGTGCCTTTATGTTCCAAAGTATGAAAGATTTCATTCATGATCATGAAAAATTATGCATTGAGCTAAAGTTAGATGTACTTTCAGATCCATTCTCAGAATCCTATGGCAACATATGATCTAGAGTTAGAAGAATGTACCTTAAAGTTTAATAGTAGTAAAGTGGGGATAGTGTTTATCTGGATTTAGTAGATTATGAATCCATGGTGCTAGTGTATGAAAGGTGGACCAGTAGGCTTGAAATAGTGTATGCAAGAATTTAAGTTTATTGATTCAGAATTAAGTATGATGGTATGGGTATGATTTAGAGGTATGTCCTAGGTGAAATAAGATTGTATTATTTCTAAGTTCTTACTCTGTGTGTGCTTAGGTAGTACCCTTTAGTTGATAAGCGCGAATGAGGCTAGTTATGTAGTATATAATGTTCTTACCAGCTAAGTTATGGGTTATAGGTTTTTGATGTTGGGTATGTTGGTAAAATGGTAATTCTCCTTGTTTAGGAAAAAATATAAGTTTAGAGTTGTGATATTAGTAGGCTATGAAGGAAAAGAGGTAGATTATATGTTTAGTGAGGTAGGTAAGTTGTCGAGAAGGGTGTAAGTATGTGATGATGATTGTTGAAGCTAAAGAAAGTTTAAGCATAGTATTTGTTCAGAGAGTGTTCAAGAATGAAGTTAGTATATTTTTTTAAAAGTTTTAGAATATCTATGTTAAGTGTTAGAATCTAAATTTGAATCTTGAATGATTGATCTAATAGAAAAAAGATTTGGAATTCTAGATGGTGTGAACTCATGGTATGGTGATACTCATGAAGATTCTAAGTTAGTAAGCATTCAAGTTCTTATATGATGAGTAGTGGTGCTATAGAAAGTTAAGAGATATATCTCAGAAGAAAGTACTAGCAATGGGTTTTACATTCTCAGGTGTAGTCTTTCAGGATGAGTTTATTAATTATGTGTATTATTATATCTCGAAATCTATAGTAAAGTGGTTGAAGTTCAGTGTAGGATTAATTAAAAGGGTCCATAAGCTTAGAATAATCGCTTAAAGGTAAGGGGGATATGTTAGAACAAGGAACTAAGTCAGGCTCTCAGATTCTAGTAGTGAGGCCTGTGTGTTGTAGAACAACACTAGGGAGGAAGATGCCCGACCCATTCTTATCTCAGTGCAAAGTTTTGTACTTCAGTCATCACGACATCTACTCATGCCTTATATGTCAGCTCTATGATCATAGCTCATATTCATTCACTTTCCACAGAATCATGTATGTTTCCAGTTTCTATTATGAGGAGTTCCAGTTCACTCAGCAGTACAAATCATATTCCATTAATTTATGAACTCCAAACTCAAGTCATGCAGCTCATGACTCATGTGCCCATGCTTTACAATATGTTCAATTCCAGGTACTCATGCTACACTCTTAATGATCAGTGAAATTCAGATTATGTCATGTATGTCCTCAGTTTAAATCTCTTAAATGAATCCATATCGTGCATACTCTATTCTCCGGGCCTCAGTTAAGTGTCCAAGTTATGCATAGTGTTATTTTATGCTTCAGGTCCTCATGTTCTAATCTTTCAGTTACCTCTCTTTATGTCAAGATAGTGATGATGAACAATTGTTTAGATGGAAGAGAGTAAATGTTCTGTATAAGGAAAAGATCGTTGTATGCTTGTTCTATGTAAGGCTATAAGTTTGAAAGAATATTGAGGTAAAGTTTTTGATATATTTCATAGTTAGTTGAAATTTCATGTTTGTTTTCTTGGGTATAGTGTATGGAATTTGTTATTGATAGAGGTATTAGAGACTATGGGAAAGATGCTTTGGTGGGTTGTTTGCCTAGAAGTTCATATGTGGTTATAATTATAGGCTTGAATGTCATGTTGGTATATAAGTGGACGGGTGCAATTTGTGCTAGTGAATTCTTAGTAAGAGGTTGAATTTAGTTGTTGAAGTGGTAAGAAGAATTATTCTTGAGATGAGAGTTGTAAAACATGCATGGGGTATCAAATATATGGCTTAGACTAGTATTACAGTTTGGTGTGTTTCACTTTGTAATTTTGAGTTAGGCTTGAACATGGGAAGAGTATGTAGTTAACCTCAGACTTGGGCTAAAATAGTTATTTATACCCATATAAGAATTATAAGTTGAATCAAATGAGCATGGTATTTAAGAGGAAAGTATAGTTGAGGGAGTATTTGATAAGTGTGGATAAGATTAAAAGTTAGCAGTTGTATTCTAAGGCCTAGTAATTCTATCCTAGCTTATGTTTTATAGGCTTATATTCCATGTTGCAGAGTTATAGACATATTGAGATTCCTTATTCAGATCATGCCCAAGAATTCTTTGCTCCCTAATGTTATTAGAACTTCTTAGAAAGAGTGCTAAAGAAATACTCCAGTTGAGTATAAACTTTCAGAATGAGCTAGACCATATAACCAACAATTCATTTTAGCAATCAGACAGATAAGCTCCTATAGATTTCCATCTTTCCATCTCATCTTGCTATCTGTAGTTTCATGAATGTGGCTATTCGATGAGGTAATTCATTAACGTCCATTCAAGTTGTGAATTCAGTTCAGTCCCTGCATCATGTCTCCAATAAAGAGTTTAGTCATGATTCAGTTCACAAGTGTTCATTGAATGACCTTAGTTTTTCAAGTATTCCAGTGCAGACATTGTAATACCTATTGTACAGCCTTAGTCTCATTATCTCAAGATTCGTGCTTACATAATGTACTTGGAGATGCCATGAAGCCCTTTTTCTATTGATTTCTATACATTTTTTGTTGAGGGACAACTCCTAATGAGAAGTTACGTACTTTATTCCATCCGTAGTAACTCGTGGGATTTTATTGCATCAGTTGTCACTTCACAGTTCTATATGTATGATCATATCATGAACATTTCAAGTGAGCTCTAAACTCTCAGCATGGATCAGCTCCTTACAGTAAAACGAGTCAAGTCAGCTGAAAAATCAGCTTCATGATGGATGTTTTAATGTTTCAGCTCAGTTGTATCCTTCATTAGTAGACATTTCATGTCTATATTATTTCATACTTCTAAAGTTTCATAAGTTTCTACCCATCATTCGAGGACAAATGATTCCAAGGGAGAGGTAATGTAATACCCCGATCTTTTAACGCTCTAGAAATGCCTTAAAAATGACCCTTAGACCCCTATATATATGGTCAACTATAGTTGTTATGGGTCATTTTATGGTGTTTCTAGACGTTGGAAATGGGTGTGCATCACCAAATGGACCCTCTACAGAGGGATCGCCAAATGTCACTGGAATAGGTAGGCTTTGGGATATGCGTCGCTAATACTAAGGTTGGCTTTGGCTGTACGCCACCAACCCTGAGGTTGGATTTGGCTGTGCCTCACCATGCAAAAGCCAAGCATCAAAAGTTGCTCCGTTTGATTTAATTTAATGGTGTTGAGGTATTTTCACACCCCTAAACTATTTCTAATCATTCTTAAAAGAATTAGGGGTCTTAAACCAGGGGGTAGTCTCGGGTTGTGACAAGTTCAGTCCACGACTCATGGACTGAGTTTACGACTTATGGACTGGGATCGTTAATTGATAATTTATCTCATGAGTTCAATCCACGACTTTTATATTTAGTTCATGAATAATAACTTAACTAATGAAACTCAGACCCTGATTCTGAGATTCAAAATCTTAGGTCTGATCCCATGAGTTTAATCCATGACTTGTGGATGGAATTCATGGGTCGTGGATTGGACTTATGAGTTCAAACCTGAGACTTAACTCTGATCTCTTAGATATCTCAACTCTAATTGACATATTTCACCCATTTATTTTGAATTTGACAAGAATTACACCTATCCTCATTTAATTCATTTTGATCCAATTTCATTGGATAAGAAATCATTACTATCATTGATTGGGGAGACAGAACATTATCAAGCACACAATTCAAACCTTTGAAAAAAACTTACTCTTTGTCCACATATGAAGATTTAAATAAAAAAGCAAATTGGTTTTCACAATGGAATGCCCTTTTACGTATATGAATCACCAAGTAGGGTTTTGATTTGGCTGAGGCAAGCAGAATTGATATGGTGGGAGGGTTTGAATTTGATTAGAAGGTGGTTTGATTTGAGTATTGTATAGGGTATTTGTTTATTTTTAAATTGGTTGGTAGGGTTTTAATTAATGGAAAGGTCGGGTTGGGTCGGGTTGTGTGGGGCTCTATTTTGAAATTAAAATTTAAAGTTTTGGACTTACCCGAGCCTAGTGGTGACCCACGAATCATGGTTCTGACTCATGACCCATAGGTTGGGGTCATGAGTCATGATTTAAGACTTAAATCTTTTCTCTAAATCTTACAACTTGACCAACGAGTAGTGGGTTTGACTCATCACCCGTGGGTTGAGGTAGTGAGTCAAGTCTTAAAATACATCTGTTACTTCTTATTTACATAACTCGAACCACGAGACTTGTTTATGAATCATGACCCATAGGTTAGGCTCGTGAATCTTAGACTTGATCAACCCGTAGACGACACTCATGAGTAATTTTACCTGGCCTTGTATGAATTTTCTAATTTTTCATAGGCCAATAATTCTCGCATGCTTCCTTCCCTGCAAACAAAATAAAGTTAACACTAAAACCTTGGGATGCCTCCCAAGCAGCACTTGATTTAACGTAGTGGCACGACGTGGCTATGTTGGGTACTCATACTTCACAAACAAGCCTTAGTTTCCTCCCATGAAGCACTTGATTTAACGTCGCAACACGACTCAACTCCGTTGACTACTCAGACTTCGTCAAGGCTCACATTCTCACACACTTTAATCTCTTCTATGTTTCCCATATAATACTTAACACGCTATCTGCTTACCTTAAATGGGACACCACCATATTGTTGTATCTCAATTGCATTATGTGAAAATACTCTCACCACGGTGAATGGTCCAGACCATCTTGACTTCAACTTGCCAGGAAACAAGCGAAGTTCTTGAATTGTACAATAAAACCAAATCACTAGGTTGGAATTCCCTCCGTTTAATTCTTCTATCATGACAGAATTTCATCTTTTTCTTATATAGGGCTGAACTTTCATAGGCAGGGGGCAAAATTCATCCATCTCATTCATCTTCTCCAAACGCAAGTGTGCAACCTCACTCTACTCTAAATTTAACCTTTTTAGTGCCCTTAATGCCTTATGTTCAAGTTCAATTGGCAAGTGTAATGCTTTTCCATACGCATGCTGATAAGGAGATATACTAATGGGAGTCTTGTATGTTGTCTGGTAGGCCCATAATGTATCATCGAACTTCGAACAATCAGTCATAATGGCAATCACAGTCTTCGCCAAAATATATTTTATCTCCCAATATGAGACCTCAACTTGACCACTTATTTGATGATGGTAAGGTATTTCCACCTTATGTTTTATACCATATTTCTCAAGTAGCGCTTTGAACAAACAATCGCAAAAGTGAGACTCACCATCACTGATGATAGCTTACGAGGTACTAAATATAGAGAAGATATTCTTTTTCAAGAATATTATGATACTCTTTCCTTCATTGTTTGGAAGCGCAATTGCTTTCGCCCACTTAGAAACATAGTTTACATCTATGAAGATATATTTCTTCCCATGCGAACTCACAAATGAGATCATAAAATCGATACCCTAGACATCAAACAACTTGAGCTCAAGAATGGGGGTCATATGAAGCTCATATTTTTGCAAAATGTTGGTCTGCCATTTGCATTAGTCATAGGCCATGGCATAGTCATGTGCATACTTATAGATAGTCGACCAATATTAACCATAATGCAAAATTTTGTGGGCAATGCAAGTATCTCCATTAAAACCCCTAATTAGAGACGAATGACAACCCTCGAAAGTACTCATCATCTCAACTTCAAAAATACACCTCCGAATTACACCATCAGCGCATACTCAGAATAAGTATGGATCATCATAAAATAACTTTCTCACCTCATGCACAAATTGCTTACACTGCTGAAATGACATATCTTCTGGAACGAGATCACTTGCCAAATAATTGGCAAAGTCAAAACGAGGGATTAAGTCTTGTGATGCTACCAAGATGTTCTTATCTGGAAAAGTATCATCGATCTCAAGCTTATCCCCTATTTTTAGAATTGCTTCCTCTATTAGGCGTGACAAATGGTCGACAACTTGGTTTTTGGTGCCCTTCTGATCCTTGACCTCAAAATAAATTCTGCAGTAGAAGTGCTCATCGAATCAACCTTGGCTTAGCATCTATATTCGCCATAAGGTATCGAAGAGCAGCATGATCAGTCTGTATAATAACTTTGGTACCAATCAAGTAGGATCAGAATTTTTTAAAAACAAACACCATCGTAAACAATTCTTTTTCAGTCACCATGTGATTTTACTGTATGAGGTCTAGTGCTTTGTTGATATAGTAGATAGGATGAAGTATCTTCTTTCACCTTTGGCCCAAACTGCTCCTAGGGATACACCACTTGAATTACATATCATATCAAATGGTAAGGTCCAATCAGGGGACATAATAATAAAAGCTGAAATCAACCTCTCTTTTAGGCACTCAAAAGCCTTAAGGAAGGCATCATCAAATACAAACTTCACGTCCTTTTATAATAGTTTGCATAATGGATTTGCACTTTAGAGAAATCCTTGATGAATAACCTATGGAAATCTGCATGACCCAAGAAAATCTGAATTCCCTTCTCAAAAATTAGCGAAGGAAATTTTTCAATCACTTTAATCCTAGCCTTGTCGACCTTTATCCCTTTCTTCAAAATTTTGTGCCCAAGAACTATCCCTTCGTTGACCATGAAGTGACATTTCTCCTAATTTATGACCAAATTACACTCTTCACATCTTTGCAAGGCGCTGGATAAATGAGCTTAGCAATCATCAAAAGAATCACCCTCAATTGATAAATCATCCATGAAAACCTCAATTGCATCCTCTACCATGTCAGAAAAGATGGATATCATGCAACACTGAAAAGTGGTAGGTGTATTACAAAGAATAAAAGGCATCCTTTTAAAAGTAAATATCCCATATGAACAAGTGAAAGTGGTTTTATCTTGGCCCTCAGAGCAATAAAAATCTAATTGTACCTTGAATAACCATCAAGAAAATAATAACATTCTTACTAGCAAAACGGTCTAGCATATGATCCGTGATTAACATAGGAAGGTGATCCTTCTGGGTTCATGTATTGAACTTCATGAAGCCCATACAAACTCTCCATCCAGTAACTGGTCTCATAAGAACTAACTCATTCTTCTTATTGGGAACCACAGTGATCCCACCCTTTATCGAGACACACTAAACCAGGCTCACCCATTTGTTATCGGTAATCGGATAAACTAAGTCTACATATAACCATTTGATGATTTCTTTATTCATAACATCTTGCATAGGTGGATTCAATATACGGTGATTCTTAATGCTAGGTACACATTCCAACTTAACCTAAATTTTGTGTGTCCAAATTTTGGGTAGAATTTCAACTATGTTCATAATAGTCCAACCAATCTCCCTTTTAAACCTCTGTAAAATTGATATCAAAGCCTCAAGTTATCACTCTAATAATTTTTGTACACTAATAACCGACAAGGTATTACTATTCCCCAAGAACGCATAATGCAAATGAGATGAAAGGGCCTTGAATTCCAAAATTGGTGGCTCCTCAATATATGGTTTTCCCTGAGAGGTTGCTCTATTTTTCAAATCAAGGTCCAACTTCTTTGGTGCATAAGAGTATGACCCTTTGACCACAAGTGCACTCACTATCTCATCATACTTATCAATACTATCACTATCAAAATTCATTATCACAGTTTTGAGTGCCTCGACAATAAACCTCTCTTCACTGGGTGCAACCAATGCATCTTCATCTATATTATCTATCATAGAATTCACACGTATATCCTTTGGTTAGTTCATCAATTGACAAACATTGAATATGGCTTGCTGATCATTAAGTCTGAACTTCATCCGTCCAACTCTATGTCAACTAATGCCCTACCCGTGGCTAGAAAAGGTCTTCCTAATATGATAGGAATATCAAAGTCAACCTCACAATTGAGAATCACAAAATCATTTAGAAATGTGACAGAAAACATCTCTACAAAATACAATATACAAGATAATGATCGGCTTCTTCATAGTGCAATCCGCTATCAAAAGACTCATAGAGGTCGGCTTAGGCGACCCCAACCCCAAATGCTTGTAGACGACAAGCGACATCAAATTAATTTAATCTCCTAGATCACTTAAAGCTCATGTAAAATTATAAGACCCAATAGTACAAGAAATAGTGAATGCTTTGGAATTCTCTTTCTTTTTAACTAAAGATCTAGAGGCAATGGTGCTACAATGGTGCAAATGTTCTATAGGCTCAAAACTCACTATCATCTTCTTGGTCACCAAGTATTTCACAAAATTTTCATAACCAGGCATCTTCTTTAGGGATTCCACAAGAGGGATGTTCACAAATAACTCTTTCAGTATAGAAATAAAATTCGGATACTTCCCTTCTTCAATTCTATTCTTCAACCTTTGGGGAAAAGATTGAGGAGGCCGGGGATGGGGTTTAATGCTAGTATGACCTAATTACACTTTCCTTTATCATTGTCAACTCCTTTCTCTGCAACTATAGGCTTTTGAGATGCCTCATCATTAGTTACTAACTTTTTTATTTTATGTCCGTCTACATCATCAATATCCATAGGGTCATTCCTCATGTCATAAACCATGAGAATAGGTAGATAAATAATGGTCTTACCACTCTAAGTAGTAATAGCTATACAATGGTTATTACTCTTAGGATTTTAAATAGCGTTGCTATGAAGAGTGTCTGGTTGACGTTAGTTTAATATGGCAGATATCTTCCCAAACTATTGCTCAAGCTGCTTAATAGTAGTTGCATGCGACTCTATCTTTTGGGTCAACCCAAAAATATCTTCCTTAATTTCCTTAAGGCAACTCTCTTGGCTCTCTGAACCCTTCACAAGCTTTGCAAGAAATGTTTTCATTCTTAAACTCCCAAACTCAGTATCCCTATTTTTTGTAAGAACATAAAGTCCACCCTTATCCTTGTGGTTATATTTCCTCATTTAGTCACCATCATGATCTCTACTCCTTTCTCGATACCTATCTCTATTGTAGTTTTTTCCTTGATTCCCTTGCCTCGAGCTCTAATTGTCTTTATTAGACCCTTGCCACTTGGATTAGAAACTCATTATCTCTCTATCTAAGTACTTAGGTTATTCCATAGAATCTGACTCTTTATGTTGGGAAGCCTCACCTCGTGTACCCATTACATTTACCTTTTTTGCTCTAATTACTGCAAATCGCTTCATAAGCAGGCTAATCTCAGTTTTCAGCTATGCTACCTGTTGTGCCACCGTTTCATCTAAAGCAATCTGCTAACTGGAAGAACTAATTGTGTAACTACCAAGTGATCTATATATCTTTTGAGTATGCCACCCTAAGTTGGTTTTAGTGATCCGATCTAAGATTTTTGAAGCATCCTCCCAGTGAAAACCCATGAAGGCTCCTCCTGTAATAGTATTAGTTACAGTCTTGGTATTACCATTTAATGCTTTATAGAATATCTCAAGCAAGTTTCTCCTCATAATTTTGTGATTTGAAACATTCTGCAACTTCTTTTTTAACTCAACCATGTCTTATATAGTGCTTCTGAATGCAACTATCTGAAATTATAGATCTCATCCTTCAATTGCAGCATTGTAGAAGGATGGAAAATTTCGTCCAAAAATTGTATCCTTATCTCATTCCAAGTAGTGATAGATTAAGAGGCATCTCTCCTAACCATAAAGTCGCCTCCCCTATCAGAGAAAATGGGAACAACCTTAGTCGTATAGCTTCCTAACTCACCTCTGGTAGATTGTATAAAGTGCAAATCCCCACAAAGTTTATAAGGTGAATGTTTGCATTATCATTAGGTAGACCATCAAACACCCCCTTCAAGTTCAGTAACTGGATAATAGTGCTTGTAATATCGAATTTAGTACCTTGGGGTAATTTTAGGGGAATGATTGCACTTGTTTCAACTTGTTCAACATTCCCCAAATATTCATCTGGATCATCATACACTGGAAGGTATTGTTGGATAGATTTTGACCTTTGATTCTTCTCATTTTATGTCTATTAAGTGCAGCTTGACGATCTTCCTCCTCCTATCTAGCCCTTTCTTTCCTAGTTGCTTGTCGAACATCTATTTGTCTAGCAGTTTCCCCATCCATTAAGCGAGAAATAACCTTCTTTACACTTTTCTGAACACCATGCTGAGATGACCGATTCAGTGTTGTTGGGTCATCATAAACCTCTTCGAGCAAGGCACCTTGATCATGAACTCCTTCTCTCTCCATCTTTCGATTTATCTCAGAGTCCTCCCAAGTTAAGGATGAAATGGAATTAGGGGATTGAATTAACTCCGGGTACTGTACACACACCGATATGTGCCCTAGAAATAGTTAAAAAGTAGAAATCAACAAATGAAACGAACAACTTCAACAAACTCGATCAATCAATTTGTAACTGTATTCTCTGACGACGGTGCCAAAATATGATGTCGAACAAATTATACCTCGTAATAAAGTATAAAGAAGTCATTGAAAAGATATCGATCCCACAAGGAATATTCCAAAAATATTTCCAGAGTTTGTTGATGTAATTGGAAATAACATAAATAAAAAGGGGGGTTTTGTAAAAGTAATTGTAATAGTAGCAGTTACTGGTTAATTAGATTGTGATCAATATGACATGAGCACTAGGATTATGTTCCCTATGACCTCATAACTCCACAGTCTGTTCGTGCTTAATAGACTATCTCGATGCCATGCATGCATAATCTAACAAGATATGTATCATCCAATCATCTCTCGGCCTTAGTTTAGATGAATTTTATTCATCTTCTCTCAAACTAAGACTGTCAATCAGGTTGGGCCGACACAACCCGACATCGGCTCAAATTTTTTTACTGTGCTCGGGTCCGGTCCCATCGTCCAGCTTAATAGGTCGGTCCATACCGAACCTAATAGTAAAAAAAACCTCCAAACGGCCCATGACTTTCACCACAGTTAAGAAAGTAACTGGTCTAACCGGTCTTGGATCGGGTCAACCCGACCCAATTCGATTAATTGGCCAGTTACCAGTCCTTGAAAAAAAAGAAGGCTAAATTCAAATTTTCATGATTTTTTCAATATATACTATATATACACACATATATACTACTAAATACTTTAAACAATATATATACAACATATATACATTACATATTATACAACTTTAATAAAAATACACACATATATTAAATTCAATTTCTACTTTAAAAAATATAAGCATATATGTGCATTCAACATTACGACTTAAAATACTACTTGAAATAATATGCATACAACTTATATACATTTTATATTATAGTGGATTCAAAAAATACATACAAATATAAATACAATAACTTGAAATACAACTAGAAACAATATACATTCAATATAATTGCCACTTGAAAACATATATACATTATATGTATTATACTACATTAGAAAACATACACACAAATATACATACAATATATACTAGTTGAAATACTACTTGAAACAATATTCATTTAATATATACTACTTGAAACAATATACATACAACATCTCTCTCTCTCTCTCTCTCTCTCTCTCTCTCTATATATATATATATATATATATATATATATATATATATATATATATTACATATTATATGACTTTAGAAAACATACACACATATACATTCAATATCTACTTTAAAAATATACACACATATGTACATTCAACATATACTACTTAAAATACTACTTGAAATTATATACATAAAACATATATATATTATATATTATACTACATTAGAAAACATACACACAAATATACATACTATATATAGTTATATACCACTTGAAATATTACTTGAAACAATGTACATTCAATAAATACTACTTAAAATACTACTTGAAATAATATACATACAACATATATACGTACAATAAATACTACTTTAAAAAATATAGATACAACATATATACATTAATATTATATTACACATATCTGCATTCAATATATACTACTTTAGAAAATATATGCACACATATATATAAAATATGCAATACTTAAAAATTAAAATACTGCCTTAAACAATATACATACAACATATATGAATTACATATTATACTACTTAAGAAACATACACACTAATATACATACATTATATAGTTATATACTAATTGAAATACTACTTGAAACAATATATATTCAATATATACTACTTGAAATAATATACATACAACATATATACGTACGGTAAATACTACTTAAAATGCTACTTTAAACAATATACATATAACATATATCAATACATATTATACTACACATATAATACATTCGATATATACTACTTTAGGAAATATATATAGATATATATACAATATATACTACTTAAAAATTAAAATTCCACTTTAAACAACATACATACAATATATATACATTACATATTGTACTACTTTAAAAATATACACACAAGATATATACATTACATGCTATAGTACTTTAGAAAATATGTACACATATATACACACAATATATACTACTTAATATAATAATACTTGTATATATATTCAAATATTAGCATGTACTATTTAAAATATAAACTTATATAAAATTTTAATATGCCAATACTAGTAGTTCAAATAATATTTGCTAACACTATTTTTCAATTTTCATTGTATGTATATACATTTGTTATGTTTATGTAAAGTTTGATAGTAATAAATTAAAAGTATTTAATTCAAATTAGATATTCAATTTAAATGAAAAATCTTATGTAAAGAGTGAATGAATCTTGTAATAGATTGCAAAATGATCCAATACTTATAAATTACAAGATTGCAATTACATCTCACTTAAAATGAAATATAAAAATTCAATAGATTAATTGATAATTCTACAAATTTGCATCATTTCTTTCAACTCATCCATGTTAATATTAACGAAAATTATCTAAGAAGTGTCAAAATCAATGGGGTCAAAGTCCTGCATTGGACTTGATTGTGTTGAGTTCTCCCTTGAAGTCATAATTTCTTCAAAATTTTGTTCGTCTGTTGGCTGTAACTCTATTCCTTAATTTCTTCGTTCCGTGCTAATTCAGTTTCTAAGTCAAACTAGAACATTCATAGCATTGCCTCTCAATGAGTGTCGTTTATATCCAAGTTGTTGCCGTCCCTGACTAAAAGCGCTCTCTGGTGCAATGATTGACACTGGAACATTCAATATATCTCCAGCTAATCTTGAAAGTACAGGATATTGTCTTTCATTATTCTTCCACCAATCCATTGCGTTGATCCTTCCTCTACGATCATCAACTGGTTGTCTAAGATAATACTTAAGCTCTTCCCAAAAAATGATTCTCTGTGCTGAAGGCGGCACCCTATTCCAAACATTTAAATAAAAAAAAGTAATTAGGACAACTACTATGTATCTGTCTTTAAAAAGACGATGGCACTTCGTGGGGTTGTGGAGCAAGAGTTAGAGTGATATGTGTGGGTACAACATCATCAATTAAATTGGCATAATAATTATATAATGCGTCCATAAAATTATTTGCATCATCCATAGTCGTAAACAAAGAAGTTTCTTCTTTAGATTGTATAGCTAAAGCATTATAAATAATAGAAGTAAAGTCAAGCATAGTATTATTTCATACAAGGATTTAATGTACCACCAATCAAATAAATAGGGGGCAACAGATAAAAATATTTTTTAAATTTATCAGTTATTGCAGGAATAGCTTCTTTGCAACCTTCTTTATCCTTATATTCGTTAAGCAAAGAAGAAATGTCAGTTAAATAAGATAAAATATTACAAACAGTAGGATAATAAGCACTAAAAAATTCAGCCCTAGCTATATAATTTTTTTTTAAAATTTAATAAGATCAAAAATCTGAGCTCAGTTAGAATCATGTAACATACACTCAGGAAAAGAGTCAACAAATTGAATAAAAATTATTGTAATAGAAACTTTATAAATAAGGTAAGTTCTTAAAATATCATAAGTAGCATTCCATCTACAATCTACATCTTTAGTCATTAATATCGGTCTAAGTCTAATTTATTTACATTTATTTTTAAATTCTACTAGTCTAACTTTTCTATGATTCTCTTGAATAAAGCCAACTGCAAGTCTAACCTTTTCAATACTAATCTTCAAAAATTCAAGATCATCTTTTACAATTAAATTATATATATTGAAAACACACTTAACATGAAATATTTTCGATAACAGTGGAGAAAGTTCAACTTTTAACAAGTCAAAAACAAACTTGTTAGATGCATTGTAAAAAGATATACATAATACTTTTCTTTCAATATTATAATATTTTAAAACTTTTGAAATAGATTTAGAAATAAATTTCTCAGTGTGTCTACGGTCTTCATCATACAAAAATGCTAAAGTACGTTTTTACAAAACAAATTAGTATATATTCAATGATAAATAATTATTAAATAATTATTTTTATTAACAGCACGATCAAGATCATAAATTAGAGCAACTCTACATAGAATATTTTTTTAATAATGCAGATAAATAATAAACATATTGTGCATGGAGTCTAAAAATATCGGACTGACAAGTACTTCTAGGAATACCTTCAAACATAGGATTATAAATTGCTTGAATGTAATAAATAAAAGCTTCAGAAGAAGCAAAAGAGAAAGTCAAACAACCCATAACTATCATTTTGGATATTTTTTTTCGATCCTTCATTTTATTATAATTCTAAACTAATTTCCCGGTTCTTGGTTTCAATCTACTTTAAGTTAGCCCCCTAACAGTCCCACTATCTTTTGCCGCAGCTAGCTCTATTGAGAGTTCTTTTTTAAAAAATGTCTAGACAATGCACTCGTACCCCCTTTATTACCTCTAGTGTTGTACTCATATAATTGCTAACAAATATTGCATTGGACCTTAGTAGTTCTTTCTACTTATGTAAAAACAATTCACACAATACTAGCTTTTTACGTGATTTTACAGGAGGTCGGGGAGAAATATTAATTGATACAAATCTAACATTAGCATTACCAACTTCGGGTGTATCACTAATAGAATCATCATCTACATTTAAATCAACTGTGTCTACTTCATTCTCTTCTTCTATACCATACTTTTTTTGAGTTTCTAAATAGTTTATACTGTGAACACTTACACCTATTTCATTCTCAAAGGGTTTGCTAATTGGTACCGCAGGCACACGAGTATATCCACTACTTGAACTAACTCTACCGAAACTAATTTGTTTTTTTACTACCACTACCACTTTCAGGACAGAAATTTCTAACGTTTTTACCAACTTTTCTTTATTTATTCATATTACAAATTAAACTAACAAATATTCAAAAAACACAAAAATAATAAAAATAAATATTCAACAAATAATACACTAATTAAAAATTAAAAGTAAGAGATAGAACAATAATATCAAATTTTTGAAGTAGAGACTGTAGAAAACTTCTACTTGATATTTGTAATTGCAAAATAATAAAATAAAACTGAGCACTTTAGGATATAATTGGAATAATTGAGAGAGATTAAGAGAATAAGATTGTGAGTTGTGTGAAAAAGTGATTTAAAATGCCATGTAGTGAAAAAGTGACTTAAAATGCCATGTACTTATAGCAAAAAAAAATTGAATTAAAATAAAAAAAAATCCAGCCAAAGCTGAATTTGGCATTTGGGCCAACGGCTATATAGCTATTACTGGCCAACGGTCTAAATTTTAGCTAGGTTGTTGGGCCAACAAAGGTAAAGATAAAAAATTTAACAATAGGTCGGTTCATCGGGCTACTAGGACTAAATGGCCCAACCTAAGACCGTGGCGCAAGAGACCGGTCCGTTAGCCAGTGTTTGGTCAGACTGGTCTGAACCCCTTATTGTGTTGGAATAATCGAGCCGGATCGGCCTAAACCTGCCCACTTGACAAGTTTATCTCGAACTCAGAGTGACGTATTACTAACCTTTATTTTGTGATCTCGTAATAACTATACCAGTTATGAATCAAGTTAATTACGTATCATACCTCTCTCTCGAGCAATTTTAGAATACATGTGAGTTCCTAACGTTGGCCACCGTCAAAAAAGCAATCAAATCAATGAAAATACAAATACATGCAAGCATATCAATCTAGAATGAATTTGCACTTAGCCCTGTTTTGTTAGTTCACCGTGGTTCCCACAACCCTATTTATGGGGCTTAGTTAATCATCATCATAAGCACACACAAAACTTTCATAGATGAAAGCATAATGTTGAACCTATAAGAATAAGATTAAAAACCAAAATCCCAAATTGATTAGAAACCCTTAAAATCAATGTCAATAATTTCAAGATCAATAAGGTATCTCAAAACTTAAAAGTAATGTAAAAAGTGTATAAAGTACGTACACTAATAAAAAAATATCAAAGAAGTATTTATAGATACCAAAAAAAATTCATCCTTAACTATGTAGGAAAAACAGATAGGTGGCATCCCACGACTCGTGGATTGGGTCGTGGATCAGACCCACGAGTCATGGCTCTTAATTGTGGAAATCATAGTTGGCTTTAATCTTTAGTATTCGACTCAAGCCTACCACCCATAAGTCGTAGGTCCCGTCGTGAAACTCAGACTTTGCAAAGCAGCTTCAGAACTCAAGTCACGTCCCAACTCACGAGCTATTGGTCCCACCCACGAGTTGTGGGTTAACTTGTGGGTTTCTTAACTTATGCCTCGAAACCTATTTACCTGCAAAATCAACATAAAAACACATCATATCCAATAAGAATATCTAAGTTCCTGCATAATTTTTTTTAAGCATCGAAAATGCCATGAAACCATGACACATCAAAGAGTGCTATAAATTACAATTATTTTTTTCAATTTGATTAAGAAATACATCTTAAAATATTAGTCAAAGTTTGTATTCTTTGATTCTAGAAAATAAAAAGGAGCAAATAAAAAGGAATGGATAGAGTATTTTTTAAACATCAAACTTATCATATTTAAAGGATGATGTAGTAAAATTAACTTGTTGTTTATTATTTCTTAAGGGGTGTATCAAGTCAATAATGGACAATAAAAATAAACAGTGAGAGTATCATATTACTTCTATTGAGGACTCACACAATTGGAAGAAATTATTGAGATTTATTAGTACTGTATAGAAACACTAGTGATCAGGCATGTGGCGGTTGCCATGTCTGCTTTCAGCTATATGCTTTTAATCGGGGGTATTTTTTTTAATTTAATTATTTTTCTTTAATTTTTTATATATTTAAAATTTGCGTAAAAATTATTATAAATTATAATAGTTAACAATTTAAATTACTTTAAGGCATATAAAAAAAATTGATTGACTCAAAATTCTATTAGTGCAACATGAATTGGGATAGAGGAAGTTATATATTTTATGAAAATATCGTGAAAATAATATAATCAAAATAATTAACAAATTTAGGTACTTAAAGGTTGTATAAAAATTGGTTTGATTTTTAAAATTCTATCCAATGTCATATAAATTGAAAAATACATAGAAAATCGCATAAATCATAATAATTAGCAATATATAAATATATAATAAATTTGATATATCTCATCAACGTCACATAAATAGAGACAAAAAAGTAACATAATTAACACCATAAAATATTTAAAAATCACATAAAAAAATTCGATTGACTTTTTAAATTTTATTTGTACCACATAAATAGAGATAAAAAAATACTCTCTCCGTCCCATTTTATGTGTCGCCACTTTCATTTTGATTCGTCCCAAAAAGAATGTCATATTTTTTTATTTGGCAACTGTTTAATGTCGGCAACTATTTAATGACACCATCCCCATTTTATTCGTACTAGATAGGGGTGGGTGTTCGGTACTTCGGTTCGATTTTCTTATTTTGGTTTTTTCTGTTTTTGGTTTTGAAATTATACGAACTGAAAACCGAATCGAATTTGTTCGGTTCGGTTCGATTTATATAATTTTTTATTTGATTTTATTGCAGTTTAATAATTTCAATTTTTTGATTTTGGGCCTGTTTAATGGGCTACATTATATTTATAAATTGGGTTGTTGGGCAGCCAGGCAGGTATAAAACTAATAACCTACATCTCTTGAATTCTAAAGTCTTGTCTTCTTTCAAAATAAGAAAGTACACGATGCTACAAAATATACCAAAGTTTTTCACAATGATAAAAACTAGAGTAATATAGATAGCCTAAGCCTACAGAGTACGAAGTACAGATACTTTAAAAATTAAAACTGGATAAAGAAGGCAGGTATATAGACTAACCACTAACCAGGCCCTTTCTCCCTAACACAGACATTAAACAATATATATATAACCTCGTACTATACAAACAACAACATTCGTGAAAACAACAAAGGAATATATTGTTAATTTCATGAAAGTTGGGACCTATTTATGTCAACAATCAACATTAGAATTTACTTACTAACACAGATCCTTGTACAATTTACTTTGTATACATAGCCTTTAGAAGGACCAACAGATCTTTTAGAAATCGTCTAAATGGATTACAAACCTACAGATCCTTTAGACTGGAGATAACAAACTGGAGGACCAACATACATTAAATAATATATATAGCCTTGTACTATACAAACAATCATTTCATGAAAGTTGGGACCTATTTCTGTCAATATTACAATTTACTTACCAACATAGATCCTTATACAATTTACTTTGTATATATAGCCTTTAGAAGGACCAACATATCCTTTAGAAATTGTCTAAATGGACTGCAAACCTACTGATCCTTTAGATTAGAGAAAACAAACTGGAGGACAAACAGACATTAAACAATATATATAGCTTCGTTCTATACAAACAACAACATTCATGAAAACAACAAAGGAAATATATTGTTCATTTCATGAAAGTTGGGACCTAAAACAGTAGCCGGCTAGTAACCCGTAAATAAATAAAATAGTAGCAACAACAAGTTTAAAAGTCAAAAACAACTAAGGACTAGGGAGAATCATCTCAACTCTCAAGTGTTTAAAGATGAAGCAACTTATTCTCTTCTCTTATAATACACTTCTTGATATGTTTACGCAAAGAAAATGTGCCACATTTTTCGATGACAATTAAGTATTGTTCCATATCTCAAGCATCTTGCTTTACGTACTTCTTCATTATCTTCAACCACCTCATAATATTCCCAAATAGCCGAGTACACTTTATGTTTAGGAGACATTACTTGACCCTTCAACATGAAATCAAAAGTTAGAATATATCTTATAGTTTACAAGATAAACGAATATAACCAAACAAATAAAGTATTGAGCTCACCAATCATCACCACTACTAAGTACTACCAAATCACAATCATACATCAACAATGCAAGAGTCTCATCCACTATTTGTCATCTCTAAAAATATTTTAAACAAATAGACTAAATTACAACATGAATAAGTATTTTAATTTTTTTGTAAAAAAATACAAAGTCTTACTTACCAAGTTCAATGTTCTTAAGAAACTCCAAATTTTCTTCAACATATATAGGACTAGTCTCTTGTCTAAGCCAATCTTGCACATAAATAAGACATTGCACATATTTAAGAGTAAATGAACTTCTAAATACATCAAGAATACGACCTCCGATGCTAAACGCACATTTCGATGCCACACTTGACATTGAAATGGCTAATACATTACGAGCCAACTATAAAGGACGGGAAATATAGGAGAATTAACTTTTCACCAATTTAAGATATCAAAATCCTTAGATTCAAATTTGAATCCAGCTCGGGCACAAGCTCTTGGTCTTCACCAAGGTATTTATCCAACTCAAATTTAGTACCTCTGGTACTACCACAATCTTTAGACTTTTTCTTCATGTGAAGCTTATTTCTTAAAGTATTTGTCTTCATACTTTGAGGATGACCTGAGTTAGATGAATCAGATCTAGATGAGTCGGATGAAGTGTATCTAGGTGAAGGTGAATTATTTTTAGAACCTTTTGAATACTTTATTACATAGAAAGCAAACAAATCCTTTAAATAAGATGCTAATTCATCGCCTACTTTCTTTCCCTTTTGTTGCCCTAACAGCTCTTCAAGCGCAAAACTAACATACTCAAACTTATTATGAGGATCCAACACAGAAGCAATAAAAATTATTTTGTTCATGAGTCCCCCAATAAGTCTTGAACTTTTCTTTCATCCACATAGCCATTTTGCGCAACTCAAGATCATCACTAGTCATGCTTACTTTCAAATAAGCATCAAGTTCACATATATCCTCAAAATGAACATTACAAATGACATACCGTGAACCTGAAACCCTTAGGGTGAGCTCATAAAATCTTTCAAGAAACTTGATGACATTTATCATATTAACCCAATCATCACTTTGAATTGAACCTGCAACAGTACTATCTTCATAAACATCAGTAAAAAGATAAAAATTGAAGTTATCATCATAAAGATCAAACCTTTCAAAAGTCTTCTCAAACTTTTCTGCCGCCACTAACATCAAATAGGTGGAATTCTACCTAGTAGGCACATCCAATGATAACATCTTGCTACATTCTATATTTTGCATTTCACAATATTTTGTAAAGTTTCTTGTTCTAATAGGAGAGGATCTAACATACTTAACTATTTGTCTTACCCGTTTGATAAAAGGACCAATTTCCTTCAAACCATCTAGTACAATTAGATTAAGTATGTGAGCCATACATCTCACGTGGAGATACTTACCCTCCATGATATTAATTCCCCACATATCTAACTTTTTAGACAAAGATGAAACCACAACATTATTTGAAGAAGCATTGTCAACAGTAACACAAAAGACATTGTCCAAATTCCAATCAAGCAAACAATTGCTGATACACTCTGCCAAATGTTCACCTTTATGACTAGTGATAGGACAAAAATTCAATATTCTCTTATGAATCACCCAATCTCTGTCAATAAAATGAGTAGTCAAACACATATAGTTAATTGTTTGCACTGATGTCCATATATCTGTTGTAAGACAAATTCTTGGTTACATTTCTCTAAAATACCTCTTGAAGCTTAGTCTCTATTCACCATAAACATCATAACAATCCTTTTTTATTGTTCTATGAGAAGGAATCCAAAACAAAGGTTGGCCTTTACTCATAAACCTTTTAAAGCCTTCATTTTCTACAAAGCTAAATGATAGTTCATCTACAATTATCATCTCGACTAAATCTCTCCTAACTACCTCTTGCTCAAATTTCCAATATTCTCCCGATGACTCCTTTGTTTGAAAGTTTAACAATGTTTGACCACTAGACGAGGTGGGAGGAGGCTTATACATTTTGCATCTATTCAAATGTTGTTTCAGTCCACTTGTTCCATTTTTTGAATGAGCTGTATAATTTGGATGGCAATGCACACACTTTGCTTTGACTAATTTACCATTTTCAAATATCTTTTCAAAATGTTCCCAAGTAGTGGATCTACTTTCCATTTCTTTTCTTTTCTTTTGATCAAGAGTGTCAATTGAGTTATCATTACTATTCATGGGTACACTATCAAATGAACCAGCCATACTAACTTGACTTTCACCAGCCATCTATGTAAAATTGAAAGAGAAAACAAAATTGTAGACATCACATCAGGAGGAGCATAATAATCAAAATAATGCTCTCCTAAAACACAGTCAATGAGATTATCAATACATTCATAACTTTCAAAAGGATGAAAATCTCACAAATAGAAGATAAAATTAAAACCGTGTAAAATCAAAAACCAGTCACTTAAATATATGGATATCCTATAATCATCTTATTTGGAACCAGAATTCTTTAAGTTAACAAAAAGAAATACAGAGAGCAATCAAATTCTCTTAAACAAAGTTCAACAAACATAACTACATAAGAACTAAGATCAACAAACACAACTACAAAGATGGAATATTTGAACAAGTAGCTTGAATGATGATCAGTTGGTGACTATATACATAAACGATCTTTACTAAACTTCTTCAGAGAAAGGCATAAAGTATCACAAGAAAATTAAATCAGAGCCTAATTGACAATAAACTAAAATAAATTTTAAAGCTAAAGAATGTTGATGTTGATTTCTAGGTGAAGTACGAATATCGTTCTCCAGGACCTGAAGACTAAAACACAGTGTATTGAGTCAAAAAAAATAATGTAGCACAACAAATCAAATCAGAGCCATACAGTAAACTAACAAGTAACATGAATTTCGAAGGTAAACAAAATTGTTGTTGATTTTCTTAGGTGAAATGAGAATAATACTATATTTATCAATTGCTTCGAACAAATGTCAAAGGCCAAAGGGTACCTGGTTCGTTGGATTTGGTTCACCCATTCGTCGTTCTCCTTCGCCACTCATTGCTCCGGCGTTGTTCCCCTTCGTTGAGTTCTTAAGAGAATGAATTTAGGAATTAGGGTTCTTGTGAATTTAGGAATTAAGGTTCTTGGCTTCTTGTTCTTGCTGAGTTGCTGGATAGTGAATAATGAACGAGTCTTAAGACTTTTTGACTTTTGGAATTTAGGGCCTTTTACCTTTTGGAATATATTAAATAATATAGAGTAGCGGGCCGGGGCTTAAATATAGATAATTTCAATTCAATGTATCCACTTTCTAATTTCTACTATCTGAGCCTTAAATATATACTATAATTTATATATAATTAAAAAAAAGTATATTAAAAAACTTTTGGTTTAAACCAAAAAATCGAATTACCAGAACCTAAAACCTGTACACCGAACCAAAAAATTGAAAAACTGAAATGATTTGGTTCGGTTCGGTATTTTGATTTTTCGATATTTATGCCAACCCTAAGTGCTGGATCTCATTTAATAAGAAAGTATAACTAAAAAGTAAACATTGAAATGACTTTAAGAGGGACAATTTTGTAATCATAATAAAGTCATAATTTATTTTTTAAATTTTGTGTCCGATCAAATAGCAACATATAAAATGGGACAAATAGAGTAACATTTATTAGGTCTGCTGACACGGGCTCCAATATCTAGTATTTATAATAACTGTCATCACAGTAAGAACGTTCTCTTGATTCAAAGTTGAATTAAAATTTCTAAACTGAAAAATATGACTAAAGGAGCAGCATGTCTAGTAATTAATGAAGTTTTTAGACAAATTCTACCCGTAGCTTTTGTATAAATTATAAGAGTAAATTGACACAAGAGTTATGAATGATTAAGAGGAGAAAGAGTTAGCTACGTATTCATAGAGAATTAAATATAATTAGCATAGTACTCTCTTCGTTTATTTTTACTTTTCATATTTTTTAAATTAAATTTTTATTTTTACTTGTCATATTTGACATATCAAGAAAAGACAGATGATTTTTTTTATTTTATCCGAAACATTAATTGTTTATTCTTTAAATTATTTTCAAGACATATTACTCTAAACATCAACTAATAAGGGTAGTATGATAAAATAATCACATCAATAATTATTTTTTAATAAATATGTCCTATCAAAAGTGACAAATAAAATAAATAAAGGGAGTATGTTTTAATGAAGAGATGTGTATCTTACAATGATGATTGAGTATATCTTTTTAGAAGAACTGTGTCTTGCAAAGTGACAAGTAAAACAAAGGACGGGAGTACCTTTCAATGAAGAGATGTGTGTCTTACAATGATGACTGAGTACATCTTTTAGAAAGAATTGTGTCTTCTAAAGACAAATTAAATTTTGGATCAATCTAAATAGAAAGGATAAATTATACAACTTTCCAAACATCCTTATCATTAATATTTATTATCTCATATTTTAAAATAATTATGTATAATCTCATAATTTAGGTTTTCTCTTTCCTTAGAACTTGATAAATACACATTTCACTTTACAGCTTTCACTCTATCAAACTCGTCCTTTTAATGTATATTTATCATTCAAATATTTTCTTATCAAAAGTCTCCATAACCTCTTATCCTCTATTCCAGTAAAAAACAACAAGAACCATCAGACCTACTTCCATCTTCCTCTTCACTCTCTTTTCCTCCATTCTACCATCAATACCATCGGCCACTGTCGTCTGGTGAATATATCTCTCTTCCACCGATTTTCACCAAAAATCTTTGAAACATAGTATATTTGATCTCTTTCTCAAAATTGAGTTCAAAAAAATTATGATTGAACGTGATTTGATATGATCTCTCCCTCAAAATTTAATTTGAAAAATCATGATTTTATTTCTGACGATTTAGATTTATCTCTTCTCCAAAGTTGTATCTTTTACAAAAGTTAGATTTTCTTTCACAATTACGATTATCCAAAGTTTTAAGTTCGATGATTTTGAGAATACAACGGTTAACGGTACTGATGCAAATCATATGGTGTTTGAGAAAAGTGTTTGACCGATCTTGCCAAAATTAATAAATGGTGATATTGTTTGTTCACGATACATACAAATGTATCTTTGTGCACATATATCATAGTAAAAAGGAATGTAACTTTTTATTCATGATACATATGAATGTACCTGCATGTCATTGTATCATAGCCTACTAATTTATATTGAATATGAGGCTTAGTATTTGTGATGATGCATACGAATGTACATATGTGCATATGTATCATAGTTAAATAAAGAATGTAATTTTTTATTCGTGATACATATGAATTCGTCTGCATACTCATGTATAAAAATTTCTCATTTTTTTGTATATATCTAGTAGGTTAGTACTTAGTACGTGTTCATGATACATATAAATGTATATGTGCGCAACTGTATTATTCTTGATACATACAATTGTATCTATGTGCACATTTATCATAGTTCAAAATTAAGTATGCATCTAAGAGGTTAGTAATTATTTATGATACATATATTTTTTTTGCATCCATCGTATATCAAAATTCATTACTTTTTCTGTATCTAGGAGGTATATGTGTGCAACTGCATACACATGTATCTAGATCTTTAGTTTGATGGATGCATTCAATTGATAATGGATACAAAAGTAATTTATTATTTTAAAAAGTAATAACATAAAATTAATTATTGCATAATCAACATATGTATGTTTTTGTCTTATATTAATGAATAATGAATTTATTATTTTTAAATAGTAATAAAATAAATTTAATCAAACAAAGATACATTCCTTTATTCTTTTTCATTATTAAGAGATTCTTTGATTTCCGCCTTATATTAAGGGATTTAATTTTCTAGGTTAGTAGCTAACGTATCACCAAATTTATGTATCTATCCTTTTCAAATGTATCATCTCTCATATTTTATGAAATTTTATATAATATATTAAAATTATGGGAGAAATAATAATTAGCTTCAAAATTTGTGAAATTTGCGTAAGTTAACCTGTAAGACCCTGCAAAATTTCTAAGCTTACTCCAGTCCTTCAAGCTTGTCAAGGGGTCCCAGACTTAGAAAATCCTAGCTAAGTTTTCAGACTTAGTTTATTTTTGGCCTTCAAAGGTTGGCAATCTTATTTCGTGAACTTAATGTCCTTTAATAGTTTATATTTTTGTTGATTTATGATTAGGAAGGTCATTAGGTATTTTCGGAGAAGTTTTAAATTTTTTTAAACTCGTTTAAACCACGTTTAGTGTCTCAAAGTAGTGGACCAATGCGATATTGGTGCACCGCATCGCCTATCGCGTTGGTTAATATTGTTGCAGGTTGCTACAGTCAAAACTACTGAGGCGTAGCGCGATCAGGGCACGATACGTGGAGTATAGCATCGATGTCATTGACGCGCCGCGTCGGCAATCGCATTGATATCCAGTTTTCAATTATTAAATGACCGCATCTTTAAGGGTAAATAGGTCATTTTTCCACGAATTAGGTCAGCTTCAAACATAAAATTGATCCCTAAATGACCTAAATATTTCATTATTCACACAAGTTTTCCCAAACTTCATCTTTCTTTCTCAAAAGCAAGAAACCCTAGTTTTAAAATTCAAGAACAAGGCTCAAGAATTCCTTCAAGAACCCTTAAGGATTTATGTTCTAAGGTATGTAAAGTGTTCATCCATGGATCCCTTTCATCCTTGAAGTCCAAGAATTCAGTTTTAAATTATAAATTTTGATATTAATGTTGTGGATTGATTATGATCACGTTGATGTGTTGTATGATTCCTAAGTTGGAATCTTTAATGTGTTTTCATGATATTGTGTTAGCATGTGGATTGAATTTCATAAAATTGGGTTGATTAATATATCCATGATGTATAAGTGTTAATGTTCATGCCTAAGCCTAAGTATATGCATCCCATGTATATGACAAAATGCCTAAGTGAGTAGAATTGTGTTTTATGAACCCTTATTAATCTACATGATGAACTTAGGCTACAACTACATGCTTAAAATGACTCCCATGCTAATGTTATGTTTTGTGATGAAACGATGAAGTGTTCATGAGACTAGATTGTGAACTTATGATATGTTGGGATGTATTCCTATTCATGTACAAGAATATGAGTAACAAGTGCATCATGAAATCCCTCAATGGTTGTATTATGAATTGTTAACAATTGTTATGGGCTCAAGACGTGTCATGTCCTATCTATTTTCATTTTATCCAGTCCTGGGGGTATTTAATACCCAAAAATTTAGCTGTGTGCCTAGAGCCAGTGTCAATTTCAAGATAATCTCAGTCACGCCATGATCAGTAGTATTCTTAGTCAGTTTTAGAACTTAGTACAATTCAGTTAGTTACATGACTCAGGAAAACTCAGTAATCTCATGAACTAGTTAGTTACAGATTTCAATAATATTCCATCAGTCCATGGAACTCAATGAACTAAATCCAGTTTATCGTAGTATAATCAGTTCAGTGTCTATTTAGTTGGGAGTAGGATTCAGCATCGAGCGAACCCAAGGATGAGGGTAAACACTAATAGTAGAGGGTGTGACCCTTAGAAGCAATCCTTTCATTCTAGAACTATGTAGCAAACATAGGTTGAGACATCAGCACTGACAGTTAAGGGTTGATAAGGTGGATTAACATTGCCAGTTGAGGGTCTCACCGTTCTTCTTTGGGGACACTGTCAGATGAGGATCACTCACAGCTTGTCTTTACCAGTGGCGCGGTATTGACACCCTTCTAATTGGGGTTACAGATTGGACCCCAACTCAGTTATAATATCATATTAGGGGTATGTCGGTTAGATGACTACCTCCCCTAGTCACAATCTCAATCTCAGTAATAGAACTTAGATAGTTCTATAGATTTCAGAACTGTCAGATACAGTCACTCAGTTTAGTTTGAAACTCAGCTAGTTTCATCAAAATCAGGACTGTCAGATACAGTCACCCAGTATCAGTTATATCAGTTATCAGTAATCCATGTTATCATAAAAACTAAGTACTCAGAATTATCATGATTTCAGTTACAATATATATAGTCATGCATGTGTTCTCATTCAGTTATCCTTATGATATTCAGTCAGATATAGTTCATGCATATGAACCCTTGCATTCAGTCTTACCTCACTTCCCGTATCAGTACATTCACACGTATTGACGCATACTTTTTTTGTGCTATGATGTTTTATACCATAGGTTCAGACGTATGAGCTCCAGAGCATCCTAAGCAGTTCAAATTTAGCCAGCAGCAGTAGATTGCAGTGAGTCCTCATAATTTGAGGATAGCATGATTATTTCATTATTTCAGTTCAGTTTTCAGTAGACAGAGTCAGTTGGGAATATGTCCCATCAATTCCTTATTCAGACAGTTTAGAGGATTTCAGACTAAATGTTCAGACAGTTATTTCAGTTTTTGGTATTATTATACCGCATTATTAGTTATGTTTCAGTTTTGAACCTTATGGTAGATTTCTGCATTTATTTTAGTTATATTGTTATTACAATATTACTATTACTCAGTGCTTAATTACAGATATCAGTCATGGGTTAGCTAGTGGTCCCTCGAGATCATTAGCATCGTGTAACATTCGGGGTACCAGACTTGGGGCATTGCAAAACTTGGGATCAGAGCCAGGTTCAATAGAGTCCTAGAAAGTATGAAATCCGCATCTAGTAGAGTCTTATGCATGGGTGTATAGCACGCCACATTTATGTACAGGTGGCTGTGAGATATTTTAGGAACAGTTTTCCTTCTTTCAGTACTCATGTCGTGCAAGTGAGCATGAGCTCAAATTTAACCCTCAGTCTAATCTATTCCTTCCTTTTGTTTATAGAATATGCCTCCCATAAGGACTAATGAAAGGAGGAATGGAAATCAGTCAGCCCCTCAGCCCGTTCAGGAAGATCCCCTGGACGAACATGTTTCTCATGCAGAATTCAGAGTTGCATTCACTACTCTTCCTAATTTAGTTACTGCCCAGAATAATCGTCCAGCTGTCATTCCGGCCAACCCAGTGGTCAACATTGCTTTAGCTAGGATTCGGGACTTCACCCGAATGAATCCTCCATTCTTTTTTGGGTCTAAGTCAGATAAGAACCCTCAGGAATTCCTTGATCAGGTTCAGAAGGTTATAGATATCATAAGGGTTACTGCTAGTGAAAGTGTTGATTTAGTTGCATATCAGTTGTAGGATGTGGCTCACACATGGTTCAAATAGTGAAAAGCAGAGAGGGTCGAAGATGCAGGGTCTGTTGAGTGGGAGGAGTTTTCCATTGCCTTCTTAGATAGATTCATTTCCCTAAAGCTGAAAGAATCTAAGGTGTTAGAGTTTATCAACCTTAGGCAGGGAAACATGATAGTGAAAAAGTATTCTCTTAAGTTTACTCAATTAGCTAGGTATGCTCCTTATGTGGTGGCAGATAGCACGGCTAAGATGAGTAAGTTTGTTTTGGGGGGTGAATGATAATGTGGTCAAGGAGTGTAGGACCTCCATGTTGATTAGTGAGATGGACATATCCAGGCTTATGATCCATGCTCAAAAGATAGACAAGCAGAAGGTTAAGAAGAGGGTAAAACAAAATAAGGGGGCTAAAACAGGTAGCTTTAATTTTAGTCAGCCTAAGTCAAAGGGTGGAAATCGTTCTCAGTTTTACCCAAAGTCATCCGTTCCATATCCTTCCTCATCCAGTGCTCCATCCTAAGTTCAGGAATGGTAACAAAGATAGGGCACCAGGATCTAAGTCTCAGGGCAGTGTTAATAGTGCGCGCACTCATCTTCTTTGTCAGACTTGTGGAAAGAACCATCAAGGAATTTGCTGAGCTGAAAGGGATGCTTATCTCAAATGTGGCAAGCCAGCCATAGAGTTAGAAATTATCCCCAGTCAGATTTTCAGGTTCAGCATAACCGTTCCTCAGCTCAGTCTGGTCGCCCGAACCAACAGGGTGCCACTTCCAGTGCCACCAGTGGGCAACTCCCAAACAGACTATATGCTCTTCAGTCCCGACAAGATCGGGAAGATTCTCCTGATATGGTCACCGGTACATTATAGATCTTTCATATACATGTTAATACTTTGCTAGATCCAGGAGCTTTTTTTCTTTTATTACTCCTTATATAACAGTTGATTTCATAATCAGTCCTAAAATTCTAGTAGAGCCCTTCTCAGTCTCTGCCCCAGAGGGTAAAACTATCATATCCCGGTAGGTATAAAGGAACTATCCGGTTATGATATCTCAAAAAGCCACTTCAATAGACTTAGTCAAATTAGAGATGACTGATTTTGATGTCATTCTCGGCATAGATTGTCTTCATTCCTGCTATGCCACGATTGTCTTTATTCCTGCTATGCCACAGTCAACTGCAAAAACAGAATTTTCCAGTTTTAGTTTCTGAATGAACCCATCTTAGAGTGAAGGGGTAGTACTTCAGCCTTTAGGGGTCAGCTTGTTTCTACCTACGGGCAAGAAAAATAATATCTAAGGGATGTGTCTATCATCTTGTTTGATTTAAGGATTCTAGTTCTGAAACTCCTAGTCTTGAATCACTCCCAGTAGTGAATGAATAGTTAGATGTCTTTCCCGAAGATCTTTCAGGAATTTCTTCCGAAAGGGAAATAGATTTCGGTATCGACCTTATTCTAGATACTCAGCCTATATCTATTCCACCATACAAAATGGCACCAGTAGAACTCAGAGAATTAAAAGAGCAGTTAAAGGATCTCCTAGACAAAGGGTTCATCAGACCCAATGTGTCTTCGTGGGGTGCACCAGTTCTATTCGTGTGAAAGAAAGATGGTTCTCTCAGAATATGCATAGACTACCGTCAGCTCAATAAGGTCATAGTCAAGAACAAGTATCCACTACCTAGAATCGATGACTTGTTTGACCAACTCTAGGGTGCCAGTTATTTCTCCAAGATAGACCTCAGATTAGGCTATCATCAGCTCAGAGTTAGAGAATGTGACATTCTAAAAACAGTCTTTTGAATGCGGTATGGTCACTTTAAATTCTTAGTCATGTCCTTTGGTCTTACCAATGCCCCAGCTGCCTTCATAGACTTGATGAACCATGTGTTCAAGCAGTACTTGGACATATTCGTCATAGTCTTCATAGATAACATTCTTTTCTATTCCTACAGTGAGCGTGATCATGTATACCATCTCAGAATAGTATTATAGACTCTCAGGAATCATCAATTGTTCACCAAATTCAGTAAGAGTGAATTTTGGCCAAGGTCAGTAGCATTCCTTGGTCATATCATTTTCGGTGATGGTATTAAAGTTGATCCTCGAAAGACCAAAGCAGAAGTTTCTTGGGTTTGACTGGCTATTACAGATGGTTTGTTGAGGGATTTTTTTCTATTGCATCCCCTATGTCAAGATTGACTCAGAAAAAAAGTTAAGTTTCAGTGGTCAGATCCTTGCAAGAAGAGTTTTTAGGAGTTGAAGACTCAAATCACCTCAGCTCTAGTTTTAGCTCTTCCAGATGGTTCAGATAGGTTCGTAGTGTACTATGATACATCCAGAGTAGGTTTAGGTTATGTCCTCATACAGCATGGTAAGGTCATAGCCTACGCCTCCAGGCAACTTAAACCCCATGAAAAGAATTATCCGACTCATAGTCTTGAGTTAGCAGCCATAGTTTTTGCCTTAAATATTTGGAGGCATTACTTGTATGGGGTGCATATAGATGTGTTCACAGATCGCAAAAACCTTCAGTACGTATTCTTTCAGAAAGATCTTAACCTCCGTCAGAGAAGTTGGTTAGAGATCTTGAAAGATTATGACATAAGTGTCCTTTATCATCTTGGAAAGGCCAATGTAGTGGTTGATGCTCTCAGTAGATTGTCTATGGGTAGTTTTGATCATGTTGAGGACAGTAAGAAGAAATTAGCTCAGGAAGTTCATCATCTTTCCAGACTAGGTGTCCGCTTAGTCGACTTAGTAAAAGGTAGTATATGGGTTCAGAACAGTTCTGGATTATCCCTAGTTCCCAAAATTAAGGAAAAACAAAATAGAGATCCCAGTCTAGTCAAGTTAAAAGAATCAGCCAGAGATCAGAAAGTAGAGGTTTTCTCGCAAAGGAGAGACAGTGTTTTGCATTATCAGGGTCGTCGTTGTGTGCCAGGTGTAGACGACTTAAGGCGGCGAATTCCTGCAGAAGCGCATGGTGCGCGTTACTCGATTCATCCAGGGGCTACTAAGATATTCCGTGATTTGAGGGAGATCTATTGGTAGAGTGGGATGAAAAGAGATAATGCAGAATTTGTGGCTAAGTTCTCTATATCTCAGCAGGTTAAGATTTAGCATCTGAAGCATAGTGGGTCCATGTAGGAGTTCAGTATTCCTACTTGGAAGTGGGAAGAAGTAAACATGGACTTCGTGACGGGTTTGCCTTGTACTCGTCGTCAGCACGATTCAGTTTGGGTTATTGTAGACAAATGATCATGTTAGCTCATTTTCTTCTGGTTCATACCTCTTATTCAGCCGAGGATTACGCCAAACTCTATATCAAGAAATTATCAGATTACACGGTGTTCCATTGTCTATTATTTCAGACAGAGGTACCCAGTTCACCTCTCATTTTTGGAAAAAATTCCTATAGGGGTCTTGGTACCCGAGTTCATCTCAATACAGCCTTTCATCCTCAGACAGATGGTCAAGTAAAAAGGACCATTCAGACATTGGAAGATATGATAAGGGTGTGTGCAATCGATTTCAAGGGTAGTTGGGATGACCACTTGCCTTTGATTGAGTTTACATACAACAACAGCTATCATTCCAGTATCCAAATAGCTCCATTTAAAGCTCTCTATGGTAGAATATGCAAATCTCTAATCGGTTGGTTTGAAGTAGGTGAGGCCACAGTAGTAAGGCCTGACTTAATCTTCGATACCTTAAAGAAAGTTCAGTTAATTAGAGATAGGCTCAAGACAGCTCAGAGATGACAAAAATTGTACGCAGATGTGCGTAGAAAGGATCTCGAGTTTAAGATTAGTGATTATGTGTACTTAAAAATCTCTCTCATGAAGAGAGTGAAGAGGTTCGGCAAGAAAGGGAAGCTTAGTCTCTGGTATATTTGTCCCTTCAAAATTCTCAGTCGTTTTAGCAAGGTAGCTTATGTGCTCAAATTGCCTTCAGATATAGCTTCAGTTCATCCAGTCTTTCATGTTTCCTTGCTTAAGAAGTGCATAGGTGACCTAGCAGTTGTAGTCCCTGTTGAGGGCATAGATATTCAGAATAGTCTCCAGTCAAAATTCTTTACTATCAGACTCGTAGATCGAGGAACAAAGAAGTCCCTCTAGTCAAAGTTCTTTGGCGGAATTAGTCTGTTGAGGGAGCTACTTGGAAAGCAGAAGCAGACATGCGGACCAAGTATCCTCACCTCTTCTTTGCAAACTCAGAATCAACCCAAGGTAATAGATTTCCTTAAGCTTATTCAGTTTAATGTTCAAATTTTATTTACAAACTTGGTATTTAGCTCCATGCTCAGTATTCATTTCAAACTCTATATTTTACCATCACATGTTCAGCTGAATGTTCATGAGTCAGTTCAGTCACGTATTCACACATCAGATATGCGTGATAAGTTTATCAGTACTCTCAGTCATGCATTCATGTATCAGCTCAGTCATGAAATCATGCATCAGATATGCATCCTCAATATGAATTTCAGTAATGTCAGTCATGTAGTCATGTTTTAGTTATTCATGTTTAGTATGTACATCAGCTTATCATTTCTCGCATCCCAATCAGTCTCATTCGAGGACGAATTTTCCCAAGGGGGAGATATTGTAAGACCTCACAAAATTCCTAAGCTTACTCCAGTCCTTCAAGTTTTTCAAAAGGTCCCAGACTTAGAAAAACCTAGTAAAGTTTTCAGACTTAGTTTATTTTTGACCTTCAAAGAATGGGAATCTCATTTCGTGACCTTAATGTCCTTTAATAGTTTATATTTTTATTGATTCATGATCAGGAAGGTCATTAGATGTTCCCGGACAAGTTTCAAATTTTTTGGAACTCATTTAGACCATGTTTGGTGTGTCAAAAAAATGGACCAACGCGATCTTGGCGCGCCGCATCGCCTATCGCATTGGTTAACATTATTGAAGGTTGCCAGAGTCAAAACTACTGAGTCTTAGCGCAATCAGGACACAACGCATCGGGTATTGCGTCGATGCTCAGTTTTCAGTCATTAAATCACCGCATCTTTAAGGATAAATAGGCTATTTCCCCACAAACCAGGTCAGCGTCAAACACGAAATTGATCCCTAAATGACCTAAATATTTCATTATTCACACAAGTCTCCCCAAAATTCATCTTTCTCTCTCAAAAGCAAGAAACACTAGTTTCCAAATTTAAGAACAAGGCTCAAGAATTTCTTTAAGAACCCTTAAGGATTTACATTCTTAGGTATATAAAGTGTTCATCCAAGGATCCCTTTCATCCTTGGAGTCCAAGAATCCAATTTTAAATTATGAATTTTGATATTCATATTGTGGATTGATTATGATCACGTTGATGTATTGTATGATTCTCAATTTGGAATCTTTAGTGTGTTTTCATGATATTGTGTTAGCATGTGGATTGATTTTCATGAAATTGGGTTGATTAATGTAGCCATGATGTAGAAGTGTTAAGGTTCATGCCTAAGCCTAAGTATATGCATCTCATGTGTATGACAAAATTCCTAAGTGAGTAGAATTGTATTTTATGAACCCTTATAGATCTACATGATGAACTTAGGCTATAACTACATGTTCAAAATGACTCCCATGCTAATGTTATGTTTTGTGATGAAATGATGAAGTTTTAATGAGACTAGATTGTGAAATTATGATATGTTGGGATGTATTCTTATTCATGTACAAGACTATGAGTAACAAGAGCATCATGAAATCCCTCAATGGTTGTATTATGAATTGTTAACAATTGTTATGCGCTTAAGAAGTGTCATGTCCTGTTTATTTTTATGCTATCGAGTCCTGGGGGTATTCAATACCCAAAACTTTAGTTGTGTGCCTAGAGCCAGTGTCAGTTTTAAGATAATATCAGTCACACCATTATCAGTAGTATTCTCGGTCAGTTTCAGAACTCAGTAGAATTTAGTCAGTTACATGACTCAGGAAAACTCAGTAATCTCATGAACTTGGTCAGTTAACAGACTTTAGTAATATTCCGTCAGTCCACAGAACTCAGTGAACTCAGTACAGTTTATTTTAGTATAATCAGTTCAGTGTCTATTTAGTTGGAAGTAGGATTCAGTACCAAGCAAACCCAAGGATGAGGGCACACACTTATTGTAGAGGATGTGACCCTTAGAAGCAATTCTTGCATTCTAGAACTATGTAGCCAGCATAGGTTGAGACATCAACACTGACAGTTGAGGTTTGATGAGGTGGATTAACACTGCCAGTTGAGGGTCCCGTCATTCTCCTTTGGGGACACTGTCAGATGAGGCTCATTTACAGCTTGTCCTTACCAGTGGCGCGGTATTGACTCCCCTCCAGTTAGGGTTACAGATTGAACCTCAACTCAGTTATAATATCATATTAGGGGTATGTCAGTTAGATGACTACCTCCCACAGTCACAGTCTCAGTCTCAGTAATAGAACTTAGATAGTTCTACAGATTTTAGGACTGTCAGATATAGTCACTCAGCTCAATACAGAATTCAGCTAGATCCATCAGAATCAAGACTGTCAGATACAGTCACCCAGTATCAGTTATCAGTAATCAATGTTATTAGAAAAACTCAGTATATAGAATTATCGTGATTTTAGTTACAGTATATATATAGTCGTGCATGTGTTTTCATTCAGTTATCCTCATGATATTCAGTCAGATATAGTTCATGCATATGAACCCTTGCATTCAGCCTTACCTTACTTTGCGTACCAGTACATTCATACGTACTGACACATACTTTTCTTTTACGTTATGGTGTTTTATACCATAGGTTCAGACGTATGAGCTCCAGAGCATCCTAAGCAGTTAAGATTCAGCCAACAGCAGTAGATTGCAGTGAGTCTCATCATTTGAGAATAGAATAATTATTTCTTTATTTCAGTTCAGTTTTTAGTAGACGGAGTTAGTTGGGGATATGTCCCATCAACTCCTTATTCTGACAGTTTAGAGGCTTTCAGACTAGATGTTCAGACAGTTATTTCAGTTTTTGGTAATGTTATACCGCACTATCAGTTATGTTTCAGTTTTGAAACTTATGACAGATTTCCGCATTTATTTCAGTTATATTGTTATTATAATATTACTATTACTCAGTGTTCAGTTACAAATATCAGTCATGGGTTAGCTTTTAGTCCCTCAGGATCGTTAGCACCGTGTAGCGTTCGGGATACCAGACTCGGAGCATTACATAACCATAAATAAAATCAACTATAACAAGATCAAGAATTTTGGGTTTCTTCTACTTCAAGCCTCCTAATGAAAGTTATCTTTTGGGCCCAGACATAATGGCTGAGCTGCTGCTAGAACATTTTATTTGATCCCCAAATCTCAAAGATTAGGGAAACTATCTTCATTCTATTTATCTTGTTAGATTGTTCATATAACTTTTATTATACATATGAATTATGGAAGAATGAAAAATTATGTTTTGACAAATCATATTACGCAGGTCATGACTTTATAAAGTACAATCTTAATTCTCTTTATTTTTAGCTTGATCACAAGTTATGTTGAATTACAAACTTGCTTTCTTTGATTCACAGATTCATGTCCGAAGTTAGACAATATTTTATACAATCTTTATTCAACATATCTTTAAATTTTCACAAGTCATGTATATCAGATTGACAAACTTGCCTTGCTCGTAAATCATGTTAGGCGGGGCATGATTTTTAATACAAGTTTCATTCCACCTATTTTTAAATTGTTCACAAAATCATATCAGATTGACAAGACTAGTTTGAGTTGTTTAATTGATCATAAGTTTTGTAGATTGACATATACACCTCGACACTATTTCATTCTACCTAATTTTATTAGATTGTTTATAAGTCCAACTGTATTGGCATAACTTGCTATTGCTTTTGTTCTATCTATCTTATTAAATTGTTTAGTAGTCCAACAATATTGACATTTGATACTGACTTCAATCTACTTATCTTGTTAAGTTATTCACAAATCCTACTGTAATGACATGACTTGTACCTATTAGTCCAATTAATTTTAGGTGAATTAAAATATTTAGGCTTAAGTCATTGATAGACCCTTAAACTTATTTTGATATTTCTATTAGACACTTTAATGGAACCGTTTTCCTATTAGACACTCCAATATTAACAAATAAATACCTATTAAATATTTTATTGACAATTAATTTTTTTTTAAAAAGTATGTAACCCACACGCGGTGATGTGGCAAATTGACAAGTCAAATAAAGGCTTGTGGCTTTTTAAACTTAAAATAATTATAAAAAGAAATTTTTAAGATAAGAAAAATCCAAACCCCAAAAAAGGAAAAATCTCATTTAAACAACCCCCGCCCCCACCACAAACTACCCAACCCAGCCCTTCTCTTTCCCTAAAAATTACTATTGCCCACATCAATGACGAAAAACACCAAAATGATGACTAACGACCGATTATAATTGAACAAATCGATATTAAACATAAAAATGGAATCATTAGTAATCAGAAAACTAAATTTTCATTTAGTAATCAAGAAAAAGAATTGAATTAGCAATAAAATGAAATCTTTAATTACGTTCGAGTTAATTATTTTTTTTTCTCTTTATGCTTTCTTCTTACTCCATACTTTAAACTAGGATCTTCTTTGTTGCCATTTTTTAGATTTGTTTATTTCTTAATTACAAATTTATTTGTTGAGAAAGAGAAGAGGCGGGATAGGAGGAGCAAGCGAGAAACAGAAGAAGTATAAGATTTGAATTCTCTAATATTGTTCTCCATTTTTTTGGGAGAAAAAGGTGGCATGCGGTGACGGTAGATGTAGAAGAACAATCTAATAAAGAAGAAGATTGGATGTTGGACGTAGTTCCATCGCATGAGTTCTTTGGAGTGGGTTAGTGAAACTTGGAATGGGTTTGGAAATAGGTTGTTGGGATGTGATAAGAGGAGGTAGAGGAGGTGGAGGAGGTTTGCTAGTCATTGGAGACATGGAAGAGTCAATTATGGGTGTACGTAGAACTGTACAATCTAAAGGAACGGGTGGAGTAGGAACTAGACAAGGAGATGGACTCGACGAAGCGAGACGTTGAGAAGAGTGTGAACTAGTTAATATCGGAGAGCTATTGGGATTCATAGGTTGTGAAGAAACTGGAGACCGAAAAAATTGTGAATTGGACAAAATGATAGGTGAAGATGCCCACGATTGTGTACTGACCGAAGGTGGGAGGCCAAGAATAGACTTGCTGGCAAATGAAAATGTATTTTCATTAAACTGAACATGTTTGGCAATATAGAGTTGATTAGTGCATGTATCAAGGCATCTATAACCATGGTGTGTTGGACTATACCTTAAAAATACATAGGGTTGACTTCAAAAATTGATTTTATGATGATTGTAGGGAGGAAGATATGGAAAGCAGAGACATCCAAACACTTTAAGGAAGTGATAATCTGGTGATGTATGAAACACAACCTCGAAAGGTGATTTCCCATGGTTATTTGAGGTAGCAAGACGATTAATCAAGTAAAAACAGTGTCAATGGCAAAATGTCAATATCTCAAAAGAGTAGAACTGTGTACCATGAGGCTCAATCCAATTTCGACAATATCTCTATGTTTGCGTTCAATATTTCCTTGTTGCTCATGTGTGATGGCAGGAGAAATGGTGAAGACTGCCTAATTTTGCATAAACAGGTGATAAAAATGAAATTCACCTCCCCCGTCAGTTTGAATTGACTTAATTTTTGTGTTAAATTATTTTTCAACAAAAACTTAAAATTCAGCAAAAATTGAGAAGATTTTCTTAAAAGTGGATAACACCATGTATAGCTAGAAAAATCATCAACAAAAACTAGTAGATAACGATGACCGTGAAAAGATAAAAAAGGGCATGACCCCAAACATAAGCAAAAATAAGTTGCAACAAAGAAGTACTTTTATTAATGCGATTTGGATGAGATAACTTATGTGACTTGCCAAGTTGACAAGCAGTACACAAATTATTTAATATATAACTAAAACTAGAAAGTTGATGTCTGGATAAAACTTGACTGAGGACTTTTGGGTGCGGATATCCCAGACGAAAATGCCAACAAGTAGAAGAAGCTTTGGTAGATGAGAGTGCTAAAGGAGAATTGGAGGATTATGGCTTAATAGACATGGTGTAGAGGCCATCCTTACTCCGATCAAAAAGAAGCGGAGTCTTGAAGTCCCGATCCTTGATAAGAAAATAATCAGGATGAAATTCAAGGAAAGCATTGTTATCACAAGCAAATTATTGAACAGAAAGAAGGGATTTAGTAATAGAAGGAACATGAAGAATGTTATTTAAAGAAAGTTTTTTATTAGAAAATTTTGAGAAAGCGACACTACCAGTGTTTTGGATTGACAAACCTTGTCCATTACCAACCTGAAATTGATCCAGTCCTTTATATTTCTCAACATGTGTGAAGCCGAAGAGATCTGGTGCAATATGATGGGTGGCACCTGAGTCCGAGAACCAAGTTTGAATCAATCAAATCGGTGCCTAATGAGTGAGATGAGCAGATGGGTTCATAGTACGATTGTAGCGTTGAAAGCAAGTGGAAGCTTGGTGATTAATTCCATTGCAGATTTGACTTTGTGTGAGTCCATCACCATTGCCATTCCAAGGTTGAGGAGTATTAATATAATTATTTTTATAGGCATTATGTAGGTATTGATGACGACTACCTCGTACCCTATGATTTGCCGTGAACTTTGTAAGTGTTATTAGAATTAGTGGATTGTCCAGTGTTCTTTCTATCACCATTATTGAAGGCACGTTGAGCGATGTTAGCTATCAGTAAATTTGATGAGTCACCTGGAATGGGGGAGAGAGAAGTCATAGAGGATCCATGAATAAACTCATGATTCAACAATATGCTAAGGAGTTTAGATTATGAAACGAGTTTAGGTCTGGCAGACAAAGTGGTGACAATATCTTTGAAATCTGATCTCAATCCTTAAATACATAGATATTAAAATCTGAGGTGTTCACAGGATGTCCTACGACTACCAATTCATCTGACAAAAGTTTTGCCTTTTGGAGAAATTGAGCGATAAAGAGATCATTTTGTTTAAGGTTGTGGAGTTGCATATGGAGTTTCAGAATTCTAGTGTTAGAAGGAGAAGATAGGGCAGCTGCTAGAGTATCCCAAATATTCTTGGAGTTTTTCAATCTAATAAATATAGGAATTGTTTCCTCATAGAAGGAAGATATTAGCAGACTCATGATGATTAGGATCCTTTTGGATCCAAGTAGCAAATTTTGGGTTGAATGTAGTAGTATCCAAACCTTCAACAGAAATAACATCAGTTGGACATGGCTTTAATCTGTCAATGAAGCCTTGGTGGTTTTGACCTCGCAAGAAAGGCAATAATTATGTCTTCCAGAATATGTAATTTTTGAAAATGAGTTTAATTTAAATGAAGTGATGAGAATTGTTTAGGGGGTTATAGGAGGAGGAAGACACGGTAGAAAGCGATGAAGCAGGAGAGAACACAACTACTGGATGGTAAATACAATTGAGTCCTAAAGGGCTTCTAATTACTTGAAGAAGCTGTCATTGTCTTGGATAATAGATTAGGTCCAATATTTCTATTGTTTGTAATTGTGTCCACAACGACAACATATTCAATGTAATCCAACAGCGAAAAAGAAAATATAACAGTGGAAAAAATACATAAAGACCCCCTGATCTTGTTCGAATTTTTCAAAAAGACACTTAAATTTTACTTTCGACCTATTACCCCACGAATCTTACTTAAATCGTTGCAAATACACCATTTTGATCCTCTGCGTGTATACATGCGCAACAGGCGCTTGAAAGGGCTCAAAATTGACTTTTTCTATCAATTAAAAGCTGACACGTGTAAATATTTTGATATATAATTTTTCATCTTTTTTTAAAAAAATAATATTAATTTATTTTTTAAAATTATTTCAAACATCACACCACCCCCGCAATCCCCCTACCCACCATTATCTTCTTCCCCATTGTCTTCTTCTTCGTCACCATAACTCAACAAGAACACCAATTACAACAACAACAACAACAACATCAATTACAACAACAACAACATCAATTAGAGCAACAATAACAACATCATCATCACCATAACTCTCTGTCTCCTCAATCCTCTCAATCAGCTCCATAATTCTACTCACGTTTTACCATCACCAGGTTTACTTTCTTCAATTTCAAGTTCTTATTTCAGTTTTTTTTTTCTTTTTTTACATTTTGAACAATTTTATAAAACCCAATATATATCCTCTTAAGAAGAACTATAAAGCTACACTTTAATAAAGTTTTCATGGTACAAAATTAGGAAGCAATACAAATTTAACATAAACACGAAATTGGAAACCACAAAATTAACATTAAAATTCAAAGAGAAAGAAGAATATATGGACAAATCAGCAGCTGATGGGGGTGGGAGTGAAGGGAAGCTGCTAGACGGGGGATGGGGGAGGGAGATGTTGGATGAGGTGGGGTTGGGGGAGAGGGGGTGGGGTGGGTGATAAATAAAATAAAAAGAAAAATTTTATTCAAAAATATAAATAAAATATGAAATTAAATTATTTAACACGTGCAGCATCTGATTGGTGCATGCAATCACTCTCTTTCTTGTGACTGAGATTTAGCAAAAAATGATGTATTTGCAACGACTTAATTAAGATTCGTGGGGTAATAGGTCGAAAGTAAAGTTTAGGTGTCTTTTTGAAAAACTCAGACAAGATCATAGGGGTCTTTATGTATTTTCTCAAAAATATAATTTAAATTAGTAAGGAATGTAATACATAACCTTAAAAAAATACTAACAATAATGAAAAATGCGGTAACTGAAATAAAATAGATAATTGATGACAACAAATTCAAAAACAAGAAACTACTGTACATGGTTAATATTGTAACAAACATCTTGATTTTCTCTTAAATAATACTACCCAATTGTCATTGTCAATTTAATAGATTTAAAAAATCTTGATTCTCTCTTAATAGTTCTCTTCGATCGGTTTTGATTTTCCTTTCTTTTTCTTATGTTTCTTGCATCCTTTAATAACGTGATAATTTCTATCATACCTCCCCCCCACCCCCCCACCCCCCACTCACACAGAGTTGATTTAAGTTTGTCATTTTACCGATCAATTGTTTACATTTTTTTTCCCCTTCGGTATCTTTTTTATTATTTGTCAAAAAAATTATCATCATATGGTAACTTCAAAATTCAAATTATAATTATTGATTATATAAATTTTTGTGCTTTGCGCCTCTTTTAATAGAGGCATTTTTAGATAAAATAGGAACTATACTACATCTTTTATTGATTATTGACTATAATTTTTTTTGTACATAACAAATAAGGGGAGTCGAGTAACATGGGGCTTTAGGCCACAGGTGACAAAAGAGATTTAAAATGAGATGTAGGTGACATAAATCTTAATAATTGAGTAGAGGTGACAATTACTTAATTATGGATTAAGAAAGTTTGGAAAATTTCAAAATAACCCACAGGTTTTTAAATTTATACTTTGATCCAAATGTTAATTAATATAATAGAAAACGAAGGAAAAAAAAACGTCTTTTTCTCTCTCATCATCCATTGTTATTTTCTCTCTCTTCGCGATTTTTGTTGTTCATTGTTGCTACTGCTTTATTCATCATCTTCTAATTCATTATCATCATCTTATACTTCATTATCATCTTCATATTTTTCTTGTTGACCATTATTGTTGTTGTTATTGTTGTTGTTGTTGTTGTTACTCCAACTGTTGCTCTTTGACCAAATTTTTATTTCAAATTTTATTTCGTAAATCACTTTTAACTTTGGCATTTACTTGAGAGGAGACTTTGGTAAGTCAAATTATGCTTTTTAGTTGAATTTGCCATCTGGGTAACTGCTAGTGTGCTGTTTTTTCAACAATAGCTAGCACGCGAACATGAATGCAACATAAGAGCAATCTATTTAAACAGATCCATTATCTGTGGCACCATATAAATGTTCTGTTGTTACAGTAGACTCATGTTGGATTTATGTTTATGGTTCTAGGTGCCCATAATATGAATCAAATAGATGGATATTCTATTGCACCAGATTAGTAATCTGTTTCAACAAATAAATAATTCGTTTCACCAGATTACTAATCTATTTCGAACAACAAATTACAGCTACTGTCAAAAACCCAACAGATAACTCATATGTTCTTGCAATTGATACTGGAATCAAATTATTCCTTAATTGTAGACATGTCATTCGTTAAGAAATAGAATTAGACAACACGAAAATTAAATAAGAAATAAAACGTCAAGTGCATCAAACATAATTTTTTATAAAACAAACAAAACAATATATAGGTAAATGAAAAAAAAAAACTTAATTATTATTAGCATCATTGTCATCATTATTATTTGTATGGTCAGCTGGTCAATCTTCAACCGGCAGCAGAAGCACCCTCCTCAGCTTGCGGATCTCCCACAGCATCCTTACTCTGACGGCGGCCAACTCCCAAGGCAGGTCATGAACCTTCTTCTGCAGTTCCCGCATAGCGTCTCGTAAAATAGCGACATCCCACACAAGATCAGTCATATCTAAAAAATGCATAAGTTGACAAAACACACGTAAAAATAAAAGTAAAGAAAAGAAAGAATTCAAATGTAATGTAATATACAATGAATATTTACACACAAAAAAAAATTACCAGAGACAGGAAAAAGCTATCAAGTCTTTGAAGAGAAAGTAGTTGAAGGTTTAACAAGGAATAAATAGTCTGTAGTAGAACGAACGATTGAGTAAGGAGGGACCTATTTATAGAGGATTGAACTTGAATGAGTTAGGCAAAAAATCGCAACTGTTCACCTCCATTTATTAATGTCATTCTTGATTACTGTAAAAAGTTACGACTTAATTAAATTAAGCAATATTGTGATAATTCATGACTTTTCAGCTTTATTATTATTAAAATAATCAGTTCTTTCCAGGAACTATTTTTTCTTTTACACTGAGTTGGACAATAGACTATATATTTGTTGCATCAGATAACTCATCCGTTGCATCAGATAATATATCTGTTGCAATATATAATCTATATATTTTTTAAAAAAAAATTATCGTCATGACATCCAAATTTTCTGACTTTTTAATTATATAAATTAATAAAGTAGATTTAAAGGCACAACTGTTCACCTCCATTTATTAATGACATTCTTGATTACTGTAAAAAGTTATGACTTAATTAAATTAAGCAATATCGTTATAAGTCATGACTTTTCAGCATTATTATTATTAATAAAATTTATTTTTATACTGAGTTGAACAACAGATTATATATCTGTTGCATCAGATAAATCATCTGTTGCAATAAATAGATAACCTGTTACATCAGATAATATATCTGGTGCAACATATAATATATATATTTTTTTAAAAAATTATCTTCATGACATCCAAATTTTCTGACTTTTTAATTGTATAAATTAATAAAGAATATTTAAAAGCAAGAATATTTCTGGTGAGTTTTTTATGGTTTAAATTATGTTTATCATTTATTTTCTTATTCTTTTTTGTGAAAAGAAATGACTTAATTAAATCAAGCTGGTGAGTTTTATTATTGTGACAAGTCATGACTTTTTCAGCTTACAAAATTTAAATAACCTTTTTCAAAATTTAAAAATTGAATACATCTGGTTTTCAATGACCATTTTTTTTAATTGAGTTATGGCAACAGATTGTATATCTGTTGCATCAGATAACCCATCTGTTTCAAAAGATATACCATCCGTTGCTATAAATCGATCATCTGTTTAAGGAGCTTTTTTGATTTCTTCTAACTGATTCATCAGTCACAACAGATGAGGAATTTGATGCATCAGCAACATTTTTTATTTTTGTTTGTTGAATGTGTTTAGACAAAAGTCACAGTCAGGACTATTCATTCACTTTTTTCTTAACAATCATATCATCATATAACTTAATTAAATTAATCCAATGTTGTGACATTTTTAAAATTAAATAATCTTTCTTTTACGATTATAATATAATTTAGTTCCTTATTATTTATTAACGAATCGTTTTTGGGAGATTTTCTCATCATATGACTTTTGACCACCATTTGTTGCCACAAGTGCTCAATCCCTACCTCCAACCATCGACATGTTGAGAATAGAGAATAAATAGAATGATAATTAAATATTGAATAAGAATTAAAAATTAAAAGTCGACCAAACCAAATCAAATATATACATAGATTTTTTTGAATCCCTTATAGGTAGATCGGATATAAAAAGGGAAAATACATACGCTAAAAGAAAGAAAAAACATAACCTAATTATTATTACTACTATTATTATTATTACTATTATTATTGTCAATCTGACAATTTTCATCCGGCAGCAGCTGGGCCTTCCTCAGCCTTGCTCCGAAGTCAGTCAAATCTCTCTGGAGTTCATCAAACTGCCTTTGAAGGTCCTGCAAGGACTCGATATGAATATTCTAGTACGAATCTGGATCAACCATATTAGTATTGTAAGTGTAGTAGAATGAACGAGTGAGTGAGAGGAGGCCGGAGGGACCTATTTATGAAACGATTGAATTAGAAGTGGGGACTTAACTTAGTTAAATAAAAAGCCACGATTGTTCATATACCTTAATTAAATAAAATTGGTGACTTTTCAAATATGTAAATTAAAAAACTGGATTTAAATACAATATTTTATCTTTTTATTGTATTTCGAAAAGAGACAGATTGGTAATCAGTAGCAAAATATATTTCACCTATCAGATAACTTACAACATATTGATAATCTATTGCAACAGATGGATATATCAGTTTGCTTTTTCATCAGCTGTGGCGTCTGTTTCACTTGGTAATCATCTGTTTATTTAATTTCATTGAGAGCAATAGATTTTAATAAACACTTATTGGCCAAACTCAATTTTTGCTCTTGGATTGCTTCTCTTTTTTTCTTTGCATCCTTCAAGATGGCCTCCAAATTAAATTTTTGCTCTTGGATTGATGGCAAAAATTGAATTTGAAGGCCATCTTGAAGGATGCAAAGGAAAAAAAGAGAAGCAATCCAAGAGCAAAAAATTGAGTTTGGCCAAGAAGTGTTTAGAAAAATCTATTGCTCTAGATGAAATTGAATAAACAGATGACTAGCAAGTTGCAACAGACGCCACAGCTGATTGAAAAGCAAACTGATATATTCATCTGTTGCAATAGATTGTCCATATGTTGTAAGTTATCTGATAGGTGGAATATATTTTGTAACAGATTACCAATCTGTCTCTTTTTGAAATACAATAAAAAGATAAAATGTTGTATTTAGATCCAATTTTTTTTAATTTACATATTCGAAAAGTCACCAATTTTATTTAATTAAGGGATATGAATAGTCGTGGCTTTTTATTTGACTAAGTCAAGTCACCACATCCAATTCAATTATTTTGTCATTGTGGTCGTTAAGCTCAGTGTAGAGCTCTTGATCTTTTGTGAGTTTGTCAACGAGGACCGCTTTCTTTCTAGGAAGCTTTCTTATAATACTCCTCTTGGTCCTTCTTATCTCTACGCAAGGTCAAGAAGAAGTATGGAAGGTTCAATTTGAGTTTTTCCAAGGCAAGCGCTCTCTCGGATGATAAATCCTGTGCTGCAGTAAATATGGATAGTGCAGCACTCAATGCAGAATTGTTTTCTGGTAGAAGCAAGTCTTGAGAAGATATAATCAGTAATCTATCGATATCAGTTTTCGTTGTGTCAAGCAGTTCTGTTTATATCTTGTCTTCTACGGGGAAGATTGATCAGTAGAAAAATCAAGTGATTAAGATCGTTTAATCTGTTGACTAACTCAAGCAAAGACGTCTTCTGGATTATCAAACTTCACAGGGCAGTTTGGTGGTTCAATAACATCAGATGTCTTGTTTTCAGTATTAGCTAATGATGGGGAGATTATGCCTTCCTCACCATCCTGAAAAGAAAAAGCACTCAAAATTAGATAGAGTATCTCTACATAACGACACAAGATGAACTAAATCTAGTATTCAATTTTTCCTTCCTATTCCTTCCCTTTTTATCTTCTCACCTTTTTTAGATCCAAAATTTTTCTTTTTTTGGATACTTGATAATGCCTTGAAAATTGCTTTCTTTCTCCTTTTAACCTTAATCTCTAATAGAGTGAATGAAACTGAAATCCTCTTTGATCGAGTGACACTACTATTAAATATCAATTCATTTACATTAGCAGTTAATGCATTAATAGTATTAATCACACCATCATGTTTTGCCTTGCATTCTTCACATTTGCATACACAAGATAAGTAAGGAGGGGCAAGATTGATCATTCTTCTCCCATATAGAGTACAATATATCCGTCATAAAAATTTTACACCATTGCCAAAAATGCATGCCATAGCAAAAGTTTGTAGAAGGCATGACAAATAAACATGAGCAACATCCGACCTCAAATCTTAACAAGGTATCAGAACCATATTCATGGTCCCTCAGCCTTATCAGTTTAGACCTACCAAACTTGATTGTAAAATTATAGATATCTTGTTTGAATGATCTATGACTAATCAGTAAAAACAGCATTCATAAAATCAGTGTACTCTATGTGTGTTTCTACGATAATATTATCAGTAATACATACCTCCCATATATGAAATGGTTCTATCTACATGCAGTTTATTCCTCCGAACCTATCTTTACTGCAGCCTCTTGTTAGGGTCAGGCAAAAGTTGATCAACTTTCAGTTCCTTATATATCTACAAAGAAGAAGGAAAAAATTTATGTCACAGAAAGAACATTATCCATCTGTTGCAACAGATGTAGAGTTTGTTGCATCAGATGTGGAGTCTGTTGCATCAGATGTGTAGTCTGATGCAGCAAATGTGGAGTCTATTAGAATACATAGTAGCCTTGCTGGTGGTTTGATTTGTTCCAACAATTGCTCCATCTGTTGCAACATCAACAACAGCATAAACTACAAATAACAAATAAAAAGTATCAAAAACAAAGAAAATAACAACATTTGTTCCAACAACATCATCAACAACAAAGAAGCATACATCCTATGTTCCAACACTATCAACAACCAGGGACAGACCCACATGGAGTCCTCCGCGTGCGCGAGCACAGACTGAACTCATATCAGACCTTATATATGTATATGGAAATTAAGGAAAAAACGTATATAATCTAATCAGTGAGCACCCATAGTAAGAGTTGTTTGGTTAGCCTAGTTGTTGTTTCTGGGAGCTTAAGGCTATTTATTTCTTTTTGTCTTGAGTTCAATTCCCACTCAACACATATTTTTTTAATTTTGGTAACCAACTCTTCTCTCCTTATTCACTTTAAACTCTTTTTTATTTTTTCTCCTTTACTCCTTGTGTTGATTGTTCGAACTCCACTATTTCTAAGCTAAGAAGCACCCACCGTCTAAAAAATTTGGATCCGCCAATGTCAACAACACCACACCACAAGTTCTAACAACGTCAACCCCATCAACAACATCAATAACAGCATCAACAACAAAGAAACAAATAAAATACATAAAAAATAATACTGCCAACAAGGCTTTTAAACTTTTCCCAACAGATGATTTTTTTTTTGCATCTTGTAATAAAAATTCTCGGTTCGTTTATTCAACAATTAAAAGTTCCTTTAAATTTTTTAAATAAATATGATATGAAAAAATGGTAATTAAATTAAAAAAAGATGTAAATAACTTGCAAGAAGAAGACGAGAAAGAAAGAGCAATAGTGAATCATATCTTAATGTTAAAAGAGGATCAAAACAGCAATTTCAGTCGAGGAATCTAAGATATGGATATGAATCGGTTTATATCCTAAAGGAAATTTATGAGAAAGAGGAGAGAAAAAAAGGTTGTGATAACCCTAAAGAGGATAGAAAGAAAAAAGATGAGAGACGAATAAAATAAATTTAGGGTTGAAGGAGAGATAAGATAATTTTAATTTCTAGATGTACTACCCTTAATATTAAATGACTAAACAAAATGTATTTATTCAAATTTATATTTTCAAAGCATAATTAATAAGGCTAATTTGGTTGTAAAATAAACCCCTAATTAATATTTTCTTAATGGATGTGCCAAGTCAATAGGGGTCAACTAATATAATATGAAACGAAAAAAGTATTAGGGGTTTCAATATTCATTAATAATTTGAGGGGCACGAGAAAGAAAACGGGTGACATTGAATAGCCAAGACAAGACTACTCAATGAGATTTTTGAGTTATCCAAGAAATATTTTTTAATGCCTTCAGTAGTACTACTACTTTATCTACTCGGACAGAAGCTTTCTTTAAAATTAAAAGAAAAAAAAATTCAAACATATATGCCATCTGTTGCAACAGATATAAATATCTATTTGAAAAATCCCAACAGCTCAGTCATCTGTGAAAATAGATGGAAATGTCCATTTAATAACTAAATCAGAAATGTCATCTGTTACGATAAATATCAATAGCTGTTTGAAAATTTCCAATAGCTTAGTCATCCATCACAACAGATGCAAATGTCTATTTGATAATTAAATTAGATATGTCATCTGTTGCAACAGATATTGTTATCTATTTGAAATTCTCCAACAGCTCAGTCGTTTGTTGCAACAGATTTCATTGCAATTGATTTAGGTGGAACTAGGGATAAATGAATGAGCTCCTCATTAACTTAATGTTAAGATTAATAATAGTACCTACATCGATCTAGGTAGAACGAAGGATGAATGAATGAGCTCACAGGTTCAACTACAAATCTAATTGAGTCATTATATTTTCATGGTATTAGTATTGTGTTCATCCCAACCCGAGTCTTCGATCGATCACTCTAAGTTAAAATGAGTTCTCATTAACTTAATGTTAAGATTAATAATAGTAATTACATCGATCTAGGTGGAACTAGGGATGAATGAATGAGCTCAAAGGGTAAACTAACAATCAATTGAGTCTTTTGGCAATTGCATGATGAGACGGTATTGTGTTTCTCCCGACCAGAGTTGTCAATCGATCACTCTGAGTTGAACCGATTCTTACTACCTCATATGTTTAACTAATACCTTAGTTGAATAATTTGGGACTAGGGTGAGTTCTCATAGGGTCAAATATAACTTCAATTGAGTCTTTTGATAATTGCATGATGAGATGATACTGTGTTTCTCCCGACAAGAGTCATCGATCGATCACTCTGAGCTGAACCGATTCTTACTACCTCATATGTTTAACTAATATCTTAATTGATCAATCTAGCACTAGGGGTGAGTTCTCATAATGTCAATTACAGTAGATGATAGTGTCTATTTGATAATTTACAATAGATGGGTAATCTATTATAACATATGACTTAATCCATTTGATAATTTACAATAGAAGGGTAATCTGTCGCAACAGAGGACTTAATCTATTTGATAGTTTACAACAGATTCATGATATGTTGTAACAAATAATGTAATCTATTTGATATTTTATAACATATGCATAATATATTGCAATAAATTACCTAATCTGTTTGATTTGATCCAACAGAAAAGACATCTGTTGCAACAGGTTGAACATTTGTTTATATATAATTTCAATTGAGTTCATATGTTAGACTAATACCATAATTGAATGTGAGTTCTCATAGGGTCAACTACAACTTCAATTTAGTCTTTTGGCAATTACATGATGAGATGGTATTGCATTCCTCCCGACCAGAGTCGTCGATCGATCACTCTGAGCCAAATTGATTCTTACTACCTCATATGTTAGACTAATATCTTAATTGATTAATCTAGAACTAGGGTACTAATGCCTTAATTGAATAATCTAGAATTAGGGGTAAGTTCTCATAGGGTCAACTACAACTTCAATTGAGTCTTTTGGTGATTGCATGATGAGACGGTCCTGCGTTTCTCCCAACCAAAGTCGTCGATCGATAACTCTGAGGCGAACCGATTCTTACTACCTCATATGTTCAACTAATATCTTAATTAAATAATATAGGACAGGGTACTAATATCCTAATTGAATAATCTGGGACTAGGGGTGAGTTCTTATAGGGTTAACTATTGATTAATCTAGGACTAGGGGTAAGTTCTCATAGGGTCAGCCACAACAGATGGCAGCGCCTATTTGATAATTTACAACATATGGGTAATCTATTGCAACATATGACAATCCATTTGATAATTTACAACAGATGGGTAATCTGTCGCAACAGATGACTTAATCTGTTTGATAATTTACAATAGATTCGTAATTTGTTATTACCTAATCTTATTGACAATTTACAACAGATGAGAAATCTGATGCAACATATTGAACATTTATTTTTTAAAATTTCAATTGAGTTCATATGTTAGACTAATAGTACCTAAATTGATTAATCTACGACCAGGGGTGAGTTTTCATAGGGTCAACTAGAGTACTCGGTCAACTACAACTTCAATTATTTTTATACAATTTCAATTGAATTACCCTTTTGGCAATTGCATAATGAGAGGGTTAAAAATTATGCATATATTTTATGATTTTAAAAATAATTAAGATCAATTTGGACCAAATTAACAATTTTTTAACTTATCATTCTTCTCCAAAATACAAATCAACCCATACAAAATGTTTCATCATTTCAAATCTTGATTTCTCGCTCTTTCTTTCTCATTCTCACTCAATAATACAGTATAGACAATAACTACTCAACAAATTTTCTCAACCCTCCATAACAGATCGTTTTTCTTCTCATTTTCGACCATATAGGTGTTATTTTCAACTTTATTCTTGCTTGTATTAGTCATTTTCTTTGTCTTCGTAGGCAACAGAGTTCGATACTATATTTGTTAGTTTTTTCTAAAAAATAAGGGCTTTTAAGTTAATGATGAAAAATAAAACTTTTAGTTGTATTATCTTTGAGAATGGGTTTACAATTTTGAGTTTTAATGGTAAAATCATAAGAAGAACTCGAGAAATTCCTAGTTTCTGTTGCAGTGTTCCTTTGACTGTCGTGGTATTATTGGATGGTGTTTATGGTGTTGGTGGTGGTGGTGGTCGTCGTCATCGTCATGGCACTGGTGGTGGCATTGGTTGGTGGTGTTTGTGGTGGTTGTCGGTGGTATCGGTATTCAAGATATTTGTTTGTTGGCATTGGTTGGTGGTGTTTGTGGTGGTGGCTGTTGTTATGTCGGTATTCGTGGTGTTTGTAATGTTTCTTTTTTAAATTTATACATACATCAATTGTAATGTAATTTTTATTTTTCTTTATTTGTAGGTAAAACATGTCTCCCAAAAGAAAAAAAAGTGAAAGTGGATCAACGTCTGACCACGCCAAAAAAAGGCTACAGTATAGAGGGATTCAGAGGAGCTTCCTGAATAATCACAGTTAGGGAAAAGTAAAGCTGAGGAGAGATATGAAAATAATATTGAGGAAAGTGGACAAGGGTCTGTAGATGATGATGAAGAAAATGAAAGTGAGAAAGAGGAGGAATTGGAGAGTGAGAAAGAGAAAGAGGATGATCATCAACATGATGATAATGGATCACCAATGGGGTGTGAATTAATATTGACATCCCAGCATGATCCTATCAAAACTTTTAGTATTGACAGGTTTCAAGTTGCGATACCGGTAAATGACCCAGAAGCAAAACAACTAACTGGTTAAATTGTACTTAAATGTCAGATGGGGAAATTTTTTGGACATTTTATGAAAATAATAAAGAAATAAACATAAGCAGACATTTTAAGAAGAGAGTCTTTGGATGCTTTCTTGAGTTTCCTGAGGACCCCTCTACCCGTATTCGTTTCCCTATGATGATGATATATGGTCTTCTCAAGTGTAGGATCAAGTACATGGGGGATGATAAAGATCTGGAGGAGGGGGGCAAAAATAAAATGGATAAAATCTGGACAACTATTGTGGCATTCCTGTTTGTTTTGGCATGCAAGAGTTTGCCATAGTGACGGGCTTGAGATGCCATTATCCTGAAGGACCACCACCCCATAAAAGATCTAAGGTGAGAAAACGCAAGGAAAAAATAGATTGGTTGTTTGACATTTCTCAACGTGGCTATAAAGCATCGGATTTTTTGATAGATCTCGAGGATTAAACCATACCAGAGCAGTACAGGGAGAAATTGTGCTTAGTTTCATTTGCCCATTTGGTTATATTGGCAAGAGACGTCAACAAGGTCATAGAAGATAATTTATTGGCACGTGCTGAGGATTTTGATAAATTCAACAATTATCCCAAGAGATAGATAGCTTCTACTTGACTGTCTAACATTTACTGACAAAGCTATCCTCAGGGACGACCACATTATACGGCTTTCCTTGGGCTTTCATGATAAAATTAATCACTAATTTTACTCATCCATTAATTTATATTGAATATAGTTATTATGACTTTTTTTTGCTTGCTTCCTGTTTACATTTTTTAGGCTTGGGTATTTGAAGCCATTCCTCCCCTCTGAAAATAGTTAATAGATTACCTGAATGAGGTTTCTCATCCAAGGACGTTAACCGGCTGCAAAGAGCAACACCAATATTAAGGAGGCTGATCTCTTTAACCCTCCAGATGATGCAGTAGGTCTTCTTAAAGTAAAATAATTTTACTCAAAGAAAGATATTGAATAGATGTTATATCTGGTGCAACAGATGTTATATCTAATGCACCAGATGGGACATTTATTGCGACAGGGTACGATTGATATCTTGCATCGGATTACCTATTTATTGCTTTGGTTCTCTGAACCCGACTCTAAACAGATTAACCATCTACTGCAAATTATGTAAAAGATGTGTAATCTGATAACATATTGTTCATCTGTTGCAATGTACAGATTATCTGTTGCATAACGGATTACCCGTCTTGTGCAATTATTGCAACAGATGATTGATATTTTGCATCAAATTATCCATGTGTTGCTTTGTTTCTCTGAATGAGACTCAAATGGATTTTAACCATATACTGTAAACTATGCAACAGATAGGTTTTTTTTAAATATATCCCAACTGTGAAAATTATTATATTATATGATTTAAATGTATGTGTTTTTTTTATTATTTATAGGTTGTGCATCCATGGATCGTGCCTACTAAGGAGGAGTTGGTGATGACTTCTTATATTACTCTGGGTCATGTTGATACTATAGCAGACCTAACGGTGGAGTTAATAAAGAAGAAATTGGCTGGAGCAATAGCCATAAGAAGAGCAGTTAGGCAAGGTTAGCCTAATGTTCAGGCTCTTTATGACCAACCTACTAAGGCAGATCCAGGTGCTTCTTCTGGTGTAGTTGTTGGTGTTGGTGGCAGACATGCTGATGCTGCTACCACTCGTTATGATGAGAATAGTGATACTCAAGAAAGAATAAATATACTTGAAAACATCCCTTTTCACCCTTACACAGGTCCCTCTCACCCCTCTTCACCCTCGTGTTTTCGTTGCAAATATGAAGAGTGCAAGGACAGACAAAATAAATTCTTTAAAAAAGTAGAGGCTATCTCTAAAGCTATCGAGGAATTCAAATCCAATAGGTGTGGCATACCATCAAAGAAGGTGAGGGAGCCACACACTCCTACAGTGTTGGTTAGGAGAAAGAAAAGAGCAATTAGAGATGTACTCTCCGGTTGGAAATCAAAAGAAATTGCAATTCCTCCCTCTCCAAAAGTTGTTGAAGTTCAGGGACTAGTAAATAAGGTGGACATATATATAGAACTTGGCATCGAAGAGAAGAGGGATCTGCGACAGGTTAAGAATGTCAAGCTAGTCGCACCAGATTACCCCAAGCCTTCATTTTCACCCCAAAACTTCTAGACTATGACTGATATGCGTATGCCATACGAGGACAAGGTAAGTTTACTTTTCCTAACCTAGACCTTCTAATCTACCCCATGAATAAGAAGCTACGCAATAGATTTCACATCTGTTGCAACAGCTGGGTATACTAGTGTAACTGGTAGTGGTTCTGTTACAACTTATTATCCATATGTTGCATAAGTTGCGTTGGATTATTGATTCAGAGAACCCTATGCAATAGATGGACTATCCGTTGCATCTTTACAATTACTAACCTATTTAAAAATTGAATTCTTATATCACAGCATGTTGACATAATTCTTTGCCACATGAGGAAAAAAATTAACATACCGGGAAGCTTGTGATGCTGCCGATAGAATTATGGACCTCGACTTCTGCAAGAAGCTCAAGGATAGGTACAATCAACTAAATGGGAAGGCGTTATCCCTTGGCGTGGGACTTGATTTCCTAGCTCCTATGTTGTTCTTGGAAGAAGAAGATATGATACGATATGTTAGAGGGAAGAGGCTAAATCCACACGATAAGGGCTGGATCGAGGCAAAAAGAATTCTTGCAGTCATTAGCGTGAACGGAATGCATTATCGGGCAGTTGAGATACTACTCGAGGAGGAAAAGATCAATATTTATGACTCCAACGTACCTCTCATTGATGATTTCTATCTTTTTCTCCTCGTGGAGCCACTGATGGTGTTATTGCCCATCTTGTGGAGGGAGAGTAAACTGATGAATCATTTGCCAAAGGAAGTGTTGATGAAGAAATCATGGGATTTTGAAGGTCAAAATAAGGGAATGATCCTTCCAAAAGATGATGCCGCTAAAGCAAGCAGCTCGCATGCTCTTGCACACATCGAATGTTTGCTGACTGGCACAGAAATGGTCGAGCCAACAACTTTTCTGTGCGATAATATTGTGGCAAACCTGCAAGAGGTCTGGGCTTATAGGGTACTAACCGGACGCTTGAAGCCTATGTATATAGAATAGCCTGTGAAACAATAATTTTTAATTTCAAGTCACCCTTCACTTTATTACATGTACAGGTAGATGTAGTGGCAAAAAAAATTTCTAATAAAAGTTGAGTTTTTTATAATGCAATAGATTGTCAATCTGTTGTAAAATATATTTAATCTGTTCTGGCAGATAGTTTATCTATTGCAATAGGTTGATCATCTGTTGCATTATACCGATGTTATTTCTATGAATAATCTAATAATCTAAGTCTAATCTGTTGCAACAGTGTGAAGACCTATTTGATAATTTTCAACAGATGACCTAAATTTTACAACATATGCCTAAATCTTTTTGATATTTTCCAACAGTTACGCTTGAATATCCATGTGATCGACAACACCAAACCAGTAAAAAATACACACACCACCATAAAAATTTCAGCAATTAGGCTTGAATATCCATGTGCCCAACAACACCAAACCAGTAGCAATAACAGCAACAATGTAGTATCTTCTTGTTAGATTTTGTTTCTCTTCTGAAGCCTTGACTTTGTTCAACAAACCCCAGATTACACGATTTTCTTGTGAAGGGTGTCGTTCTTCATACCAAACAAAGTAATCACATTCACCTAATTTCTATAAAAAAAAAAAAAAGAGAACACAATTATAAAATAATTACAAGTCAATAATTAATCAACTAATTAAATAAAAAAATATTATCTTTGAAATCTTACAAGTAAAAAACCTATGACCCGAATTTTGTTGTCTAAGAAAACTTTAACATAGTTTCACGACCGCACTTATAATATCAAAAATATTTTATCACAAAAAATAGTGGAAGATGCACTCGACATTGTCAAGATCAGTTGGAAAAAATAAAAGAAATAATTTGAAGAATTTGGATAGATAAAAGAAAATGACGAAAAAGAAGAAGATTTGGCAATTTAGGTTAAATTTTAGGAGGAAGATGAATATATACGACAATGGGGGGGATGACCGTTGGGGGCCAAGTGACGGCAAGTCAGCAAAATATGCCAGACTGATATATTTGATGCCTATTTTATTTTACGTGTTAAAAATGAACACTGTCTACTTGATGCCTATTTTATTTTAGGTGTTTAAACTGAACATCGTCGATGGATTTTGCCTTTTTTATTTCAATTCACTTTAACCTTTTTACACGTAGTGGCAATTTTTTATGTCCAACCAAAGTGAAATTTTTATAATGCAACTGATTCTCCATCCGTTGTAACAGTTATTCTACCTATTCTGCCATATAGTTTATTTGTTGTAATAGGTTGGTCATTGTTGTTTTATCTCGATGTTTCTATCTAAGTCCATTTGTTGCAATAGTGGGAAGACCTGTTTGATAAATTCCAATATATTACCTACCTGTTGCAATATATGTCTAGATCTATTCGATTTTTTAATAGATGTGTCATCTGTTGCAACAGATACATTATTTGTTGCAATATTTGAATCTAGTATTCCTTTTCAATTAATAAGTTCAAATCTAAGGAATAAATAAAATTCATAGATAAAATAAAATAAATTGAAGCCTTCAGAAATTAGCTGAAATAAGTCAACGAATAAATGAAATGTAAAAAAATTATTATGGGTATAGATCTCAACAAATACATCAACAACAATTTAAGTATGATGCCAAAGATTACTTTGACAGGCTCAAGCTATAAATATCTACTCAGTATGGACAAGTTGTTCTTTATCCGGTGCTATGGAATTCGGCTTTGCTCGTCGTGGATCTTTATTGTCGCTTGAGTATGGTTTTTGCACTTTCTATTCTCTGTATTTCCATAAAAAGAGTAGTATATTGTCAATGTTGTTCAGAAGTAGCTTCTTGTACATCCACCTCAAAAGCCAGAATTGGTCAAGGCTAATCACGGAGATACAACAAAATGAAAAAGGATAACTCATCTCTTCTATTCGATTTTTTCAATAGATGTGTCGTCTGTTGCAACAGATACATTATTTGTTGCAATATTTGAATTTAGTATTCCTTTTTAATTAATAAGTTCAAATTTAAAGAATAAATAAAATTCATAGACAAAATAAAATAAATCGAAGCCTTCAGAAATTAGCTGAAATAAGTCAACGAATAAATGAAATGTAAAAAAATTATTATGGGTATAGATCTCAACAAATACATCAACAATAATTTAAGTATGATTCCAAGGATTACTTTGACAGGCTCAATCTATAAAAATCTACTCAGTATGGACAAGTTGTTCTTCATCCGGTGCTATGGAATTTGGCTTTACTCATCGTGGATCTTTATTGTCGCTTACGTACGATTTTTACACTTTTTGTTCTTCATATTTCCATAAAAAGAGTAGCATATTGTCAATGCTATTCAGCAGTAGCTTCTTTTACATCCACCTGGAAAGCCAGAATTGGTCAATCCTAATCACGGAGATACAACAAAATAGAAAAGGATAACTTATCTCTTCTAGCAAATCAAATAGGTCTTTCTCCCATTTTAAATTATTCCAAACAGATTATATTTCTGTTGCAACAATGAATCAACTGTTGGGACAAATTTCTACATGAGGAAGACCCTGTATGATAATTTCTAATGGATGAACCATCCGTTGCAACATATGAATCATCTATTGTAGCTAATAGGTCATCTGTTGGTACAAATAAAAGCGATACGAAAAGCTGTTTGATTTGCTAAAATAGACGAGACATATGTCGCAACAAATACTTTATTTGGTGCAACAAGTTAGTCAACTATTGCAATAGATGTATATAACTGTTTGATAATTTTCAACAGATGTGTCATCTGTTGAAACAGATATGGTTTGTTTGTTTTGTCAGTTGGAAGACATATATATTCACCTTTTTTAGCTTGTACTACTCTCCTTTAGACATTGTACGTTGCTCAGTGCAACACACAGACAGAGGAGTTGCAATTTTACTTTTTTGGATGCTTGATAATACCCTGGAAATCACTCTCCTTCTTCTCTTAGCCCTAATCTCTAATAGAGCAGATGGAAATAAAATCCTCTTTAATGGAATGAGACCCCTCTTAGATGTCAATTCTTTTACAGAAGCTGTTAATGCATTAATAACATTAATCATTATATCATGTTTTGCCCTACAGTCTTGACATTTGCATGCAGAACATTCGCTGAGAGAGGCAAAATTTGTATGACCAGTATGATCATACTCATAATGGTTTGCTTTAAATACTGTAAGAGGAGCATCATTAGCACCAACAGCAGCACCACTACCACCACCAACAGCTCCATCACCACTAAGACCATCAACAACAATAAGCCGACCCTCCAAAATTTTTTTTCTTGTAATGGTTGTTGCTCCAAATAATTCTATTTTTATTCTATCGATGACATTAGGGTCCGATAAAATTTGCACAGACCGTAAAGTAAGAAAAAATGACATTTTCAACTCTCGATTGGTCGGAACTAGCGACGGATGTACAATCTAACATAAATCATTACATATATTAGAATGATGATTAGATCATTCAAAAAAAATTATTAATTAAAAGAAAAAATTAATTATAATTATACTTACTGCATCCTTCGGGGGCTGAAGAGATCAAGAAATTTTATATTTTTATCAGTTTTGGCCGACAACCATCTCAAGATTCTTGGAGAGAAAACTTCTTCCTGGTAGTTCACTTGTTGTCTCAAATAAAGAATGGCTTCAAACACCCAAGCCTATAAAATAACGTCAATAAATCAAAACCATTATTGAGTAAAAAATAAATGATATCATAATAGAAGAAAGAACATTTACCATGAAAGCCCATGGGAAGTCATATAAGTTGACTGTCTTTGGCGCTAACGGAGTCAACAAATATTTGACAGTCATTTTGAAGCTTTCATACTCCCAAGGATAGCTGTTAAACGCCTCAAGATCCTTGGAGAGCTTTATTAAACTGAGGCTTATGTTGTTGTTAACGTCTCTCGCCCAAATAATATTATGTACAAACCAAACCAAGCACAATGACTGCTTGTGCTTCTTTGAAAGTCCTTTACCTTTCAACGCTTCTATCAAATCTTTTTTTTTAAGCTTGGACCAACAATGGACACCAGGTCATCACGATCACACGACTTGCCTTTGCCTTTTTTTGGTGTGCGGTGTGCTTTTTTTTGGGTTAGAATAGGTATAACTTGAAAAGGAGGATAATATTTTAGTCCAGTAACTATGGAAAACTCCTTCCAACCGAAACAAACAGGCATGCCATAATAATTTATCCACACCTCATCCATCTTATCCTTGTTTTCATACATAAATCTATGCTTGAGAAGTTTATATACCATTTTTATTTGGAAACGAGAGTTGTTGTCCTTCGGCAAATCAAGATATTTCCCAAAGTAGTTGTCCCTGAAATAAGAATCTAATTTTTATTCTCGAAGTATTTTTTTGAAGGCGTCGAAATATTTTTCCATGACTGACTTAACCACAAAATTACCCGTTAAATCTGCGGCAACATCACATTGTATTCTCACAGGATAACAATCAATGCTAGAGGCTTTGACCAACTCTTCGGTGGAAGGAATATTTGCATTTGCATCATCTCTTTTGAAATATACCTCCTCCCTGTGTTCATCATATTCTGCTCCCGATTGAGATAACGCTTGAAAAGCAAACTCATAGAGTGGTAGATGTAGTCTAGCTGCTTCACTTGTTCCTTTACTTGGACTTAATTCGGTTTCTATTCTTTTGGGAACCATATTATCTAAAATTAACAGGAACATAAAAAAATATATTATAGTTGATTAATGTATCATTAAAAAGGGATAACAATAAATCAAATAAGCAAAACACTAAAATAATAGTTACAACAGATCACCGATCTATTGCACTAGGTAGTATATCTATTGCAGCATATAATCAACTTGTTGCAATGGATGAGTAATCTGTTTCAATAATACAAAACATATCACTCATCTTTTAAGACAGATTAATGGTTTGTGCAATAGATCACACATTATTGCGATATATAAGTGATCCGTTGGGACAGTTAAATAACCTGTTGCAATGGATAAGTAATCTGTTGCGATAATATAAAATAAATCACTTATCTATTGAGAAAAATAAATGGTTTGTGCAGCAGATCACACATCTATTGCAACATATGAGTGATCTGTTGGAACAGTTAAATAACCTGTAGCAATGGCTGAGTAATCTATTGTGACAATACAAAATATATCACTCATCTGTTGAGAAAGATGAATGGTCTGTGAAATAGATCACACATCTATTATGACATCATCTATTACAATATATGAGTGATCTGTTGAAATAGTTAAATAATCCATAGCAATGGCTGAGTAATCTGTTGTGATAATACAAAATATATCACTCATTTGTTGAGAAAGATGGATGATTTGAGCAATAGATTACACATCTGTTGCAACATATGAGTGATCTGTCAGAGCAGTTAACTAACCTGCAGCAACGGCTGAGTAATCTGTTGTGACAATACAAAACATATCACTTATCTGTTGATAAAGATGAATGGTCTATGCAATAGGTCACACATCTGTTGCAACACATGAGTGATCTGTTGGAACAGTTATCAATGGTCAATATTGTTTAGATTTCTTTCAACATAGGGTCGTCTATCGTGGCAGATGAATGATCAGTTGGAAAAATCAAGTCTTGAACATTTCTTGTTGGAAGAGTTGATAGGATTTTATCCAACAGAAGGTTCATCTGTTGCATCGGATCATTAATCTGGTGGTTCTTCCATTGCATTAGATGGTTAATTAGTTGCATTAAATTTTTTATCCAATGCTTAATCTGTTGCAATATATGGTAAATCTGTTGCATCAGATAGTTAATCTGTTGCATTAGATGATTAATGTGTTGCATCAGAATTGTAATATGATGGTTCCTCTGGTGCATCAGATGGTTGATCTGTTGCATCATATGATAAATTTGTTACATCAGATGGTTAATATATTACACCAGATGGGAAATCTGTTGGAGGAAATAAAAAATAGTAGCACAATTTTGTTCAACAAAAAAACAGCAATTTCACAATTTTTACCAAGAACAAAACAGAACAAATCAACCCAAATTGTCATTTTTCTTTAATAAATACAAACAATAAAAATCAAACTTCAAAAAAAAGCAACAAACAACAAAATATCATAATTCACTTCAAAAAAAGAAGAGAAGAAATACCAGAAATTAGAGTTTTATTCAGACCGTATTTCAAATTAATGCAACAAATATTGAAATTGTTAACCAATACTATAAGAGAAGTTGGCTCAAGTTTCTCGTTTTCTTCAAAACTAAAAAGGCCATAAATTTTTACTTGTGAAAGAAGAAATGGAACAATGAAGAATTCGAAGCTATTGTGGCCGAAGAGCAAGGCTATCATGTCGATTGAAGTTTAAAGTCGAAAAGGAACTCGAATCCCAACTATTTGTAGTTGGATGTTGAAGTCGCCAAGGATTGAAATGAGAAATTTGCAGAACAGTTGGTTGGGAGAGAGTTGAGAGAAGCTGTCGAGAGAGGGATGAGAGACAGGTTGATTTGAATTGAAGAGGGAAACTCGAAGCCCAACTGTTTATCGCCGGAGGTAGAAGTCGCCAGGGGTTGAAGGGAGAAAAGAGGGAAACTCGAAGCCCAACTATTTGTCGCCGGAGATAGAAGTCGTCGGGGGTTGAAGGGAGAAATTTTACAGAACTGTTGGTTGGGAGAGAGTTGAGAGAAGTTGTAGAGAGAGGAGAGACTGGTTGATTTGGATTGAAGAGGGGTGTGGGTTGGGTGATTTGTATTTTTCAAAAAGATTAGAAAGTTTTAAAAATATTAATCAAGTCTACAATTAACTTAATCAAGTTTCCTAATGATGTTTGACTCTATCTGTTGATCAATGTCACCAATCCTTCATTCAAGGCTTAAAAGACACCTTTCCTTCAATTTTCTCGAGTAACATTCACTATGTTTTTGTATAGATATGGAATTTATTAGAATTTGTGAATAAAGTTTAATAAAGGTAACTTGATACCTTTTTTTGTCAAAAAACTGTTGATTTTTTTATTTTTTTTGGTTAATTTCCTACCTTTCTCCTGATTATAATGTATCAAAAGGTCTAAATATTATTGTTCTTTACCCTCCTGTTTAATGTCTTTACAAAATATAATTTCTCCATGAATTAATAATAAAACATTTTCAAAAAATTGATGTTTTTATCCCCCCCCCCCCTTCCTTCTTCTATTCATGTGTTTATAACTGTAGTTACTCCATTAATTAATTAATATGGGAGAAATAGTAAATAGCAATACATTGTGTTGTTGTGTGGGTTCAGATTTTCTTAAAACAAGGGTATTTAAGCATCCTACGATGAGAAACAAGTTCAAGCATAAAAGGGTCAGCACGATACCAACTACAAGATTTATTATGAGTTTTCTTTTCCAAAGCCATGATTAGTTAAATAAGGACAAAAATTGTCAAACAAAGGACATGCAGAACAATTTGATAAAAGATAAAGATTGAATTGAGGTGGTAGATGTCTTATATAGGATCCATTTGTTTGTACAATTAGTTTCAAGATTGGAATCTTGGCAAGTGCCAGAAAAAGAAGAAAAACACACAGAAAAAAAAAAATCTTTACTTTAATAGTTATTGTCACTTTAGGTTTCGAATTCTTCTATCAATCATTAAAGTTACATGTACTAATTTATATTTAATATTTTAAAATTAGTTAAAATTTTACTTAATATAAAGAAGAATTTCTACCGTTCTATTCAAGTAACATAAGTTTCTTTTACCACTAGATTTTCTTCTTATTAATTTTGATTAAGTAGTCTTCTTATATTTATTATGATAATTCTTTTTACTTTTCGTTATTTCTTTTAGATGAGTGCTTTAAAGTTTATATATGAATTATACATAATCAACAATTGATAACAGATTCTCCTTTTTGATAATTTCTCATATTTTTTTAGCTGAAAATCTTATCAAATACGGAACAAGCATGTTCCTGTCGAAAGACGTAGTCTATAAAAATCAAAGGTTTGTCCCTTTTATTTTTTTATTCTTTGTTTCAATAAAATGTTATACAATGTAAAAACTCCTAATATTTAGTACTTTAAAATTAATTAAAATTGTACTTCTCAAATCTTTTCTAATTATGTGAACTATATTGAATGACCTAATATTTAAGGATTTGAAATTAAGGAAAAAGAACAAAACCAGTTGTTAATATTTCACCCGTCTAGCCTTGAGCTCTAGAAATATTTTTTGGGTTCTGGTTAAAAAAATGGGGTAGAGGAACCTTATATGTTGAAAACATGATTTGTAATTCTAAGAAGTGAACTTTTCTATTATAGATTTACAATTATTATAAATTATAGTATACTATTTTATAATGATGTATTTATACATTAGTTATATGTATTATACAATACTTATTAATGAACAATTGATACTCTACATAATTGATGTAGACTCAATATATAATTAGTGTATAACTATTATACATTAAGGATACACGAATATCCATGATTATACATTCATTAAAAATATTAAAATTCAGTGGATACTCACATAATAAAGTATTCATATTTAACAAACGTGTGAGCATAAATAGAAAAATAATTTTTCAAAATGAAAAGTGTCTAATAGGAATGCTTTAGGTAAATTCTTTTCAAAGAATAGTATTTTACCTTATACTAGCAAAATATTATTTTGTTATCTTTAGCACTTTTTAACAACATATTAATTGCTTCATATGTCATACGGGAAAAGTTTATTAAGCTTTCTTTTCTTTTTTTTTTGTCGTTCTATAGCCTTGCTGTCTTTTCTTAATTGACTTTAAATGGTTTTTAATGCTTTTATATGGTTTTGTATGAATATATTGATTTTCTATTTAAGTGTTTTTCATAATTAATAAAATCATCAATTTATTTATTAATCAAGACTTATTTTCTTTTATAATATCAAAATAATTTTATAAAATTGAGGTACACGCGCGGGGCACGAATCCTAAACTAGTAATAATAATAGAGAAACTAGACAATGCTCGACTACCTACTAAATTTTATATTTTAATCTACGAACTTCAAATCTTCATATCTAGGGCTTGTCCTTGGTAAACTGTATGTGTGTCGTGTTGTATCTAATCACTTCTTCCTAATACTTATTTGGTCTATGGTTACCTCTCTTCTGACCCATTATAGTCAACATCTCATACTTTCTCACTAGAACATTTGTTCATCTCATCTTCACATGCTATAATCATCTTAGTCTCGCATCCCACAGCTTATCCACCACAAAGACCGCTCTTACATTGTCAAGAATACATATATTCTTGATCATATCTCTTCATGTATGCCTATATATCCATTTTAACATCCTCATTTTTCTTACTTTCCTCTTTGGGACATGCAAAATTTTGACCTATCACCGGTCCATATTACATAGCTCATCTAACAATCACTGTGTAAAACTTACTTTTAAGTTTTTGTGGGACGCTTTTTGTAACGACCAAAAAAATTTTGATGAAATATGTAAAATTTATGATTTTATGTAATTTGATTTTTTTGCTCCTCCCCATAGTTTCATCATGGTATATATGGGATATGGGGGTGATTGGCATAATTTTTTATGCATTTTCGTACCATTTATGTGATATTGTGATTTTTTATGGCTTCGAGTTTCTTGTTTTGGACTTATGTGGATATCTTTTGATCCGTGCGATGGATGGCTAAAAAAGGTGCATAAGCAGCTCCAGAATATCGATTTTAGGCTAGGTATGCCTTTGAGTTTGGGTCCCGGTGCATCCGAGCTCATTTCGACCTATTGATCGAAAAGTTGAAAAATTAAAAAAATGGGTGTGGGGTTCACATTTGGTCGAAACGACCTCGGATGGAAAATTCGAATATTCCAACAGATCTGAAACGTCGATTTTAGGATAATAACATATTTGATGTAATTTTACAGCTTTTAAATCTCATTTCGAACCTTAATTTGAAAAATTGTGATTTCGAATTTTGGGAGTCAACTTTGTGAAAATGATGTTTTTTCAAAAATCTGACTTCGCCAACACATTTGAACGTCGACTTTAGTATGGTTACATAGTTCGTTTGTATATATCTGACTCCGAATGAATCTAGGGTACCCCATCAAAGACCAGATTGGACTTAAAAATAAAAAATAACTTTTTATCTATAATTGGTGCAGAAAATTTGTACCATTAATGACAGTTTTTAGACCCATTTTGCTCATTTTTCATCTTGCCTCTTAAGAGTTAAATCCTAAAATAATGTGAGAGCTTAAAAATGAAGCTTGTGGAGCTTGGGAAGCTAGATTAATATCTTGTCATGCCCTATTTTTACCTAGATTAAAACAAGCATAACTTATGGACTCTAAATGAATTGAATTTTATACAAAGTCGTCACCTAATTTTTAAGAAAAATAAGGAAATTTATTTATTTATTAACACGTGTGATTGAAGTTTTAATCTGCAAAAAAATAATTGAGATTCTAGGTAAGGGTTCAATTATCCCGAAGGAAGGGGTTAGGCATCTTTCAGGATCCACAAATATAGTACCCGACTAGACTAAATTTATCAAAGAATGAGGAGGTATATTTAAAATAATGTAAAAAGTATATGTATTAAGTATAAAATAATTTTTTTAAAAAAATATAAATGTTTAAAACTATGTAAAGGTATATGTATATTGAATATATAAATAAAACATATTGTTATAAAAATATGTAAAAAAAAATAGGTATAAAAATGTATAAATACATGTGAAAAGAAAAAGTATTTTATGATGTATGAAAAGAAATGTATTTTGATGTGCCATGAAAAGAAAAAGTATTTACAAGTAATATTTTTTATTTGATTAAAATTACAGAGAAAAGTAAAATTTATTTAAAAAGAAAAAACTACATAATATGTGAATTACTTGATTAACTTGATTCTTTTTTGTAAATATTAACGGCCTAAGTTTTGCCTAAAAGCGATGAAAATTATGTAAATAAGGAATATCCCCGCCCGACACCCAAAAAGTAAAATTTTCACTATTTTTATCTCTATGTACAATATACAAACGAGAAATAATATAAATACAAAACTAGGTTATTTCATTCAAGTAGTACTTCGGAATGTGTTATCGAGAACTTGTACAAACACATTAGTAACAAAGCAAAATGTAGAACTATGTATGCAATATGTATATCAATATACATAAAAATAGAATTATTTTTATTAAAACGTGGGCTAGAATTGAATTTTTAGATATACCATGACTACGAAATGGTTGCTCGATTTATCAATCATCTTAAATCACCTTCTCAAGATACGAATTGTAGAATTCTTTGTGTTATCGTGATACTATAAAAATTTTATCATCGTCCAAGTTTCATTTATTTTGTTACATATTTTTATACGTAATATTCTTCTTTTATTTGAAAAGACCTTAAAAATCGATCATATAATTATTTTGATATAAATAAATAAACTCGAGAGAATGAAATTCGTTTTTTGTAATGGGATGACCTCAAATATCCGATGGAGAGATAATATCATTGGCCAAGTGTCGATCCTTGATATAAAATAATAAATTTGAGAAAGTAAAGTCCGTCTTTTAAAATTGGGTGACCTTAAGTACCCAACAGAGAAATGATATCACTAGTCATAAACTCCCTTTGTTTCATAATAAATGAATTGTTGAATTTTAACATACAGATTAAAAAAATATTAAAGACATAAATTTAACATAACTTTTCATTTTTACCCAAAAAAAAAAAAAAACTGACCTTATGATACCTTTTCAAAAATTAATTTGTTGTCAAATAGGATAAATTTGAAAAAAATTCAATGATTCACTTATTATGAAACATCAATAAATACTCCAATAATTTACTTATTTCAAAACGAAGAAAGTATTTATTTTGATATAAATAAGCAAACTTGAGAAATAAAATTCCAATCCTTTGTTATAAGGTGACCTCAAGAATCTGACAAAGAGATATTGTATCGGCCAAGTGTTAGTACTTCATATTTAAGAAAGTAAAGAGAAAGTAAAGTCTCTTTTGTAATAGAATGGCCTCAAAAAGAGAGAATGTCAGTGGCCATATTATAGTATTTTATTTATTGTTGATGTAAAAATAGATAAAAATACAGTTCAAAATGCAACAAATTAGTGTAAAATTAATGTTAGCAAAATAAGCAATGTAATGGAGGTGCACCAGAAAATTAACAAGAAAAGATGATCACGAAGAACAGTTCAGCAATGAACGGAATAAACACACAACTAACCCAAATGGCAATACGAACCAAAATCAACACGGATAGCAAACAAGGCTTGCCAGAGATAACCTTTTTCGATCAAATCTCAACCAAAGTTGGCAACAAGAATAAACCCAATAGATCTAAACAAGACATAAAAATAATAACCATAATCAGTAGAGACATAGATAAAAATAAATCCACCATTACATCTATATGACTCTTCAAAATAACAAATCAAAAGCAAGAGAGATCGAGAACGTCGCTTCCACGGTGAGGAATACCGGAGCGACGCCTGAAACATAAAGATTCCGATCAGATTTTGACAATTTTTGGCGAGCAGTGGGAAGAAGGTGCATTGGTGGCTCACTCGTGTTGCGGCTGAAACCACCGGTCATCACTTTCGACGGACCCGCGGTGGAGCAGCAAAGGAGGAAAAGGGAGTTGCACGGCTGGTTGGTGGTGCGTGGCGGCTGGAAAGCCCGCCGGCGGCCAAATCCGGTGAGGCCTGACAGAAAAATGGAGAGATGGAGAGAGATCCGTGGGAGAGAAAGTGAGGGTTGGGGCGGTTTCTCCGGTAGAGCGGCAAAATTTGACGCCAGTGCTGCTTTTCGGTAGCTGTGGCGGTTGTGTCTGTAGGAGATAAGAAGATGTCTGTGTGTAAATCGTGTGTGTATAGATTATATTCTGTGGGTGTTTTAGAGAGATGGAAAATAAATGTGTGTGTGTATTTTGTATATTTTGGGAAAGAAAAATATAAATTGATTTTCATTTTAAGAGAAATAAAAAGATGAATAAATTGGTGTATATTTTTTTTGATTCCTACTCTTATTTATAATAATAAAATTAGACATCTTTTATTATTCAAATGATAAAAGGATGTCCCTCTTTTTGTAATAGTAATAGCACACATTTTTGTCCTTAAGTCATTGATAAAAGGATTTCATCCTTTTGACAAATGGATAAAGTTATTATTCAAAGGGTAGTGTCATTGAATTGTCATTGTCATATGTAATGAAACATTATTGTTTGATCATTATCGGATGTGATAAGACATTATTGTGTGGTTATTGTCGGATGTGATAAGATATCGAATTATTATACTATGTAAAAATAATTGATCTGACTTAACATTTACGGACCGTAAAAAATATACAAAATGCAGGTATTGATTTATAATTATGAAAAATGTAAAGAATATTGAAAATATTAAAAAATATAATTAATTTGAAAACGTTATAAAAATGTGATGACATGTTGTGTACGTGTGCAGATGATTGTAAAGTGTTAAAAAATGATAATGAATTGATAATAATTCAAGGAGAATTATTAATAAATTCTGAAAAGTAAAAATACGACAACAAATTAATAAAAATCCTAAAGTAAGGATGATTATCAATAATTTGTCAACAATTGTAGTAAAAGATGTGAAAATTGTATTTCGTGCCCTTTAATGATCAGGAAGCCCGAAGACGTTAATTTTAAGCACGGAGAATCAACATTGGGTGTCAGCACATCTATTTCTTGATTCTATTACGGATTAAAGGTAAGAATTCACTTTTTTTTTAGTAATTTCTTGATTAATTTCTCAAAAATCCAAAAAGCTTAGGGCTTAATTTTAAACTCAAATTTCACTCCTTTTCACTTGAATAATACTTTAATCTTATAATTACTAGTTTTTCATCAATTTAACCTTCAAAACAACTCTAATTCTTGATTATAACCCGAATTTTAAAGATTTTAATCGATAAAGCTTAAAAATAATTTTTCTTTGATTTGAACCTCCTTTTTTTACTCGATTTGACATGAATTTTTAGCTGTAGGTTCCTAAAAATGTGGAAAACACGTTTTTGAAGTAAAGTTATGATTGTTTCTTCTTTTTTTGAAAAATTCGTTCTGGGAGTTTGTTTTGATCCCAGATCAAAAGTTGTCAATATGGGTGTTATTGATTTTATTTTGGTGCGTAGATTCCATATTTAATATTTTTAGTGGATTTTGATATCATTCGTGAAAAGTAAGGTCATGGGTTCGAAGTATGGTGGATCAATTTCGACATTCGAGGTAGGTTACTTAACTCTTTAAGACTGGGTTGGGTAGTAAATGAAGGTACAAAATACATGTTAAGGGTGGGAACTAATCATGAAAAATAGTTATTTATATTTTTTTTTGGGGGGGGGGGGGGGGCTATATGTGATGTAATTATCGAAATTGAGTTATTATGTGATATGTGTGATCGCGTGAGGTCCTATGTGATATTGATAGTCGTGAATAAATGTGAATAATTATATTATGTTGTTAAGATGCTTAATATGGTATCATAGGTGAATTGTGATTATATTCATACTTTATTGGCATAGGAGGTATGTGAAACTCGTGGATGAAACTGAAATAATGAGTGGATATTGGCTCACGTGGTTGTGAAAATATATCATTGTGATTGATTATGGAAATATATCATGTGGTTGGTTGTGGAAATATATCATGTGGTTGGTTGTGAAAATACTCATTGTGATTGTTTGTGAGCATTACATTCTCATATCATACTTATTCATAAAATATTGGTACTACCATGGCAACATCTGAGAAACGCTGGCAACGCCTTTTTAAAACCCTTTATGAGGGATGTGTCAGGGAGAAAATATTATAACACCTTATAAAATCCTTTCAGAGGGATGTGCCGGAAAGAAGATATGAGATATGTGGATTTTATACGGGTTGACGAACCCCCATGTGTCCTACCTCGGGAAGCTTTAGCTCCGTATATGTATACGAAGATTGTGCAATGATCCCGGAAGTTGTGCGACGACCTCGTACATCATCATCATCATTATATACATTGCACTTACTTTATTGTGTTACATTGTGTTGTATTGCCAGATTGACTTGTCATCTATGTATTTGTTGTATCTTACTTTACTTGTATTTGATGATCTTGTATATACATGTTCTACTTATATGTAATATAATACGTACTTGAGTCCTATCGTGGTGTAATGTTGCAATATATGTGATATATTAGAACTAGTGGTGCAAGCGATGTGGGCTACCATTGTGGGACATTTTCTGATTGCAGGTGATGTGCCCTTAGTGTGTATTTTGTGTGCTTTATTTTCTACTTTTATCAGTCGACCTATGATACCTATTGAGTACAAGTGGACCATACTCACTCTTAATTCACATTTTTGGTGCATCTTCAGGTTTGGGTGCACCTCAGACTGGTTAATTTTTGGCGCCTTCAGATTACTCAAGGTAGTGGGTGGATATTCATACGTTCGGAGTTTACCTCTATCTTTCTATATTAGTTATGTCTTTATTAGTATTCAGAGACATATATTATTCCCTTGTAGTTATTTTCTGATATATTTGACTTCTGGATAGTATTAGTAGTTCTTACACCTTTGACACCAGGTTTTGAAAGTTATGGTTACATGTGTTGATTTTATTCTTTCCACTTTTATTATATCTATGTAGTTCAGCTTCGTTCTAGAAACCTTACCTTGGGAGCATTTCTGACTTTTTTCCATGTGTATCAGTTTGGGTAGGAGGCTTACTTGTCAAGGTTCACCGCGACAAGTGCCATCATGACCTATTGATTCTTGCGTCGTAATATTTTTACCACATAGTATAACATGTGTGAGCCTCCATTTTATACACACGGTTGTAATAAACTGTTTGTCAATTTATATTTTAAATAAAAAATTATGACTATTTTACTGAGCATTGTCCAGGATGAAATGTGAATTTCGTTGTAGCAAAAATTCTGGTGATATTTAAATCAGTTTCAGCCGTATTTTAGGTCTAAAAGTTCCAAACTTCATCCTCCAACCCCAGAGAGGTGATTTTCCAAAGTTTAAGGATAAAGTCCTTCGTTAAGGTAATTTTTTTCATTATTTTCTTCGCCTTTTAATCCTTTAACATCTTAAAATTCTTAGAAAGACCTTTAATGATGAATTTTTTTTTTTTGGGAAAAAACTTATGGGTATTTTTAATATGACCTAGAGCTGATTTTAAATTATAAATTAAAAATTCTTGACATGAATTTTGTAAACTAGATTATGATGATGGTTAGGAACCTTAGATTTCATAAAGATGAGACCTTTAGCATAAAATTCCATTAGTGGAGATGAGTTAAGCCTAAAAGAAACTAGCTAATAGTTAATTGACCTTGTAGAATTATATAAATTTTGAATTAAGGATAAAATTAATTTTGAATCCTTAAAATATTTATTTGAAGATAATTATTTAATTACTCTTATTGTTGCTTGATTTTTGGATGATTGATTATTCTAAGGCATGAAGGAAAGGAAAGAGCATTCTTGTTGCGGCTTACTTTTTCCAAAAATTTAGTGTATGGGTAAGCTAGGTTAATGAGTAGAAGATTGTGTTATTTTACATCTTCATAATTTAGAATTGATGGCAGAAAGCATGTCTAGGATTGCGGGCACGGAGTTGAGGTAGATAACAATATATTAACTTTACTTTAATCTTAAAAATTATGTTATTGATTGATTATGTAATATTTATGATATTATGTGTTATGTATCCGAAAGGAGATTGTTGTAAATGAAGTATGTGGACATGATGTTTCTTAGTTGTTCTAGTAATGAGCTTAGTTGAGTTATAATGATATTAAGTTGTATGTATTATGCAATAATGTGATGAGAAAATTATGCTAGGGTCGAATATTGATGAGCATGATAATATCTAAGGGATAGATGACTTGAATTATTATGAAAGATTATGTGGAAAGAGGTAGAGATAATAATATGCTTGAATGTACTAGTTATAGGTGCTGTTGTTAGAACCCAAGTTGCAGTATTTGAGGAGGTAGTAATATTTTAATAATTAATAAATAACGAAGGCTCCGATGGTGACTTGTATACTTAAGTGTTAAATTGTGATTTATTTTATGGTATTCTTGCTTTGATATTGATAAACTTACTTTATCTATTGAATGCTCATGAGGGGATAAATTGGTGATTATGATAATTTATTGAATTGTGCCTATAAAAGGCTTGTTTGATAATGATAGCTCCTTGAATTAATGTCATGAATGGTTTGTGGATGATCAAGATTAATTGTTGAATTTTTATAAATAATTATTGAAAATCGAACTTGCTCGAATTGTCTTATGATTTTAAGAGCACTTGTAATTTTAGCATATCTCCCAAAAGTAGATCATTCTAATAAACTTTCGGAATATAGATCCATAAGCTTGAGTAATTTTGCTAATAAAATTATTTCCAAGCTGATTAGTCTCAGACTAGCACCAATTCTTCCCAATTTGATTTCTCTCAATCAATCAGAATTCGCAAAAGGCAGAAACATTTCGAAAAATATTATGCTTGCTCAAGAAATCATTTACAGTATCAAGAAACTCAATGAAGGTGGGAATATTGTGATTAAATTAAACATGGCAAAGGCTTACCACAGGGTTTTTTCGTCCTTTACTTGTCTAGTTCTCAGGAGAATGGGTTTTAGAAAAGGTATTATTGATATGATATGGAGAATTATGTCCAATAATTGATATTTTGTGATTGTTAATGTGTCTAGACATGCTTTTTTCCATTCTACTAGAGGTTTCAAGCAAGGTGATCCCCTTTCTCCGGCTCTTTTCATCTTGGGTGTTGAAGTTCTTTCAAGAATGCTGAACAATTTACATCACCATAATTTGTATCATGGTTTTACTATGGAACAAAAGGATCTTCAAGTTAATCATCTTAGTTTTGCTGATAATGTTATAATTTTCACATCCCGGAAAAGATATACTCTGAGACTTATCAAGCAGGTTCTTATTGATTACAAGTAGGTGTCCGGGCATCTTATTAATAGAGAAAAAAGTTACTTCATGCTTTAATCAAGTTCCTTTCCTAGTACCATCAATAGAATCAATCAAGAAATGGGTTTTAAGCAGAAGATGAGTCCTATTACTTATCTAGGATGCCCCATTTACACAGGCAAACAAAGAATCATCTTCTACTCTGGTTTGGTTTCTAAAGTAGCGGCAAGAATTAGTGGCTGGCAGACTAAATTCCTCAGTTACGGAGGTAGAGTAACTCTTATTAAGTATGTACTTCAGTCTATTCCTATTCACATACTATCGGCAGTTGTTCCTACTAGGACCACTCTTAAATAAATTTTGAGCTTATTTGCTGATTTCTTTTGGGGGTGGACTGATATCAAGAAGAAATACCATTGTCTTAGTGGAGAAATCTTAGTTATCCTACATAAGAAGGGGGTATTGGTACCAGACATCTCAAAGATATTTGTGTTGCTCTTCAATTTAAGCAGTGGTGGATTTTTAAATCTAAAGATACCTTGTGGGGTGACTTTCTCAGAGCTAAGTATTATCAAAGAGCTCATCCAGTTATCAAGAAATGGCATTCTGGTAACTCTTTGGTCTGGAAACACATGATGCATAACAAACAAATTGTTGAAAATCACATTCATTGGAGATTGAAATCTTGTACTTATTCTTTTTGGTGGGATGATTGGCTAGGTGTTGGTCCACTTCATTACTACAGAAGAGAGCCTATTAGATCTAATAACATCAAAGTTAATCAGCTAAGGGTGCAAAGTGAATGGGATATTGAAAGGCTCAATCAGCTGCTACCTCCGGTTATAGTTTATCAGATCATGGAAATTCAATTTCATTTTCAAGAAGGGGTTGTTGACCAACCTGTTTGGATGCCTAATACTAGTGGTAAGTTCACGATTTCTTCGGCCTGGGACCTTATAAGACCTCATAGAAGTAAGACAATGACAAATAGGTATACTTGGCATAAGTATGTTCCTTTTAAGTTTCTTTTCTTTTATGGAGAGCACTAAGAGGAAAATTACCTACTGATAAGAAGTGAATTTCTTTCGGACATGAGCCATCAGATTTTCATTATTGTTATTATCCAGGACCTGATACTATTGAGAATATAATGGTTAATGGTCATTTTGCAAGAAATAGCTAAGAATTTTTCTCTAACTCTTTGGGGATTAATCGCACCACAATGCCTCTTAGAAATTTGATAATGAGATGGTGGATCCTTGGACATAAAAATGAATCTCAAAAGCAAGTTCTTCATATTATCCCTATATTCATTTACTGGAACTTATGGAAGAATAGATGTACGGTAAAATATGAAGGCAAGACGTCAGACTTGGCTAGAGTGAAATTTCTGATCTTCAAGAATATTTCCATGCTTTTAATCATTAATTTCCCCTACATCTCTTGGCTTCAATACTGGAAAGACATGGTGATATTTTTGGAGGGGTGCTACCAGATGACTAGTCTGCAAGAGGTTGGTTGAGTCAATCCTACTAATTCTGTGGTAAAGTTGAATACAGATGGTAGTGCACTTGACAACCCCGGTAGGATTGGAGTCGGGGTATAGTGAGAGATTATCAGGGAGATCTTATTTTCGCATATGTCAGCCCTTTTGGGTTCGGAACTAACAATCAAGCCGAAATAGAAGCAACTAGTATTGGTATCAATTAGTGTTTACAAAATGGCTATACAAAAGTTGTTTTAAAGGTCGATTCAAAACTCATTTTTAAGTGGATTAAGCAATATGCTACAACTCCTTGGAAACTTTAAACTTATTTTAACAACATCAAAGGAATCATGACACAACTGAAGGAGGTTACTTGCAGGCATACTTACCGAGAAATCGATTTTGTAGCCGATTCTTTATCTAAAATCAGTCACAATTATGATATTTCTCAACTCTACTTCAATTTCCAGCAGTTACCAGAAGAAACAAGAGGACATTTCATACTTAACAAACTTGGGATGATCAATTTTAGAAGAAGAAAGATAAAGAGAATCAAAGAGCCACCGTGAAATGTTGTGAATTTGTAACAGAGGACTTGGTAACTCCTTTGTAGTGCTTCTTTGCTGGTTTTACCATCGATTTTTCCTTCTTCATCTAGACTTTATTATGATAGGATATTTTACGATCTTTTTATATGAGTTTTGTCCTTTACTTCGTATGGGGAGAGTCTCCCTTATTTATGCTTCCCTAGATTATATTGTACTGAGAGGAGTCCTCTTTTCTAGGTGCTTAGATCTAGGTTTCCTTTTTAGTATCGAGGATGAGTCGATCGGCTGTAGTAGGCTTGCTGACTTTGACCCGCCATAGGATCAGAGGTAAGGTTTATGTCCTCCTCCTTGT